>OY728160.1:1152668071-1155183286 GCA_963277665.1 Viscum album | reverse complement strand
ATAAATGCCAGATTATTCATTTTTATTTGAACTCCATGTTTCAATGGTATTGGTTTGTAATCATGTCATTTGATGAAATATGTCATTCTATCTTCCGATTATTCATTTTGTTTCATATGCATTTTTAAATATTTGTAATTGTCAATCATTTATTTGATTCTGATTTCTTTATCAAACAAGGTTTTTGAATTTTTCATTATACAGAATTTTGTGCATTATACAGAATTGGTCATTTTTAATCAGTTCTATTACATAGCCAAACTTCTCCTCTTCGTTATCTACTCCACTACTACTCTCCTCAACCGTTGATCTTCTTCGACCAATCATGGAGACCAGGAACCAAACGTGATTCGACGGTGCCAAGCAGCACCTTGGACGCGTCGAGATAGCTCTAGCAGATTTGACTTCGCAAGTTCACGGCCTCTTGCAGAGCCAACAGCGGCTGGGGCGGGAGTGGGTCTGTGAACTGCAATAGAAACCAGATTTCTAGAAAATTATTACACTTTGTGTTTCGCCTGGAGAAGATGAAATAGAAGAAATAAGTGAAGCCCCCCTATTGTAGAGCCAACGGATGGGAAGGGAGTGGGGCTGTGAACAGCAACAGAAACCATAATTCCAAAAAAGCCATACACTCTGTGTCGCCTGGACAAGATGCTGCCCCCTTTCACCCGCATTCCAGCCTCCTCCCGCTCCCTTCGCTCCTGGTCGGAAGATGCTGCCCCGCGGATGTCGCTGGATCGGGCCAACACGCTGCGGTCACGCCGCGGTCACGCCGCGGTCACGCCGCGGTCACGCCGCGGTCACGCCGCGGTCACGCCGCGGTCACGCCGCGGTCACGCCGCGGTCACGCCGCGGTCACGCCGCAGTCACACCGCGGTCACGCCGTGATGTGGCCCTGCTCCAGCCACATCCAGCAGGGGGGAGGGGTGTCCAGCTGGGGGGAGGGGTGTCCGCGGTCACGCCGCAGTCACGCCGAAATATATCTATACGTTTGTAATCAATCTAAACAAAGAATAAGAATGGTGTACCTTACACCATTCGATCCAGTCTTTCGAAGCTTTTCACAAGTGTTTCATTGTGATCACTTAGAAGTCGCTGAAAGACTCCTTCAGAGGTATCCACAAATCATGGGAATCACCCGACACTTAGTAGGACCCCCCTTTCACCCGCATTCCAGCCTCCTCCCGCTCCCTTCGCTCCTAGTCGGAAGATGCTGCCCCGCGGATGTCGCTGGATCGGGCCAACACGCTGCGGTCACGCTGCGGTCACGCCGCGGTCACGCCGCGGTCACGCCGCGGTCACGCCGCGGTCACGCCGCGGTCACGCCGCGGTCACGCCGCGGTCACGCCGCGGTCACGCCGCGGTCACGCCGTGATGTGGCCCTGCTCCAGCCACATCCAGCAGGGGGGAGGGGTGTCCAGCGGGGGGGAGGGGTGTCCGCGGTCACGCCGCAGTCACGCCGAAATATATCTATACGTTTGTAATCAATCTAAACAAAGAATAAGAATGGTGTACCTTACACCATTCGATGCAGTCTTTCGAATCTTTTCACAAGTGTTTGATTGTGATCACTTAGAAGTCGCTGAAAGACTCCTTCAGAGGTATCCACAAATCATGGAATCACCCGACACTTAGTAGGACCCCCCTTTCACCCGCATTCCAGCCTCCTCCCGCTCCCTTCGCTCCTGGTCGGAAGATGCTGCCCCGCGGATGTCGCTGGATCGGGCCAACACGCCGCGGTCACGCCGCGGTCACGCCGCGGTCACGCCGCGGTCACTCCGTGATGTGGCCCTGCTCCAGCCACATCCAGCAGGGGGGAGGGGTGTCCAGCGGGGGGGGAGGGGTGTCCGCAGTCACGCCGCAGTCATGCCGAAATATATCTATACGTTTGTAATCAATCTAAACAAAGAATAAGAATGGTGTACCTTACACCATTCGATCCAGTCTTTCGAAGCTTTTCACAAGTGTTTGATTGTGATCACTTAGAAGTCGCTGAAAGACTCCTTCAGAGGTATCCACAAATCATGGGAATCACCCGACACTTAGTAGGACCCCCCTTTCACCCGCATTCCAGCCTCCTCCCGCTCCCTTCGCTCCTGGTCGGAAGATGCTGCCCCGCGGATGTCGCTGGATCGGGCCAACACGCTGCGGTCACGCTGCGGTCACGCCGCGGTCACGCCGCGGTCACGCCGCGATCACGCCGCGGTCACGCCGCGGTCACGCCGCGGTCACGCCGCGGTCACGCCGTGATGTGGCCCTGCTCCAGCCACATCCAGCAGGGGGGAGGGGTGTCCGCGGTCACGCCGCTGTCACGCCAAAATATATCTATACGTTTGTAATCAATCTAAACAAAGAATAAGAATGGTGTACCTTACACCATTCGATCCAGTCTTTCGAATCTTTTCACAAGTGTTTGATTGTGATCACTTAGAAGTCGCTGAAAGACTCCTTCAGAGGTATCCACAAATCATGGGAATCACCCGACACTTAGTAGGACCTCTCTCAATACCAGTCCTTCCTGCTTGTCGAAGTTTTCACAAGCGTTTGATCGAGATCTCCGAGAAGTCACCGAAAGACTCCTTCTGAGGTATCCAAGGTTCTTGGGAATCACCCGATGCTTAGGTAGGGTCTCTCTCAACACCACAGTCTGTTAGAACCTTGTTTAAAGGTGGGAGAGAAACAAGAGCTAGAGAGAATCGTCTTTGAGGAGTTCTAACGATCACATGATCACATCCATCAAGTGCAACCACTTGCATAGGAATTGAACCAATTCATATAGGCCTTCGAGAACCTCAAAATGTTCAGCCTATTCATGGTACGTTACACAAATGTCCCAAATGTTTCAGCTCATTTGAAGCGTACGGCTCAATCCCATTAGTAATCGTTTAACATTTAAATTAAACGATTATGTGAGATGTTCAAACTCCCCAAATCCATCGAAACAGAAAGAAGCTTCGAGCCGAAAGGCTCTAAAGCCATTTTATTAAAAACAAAAGATGACATAAGAGAGGAGATGGGGCTAGACATTGATAAAACTGCCTTCATAATAAAGCATTTCGTTTTCATAACCCCCCTCCCCGACATCATCATCCCATTCCAAGTTGTAGGTAGATGAGCTATGAGACCTAGTCACCATCGTTGTTCTCCATTGAGAGCAGTCTTTCTTCTTCCTTGATTTCCTTGAATAGACAATTTTAAATCCCTCTTTATCAACTGAAGGAAACTTTCCCTTGCTTAAAATATCCTTACATGGATCACTTCTATGGGCATAATCATCATTTTCTATTCCGGCCCAACTTCCCCCTATATTATTAAGCTCCATTTGCCGATTGATCTCTTCCTGGATCTGAGAAGGTTGAACCATTGGTTCATGCTGCTGAGACCCATACTGAGGATGCCCCAGTGAAGCACCCAGCTGCTGATACCATTGCTGCATGCAACTTCCAGCTCTAAACCAGATCTGTTTTCAGCTCTAAAATATATGATTTGTGAGCACACTTACCCCATGGATTGTGTCTCCCCTTCTTTAGGTTTGTTCTCTTCTTCACAACCCAAAACACAACCTGTTTTTCCTTGGACAGCTTTACCACCAAGGATTTTTCTTTTCACTATAGGTTGATTTTTCTTTCTCCAAATCACCTTGCTGCTTGGACTGTCCCTGCAAGCATTTTCAGTACATACCTTGCCTTGGGGAACCCCTTTCACATGAATCCTTCTAGTTTTAGGATCATGTGAGTTCTTCTCATGCTTCCAAGCCCTTTTTTGTGTCTTTCCAGGGGGGGGGCTGGCAGGGGGCAGGGGGGGGGCTGGGGGTGGGGGCTGGCAGGGGCAGGGGGGGCTGGCAGGGGGAAGGGGGGGTGGCAGGGGGCAGGGGGGCTGGCAGGGGGACAAGCAGGGGGAAGGGGGGGGGGGGCTGGAAGGGGGGCATGCAGGGGGCAGGGGGGCTGGCAGGGGCAGGGGGAGGTTGGCAGGGGGAAGGGGGGGCTGGCAGGGGGGCAAGCAGGGGGCAGGGGGGATGGCAGGGGGACAAGCAGGGGGGGCTGGCAGGGGGGAAAGCAGGGGGCAGGGGGGGCTGGCAGGGGGAAGGGGGGGCTGGGGGGGCTGGCAGGGGCAGGGGGAGGCTGGCAGGGGGAAGGGGGGGCTGGCAGGGGGGCAAGCAGGGGGCAGGGGGGGCTGGCAGGGGGACAAGCAGGGGGAAGGGGGGGGGGGGCTGGCAGGGGGGCAAGCAGGGGGCAGGGGGGGCTGGCAGGGGCAGGGGGAGGCTGGCAGGGGGAAGGGGGTGCATACCCAGATGTGGTGGTTCCTACTCTAAAGACCACACCCACTACTGGACTGGGGTTGACCTGCAAGAATTGTTCAGATTTTGACAAGTTAGCTACAACACATGTTTGGGGTTATAAACCCAAAAATTCTTATCCCTTTCATTTAATTTTATTTCCTTTAGTTAATTTTCTACTTAATAACAATTTTTTCCTCTTTTATGGGCCAGACAAAATCTGGACATCACCTCAAACTTCTGTTAAAGATCGATTTATACTATTGTTAGAAGTTGAAACAAACATCCAGGTTCTTATTACACTTGAAATTTATAATAACTGCTTCCATACCATTTTGTCTGAATTTTTAATTGAAGTACTGTATTTTAACTATTTTTTTAAATGGTTTTATTCTGGATAAGGTTCCCAATAATATTGGAGATGGGTCATGGTGTCTGTATGGTTTGCAGTGGGCGGTCGCAAGCATCGGCCACCAACTGGACTCAATGTCTGACACTTTTGTCGCTGACAAATGCCGCAACTACGAACAAACTTCAATACAATCTGTGTCATCCTCAGCCAAAACAGTCCCCCTTCCAACTGCTTATAGGTCTTTAAGAACCCATTATGTCCTCCTGCGGGTGTGGCATGATAATAATGAAGTAGTTTTGGAATCAACTGGGAGTCCTTGGACACAACTAGTCGTCCCTTAAAGTAAAGCATCCCATGGTGAAGAGAATAATCGTTCCTTGTATCATGGTAATTATCCAAAGCTACTACAACAGGCTGCAAGTATTTATCATCAAGAACTTCCTGCTGCACAAGTGGCATTTCAACCCAATAGGGCTCCAAAATATGGTGGAATTTCTCGAGTATCCTCTATATAACTCTGCTCATCTCCCGATTTGAATATGTCCCTATAACCACATCTGCTATACCGGACTCACACAAAAGGTCTTGTGTCAACAGTTTCTTGCCGTCTACAAGGCTGAAGGGAACCTTCTGCTGCGACATCATACCCTGCAATGTTATTTGTCACCCCTAATAACCAAAACTCATTGTTAACTTCTTCATGTGAAAAGTAACAAATCCAAGTGTTTCCAGCCACTTTCATCCCCATAATAGGGTCTAGCCCAGACGTGTCAAACATGTTCGCGTCCACATCAAATTTTAAGTCTCCCAACTGTACTGAGAGTGTCTTACATAGGCCACTAGAAAAAACTCGATGAACATCTCCCAAGAGAACCCCAAAGGACTTAGTCTGAGTAATAGGCAAATCTAGAAACTTTAAAAGTGCTTTTGACATGAAATTGTGGCTAGCCCCACTGTTTATAATCACCAAAATTGGAACTCCTGTAGAGTTTCCCTCTAACATCATGGACCTGGTTCCTTGAGTACCATGGCCCTTTAAAGTGCCAAGAAACAATGCCTGATAAGCCATTTCCATCATCCCTTCTTCCCTGTCACATTCTCTTCCTCCCTCTTCAGTTTCTGTCAGTTCTTTTTCTTGGGGCTTCACACAGTCCCAAACCATTATGTGCATGCCATTCTAGGAACACCTCGGTGCTGGTCCAAACTTTGATCTACAAGAATAACAAAGTCTCTTTTCTCGTCGTTCCTCGTACTCAGATCTGGAAAGATTCCGAACTCACCTCTGCCTAGGGGCAATCTTCCTTTTCTCAGTAGTCTAATCGAATCTACTCCTTTATGGAACAGCTGAAGTGGAGAGGGAGGGGGAGGGCTGGCAGTGGGGGGGGGGGGGGGAGGGCTGGGTTACATGAGAGGTCTCTACATCCAATTCAAGAAAACGGCAAGAAAACAGTTACTAGTGGGAACCGTGATAAGCATTGCTTCAGCAACATCCGCCCGCCCTTGTTTCTGTTCAGCACAAGCGTCTGCTGCCTCCAATTCATAGACAGTTGAGCCCACATGCTGTGCAGTTTGCACTTTCATCTGAAAATCCCCATGTACTGTGTTTACAGGGCTGATGTCTACAGCCCGGACCATAGGATGCTGAGGTTTCTCATCATCCATGTATAATCGTATATTCTGTTTTTAGGTGCAGAATGTTAAGGTGCAGAATTGTACAGCCAGGCCTGCTTTGCTGCAGGGGATCTGCCAATACCTACAGTTCAAATGAACTGTAGGAAATGTTTGGCGTTGGAAACATGTATACCCATGGTTTTATAACCATGGGAATACGTCTATACCCACGGTTCAAATGAACCGTGGGAAATTTCTGGAGCTGCAAACAGTATACCCACGGTTATAAAACCGTGGGTATACATCTATATCCGGAGATGCAAAACAGTATACCTGCGGTTATAAAACCGTGGGTATACATCTATACCCACGGTTCAATGAACCGTGAGTAATATAAAATTTTCCGGGTTTATACCCACGGTTCTCTGAAAACCGTGGGTATAGGCCTATTACGACGGCACTCCAGCCCACGGTTACTGAAACCATGGGTATACCCTATACCCATGGTTTCAAGGGCTATACCCACGGTTTAAAACCGTGGGTATAGGTGCGATTTCCAGTAGTGGAAGTGCGGACTACCGCCCCCTCAATGTGATTTGATTCGTTAATACCATATGTGGTACGTATAAAGGATAGATTTAAGGATATTATATATGATACCATACTGGAATTATAATACTATTATGTATCATTATGTTTTAATTCCATTAAAGTATGAGATAGAAATGAAAGTAGCGTTCATGCGTACGTACGGCTTACCGTCTCCATGAACAGTGTATTTCATTTCTTACCTCTAAATGATTATGTAATATTATAAATGCATGTATATACTGGATATATATGATATATATGGAATCTACATCATGAATATCATTCTTGAGATAATGGATATTTGACTACGTGAACAACTTGTAAATATAAGAAGTTCATTTTTGACTCAAGTACCAATGATCTTTAAAACGACCGTTATAAACTTAAATAATAACATAGTGTTCATGACCTGGTAATAAATGATATAAAAGGAATAATGAACTTGAAAAAGGTTCTTAAGCAATTACAAATTAACTCAAGTTTATTATTCAAGAGATTAAATAATTATCAAGTCAATTCAGATACGAGGTAAGGGACTTCGTCTCAATCTCAATTCATTGAGGCATATTTTGTTTTATACAAAACTTTCTTTTATACGGTGTATAAATCCCTTTGAATTTTATTCCTATTCAAAAGGAATCTTTTTTTATACGAAGCGTTTACTAAATGAAAAAAGGAATGTTTATTTTTGTCGTACGTATGCGGCGACAACGACTTCTCTTCCGCCGTGACCATTATTTGAGTTTTGGCTTCCTCTACAAGCCATAACCTTTTTTGAATGAAAAAGAAATCCCATGTTTTACTTGTCTTTTATTTTGGTATTGAAAATGGTTTTCATAATGTTTTTATTATATCAATGTGTTGTATTGATATCTTGTGATTGAAATGTGGAAATGTTATGTTTCCTGTATGCATGTTTTATGTGATATGATTATGTTATGGTTCTAGGGAATTGTTATGAATACAGGTGGTTCCATGATAAACTGAGGGTAGGTGAGCCCCATATAGCTCTCCAATGCATTGTGTAATGTGAAGGGGTTATACGTTAAGGTTTATCCGAAGTGATTTAGGGAATATACTGTGATGGGTATTCCAAACGTAACCAAGAGGGTTACTCCCTATGTAAGAATGTTATGAATGCCTCAAGTGACCTTTATGTCTTATGAATTCTATGATTTATTCATGATTTTATGAGGTATGTTAAAGTGCTTATGTTTTATGAGTAAAGTATGATTTCATTGATTCTTATGTATACATGTACTCATGTTTACTTTCCATATTTTTATATCCCTTACTGAGCTTTTTATGCTCATCCCAAGTTTTTGAAATGATTTTCACAGGTCAAGGGAAAGGTACATGATGTGATGATAGTGTCAAGGAAGTGTCAAGAAAGAATCCATGTTTTATTTTAAATATGTTTCTGTTGATGGGAAAAAATTAATACTATCTTTTATTGTAACCACTTTGTTTAAATGTGGGATGTAATGCATGTTTTATGATCTATTTCTATAAAACTCTAAACCTGAAAAATCCTCAAGGTGTATTCTTGTAATAACTCAATATAAATAAGGTTTAAGCCTGGGGCCTTATAGTTGGTATTAGAGGGAGGTTTAGATAACTTTAGAAGTTAGAATTATATTAAATGATTATCCAAAAATATTGTTTTTATGGTCAATTTGAAATGATATAGCATTTGAAGATTACCATGTTACTTCATCTGAGACTTGTTTTTTCAGAATGGTTTTTCGCAGAAAAAACAGGGAAGCAGTGCTAGGAAGGCATACAGAAGGAAATAACCTTCCGAATAAGCATCCTGAGATGGTCAGAATTGGAACTGAACAGTTTTTTACAGTAATGGAGCAGTTGACTCAAGCGATAAATGGTGGTGGTATCCATGCACGAGATCAGCCAGATCAACCATAGAGGAACATGTCAGTGGTGGAACATTTCATGAGGCAACATCCCCCATCATTTAGAGGATCATCTAACCATGTGCTATTTGAAGGGTGGATTAAAGCACTGGAGAAGATTTTCGATGTCATGGGGTGTTCAGACAATCAAAAGGTTATTCTTGTTATTTACCATTTGGAGGGTGAAGCAGATCAGTGGTGGTCGATGGTTAGAAATATCAGGGACACTGATGATATTGATGCTCTCGACTGGGATGAATTCAAAGGTATGTTTCTTGAGAAGTATTTTCTGAAGGCTGTTTGACTTAGGATGGAAAAGAAATTCATGGAATTGAGGAAAGAGGAAGACTCAGTGGCTTCCTATGAATAAAGTTTCACTCGATTGGCACGGTATGCTCCAAATTTTATCTGAGACCTTGATAGTAAAATCAATCATTTTTACTCAGGATTAATGAAAAAATATCGAAGGGCATTAGCTTCTCGTGAGTTCAAAAGTTATGAAAAGCTTCTTCAATTTGCTGAGAAGGTCAAAATGGAGTTTTCTGATGATCAAGTGTTCTATAAAAACCAACAGAAGAAGAGACCGAGGTGGCAGGAGAAAGGAAAGAATTATTCAAAAAAGTCTGATGGTAAGAAAACTAAGTTTCCAGTTTGTGATAAATGTGGTAAAAGGCATGCTGGGGAATGTCTTTTGAATTCTGGAAAGTGAACCGATGCGGTAAGATGGGACATAAGGCTCGTGATTGCACTGAAAAAGATCAAGGTGATGGTAAGGCCAAATTTGATTTACATTTAGTGAAATGTTTTAAGTGCAATGATATGGGTCACTATCAAAATGAGTGTCCGACAAAGAGCTCGAGTGATGGGAAGCAGTTAGACTACAAGTAGAAAGGGGTGGTGAAATCCTTTGCAACTACTTCAGCAGATGTCGTTCCATCAAATGAACTTGTATTAGGTACTTTGTTTTTTTCAGATTATGCCAGTGTGTTGTTTGATTCGGGGTCTACACATTCTTTCATCTCTGAAACATTTCTAGTAAAATGGGAATACCATCTCAAGAAATGACTCATGAACTTGTGGTAAAAACACCTAGGGGAAATGTTGAGGCAAAAAGAATTTATAAGAATCTTGAAATCCTTATCCGTGGAAAGAACCTACTTGCAAACCTTATTGTTTTACCTCTAGTAGAGTTTGATGTTATCTTGGGTATGGATTGGATCTCTATTTACCATGCTAAGATTGACTATAGAGCTAAAGAAGTTTCTTTTCATAAAGACTTTCACTTCGGGTACAAGAATGTACCCTTACTGTTGATAACATATCAAGAGGCTGAGAAACTTGTAAAAGATGGAAATGAATGTTACCTTGCACACATTGTGGAAAACAAGGGAACTGTTTAGATTAATTATGTGCTAGTGGAAAATGAGTATCCTGATGTTTTTCCTGATGATTTTCCTGGAATAATACTAGATTGGGAAGTTGAGTTTACTATTGACTTAGTTCCTGATGCTAAGCCAATTTCAAAACCCCCTTTTCGAATAGCTCAAATTGATCTTTTGGAGTAGAAGGAGTAATTGCAAGATTTATTAGAGAAAGGTTTCATTCTACCTAGCACATAACCATGGGGTTCCCCTATTTTATTTGTTAAAAAGAAAGATGGTTCAATGAGACTTTGCATTGATTATAGAGCCTTGAATAACATAACTGTTAAGAACAAATATCCTTTGCCTCATATCGATTATTTGTTTGATCAGCTCCAGGGAGCTCAGTATTTTTCAAAGATTGACCTAAGATCGGGGTACCAACAGTTGAAGGTAAAGGAAGCAGATATTTCGAAGACTACGTTTCGTACAAGATATGGCCATTATGAATTTGTAGTAATCCCTTTTGGGCTAACCAATGCACCTGTTGTATTCATGGACTTAATGAATAGAATTTTCCATGAGTTCTTGGATAAGATTGTGGTGGTTTTCAATGATGATTGTTTTCAGGAACTGAAAAGAAGATTGGTGAATGCTCCAGTTTTGGCACTACATTCCAGAAATGGTGAGTTTGTTATCTACAGTGATGATTCATTGAAAGGACTTGGTTGTGTCCTAATGTAGAATGATCAGGTAATTGATTATGCTTCACGTCAGTTGAAAACTCATGAGGTAAATTACCCTACACATGATTTGGAATTACCTGCTATTGTTTTCGCTTTAAAAATTTGGAGGCATCATTTGTATGGAGTAAAGTGTGAAATATATACCAATCAAAAAAGTTTAAAGTATATATTCACTCAAAAATAATTGAAAATGAGACAGAGGAGATTGCTGGAATTATTCAAGGATTATTATTGTACAATTCATTACCATCTGGGGAAATAAAATAAAGTGGTTGATGCTTTGAGTTGAAAAAGTAATGCTTCATTAACAATGTTGCATTTGGAACGTGATCCTTTGTTTAAGGATTTGATGAACTTTGGAAGAGAAGTTGTTGGTGAAGGATGTCCTTCTGTTTTGTTTCAGGTATCAGTGAAATCTTCTCTATCAGACCGAATCAAGCAAGCACATTAGCAAGACAGTGAGTTGCGGAAAAAGGTAGCACTGGTTTAGAAGGGTAAGTTTCCTGAATTCAAAATTGATAATGATTGTGTTTAGAGATTTGGGAAGAGATTGTGTGTGCCTTGTGATTCATAGTTGAAGAGAGAGTTGTTATGTGAAGCTCATAGTTCTCTGTTTTCAGTTCATCCTAGTATTACTAATATGTACAAAGATCTGCAGGTGTATTACTGGTGGGAAGGAATGAAAAGAGATATTGCTGATTTTACTATGACGTGTTTGACATGTCAACAGGTTAAAGCAGAGCGGCAGTTACAGAAAGGGATGCTTCAGCCTTTACCAGTGCCAGAGTGGAAATGGGAGAATATATCCATGGACTTTGTTGTGGGATTACTGAAGACATCTCGAGGTAATAATGCAATCTGGGTTACTGTTGATCGCTTGACTAAATCTGCTCATTTCCTTGCTATACGAGATACTTTTTCCCTAGGTCAACTTTCCCGTTTGTATCTTAAAGAGATAGTCAGGTTACATGGAGTTCTTCTCTCCATTGTATCTGACCGTGATCCCAGGTTTACTTCTAACATTTGGAAAGGCCTTCAGAAGTCGTTGGGTACTAAATTAAATTTTAGTACAGCTTTTCATCCTCAATCATATGGGCAGTCAGAACGAAAAATTCAGACTTTGGAAGATATGATACGTGCTTGTTCGATGGATTATCAAGGATGTTGGGACCAACATCTTTCTTTGGTTGAGTTTTCATATAATAACAGTTTTCCTTCCAGTATAAAGATGGCACCATTTGAGGCGTTATATGGGAATTGGTGTCGAACTCCAACTTTCTGGGATGAAGTGGGTGAAAGGAAGTTGATGGGACCGAAAGTGGTAGAAGAGTTGGCAGAAAAAGGTCATCTGATACAAAAACACGTGAGAACAGCTAAAAGCAAGTATAAGAGTTATGCGGACAACAGGAGGAATAATCTCTCTTTTGAGGTAGGTGATCATGTTTTTCTCAAAGTATCACCATGGAAAAGTGTGATGCGATTTGGTAATAAAGGAAAGCTGAGTCCGAGGTTCATTAGAACATATAAAATTCTGGAGAGAGTTGGATCAGTTGCATACCGAGTGGCTTTACCTTTGAGTTTATCTCAGGTACACAATGTTTTTCATGTTTCAATGTTAAGAAGTACATGCCAGATCCATCTCATGTTTTTGAGTCCAGAGGTAGTTTAGTTGGAAGACAATCTATCTTATGAGGAAAAACTGGTCCAGATTCTTGACCACAAGGTGCAAGTTTTATGGAATAATGTGATTCATCAGGTAAAGGTTTTGTGGAAAAACCGCATGATTGAAGAGGCAACATGGGAATCTGAAAATGCAATGAGAGATAAATACCCCCACTTATTCGATAAGTAAATAAATTGCGGGGACGCAATTTTATAAAGGGGGTAAGGATCTAACATTCCAAGTAAGTAATGAATAATATAAATTTATATCTACATCTATTTATTAATTAGATAGTGTTTTAGAGGCTTAAAATGAGAATAAATCCAATCTTAAGCATGGAATACACTAATATTTTTTAAAGATTGTTTTACTGCCTTTTGATGGAAAACCATTTTTAAATCAAACTTTTGACAATTTTATAATCACTATTTGTCAAAATAAACATATTATTTATTATTGGGACATTGAAATTTATATTGGATAAATTTTTGGTATTTTTCTGACAATGTTCATTTTTTAATGAATAGTGAAAAATACTGCATTTTACATCAAAACTATTTTTTCATCTAATTTAATTATATGGTTAGATTATCTTTTTAATTGGTCTTAAAGTGTAATATGAATATATTTTTACCATTTAATCCAATGGTGGACATTAGGATTAATTTCACTTTGTAATTGGGCATAGACTAATGCCAAACTTTTCATAGATATTATTTAAAAAAACCCGCTATTTGTTTTGACAACGGGAATTATTTTTAAATAAATTATTGTAATTTCTATGTTTGGAATTTGGTAAAATAGATTAAATATTTGGAATCAGAAGTTCCAAATTCTTTAATCAAGACTCTTTTGTTTTTGGACATTATGAATAGTAACGACGGTAATTATCTTTAATTATCTTGATTAATGAGTAATCGGGTAGTTAAGGATAATAAAATAATATCATAATAATAAAAAATTACACCAAAATGTGTCCTAATCCTACTGGTTGTCTCATTTCCGACCATGGTACGTCTTGTTCCAAACTTGGGGACCCCATGGAATCACTTTTGTGTGAAGGTGACTTTTTATCTTTTTATTGTTAAAGAAAGTTAAATATAACAAAGAATGTATCACCTCAGTAAAAATTAATTAATTTTGTCTACATAAATGATATTTTCGACTATAGAAATTAATTAGAAAGCTAAAAATATTTCCTACATCATAGTCTTTTTTTTAATTTTTAGAAATTAAATAAATTAAATTATTTATGACATCATGATGATGCAGTGATTACCTCATTATTTAAAGATTTAAATAAAATAAATAGATGATGTAAAATATTAGACCTACACATGTCAAAGACCTATTGGATGAGTATATTTCGAACCCTTATCACCTTATACTCGAAATACATCAATTTGGGACCTTTAAAATCCGAAACTCATTTTAAAATAAAGTAACATTTTGTAACTTTCCAAGAGTGCCCCTCCTCTCCTCTTATAAAAGGCCTCCAACTCTACCTCCTTACCCATACCTCTCAAGCCTTTGGATCGGCCAACCCCTGCTCATTTTGTCTCTCCACATCCCTCTCTTACTCATAGAAGCATCACTTTGGGCAGAAGTCTTCCCAAGGAAGCCTTTGAGCTCAAATCAAAAAGAGTTACCCGATTTAAAGGTAGTGTCTTCTCTTGTGTTCTAATGTTTTATTTTGACTCTCCAACCCCCTAAACTATTTTTATTAATTTCTATTGTAAAAAATACAGTATATTAAATATACTAGGATGTTTTTATAAGAAGAATTCGATCTACACTTACACACACCTACATCTAATGGTTAAAGAACATACTGTTTCTGTGGATGGTAAATTGCTGCCACACAAAACGATGATTGTTCAATATTCTTCTAACACCTTAAAAGGTGGCCATTAAGATGTCACTATATTTATATATGATATATAATATGTTTATGTTTTCCTTAAGCTTCTGTATTTTTCATTTATGACATACCATTATGGCTTCCATTATGGGTATACGCGATATCTTCATTTTAGGAAGTGTGGACTACCGCCCCCTCAAAGTGATTTGATACGTTAATACCATATGTGGTACGTATAAAGGATATATTTAATGATATTATATATGATACCATACTGGAATTATAATACTATTATGTATTATTATTTTTTAATTTCATTAAAGGATGAGATAGAAATGAAAGTAGCGTTCATGCGTACGTACGGCTTACCGTCTCCATGAACGGTGCATTTCATTTCTTACCTCTAAATGATTATGTAATATTATAAATGCATGTATATACTGGATATATATGATATATATGGCATCTAAATCATGAATATCATTCTTGAGATAATGGATATTTGACTACGTGAACAACTTGTAAATATAAGAAGTTCATTTTTGACTCAAGTACCAATGATCGTTAAAACGGCCGTTATAAACTTAAATAATAAAATAGTGTTCATGACATGGTAATAAATGATATAAAAGGAATAATGAACTTGAAAAAGGTTCTTAAGCAAGTAGAAATTAACTCAAGTTTATTATTTAGGAGATTAAAGAACGATCAAGTCAAGTCGGATACGAGGTAAGGGACTTCGTCTCAGTCTCCATTCATTGAGGCATATTTTGTTTTATACAGAACTTTCTTTTATATGGTGTATAAACCCCTTTGACTTTTACTCCTATTAAAAATGAATCTTTTTTTATATGAAGCGTTTACTAAATGACAAAAGGAATGTTTTTTTTGTCATACGTATGCGGCGACAAGGACTTCTCCGCCGCCGTGACCATTATTGGAGTTTCGGCTTCCTCTACAAGCCATAACCTTTTTTGAATGAAAAATAAATCCCATGGTTTAATTTTCTTTTATTTTGGTATTGAAAATGGTTTTCATAATGTTTTTATTATATCAACGTGTTGTATTGATATCTTGTGATTGAAATGTGGAAATGTTATGTTTCATGTATGCATGTTTTATGTGATATGATTATGTTATGGTTCTTGGGCATTGTTATGAAGATGGGTGGTTCCGTGATAAATAAGGGCAGGTGAGCCTGATATATCTCTCCAATGAATTGGGTAAGGTGAAGGGGTTGAATGTTAAGGTTTCTCCGAAGAGATTTAGGAAATATACTGTGATGGGTATTCCAAATGTAACCAAGAGGGTTACTCCCTGTGTAAGAATGTTATGAATGCCTCAAGTTACCTTTATGTCTTATGATTTCTATGATTTATTCATGATTTGATGAGGTATGTTAAATTGCTTATGTTTTATGATTAAAGTATGATTTCATTGATTCTTATGTATACATGTACTCATGTTTCCTTTCCATATTTTTATATCCCTTACTGAGCTTTTTATGCTCATCCCAAGTTTTTGAAATGATTTTCACAGGTCAAGGGAAAGGTATATGATGTGATGATAGTGTCAAGGAAGTGCCAAGAAAGAATCCTTGTTTTATTTTAAATATGTTTCCGTTGATGGGAAAAATGAATACTATCTTTTATTGTAACCACTTTGTTTAAATGAGGGATGTAATGCATGTTTTATGATCTAATTCACTAAAACTCTAAACCTGAAAAGATCCTCAAGGTGTATTCTTTTAATAAATCAAGATTAAGTAAGGTTTAAGGCTGGGGCCTTATACTACTCCATGACTAAGAGTCAATGTTGAACCCCTGTCACTAGAAACTACAGGGAAGGTTCGATAAAATTGATATAATTGGTCCATCCCACCACAAAATCAAAACTAAATTGCCGCTCTATCACTCCATGTTTTCACATGAATGTTCTCCCCACATTGGTGAAAAACTAAAAAACTATTGGTATGTTCAATATGAATAATATTACCTCCTTAAGTTGTCTCAAAGCAGCATTTCCTGCAACTAGATATCGTATCATTGGGTCGATAATCCAGTTCCCTTTGATCAGGACCTCAATATTTTATTTAGTTAAACTTAGTAATAAGAGCCTAATTTATAATTTCATACATTATAATAAACTGTAAAATTATTACTTGTGATTGAATGGTGTACACAAGCCCATCATCAAATAGTCGTGTAGTAACCAACTCAACACTAGCCAATGTTGGTGTAAAAGTATACAACTCAATGAAACGAGATGAATTCTCCATTACTGACATAGAACCCTAAATTAGATTCATAAACTCCCTAGAGCTATCCAATATTAGTGTTTGAGGGAAAAAATAATCATAAAGGACTTTCTAAAAGTCCACCTAGATCATACCCTAGTGATGATCTGCCTGAACGATGACATCCCACCAACCTTTAGCAAACTCACAGATCATATTGGTAGAAATATTGACCCTATTATCTGGAGGAATATACAAGTTCTCAAATATATATCACATAGATTCTAGCAATGCCTCAGCAGCCTGAGGTCCTCCATCCCTGATGAAGGTGGGAGGATGATCCTGCTAAAATTGTTTATTCAACTATGCCATTGTAGGGGCAGGTCACAAAGATCCATGTACAAACTATAGTAAGTAAAAGAATATATCTAAAAATTGAGAATCAATGCCCAGTGTAGGATCAATAAGAGGTGAATCAAGTGGTATTGTAGGAGGTAATAAGGGTGGATCAGGTCCCACCACCTCTGAAACATGTTTGTCACCACCCTCCTAGAATATAAATCAAGGGCATCACAGTGGCATAGATCTACAGTTTCTGATGCATTACTGATATAAGATATATAAAAATTATATTTATATTTATATATATATAATATTACATGTACATATCCTTCCCATAAATAAACCACACATATATCCATACTGCAATGGCCAGGACTATGTGGTAAGAACAACAGAAATATTTCGATTGATATGACTATTTCTCACTACTATGGTCAGTTCAGGGTCATTATCTCACATAATATAGCAAAGGTTCTGGTTTTTAGAGTTTTAATTGTAATTTATAGAGGAAAAAAACCTTTTATTTTCAATTAACATCCCCATTTAATGGTAATGATCTAATTTTAGAATTTTATATCGATTTATGTTCATAATCATTTATTTGTAATTTTTTCAAATTGATTAATTACATGGTTCACCATTTCCCAATTTTTAAAGTCCCATAAAATATATAAATTGAAATGTATAATCCAGGTCATCTCAATCACAAACATGCTCCATCTTGTCTGGCCAATGGTCCATGACTCAATGTTCCACAATTGACCACTTAAGGGGTCTCCATCAAGATATGAAATTAAAAACTATTAGGTTAATTACAAAAATTTATGTAACCAATTATTCTTCTCATTCCCCAATAATAAATGTTAGAAAATTTCTATATATAACATTCAAAGAACTCACAACAACCACATGCATTTAAAGAAATTAAAAAAATGGAATGCACCTATATAGAAGGACATAAATCATGACATGTGACTCTTGAGGAGCATATCATGATTCATTCTTGAATATATCCTTGTCGTAATAGGAAAATGGTAATATGGAATTCACAATATCATAATAACAATAACATCACACATCATGTGTGTCACCCAATGGGAAAATAAGTACAATCGTAACAAACATAATCTAGTAAATCAAATTCCCATTCCTAAGAAACATGGTGTTTACACAGAATGTGGGTTCGCTACTCCATGGAATGGATTGATACCAAGGTCTAACAGATTCAAAATATCTTATATAATATTCCCAAACAGTAGGAAAAAATAAAATAAATATAAATACCTCTAATACAGATTTTTGGAATACCAACCCTATTTCACTCGATAATTGTAACTGAACCCAGTTGACCACATTGCCACAAGCGTGCCTCCGCGTACACCATAAGCTACCAACTATAATCGAGGGTCTAAGGTTCTATGGGGGCTAACTATACCCTCATAATCAGAGTATCACAATGGTGTAATAAAGGAATAAATAGTGAAAACATAATTTAAATAAAAAGAGAATCAAAAGTACACTATCCAGACATGAATAATAAATCATAAAGCCAAAGGAAACATTATATAAAAAATGTTTAGTATGTCATGTAGCTATAAAAAATAAAATATACATGAAAATAGATAACCAGAACTATATAAATGTCTAAAAAGAATAAAAATACAAAAAATGTTATTTCCAATAGCATCATGAGTTGAGGATTAGTCCTATGCTCCCATGATCACATGCAATTATAAAAGCATGCATTCAGGACCAGGTTTTTTGCATTGTTCACACCTGGAGTAATGGAGTCTGTTCAGGTACCATAGGTGGCCAGAAAATGGTGTGAGATATAATCAATATGCCACCACCAATAAAATCTATAACAAATAAAGCATGTGCATATAAATTATATCTATGTTCATGCATAATTGGTAAAGAAGTATAAAGAGTGATAACAATAGAAAATTATAAAACAACATTGTAACTATGAAATGTCTATAAATAATGAAAAAAAATATAATAATATAATGTAAATAGGTAATCAAGGGATTCTGTATACACCGCATATAGATAATGTGTGACCCTTACAGGTGCTAGGTCCATGGGTTGATAACCAAGGTGGCCACATCGAGAACAAGGAACTCGCACAATGGATAACTCTATAATGAATACCTATATGGGATAGGTCCTAGGACTCATATCCATTGAGACCTATATCTAGAGATAGTAATGTTTGTCGAGGTAAGAGGTTCCATACCTCAGACTCCCTCAACAGAGCCATACTATGATCCATTAGTGTCATTCCATTGAGCGATAGTTGGTTCCATACAATGTTTCTTCATCAATAATGTATATAGTAGAAAAGATTAAGGCCATTTTAGTCCCCATTCCCAAATACAATCAACCAAGATAAAGGGTGTACACGCCCAGAGGTTATCCATCACATTACCAATTCATTATTTACATTAATCATCTAAACAATTATTCAAAATTAAATTAATCAAAAAAGGATCATTTATACTTTTATTTATTGTATTTTAATTTTATTAAGCTTCCAATACTTGGAAGAAATATCACACAAAAATAGTGGTGGCTACAAGTTGTGGCAGAAGATCAAACCAACCTCAGGGGTTGTTTGGGTTGAGGTTAAGAACCTCCAACCATATCTATGTACTAAGTGGGAATCAAATTGCAGTTATTATAATTAATTTAAGACATTGATTAATTATAGAACCAATGTCTCGAAGATCTAACATGCATCACAATGGTGGTAGTTGAATAAATGAAAAAACCCTCAGGAAAATGTATGAACAACCTACTTAATGGAGGTAGAGGAACACTCGTCCAGTATTGGATTCTGATTTGGCCTATGATGGAAGAAGATAACAAACCATAGAAACACCTTGAAAACCTGGAAAATGATCCTGAATCAAAATATTTCTTAATTCTAAGATATAAACCAGGAAAATAAGGAAGTTGATCGAATCTCTTGCCAATGGTGATCCAACATGACAAATTAAATTTGAATTAGATGCCGAATAGAGAAGATGGATAAAATACAAGGTGATGTATTGGGAGGTGCTCAACTTGAGGAGAGGATGGGGTTAGATAATGGAAAAAAATAAGGTAATAGGGGTTTTAGATGTTTAAATAAGTAATTGAAAATAGACATTTCACCCCTTTAGAACTGGGTCACACAGTTTTTCCACATGGTTGGCCAAACCATGTTCCAAAAATGAAAAACACCACATAAAATAACTGGAACATATCGCATGGTCGTCCGGTTGGGATCCATAGTAATGAAAAACACTGTGGCCCCAAGAAATGTGTTGGACCACCCCACACAGTTTTTTCAAAATACGTATACTGGGATACATGGTTTCTATTAAACGTGCAGCCTAGTTGCTTCTTCCAAAACTCAGGGAACCAGGACCGGAACAATCCCCAAACACCCTTAAAACTTCATTGACCTCATTATGCACTACAATAAAAAAAACTAACAAAACATAAATTAAAATGTTATTTACCTCACAAAAAAGTTTAGACCCCATAGTATCCTCTCTTTGAGATCCACTAAGAGTGAAATTTTTCAAAACTTCTTCTTTATCTGATGTAAATGAAGTTACACTCAATGCTAGACCAGATGGTGTTGCATACAGTTTTTACATGCACTACTCCTATGAATAATGATGAGGCTAGGTAAAATACTCCATGTTAATTAAACATGGAGTGGTGAAGATATAAATGTGTTTAAGGTGGTGCTTCATTATCCTCCCTCAAAAGGATATGATAGGTTGAACCCATTGATAATGCAATAGAGTATAAACACTTATATATTGAATAAAATAGGAGTATAATTACTATAATTACAAGAGGAATAATAAGAATAAGAAACTAGGAAGGATAGAAGAATAAATCTCAATATTTCCCTATGAACATCCCTCGAGGTAGTGGATAAAACTACTAAGCATCCCATAACACAATAATAATACCCACTCCTAGAATTACCTGATTCCACCCTTTAAAAAACCAATTTACCACCCCTCATAGGCCCCAAAATAGATTCCTCTTTAATTATTATTTAATTTCTCACGGCCCCCACTCCATAATGACCCCGTTTAGCCTCTAGGAATACTCTTTCTAGGTTGTGTCCACGTCACTTTATGTTGTGAATTTTTTATATTGGGTCACAATACATGTTCAATCAGTTATTTATGGATATTTTCTTTTCTGTTTTATTCTTTAAAATTTTTGAAAAGGTGATATAATGTAAAAAAACGTGTCATGAGTTTATTATGAAATTAAATCAATGGTTCTCATGATGGTAAATTAATATTAATATTCATTATTATTTTTATTTCTAGTGGGACTAATAGGATCTGTTTTTTATTTATACATTCTTATTAATTTGTTTTTAGTTCTTGGAATCATTTTCTATTTGAATTTTTGATTTTGACATCATCTTATTTTTTATATCCACATTCAATTTATTGTTTAAAATAATGATTTTTGGAGTATTCCACAAACCAAATTCCATGTTTTATTATCATTTATACATTCCTGGTCAAATCTAAAACTTGTTTATTTTCTTTTTTTGTTTTATTTCACTACATAAATAAACTTTTAAGTTACATAAACTCTCAAATCCATCTTTTTATATAATTGTTATGGATGGATATGCACAATAGTTATGTGTCTTAGCAGTCTAAGGGTGTTTTTGATAACACAAATTGAAAAAACTTGTAGAACTCATCACTTACCAATATTGAACAATTTATTATTCCATTTAAAAAAAATCTTTTTTATTTCTTTTTAAAAATGTTTACACTTTAATTATATAAGAAAACCACTTAAATAAGTGTCAAAAAAACAATTTTTCAAAAATATAATGAAGATACTTATACATAAGCATTTTTTATGTGATAATTGTTATAAGAAGTTTTCATCAAGTGTTGTTAAATAAAAATATCCTTGATATATGGTTCTCAAAAACATTTTTATTTATAGTTTTTCATTGATGAGTTGGATGTAATTTCTATCACACTATGAGATGGTAGTGAAGTCTTATCTCAAGATTTGGTTTCAATGTTCTTGAATATGATGGGTGGTGTTAGTAAAACTTGTGATATCCTTTTAATTACTTCTACAAAATGTCCGGATAAAAAAGATCCAACTGTAAGGTATTCTTGAAGACTTGACCCGGAGAACAAAATTGGTAATGTAAGATGTTTCATTTATTTTTTTGATTTCTAAATCCCTAATGGATTTTTCTATGTACAATTAAAAAAATGGTACAATGAATTGTACAATTTTTTCTACCTTCATTTATTCCATTTTACTTAATTCAGGTGTACCTTCTTCTATTGAATGACTCAATATATCTGTAACCCTTATCAGTGAAATGGAACACTATCTTTTAGACTCAAAAATTCAAAATCGTGTTGTAACATCACATGGATTTTTTGGTGTTGGTATATTTAGCATTTCCAGTGAAGTAGCTTCAGTTTTCCTACGACAACATGTTAAGATTCAATAACCCTTAATTAATATGAATTCGAAAAGAATGTATATTGAATTCATTTATTATTTTGATAATAATATTGTACTATTTGATTTCTCAACTAATTTTATGATATTGTATTTGGAAATAATATAAATTATACATCTACCTCTAAGGTGGATCTTACTATTTCAAAAAATAATTCATACTTTAGAATTGATTGGGAAGACCTTGAAAGTGGATACAACATTCAAAATGGAATCCAAAGTGATGAATCGACTTAAAAAGAAAAATCATACTTTGAAAATCACATTTCATGATTATGAAAATTCTACGAAGAAGGTGAGACTGAGTGAAATGAAATAGATATGATTTGTGAGATCACTTTGATTAATACATTGATTTTTAGTTGTAATCTAATGATCATACCTTACATAAGTCTATGTTTTTTCTATTTTGGGAATTGTGTCCTATTTTAAGGGGTTGGTAATTTTAAAGTCAAGATCATCATGTACAATGTGCTTAGTCAGTCATTGGTTTACAAGAACAATTAGCTATGTGCATTGGTTGGTTATGTCTAGTTCATGGTAGGAGGTGGATTGGAATGGGGAGGGGAGAATTCCAATTTTCAGTAGTATGAAAAAGGGTAGAGACTAGGAATTGATGGAATTGGAAAGAACTTGATATTCCCATGGGGAAAGGATGAAAACGTAATTTTTATACTAAAATCTTTTATAAAGGGATATTTTTCTCTATCAGTGTTTAAGATGTTTTATTTTAAAGAATATTATTGATTTTTTAATTTTTTCCATTATTTATTCATATCACACAAGTAATAAATTCATTTTATCTCCATATTTTCCCCAAAAATTGCAACCACACCTATTTTTTAATCCCTTTTAAATTTCATTTATTTTTCTATTAATTTACATTCCATAAAAAAAACTTTCCCATACCTAATAGATTATATGGGTTCGTTTGGCACTACTAATTGAAACTATTTGTATCATTTATCAATTAAGATGAATTATTTTTTTACATGTTTTCTTATTGAATATAAAAAATGAACTTCTACAACTTATAAATAGTTTTCTTCCACTACTATAAGTAAATTTATTTTAGAATTCAATTATAAGTGGTTGTTCAAATACCAAGAAAATACCCACTTATTTTGAAAAAGTGAAAATTTCTATAAATAGTTTTTAAGAAGTTATTTAGAATATAATCTTATTGGGAATTTTTTTCTCTTCCACTTAATTAAGAATTTTTTGAGAAACAAATCAACCACCACATATTTTTTTCAAACTAATTATCCAATGTGGTAATTCATATGATCAATTTTCAAGAAGTGTTTTCAAACAACGCCTTATCAAAGAATTATTTTTTGTGTATTTTTTAAGTGATTTTCATCTAGAATTTAAATTTATGAATTTCTTCAGAAACATAACAAACTTCAGTTTTTAAAATTCATTATACTACATGTTATGTTCATTGATCCAATAACATTATAGTGTACATGTTCTATTATAACCACATCATTTATAATTATGATACTTTATGCATTAATTTTTTAGATTCACCATCTTCTATCAGTTAATTCATTTATTTATGTCCTTTAATAGGTTGAAATTAATGTTACCATTGTTAAATGGGAGGATGTTTGTTTCTAGGATGAGGTTAAAAGACAACTAATTGATGTTATTGAATGGATCCATAAACATCAATGTGCCATTAATGGATCATGTTGTTTCCTATGAAGATGGACTCAATTTTCTTATTGTTAAAGGTCTAAAGATTTTCATAAAATGGGTTGGTGAGTTAGATAAGGTTGTAAAATAACACTTTGAAAATTTGATGGTCAATTCTCCATCGATCATATTTTTTATGAAATGGACAGGCTTGTAATAATTTGTGGGAAAAGGTGGTGTAATTTCTATTTATGATTGTGTTATGAGCCATATTCTCATGGAATTGGATGGTAAGTAATTTAATAATTAAAATTCAACTACTAGGGTTTGATTACATGAATATTTTTAATCAATAAAATTTTAATCTACTCATACTAAAATGTTTAGGGCCAATTTATTCTTAGTAATAGAAGATTTTTGACTTTAAATGGACCTTTGGTATAATAGTCACGTCTTCCACACTAAACCATTTACCCAATAAAAATAAATAAAATAAGATTTAAAATTTTTGGTTGGTGTAAAAATGAGATTGTTTGTAGTATATTAATATAGTTCATATGAGCCATTGACTGAACTCAACAGGTTAGTTATATTCTTTGTAATATTTATGTTTTATAGTTTATTATTTATTTTATTTCATTAAATTTATATTTTTATTTATTTTTTAGTAAAGAATGGTTTTATGATTAAATGACGTTAGAATTTATAGAATGTTATTTTTTTATTTTTTTTTATTTAGAAAAAACATAATGTCATTAGTTTTGTAATCCCCTTAACATGTCCACCATACTTTATATTTTAAATCCTTTTAAAAAAACATGACTATAAATCATAACCCATATAATATAAATCCTACCCATATTCATAGTTCTATCTAATGCAGTCTTTAAATTTTATTTAAATCATGCATAATGTTTATTCCCCTAAAAATTTAAGCTTTCATAAAAGATTTTATTTTAATATTATAGCTACTACAAATCATCTAGACTAGATCAATCCTACATTATTGAGGTAAGGTACTGATAATATTCTTATACTACCGTGTTCCATTTGAAAACACTTATTGAAAAATAATTTATGGTACTTCCCACTTATCATGATATTTAATTTGAATATATTTATGGTGTTTTGTTTGGTTTTAAAAAACAAATTATATATACTTGTAGAAGAAAAACACTTAAGTGGTAGAAAATAATTTTTTTAGTATGAAATTTTCAAGAACTAATTTATAAAGACTTATCTGAAGTTTAATTTTCTATAATCATATCTCATTTGAATTTTTTCAAATGGTCCATTAGATGTTAGGTTTTTTCTTATATTATTTTTGATATCAAGTCAGATCAAAAAAATTTGAAGCGCAGTTTGGCTAGATATTGTATATTGGACCACTTAACAAAGCATAACATGAATATATATTCTAGATTCATTTTTGTAAAACCTCATGGGGTTCAGACATCAGTGAGAGGACTATTTCAAGTCCAATGGAAGGCTACACCAATTCAGATTTATTTATCAGATACACTGAAACAGGGGTTATAGCTATTCATGTTTTTTTGTTTTTCATAAATCAGATTCAAAAAAAATGTTTTGAAATATTTTTATTAGTTATTATAATTATTTTCAATACATTATTATGAAATTTAATGTAAAAAAATGTTTTTTAAATTATATTACAAATAAAAAATAACTTTTATCATAAAAAATTAAATTATTATGTTTTAATCTCATATAAATGGTCTCTAAATTTTTTGTTTGTGATCAGAAAAGTTTTAATGCTTCTAAAATAAAAATGATACATTTTACATATTTGACACGAAAAGTGAATCTTAGAGAGATTCAATTTTGTCATGAATTATTAGAAAATTTAAAAAGACTTGTTCACTATAATTCTATAACAAAAGGATCAATAAAAGATACGTGTTCCAAGGTTAGTGGTCTAGTCATCAACTCTCAACTATTAGGAAAGATTTTTATTTATGTCCTATGAAATAATATCATTATATTTTAGGAAAGTTTCTCTAGTATTGGGTGGGTTAGGTCAGGAAAGGTAGGTAGGAAGGTTGGTTGGGCAGGCTGGGTGGGTCGGGTTGGATCAAGCGAGCTAGACTGGGGGAGAGTTAAGAACTACCAGGTTGAGTTGGGGTTTAATTAAAAAAAATTTAATTTTTTCAAAAAATATTAAAATAAAAATTGTATCTAATTAATTATTGGATATTAAAACTGTTGAAAAACCCATGTTTCTAATTGATTCATAATAGTTTTTAGAACCGCTATGAAATGATCCCCAAAAAAGGTAAATGTGATTTTTTTAGGAAATAATTTTGATTCAATTAGAGGGGATTAAAATATTTATTAAATAAAAAGAAAATCGCTAAAAATTTGTATTTACGGTGTAGTTTGATGTGATGAAGATGATATGCCATTGCACCAACTCATAAAGAATCTAAAATGGTCCAATGAACCTTGATGACGGCCAAGTCCCCAACCAAACCTCTATTTACCATGTGAAATGGAAATATTAAAGAAGAAATTATCCCCCACTTATACCTATAGGAATCATTATGATAAATATATTTTTTTTATGACCATGGTAAGTTCTCATGTACTTAGAATTTTTTAACTTTCTCTATAACTTGTTTCCCCATCTCCAACCCCCCTATATCTTCCTTGAAAATCTCTATCCAACATGAATGTGATATACCTGGACTTTTTATACTGATTTAAAAAGTTAAATATTGGTATTATAGTGAAAATAATTATTCTACATCAACTCCATGAAGAAAAATGACTCTCCCATGATCCATTCAAATCAAGGATACAAGCTCACAACATGTCATGAATTGCTCATATGGTTAATTCGACCTTTTCATCCTTATGAGAATAGCTAGTGGTACTCAATAACCACTACATTTTAAATGTCATCTCCAATATCTTCCACAATTGAGAGGCTAACTACTCATCTTGTATGGACACAAATATCAAGGAAACACCATGTTGTTGAACAATCTCAAGAATATAAAGATGTATCTATCTCTCTACTAAAATTTTCCCTTGTATGGGTAGTACGTGATTTCAATTTTTCAATTGATCAACTATAATTTTAAAAACCTTATATTTTATGGTATGTATCTTTTAAAATTTAACATTTTCTATTCGTTTTTTCTTCACACAACACCAAGTTTAAAATAGTAATATATTATTAAATATAACCATTGGGACTGTAATGTGACCATTATGAATAGAAATATGATCAATAGAATAGTAACCACACCTATGTAAGTATACAAAAAAATTATATCTTAAAAATGTAAATATGGTATATTTATATGAAGGGAAAACAAATAAATGTTTTTAAAATGATAATTTAAGTGTTGATATTTTTGTGAAACATAAATATTTAATTACAATTTTAAAATTAAAATAATGATTTTAAATAATATTTATTTTCACAAAATATATTCACATATTAATATTTTGTTATATTATGATTATAAGAATATTTTATGAGACCTTAATTAATTTATGAAAGTTTCATAAAATCAGTTATAATTTAAAAATCTGTATTTTACAAATAAATTACAATTTTAATTAATATTAAAATTTCACATATTTAGAAAAATATTTTCATAAAATGGAGTCCAGTTTTTTAATTCTACATAGATAAAAATGGTTAGGGTGAATATTTGGTACGTTTCAAAAATTGTTGAATTATTTGTGAATAGTGAAATACAGTAATTTACTATATAATCTATATACATGAATTATTGTGTCATGGATGATGTATGGATGAATTAGAAACCATTATTTAGAAATCGCATACACTATTTAATTTATTTATTCACAATAATCAATACTATTGATAGTCTTGAGCTAAAATAATAAACAAATAAATAAAATATTAAAAAACACCCCTCTCATCCACTATAAATACCACCCTCACCACCTCTTCTCCTCACACCTCAAAAGCCTTGAATATTTTAAAATTTATACCCAATACCTATCCCAAATACCTCCCCACATTATGTTCTTTCTGATCTCACCCAGAAGACCATTTCAATGTTTCTTAAAAGGGTTCTCAAGGACAAGAATTCAAGAGGTAAAACCCTCTTTCGTTCTTTTTATTTTATTTTCTTTTGTTTTCTTTTCATATCCTTTACTTAAATATCCAATGGAAAATTCATGATAACTATAGTGTAATATATATACTATAAATTTATTATGTTAAGGAAATATTCTTCATCAAACCCCTTCTCCACTCCCTTTTATTCTAAAAATGAAAATATCGTCTCTAATGTGTCAATTTTCCACCATCGTGGATGATGTGTTTTCGTTACCTCCTTCAACGATGGTCATGAAACCATTTTTATGGTTAAAAAATATTATTATATGTTTATTAGAACTAATTTTATGTTATTTAATCATTATATATAATTAATATTAATTTATAAGACAAAACTAGTTCGTGATGACTAAAAAAATGAAAAAAATAATCTAAACGATTATCATTAACACTTTGTATAATTAATCATCCTAATATTTAGAATAAATGATATATAAGACTATTAAATATGTTTTATGTTCATTAATAACATAATATTTTAATTATGGATAACTATTCTCATTTTATATGATCTTTTATACTTGTATACAAGTGATTTGATCATGAAAACCAAGAAAAATAACACTCTCGGATGATGAAATTGAATCAAATAACTCATCAAAATGGCTATAAATGAACATAATAAAATTAAAATAAATAAAATACATGTTTAATAGATTCTAAATTAAATTATTAATTAATTTAAATTCATTATATAGTACATTATATGCAAGTGCATAACACATTCAAGCATAAGATAAGGGTTTTCTCATCTAACCATCATTTCTGTGAGATATTCCATATTCACCACTATTTCTTGTGTGTGGTGTATTTATACTGACCATTAATGTATAATATTATAAATATAATTATCTTCATTTTATTCTATGTTTCATTGGATGATCATTAATTTTATGGGGTATACAGTTTGACTGTTTGCAAAGTGGAATGGGATTCTACCCGAACAACCATTTTTCATTCAGGTTCGCTTTCTCTCTCTTTACCCTAATATAATTCTCCATTATTTTTATATAAATCTTATAAATTTTTCTAATTATGTTATAAACACATTTATCTTGAAATTTTCATATTTATTTGATGGGGAAATACAAATTTTATAAGGTTCCCTTTTCAATTCCTTCCGATAAGAAAGCTTAATTAAAGGGTACATCCCAATTTCTTACCCATTTTCAATTACACTCAATAATGGGTTTTAAGAAAAAAAAATTTATAAAATAAAAAAATTTATCTTGAATTATATTTTATCTATTTTTTTATGTAAATAATTAAACTTTTTTTCTGCTTTAAAGACTCTTCCATATATTCCCTTAAACCACACTGAAGTTTCCCATTTATAAAGTTTCTTAAAAACTATTTTTAAATTTTTTTCACTTAAGTTGGACATAATTTATACCTAATACATTGTACTTAACTTTTATTTTTTGGGATATACATTTTAATAATATGATTTTATGACAAATACGAAATGATTTTCCAAATTCACTCTTCTTTACAAAAGTTAAAAAAATTCTATTTCTCTCAAGAGTTCCTCAATGATTTTCTTAGAGTATTTTCACCTATTTAAACACCCTCTATTGAATATTATGTTTTATTTAAATTGATATATTATGTTACCATCTACCATATTTTATTGAATGGTTTATGATTATTTTGACTAGGGATGTACTATCTTTATACTATTTGGCACATTATTCAGGATGGTTTATGATTATGTTTATTGTTTGGGGAAAGTTATTATCATTTTATATGATAGTTTCAGTATGAATTTATATATTTATTATGTTTCACCCCTTTATTATTAGGAATTAATTGTACATAGTATGTGATAGGAAGGGTCTCTATTTCTCCTCTATTAGTAGGTCTCATGAGAAAAACTAGACCATGTTTTTACCTTTTTATTTATAGTGTCTTGGTCGAATCCTTGAAGGTTTGTTTAAGACATCCTGCATTTTTCATTCCATCATTATGATATTAGTATTTATATACCATATTATTATTCAACTAGTATAATATCCATGCTTATGTTTTATTCTTATGTGTTTATTTTTATGGCATTATTTTATCAACTTTTGTTCCTGTCATATTATTCTCACGATTATGTTTTAATGGAATGAATTTTTAGTTATTCGCTAGGAAATATTGTTTATGTTTATTTATGACAGCTTATTATATATTTCTTACACTTATGAAGCATCTAAGATCACCCCTTTTTTATGTTTTATGTTTTCCCAGGATTCTAAGATGTTTATTACGATTGAAATTAAACGATAAGCTAAGATAATAGGAGTGTTTTAAATAGAGTTACAATGTTGTTTTTCAGTTAAGGTTGGAATGTAAAATATATGATTGTATCTGGTTTTCTAAAGTTACTAAACTATTCATTCCTTTGGGATGTGATAGTTTCTTCATAGTACCAATTTAATAAATTAAGGCACTTTCTTGGGTTACTAGGGTTGGGGTCATTACAGTTGGAATCAGAGGGAGTTTAGTAGAGTCTTTGGAAACTAGATTTAGGAAAACTTATATTTTGGAATCATAACCCTATAACATACTTTGATAATATTCCCAAAATAACCTAGCTTATGATTTTAAGATTAATGATATCTAATTTTTTGATTTAAGATAAGTGTTTCACTAGTTTTAGATTATGCATTATGTCTCATAATTTTATTATCAAGTCTAGTGTATAACATTGTTTAGAAATGGTCCCTAGTGAAATGAATGGAAATTATATCGATGTTTTTATCCCATGTATGTATTTCCCTCCAATGCAAGACAATGATTTCAGTGCTGATGTTGCAACATGATATGAAAAACATATAACTATATTGAGATAAATGACTCTAGATATGAGTAATAACCATACTCACATTGAACAAACTGATCCAAAACATTGTGTAACAATGTTAGACTACTTTATGTGACAAAAATCTCCATCATTCAATGGAAATACAAACCCATTTGTAGTTGAGAAATGGATAAGTTTCTTATAGTAGTTATTCCATACATTGGTAGGTAATTGTAACACACAGATATTTTATGAGAAGTATATTTTTTATGTCTTATGATATATGCAACATCAAAGGAATATTTCACGGCACCGAACACTAGCTTTGCTTGCGTTACACGCAATCGCGACCTTCCTTGATATCGTGTGTAGTACGCAATACCGAGTTTCATTAAACAACAATATATTATTATAATATTATAAACTAGATGTTATGAATAGTATTTATTGAAATATGAATTTTATAACATTATTATTCATCTTACATATTTTCTAGAACATGGTATTAGAGCAAAATACATTGTTTGGGTAAAATAAGTATTTTTCAAAAAATGCAGTTTTGCCGCCTTTTGATGGCACACCCACTTTTAATCTAGTTTTTTACGTGTTTATAAGTTAAATTTTACAAAATAAAATTCTTCTTTGCAATCAGGATATAAAAATATACTTTGGATAAATTTTTCATATTATTCTGATAACTTTCATATTTTAAGGAATAGTAAAAACACGCTATATTTTAATTAAAAACAAATTTTTTCATCACAATAATTTATATGGTTAAATTATAATATTTAATGGTTTTAAAGTATAAATAGAATATATTTTTACCATTTAAAATAATGTATGTCATTAGCATTAATTTTTCATTGAATTCATAGGTAAAAACATTTCAATCTTTGGCAATGTTTTAACTTCTAAAACTCGTTTGCTTAACAACGGGATTATTTTTAAATTAATTAATTCAGCTTCTGTGTTTTGAATTTTGAAAAATAGATTCCATATTTGGATTCAGTGGGTCCAAATTATGTTAATTGGTTACTTTTATTTTTTTGATATTATGAATAGTAACTACGGTAATTTTTATTTACTAGTGTTAAAGGTAAAACGGGTAAGTAAAGGTAAAAATAAGATTATAAAATTACCCTAACACTTTCCAAAATCCTATTGGATGAATAAAAGTTGACCCATATCGCCTAAAGGTCGGACTAGATTCATTTCATGGACTTTTGAACATGAAATAATATAATTATTATTAAAACCAAAGAAAGTGACAACATTTCACTCTCTTAAATCATATAAGTATAATAATTTTAATTTAGTGATAGACTTCATGAAAATTAGAACATTAATAATCTCCAGAAATCTAATAAAATTATATACATCATATGAATTTATTTATAATTTTTAGGGATTACATAATTATAATTAATTACGACACAATAGTGATGTGGAAATTATTTTATTTGTTGAAATATAAAATAAATGATTTTAAAAATATTAAAATAAATATTATATGAACTATTTTATGTGCTCCACTAATTTTCTAGATAAAAATGACATTTTATTAATCTATTAAATATTTTAGTTCGAACATATCTTCTGTATATATTTTATTTAAACTCAAATAAATGAATAGTGTCAAAATTGACACTGTTGTTAATTTATAGAAATTACATATTATAAAAATGTTTAAAAATCACAAAAATATTTAAAAATTGTAAATTAAAATATATATGGTCTAAAATGTAATAAAGTATACAATTATTGACAATTAACAACATATAAGTAATTATTTATAATGATTTAAAATTTAGAATATTATTACCACAAATTAAATTAAATAGATTATATAAGGATAAATCATGTTGATAATGTTTAAAATAAATTCCTGACTTGTCTAAATTTTTTTGGATGATGATATTACAACCCTATCTCATCTAATGTTCAGATTTGAGTCATTTTTGGAGGTTTTTAAGTGTCTTTGGAATTTATTATATATTAATATTTCTTATAATTCCAAAGGTGACCCTCTCCTCCCTTATAAAAGGACACCTCCTCCCTCTCCTCCTCACACCACTTTGAGCCTTCAATATCGGCCAAAACCTGACAATTTCTCTTCTACAATTCCCTATAAAAATCCTAGAGGTCCTTTTCTTCTTCAAATACCAATCTTATTTCCCTAAGAGGAGGTTTCAAAGAGGCGTGTCGAAGAAGAGGTAATATCTGTTACCAATTCCATAAAATTTATTTCTTCTTCTAATTATTCTTATTTAGTTGTTTCATTATGAAGTAATAACATCAGTATCACTCATATACTGATATGTTATTATAAATATGAAACAACCTTGTTTCACCTTCTATCCATCCTACGGAAAATGAAATCACCGCGCGTGCGTGCGTACGAAATACCGTCTCCACACCGTGGTGTAATCTGTTTTCCACCACCACCTTACTTGGATGGGTATAATGGTGTAAATAATAACTATATATGATTTTTTTAATTTTATATTTATTCCAAAATTGTATACATACACTTCAATACAATTCCACGATCATGGGAACGATATCATCGCTCGTGCGTACGTACAGCCTACCGTCTTCACGATGTGATGCGACTCGTTCTACATAATCTTCATTGAATAATGATTATATAAATGAATTGAATGAGTTAATATGATATATATTACACTAATACCATTTTTTAATTGAGGTATCTATAACCTAAAAATAAGAATAAGAACTTATTCGAGAAAACACACATAAGAACATAAAGCAATAAACACTCGAATAACAAGTAGCAATGAAATATAACTAATAAGAATCTAAGAATATGACAATATATGATATCATAACAATAAGTATGATTCATTAATAAGTCAATGACATTATTTAAATCAATATATAGGAGGTTCGGACATGTACAAGCATATCGGACCTAAGGTAAAAGAAAATCTCGCAATCTCAATTTTTATCCGAGATTGTTTATAATTCAGAATTTACTGGGGAATATTTATCATCCGCATCCATGTTTCCTAAATATGTAATATTATTTATATCCTCTTAAAATTTTTTAAATCCAATTTTACCCATTGGTATGTTTTTAGTAAAAGATATGAAAGGAATCTATTGTCATTTTTCGTACAAGGTACTTTTTGACTTTTTCGGCCAAAGTACGAGAAGAATGTTTTTGAACTTATACGACATGAATGGATATTTATGATTTCATAAACCAATATTTCCATGAAACATACTTTACAATTTTTCATGTTTATTTTTAATAAACTTCTTTTAGTTTAAAATTGTATGACATTTTAAGAAAGGAAAAATGTTTTTGACGTAGAAAGGATATTTTCCTCAAGAATAGAGTTCAAGTGTTTTATCAAAATTATTTTCTATCTAAGATAATATTGTGTTCTATTTCTAACCATATTTTTACATTGATTTTTTATGTTATGATGGAATTATTTTTATGATATCCTTTTATCTTATATGGATTATTTTATGATGGCATGAAGTTTAAGAATCCCATTTTTATTACATGGGTTATTCTATGGTGTATGATTTATGATTTTGTGGCACACATAAGAATGGTTTCATTATGAGATGGGTGGGACATATATCTCCCTCCATTTAATTGGGTAAAGATTTATATCTCATGAGATAGACATGGTTGGAACGGAATGTAAATCTGGTTCAATGATATAGGACTAGAATGAGGAGTGAACTCAGTTCAATAATGGACTTTGTCCGCTATGATGGTCTTGGAAATGAGCCTTCACTAATATTAAATGATATTCTATGATTATGTGTGTATTCCACAAGTTTTCATGTTTTAAGTTATGATTATTGGGATTCCATTTCACCACTATGATTTATCCCATGTTATGATATTATGATCTCTTTTGCAGGCTAAGATATTCAAAATGTTATGTTATTATGAATATGATATGATTGATATTTCTTTTTTTTACCCTTAATGAGCATTTGAGCTCACCATTTTTTATGTTTTCTTTTCCCTAGGTCAGGAAGAAGGGTATTAAGTAGGATATGCCAAAAAGGGACTCTAGATATGATGAAATAAATGGGAGACAACATAGATGATTTTAGAACTAGTTGTTTGTGTTTCCAAGTTTCTAAAGACATTATACATATACGGTCCTTTAATTTTTTTGTTATATGTTGTAATAAGTATGATTCAATTTTTGAAGTAATAACCATGTATGTAAAGTATGGGTCATTATAGTTGGTATCAGAGAAAAGGTATAGTCAACCTTTGGAAACTAGGATGTGAAATACCTAGTAAGAACCCTAAGGATATGTCTAAGAATAGAACACAATATTAGTGTTTTAGAAATGGCCATGGATAACCTATGATAAGACCTTAAGTGTAAAATTTTATTCTTGATTATGTGGTATTCCTATTATGATTAGTGTTTCTCACACTATGCTTATTGGTTTTAGTCAATGGTTGGAACCCAGAGGAACCGTGTTAATACTGAATCTGACGGGAAATGCAATGATTGTCCCCCTGAGCAACCAAATGTTATGGGAGATGGAATGAAAAATCTTGTAGCCATTCTCACACAACTTTCTGAAGCTATGAATCATTAAGGAATTCCAAACGAGCAAAGGAAAGAGCAACATTTTGTTGAATCCTTCATGAGGCAGCGTCCACCCTCATTCAGCGGGTCTACTGATCCATTAGTTTCTAAACAATGGATCAGTACCACTGAAAAGATATTTTCAGTTCTTCAATGTTTTGAACATCATAAAGTCATCTTAGAAGTATATCATTTGGAAGGTGATGATGAACAATGGTGGAATCTTATTAAGAATACGAGTCAAAGGGATGAAATTGAGTCCATGGAATGGGATGAGTTCAAGAACTTGTTTTTCAATAAGTACTTCCCTCATATTCTTTGAACAAAATGGAGAAGGAGTTTCTTGAACTGAAGCAAAAGGATGATGAATCTGTTGGTACCTACGATGAAAATTTTACAAGACTTGCAAGGTACGCTTTCAGAATTATTATCTAACCTGAGAGTAAAATCGATCGATTCTTTAGTGGCTTAAAACCATGTCTTCAAAGGCCGTTAGCCATATGGGACTTAAATAGCTACAAGGAAATTGTTCGATGTGCTCATAAGGTTGAGATGGAGATTGGAGTAACCCAATAGTCATATGGGTTTGATAAGAAGAGGAAAATGGAATTCAAAGGAAAATATAAAGACCACACTGAAAAGAAGATGATTTTTCCTTTATGATCAAATTGTGGAAAGAACCATGGAGGGAATTTTCTTAATGGGACAAGCAAATGTTTTAAGTGTGGAAAAGAAGGTCATCAGGCAGTTGAATGTCAAAATAATGGGAAGAAGATGTCTAATGATGCGAACAAAGAAAGGGATACACAGAATACACCTCCTACACTTCAATGTTTCAAGTGCAAGGAGATGGGTAATTATGCCAATCAATGCCCTAATCCAAGGGTTGTTGATGATGATTGACATCAACAAAATCATAAGGCCAAAGGCAAAGGAAAGTCACATGCAATTACTATCGGCGATGTGGAGTACGATAACGAAGTGGTGAAAGGAACACTTACCATCCACTCTAAAGTAGAAAATGTTTTATTTGATTCTGGATCCACCCATTCTATTATTTCTGAAGAATTTTCTAAGGGTATCGCCATATGACCTCAACAATTAGATGTTGAGTTAGTTGTGACAACTCCTAATGGCACAAAGGTTGCATCAAAAGTTTATAATTTTTCTCTGATTGAAGTTTGGGGGAAAGTTCTTCCTACAAATCTTGTGATCCTTCCTATAGTGGAATTTGATTTGATTCTTGGCATGGATTGATTTATTTATACGGAGCTCATATCAATTTCCAAAGAAGGTAAATCACATTTAATATTCTCGATCAATCTACTATCATCTATTGATGCAAGGATGAATATAACCTTCCAGTGGAAATTTCTTTCATCTTATGGGTCTTGATTCCAATAAATGAAGGTTATTTATCTCAAATGGTTGGAGAGAAACTCACGATTAAGAATACACCCATTGTACGAGAGTTTGATGATTAATTTCCAGAGGAATTTTCTGGTCTTCCACCAAATCGTGAAGTTGAGTTTTCAATAGAACTCATACCGAGTGCTATGCCCATTTCAAAGACACATTTTAGAATGGCCCCAATTGAGTTTTAGGAATTGAAGAAGAAACTCCATGAGAATCTTGATAAAGGATTCATATGCCCTGGTGCGCCAACTTGGGGAGCACCAGTTCTATTTTTTTAGAAGAAAGATGGATCAATGAGACTCTACATTGATTATCGAGAACATAACAAGGTAACTATCAAGAACAAATATCCTCTCCCGCGCATTGATGACTTATTTGACCAACTACGTAGTGCTCAATACGTTTCCAAGATTAATCTTCGTTCAGGGTATCACCAACTAAGGGTCAAAAGGGATGATATACCAAAGACGGATTTCCATACAAGGTATAGAAACTATGAATTTATAGTTATGCTATTTGGTCTTACTAATGCCCCTGCTATCTTCATGGATCTAATGAATAGAGTCTTCAGAGACTATCTTGATCAGTTTGTGGTAGTCTTTATAGACGATATTATTGTCTATTCAAAGAGAAAGGAAGAACATGATGATCACTTGAGAATTGTATTGAAGACCCTGAGAAAGGAGAAGCTTTATGCCAAATTTACCAAGTGTGAATTTTGGTTCCAAAAAGTTGCATTTTTGGGTCACCTAATCTCAAAAGAGGGGATATCTGTGGATCCAGCAAAGACATAGGTTATCGAAAGATGGTCGAGACCAACAACAGTAACTGAGATCCGGAGTTTTCTTGGTTTGGATGGATATTATCGATGTTTTGTGAAATATTGATCATGATTATCTAATCCAATTACCAGGTTGACTCGAAAAGGATTTAGTTTCGTGTGGACGGAGGAGTGTGAAGAGAATTTCAAGGAGTTGAAAAGAAGGTTATCCGGTGCGCCTGTGCTCACACTGCCTTGTAGTGGAGAAAGGTTTTTGATCTACAGTGATGCATCCAAGAAGGGATTGGGGTGTGTTCTCATGGTGGTAGCTTATGCCTACGACAGTTGAAAATCCATGAGAAAAATTACCCAACTCATGATTTGGAGTTAGCTGTGGTAATCTTTGCATTAAAGATTTGGAGGCATTATCTTTATGGTGAAAGGTGTGATATTTATACTGATCATAAAAGATTAATGTTTATTTTCACACAAAAGGAGCTGAATATGCACCAAAGAATATTGTTGAAGCTGATTAAGGATTATGACTGTTCAATTCATTATCACCATGGGAATGCAAACAAGGTGCCAGATGCATTAAGTCGATAAGACCATGCTAGCTTATCCATGATGAGGATCACAAAAGATCCAATATTTATGGATTTAAAAAGGAAGGATCTTTGAATTATAATGGAAGGGGAAAAATATTATCTTTCTCAAATGAATGTTCAACCATCTATACATGTGAAGATTAAAGAGGCAAAAAAAGAAGATTTAGAGTTACAAAAGAAGGTGAGAAATGTTCCTGAATTCAACCTTGATTGTGATGGGATAATAAGGTTCAGGAATCGGGTCTGTGTTCCTCCTATCCCAGAATTAAAGAAGGAGCTACTGGATGAGGCTCATAGTTTTTAATTATCTATTCATCCTGGAATCATGAAGATGTATAGGGACCTGAAAGAGTACTTCTGGTGGGTGTCATGAAAAGAGATGTTGCTGAATATGTCTCTCGATGCTTGGTTTGTCAGCAAGTTAAAGTTGAGTGACAGAAGTCTAAGGGGATGGTATAACCATTACCCATACCCGAATTGAAATGGGAGAACATCACTATGGACTTTATCACTGGACTTCCTAAAACATCCAAAGGCAATAATTTTATTTGGGTCATAGTTGATCATCTTACGAAGTCGGCACACTTCATTACTATTAGAGAAGATTTCTCTCTAGATCAGCTTGCCAGGATAAATGTAAAGGAAGTGGTAAGATTGCATGGAGTACCACTTTCCATTATATCTGATCGGGATCTGAGGTTTACCTCGAAGTTATGGCGAAGTCTTTAGCATACTCTAGATACAAAGTTGCATTTCAACACTACTTATCATCCTCAGACAGACAGTCAGTCTGAAAGAACAATTCAAACTCTAGAAGATATGTTAATAGCTTGCTGTATGGGTGTCAAAGGTGGTTGGGATCAACACCTACCTTTGGTGAAATTTTCTTATAACAATATCTTTCAATCCAGTATTCAAATGGCTCCTTATGAAGCTCTCTATGTAAAGAAATGCCGAACTCCAACTTGTTGGGATGAAGTTGGGGAAAGAAAGCTATTAGGACCTGATCTTGTTGATGAGATGGAAGAAAATGTCAGATCTATTCGACAACACATAAGAACAGCTCAGAGTCGACAAAAATTTTATACCGACAACCGAAGAGAAGACTTAGAGTTTGAAGTGGGTGATAAAGTGTTCTTACAAATATCTCCTTGGAAGAGTGTAATGAGATTTGGTAAGAGGGAAAGCTGAACCCTAGGTATATCGGTCCTTTCAAAATATTGGATCGTGTTGGGAAGGTAGCTTACTAATTGGCGCTTCCACTGAATCTCTCTCAAGTTCACGATATGTTCCATGTATCTCTCCTGAGAAAGTACATACCTGATCCTTCACATGCACTCAGATCAAAAGTTGTACCGTTGGAGCAAGATCTTTATTATGAAGAACAACTGATAGAGATTCTGGATCATAGCGAAAAAGTTCTACGGAACAAGACCACTCATTTGGTGAAAGTTTTATGGAGGAACCACAAATTTGAAAAAGCTACATGGGAGCTTGAGAATATGATGAGAGAGAGGTATCCTCATCTATTTGATACGAAGTGACGAATTTCGAGGGCGAAATTCATTTTAAGGGGTGTAGAATGTAACACGCTGATATTTTATGAGAAGTATATTTTTTTAGGTCTTATGTTATATGCAACATCAAAGGAATCTTTCACTGCACACAACACTAGCTTGGCTTGCGTTACACGCAATCACGACCTTCCTTGATAGCGTGTGTAGTACGCAATACCGAGTTTCACTAAACAATGATATATTATTATAATATTATAAACTAGCCGTTATGAATAGTATAAACTGAATTTTTAATTTTATAACATTATTATTCATCTTACATATTTTCTAGAACAAGGTATGAGAGCATAATAAATTTTTTGGGTAAAATAAGTATTTTTCAAAAAATGCAATTTTGCCGCCTTTTGATGGCGCACCCACATTAAATCTAGTTTTTGACATGTTTATAAGTTCAATTTGACAAAATAAAATTTATATTTGGAATTAGTATATAAAAATTTACTTTGGATAAAGTTTTCATATTATTCTGATAACTTTCATATTTTAATGAATAATAAAAAGAGACTATATTTTAATTAAAAACAACTTTTTTCATCGCAATAATTTATATGGTTAAATTATAATATTTAATGGTTTTAGAGTATAAATAGAATATATTTTTACCATTTAATATAATTCATGTCATTATCATTAATTTTACATTGAATTCATAGGAAAAATCATTTCAATCTTTGGCAATGTTTTAACTTTTAAAACCCGTTTGCTTAACAATGGGATTAATTTTAAATTAATTAATACAACTTCTGTGTTTTGAATTTTGAAATATGGATTCCATATTTGGATTCAGTGGGTCCAAATTAAGTTAATATGTTACTTTTATTTTTTTTATGAATAGTAACTACGGTAATTTTTATTTACTAGAGTTAAAGGTAAATCTGGTAATTAAGGGTAAAAATAAGATTATAAAATTATCCTAAAACTTTCCAAAATCCTATTGGATAAATAAAAGTTGACTCATATCACCTAAGGGTCAGACTGGATTCATTTCATGGACTTTTGACCATGAAATCATATAATTGTTATTAAAACCAAAAAAAAGTGACAACATGTCACTCTCTTAAATATTACAAGTATAATAATTTTAATTTAGTGATAAACTTCATGAAACATAGAACATGAATACTATCCATAAATATAATAAAATTATATACATAATATGAATTTATTTATAATTTTTAGTGATAAATAATTATAATTAATTATGACACAATAGTGATGTTGAAATTATTTTATTGATTGAAATATAAAATAAATGATTTTAAAAATATTAAAATAAATATTATATGAACTATTTAATGTTCTCCACTAATTTTCTAGATAAAAATGAAATGTTAAAAATATATTAAATATTTTAGTTCGAACATATCTTCTGTAAATTTTTTTTAAACTCAAATAAATGAATAGTGTTAAAATTGACACTATTGGTAATTTATAGAAATTACATATTATAAAATTGTTTTAAAATCACAAAAATATTAAAAAATTGTAAATTAAAATATATATGGTATAAAATGTAATTAAGTATACAATTATGGACAATTCAGAAAATATAAGTAATTATTTATTATGATTTAAAATTTAGAATATTATTACCACAAATAAAATTAAATAGATTATATAAGGATAAATCATGTTGATAATGTTTAAAATAAATTCCCAACTTGTATAAATTTTATTGTCTGATGATATTACAACCCTATATCATCTAATCTTAGAATTTGAGTCATTTTTTGTGGTTTTTAAGTGGGGTTGGAATTTATTATAAATTAATATTTCTTATAATTTCAACGGTGCCCCTCTCCTCCCTTATAAAAGGGCACCTCCTACCTCTCCTCCTCACAACACTTTGAGCCTTCAATCTCATCCAACCCCTGCCAATTTCTATTCTCCACTTACCTAGAAATATCTTATAGATCCTGGTCTTCTTCAAAGACCAATCTTAGTGCCCTAAGAGGTTGTTTCAAAGAGGCGTGTCGAAGAAGAGGTAATATCTGTTACCAATTCATTCAAATTTATTTCTTCTTCTACTTATTCTTATTTAGTTGTTTAATTAGGAAGTAATAACATCAGTATCACTCATATTCTGATATGTTATTATAAATATGAAACAACCCTATTTCACCTTCTATCCATCCTACGAAGAATGAAATCACCGCGCATGCGTACGTGCAGAATGCCGTCTCCACGCCGTGGTGTAATCTGTTTTCCACCACCACCTTACTTGGATGGGTATAATGGTGTAAAGAATAACTATATATGATTATTTTAAAGTTATATTGATTCCAAAATAGTATACATACACTTCAATACAATTCCATGATCATGGGAACGATATCATCGCTCCTGCGTACGTATGGCCTACCGTCTCCACGATATGATGCGACTCGTTCAACATAATCGTCATTGAATAATGATTATATAAAAGAATTGAATGAGTAAATATGATATATATTACACTAATACCATTCTGTAATTGAGGTATCTATAACCTAAAAATAATAATAAGAATTTATTCGACAAAACACACATAAGAACATAAAGCAATAAACACCCGAATAACAAGTAGCAATGTAATATAACTAATAAGAAGCTAAGAATATGACCATATATGATATCATAACAATGGTTATGATTCTGGAATAAGTCAATGACATTATTTAAATCATTATACATGAGGTTCGAACACGTACAAAGCATATCATACCAAAGGTAAGGGAAAATCTCGCAATCTCAATTTTTATCCGAGATTGTTTATACTTCAGAATTTACTAGGGAATATTTATCATACACATCCATGTTTACTTAATATGTAATATTATTTCTATCCTCCTACAATTTTTTAAATCCAATTTTACCCATTGGTAAGTTTTTAGTAAAAGATATGAAAGGAATCTTCTGTCGTTTTTCGTACAAGGTACTTTTTGATTTTTTCGGCCAAAGTATGAGAAGAATGTTTTTTAAACTTATACAGAATGAATGGATATTTATGATTTCATAAAAAAATATTTCCATGAAGCTTACTTTACAAGTTTTCAAGTTTATTTTTAATAAACTTCTTTTAGTTTAAAATTGTATGATATTTTAAGAAAGGAAAAATGTTTTTGAAGTAGAAAGGATATTTTTCTCAAGAATGGAGTTCAAGTGTTTTATCAAAATTATTTTCTATCTAAGATAATATGGTGTTCTGTTTCTATCCCTATTTTTACATTTATTTACTTATGTTATGATGGAATTATTTTTATGATGTCCTTTTAACTTATATGGTAACTTATATGGATTATTTTATGATGGCACGATGTTTAAGAATCCCATTTTTATTACATGGGTTATGCTATGATGTATGATTTATGATTTTGTGGCACACATAAGAATGGTTTCATTATGAGATGGGTGGGACCTATATCTCCATCCAATTCATTGGGTAAAGATTTATATCTCATGAGATAGACATTTCTGGAATGGCAAGTTAATTCGGTTCAGTGATACAGGACTGGAACGAGAAGTGAACTCGGTTCAGTAATGGACATTGTCCACTATGATGGTCTTGGAAATGAGCCTTGACTAATATGAAATTATTTTCTATGATTATTATTGTATGCCATGAAGTTTCATGTTTTATGTTATGATTATTTGGACTACATTTCACCACTATGATTTATCCCATGTTTTGATATTATGATCTCTTTTGCAGGCTAAGATATTCAAAATGTTATGTTCTTTTGAATATGATATGATTGATATTTATTTTGTTTACCCTTACTGAGCATTTGAGCTCACCCTTTTTTATGTTTTATTTTCCCCAGGTTAGGAAGAAGGTTATTAAGTAGGATATTCCAAAAAGGGACTCTAGATATTATGAAATAAATGGGAGACAACATAGATGATTTATGAACCAGTTGTTTATGTTTCCCAGTTTCTAAAGACACTACCCCTATACGGTCCTTTCATGGTTTTGTTATATGTTGTAATAATTATGATTCAATTTTTTAAGTAATAACCATGTATGTAATGTATGGTTCATTATAGTAATGAATGAGAGAAGGTTATCATGACAATTTTTCAACTCTCAGGATATGAAGATCAATGATGGTAATTTATTCAAGACACTAAGGATGAAGAGAAAATTTCAAACATGGAATCAAAAGATTTTAAGGAACTTTTTTTGGAAAAATATTTCCCTAGAGAACAATGAGAATATATGGAGAGGAAATTCATTAGTCCAAGACAAAAATAGGATGAAAATGTTTCTAATTATGAATCATAATTTAAATGGTTAGTAATGCATGTTGAGAAATACATATGTAATCCAAATTTAAAGATTGACCCTTTATTTAATGGTCTTAAACCATTACATCCAAGGGTATTAGTATCCCAAACATTCTCGACATATGAGAATATATAATCTTTTAATATCAATATAGATAATGAATTCTCCATGTCTTATGGTTTTGAGGGAAAACAAGATAAAAATACAATAGAATATCAAAAATGGGTAAGGATAAGAAAATAAAGAAGGATTTTTCACATGTGATAATTATAGGAAGAAACACCTCGGTTTTAATGACCCAAAGTATTTCAATAAAAATTCCCTTCTAAAAATTATTTCATAAAATCACATGAATGCACATCATAATGAACTACTAAGTGATAAGTTCCCTTTAAACATAATTTTGTCACTTCCGTGTTTGGAATTTTAAAAATCCGACATACATGATTGTGTTCAAGATGATTTTTGGAGTCTGATTGAAAAAACTTGTGTTTTTTGGGTGAATAGTAACATACCCTTATGAATAGTAGAATGAATAGTAATATTACCCTTATGAATAGTAAATAATAATATTATTTTTATTTTTATAAGGTAATAAGATAATGAGATCTTATTTAATTTTTCAATGAGACTTAAAACTAAGTGCACCTTTAAGATTGTTATTTTTATAATTAACTATGACTTTATTTAAAATTTAAATTAGTAATATTTAGAAAATTAATTTTGAAAAATAGGCTTCATTTTGGAATTCTACACATCAAAAAATGGTTAGGGTAAATTTTTGGTATTTTTCTGAAAAACTCAAATTTTTGATGAATAGTGAAATAGAGTAAAATACCGTATATACAATTTAATAGTTAAATACACTATTCATGTCATCACAAGTGATTCAAGGTCACTTGGTTCTAACTCACATAAACCTATTACTATTAGGGGTCACATGAAACAATACTATTGGTTGTCCTGAGGGAAATAATAAAATAATGAATTAAATATTCAAAATTTACCCTTCCCTTCCACTATAAAAACCACCATTCACACCATCATTCCTTCACACCTCTAAAGCTCCAATCCTTTTCTAAACTCTACCCAAACATCCTCCCTATCCCCTCCCCCACTTCCAAGAGCTGCTGGTCTCATCCAAAGACCAAGCTTATGCCCTTAAGGAGGTTCTCAAGAGAAGGATTCAAGAGGTAATTTCTCTCCCTCTTCTCCTTTAATTTCCTTTTCAGTTCAAGTTCATTTCTGGATCTCTCCCCACCTATCGTCACCCAAATGGTATTCTAACTCCAGTATTATACATATAATGGAATGTTATGATGCTAATGGGATATTATATTGTAACAACCTGATATTTTATGATAAGTATTATTTTTAATCGATGTCATGTGTTTTATGCTACAACAAGATTATCTTGTGCTATACGCAACACCGTATTAGCTTGCAGTATACGCAACACAATTCTTAGATTGTGTTACACACAATTTCAAGTTCGTTTTATAATAGTCATTCTACGAAACATTGAGTGTATATATATATATATATATTCAATGTATAAATGAAATATGGTTGGATTCTATTATACGAAACAACGAAGGATTCTTGCACAACACGCAACCCTGACTTGGCTTGCATTACACGCAATCGTGACTTTCCTTGATAGCGTGGGTTGTACGCAATATCAGGTTTCACTAAACAATGATATATGGTTATAATATTATTATGAACTAGCCGTTATGAATAGTATTAACTAAATTTTGAATGTTATAACATTATTATTTCATCTTACACATTTTCTAGAACATGATATGTGAACAAAAAAAAATTTTCGGGTAAAATAAGTATTTTTCAAAAAATGCAGTTTTGTCGCCTTTTAATGGCGCACCCACAATAAATATAGTTTTTGAAATGTTTATAAGTTCAATTTTACAAAATAAAATTCTTCTTTTGATTCAGGATATAAAAATTTACATTGGATAATGTTTTGATATTTTTCTGATAACTTTCTTATTTTAATGAATAGTAAAAACACGCTATATTTTAATTAAAAACAACTTTTTTTCATCGTAATAATTTATATGGATAAATTATAATATTGAATGGTTTTAAAGTATAAATAGAATATATTTTTACCATTTAATATTCTGTATGTCATTAGCATTGATTTTACCTTGAATTCGTAGGTTAAATCAATTCAATCTTTTGCAATGTTTTAAACAAAAACCCATTTTCTTAACAATGGGATTGATTTTAAATTAATTTCTGAAACTTTTGTGTTTTGAATTTAGAAAAACGGATTCCATATTTGGAATCAGTGGGTCCAAATTATGTTAATAAGCTACTTTTTATTTTTGGGCATCATGAATAGTAACTACGGTAAATTTTATTTACCATAGTAAAAGGTAAATCACGTAATTAAGGGTAAATATAATATTATAAAATTACTCTAACACTTGACTTAATATAATTGGATGCTTATAATTCTTCCTAAGTCATATTTGGGTCGAAATGGAATCCATTAGAACCCACATGGAGGTGATTAAGACCTTTAGTTTATTTTATTTAAAGGAAAGTGAAATATGTCTCACTCAAACATTAATAATTAAAGTATTTTTAATATAAGGATATACATAATATAAATTAGTTTATCAATAATCATTTGGAAGATAAAATATTTTTATTTATCATGGTAATTTATTTGTAATTTTTAAGAGTTATTTAATTACCTTTTTAGTTTATACATTAATGATGCAGAAATTATTTATTTAGTAAAAAATCAATAATATTGTTTTTATTGAAATAGTAATACATATTAAAGGGCTCTCAAACCTGAAATAATATTATTTTTAGTGTATATATACACCATAATCATTCAATGACCGAATATAGGACCGTTTGGAGTCTTATAAAAGTGATTATGACACTTATATTATTTTATTTTATATGATGTCAAAGTTGTCACCTTCATGATTTAATAAATATAACATTTTAAAATTTGGGTGTTTTAGAAGATAAATCTGACTAAATGTATTATTATGAAATATATAAGATTTATCTTCATCCTAGTATTTTATTTTTAATTTTTATGAAAAAAATAAGTATATTTAATAATTATAAAAAAATGTTGTAGTAATTATTTTATTAAGAGAAATATCAAATAAATGGTTTTACAAATTGTAAAATAAATATTATATGAAATATTTAATGTGCTCCACTAATTTTCTAGATTAATATGACATGTTATAAACCTATTAAATATTTTATTTTGAATATATCCTTTGTGTGGAGTTAATTTAAATTCAAATAAATGAATAGTGTCAAAATTGACACTATTGTTATTTTATAAAAATAACATATTATGAAACTGTTTAAAAATCACAAAAATATTTAAAAATTATAAATTGAAATTTATATAGTCTAAAATGTAATAAATTGTTTAATTATCAATAATTCACATCATATAAGTAATTATTTATAATAATTTAGAATTTAGAATTTTATTACCACAAATAAAATTTAATAGATTAAATAAGGATAAATAAAGTTGATAATGTTTAAAATAAATTCCCCACATGTCTAAATTTTATTTTTTGATGATATTACAACCCTATCTCATCTAATCGTTGAATATGAATCATTTTTGGTGGTTTTTAAGTGGGGTTAGATTTATTATAAATTAATATTTTTAAGATTTCAAAGGTGCCTCTCTCCTCCCTTATAAAAGGGAACCTCCTCCCTCTCATATTTACACAACTTTGAGCCTTAAAGCTCTTCCAACCCCTGTAAATTTCCCTTCTCATATTCCCTAGAAACATACTATATGTCCTGGTCTTCTTCAAAGACCAATTTTAGTACCCTGAGAGGAGGTTTCAAAGAGGCGTGTCAAAGTAGAGGTAATATCCGTTACCGATTCTTTCAACTTTATTTATTCTTCTACTTATTCTTATTTAGTTGTTTAATTATGAAGTAATAACATAAGTATCCCTCATATACTGATATTTTATTATAAATACGAAACAAACATATTTCACATTCTATCCATCCTACAGAAAACAAAATCACTGCGTGTGCGTACGTACGGAATACCGTCTCCACGCCGTGGTGTAATCTGTTTTTCCACCAAAACATTACATGGATGGGTATAATGGTGTAAAGAATAACTATATATGGTTATTATAACATCATACTGATTCTGATATATTATACCATCCACTCCAATTCTATTCAATAATTATGGGAAAGATATCATCGCTCGTGTGTACGTACGGACGTCCGTCTCCACGGCGCGATGAAATTCATTCTCCATGTTAACCATACATGAATGATCATAAAGTTTATATAATGAATAATAATGAAATATATGAAATAATAATGCTACTAGATTTATATATATATATTTATCTCATCTATTTAGTTTCATTCAATTCAATAAGGAAACGAAAACAGCATTCATGTGTACGTACGGCCTACCGTCTCCATGAACGGTGTATTTCATTCCTTTTATCAATCTATAATATATTTGTATATGATGAATATATGTTATATATAAATCATGTTTTACATTCTGGAATTATGTAAATCGGATTATATGTAATAATATCAAGAACAACAAGTCCAAACATGTACGATAAATAAAATGATTTTACCAAAAACGATACTTTAACATGGAACTTACAAAAGAAAGGGTAATATAAAGTAATAAGTGAACCATATATGATATCATAACAATGAATATGATTTTTTAATAAGTCAATGACATTATTTAAATCATTATACAGGAGGTTCGGATACGTACGAAGCATATCAGACCTATGGTAAGGGATAACTTTTCCAATCTCGTTTCTATCCAAGATTGGTTATTCGTAAGTATTTACTGGGGGTTATATTTATCATCCATGTCCTTGTTTTATAAAAATGTTTTCATGTATGTTTAATGTCCTTTTTACCCATTTTTGACTTTTACTACATGGTATGTATGGAATCTTTCTTTTATGAGGTACTTTTTGACTTTTCCGGCAAAAGTACGAGAAGAATGTTTTTTTATATACGGCACGAATAGATTTTTACGGTTTTATAAAGTCTTATTTTTATGAAGCTTGATCCAAAAGATTTCATGACTATTTTCAAAAAAATCCTTTTCTTTTAAAATTTCATGACATTTTTTGAAAAGAGAATGATTTTGAAGAAGAATGGATATTTTCCTCAAGAATTCATTTCAAGTGTTTTATCAACACCATTTTTCATCTAAGATGACATTATTTCACATGTGTATGTTTCAAGTATCATGTCTCTATGATTTACATGGTATCAATTTTCCTATTATGAAATGGTATCCATTTCTTTTATATGGATTATGTGATGATGGGATGATGTTTATCAAACCCATTTTATTTATTGGGTTATTATGAATGATGTATGTTTATTTTGTGGCACAAGTAAGAATGATTTAATTATGAGATGGGTGGGACCTATATCTCCCTCCAATGCATTGGGTAAATATTTATATATCATGAGATAGATATTTCTAGAATGGTAAGTTAATCCGGTTCAGTGTTGCAGGACTGAAACAAAGAGTGAACTCGATTCAGAAAGGGACTTTGTCCACTAAGATAGTCTTGGGAGCAATGCCTTGCCTACTATGGAAATCATAACATGTGCTGAATGGTTTCCACAATTCCATGTTTTATTCCCATTATATTTTATAATGATTGATGTTCCATTATGATATATGTCTTACGTACTTCCATGATTTATGTCTTTTCTCAAAATTTTGATGTTTAAATTTCATGTTCATGTTTTTGCTTTCAAATGTTTATGGATTGTTTTATGTTCTCTATGTTTTCCCTTACTGAGCATTTAAGCTCACCCTTCTTATGTTTTATTTTCCCCAGGAAATAAAGAAAGGTTTTAGTTAAGGAAACAAAAAGGGGAAGATCAATATGGGAGTTGTTGAAGATCTTTTAACATGATTAGAAGTTTATATTCCAAGTTTCTAAAGACACTAAACTATTACGGTCCTTGAGTGTTGGTTCTTATTATGTATTAAGTATTCCACAAAATTAATGTAATGTCCATGTATGTCAAGCTTTGGGTCTCTACAGTTGGTATCAGAGGAAAGGTTTAGTCAACCTTTAGAAAATAGGATGTGAAAACATTAGTGAGATCCCTAGAGATATTTCTAAGGTATGTCTAGGGATGTCCCTAAGGATAAGTATATGTATTGGATATAGTCCTAGAACTATGATAACGATATTAGAATTTATCCTAAGATGTTAGATATTGAGGATACTCCCCCTTTACTATGTTGTTTTCCCTAGCATTATTTTTTCCTCTCACACTATTCTTTTTGGGTTTTAGAAAATGGCTAGAAACAAGAAGATTCACGATAATGGAGGATATGTCGGACAATGGAATGATATTCTTCATGAGCAACCAAATGAAACGGGATTTGGAAGTCCAAACATCGTTATTATGCCTAACCAAAAATCTCATAATATGATCAATAATCTCAACTTTGGTAAGTTTCCCGACTCAGATAATAAGATAAATATGGAGTTTCATGATGATCATAGAGGAAAGAAAGTTCAATTTCTCTCATGTAAATCATGTGGGAAGAGGCATCGGGGAGATTGTTTCAAAGGAACTGGAAGATGCTTTGGGTGTGGAAAAGAAGGACACAAAGATAGTAAGTGCAAAGGAAAATGTTCAGCTAACACCATGGACATGGATAATGGTATTGCTATGACATCAACAATGATTAGATGTTTTAAATGTGGAATGTATGGGCATTATGAAAACCAATTCCCTAAGGGAAAATATTATGAAGAGAATCAGCATGGTCATATGGGTAGTATTTATGTGGATGATGATGAGGAGACTACAAATGATATATGAGATGAAAGAAGTGTTGAAGCTCAATCAGTTGTTTAAGAAGGTAGTGGAATGATTGTATGTTTAACAAGAGTTATGTTGTATAGTTAATGGTACTATGGAATAAAGAATCATCTAAGGATTTTTACACTATTGTTTTTCCTAAAGTATTTGAAAGTATATGTTGAATGATACCGGTAACCATGAAAGGTTATTCAGATATTTTTTGGAAAGTAGATGATATGCACATAATGAAGGGATAAGAAGATAATGAGATGTTTGATTGTATTCATGAGATCATGACTGATATAAGGACTAAGTGATATTATGGTTTGAGTATATAAAATTTTTGGGATTTTGGTATGTGGAAAGAGTTACCTTTTGACAGTATTCATGTTTTCACTAAGGTTCTATGGTAATTTATGTTTCAAGAGAATATATGACTAAGGTATTCATGTGTTTGGAATACAACCAACAAGATATATCTTATGATATATGTGGGATAAATGCTTGTATTCACATTCTTGGTAGATAACCTTTCTAGTAATTGTTTTCTTTATACTATGAGCTTGGACTAAAGTATTTTAGATAAGCCTAAAGATTGGAATGGATTATGTAGGACATAAGTTAGGGACAACCTGCAGGACGGGCGACATCCCATCGCGTCGGACAAGGCTGTGGGAATTGAACCCACAACCGAAGTGCGACTGGCCTTTATCACCTACCGCTGGCCTATAGGAAGTCCCTGGTTAGTAGAAACTAGTTTTATTTTATTAAGCGGTATGATATATGAATTATAAGTTCATTTTTTGGAATCGTATATGATTAACCTCACCATAAAAGGACTTATGTTTATTTGATAACTTTTGCTAACCTTTTGTTTGAAACAGATGGAATGACCCATCATTCTATCACATGATCTTTTAACACTTAACGAATAACAAATTCAACTTCATTTCTTTAAGAGAGGAAGTGGAAATTGTTCAAAGCATGAAAAACAGTGAGATTGTACCAAAATCAAGAAAGTATTTATTCTAATTCAAATTTTCAAATTTAGGGAAATGATATTGAAAACCATAAATGTTGTCCTAGTTCTCTTATATCTGATGAATCAGATGGTACCTTAGATCATCACAAATTTATGGCTTTGTGATTGTTGGCTTTTTCATAGCCATGTCCTCTACCACTCTCCATCAGAACATGATGGTAATATTTCTATTCCATATCCATATTTTCACCTATGTTCTCCTATATGGAAACCCATTGATGAGTTAATTTGGGTAATCATTATGTTTTATACTTTAGTTTTCAAAATTAAGTTTTAGTATTCATTTTTACGATGTGGGTTTCTATGAATAGTAAACTATTTATAACCCCGACGAATTTCGAGGGCGAAATTCATTTTAAGGGGGGTAGAATGTAACAACCTGATATTTTATGATAAGTATTATTTTTAATTGATGTCATGTGTTTTATGCTACAACAATATTATCTTGTGCTATACACAACACTATATTAGCTTGCAGTATACGCAACACTATTCTTAGATTGTGTTACACATAATTTCAAGTTTGTTTTATAATAGTCATTCTACGCAACATTGAGTGTATATATATATATATTAAATGTATAAATGAAATATGGTTGGATTCTGTTATAAAAAAACAATGAAATATTCTTTCACAACACGCAACACTGACTTGGCTTGCATTACACGCAATCACGACTTTCCTCGATAGCGTGTGTTGTACGCAATATCATGTTTCACTAAACAATGATATATGGTTATAATATTATTATGAACTAGCCTCTATGAATATTATTAACTAAATTTTGAATGTTATAACATTATTATTTCATCTTACACATTTTCTAGAACATGGCATGTGAACAAAATAATTTTTTCGGGTAAAATAAGTATTTTTCAAAAAATGTAGGTTTGCCGCCTTTTAATGGAGAACCAACATTAAATCTAGTTTTTGACATGTTTATAAGTTAAATTTTACAAAATAAACTTCTTATTTTGAATCAGGATATAAAAATTTACATTGGATAAATTTTTGATATTTTTCTGATAACTTTCATATTTTAATGAATAGTAAAAACACGCTATATTTTAATTAAAAAAAACTCTTTTTCATCGTAAATATTTATATGGTTAAATTATAATATTTAATGATTCTAAAGTATAAATAGAATATATTTCTACCATTTAATATAATGTATTTCATTATCATTGATTTTACCTTGAATTTGTAGGTAAAATCAATTCATTCTTTTGCAATGTTTTAAACAAAAACCCATTTTCTTAACAACGGGATTAATTTTAAATTAATTTCTTCATATTTTGTGTTTTGAATTTAGAAAAATGGATTCCATATTTGGAATAAGTGGGTCCAAATTATGTTAATAAGCTACTTTTTATTTTTGGGCATCATGAATAGTAACTACGGTAAATTTTATTTACCATAGTAAAAGGTAAATCAGGTAATTAAGGGTAAATATAATATTATAAAATTACCCTAACACTTGTATTAATATAATTGGGTGCTTATATTTCTTCCTAAGTCATATTTGGGTCGAAATGGAATCCATTAGAACCCACTTGGAGGTGATTAATACCATTAGTTTATTTTATTTAAAGGAAAGTGAAATATGTCTCACTCAAACTTTAATAATTAAATTATTTTTAATATAAGGTAATACAGAATATAAATTCGGTTATAAATACTCATTTTGAATCTAAAATGTTTTTCTTTATCATGGTAATTTATTTGTAATTTTTAAGAGTTATTTAATTACCTTTTTAGTTTATAAATTAATGATGCAGAAATTATTTATTTAGTAAAAAAAGCAATAATATTGTTTTTATTGAAATAGTAATACAGATTAAAGGGCTCTCAAACCGGAAAAAAACATATTGGTAGTGTATATATACACCATAATCATTCAATGACCGAATATAGGACTTTTTGGAGTCTTATAAAAGTGATTATGACACTTATATTATTTTATTTTATATGATGTCAAAGTTGTCAACTTCATGATTTAATATATATAACATTTTAAAATTTGGGTGTTTTGGAAGATAAATCTAACAAAATGTTTTATTATGAAAGATATAATATTTATCTTCATCCTAGTATTTTATTTTTAATTTTTATGCAACAAATACATATATTTAATAATTATACAAAAATGTTGTAGTAATTATTTTATTAAGAGAAATATCAAATAAATAGTTTTACAAATAGTAAAATAAATATTATATTAACTATTTAATGTGCTCCACTAATTTTCTATATTAATATGACATGTTAAGAACCTATTAAATATTTTATTTTGAATATATCCCTTGTGTCGATTTAATTTAAATTCAAATAAATGAATAGTGTCAAAATTGACACTATAGTTATTTTATAAAAATAACATATTATTAAATTGTTTAAAAATCACAAAAATATTTAACAATTATAAATTGAAATTTATATAGTCGAAACTATAATAAATTATTTAATTATGTATAATTCACAGCATATAAGTAATTATTTATAACAATTTAAAATTTAGAATCTTATTACCACAAATAAAATTTAATAGATTAAATAAGGATAAATCAAGTTGATAATGTTTAAAATAAATTCCCTACATGTCTAAATTTTATTGGTTGATGATATTACAACCTTATATCATCTAATATTCTAATATGAGTCAATTTTGGAGGTTTTTAAGTGGGGTTATATTTATTATAAATTAATATTTTTAAGATTTCCAAAGGTGCCCCTCTCCTCCCTTATAAAAGGACACATCCTCCCTCTTTACACAACTTTGAGCCTTATATATCGTCCATACCCTGCCCATTTCCCTTCTCAACTTCCATAGAAACATACTATAGGTCATTTTCTTCTTCAAGGACCAATTTTAGTACCCTAAGAGGATGTTTCAAAGAGGCGTGTCAAAGAAGTGGTAATATCCGTTACCGATTCTTTCAACTTTATTTCTTCTTCTACTTATTCTTATTTAGTTGTTTCATTATGAAGTAATAACATAAGTATACCTCATATAATTATATTTTATTATAAATATGAAACAACTGTATTTCACCTTCAATCCATCCTACGGAAAACAAAATCACCGCGCGTGCGTACGTACAGAATATCGTCTCCACACCGTGGTGTAATCTCTTTTTCCACCAACACCTTACATGGATGGGTATAATGGTGTAAATAATAACTATATATGTTTATTATAACATCATAATTATTCTGATATATTATACCAACTACTCCAATTCTATTCAATAATTATGGGAACAATATCATCGCTCGTGCGTACATACGGACTACCGTCTCCACGACGCGATGAGATTCATTCTACATGTTAACCATACATGAATGATCATAAAGTTTATATAATGAATAATAATGAAATATATGAAATAATAATGATACTGTATTTATGTATATATATATATGTATGTCATCTATTTAGTTTCATTCAATTCAATAAGGAAACGAAAACGGCGTTCATGCGTACGTACGGCCTACCGTCTCCATGAACGGTGTATTTCTTTCCTTTTATCAATCTATAATATATATGTATATGATGAATATATATTATATATAAATCATGTTTTACATTCTGTAATTATGTAAATCAGTTTATAAGTAATAATATCAAGAACAACAAGTCCAAACATGTACAATAAATAAAATGATTTTACCCAAAACGATACTTTAACATGGAACTTACAAAAGAACGGGTAATATAAAGTCATAAGTGAACCATATATGATATCATAACAATGAATATGATTCTGTAATAAGTCAATGACATTAGTTAAATCATTATACTGGAGGTTTGGATATGTACGAAGCATATCGGACCTAAGGTAATGGATAACTTTTCCAATCTCATTTTTATCCGAGATTGTTTATTCGTAAGTATTTACTGGGGGTTATATTTATCATCAATGTCCTTGTTTTCTAAAAATATTTTTATGTATGTTTAATGTACTTTTTACCCATTTTTTGACTTTTACTACATGGTATGTATGGAATCTTTCTTTTACGAGGTACTTTTTGACATTTCCGGCAAAAGTACGAGAAGAATGTTTTTTTATATACGGCACGAACAGATTTTTACGGTTTTATAAAGCCTTATTTTTATGAAGCTTCCTCCAAAATATTTCATGAATATTTTCAAAAAAATACTTTTCTTTTAAAATTGTATGACATTTTGTGAAAAGAGAATGATTTTGAAGAAGAAAGGATATTTTCCTCAAGAATTCATTTCAACTGTTTTATCAAAACCATTTTTCATCTAAGATGACATTATTTAATATATGTATGTTTAAAGTATCATGTCTCTATGATTTACATGGTTTCACTTTTATTATTATGAAATGATATCCATTTATTTTATATGGATTATGTGATGATTGGATGATGTTTATGAAACCCATTTTATTTATTGGGTTATTATGAATGATATATGTTTATTTTGTGGCACAAGTAAGAATGATTTCATTATGAGATGGGTGGGACCTATATCTCCCTCCAATGAATTGGGTAAAGATTTATATCTCATGAGATATACATGGATGGAAGGGTATGTTAATCCGGTTCAGTGTTACAGGACTGAAACGAGGAGTGAACTTGATTCAGAAAGCGACATTGTCCACTAAGATGGTCTTGGAAGCAATGCTTTGGCTACTATGGAAATCATAACATGTGCTGAATGGTTTCCACAATAACATGTTTTATTCCCATTATATTTTATCATGATTGATGTTCCATTATGATATATGGCTTACATACTTCCATGATTTATGTCTTTTCTCATGATTTTGATGTTTAAATTTCATGTTCAAGTTTTTGCTTTCATATGTTTATGGATTGTATTATGTTCTCTATGTTTTCCCTTACTGAGCATTTGAGCTCACCCTTTTTATGTTTTATTTTCCCCAAGAAATAAAGAAAGGTTTTAGGTAAGGAAACAAAAAGGGGAAGATCGTTATGGGAGTTGTTGAAGATCTTTCAACATGATTAGAAGTTTATATTCCAAGTTTCCAAAGACACTAAACTATTACGGTCCTTGAGTGATGGTTCTTATTATTTATAAAGTATTCCAAAAAATTAATGTAATGTTCATGTGCGTCATGCTTCAGGTATCTACATATATCATACAACCTCCCTTTCCCTCTTCCTTTTATTTTATTAAAGAGAACGTTGTTCGTGTGGTGTTAATTTATCACCTTCAAGAATGACATGCTTTCTTCTTCCATTTCTACCTTCAGATCTGGTCATTAAACCATTTTTATGGTTGAACCAGAATATTTTATATGTATTATTTTCTATTTAAAGTTTTGTAACTAAATTATGAACATATTACTAAGTGATAAATTAAAACAAGTTCATTGTGATTGAAAACCCACCAAAATTAACCCAAACAATCATCATTTAATTCTTATATAATGATTCATCCACATGGATATAATATGAATCATTATAAGATCATTAAAAATCTAGTAATATCATTAATAACATGTAAAATCATTTCTGGATGTTTATCCATGTCCTACACAAACTTCAATTTAAGAATACAAGTGAACCACTCAAGAAAACCATAAAAACAAACATTCCCGAACAATGTTTTTAAACTCTATAACTCATCCAAAGGCATATAAAATCACTTAATGGAACCATAATGAACCATATTAATTTACACAAGGTTTTGTATTTCTAATTAATGAATATAATCTAATTATACAGGACATTAAAGGGAAGAAAGCATTCAAATACAAGGTAAGGGTAAATCTCAAACTCAATTTTCTTCCTTTGGGTTCTCCATGTTTCACTCCATTTTGATATGGTTACTCCTTACAGATAATTTATTCATAATTATCTTATAGTTTTGGGGATATAAATGTTTTCTAATGAAGTTTATGTCCAAACAAATGTTTTCCAAAAGAACTCTTCTTTTAAGAACTCAACTTTTACCTCTCATTCATGGTTGATAGTTCTTGTATCAAGTATGTTGTTCCCTCTTTCTTTTGGGAACCTGGTTACACCCAAATATACCCTACCGGTAAAAGAGGTCATTGAAGTACAAGTAGGGATCGAATCCACAGGGACCGAAGAAGAAATCTTGAGACACTTTGATTAGATGCGGGATTGTCTATGAAGTGTCCAACTATGGTGTTGATTGATTTGAAGAAATATTTATTTAATTTAAAGAAAAAAACCAATAAAATTACTTGAATTAAAAAAAATAATTAAGGTGAGTTGATCCTAGGTTGTCTCTTGGTCTTGATTGGATGTATTTGTTTTTCATTTGATTTTCCGTTCATCAGTTCAAGAGGTATCCATTAAATGAAATAATTCCTCAATATCATTCTCTGATTTAATCCATAAAAAATTTCAAGGCTAATCACCAATTCACTTAGAGGATCAATTAAATGAGCACTCCAAGGAATTGGATCATACTAGCACTCAAAATGTGTCGTCATTAAAGTCGGTGAAGACAAAGAAGAAGATAAATCAAAGAAAGGAACTCTTAAAATAAAGAACAAATTTAAGAATTTAAGAACATCAAATAACATTCAATCCAGCCCTTGCAACTCCCTAGGAACAACCCATAAAATTTATCCCTCCATTGATTCTATTCTATAAATGGAAGCTGATGTTTACTTAAAGAAGCGGGATTGAAGAAGAAAAACATTGATCAAAATGAACACTCCACCGTTGTTTGATGAATTCACAAGTGTGGGTGTGAATAAATTCACAATTCGATTTAATGGTATAAACGTGTGAAGAAAAAGAAAATAAAAAGTGAAGAAGAAGAAATTTTATTTAAATACTAAACGTGAATGAAAAACTTACATTAGAGAAATTGACGATGTCATTACAAAACGAAAGCGGGAAATTACAATTGAAAGAAAAACTTGGATTCAAAGAAAAATGTTAGATGATAATTCCCTTCACCACCATCTCCTTATATAGGAATATTAGGAGCCTTAGGTCCACCCCAAAAATTAATTCACCCCCCAACAATTAATAGAGTCAAAACGAGGGTGAATAATCAAAAGGAAATTGACGTTTCGAAGTTGACCCGGAAAACTGTCCAGATTCGTCCACCATTTTGACGTTCGGATATTTAATTTATGGAGGCCAAATATTGATGGGTAGTAGAAGACACATATCTTCGTCCATGTGTCCTCTATCCGATGTAAATATTTCAGGACATTTGGCTCATCCTTTAAGAATTTATGGTCGAAATGGTGGGACGACTTTATGTGCATTAATGTCGGGTCCACCATTTAAATCTCAGCTTCAGATCCCTTTATCATCATGAAAACTTCAGAATTAGCTCTGGACATAGTGTAATAAAATTATCCTAATATTTTTATCTTTCTACTGTATAAATTTTAGCTTCATTGGGGTTTTTTGTGAGCCCCACATTTGTTTGATGGGCCTTAGGCCCATTATGCTTTCTCCATCAAATTTCTGCATTCGGGCGCAAAATTCTCCACCTTCCCTTGGGATTCATCCATCGGACCTAAAAGATACAATGTTCCAAACAAAGTGATCAATCATATCCCAAAATTTAAAATTCAGAAAATGAATATAATGTTGTCCACAAACAATTGAATTATTGGGCCCAAATTTGTATTTTAAACATGAATTGCATTTAAGATGAGAAATGAAGTTCTATTTATGTAATGCACTAAAAATAATGTTTATGGACTTTGGAACAATGAATATAAAGATATTAACAACGAATATTAGCCACTTTCAGTGACTAATCACGCCCCCAACTTGAGTTTTGCTAGTCCCGAGAAAAATAAATTACAAATATGAAATTCAAATCCCCTTTTCCAAAAACATTTTAATACACATTGCTCACCAAGAGACCTCATACCAAAAAAAATTATGAAACCCATGAAAATAATTTAAATAAAGCTAGGTACATAAGCATATCCCAAGCCCAATCCCATTACTTTGTTCAAATTCATCGCTACATTTCATCCAATTCCAATTAAGCATGATAAATTGTTGTGCATCATAAAAGATATGGGGCCCATTTTATTGTTCAATGGGAAAAAATGGAAGAGCTATGTGGGAATCACATTAAATCTTAAGATGAGTATTCATTTCTTTTATTTTTTTTGTTTTTTTTGTTTTAACCACAATAGATATGAAAAGACTAACTATGGGCAAGACAACTATGGAGTCGCGATCCCCAAGTGTCGGACGCCACACATATTTTCAATTCTATTCTCTATAATAGAGATATAAAGCCTAGCTCTGGGAAAGACAACTATAGAGTCACGATCCCCAAGTGCCGAACGCCACACATTTGGACAAAACATTTCTCTATGTGGTCATTATTTTTTTTTATAATTTTTTTTGGATACTCAAATTAAACTAAAAGTGACCCCAGAACCCTATGCTATAATTAAAGGGACCCATGAACTCAAATTTACACCCACAATCCAGTAGACGTGCATTGTGAAATTTTTACTAAGAGGATGAAAATGTGAACTTTGAAAAATCACATCGGACAACCGCAGTTTCCAAAAACTATGCTCATGAACTTAAACGTGCATTAAAATCAGAATCAAGGCATGCAAAATTATTTGATATCCAATTTCAGAGTTTGCAATGTGTGTTATCATGTTCAAGGTTAATGGAATTTTTCTTTCCATGCATGTTCATATTAAAAAAAATAATTTTTTATTTCATCTCCCCCCAACATAGAATAACACTATCCCTAGTGTTTAAAGAAAAGAAAAGTTAGAAGGGGGTAGGAGAGGAGTTCAAAGAGGAAATTTGAAAATGATAATCATGGAATGAAGTCACCTGGTGGTTGATGAAGAAATCGCATTCCAATGTCTCCCTTAAATCCTAGGTTCGAGTCTCAGCGGCTTTGATTGTGGTGAATGGATTTTCCTTATGACTTACGACATGTCCTTTTATTTTTTTAACCTATAAAAACATAAAAATAAACAAAACAAAATAAACTAATGATACATTGTCTTATTTTTAGATTTCTGGGTAAGGTATTACTCAGAGATCACGCCACGTGACATGGATGAATATGGCGCTCCCCTTTATTACCCATCCTTACTCATAAAAGAAGAACAGGTCAACAGTCTATGGTAATTTATTATATGAAAAAAATGATTCAAAATGATTAGAAACATGGAAACCATGGGTTTCCTCCCATGCAACGCTTTTTTTTAACGTCGTTGGCTCGACTTGTACCACCCAATTTATCCAATTCCAACTTTCAACATTTTTAGGACCCCATTTTGGTCCACTTAAACTTGATTCGGATTGATTTTTTTATAATTTGATTCATGTGAAATCCCATGGTCAATAATGATTGTGGAAGTCCATGGAAATTTGGTAATGGTTGATTCAGTTGAATTTCTAGTCTTTCCTAATACATCAATAACCATTCCAACATTATTGGTTTCTTGAGAAGAATGAACTACAAATACAAGGTCTTTCGTATCTCCTATAGTGGGATTCTTGAGTTCAGAAGAAAGTAAAATAATTTTGAACTCGGGTTTATTGAAATTTTCTAAAGGAGATTGAAAAATTAAATCAAAATCATTTTCTTCTCCAAAACATTTAGAAAGAATTGGTTCATTTTGAAAATAAGATTCATCCTGAAAATTGTCCAGTTGAATATCAGAAGTGTGTATGGGATCACTATTAGTTATATCTCCAAATGGTTCAATGGTCGGTGATTCTAAAAAAATGTTATTGGAGCAAAATTCTGAACACTCAATCCATGAAGACAAATTTTCCCCTTGTGAATCCAAAAAATTAATTTCCTCCTGGTTTAAATACCCTTCAACATTTACTTGATCTTGTTAAGTTATCCCATATCCAATGGTTAGTTCTTTTTTCAATTCATGAGAGATTTTTTGGATAAAAGATTCATCTATCAATGATGAGGAAAGAACATCTTGAGTGGGAATGGGTTCCTCAAAAGTCTTAAAGCTTTGTAATTCTAATCCGAAAGTTGAAACTTCTGAATTCATTTTATCCATTTGTTCACACAATTGTTCAAGAATTTTTTCCGTATTAGGGTTGATATATGTTTGTACATCATGGAATTCCTCATTATTTATCTTTTCAATCATTCTTGATAGGTATGGAAATTGATCTTTTAAACATTCAGCATCCCATTGATTGTTCATGCTATCAGGTGTGGGGTAATCATTCAAGTGTTGATCAAAGTAATTTTCTATCTGAGGGGATTCCCATTGTTGATTTTCTATTTGATTCCAGCCCGATTTTATGAAAGGAAATTGTTAATGATACTCCATTGGAGTTGAATGAAATTTGGATTTGGATTTTTTTTGACAAACGAAAACAGAAAGGGGAAAAGAAAAGATAAATATAGGTGAGAAAATAGAAGTTAGGTGAGAATAGAAGGTGGGTGTCTAAGAAAACTTACTTGGGTACCCGGCAACGGTGCCAAAATTTGGTTGCGCCCAAATTTACCCTACCGGTAAAATCGGTCGTTGAAGTACAAGTAGGGATCGAATCCAGAGGGACCAAAGAAGAAACCTTGAGACACTTTGATTAGATGCAGGATTGGATATGAAGTGGCCAACTATGGTGTTGATTGATTTGAAGAAATATTTATTTAATTTAAAGAAAAAAACCAATAAAATTACTTGAATTAAAACAACTAATTAAGGTGAGTTGATCCTAGGTTCTCTCTGGGCCTTGATTGGATGTATTTGTTTTTCATTTGATTTTCTGTTCATCGGTTCAAGAGGTATCCATTAAATGAAATAATTCCTCAATATCATTCTCTGATTTAATCCATACACAATTTCAAGGCTAATCACCAATTCACTTAGAGGATCAATTAAATGAGCACTCCAAGTAATTGGATCGTACTAGCAATCAAAATGTGTCGTCATTAAAGTCGGTGAAGACAAAGAAGAAGATAAATCAAAGAAAGTAACTCTTAAAATAAAGAACAAATTTAAGAATTCAAGAACATAAAATAACATTCAATCTAGCCCATGAAACTCCCTAGGATCAACCCATAAAAGTTTAGCCCTCCATTGATGCTATTCTATCAATGTAAGCGGGTAGTTGACTTAAAGAAGTGGGATTGAAGAAGAAAAACATTAATCAAAATGAACACTCCACTGTTGTGTGATGAATTCACAAGTGCGGGTGTGAATAAATTCACAATTCGATTCAAAAGTATCAATGTGTGAAGAAAAAGAAAATAAAAAGTGAATAAGAAGAAATTTTATTAAAATACCAAACGTCAATGAAAAACTTACATTAGAGAAATTGACGATGCCATTACAAAACGAAAGCGGGAAATTACAATTGAAAGAAAAACTTGGATTCAAAGAAAAATGTTAGATGATAATTACCATCACCACCATCTCCTTATATAGGAATATTAGGAGCCTTTGGTCCACCCCAACAATTAATTCACCCCCCAACAATTAATAGAGTCAAAATGATGGTGAATAATCAAAAGGAAATTGACGTTTCAAAGTTGACCCGGAAAACTGTCCAGATTCGTCCACCATTTTGACGTTCGAATCATTAATTGATGGATGCCGAATATTTAGGGGTATTATAAGACAAATATCTTCTTCCATGTGTCCTCTATCTGATGTAAAAATATCAGGACATTTGGCTCATCCGTTTAGAAGTTATGGTCGAAATGGTGGGACGACTTTATGTGCATTAATGTCGGGTCCACAATTTAAATCTCAGCTTCAGATCCATTTATCATCATGAAAACTTCATAATTAGCTCTGGACACAGTTGAATAAAATGATCCTCATATTTTTATCTTTATACTGTATAAATTTGAGCTTCATTGGGATTTTTTTGTGAGCCCCACATTTGTTTGATGGGCCTTAGGCCCATTATGCTTTCTCCAGCAAATTTTTGCATTTGGGCGCAAAATTCTCCATCTTCCCTTGGGATTCATCCATCGGACCTAAAATATAAAATGTTCCAAACACAGTTATCAATAATATAAAAAAATTTCAAATTCATAAAATGAATATAATGTTGTCCACAAACAATTGAATGATTGGTCCCAAATTTTCATTTTAAACATGAATTGCATTTGAGATGAGAAATGAAGTTCTATTTATGTAATGAACTAAAAACAATGTTTATGGACTTTGGAACAATGAATATAAAGATATTAACAATGAATATTAGCCACTTTTAGTGACTAATCAGAACCCAAAGCTTATGAATGTATTCTTATGAGATGAAACCAATTCCTTTACATGGGTTAGTTATGTTAACTTTTGATATGTGTTCTATTTCTCAATCATGATAATGATAATGTTATAATGTGACGGGTGCGCCCGTAATTATATAGCGCAATATGAATGTTTCAAAGTGACGGGTCCGAAATTATACATCACACCAATGCATTGGGTAAAGTGATGAATCTCATGAGTATATGTGAAATGATGTGTGAACAAGATTCTAGCTTGGTTCACAAGTATGTGTGGTAGTTAACCACTAAAACATGATGTTTCATTTTTATGCATTGCCACATTTCATGTCTTTTAATTATGTTCCTCTCATGTTCATGATCTTTTGCCTATGTCATGATTATGCTCACCCCTTGCTATATTCTTCTTATCTATCCTCTTACTGGGATTTTAGCTCACCCATTTTGATGTATATCCTCAGGTGGAAACATGTACTATGGAGAGGACAAGTGCCAATAAGAAGCTAGATAAGACGAAATTAATAAATTTTTATGCTTGATGTTGTAATTGTTATGTACGGTCCTAGTTTTCCCAAGACACTAAACCATTGGATCCTCTATGTGTAATACTATTATGTTCTTTATATTTAAAATGATGTAATTGAAATGTATGAAAAGGGATTCTATATTTGGTATCAGAGGAAAGGTTTAGTTAATTTTGGAATTAGGATTAGTGAAACCTAGGGAAAACCTATAACATGAGACTAAGTACAATTATGCTCACAAGAATATTTACATAGGGATACCATATGTTATGTTTTTGTTATAAATTGTTTAAATGAATATGTTATTCATGACTTGTTTACTTATGTTTTGTTCTAACCTTTTCTATTTTAGAAAATGGTGGGAACCAGGATAAATCAGGCCAACGACTCTTGTGAGGGCCAATGCAATGATTGCCCGAACGACATACCCAATGATTTGGGAGGTGGAGTTCAAAACATCACGGCAATGCTTACCCAATTACCTATGTTTATGAACAATAACCATAATAAAGGGTAACTTCCTCCTTCCCCAAAGAGGGAGAAACTGGCTATCGAATGTTTTATGCAGCAACGACCACTGACATTTTGTGGATCTCGCGATCCACTAGTTGCGGAACAGTGGGTTGACTCCATGGAGAAGATATTTTTTGTTCTTCACTGTTCTGAGAGGGAGAAGGTGACCCTAGCCGTTTATCATCTAGATTGAGAAGTTGATCAATGGTGGGATTTTATTATGAACACCAAGCCAAGGGATGAAATTGAAGAGATGGAATGGGAAGACTTTAAGATAATTTTTTTAATAAGTACTTCCCACGAACTCTTCATATGAATATGGAGAGAGAATTTATAGAGCTCAAGAAAAAAGAAGTAGAATTTGTCACAACCAATGAAGTGAATTTCACAAGTCTTGGAAGGTATGCTTCGGGTTTTGTTATCAACAATGATAGCAAAATTGATAGATTATTTTGTGGATTAAAACCACACCTTAAAAAGTCTCTTGCAATTCGAGACTTTGGTATTTATGAAGAAGTTGTTCGATGTGCTATCAAAGTGGAGATGGAGTTTGGAGAATGGTCTCATGGCTATGGTGATAAGAAAAAAAAGATGGAGTTTCAAGCTGGTGGATCTAATGAAAAAGGTGGGAAGAAAAATCAACGAACCACATGCCAAAAATGTGGGAAGTTTCACAATGGGAACTGCCTCAAAGGGATAGGGAAATGCTTCAAGTGTGGGAAACAAGGACACCATGCCCAAGAGTGTCGAAAGTACATGAAAAGGAAGGATAATGTAGCCAATGAAAGGAGATAACCTGTCACGACCCGACCGTACTCGGGCTCGATCCGCAACTACCCCAGGCCCGCCTCCATAGGCCAGGGGCTGGCGACTAGTGCCGAAGGCACAACAACTCGGGGATGCCTTTGCCTAAGTACCTGCACACACCCACACACAGCACACTCAATGCAAAAGTGCTGAGTAAAAAAGAAGAGTAAAAGGAAAAAACACGCGCCCAACCAAAAATGTGCCACAACCCGGCAACAGGTAAACAAGAAGAAACTGCTGACGGGTCTCCCACGTGGGACCCGGCCACAACCACCACACGCGGTCCGAGATCCCAAGCTCCTACGCTCCACTGAAGTCACGCTCCACCTGTCCATCGTCTGCAAGGGCACACCAAGTGTGGGCAAATCCCAAGAAGGGGTGAGTATAAAAATACTCAGTAGGATACCCCGAAGGCTCGAGGGAGAAACAAAGGAGGTACCGAAGGGTGAGCAGTAGAGCGAAAAAGGAAAAGAAAAGGGAGTACAACAGAGAGTGCAGTAAAGAGTCCAGCTCCACCCAACAAGAGAAAGATAGAAGACTCATCCTAACACAAGGAGCTAGGAACGGTGAGAAAATGCACTTCTCGTCGAGCTTTCGCTTCCTATAGCAGGAGAGTAGACTCATCCAACCACGAGAAGCTAGACGCGGAAAGCACGTGGCATACCCCGCGCGTCTTCGCCTCTCCTAGAAGGAGAGTAGCCAAACCCAAGAAGTGGGTACCGGAAACAAGGTATATACATATCTTTATGCTCAGCAAGAAGCCCGAACAACGTCGTAAGGGGATCTCCTTCCCGTAGCTCAGCCCAAGAAAAGTGTTTCCAACAGTCCCCGAAATAACCCCATCAAAGCCCAGCATCCCACACGTCTACCCCGAACCGCAAGCCAAGGGGCTCAATCACCGCACCTCGACACTATCCGCTTTGGGCGGCACTGACTCACTCGCACGGTTTTAGATCGCGTCGCAAGAACGCATCTCGGTGGGGAAAGCGCCCCTCGTACTTGAGAGTTCTAGGAAAGTCAAACCACACCTCATCACTGCCCTGCAGTGGAGAGGTCTCCTCAAAGTCAAGCCGTTCCAACACCAACCCATACAACCAAGGGTCCCGCTCCGGTAATCACGGAGGTAAGCCACAGACTAGCCTAGTCGAGAGGACTGAGTCTGGAATGCTAACATGTGTCCCACTACCCAGCCCCGCTGGAGGGTAATTCATAACCAAATATCGGGTGACCCACTACCCAGCTCTGCTGGAGGGTAAACCATAACACATCATCAGGCGACCAACTGCACAGCCCCACTAGAGGGTAGACCTGGAATAAGTCGACAGGCGACCCACTGCCCAGCCATGCTGGAGGGTAGACCTGGAACTAGACGATGGGCGACCCACTGCCCAGCCTTGCTAGAGGGTAGGCCCTAAGAGGTCGTCGGGTGACCCACTGCCCATACCCTGCTGGAGGGTAGACCCCAAGAGCGTCGAGCGACCCACTGCCGAGTCTCTGCTGGAGGGTAGACCCTAAGTGCGTCGGGCGACCCACTGCCCAGTCTCTGCTGGAGGGTAGACCCTAAGTGCGTCGGGCGGCCCACTGCCCAGTCTCTGCTGGAGGGTAGACCCTAAGTGTGTCGGGCGACCCACTGCCCAGTCTCTGCTGGAGGGTAGACCCTAAAAGCCGATGAGTAACCCACTGCCCAGCCCTGCTGGAGGTTAAAACCCAAAACTGCTCTGTCCATATCCACTGGAGGGTACAACACTGTCCAACCAAACACGGGGTGGGTATCGCGCAACCACCCAACTCCAGAACAACGCACCCAAAATAAGTTCAGCCCCTTCTCCATCACTGGGTGCCACTAGCACCGCTACCGGCCAATCCATCGTGAACGAAACCATGGGGAGACCACTTAACCCTGCTGGTCAAACAAACACACAGAGGGACCCTCTACGCCGCGAGAGGTCTAAGTACGCAAAGCAGAACACGACACGCACATGGGGACCACACGACGTGTGGCCCCAAGTCAACCCCAACCAAGTGCACGAACATCTCAGGTACAAACCACACGTACCTCCAAGCGCTCTCGTATACTCACAGAGTATACCTCGTCCCAGCCCAAAGGATATCGTGCACACGGCACCCAACATCAACGCGAAGGTGTGACGTAACATCTCCAACTCAAAGGCCTAAGCACGGCCAACCACGTCTCATGGACCAATTACATCACTCTCCCAAGAGTGCGCGATCACACACCAAGGGTTCGCCACAAACAAGGTAGTGCGAACCACCACTAGAGCACCTTCCATGCTTCCACATTTAATAAGATCGTGTATAAGGCTCCGCAAAACCAAATGGATCGCACCGTTGTAAACCTCGTGGAAAAACACGCGAGATAGACTACTCACTCGCCTGAAACGGTCAACCAGTGAAAAAGGTACTATTCACCGTAATCAAACTCGTGTGGGGCCCACCCCAAGATCGCGAAACTGAACCAACGAATCACGCCACTGCGATCCCCTCAGAAAAACACATGGGATTGAGTACTCAATCGCCCAAAATGAACACCCGGTGAAAAAGGTACTATTCACCTTAGCCAGGTCAGGTGGGTCCCACACCACGTCCCCGAAAAAGGTCGGGCGGACTGCGCCATCGCAAATCTCTCAGAAAAGCACGTCAAATCGACTGATTACTTGCATGGAACGGGTACCCGGAGAAAAAAAGAGATGCATTCTGGCACACCGCACACGAGCGGCGCCACGTGGGACCTGCATCCCGGTCCCGAGACTCAATGAACGGATCGCACCGTTGCGATCCTCTCGAAAAAGTACACAAGGCGGACTATTCACTTGTCCAAAACGGTCGCCCGGTGATAAAGATGGAAAATCACCGTCGCCGCCCAAACGGCCCTCGTGGGCCCCGCACCATCATGCCGAATTTGAGCAGATGGATTGCACCATTGCAATCCCCTCGGAAAAACACCCATCATCGACTACTCGCACGCCCCGAACGGACGTCCGAGGAAAAAGTCGCTAAAAGCTGCACGCAGCTCAAAAGTCGGGTCGTGGGGCCCACGCCTCAACTCTAGCTTCAACGCCCGGAACCACCCTGGAAACCTCCGCCTCGATGCCAGGGTTCCAATGCCACTGACGGCGCTTAAATCGGACGTCGGACGCGTCTGCGCCGTCCAATGCAAGAATCTCAGGAAAAACGTCCGTCCACTTAAAGACACGTCGCGCCTCCGTGACCCCTCGTTTCGGGAATTAAAAATTGACGAAACCATCTCAAACCATTCCCCTCAACACAAGGTCCACTCTGCCGCTGACGGCGCGCAAAACGGACGCTCGTAGCCCGAAATACGGGCGTCCGAAGACTGAGGGGCAAAGCCCCTTGGGCCGGACCGGCCCGGTCCGGCCGGTCCGCCCTGCTTGGGCCGGCCCGCACCGGCCGGCCCGCTGGACCGCGACCCAGCTGCTTGGCCCGGTCCAGCCGAACCGCGGGCCGCCGCTCTGCGGCCTACTCCCCTTCACACCCGTGCGCCCGCCGCGCGGGATTTTCCACCGACCGGCCACGAGGGCCGGTCGCACCTTCCACGCAACGACCCGCAAAATGCGGGTCGTTGTGGCATGCCGCCTGCCCGGAGCCGAACTGCGCCGCCGCTTCCACCGAGTCGCGCCGCCGCTTGAACTCGCCTGAACCCGAAAACCCACAAAGTTCGGCGGATCATTGCGGATGCACCGGAGCTCGGAATTTGAATCCGAAAGATGCGTTGATAAGGGAATTAACTCTACTACGCATTCATGGGTTTTGTTGAAAATCAAACAACAATTCGGGGGTATAAATTAGGTTCAAAGGAGGTGCGGGAAAGAAAAACAAAAACGATAAACTCCTGCCTCTTGGGCGATGCCCGGCGCTTCCCGCGCGATCCGCCGCGCACCATCGTCTCGCCGGAGCCACCTCGCCGGAGTCGCCACGCCGGAGCTCACCGAAAAGGAGGAAGGGAGGGGAGGGGTTGTGAGGAAGAAGAAGAAGAGGAAGAGGGGGGGGGGTGCGTGTTTAAATAAAAACACTTAAACACCCCGCCCGGCACGCCCCCGACTTCGCTCCTGAAGCAGACAAAAAGGAGGGCGTTCCTGGGGTAAACACGACGCTTCGAGCACAACGGCGGTCTCAGAATTTTAATCTGATACCCCATTCAAAAGTTATTAAACTTAGCGCCCGAGGCCGCCAAATTACAAAAACGCCCCTGGGACCATTTTTCACAAACGGCCCGCGCCCGCGAAACTAATACCCCTCCTAGGGTGAAAGGCATGCTCCGGATTCAACGGTGCTCTCGGTTTTCCGATCGGAGCCACCGTTTAAGAGATACTAGAGTTTCGCCAATAAACGAATTAATTAATTAATTAATTAATCCGTTTAACATTCCAGAAGCGGGCGAGGGGTCCAAACGTCCCGCGCCGACAAGTTTGATGTCGTTCCTAGGGTAAAAACCCCATTCCGGACCCATCTGTACACTCGGATACCTGATTAGGAACTCTGTTTAGGAGTTATCTCATTTATTTTGCATTTCCAGTGTGAACGCACTGAAAATTTAATTCCAGCCACTTCGGGGCTCGGAATCGCACGCCGTCTAAAGGCACTGCGCTGGAATATCATCAAGAATATTCCAAAGTCTTTCGTAGCAATAACCGGGTTCTTACATCATTCCCTCCTTCAAGATTTTATTCCTCTAAAAGAAAAACCAGGGAAGAACACAGGGTACTAAGCCCACACCCGGCTTCCCATACCCAAAAGAACCCACGCACAGCTCTGCGTCACCACACACAGGCCAAAAGATTGATCTGTCCACGCTAGGCCGGCCCTTGCCGACGTCGTGCACCCACTCCAGACTTTGGGGTTAGGGAAAGGCGGTAGGGTACCTCGCCATCCCTTTGCACGATCTCAAACGGCCTGAAGGCCCTCGGGGGTAGCTCACCTCCCCGGTCAAACCTCTATGTCGCACGCCGCGAATGGAATCACCACCTGCACCTGAAACAAGGCCCGATGATTCCCTCCTTTAGAAAATCCATATGGTGAAACACCCAAGGATATCTGGTCACGCAAGATTCCACAATCGATGCTCTCTTACACGCTCAACAGGCGAAGGAGCCAACACCATCGACTAAAGGAAAAAGGTCTCACGCCTTTTTCCTTACCAACACAGGGTTACACTCGACGCTCTGCGTCACCCTGGTAACACCTCAAACAAGGATCAGGGAGAAAAGTCTTTCACATGCAGAGCCTGAAAATCCAACTGCAAGAAGTACAAGAGTCGCAAGGGGTACCTCTCACCATCCCATGCTCTGCAAGATCGTAGACATCCAAAGCTCGTGGCTACTCGCGGTCCCAACCGTCAGCTCCCGGAGCCTGACGTGGACCGCCTAGTGGTGATGGGGAGATCTCGTAACGTCGTCCCCCACCCTGAGCTCCCCCCGCTCCTCTGATAGCACCACCTCACTGGATACTACTCCGATCACGGCGCTGCCTCTGCCGTGGTGGTGCGCCTGCTGCCTTCCCAAAGCTCTCAGCAACTCGGGTCGGGCAGTCTCATGCCAAGTGACCTCACCCGTCACAAGCATAGCACTGGCGCTCTCTGGGCTGCCCTGTTGCCCTCCGGCGCCACTGTGGTGTACGACGACGGCCCGGGATCCACTCACGGAAGGGCATCCTCGGCTGAGGCCCTGCGCCTTTTCACCACAGTGTTATACGACCACATCTCTGAAACTGGCAGTGGGAAGGCCACTTGCATCGAGGCTCTGTCCTCCGGTGCCTGCTAGCTACGACAGACGTCCCAGCTCCGTCGCGCCCACTACCACTACCAACCGCAAAACATGACGGGAAGCCCTCTGTCACCAGCACCTGCTCTAGCACCCCGTCATATGTGGAAATGCCCAAGGGTACTATGACAGAACGAATCTCTCGGCGGAGACCCTGCTTAAACTTCCACACTCGGAAGTTGTCGTCATGCACCAAGTCCGGGTAAAAGTGTGCACGGTCTGCAAAACTAGCCGCATACTCGGCCACCGTCATCCCTCCCTGCTAAAACTGCAGGAGCTCCTGAATCCGAACGGAGTGCAAGCAGGAGGGGAAAAACTCCTCACGGAGAAACAACTGAAAGTCACCCCATGAAAGCGAAGACTCGTCAAGAAGCTGAGTCACCGAACTCCACCAACGCCAAGACGATCCATGGAAAAGGCTGGCTGCCAAATCCACTCTCTGATCTGTCGGCGTCTACACAAGTCTGAAAAGGCGAACCACAGCCTCGAGCCAAACCTCTGCTGCCTGAGGGTCTGGCTCACCACTGAACCTCAGCGGTCTCTGCCGCTGGGACTCACGGAGCGCGCTCAACCTGCGCTCAAGCTCAGCCTGCTCTGCTGAAACTTCCTGCCGCTCAACAGGTGGGGGTTCTACTACCGGCCCACCCGGAGAAAGGGCTCGCATGATAGGTCCCGAACTGTGGCCTCATAGCTCACAGGGTCGTCGTCACACACCCAAAGCTGGTATCCTGGATGGATGTCTTCGTGGAGACGTCCTGAATATTATCAAGGAGTGTCACGGTCAGATGAGCATATATGTATATACCACAACAACAACGATGGGGAGCTGACTCAAGAAGGACAGTCAAAGACTCGGTCCTATGTGATGCACAAACCAATTTTCCCTGCAACAAGTGTCTCAGCATGCCGAGTCGACAAGAGGGTTATCAAGGTCCTGGTGAATGGATACGTCAGCCGCCGCACCATCACCGGACTCCCTGGCCTGAGATCCGCTCTCGAGACACGTTAACACTGTTGCCCTAAATCCCAACCAATTCCTCTTTTAGGGATGCCCGAACAGCGTCCCAAGGAACGAACCACCTCTGATACCACTTTGTTACGACTCAACCCTACCCGGGCTCGAGCCTCAACTACCCCAGGCCCGCCTCCATAGGCCAGGTGCTGGCGACTAGCGCCGAAGGCACAACAACTCGGGGAGGCCTTTGCCTAAGTACCTGCACACACCCACACGCAGCACACTCAATGAAAAACTGTAGAGTAAAAAGAATAGTAAAAGGGAAAAACACGCACCCAACCAAAAAGGTGCCACAACCCGACAACAGGTAAACAAAAAGAAACTGCTGACGGGTCTCCCACCTGGGACCCGGCCACGACCACCACACGTGGTCCAAGCTCCCAAGCTCATACGCTCCACTGAAGTCACGCTCCACCTGTCCGTCGTCTGCAAGGGCACACCAAGTGCAGGCAAAGCCCAAGCAGGGGTGAGTATAAAAATACTCAGTAGGATACCCCGAAGGCTCGAGGGAGAAACAAAGGAGGTACCGAAGGGTGAGCAGTAGAGCGAACAAGGAAAATCAAAGGGAGTACAACAGAGAGTGCAATAAAGAGTCCAGCTCAACCCAACAAGAGAAAGATAGAAGACTCGTCCTAACACAAGGAGCTAGGAATGGTGAGAAGATGCACTTCTCGTCGAGCTTTCGCTGCCTATAGCAGGAGAGTAGTCTCATCCAACCACGAGAAGCTAGACGCGGAAAGCACATGACATACCCCACGCGTCTTCGCCTCTCCTGGAAGGAGAGTAGCCAAACCCAAGAAGTGGGTACCGGAAACAAGGTATATACATATCTTTATGCTCATCAAGAAGCCTGAACAACGTCGTAAGGGGATCTCCGTCTCGTAGCTCAGCCCAAGAAAAGTGTCGCCAACAGTCCCTGACATAACCCCATCAAAGCCCAACATCCCTCATGTCTACCCCGAACCCCAAGCCAAGGGGCTCAATCACCATACCTCGACACTATCTGCTTTGGGCGGCACTGACTCGCCCGCACGGTTTTAGATCGCGTCGCAAGAATGCCTCTCGGTGGGGAAAGCGCCCTCGTACTTGAGAGTTCTAGGAAAGTCAAACCACACCTCATCACTGCCCTACAGTCGAGAGGTCTCCTCAAAGTCAAGTCGTTCCAACACCGACCCGTACAACCAAGGGCCCCGCTTCGGTAATCACGGAGGTAAGCCACAGACTAGCCTAGTCGAGAGGACTGAGTCTGGAATGCTAACATGTGTCCACACTGCCCAGTCCCGCTGGAGGGTAATTCATAACCAAATATCGGGTGACCCACTGCCCAGCCCTGCTGGAGGGTAAACCATAACACATCATCAGGCGACCCACTCCCCAGCCCCGCTGGAGGGTAGACTTGGAATAAGTCGACAGGAGACCCACTGCCTACCCATGCTGGAGGGTAGACCTGGAACTAGACGACGGGCGACCCACTGCCCAGCCTTGCTGGAGGGTAGGCCCAAGAGGTCGTCGGGTGACCCACTTCCCAGACCCTACTGGAGGGTAGACCCCAACAGTGTCGAGCGACCCACTGCCCAGTCTCTGCTGGAGGGTAGACCCTAAGTGCGTCGAGCGACCCACTGCCCAGTCTATGCTAGAGGGTAGACCCTAAGTGTGTCGGGTGACCCACTGCCCAGTCTCTGCTGGAGGGTAGACCCTAAAAGCCGATGAGTAATCCACTGCCCAGCCCTGCTGGAGGGTAAAACCCAGAACTGCTCTGGCCATATCCACTGGAGCGTACAACACTGGCCAACCAAACACGGGGTGGGTATCGCGCAACCACCCAACTCCAGAACAATGCACCCAAAAGAAGTTCAGTGCCTTCTCCATCACTGGGTGTCACTAGCACCGCTACCGGCCAATACATCGCGAACGAAACCAGGGGGAGACCACTCAACCTTGTTGGTCAAATAAACACACAGAGGGACCCTCTACGCCGCGAGAGGTCCAAGTACGCAAAGCAGAACACGACACGCACATGGGGTCCACACGACGTGTGGCCCCAAGTCAACCCCAACCAAGCGCACGAATGTCTCAGGTACAAACCACACGTACGTCCAAGCGCTCTCGTATACTCCCAGTGTATACCTCATCCCAACCGAAAGGCTATCGTGCACACGGCACCCAACATCAACGTGAAGGCGTGACGTAACATCTCCAACTCAAAGGCCCAAGCACGGACAACCACGTCTCGTGGACCAATTACATCACTCTCCCAAGAGTGCGCGATCACACACCAAGGGTCTGCCACAAACAAGGTAGGGCGAACCACCACTAGAGCACCTTCCATGCTTCGACATTTAATAAGATCACGTATAAGGCTCCGCACAACCAAACAAATCACACCGTTGTAAACCTTGTGGAAAAACACACGATATAGACTACTCACTCGCCTGAAACGGTCAACCGGTGAAAAATGTACTATTCACCGTAATCAAACTTGTGTGGGGCCCACCCCAAGATCCCGAAAATGAACCAACGGATCACGCCACTACGATCCCCTCGGAAAAACACACGGGATTGAGTACTCAATCACCCAAAATGAACACCCGGTGAAAAAGGTACTATTCACCGTAGCCAGGTCGGGTGGGTCCCACACCACGTCCCCGAAAAAGGTCGGGCAGACTGCGCCATCACAAAGCTCTCGGAAAAGCACGTCAAATCGACTGCTTACTTGCGTGGAATGGGTACCCGGAGAAAAAAAGAGATGCGTTCCGGAACACCGCACACGAGCGGCGCCACGTGGGACCAGCATCCCGGTCCCGAAACTCAACGAACGGATCGAACCATTGCGATCCTCTCGAAAAAGTACAAAAGACGGACTATTCACTTGTCCAAAACGGTCGCCCGTTGATAAAGCTGGAAAATCACCGTCGCCGCCCAAACGACCCTCGTGGGCCCCGCACCATCGTGCCGAATTTGAGCGGGCGGATTGCACCATTGCAATCCCCTCAGAAAAACACCCATCATCGACTACTCACACGCCCCGAACGGACGTCCGAGGAAAAGGTCGCTAAAAGCTACACGCAGCTCAAAAGTCGGGTCGTGGGGCCCATGCCTCAACTCCGACTTCAACGCTCGAAACCACCCTGGAAACCTCTGCCTCGACGCCAGGGTTCCAACGCCACTGACGGCACTTAAATCAGACGTCGGACGCGTTCGCGCCGTCCAATGCAAGAATCTCGGGAAAAACGCTCGTCCACTTAAAGACATGTCGCGCCTGCACGAACCCTCGTTTTGGGAATTAAAAATTCCCGAAACCATCACAAACCATTCCCCTCAATGCAAGGTCCGCTCTGCCGCTGACGGCGCACAAAACGGACGCACATAGCCCAAAATACGGGCGTTCGAAGACTGAGGGGCAAAGCCCATTGGGCCGGACCGGCCCGGTCCGGCCGGTCCGCCCTGCTTGGGACGGCTCGCGCCAGCCGGCCCGCTGGACCGCGGCCCCGCAGCTTGGCCTGGTCCAGCCGAGTCGTGGGCCTCCGCTCCGCGGCCCGCTCCCCTTCACACCCGCGCGCCCGCCGCGCGGAATTTTCCACCGACCGGCCACGAGGGACGGTCGCACCTTCCACGTAACGACCCGCAAAATGCGGGTCGTTGTTGCGTCGCACGGGGCCGCCGCCTCGCGGCCCCTCTCCCTCTCGCCGGCGCCCTGCCGGCGCCACCGGCCTGCCGCCGCCGCTCCCAGCGCCGCGCCGCCTTCTGATGCCACGGCCGCCACGCCGCCTTCCGAAGCCACGGCCGCCGCGCCGCCTGGCCGGAGCCGAACCGCGCCGCCGCATCCACCGAGTCGTGCCGCCGCTTGAACTCGCCGGAACCCGAAAACCCGCAAAGTTCGGCGGATCATTGCGGATGCACCGGAGCTCGGAATTTGAATCCGAAAGATGTGTTGAAAATGGAATTAACTCTACTACGCATTCATGGGTTTTGTTCTAAAATCAAACAAAAATTAGGGGGTATAAATTAGGTTCAAATGAGGTGCCGGAAAGAAAAAAGCAAACGATAAACTCCTACCTCTTGGGCGATGCCCGTCGCTTCCCGCGCGATCCGCTGCGCGCCATCGTCTCTCCGGAGCCACCTCACCAGAGTCACCTCGCCGGAGCTCACCGGAGCTCGCCAGAAAGGAGGAAGGGAGGGGAGGGGTTGTGAGGAAGAAGAATAAGAGGAAGAAGGGGGGGGGGTGTTTAAATAAAAACACTTAAACACCCCGCCCGACACGCCCCCGACTTCACTCCCGAAGCAGACAAAAAGGAGGGAGTCCCTAGGGTAAACATGATGATTTGAGAACAACAGCGGTCTCGGAATTTTAATCCGAGACCCCGTTCAAAAGTTATTAAACTTAGCGCCCGAGGCCGCCAAATTACGAAAACGCCCCTGGGACCATTTTTCACAAACAGTCCGCGCCCGTGAAACTAATACCCCTCCTAGGGTAAACGGCATGCTCCGAAATCAATGGTGCTCTCGGTTTTCCGATCTGAGCCACCATTTAATAGATACTAGCGTTTCGCAAATAAACGAATTAATTAATTAATTAATTTATCCGTTTAACATTCTAGAAGCGGGCGAGGGGTCCAAATGTCCCGCGCCGACAAGTTTTATGTTGCTGCTAGGGTAAAAACCCCATTCAGGACCCATACGTACACTCGGATTCCTGATCCGGAACTCCGTTTAGGAGTTATCTCATTTATTTTGCATTTCCAGTGTGAACGCACTGAAAATTTAATTCCGGCCATTCCGTGGCTCGGAGTCGCACGCCGTCTGAAGGCACTACTCTGGAATATCATCAAGAATATTCCAATGTCTTTCGTAGAAAAAACCGGGTTCTTACAGAACCACTCATGGTTCAATGCTACAACTATAGGGATCTAGGGCACTATGAAAACCAATGCACTAAACCCCGAGTTCTTGAGGGTAATCAGCGTCAGCAACCACCAAAGAAAAAGGAAAAAGGGAAGGATTATGCCATCACTACTGCAGAGGTGGATCATGATAATGAATCCGTACAAAGTACACTTCCTATTCACTCATGAATGGAAAAAGTATTATTTGATTCTGGTTCTACGCATTCCTTTATATCTTGCAAGTTTGCTAGAACTATAGAATCGAAGCCCTGAAACCTTGAAGTAGAGATATCTGTAAAAACACAAAGTGGTGAAATCATTGCAAACCAAGTGTTTGACTCTTCCCCTGTTGGCGTATGTGGGAATATTCTTCCGACAAATCTCACAATACTTCACTTGGTAGAATTTGACGCTATAATGGGAATGGATTGCATCTCATTATATAGAGCACATATCAACTGTCAGGAAAAGGAAATATCTTTTCATATTCCGAACCATCCCAAGATCTTCTAAAAATTCAAGGATGATCATGAATCTCCTTTAAGAAATAATTCAATGGTGTGTGTGTCGATTCCCTATGAAGAAGCATACCTCACCCAAATGGATGAGTTGAAGGAATGCACCAACCTTGAGGAAATTCCCATCGTGAGGGAATACGGTGATGTATTTCCCGAAGAGTTACTCGGAATTCCCCCAGATCGTGAGGTAGAGTTCTCAATTGAACTCATACGTGGAGATACTCCTATCTTGAAGTGTCCCTATAGTATGGCTCCTATCGAACTGGAGGAGTTAAAGAATCAGCTTCAAGAGCATCTAGACAAAGGGTTTGTATGCCCTAGTGCATCACCTTGGGGTGCACCGGTGATTTTTGTAAAGAAGAAGGATGGAACAATGCGGCTGTGTATCGATTATCGGGAACTCAACATGATCGCCATAAAGAACAAGTATCCTTTTCCAAGGATTGATGACTTGTTCGACCAGTTAAGAGGAGCTCAATACTTCTCAAAGGTGGATCTTCATTCTAGATATCATCAAGTAAAGGTGAAGAATGAATACATTAAGAAGATTGTCTTCCGTACAAGGTATGGGCATTATGAGTTTTTGGTGATGCCATTCAGACTTACTAATTCCCCTACAATATTCATGGATTTTATGAATATAGTCTTTAGACATTACCTCGACAAATTTTTTGTTGTGTTTATCAATGATATTCTCATATACTCCAAGAGAAAGGAGGAACCTGAAGAACATAAAATACTTGTGTTGCCGACATTAAGAAAGGAGGCATTGTGCACCAAGTTCAGAAAGTGTGACTTTTGGATGAAGCAAGTCACGTTATTGGGACATGTGATCACAAGTGAGGGAATTTTTTTGGATCCTTCAAAGATAAAGGCGATTGAGGAATGGCCTCGTCCCTCTAGTGTCACAGAAATCCATAGTTTTCTTGGATTAGATGGGTACCACCGACGTTTTGTGAGAAACTTCTCACGATTGTCAAGCCCACTAAATAAGTTAAGAAGGAAAGGGTTAAAGTATGTTAGGATGGAAGAATGTGAGGGAAGCTTCAAGAAGATAAAGAGAAGGCTAATCACAGCACCTGCACTCACACTACCGAAAAGTGGATAAAGTTTTGTGATATTCAGTGATGCTTAAAGGAAACTCTTGGGTTGTGTACTCATGAAAAATTATAATGTGATAGCCTATGAATCACGACAGTTGAAGATCCATGGTCAGAACTACCCGACGCATGATCTAGAGCTGGAAGCCATGCTTTTTTCCTTGAAAATCTGGCATCACTATCTTTATGGTGAGAAGTGTGACATATACACCGACCATAAGAGCATAAAGTATATATTCACACAAAAGGGGATCAACATGCGTCAAATGATATGGTTAGAGAGAATCAAGGATTACAATTTCCCTATTCACTATCATCCTGGAAAGGTGAACAAGGTAGCAGATGCTCTAAGCAGAAAAGAACCTACTACTCTATTCATGTTGTGGATCTAGAAAGACTCTATCTTCATGGATATGCAAAGAATGGATTTGGAAATCATTAGGGAAGGGCATACATCCTACCATGCCCAAATGATTTCACAACCATCCATCTAGGAGAAGATTAAGGAAGCACAAAGGGATGACGTGGAGATACAAAAGAGGGTGAATGCAGTAAAGAAAGGTAATCTACAAGAGTTCCATATAGACGATGATGGTGTGATTCGGTTAGGAATGCGGATTTGTGTGCCTTCATCACCCGGGATAAATAAGGTGCTATTGGACAATGCACGTAGATCAACTTTCTCTATCCATCCTGGGAGTACCAAGATGTACCGTGAACTTCGGGAACACTTCTGTTGAGACGACATGAAGAAGAAGATTGCAGAATATATATCATGGTGCTTGGTATGTCAGCAAGATAAAGATGAGCGTCAAAAGTCCAAAGGTATGATGTATCCATTTCCTATACCCATGTGGAAATGGGAAAATGTTACTATGGACTTTGTCATGAGTCTCCTGAAGACGTCAAAGGGAAATAATGCGATATGGGTTGTGGTTGACCGAATCACCAAGACTGCCCATTTTATCACTATTCGGGAAGATCTATCACTTGAAAAAATTGAAAAGATATATGTAAAGGAAGTGGTGAGACTGCATGGTGTTCCACTCTCAATTGTCTCTGACCGTGATTTGAGGTTCACATCTAAATTCTGGAGGAGCCTTCAACATGCTTTGAGTACTGAATTAAATTTCAGTATGGCCTATCACCCCAAAATTGATGGCCAATCTGAAAGGACTATTCAGACGCTTGAAGATATGCTTAGAGACTACTCTCTAGAATTCAAAGGTGGATGGGATCAGCATCTTCCATTGGTTGAGTTCTCATACAACAATAGCTTCCACTCGAGTATTCAGATGGCTCCATATGAATCTCTGTATGGAAAGCGATGTCGAAGTCCAACCTGTTGGGATGAAGTTGGAGAAAGAAAGCTACTTGGACCTGATCTTGTTCAAGAGATTATAGAGAAGGTTCAAGTCATCCAAAAACACATCAAAGCTACTCAAAGTTGGCAAAAGAGCTATGCTGACAACTGTCGAAGGGACTTGGAGTTCAGCGTTGGAGATAAAGTCTTCCTTCGAATATCTCCATGGAAGAGAGTCATGCAATTCGGGAAGAAAGGGAATCTATGCCCAAGGTATATTGGCCCCTTTGAAATCATTGACCACATAGGATTCGTGGCCTATTGGCTTGAACTTCCACCAAATATGGCTCGAGTTCATGATGTTTTTCACGTATCACTCCTGAGGAAGTACATACCTGATCCCTCACATGCACTAAACTCAGAGGTGGTGCCGCTGGAAGATGATCTCTCCTATGAGGAGTAGCCAATAAAGATTCTAGACCAAAGTGATAAGGTTATATGCAACAAGACAACCCTCCTTGTCAAAGTGATGTGGAGGAACCATAAGTTTGAGGAAGCAACTTGGGAACTGGAAGAGGTTATGAAAGAGAAGTACCCACACCTGTTTATGTAGAATGAAATTTCGAGGGTGAAATTTCTTAAGGGGGGAAGAATGTAACGACCCAATGTTTTTCAATGAAAATTCCCTTCTTAAAATTATGTCATAAAATCACATGAATGCACAACATAATTAACTACTAAATGATAAGTGACCTTTAAACATAAGTTTGTCACTTCTGTGTTTGGAATTTCGAAAATCTAACATACACGGTTGTGTTCAAGATGATTTTTGGAGTCTGATAGAAAAAAAACTTGTTTTTTTGGTGAATAGTAACATACCCTTATGAATAGTAAAATGGATAGTAATATGACCCTTATGAATAGTAAATAATAATATTTTTTTTATTTTTTTAAGGCAATAAGATAATGAGATCTTAATTAATTTTTCCATGAGAAATAAAACTAAGTGCACCTTTAAGATTGTTATTTTTCGAATTAACTATGACATTATTTAAAAATTAAATTAATAATATTTAGAAAATTAATTTTGAAAAATAGACTTCATTTTTGAATTCTACACATCAAAAAATGGTTAGGGTAATGTTTTGGTATTTTTCTGAAAAACTCGAATTTTTGATGAATAGTGAAGTACGGTAAAATACCGTATATACAAGTTAACAGTTAAATACACTATTCATGACAACACTATTGATTCAACGCAACTTGGTTCAAAATCACATGAACTTATTACTATTAGGGGTCACATGAAACAATACTATTGGTTGCCTTGAGGGAAATAATAAAATAATGAATTAAATATTCAAAATTTACCCCTCCCATCTACTATAAAAACAACCCTTCACACCCTCATTCCCACACACCTCTCAAGCTCGAAGCCTTCTCTAAAATCTGCCCAAACATCCTCCCTATACCCCCCCCAACTTCCAAGATCTACTTGTCTCATTCAAAGAACAATATTAGGCCCTTAAAGAGGTTCTCAAGAGAAGGATTCAAGAGGTAATTTCCCTCCCTCTTCTCCTTTAATTTCCTTTCAAGTTCAAGTTCATTTGTTGATCTCTCCCCACCTATCTTCACCCGAATGTTATTATAACTACATTATTATACATATAAAATAATTTTATGATTATAATGGGATATTATATCATCCAACCTCCCTTTCCCTCTTCCTTTTATTTTATTAAAGAGAACGTTGTTCGTGAGGTGTTAATTTATCACCTTCATGAATGACATGATTTTTCTTCCATTTCTACCTTCAAATCTGGTCATGAAACAATTTTTATGGTTGAACCAGAATATGTTATTTGTATTATGTCCTATTTAAATTTCTGGAACTGGCTTATGAACATATTACTAAGTGATAAATTAAAACATGTTCATTGTGATCGAAAAACCGCCCAAATTAACCCAAACAATCATCATTTAATTCTTATCTAACGATTCATCCACATGGATATAATATGAATAATTATATGATCATTAAAATTCCTATAACATCCTTAATATCATGTAATATTATTTCTGGATGATTACCCATGTTCTACCCAAACATCAATTTAAGAATACAAGTGAACCACTCAAGAAAACCATAAAAACAAACATTTCCGAACAACGTTTTTAAACTCTATAACTCTTACAAAGGCACATAAAATCACTTAATGGAACCATAATGATCCATATTAATTTAAAAAAGGTTCTGTATTTCTAATTAATGAATATAATTTCATTATATCGGACATTAAAGGTAAGGAAGCATTCAGATACAAGGTAAGGGAAAATCTCGAACTCAATTTTCTTCCTTCAGGTTCTCCTTCTTTCACTCCATTTTGATATGGTTAAACCTTAAAGATAATTTCTTCATAATTATATTACCTTTTATAGGATATAAATGTTTTCTAATGAAGTTTATGTCTAATAAAATGTTTTCCAAAAGAACTATCCTTTTAAGAACTCAACGTTTACCTCTCATTCATGGTTGATGGTTCTTGTATCAAGTATGTAGTTCCCTCTTTCTTTTGGGAACCCAAAGCTTATGAATGTATTCTTATGAGATGAAACCCATTACTTTACCTGGGTTAGTTATGTTCACTTTTTATAAGTGTTCTATGTGGCAATCATGATAATTATAATGTTATGATGTGATGGGTGCCCCTGGAATTATATAGCGCAATATGAATGTTTCAAAGTGATGGGTGCGCCTGGAATTATACAGTGCTCCAATGCATTGGGTAAAGTGATGAATCTCAGGAGTATATGTGAAATGATGTGTGAACAAGATGCTAGCTTGGTTTACAATTCTTTGTGGTAGTTAACCACTAAAACATTATGCTTCATTTTTATGCATTTCCACATTTCAAGTCTTTTAATTATGTTCCTCTCATGTTCATGATCTTTTACTTATGTCATGATTATGCTCACCCCATGCTATATTCTTCTTATCTATCCTCTTACTGGGATTTTAGCTCACCCCTTTTTATATATATCCTAAGGTTGCTACATGTACTAAGGAGAGGACAAGTGCCAATTAGAAGCTAGAGATAAAGAAATTAATAAATTTTTATGCTTGATGTTGTAATTGTAATGTACGGTCCTAGTTTTCCCAAGACACTAAACCTTTGGATCCTCTATGTGTAATAATATTATGTTGTTTATCTTTAAAATGATGTAATAGTAATGTAAGAAAAGGTCAGGATTATATATCGGTACATTATTGAAGGGAATGAGGTTTTGCTACAACTATTGAGAGAAGGGAAACTAGGATCATGATTTAAAATTAAGGAAAGGAGAATCCTATGTCTAATGCTTCAACTATAAGGACGTGGGAACTACACAAATAAATGTCTAAAGTGTTGAGTTAGTATATCTTAGAAGAAGAAAAGGGTTAAGGACAAGTTTATGTTGTTACTACAGTAAAATTGGAATTATTAATATAATTGTATTTTTGGATTCAAGAATATTTTATTTTATTCTAATTATAAGAATCATGAGATATATAAGGATTATACTATAATACTTTTTTATGTAATTTGAATATTTTAATGAATAGCACTAGTTTTCTAGATAAGTTATTATATTGTTTGTTGATATTCTTCAAAATACCTAACTTTGGAATGATAACCCTAAATATGTGCTTGATTCTGAGATAATAATAAATTGATGTTTATCAGATATTATTGGTGACCATAAAGGTGGTTAGTGATTTTATGGTTTATATTATGATTTAATTATTATATGTTTGGATTTAAGGAATATATTCAATAAACTGATATTTTTTTGGAAGCATACATGTTTTCATTAAGGTTTAAAGGTGATAAATGTATTAATATATTTGGTATGTTATAATAAGAAATACATTATTTTAGGAAATCTTGTAGTCTTTGATTTTGGAAAGACATATTTTGAATGAGTCTTAATGATAACTACTTATGGAATTGGTTAAGTCTATAATTGATTAAGTCTAATGAAGGATTTATCATTTTGGATAACACATGCTAACCATTTTGGTTTCAGTAAACACTTAATGACTGGAGGAATGTCTTGTGTAACTTATGATTCATAAAAGTACTTTAGGTATAAAAATTCATCATGAACATCCACGTTTTGGTTTAAGAAATTAAGTGGAGGTGTATTAAAGTACAACCAAAGGATAAAATTATGACATGGAAATTAATCACTTAAGTTTATTTTCTCAACTTCTTCTAAAGATAGTAAAAGAAAACGTCAACTCTAGGAAAAGGATCTTGGAATAAAAACATCATCTGTTTACCTTTATTACAAATAAATCAATGGTCTTTTAGCTGAATAAATTTTTTCATTTTTTGATGGTTAAATTTATAAATACCATGTTATCTATCACCCTCCATCAAAACATGATTGTTAGATCCATTTTCTATCCCCATGTCTTCACTTACCACTAATTTTCTCCTATAGGGAAACCTAGTTTTGTAGTGACTGTCACATTTTCCACTCCCTCAACTTAAAAGGATGTTTTATTAACCCAATTTATGATGTTGTTTTCCCAAAATAGAATTTTGAAGTATCGACCTTTGATTCTATAAGTGAAATTTCAAATTTTTCAAGGACATAATTTATTTAAGTAGGGGAGAATGTAACACCCCCTGATTTTATGGTATGTCTCTTAAAATTTAACATCTTCGATAGTTTATGCTTCACGCCACACTGAGTTTAAAACCGTAATATAATATTAAATATGATCATTTGAATAGTAATGTGACAATTAGGAATAGTAATACGACCGATAGAATAGTAACTATGCTTATGAAATCATACATAAATATTTGGTATATTATAAATGAAAATATGGTATATTTATATCATCGAATAAGTAAAAAAAATTAAAAATGATTATTTAAGTGTTGATATTTTGTGAAACATAAATATTTATTTAAAATTTTATAACTAAAATAATGATTTAAAGGAATAATTATTTTCAAAAAAAATAGATCCATAAGTTAATATTTTGTTGTCTAATGATTATAATATAATTTTAGGAGACCTTAATTAATTTTTCAAAGTGTCCTTAAATTGGTTATATTTTTAAAATTGGTATTTGTTGAATAAATGATGATTTTAATTAAAAATTAAATTTCTCATATTTTGAAAAATAATTTCCTAAAATGGAGTTCATTTTTTAATTCTACACATTGAAAAATTCTTAGGCTGAATTTTAAGTAGTTTTCTAAAACAGTTGAATTTTTGGTGAATAGTGAAATATGGTAATTTACGGTATTAGAAAATTATATGAATTATCGTGTCAGGGATGTTATATGGATGATTTAGGCATCATTATTTAGAAATAACATTCAATATGTACTATATTTGGTTACAGTAATCAATATTATTGATTTTATGGAGCCCAAATAATAAACTAATGAATAAAATAATCAAAAAACACATGTCTCCTACAACATAAATACCACCCCTCACTACCTCTTCTCCTCGCACCTCCAAAGAATTAAATGTTGTCCAATTTCTATTCAATACATCTCTTAAACCTCTCCCTCGTGTTTTTTTCTTTCTGATATCACCCAAAAGACCATTTCAAAGTTCATTAAGGAGGTTATCAAGGAAAGGAATTCAAGATGTAAAACCCCCTTTTGTTCTTTTAATTTTCTTTTAATTTAATTTATTTTCTTATAATTTACATACCTACTATAACCAAATATTCATGATAACTATATTATCTTATATATAATATAATTTTTTATTTTAATGGAATATTCATAATCAAACCCCTTCTCCTCTCCCTTTTATTCTAAAAATGAAAATATTGTCTCTCATGAGTCAATTTACAGCCATCATAGATGATGTGTTTTCATTAAAACCTTAAAGGGTGGTTATAAAACCATTTTTATGGTTAAAAATATTATAATTTGTGAGTTATAGTTTATTTAGTGTTCTATATTCATTATATATACATTATATTAATTAATAATAAAAAACGTGTTCGTGATAATTGAAAAAATGCTAAAATAATCTAAACGGTTATCATTAATGCTTTATCTAATGAATCATCCTCATATTTGAAAAAATTGACACATAAGACCATTAAATATTCTGTTTGTTGATTAATAATATATAATTTCAATTCTAGATAACTATTCTCATTTTATATGAACTTTTATACATATATACAAGTGAATCGATTATAAAAACCGAGGAAAAGAACAATATCGAAGGATAAAAGTGAATCTTATTACTCATCAAAAAGGCCATAAATGAACTTAATAAAATAATAATAAACCAAATAAATGTTTAAGAGGTTATTAATTAAATTATTAATGAATCTAATATCATTATCAATTACATTAAGTTAAAGTTCATAACACTTTCATAGATAAAGTGATGGTCACTAGTGCATAAAACTATTTTTCACATCAGTTTCTTTTTCTTTTTAAAGTTGGTTCATAAGAGATGTTATTAAAGTTTATGTTGTAAATATTTCATTATTGTATCTTAGATATATAGATATTGTAAATTAAATATTTAATTTCTTATTCACGTCAGTTATTAAATAAATAATGTGAAAATATTTTATCTGGTCGGTTATTTAATAACCGACATGAAAAACCTATTAAGAATGGTTTATCATGTTGGTTATCATATAACCAACATGATAAACTATTTTTAAAATCATATATTTGATAATTGACATGAAAAGACCATTTTATAATGGTTTTTCAGATCAGTTATATTATAACTGACGTGTAAAACCATTCTAAGTTGGGTTTTCACATCAGTTATCAAATATCCGATGTGAAAATAATTTTTTTTAATAAATTTATTTTCAAGCCTCCTTCCTCTCCACAGATGACCATAATAGAAGTCAAGAAGAGACAAGTAGAAGTGGAATCAAAAACAAAATTATTAAAACAATATTAAAAATTAAAATATACAGTACAAACAAACTAAAATCCTACCAAAATTATAAAATGATTATCTCATTCCACTTGTAAGTGTCTGATCTGTTGTGCACTATAAGGTCGATGGTTGTCAAAAAGATAAGAATTAAAAGGAAATCATTTAGCATGTTGATTAGCCACTAAATGAGGCTAATATTCATTGGTAATATATATAATATTCATTTTATTTATTTTTAATAAACACCATTTTAGTGCATTTTACACTTTGAACATCATTTCACATTATGATTGTAATACCTTCTTAAAATGCACTTTTATGTGGTACATTTTTGAACATCATTTGAAGTACCCAATGATTCATCTAATTATACATATTTTAATTTTATATTTTTGGAAATTGATCTACACTCCAATATGAACATGTTTCATTCAGGGATCGATGGAGAATTCATGGAGGATGATGGAGATATTTGGCAATGAAAGGAAGCAATTCTGGAGAAGGCAGATTGGACACCATTCCACTGATGAGACTATGGGGCCCCAAATACAGGCTCAATTAACACCAAATTTCATGGGATGCTAGAATACATTTATAGGAACAAATAACTCTTTAGGGTCTAATGCCAATTCGGCATCTATGGTGGTCATTAAGGCGCCCCAAATTAGAGATACAATTCTGGGCTAGATTCTGCGGCCCAGAAAAACAACCCACTAATGTGATCATATCTCAGAATCAAAAACTCCAAATGGGCCCAAATTTTACAGGAGGTTATAAGACATCCGGTGATCCATTTTCTTCTTCTATGGTCAACTCTGATTCTGCCATGTAAAGGTCATCCAAACGCGTCTGTTCGGTGTATGAAAGCTGGCTGCCACCTCGGGTCAAATGTGGAATAGTCCAAATTCCGCAAGCTTTCCACCACCTATGGCCTACCAAAATTAATTGAGATGCTTTTTACTGTTGGAGGCTCGACCCAAGGGCTCAAAAATGCCTATTTAAGGCAGTGGTGTTGGAGGATTTAGGGATCTTTGGTGCTTGGTTTCATTGTAGTGTTATGCTACCGCTTTGTGTTTGTAATCGCATTTCTTTCTCATGTAAGTTGTTTAATTCACCTTAGTTTCTTAATAAAAGTTATCCATTTACTATTATTCTGTTCTTCTACTTATCACGTTGATACCATTGGTTCAAGGTTTGGATTTATTCACACCATACTTTGTGATATTTATCACACAACGGAGGAGTGGTCTTTTTTTTATTGTTGTTTTTACTTCTTCAATTCCACCCTTGTAAGTCTACTTCCCGCTTCCATTGAAGACATGTCATCAATGGAGGGATAAAAATTTTATGGGTTGATCCAAAGGAGTATAAAGGGGCTGAATTTGATGTTATTTATCACTCCATTAATGGCTAATCACTTCTTTTAAATGAGATTTCTATTTGATGATTTTAAAACATCTTCATCCTTATTGAATTTAAGGTCACACATTTCAAGTGCTAATACAAACCTCTCCCTTGGAGTGCTCAAAACATTGATCCTTCAAGTGTATAGGTGATTATTATTAGGTTGTGTAGGCATTAAAACCGTAAGTTATGATTTTGTTTGATCTTTTTAAATTAATCCATCTCAATTATAAGAAATTGAAATCATTAAAAAAGTAATTCATCCAATCCACCCCGAGCGATAACCTAGGATCACCTCATTATTTTAAATTGAATTCACTTAAATCTGTTAGTTATCCTTTAAACCCATATAAAATAAACCCATGTTCTCCACTTCATATCCAAAAACAGTCCATAGAATGTACGTGTCTATAGGTTTTTTCTTAGGTCTCTGTGGATTCGATAACCCAAGATAAACTACAAGGACCGTCTTACCTTCTTCTCTTGGGTAAATTTGAGCGAGAATCAAATTTTGGCGCCATTTCCCGGGACACAAGTAAGTCATCTAAACACCCATTCTATTATCCCCCATTTCTTCTTTTCTCATCCAAATTCTCTTATCTTGTCCCTTTCTCGTTTTTTTCTTTTGGCGCATGTCCGCCTACACCTGCGATCAATCAAACCGTCTAGTTAGGGTGGATAGTCCTGGGGTTGTGGAGTCAAGTACACCAAGGGAACTCCTTCCATTAAATCCTAATCTTCCTAACACCCTTGTGTAAAAAATTGAGCCCATTTCAATGGAATTTATTCAAAGAAACCAACTCATAAACCCGAGTGGGAACCAAAATGGAAACCCAGTTGAGGCAGCCCTAAACTTGGGGAATGCAATTGATCAAACCATGAATGACTACCTCACACATTCCTGTACCAATGCCCCCTCATGCATTAGAAACAATTCTCTAGGATATTCCAACTACATATTTAAACCCCATGTCCTAAACCATCTTCCCACATTCCATGGAATGGAGTCCGAGATGCCCTACCTTCACATTAAGGAGTTCAATGACATTGTAGAAACCATGTGTCCCCCACATCAACTAGAATCAGCTAAGATGAGGCTATTTACTTTTTCTTTAAAGGATCGAGTTAAAAATTGGCTAAACAATTTGAGACCATCATCCATAAACTCTTGGGACCAACTACAAAGAGAATTCTACAAAAAATACATTCCCCACCACAAAACAAAAGCACCTAAAAAGAGTATCCAAAACTTTTTTGAAAAAGAGGGAGAGTCATTATATGAAACATGGTATAGGTTCAAAGACACTCTAAACATGGTCCCACACCATGGTTTTTCTATTCCTGAACAAGTGAGAATTTTCTATGAAGGGTTGGGTCCGGGGAACAAACAATTCATTGACATGATGTGTAATGGAACCTTTAAAAAAAGCCCCAAATGATGCTTACGAGTATCTAGAATGCTTTTCTAAACAAAACCAAACATGGGGAACTTCACCTTATTCTAAAAAGACACAAAGAACTACTGGAATTCATACACTTAGAGAAGAGGAAATCCTTAGGGCTAAACTCGTTGTACTCTCTAGGAAGGTTGAAGAAATAGACCTTAGGAAAGTCCATGAAATCCAAACTGTTGACCCTGTTTGCACAATTTGTGACAAACATGACCATAAGATAGACAACTGCCCAACCATTCCATCCATCAAGGATGTTCTCTTAGGAGGACCCCCAGCGGAAGTAAATTCTTTGAACTTTCAAAAGCCTCAATACCAAAACACCTTCAACCCAAGGTATAATTACCACCCAGGCTTCCGCTGGAAAGATAACCAACAACCTAGCCAACCACAGGGACAAAATACTTACCCCCATCAGAACTAAAAAACCCATAACCAGTTCCAAACCCAACCTATCCAATACCAACAGCCACCTATCCATTTTCAACAAACCATCCCACCTCCAAAATATCCCCCTGGGATAAACCAACCTACTCAAGCACCCACCCAAACTGTTCCACAAAGCCTACTAGAACAACTGTGCAAACAAATGGAGAGGATGAACTTGGAGGTATCATCCCTAAAACAAGAACTTCAAACCATCAAAATTGGAAAGGCACCCATGCCTACTCAGGTGGTTCCATCCTCAACTTCAAGGGGAGAGTCAAGTTGTGCTCAAACAACTCATGAACAACTAATGGCTGTGACTGTTTTAAGAAGTGGGAAATCAATTGAGAAACATGAACAACTAATTCAGAACCCACCTGAAGATTCAAACTTGGATGAAAATTCAAATGAACCACAAGATCAAACTGAGGAAACTGATAACAATGTGAAAGAAACAACTCTTCAACAAACAACCCCACAACCTGCACCATTTCCTCAATGCATGAGGTGGAAACCCAAGCCTTAACTGAATGAAAAATTGAGGGAAATATTCTCACAAGTCAAGCTGAACATTCCCCTTCTCGATGCCATCCAAACCATACCTACCTACTCAAAGTACCTTAAGGACTTGTGCACTATTAAAAGAAAATTTTCACATAAAAACCAAGTCCTTTTGGCTGCTAATGTGAGTACCACCATTCAAGGGACCATTCCTCCTAAGTTGAAAGACCCAGGTTGCCCTTACATAAATGTTGAACTAGGATAAATCAAAGTTGTCAAGGCCTTGTGTGACCTAGGTGCTAGTGTCAATCTCATCCCATATGTTGTGTACTGCCAGTTAGACCTAGAAGAGCTTCAACCCACATCTGTCACACTTCAGCTTGCTGATCGTATCATTAGGGTTCCAAAGGGGATTTTGAAGGACGTTCTAGTAATGGTTGAAAACTTCATCTACCCTGCTGATTTCATTGTCCTTGACAACCATCCAAACTTAGGAAATAAGGAACATACCCCAATCATCCTTGGTCATCCTTTCCTTGAAACAATCAACTCTATTATCCGAGTTCGAAATGGGAACATGACCATCACCTTTGGGAACATGAGTCTAGACTTGAACATCTATAATGCATGCTCACAAATAGGGGATGATGAGGACACTCATGAAGTAAACATGATAGGAAGCATTGATAATGAATCCATGGAACATCAAGGAATATTTGATGGATGTTTAAGTCATGATGAGATTGATTTCCTTTGTTCGTATGAAGGAAGTTTATCTCCTTGGCTTGAATCATTTTCAAATTTCTCTTATGATGAAGTCTTAGGTCCAACAATCAGTGAAACCTTTCAAGAAACAACTTTCATGGAGACCACTCCAATTTCCTTCCCTAAATCTGATCAAGCCAATCTAGTAGCTGAAACTTCTACATGTGGGGAATCAATCCTATCTGAAACTCTAAAAAAAGAAATTGAACTTGATCCAATGTCCCAATCTTCTTCTGAAATTCCGAACCAACCTGATCTTGAATTGAAGGAACATCCCACTACACTCAAGTATTCTTTCCTAGGGGACAATCAAACACATCCTATTGTCATTTCTTCTTCTCTTGAATCCAATCAGGAGAGGATGCTTCTAGATGTCCTTAGGAAACATAAGAAAGCCATTGGTTGGACCCTGTCTGATATTCCTGGGATTAGCCCACTTATCGGGACTCATAGGATTGTTCTGGAATCTGATTCAAAGCCATGTCATCAACCTCAATGGAGACTCAATCCTAATCTCATGGAGGTAGTAAGGAAAAAACTTCTGAAATTGTTAAAAGCTGGTATCATCTATCCCATAGCTGAGAGTGAGTGGGTGAGTCCAATCCAAGTGGTTCCAAAAAAGGCTGGAATCACAGTGATAAAAAATGAGGATGGAGAGGTTCTTCCAACAAGGGTGAGTAGTGGATGGAGGGTTTGCATTGACCATAGGAAGCTAAACTCATTCACCAAGAAGGACCATTTCCCCTTACCATTCATTGACCAAGTCCTTGAGAGAGTGGAAGGTCATGCGTTCTACTGTTTCTTAGATGGGTACTCAGGGTATAATCAAATTGAGGTCTCCCTAGAGGATTAAGGGAATACTACATTCACATGTCCATTCAGAACCTTTGCTTTTAAACGCATGCCCTTCGGGTTATGCAATGCCCCTGGAACCTTCCAACGGTGCATGATGGGAATCTTCTCAGACATGGTAGGGTATTTTCTTGAGGTCTTCATGGATGAATTCTTTATGTTTGGGGATACTTTTGAGGGATGTCTGTAGAATGTAGAGAGAGTCTTGTCAAGATTTGAAGAAAAGAATCTAGTCCTAAACTGGGAAAAATGCCATTTCATGGTTAAAGAGGGACTTGTTCTAGGCTATCTAGTCTCGAGTAGGGGGATTGAAGTTTATAAAGCAAAGGTTGACATCATTCGTCACCTTCCATCACCCAAAACGGTCAAGGAAGTGAGGTCTTTCTTAGGACATGCTGGTTTCTATAGAAGATTCATCAAGGACTTTAGTTCAATATCCCGTCCCCTTTGTGCTCTCCTAGTAAAGGATGCTCCATTTGTTTGGACAGAAAGCTGTGAGGGTTTATTCTCAACCCTCAAATCCTCTCTCACCTCTCCTCCCATTATGAAATCTCCAAATTGGAACCTTCCTTTTGAACTTATGTGTGATGCCAGTGACTTTGCTGTTGGAGCTGTGTTAGGACAACGTTTTGATAAAACTCCTTATGTCATTGCTTATGAAAGAAAATACTTAAATGATGCCCAAATAAACTACACCACTACTGAAAAAGAGTTACTTGCTATTGTGTTTGCTTTAGATAAGTTTAGGTCCTACCTCTTAGGATCCCCCATCACTGTGTTCACTGACCATTCTGCACTAAAATACCTCTTCCAAAAACAAGATGCCAAGGCTAGACTGATTAGGTGGGTCCTTCTCTTACAAGAATTTGACCTCACAATCAAGGATAAAAAGGGAGTTGAAAATGTTGTAGCTGATCACCTCTCTAGGATGGAATTCAAAGACAACTCAAATCACCTTTCTGTGTCTGATTCGTTACTTGATTAACACTTATACTCTGTGAGTGACTGCCCTTGGTATGCTGACATAGCAAATTTCTTAGTGACAGGAGTCATTCCAAAATTGTTAGGGACTCAAGCTCGAAGGAAATTTCTTTCTGATGTCAGACACTATGTGTTTGATGATCCATACCTCTATAAGTTCTGCCCTGACCAAGTCATTAGGAGGTGTGTTCCAGAATCTGAACAAGAGTCCATTCTTAAATTATGTCACAGTGAGGCATGTGGAGGTCACTTTTCCTCTAAGAAAACATCTTCTATGATTCTTCAATGTGGTCTTTTCTGGACCACCCTCTCAAGGGACTCCTACACATTTTGTCAAAGCTGTCCTAGGTGTCAACAAGTAGGGTCCATCACAAAAAGGAATCAAATGCTACTCACTCCCATCTTAGTGGTTGAAATATTTGACTGTTGGGGAATTGACTTCATGGGTCCCTTCCCAAACTCTCGGGGATACCTCTACATACTCTTAGCTATTGATTATGTCTCAAAATGGGTTGAGGCCATTCCCACTAAGACCAATGATCATCAAGTTGTGATTCAATTTCTGAAAGAGAACATATTTTCAAGATTTGGAATTCCTAGGGCTATAATCAGTGATCGAGGAACCCATTTCTGCAACCGCCCATTCTCTTCACTCATTTCTAAGTATAGTATTTCCCATAAAGTGTCCACTGCATACCATCCTCAAACCAATGGTCATGCTGAGTTAGCGAATAGGGAGATTAAGCAAATTCTTGAAAAAAATGTCAACCCCTCTAGGAAAGATTGGTCTGAGAAACTCTTAGATTCTCTTTGGGCCTATAGAACCGTATATAAAACAATTTTAAGAATGTCCCCTTATAGGTTGGTTTATGGTAAAGCATTCCATTTGCCAGTGGAGATTGAACATAAGGCCTTTTGGGCAATTAAGAAAATGGATTATGACCTCTCATTGGCTGGAATGAAAAGGAAATTAGATATCAATGAACTGGAGGAATTAAGGATGAAGGCTTATGAAAATTCAAGGATCAATAAATCTAGAGTTCAAACCTACCAATATTGGAATATCAAGGTCAAAAATTTTGAACCGGGAAAACTTGTGCTCTTGTATAGTTCAAAACTTCATTTACACCCGGGAAAGTTAAGGTCTAGATGGTCAGGACCTTTCATAGTGCATCATGTATTCCCCCATGGGGAAGTAGAGATTCATGATCCCACAAGTGGTTAAATTTTCAAGGTCAATGGTAAAAGGTTAAAACCATTCATTGAATCATTCAATAAATAGGAAATAGAGGTTGAGTTAACTGAGCCAACCTATGAACCAGGAAAAAAATGATAGATTTAGGGTCTATGTCGGGCTAACGACGTTAAAAAAAGCACTGCATGGGAGGCAACCCATGTTTTTCAAGTTTCCTATCATTTTGTTGTTTTAATAAAATTTATATTTTAATTAATCATTTTTATATTTAAAAAAAATAGATTGTTGACCTGTTCTTCTATTATGAGTATGGATGGGTATGAAAGGGGAGCACCATATTCATCAGTGTCATGTGGTGTGATCCTTGAGTAATACCTTACCCAGAAATTTAAAAAGAAGACAATGTATCATCAGTTTATTATATATATATACTTATATTTTACTTATATATATATATACTATTTTGTATTGTTTTTTTTTTCTTTTTCCACTAGGTAACTCAGAAAGCGACATGGATATCAAAGGACTAAATTGTAGCAACAAGAATTTCAACTTCAACCACCAGGTGACTTCATTCCATGATCCTCATTTTCAATTTCCTTTTCGAACTTTCATTCTCTACCTCTACCCCCTTCTAAATTCTCTTTTCTTTAAACACTGGGGACAATGTTGTTTTAAGTTGGGGGGGGGAGATAAAATAAAAAAAATTCTTTCGTGTCAAAAAAATGAATGATTTGAAAAAAAATTGCGCAAATGGAAGGAAAAATTCCTTTAACTTTGAACATGGTAATGCACATTGAAAACATTGAAACTGAATATCAAATAATTTAGCATGCCCTAATTCTGATTTTAATCCTTGTATAATTTCATGAGCATAGATTTTGGAAGGCGTGGTTGTCCAATGTGATATTTCATCATTTATATTTTCATCCAAATAAAAAAAAGTTCACAATGCACATCATTTGGATAGTGGGGTATTAGTTTGAGTTCATGGGGTCCCCTAAATAAATAGCATAGGTTTGGTGATCATTTTAGTTTAATATGAGTATTCAAAAAAAATTAAAATTAAAAAAAAAATTGTGCGTAGAGCAATGAAATGACCTAATGCTTGGCTTTTGACACTTGGGTTTCGTGACTCCATAGTTGTCTGGCCCAGAGTTAGTAATTTTATCTCTATTTTTTGTAATTTAAATTTGTTTTTGACTGAGTTAACTCGAGATGATGCTCGAGTATGTGGGATTCACTTGGTGCCCTAAGGTCTTTGAGCCTGAGAGTCATCGCCAAAGTCTCGCTACAGGGGTTGACTCTTTTGAGTGCAACTTCAATTACCATGGAAAAATTGAAAAAACAAAACAAAAAAAATTATACAAAAAAAAATTGAATACTCATCTTAATATTGAAATGTGATTCCACCTAGTTCTTCCGTCATTTACCCCTTGAATAAAGATAAACCCCCATATCTATTGTGATGCAAAACACATCCTCATACTTAATTAATATTGGATGAAATATGGCAATGAATTTGAACAAAGGAATGGGATTGGTATTGTGATATTCTTATGGAAATATCTTGTATTAAAATATTTTTATGGGTTTCATGATTATTTGGTATAAGGTTTTTTTGTGATCATTGTGTATTAAAATGTTTTTTTGAAAAGGGAATTCGAATTTCATATTGTTGAGATATATTTTTCTCGGGAATAGAAAAACTCAAGTTGGGGGTGTTATTAGACACTAAATGAGGCTAATATTCATTTTTAATATATATAATATTCATGTTCTTTATTGTTCATAAACACCATTTTAGTGCATTTTACACTTTGAACATCATTTCACATTATGATTGTAATACCTTCTTAAAATGCACTATTATGTCGTACATTTTTGAATATCATTTGAAGTACCCAATGATTCATCTAATTATACATATTTTAATTTGATATTTTTGGAAATTTATATAAACTCCAATATGAACATGTTTCATTCAGGGATCGATGGAAAATTCATGGAGGATGAGGGAGATATTTGGAAATGAAAGGAAGCAATTTTGGAGAAGGCAGATTAGACATCAGCCCACTGATGAGACTTTGGGGCCCAAAATACAGGCCCAATTAACCCCAAATTTCATGGGATTCTATAAGAACTTTCTAGGAACAAATAACTATTCAGGGTCCAATACTAATTCGGCCTCTATGGTGGTAATTAAGGCACCCCAAATTAGAGATACAATTCTGGGCCAGATTCTGCGGCCCAGAAAAACATCCCACTAATTTGATCATATCTCGGAATCCATAACTCCCAAAGGGCCCAAAGTTTACAGGAGGTTATAAGACATCCGGATCTCCATTTTCTTCTTATATGTCACACTATTATTCGGCCATCTAGAAGGTCATAAAAACGCGTCTGTTCGGTGGATGAAAGCTAGATGCCACCTCGGGTCAAATGTGGAAAAGTCCAAATTCCACAAGCTTTCCACCACCTATGGCCTACCAAAATTAATTGAGATGCTTTGTACTGTTGGAGGATCGACCCAAGGGATAAAAAATGCCTATTTAAGGCAGTGGTGTTGGAGGATTTAGGGATCTTTGGTGCTTGGTTTCATTGTAGTGTTATGCTGCCGCTTTGTGTTTGTAATCACATTTCTTTCTCATGTAAGTTGTTTAATTCACCTTAGTTTCTTAATAAAAGTTCTTCATTTACTGTTATTCTATTCTTCTACTTATCATGTTGAGACCGTTGGTTCAAGGTGTAGATTTATTCACACCATACTTTCTGATATTTATCACACAACGGAGGAGTGGTCTTTTTTTATTGTTGTTTTTACTTCTTCAATTCCACCCTTGTAAGTCTACTTTCCGCTTCCGTTGAAGACATGTCATCAATGGAGGGATAACTCTTTTATAGGTTGATACAAGGGAGTAGAAAGGGTCTGAATTGGATGTTATTTATTACTCCATTAATGGATAATCACTTCTTTTAAATGAGATTTCTATTTGATGATTTTAAAACATCTTCATCCTTATTGAATTTAAGGTCACACATTTCAAGTGCTAATACGAACCTCTACCTTGGAGTGCTCAAAACTTTGATCCTTCAAGTGTATAGGTGATTAGTATTAGGGTGTGTAGGCATTAAACCAGTAAGTGATGATTTCGTTTGATCTTCTTAAATGAATCCATCTCAATTATAAGAAATTGAAATCATTAAAAAAGTAATTCATCCAATCCACCCCGAGCGATAACCTAGGATCACCTCATTCTTTTAAATTGAATTCACTTAAATCTGTTAGTTATCCTTTAAACACATATAAAATCAACCCAAGTTGGCCACTTCATAGCCAAAAACAGTCCATATAATGTACGTGTCTATAGGTTTCTTCTTAGGTCTCTGTGGATTCGATAACCCAAGCTAAACTACAAGGACCGTCTTACCTTCTTCTCTTGGGTAAATTTGAGCGAGAATCACATGTATTATGAATAAAATTAATGAAATACTAAGGAACACTTTATAAAGAAATATAACATGGCTAAACTTCATAACTGTCATAGTTGAAAATGTTTCATACATAAATCTTAAAACATAATATCCACATTTTTTATGCCTTCATATTTATGAAAACATTGATTAAAATAGTCTATTAAATTCAAAATAACATTATTAATTAATATATGGAAAACTAACTAATTATAAAACAAAATTAACCATTTATTTAACATATTTTATCTTGGAAATCTTCTTTCTTATCATCTCTTGAAAGAAATTCCATGCCCTATTTGAAAAGAATATGAATGACATAAATTTAAGTCATTATAATATATACAAGTATTAAAAAATTCAGACATTCTTGTCCAATACATCTTTAAAATTTTCTCACACATCACCATGGAAAGAGTATAATAAGTAAAGTACCTTATCCCTTGTAAAAAACACCTAACATCCAATGAACACTAATATAAAAGAAAATTTAATATTAGTGGTTATTATATAAAAATATATATTACAATTCGTGAGATATATGTTTCATACTATTGAAGATAAGAAATAATCCATCACTAAATAATTGAATTCAGTTGAAATATTTCATTAATAAAAACTATTCTTTCTGCTTTAGTCATTATCATTGATTTAGGTGAAATAAACTGTAGGTTCATAAATCCATATACATCTATCCTTTCATGTTCCTTTCAAATTTTATAAATACACCTAACATAAAACAAATATAAGTTTAAATTATCAATAAATTAACCATACATAATGATTTATTTTAATACATACATAGAAAAAACTAACATCATATTCATGCCTAACTGATCTCCATTCACAAGCTCCATGATATAATTTTTAAAAATCCCCATATTCATTGTACACTAACAAACACCTAATTAAAATGGAATCTCATTAACATCCAACAACAAATATGAATATTTTTTTAATCTATCAAGACTACTAGAATTTTTACATGAACTCATTACACATTTTTTTTTGTTTATATAGTATTTATTTACCTTTAATGTATTCCTCTAAAAAATAGATAATTATATAAAATTGAAAATGGTAAAATAATACCAAAATTATATAAAAGAAAAAACATAAACATAACTTAATTTTAATATGTCACACAAGTATAGATGGACAAACTAAAAAGTGGAAGATATTATGTCCAACTGTGCTCACCTCATCTATATGTAACATCACTCATGCTAATCTATCTATAATATCTTCTACAATGAATCTATGATTCTCTATCAACATCTGTTGGTGATTAATGGTATCTCTAATATCAAATCTCTTCCCATATGCAACAATTTGATACTGTGGATGATCAAAATATAACTCACATCATATAGAAAGTTATGGATGAGGGGTATAAGAGTATGATAAGAATTATTTTAGTCAGTAGGCATAGGTGGAGGAGTGGGAGCTACTGGTGGATGTAGAGGAGTGGGTGTAGGAGTAGTATCAGAAGGATTGGGGTCAGAAGGAGGAGGTGGCGGAGTGGGAGATATAGTATGAAACTGTCATTGAATGTATGTAAATAAACACTGTGCCAAATCATTGATCATATCCTCCATCATCAACTGAATATCCTAAACCAAAACTTCCAAAGATTATATTATTTTAAACATCCTCCACTTCTATAGAAAATTCCAGCACTTTTTTGGTTGATACACTTTCCAAGTATCCTTTTACACGACCCAGGTGTTCGAGATTTCCCAATGTTTTAGCTAAAATATTATTCTTAGCCTCAGATATAAAGACCCCCCTATGTGATCTTATCCTTAAGAGAATACTATATGAAATATTTGTAAAAATAAATAATGAATCACAACATATAAATAATTGAATCAACATAAATAAATAAATAAAGTAAACATCTTACAATCCTCTTAGAAATAACCCTCGACTATTCTGTAAGATATTATATTTTTTTCTTATATGAGTCCCCTTCCATTTTTCATGTCTAGAAGGGGGAGGAGGGAAAACCTATACAGACCTTGAAGACCCATCTCTCAGATTTTGATGTTTTTCCTACTATCATTTTGGCTTACAATAATGTATACCCTCCCCAAGATAATGTATGAGGGTATACATTTCTAGATTGGATCTCTTAATGAGATCTCCAAGATTATTATAAAATAATAATTAAGAAAAAAGTAATCATTAACATGGTCATTAAAATAAAAAAAATTATAAAAGGTAACATTTCACTTACCAAAAATGATTCTCATCATATAATTCTAAAAAATTTCATTAATGTATTATTATATATAAATGGATATATATCAAATGGATTCTAATTATTTATATCACCAAAAATGAAATATGATGTGAGGGATGATTTAAAATCCCTCCACCTCTTAGTAGCCAATGATAAACATTTCCTCATGAATCCTGTAATATTAGTTATATCATATGGCATCTGATAAGAAGATAGAAACCATATATTACTATAAACATTTCAATATATGCAAAAACAAACAGAAAATATTACCAAAATTTTCTCCCACAACTGAGATAATTTCACTTTTTCTACATTTCACCAGTCATAAAACAAAATACTATCTTTTCTTTTAACCTGAACTTCTAAAAATATCTTGAACTGTTTTTCATTTATACGTTTTGGAATATCATTATAATTTAATTCAATCATTATCCTCTGGTCCTTTCTACATGAAACTGATAATTTTGGTAAATGTGTGGTTCCACATTTACCAACCCTCGAACTCTTTTGTGCCACCGTGGAAGTAGTTGTATCATGTAAAGAATACTGATGAGGCTCATCAATAGTAGAATTTGAACATTCCTCCCCATAGGTATGAGTATGATCATCTCCAGATTCATGTAGTGGATATGATGATTGATATATTATTATCCAACAAATAAAAGAAATAAAAAAATTAGAACAAAAATATTAAAATCCAACTATTCCATAAAAGTGTAATTAAAAAAATTAACAATCATCAAACAAAAAGTAAACTAAACTAAACATAACACATTATTATTCCTATTTTTTTATAGTTAACTTAAATTTTAACGACATTATTAAGACATGAAATGATATAAGTCAATGAATACAAATCCAATATTGATGTGTTAGTAGTAAAAATTATCCAACCTAAAAAATCATTTAAAAAAATATTTTTTATATATACTATTATACCATAATTTTTATTTAACATATTAAATATATAATAATTAGTTTAAAACAAAATAAATTAATAGTTAATATGTGTTTTACTAAATAAAAAAAATTAAAATATATAACATTTTGTGAAATTTTAAAAAGTAGAAAAGAAATAAACACATGTTACCTATAATATTAGGAAAGTACTAAAGGATATTTTCCCCAATTTCTTTTTCATGATCAGTCAGTATGGAATAAACCATTTCTATATCGTGGTCATAAATATTATCTGTTAATACTTCCTTTGAAGTAGGGATCTCAAATAAATAATATTATTTTTCAAATATATCATCACCAACATACTATTTTTTCCTTATAAAACAATATATCACTTAATATTGGATTGATAAAGAACATAGAAATTTTTTTTCATGTCTTTTCATTATAAATGGATCAGCTATGTATTCCAATTTATTTAGATTAACAAGTGTCATTCCAAATTCATCATGTCTGACACTGTTTTTACTAATAAACAAATTTTAGTTAAACACTCAAACTCAAAATTTAATGTAATAAACCACACATATTTCATCAATGACTCCAGAATATGTACTTGATGTGTAAATTGGTTTTTTTCTCTAGCACATGAGAAATGCGTTGCTTCTGCGAACACCAATACACTACTAATTTTCCTAATATTTCCTATGAAATTTATAGCCATAAATTTCATACCTAGACCATGTTATCAAATTTAAAATTCAACCACCCACTAATCATCTCAATGTTTCTTATACATCCGATTTACCAAGTATAGTCTCTTTAAACCATGTAATTTTTTTATGCTCATTCAAAATCCACATATCTTTATTATTTGGATAAAATTGTTTCAACAGATTAACATGAAATACTATATATGGTTGAGAATCATCTATTTCATTAAAGATGTATAAAAGTACCTTATTTATCTATAAACATGTCAAATATTTTACTATCAATCAATGGATCCCATTTCCCCCATAATTAACTCAATCATGGAGAGATTGAGCCAAACCAATTTGCTTTAATATATACATGTAGTTTGTACAAAACTCTACAACCTCATCAAAAATATACTTCACAATAATGGAGGCTTTAGGTCGATATGAAATATTAACATACCCCTTCTTTATCGTCATATACCTTTCAAAAGGATACATCCAACGTAGATATATTGGTCCAAAAATATTTATTTCTCACACAAAATGAACCATTAAATGCACCATGATATCAAAAAAGATAGAAGAAATTTCATTTCCAATTAAAAAAGTATAAAAATTATTTTATTTTTAAAATTGTTAAAAGAATTCAGATCAATCACCTTATAATGAATTTAATTGAAAAAATAACACTCCTTAGTTATAGTCATTCTAAAACTAATGGGTAATATTCCATGTAATGCAACTGGAAGGAATTGTTCCATCATGGAGTGACAATCATGAGATTTCATACCTTTCAACTTCAAATCATTTAATGACACAAATTTTTTGTCATTTGATGAATAACCCTATATTACTTTGATATCATGAATACTTTGAAAAAATATATTTTTATCCTTCTAGGATAATGTATGATAAGTCCAAGCTAGGAATGATCTCCTTTCATAAATAGTGTGATCCAACTCTAAATGTATTCCCATTGAGAGTAGGTAGAATCTTGCATTCATTCATATTTAGTCTTTCTATTAATAGCTAACAATGTTCCAATCAACCTATCACATTTGTTATTATCCATGTGAATTAAATCAATGTTATGGTTGACCTCATGATATCTCTAACATGGTAGATTAAAAAATATTACCATTTCTTCTGAATATTTCTATCATTACCATATTTATGTGTCTTTCCAAATGTCACATCACAGTTTTCCACCCAATCAAAATATTGATCAGTGGATAATCATTTTTTAGGAATATAAAATTATTTTAATCCATTTAATTCATTTTTTAATATTATATAAGTGTGATCCATAGAAAAAAATTCAAACACCCATGTATATTGTTTTCCACCAATGATGCAGCTAATAATATGAAGTTTATTTTTTTTCAAATTGGATACTCTTTATTCCCCAAAACATTGTATCCAGAAAAATTTTCATATATTGAGAAGTAATTTATAGTGAACATAATCATTAAAAATAGTTGAAAATATTACATTTTATAAGAATCATACACCCAAATACCATCATCCCATAATAGTTTCAAATCAGCAATTAATGGTAACAAGAAATCATCAATATCATTTTCGAGTTGTTTCGGTCCAGAGATCATTAAACTCAACATTACATATTTGTGCTTCATAAAAAATTCAGGAGATAAGTAGTAAATTACAAATAAAATAGTCCATGAAATTTGTGTGATACTAAGTATTCTATATGGATTAATTTCATCCATGTATAGTCCAAGCTGTATATTTATAACTTAATTTCCAAATATAAGAAACTGCTGATCAATTTTCTTCCACTATGTAAAATTAGTTGGATGCCATAATTTTTCATCACATATCCACTCATCTACTTGCCAACTTAACCTTTTTTCATCATGTGAATTTTCAAATAAACATTTCAAAAGAGGAATTATAGGAGGATACCAAAATTACTTGGTAGGAGTATCTATAAATGCTAAATCAGCATGTAATTTTTCTTTCAACTTATAGTATGAAGTCCCACATTTAGGACATTTTGAAAAAAAATTATTATTTCATATATAGAATGAATTCATTTGTGAATTCATGTATTTTTTTATACCTGAATACAATTCATGCATAGTATTTTCTTCTCTTTATAATGTGAATCAGGAATATCATTTTCTTTAGTAATATTATCTTTTAACAATTGTAGAGAATAAGAAAAACTCTCATTACTCCAACCATGATTCATCTTCAGGTTAACCAATCATAAAACTGATGATAAAACCATAAATTCTATACAACCCGAATATAATGGTTTTTCAACATCCCCATATAGACGTTCAATTGTCAGTTCTTTCTTAATTTCTTATTCTTCATTATCATGAATCATTTCTTTAATTTTATTCGAGTTATCATCCTGCAAAGCATCATCATAAATATATACAAAATGCTACCAAGTTTCACCATGCCAAATCTGAGGACTATAACTAAAATTAAAACCATGAAAAATTATATGATATTTTATCTCTCTTATGTTCATCTTCTTCATATTTAACTATTTTAGGCATGGATAAAATACATGTCATTTTTTGGAACATTTAATTTAGAAAATTCCAAAAATAATCATTAACACCTTCCTAATATTAATCACTAATTAAAAGTTCCATATTCCAAATTTGAATCATTATTATATATATATAATATAAACAATAAATATCTTTTCAAGATAATCCAATTTTAAATTTATATCAAATATTCCATAATTTGAAAGTAACATAATTTTCAAATATAAAATGAATTTATCCATATTTGAAAAATATAATTATAAATTCTATAAAATAATGGAATATAAGTTTAAATATAAATTGTAAATCCTAAAACAAAATGCATGGAATTAATTTACAATCTACTTACTTTGATACAATAAAAATAAAAATTTTGGGGGAGAAAGTGATTGTAGTTTGAATACCATGTGGTGCATGTGTATTTCCATGATAATATATCTATTAGAACATAACATTATATATAAAAGAACCAATTGATAATTCTTATTGAATATTCACCAATAATTTCAAAATTATATTGATAGTAAATCATAGTATGCATAATGTATACTTAATATATGATTTTTCATGGTAATAATATTCTCACATCAAAATAAAAGTGTTGATATGCATATACACAAGTTATATGATATTGTATATTGAATTTTATTCACATTTCAATGTATATATATATATTAAATTTTAAGATTACTAAGTCTATAATAAGTATATAATACTAATTGAAATTTAACCATATACATGGTAGTGTTCCTAACCAATGAATGACTCACAAACATCATCCAAATAAGCAACATTTTGAGATTCAATGCAGAAATTTATAATGGGATGCAGTATAAACATCGATGAATAAATTTAGTTAAAATGAATTTATATTTAAAATAAACAACTCAACATTGACATATAATTAAATATACACACGTTTTCACGTAAATAAACTCATAATTAATGTATATAAATATGGTAATGTGAGATTTGAGATGAGTATATCTATATGTGAATGTGAAATGATGAGATCAACGAAATTTGATGGTTTAAAAAGATAGTAAAGTGATTAAATGATTAACATTAACAATTATAAATATAAAACATATATTTAGCATTTAATTATTTATAAATTCATTATCTACAATTCTACTACAATTCCACTTTGATTAAATAGGTCATCCCAACGAAAAAACATCATAGATACCATAAAAGATTCAATAGTCTACACCTTATGAATTTATGAAACAAAGCCTTAAATTGACACCAATAAGGAATGCATAGATCTATATATGAATTCTCAAAAATGAGACCAATGAAATATAATTGTTTAATAGTATGGTAATGCATGATTGGAGTACACGGAATAAAAAAATGAAATTTAGGGCTTCAGGGCCATTGAACGATTGGAAGATCGGATGGATAAGTGAGTTTCACCTAAGAGTGTGGAAAAATGAATGTGTGACAGTGAGGCTGACGAAACCTAAGGATCAAAGAATAGAGAAATTTGAGATTAAATTCCACTGGATTGAACAAAACAAGGGTCAGGTCTTTCACATGAGAGAAATGAGACAGATTTTACGAGAAAAGAAACAACATTGAAATGATTTTAATGATGATCCATAAGATTTTAAATGATTTAACACGTCAGTTATTATGTAAATGATATGATAAATAATCCTTTTCAAGTTGGTCAATTTATTACCATTGTGTAAAAGTAATGAACATTGCTTTATAATTTCGGTTATTTTTTAATCTGTGTGATAAATCTGATTTATCATGTCGTTTATTATCTAACTGATGTGATAACCCAGGAAAACATCCTTTATCACGTTAGTTATTATATAACAGACCTGAAAAATCGCGTATATCAATTTATCATGAAGGTTATATAATAACTAACATCATAAATATATTTAAATTACATTGTCATTTCTATAATAAATAACTGACATCATAAGGACAATTTGAAATATAATTTTTGTACTAGTGGGTTTTCTCATCTCACCTTTATTTCTATGAGACATGCCTCATTTACCAGTATTTATTATGTGTGGTGTATTTATAATTCCATTTGATGTATAATATCATGAATCTCTTTATATTCATGGTATTAAATGTTTCATTTAATGATGATTAATTTTATAGGGTATACGGTTCGGCTATTTTCAAGGTGGTAAGGGATTCTCCCAGAACCTCCATTTTTCATTCAGGTTAGCTTTGTCTCTCTTTACCCCCCAATGTAATTCTTATTTATTTTGATAAAAATATACTAAATTCAGTTCATATGTTCCAAATTCATGTATCTAGATCAATTCTTATTTCTTTGATGGGGAAATACATGTTTTATAAGGTTCTCTGTTCAATTCCTTCTAATAAGAAAGCCTAATTAATGGGTACTTCCAAATTTCATACCCAATTTCCAGTACACTCTGTAATCTATTTTAAGAAAGAATTATTTTTATAAAATCACCCTTTTTATCATGAAAGTCTACCATATCTCTTTTCTAGTTTTATGTAAACAATTAATCTTTTTTCCTCTTTAATGACATGTTTATATTTTCCCTTCAATGAAACTGAAGTGGCACATTTATAATAATTCTTAAATACACTTTTTACATGTTTACATTTCATTTGGACCTCATTTATGCCTAAAAATAATTTCACCATCCTTACCATATATTTTCTAGGATATACGTGTTTATAATCCGATTTTATGACAAATAAAAAAATATTTTCCAAATGAATTCTTCTTTCCAAAAGTAAAAAGGGTATTTCTCTCAAAAATTATTTAATTATTTTGTTAGAGTATTTTCATCTATTTAAACAATCTCTATTGAATCGTATAATTTACTAAAATTGATCTCTTATGTTACCATTAACCATATTTTATTGAATGGTTTATGATTATTTTTAATAGGGATGTACTATCTTTATACCATTCTCTATATTATTCTGAATGGTTTATGATTATGTTTATTGTTTAGGGAAATTTATTGACATTTCATTTTCTAGTTTAAATATGTATTTATATATTGATTATGTTTTACCCTTTTCAGATGAGGAATACATTGAAATTAGTAAGTGATTGTGGGGCCCACTTTATCCCCTCGATGCATTGGTATGACTCATGGGACAAAATTGACTGGGTTTTTATCCATTTATGTTTGGTGTCTTGGCTGAAGACTTGATAGTATGTTTATGATGTCCTGCATTATGAATTCTCTCATTATGATATCAGTATTTATATTCCATGTGATTCTTAGACTAGTATGATATCCATGGTTAAGTTTCATATTTATGAGGTTATTTATATGTAATTTTTTTATTAGATTTTATTCCTTCCATTTTGGGCTCAATATTATGTTTTAATGGCATGGATTTTTATTTATTCACCTTTCTGTATATTTTTTTATTTATCATAGCTTCTGTAGTATTTCTCACCCTTAATGAGCATCTGATCTCACCCCTTATGTTTTATTTTCACCCAATATTCCTATATGTATATTATTAATAACACACAAGTAATATCTAAGGGAATAAGAGTGTTTTAAACGGAGTTACTATGTTGTTTTTCATTTCAGGTTGAAATTTAAAACTAATGCTTGTATTTAGTTTTCTAAAGCTACTAAACTATTTGGTTCTTTGGGATTCAATAGATTCTTCATAGTACAAATGTAATAAAGTAAGGCATTGTCTTTGGGATACTAGGACCAGGGTCATTACAACAATGAAAATTGTACCATGACCATTTTTAGAAAAAGGTAATTTTGTCACAAAATACATGGAGATATAATCCCACATTTATAATGTAATTTTTTTAGGTGAATAAATCTAGTTGGAACATGATGTCCACCCTTCACTTTTTGTTAGGTAAGAAACATAAGAAAAATTTAAAAAAAAAATTTTGTCCAAAAATATTTCATCTTTAGGTAGTGGTATGTTTTTTAAACTCCATGATATACTTATAAATGAGAATAGTGAAAATCATACAAAAACTACTTTTTAAGATCTTTTAGTGCCACTGCTCAACCAAAAAATGAGATCTCACTCCCTGCCATTAGAATAAATATTGGGAACACCAACTGAGAAACTATAACAATTATGCATCCCATATTAAAAATATTCAAGGAAATATTCCTAAACCCACTATAATAGGATAGGACTCACCACCACTATGATTAAATATACACAACCTTATGTAGCATATTGACACATATAGTGAAAAGTTTCATCTTCATGTGCCACTCATTCCATGCTTCTTGGGATAACTTTCCTTTATTTTCCCTACTCAAAGAATCATTTACAACATTGCCTTTCCAAGAGGTATATGAAATTTGAAAATCCTAGTCTCACAGAACTCAATTAATTTTTTCCACCATAGATTCATATTTCATTTTGATAAGATGTACTTGTGCCTCTTATGGTTAGTAAACACTGGGAATCTCTCTCCTATTAGATAATAATAAAATAAAATTTTATGATAATTCTTCTGGAGGGAATAAATTATAAAATAAAATAAAATATTCTTATTTTAATTCCTAATTTACAAGTCACACAACCCATCATTTTTTATAACATTCAAAAGGTTTTACCATAATGTTGATATTTTTTTTAAAAAAAATTGGGACCCATCTAATTTTTAAATTATGAATTAAAATTTTATTGATTTATTACAATTCATAATATATTTCATCAAGATGAATTATTAATAAATTTAATTTTTTAATGTGATTTTAATGTGTAATGACTGATCGTAATCCTTAAACTAACCAATGCATATATGGTATTCATTCATTCATTCATTTAATTATTGAAATGAGTTTATTTGTAAAAATTATTTAATAAATGAAGATCTTTTTATTGTTCTCATCATCATCGTATGTATAAGGGATAAAATTCTTAGTCAAATATTATTTATCACTAATATTAATTCTTAAAATCCTTTTTTATATTTTTGTGTATTTTTTAATAATGATGATGATGAAAGGTTATGTATTTAATGTTAAGGCTTGGTGATGTTCTAGATGAGACATTAACCCATTGTAAAGGGTGATCGTTTTAACTCGAGTTTGGAACAGGGAAACTCAAGGAGTTACCTCTATCATCTAGGTTTTCTCAATTAATAAACCATTAAAATAATCTTAGGATCACATAGTTTGTTTTTATTTATTAATGATTTATTATTTTTGTTTGTGTAGTATAAAAATGTGATCACATAAAATAATAAACAAGTATGCATACATAAAATAAATATGCACGGTGAATGTTTTATATTTTATAATCACTATGTTTGGAGTTTGAACACATATAGAAAACATCATAAATAAAAATTTATCTAATTATTCCTAAAAAACTATTAAAAACCCTCAAAGAAAGTATTGATTCATTAATGTCTTTTGTCGCTTAAGTTTTAACAAAACTATTTGTTTGAGGTTATTGTAAATCCTAGTTGAGGGTATTTATTACTAATGAGGAGTTCTAATAACATTGGTGGTATAACTTAACTAAAATTGGTATCAAAGAAATAAAAATAACTATATTTATTCAATTTTAGAGTCAAGATATTGAGTAAATCAATGTTACACTTTGTAGGATATGTTACTCCACTCAACAATTCAAGGAGTCATAATTAGATGTGGCTGGTCACCCAAAATCCTAACTTGAGTCTCTATGAGTAGTGGCATAGCTATGACTTAACTATGAGGAGTTTTTTTAGGGATCATATCCACTAGAATACAAGTGATCTAGTGTTACAGATTTATTAATTGAGGTCTACTAGAGTATGATAGTTGTTTCGGAGAAATTTAAGACTAAAAAATATATAATTTTCAACAAACAATATTCAGGATAAAAGTGAAAATCTATTTAACTTTTTGTATAAAAATTTAAATTAGTACAAAAAAATTATTGTGATAAATTTTTGACAAATAACATGTCCTATACAACAATAATTTCCAAGAGTGGTATGGGAGATTGCACAAAATTCTATGACATAAAAAGAAGTTGTATGTGCTGGAGTCCCCACTACCTATTGAGCCACCTCATGAAGTAAGATTGAAAATGAATATTATAGGATACTTATGGATGATACATTTTATGTTTATATCATAATTATATCATCAACAGTAAATGAGTTGTGAAAACAACATCAGGACATGGATGGTTACACAAGTTGTCTCATCTATGATAAGTTTCGGATGAGAATGTAAAGAAAGAAATGAATGAGATTATATCATTCTTACATCCTCATCACCTAATTATTATAATCTCATTTCAGGTTATATAAAATTAATGGTATAAACAAAAAATATCAACACCTTTTGGGAAAGGTTCATCAAGCCATTAATAACTTAAAGAAATTTCAATATTTAGTTATTATAGTTAAAAAAATTTAAAAAATGATTAAAATTACTATGAAATGTGTGATTTCAAAGGTATATTAACAATTTAATTCAAATAAAAGTAGTAAGAACATTAAATATGAGGATATTTTCTTTGCATGTGGTGAGATAAGTTAATGTAATAGAAACTAAAATAGATATAAATAGGTTCAAGTAAAGGATTTGACATCATTTCTATTTATCATTTCATGTGATGTTTCTATTTTACTTATTGGGTATTAGAAAACGTATGTGGTTCAAACATATTTATCCAAATATAGGAATCAAGGTAGTTAAAAAATATTACATAAGTAAGGAAAATTCTCCATGCTACTGGAAAAGAGTGATTCCTACGTCGACGGTGAGAAGCACATAACATCAAATTGTCAAGCACATTGATCCCAACGAAAAATTTATTGATTATGACCAAAAAATTGGTCTCATGTATCCATTGGATATGACAAGACGTTATTTTTTTATTGAATGATTTTTTTGTGGTGTAAAATTCTAACTTTTTAGTACATAAATGGTTGAATTAGAGCATTAAATGATGAACATAATATATAAGACTCAAATTCCAGGTTGTGGAAAGATAAATATTTGTCTAATAATACTAAAATTATTTTCAAGGATATACCCAATATGGTGTTTATAATCCTTGTAGATAAAAACCCTATATATTATTGAGATAAATAATTATCATGTTCAAGAAAAAGAAACCCATAAATGTAAGTCACAAATCATCAAGTGTTAGTTCAACTTAATTGTGTGAACTATTCTAAGGAGAAGCTAGAGTTAAGATTATATACATCATAAGATTCCATTAAGAAATTTAAGGAATGTGAAATTGATATAAGGAATATTCATGGTTTGATTATTTTTTTTCCTTCATTCATGTGTGTTGAAGAATATCTTGACCAATTATTCATATATTAAAAAAATATAGAGTGAAGTAACTGCTAAACTCGCATTTCCTTATACACATCAAAGCTATTTTTTGATTAAAAGGAGGATAAATAATGGTTCATACATCCTAAACTCACATTTCCTTATAAAAATCATATCCTATATGTTCGTAAAAGGTTGATCAATGGGGAATTTAATAAATCATCAAAAGTATTCCGTTATATTTTTGAGACATGCTTTATAAATAGAGATGTTAACCTATAAAAATTTTCCAACAATAATGAACATTTATTTCATATAATTTAGATTATGAACTAAATACATTATTTCATAAAATCACATGACTATATGGAAAATATTAGTGAAGAAAAATTCCATAAAAAACATTCATTAAGAAAAATACAAAGTGTATCTAAGGTAATTATCCTAAATATATCTAAAGATATTACATAAATCCCTCATATAGAAAATTTATAGTCAAGTAAAAGTATATATTTTTTTAAAAGGGTTCAAATATATATTTGATATTGTGGGAGAAATATTGAAAATGTTAATTCATGAGATGCAAAAATAATTATCATTAGAACATGTTCCATAATGTGTTGTCAAAAAATAATGTACCAGTGACACATATTTTTTTGGAAAGATGAGACCAAAGAGAGATCATTTTATGATCACCAAGTCAATGAGAAATATTATTCAATAAGAATAATAATTTTTATTCCTATAAGGATTCATAAAAATGAAAAAAGTTATGTTTGAAAAGATCATAGAAACTCTGTAAAATGTATTCCATGTATCCAAATAAGTTTTTTATTTTATTAGTTTCTCCAATTGATGTAAATAAATTTATGGTTATTTAAGAGAAACTATAAATTGGTAGTACAAGTGTGGTACTAATAAGGTTATATTAGTTATGCCAAATCATCATGCTTAAATCCATTAAAATTTTACTTTTCATAGAAACTCCTTATGATCATTATATTGGGTATTGGATGTCAAGACCAACTTTCTTATATGATGTTTATACGTTACAACCTGATTGGGCTTGTGACACCATGTAATACCAATATTAATTACAAGTTATAGTGATCTATTTATGGATTAATTTAACCATTTTGATTATATATTATTCATATAAAATAAATGTATGATATGTTTCTAAAAAAGGTTAGCGGTAGAACCATAGTTTTCCAAGAAAAGTATATTGGTAAAATATGAAAATAGTTTTTAGTATTATTGTTATTTAAGAATTGATTAAAAGTAACTCTATAGAGATTAAATTAATGTAGTAACCCATGTTCTAGAGAACAAGACATAATTAGGTAGCTCTAATGGGTTACTTGGAATAACTCAAAGTATATTTATCAACAAAGTATTGAAAAATACTAGTTGGAATAATTTGAGTGAGAATTTTGTTCAATGTCACATGGCATAAATCACTACGAGAATACATGTATAAAAAATACGAGGAGATTATAATGGTGAATATAACTCCACATGATTCTATAGTGTATCTATGGCATATTCCATGATTTTTACTACATATGATATTTCCATGATGTACTTTTTGATAGAAATATATCAGTTAATTCTAGGAGAATTGCATGAGAAGCAGTCCGAACTAATCAATCGCACTTGAGAAAGTATAAGGGATATGTATATGGTATATATAGAGAATGTAATAATTGTTATAAGGGGTCATAAACTAGTCTTTTTAATGATTAATTGATCTAATATCACAGCTAGGTTATGGAAATGAGAATGACTAACTCATTGAATCCAATGGCATCCATATCTAAAAATATCATGTTTATTGTGAATTCTAATACAACTAATGAAGTGTGATACCATATAAAACATATTATTCTAGTTAGATTAATTATACCTAAGGTACTAGCTAAGATGTCTAGATTATGATGTAGTAAAAATGTTATATACTTGGGGATATCATCTCTTGAGTAGTTTTACTGAAGGAGGTGGAGTCACAGATAACAAACTATCTATATAAGGAAACATGGAAAGACCAAAAATTAAATAAATAACTTTATAGAACCATGATATTATCATGTAGAAGATAATAGGTTGATTTTTAATTAGTTACATTTAGTGTAAGTGGGTGTGTTGTGAATTTGGCTTACCTAGGCCAAACTTGAGTATTACTTCTGGACATATATATCATGTATACTTACCATAATCGTGTTGATAATTTTGAATCCGCTATTTACATTTTAATGCCTTTGGGTTATTTATCATATCAACATGTTATTGTAGTTACCAACTATAATGAGAACCTCTAGATACTATCAAAATAATATTAAATATATCTCATATTGCCAGGATACATCATACTGATGAGACAAAAATGATGTCTAACTATCAGGTGTTGTTAGATCATAAACATTGAATCCTCTTCTCATGAAATTCTCCCTTCAGTGTCTCGAGTAGAGGAGATCATGAGGACTAATCCACTAACAAGAACACCACATGTTTGAGGTGTCATTGGTTTTTCCTATTTGTGAGTATATGTTTTGGTCTCTCGACTTCAGATCATTATCAATGTATACCATTTGATATTATACATCCATTGAAGATTAAATCTGTGAAATTTATTTAATGGTGATGTAGCTAGTGTTGGGTGAATCATTGGCTATATGAAATTAATTTAATGGACAAGAAATGATTTTTAACTTCCGTAAAGGAAGAGATATAGTGGGCCCAGTTGACTAGGATAGTAGTAACTTTAGTAAATCCATGGACATGGTAGAATATGGTAATTCTGTCAAGTATGTTTATAAAAAAATTTAGAAATAAAATATGATGGAAAAAAGTGTACATCCTTATTTATAAGATATCACAAGACAAAGAATATGTTACACAACATGTGTCCATAAGATGTTGTTGTTATGACTAAAACATATATACTTAGGGGCATAAATGAGTTTATATACTCTTATCATAGTATATGAGTTTAATTCACTACTATCAAGTTAAATTTATAGAGGGTAACATGAAAATCATATTCAGAATTTTGGTCAATTCTAGTGAATTAGAGTTTAGGACATGATGGGCCCAGAAATAGGATATGGGTAATGTATAAGCATAAATGATCACAACAAAATAAATAAATTAAATATTATTTGATTTCATAATAATAATATTTAATTCATTTACTTAATATATTCACATGTTATTTAGTGAATATAAGAAAAATGTTTTTTGAAGGATTATTTATTATTAATATTCAATTTTTGTTTAATATTTAGGGGGAGGTGAGTCGAGTTAATGAATCATATTTTATCATGTAACATATTTTAGAATTTATAAATACGAGACATAATTTTATGACATTTTTGAAACATTATCTATGTTATAAATGTTGAATTTGGTTTGATTTAGGATGTTTTATTTAAGGGACCATGATGAAATTTTAATAAATAAAACCTAACTATATATATAATAATAATAAAAATTAAAGTGAACTATTGATCCAATAGAATTATCTTTCCTATCATGATCTTTATCAATTTCTATATAATGAAGAGGGATATTCGATCACCAAATTTGACTTCTCCCTTCCAGATCAAAGAAACAATGATCACATAATTACATTGACATAGAAAGTGCCTTTGTCTCTTTTTTTAGAACCTAATGATAATATCAAAAATCAAGAAAACTTTCAATGTGTGTGTGGATGATATATTGGGTTTTGGGTTTTGTTATTTCAAGTGATGATCGATAATGAGGAGTATAACATACCTTATATTGAAATTGAAATTGACATGGTTTCAGTTTAATTTTTGTTCATAATTAAATAACTCAAGATCTCGGGGTGGTTATCAGGTTACGATTACGTTGGACATGATGTCATGACGTTGATCACAATGTAAATTTTTTAATTTAATTATATTCTAGTCTTCCACTATGTTCCTAATACTAATAGGTAGTGTCTCTATGATTTTAAGGAAAACAAAAAAACATCTAATACATGTACCATAATTATCCTCATAGAGCCTTAATTTTCTGGACCAATAAGTGATTAAAAACCTAAACATATTATTGAAACATGATAATATAACATGAACTCCACACATTCAATTGGAAGTTCAAAATTTGATTACTCGTAAAATTATTCTTTAAATAAGTTTTTTTCACCCAACATGAATTTTTCTATTGGAATGTTTTCCCCATTCTTATTAGAATAATAAATGTATTGAAAATGATTCTTATGCTTCCTCCTAGATATTCATTTCCACAATATTTTATAAATTAATTTATCTACACACACCTGTACAAACACACAAATAATTGTATATAATTTCTAATGACACACACACACATTAATATATACACCCATATCTAAATACACATGTAAAATAACATATTTATACAATTAAAATATCTCTCTCACACACAAGTATGAATGTTGTATAATCAGTGGGTTCCTGGGTTAGTGGTTTGTTTATTGACTCCCAACATTGAGTTTAGAGGTTAAATTTAAGACCATAACAAAATATAAGGATTTTTATAAGTGGATCACTCCATGGTTTAATAGGTCAGGTCAAGAAAGGTAGGAAGGAAGGTTGATTGGTGGGCCACACCAAGGGAAGGTCAAGTCCGGTCAATCCGGGTCATGGTTAATTTAAAATTTTATTATTATTTATTATTATTTAAAAATAATAAAATAAAAATATCTTCTAATTAATTAGATGCTATTTTATTCATTGTAATTAAACCACGTCTAATTAATTCATAGAATCTCCAAAAAACATTAAAATGATTCCAAAGATAGGTAAATGAAATGGTTTTAGGAAACCATTGTGAATCAATTAGAGTTTGTTTTAACTACCTTTAAACACAAATAAAACTATTGTTAAAATTTATTTTTTATATACATAATGGTGATTAATGAAATATGATACAGAATTGTGCCAACACGAGATAAAATGTCAAACGGTCTAATAAACCTCTAAGGGAGTTTAGTCCCTAACTAAACCTATATTTTCCATGTCAAATAAAAACATTAAAGAAGAAAGTATCCCCTAATTTTATCTTTAGAACTATCCTTGTATTATCGTAATATATTTTTCAATTACTATGGAAAGTTATCATATATTCTCAGAATGTTTAAACATTATCTGTGACTTGTTACACCATCTCAACCCCACTATATCAGCCTCTTGAATCTATATCCAACACAATGGTGATATATAATGCCTTTTGTATAATTATTTACAAGGAATCATAACAAAATTTAAGTGATAACTATTATTATACATGATCTCCAAGAAGAAAAATGATATCCCCAAGATCTTTCGAAATATAGTATACAATCTCACAACATGTCACCAATTGGTTTTATAGTTCATTTTATTTTTTCATCCATATGAGATAGAAATTAGAACTCAAAAACCACTATATTCTAAATGAATTTTTTAAAATCTACAACAACTAAGAGGTGAATCACTCATCATATATGGACACAACTATTGACAAAACACCATATTGTTAAACAATATAATCAATAGACAAGATTCAAAATCTCTATACTAAAATATTTTCTTATATGGGTATTGCATAATCCAAATTTTTCAATTGATCCACTATAATATAAACTTTATCACGACCATTTGTGGTGTAAAATTAATTGATCACAAAATGTTGAAGTTTCCAAATGCAGTGGATGTACCGGTTAGGTCGTTTCCTACTTGTATTTTGTTGGATTTGATAAATAATATGAAACAACATCAAAAATAATCATCATGTCTAAACATTATACGTAAAGAAACATGAAAAATAATATCATATCCAAGAATATATAATATTTCACTTTAAATTCATAATTAATTTAATAATAATAAATTTCCCCATTATTAAGATCCTTCATTGATGTAGATATTGATTTTATGAATCCCATTCATGTTGTACAATCGTTTTTCTTAAAAGATCAAAGGTATAATCCCTCAAGAAGTATCCACATGTGCTACGTGATCTCTAAATAATGCTGATGGAACTTCAAGAGCTAACATGATTTATCTAGTTGCCTTTAATTATTTATATTGATCACAACATAATCCTTTAGTCTCAAGGATTGTCTCTCTTGTTCTCTCATTCTCAAAAAGGCGGAGGATGTAGAGAAAACTTTAGATATCAAGAGAAAACCTAGTGACATTCTTTGTTCTTGAGAGATCTATATAAGAGAATAGATATTTTTCACAACCTCAAGTAAATTTACACCTAGGAAAATGATATAACATAGAAAATTTATATCTATGCTTTATTATTGACAATTAAATAAAAGCACCCCATCAAATAAATAAAATATTCCTCATTCCAAATAATAAAAATAATAATTTATCATGGAATTCTCAAACTTGTGCTAATCAAGTACCATTTTATAAAATAAATACTCTCTTATTTATTTATATAATATTTATAATTATATCATTTCCATTATCGGGCTTTTTTCAGTTCATCCACCTTCCTGACGTTTACCATACGTCAAATAATAGATAAATATTATTCCTTCAATAAATAAATAAATAAATATTATATTCATTATCTTGGGAATATATATTTATTTAAAATCTATATAAATAAATAAATATGTATTTAATAAATAAATATTATTTACTACCTTGCAAATAATGAAAGATATAAATAAATATTTTATTATAAAATCTTGATAATAAATATTTATTTAATATCCAACTTATATATATATATTCTAACTCAAATATTATTGGGGACTAAATATATAAAATTAGTAAATCTTGAAACAAATATATTCATTGCAATTGAGAATAAATTGTTTTTCCGATTTTTACATTCTAATAGAATTTAACTTAGATCGATGGATACACTTATTGTGTAACCCTATAGGCCTTTTCCCTAGTAATATTAGGTGGGAATGATGAAATTCCGTGATCATTATCTAGAGACACATCAATTCAACCATAGAAAAAGAAGTTAATTTCGTAATAACAACAATATCATACAAACCCTTATTTTGCAATTTAATCCCTTTGTCTCGATACCTCTTCAAGTAGGTTTCACACTCGTGTTATCAACCTATAATCATGATATATACTTCTTTAACTTCCTAAAATGAACACATCAATCACCATGGACATGGAATTTATTTCAATATCTCCTTTTAAATTAAAGGAACTAAGATATCATATTTTAGTCATGTAAGTGAGAAATCATTTCTTGACTTATTCATTAATGACAAATCACTCATGGCACACATAATGTATCCTACTTCACTATGAACATATGATTCAATAGTTTTTGAAAAAAAATAAAAGTACATGACTCGTGATATAAATTAATAATAATCTCAAGTCAGAGGATTGATGCATATGTTTATAAATAGGAATATCTAATGAAACAAAAATATGTCGAATTAATATTAGAGAGAATGTCCTTTTAATATCTCATATTGGATATTACCAAGTGGGAACTTCATCAGATAAAGCCTCATTCATTTATTAGAATCTAGCACCTGATAATCTACATCATCTATGTCCCATAAAATTATGTCAACTGTCCATAGTACATATATGTTTTAGAATATTATCATGGTATTTCAATGTTCTCATAATTTTGTGGAACTACCATAACCATCGATGAAAAATATAATCTAGGGAAATTATCTCATTAATGTTACACACAAGTGAAATCAAAATTTGATAAGATATTTATTAATATTTATGTATTTGAATATACAGGTAATTTTAACTACAAAGTAGTTGGTTCTAAGGAAAAAACTTTTATAGACTCCCACTTTAACTAGATCTAACTACTCAAAAATTTTAGTCCACTAGCTCTCAAAGGACATTTATTCTTCTACCGAGTTAAGGAATTAGTCAATATGGTCTCGACGTTCTCCACCATGGAGAGTCTATTTACTAAAACCTCAACACTTTAAGAAAAATTCATCAAGAGATAATTCTTCCAATATATGTTTTTCCCCACTAATATACCCTTGGATACTTGGATAGATCCACCATTGTAGTATTATATCAATACAATGTGATGGTAGCTTTACTTCTCGGAACCATACCATAAACCTGGAGGAATTTATGTATCTAGAATACATATTTAGTTGCATCAGAAGTTGTAATACAATCATTCTCAGCTATATAATCAAGGAAAAATGGTTACATTGACCTCATCCAACTAACATTCCCCCTATTGAAAAAAATACATATCCAGCATATGATTTTATACCATTCGAATCTGTTTCGAAACAAACATATGTATCTCTCATAATAAATAAATCCATATCTCCTTCATAAACTAGTAAACCATCCTTAGTACACCTCAAATACATTAGAATAGACTTTAATAACATCTAATGGCAGTCTAGTGGGTTTTATAGATCTCTATCTACTATAACAAAGACATGGGTAACATCATTCCTAGTATATAGCATGTCATACATGACTGACCCCATCAATGACCTGTAGGGGATCTTGATCATCATCTGTCTCTCCTCTTTTGTATGAAGACACATTTTCTTGGAGATATGTATTTCATAATGAATCTCATAAATACCTTTTCAATATATGTACCTTGAATTACTCCATTAATCATTTTAGATCTATCATAATGAAAATTTATCAAAAAATGGTATGCTGCTTCACCCAAGTAAAAGACTACCACTGCCAATTCTAGGTCATGAGTGGTGTAGTTTTTCTCATGGGGCCTCAATTACCTTGACCGATAGGTGATCACTTCCTTCCTCTACATCAACATGCACTCAAACCCAACTTTGAGGTATCAAATATAATTACATACTCCACGCATCTCTCTAGTAATCTAAAAAATAGAAGAATAATCCATCCTCAACCTTAACTACTCCAAGGTTTTCTGAAACAGCTTGGTCCTGGTAAACATATTCCTTTTCCATATCAGGGAGGTAAAAGGGGATGAAATCTTGGGTAAGTCAACACAAAACCACTTATTGTACCATTAAAATTCAAGAAAAATTCACACCTATGACACAATCTTAGGTGGATCCCAAGAAAGAAATACATGAATATTCATCGATTCCATGACTAAAATATGCCCAGAAATGACATGCCCCAAAATGTTAACCTCACATATCCTACACTATAACTTTTAGAGATTACCATATAGTTGGTTCACCCAAAGTAAGTCTCAGACCATCCTCAAATTATTTGCATACTCCTCCTTTGATGTAGAGTAAATGAGTATGTCATCAATATAAACAACTGCAAATCAGTCCCAGTATGAATGGAAAACCTGGTTCATCAAATCTGTAAACACGTTGAGGGAATTCATCACACTAAAAGTCTTAACTAAGAACTCATAGTGTCCATATAAACATAATAATGTTGTATTTGGAATATAAGCCTTGTGAACCACAGCTGTTGGTAGAAATATGTGAGATCAATCTTCAAGAAACAACTCACACCTCACAACTGATCAAATAGGTTGTCAATCCTTAGAATGGGGAACTTTTTCTTTATCATTACCTAGTTCAGGCATTGATAATAAACATAAGGCCTCAAAATCTCTTCCACCTTTTTAATGAACAAAACTAGAGCTTCCCTGAGGTACATGATGGGTCTGATAAATACCTTCTCTCAAAGGTCCACCAACTATATCCTCAACTCCTATATCTCAGTAGTGTCCATCCAATATGTAGTAAAAGATATTTACATGGTCCATGGGAGAAAGTAAATATAGAATTAAATATAACTAGAGGAGGTAGTCCCAAAACATCCCCAGATAAGAAGTCCCTAAAGATATACACAACTGAACGAATCTAGATGTACAAAGATCCCAATAATCCGAGGGCTAAACTTTCCAACTTATGGGTGATGAGTTTCAACTTTATACTTTCCAGACCCATTCTTTCCTCCATGAGATCACTCTCTCTAGTAAAGAAGAATCAAGTCCCATATATTAGAAGGCATCTAAATTGCCTGTGATGTTAGTTAATCTGGGATCGAACCATGGACAACTAGTCCATTCCCAAGTTTATTTCATAAGGTTTCATCATGAAAATAGATGTTCCCATGAGAAAATATCTCCACCAATCATCATATTTCATTATCATTAGATATGAAATATTAAATAATTTATCATTATAAGAACCTTGATCCATAGCTGGTGGGATTAAGTCTCAACTGAAAGCCACGTATCTCACCTAAGGGATAAGTTAGGAAATATTCACTTCTAGTTCTAATACTAGGGAATGATTAGAAAATACAAAAATTATACCTCAAATAATCTCATGTGTATCCTAGTCATATCCCTCCATAGCATGTAGCTGCCCACGACCTCGACCACCAACTCTCTAAGTATGACTTCGTCATTCCAGTGGTGGAAGTAGATCGTATCATCAACCTCTATTGACAACTCCTCCCTCTAAGAATCAACCTTTTCCTCTATCTACACAACCTCCATGGGGTGTCCCTGACCATTACTGGAAGATACTTGATCGTATCATTGCCTATTTCATGGTGGTTCATCCATAGTTTCCCTCTCCTGGTTAGTATGAACATTCAAGAAAAAATGTTCCATGTGACCTCACCCATCATGATCATAAAATTACCCCTCTCATATCCAACAAGATACTCTACACAATCCATAGTCCATAAACCCATGTGTTTGTGTCCAATAATGATAATTCCTCCTCTATTGAGACCTGGACGTCTGGATTCTACTAGCTACTAAAAATGGACCAACCCCTTGATTCCCAAAGCTCATCCCAACCACCCTAAGTCCCTTGTTTAGAAATTTATCAGTAACCAAATCATTCTATTGCACTCTATCATAGGTCAAAATACATAAAGAGACTATGAAGGCATGAATGTATCTGTAAAGAACCTACTCAAACTTCCTATCCCAAAACAATACATATTTCTCCATATCATGTGAGTATCTTGTGAGAATAGTGAACCTACCTGTTTACTCTATAACTTTCATAATACCATGTTGCAGCTCATGAAGCCCATTTATCTAAACAAAGAAAAAACATGAGGGTTAATTGTCCTCATGAAACAGCCACTGGAATTCATACCATGAGAGATTCATGTCATCATGGGTCTGCGTGAATAGACTCCACCAGTGCCCTACTACTCCCTAGAAAAACTATCTACCAAAATAGCCATTTGATCTATTGGGATCCACATAATCTAGAATATATGGAACACTAACTCAATAAAATCCTCCACTATCTAGGGATCCATCTCTCTGTGTAACCTCAATGGTCTCTGATGCTGGAAATTGTGTAGAAAACTTAGCCTATTCACATCATTAACACGCCCTTAAGAACTATCAGCTTCCCAACCTGTATATTATCTCCCACTCAAATAACTAAGGATGGTTTCATGCACTTCTCGATTGATGGTAGTGCCCCTCTATGATTGCCTGGAAGAAACACCTCATGAGTTGTCCCTTAAACTAAGGCATCATCACTCATGTGATCATCATTATAATCCAATATTGGTAAACTAGATGGCTCTCTATGTTGACAAATACTGAATGTTTAACAAGGTATACCATGGTAAGACGATTTCATATACATGGGGACATGAATCTAGAAGTACATCCAAAGGAATCAATCCTATATGATACATGTATTATTTTATCCCTTCAATTAATGTCTTTGTATGTCGAGTTGACAATCATGTAGTTAGAGTTATAGTATATGGATACATCCATTGATGTACTAACATAGGGTTTCCTAGCCTTAAAGCTGCACTCGATACATTGAAATGTTGTTTCCCTAAGTCATCAAACAATCCTCACCATGAGACCAACTATAACTATAACCAAATTATGAGCCACATTTCATACCACTTTGTAATGACATGACCCACCGGGGCCCACCGGGCCAGTAGAGAGATGGACTACCACAACCCAAATCCCCCCTTCAATAGGCCAGGGGCTAGTGAATAGTGCCGAGAAGGAATAAAAAAATATGGGAGTTATTTTTCTAATGTACATATTTGTATGTACACTATAATCATGCTAAAGTGCATAGGAAAAATAAAAATACTGAAAACATCTAGAGTAAAACCATGCATGCAATAATATCTAAGGAAAACACAGTAGAGTTGTAACGACCCAAAGTTTTTCAATGGAAATTATCTTCTTAAAATTATGTCATAAAATCACATGAAAACACAAAATAATGAACTACTAAGTGCCATGTGACCTTTAAACATAAGTTTGTCACTTTTATGTTTTGAATTTTGAAAATATGATATACACAGTTGTGTTCAAGATGTTTTTTGGAGTCTAATAAAACAAATATAATTTTTGGTGAATAGTAACCTGCCTTTATGAATAGTAACATACCCTTATGAATAGTAATATGACCCTTATGAATAGTGAATCATCCAACGTAAGAGTAAACTTACCCATGAATATTTAAATAAAATTTTGACATCTTAGAAAGTGACAATTTGACCTTAGTAAACATTTTGGTATTTTGTATGTCATAAATAATTAATTATAATTAATTAATTAATTTAAAATAAAATATATTTTTCTTAAATGTGTTCATTAATTACCAAATCAATGACTTATAGTTTTTATATAATTTTATAAGACCCTACGTAATTTTTTAAAGCACTATAAAATTAGTTTTAATTATAAAAACTATTTTGTAAGTAAATTTTAATGGATTCTACACGTCGAAAAATGTTAGGGGTAAATTTTTGGGATTTTTCTGAGATACTTGATTTTTTATGAATAGTGAAATACCATAATTTACAAAATAAGATAAATAAGCTAATTATAGATTCATGTGTGATGTTATGCTGATGTAAGACCACTTGGTTCGGGATCACATGATAAGATTACTATTCTTGGTCATTGAAGACTCACTATTCCTTGTCTTAGGGGAAATTAATAAACTAATGAATTTAATATTAAGGAAACCCATCTCCCCTCCACTATAAATACCACCCTTCATAGCATCATTTCCTCACACATCTCAAGCTCCAATACTTCTCTAAACTCTACCCAAACATCCTCCCTAGCCCCTCTACCAGTTTCAATTGTTTCTGGTCTCATCAAAAGACCAATCCTAGCTTGCTTAAGGGGGATCTCAAGAGGAATATTTAAGACGTAATTTCTCCCCCTCTTCTCCTTTAATTTCCTTTCAAGTTCAAGTTCATTTCTTGATCTCTCCCATTATATCTTCATCCAAATGGTATTGTAACTCCAGTATTATACATGTAATGTGATTTTATGATTCAAATGGGGTATTATATCATCCAACCCCATTTTCATCTTCCTTTTATTTTATTAAGGAGAACGTTGTTCGTGAGGTGTTAATTTATCACCTTCAAGAACGATGAGTTTTCTTCTTCCATTTCTACCTTCAGATCTGGTCATGAAACCATTTTTATGGTTGAAACAGAACATTTTATATGTATTATTTTATATTTAAAGTTATGTAACTAACTTATGATCATATTCCTAGTGATAAAAAAACAAGTTCATTATGATCGAAAAATCACTCAAATTAACCCAAACAATCATCATTTAATTCTTATCTAATGATACATCCACATGGATCTAATATAATTCATTATAAGATAATTAAAACTACTTTAATATAATTAATAACATGAAATAACATTTTTCGATGTTTACCCATGTTCTACCAGAACTTGAATTTAAGAATACAAGTGAGCCACTCAAGAAAACCATAAAAACAAACATTCCCGAACAATGTTTTTAAACTATATAACTCATCCAAAGGCACATAAAATCACTTAATAAAACCATAATGAACCATATTAATGTATACAAGGTTATGGATTTCTAATTAATGGATATAATGTCACTATACAGGACATTAAAGAGAAGGAAGTATTCAGATACAAGGTAAGGGGAAATTCATGAACCCAACTTTCATCCTTTCGGTTCCCCCTCTTTCACTCCATTTTTTGATATGGTTACTCATTAAAGATAATTTTTTCATCATTGTATTTTCTTTTCTAGGATATAAATGTTTTTTACTGGTTTTTATGTCAAACAATTTTTTTTTCAATGGAACTCTTCTTTTAAGAACACACCTTGTACTTCTCTCTCAAAGTGGACAGTTCTTGAAACATGTATGTTTTTCCCTCTTTATTTTGGGATCCCAAAGTTTATGAATGTGTTCTTATGAGATGTAACCCATTCCATTCCATGGGTTATTTATGTTCACTTTTTGTATATGTTCCATGTGTTAAGCATAATAATGATAATGTTATGATGTGACGGGTGCTCCGGAAATTATATAGCGCAATATGAATGTTTGAACGTGACGGGTGCACCCATAATTATACAGCACTCTAATGTATTGGGTAAAGTGATGAATCTCATGAGTACATTTGAAATTATGTGTGAAGAAGATTCTAGCTTGGTTCACAAGTATGTGTGGTAGTTAACCACTAAGACATGATGTTTCATTTTTATGCATTTCCACATTTCAAGTCTTTTATTTATGCTCCTCTCATGTTCATAATGTTTTGCCTATATCATGATTATTCTCACCCCATGATATATTATTCTTATCTATCCTCTTACTGGGATTTTAGCTCACCCCTTTTGATGTATATCCTTAGGTGGACACATGTACCGAGGAGAGGACAAGTACCAAAAAGAATCTAGAAAAGAAGAAATTAAATAAATGTTTATGCTTGATGTTGTAATTGTTATGTATGGTCCTATTTTGCCCAAGACACTAAACCTTTGGCTCCTCTATGTGTAATACTATTATGTTTTTTATCTTTAAAATGATGTAATAGTAATGTAAGAAAATGTAGGGTCTCTATAAGAGTACGATAGTATAAATTAAAACAAAAGTGAAAAAAATACACGCCCTATCAGAAAAGTAGTCTCAACCTAAAAAAACTGGAATAAAATGAAAAATAAAATAATAATTCACTCATGATATCCTAGTATGACCACCAAACTTGGTCAATTCCCCCAAGTATCACTAAGCTCCAATGATGTCACCACTGAACTATTTTTCATCTACACAAGAGAAAATGAGGACCAAATGTAAGGTGTAATTCCATGTTTTTAGTGAAATAATAGATTTTTAAATTATAAAATATTCTCATGATGGAGAATTAGTGAATTTTGATTTAATTGAAGTTGAAACAAGCAATTATTTGAAAATCAAAATTAAAATCGGTGTAATGATGATTTGTTGGATCAATTTTTCTTGATGATAATTATTTATTTATTTTAAATAAAAATAGTTTTGTGTGATTTTGATGTGGTCTTAATTATAGAAATATTTCTTTAATAACTGTATATTTTATATTAAACATCAACTATGGAATTACATTTTTTCAAATACCTTTTTTTCTTAAAATTTTATTTTTCATTAGGATTATTTTCATTCATTAAGTTTGAAATTTTGTTATATTGGTTTTGAAGTGGTCTAGTGGCCGTATGAAAGATACACAATCACTATATTGACAATGGCCAAGTTGCCACAAGAAGGAGGTATGGTTGATCAATTACTAAATTGAAAGAAACTCATTTGACCATGTGCACAATAATGAAAAGTTATTAAACCTACATGCCATGTCAAATTCAAATAACTGTAAGGATAAATGAGGACCTACCACAAGGTGTAATTCCAAATAATAATGACTAAGTGACCACAAGATTTCATAGAAACTGAACATGTCCTCTCTTCACAAACAAAGATATGAAAATTCTACAAACTATTGGGCCAAAAGAACCTATTGTTCCTAAAGAACCTATTTTGTATTTTGAACCTAAGCTACCGCATGAGAGAAGAAATCAACTATGGGACCACAATCCTCCAATTGAGTATGAAAGATAATTCAATTGAATTTAATAAGGAAGAATCCATTGATCATAGAAAAATAATAGGTGACCCTTATCTAAGATCAAATAAGGATGAAATGAATACTAATATTCATGAATCAAGTAAGGGTGAACCAAAATGGAAAGAAAACACCACTAGGTCGACTGAATGAAAACCTAATCCACAATTGAACGAATGAATGATACAGATCCTGAATTTTGATGATGAATTGATTACTTTAACCATATATTAATGAAATTGAGGATGAAACAAGTTCTTATAAAATATTCATAACATTACAATGATGGAAGTTATGCTTTTTTACGTTGAAACTTTCTAGAGAACATGATCCACATGAGGCTGATCTCACTAATGAAGTCTGATGATGGTGACAATCCAAAATCATCTGTGTGAGGTAAAAGGAGGTTCATGAAACGCTATTGAATATCTGGTCGAAGATTAATTTATACAATCAAAATTTTGAATGTATTTCAAGTTTGAATTTAATTGTAAAATCAGAATGTGTTGATCATAGGTGTTGGTATCTTGTTTGAAGGTCCATAACAAAGGAGGAAGGGGCCTCAAGCTCCCTAATGTTGTAGTACTAAAGAAGAAAGAGGATTCACTCATCCTATTCATTGAAATTAATCAATGAAAATTAAATTCCAATGACATGCATGAATCAAGACTAGGTTTTTCTAATGAATTATATTCTTCATGTTCCATAAGGATGTTAATGAGCTATTTTATTTTGATCTATGATATGATATATTCACTCTAAGGTTGGGTGAAGAAAATATGGGATCATGTGGTCATGTTCATGGTGTTTATATCTCAAATAACCTAAGTCATTTGATTAAACGAGTGGGACATTAGATCATCCCATTACATCAATTTCTATAATGAGTTAGAATAAATAGTGTTGATGAGGATGGAAAGGCCTGAGCTTCCCAAAACAAAGTGTACTAAAATTTAAAGTAAGTGCATTATGATTTATTGAGTTCTTGAAGAGAGATAAATACTTATGTGTACATTTGGTGATAACTGGGTGATGATTTATGGTCTTGGGTTAATGTTATGGTGGTTTAAGAATCAAATAAAGGTGATAGCCTAAATAAAGGTTATAGTGACATGGATGATCAATATTTTTTCAATGTTACCAATTTTTGAGGTCTTGTTTCTATGAATGATTTCGTATCAATACAAGAAGAATACTAAATTTGTGTGACTATTATTATGATGAGTGGATGATGATTGGGATTGGTGCACTAGATTAAATAATAATGTTAATTGAAGCTGATTTAATTTTATGAGTTTTCCTCAATTTTGTTTTTGTTTGTAGGTGTGCAGTAAAAGCAAGCCTAAGTCCAAGCCCAGTAACTTTTTTACCTGATAGTTTATCCCATTTCAAGCCCTCCACTCCCAAATTTCCATCTTTATTTTGAATGGAAAACCCTAATTATGGTATAAAATTGTAAATTTTTATTTCATGATTAGAAAATGGTGTTGTAGTGTTTCCCATGTATTTCATTGCAACGTCCTGAATTTTGGGGAAGATTAATTATCTAAAATAAATAAATTTTTCAATATAAAGAGCTTGATCTTGATCATAGAGGATATTTTGGAAAATATTGAAATATTAGAAAAATCCCCACATGGATTGAAGAACCATCAGTCATCATAGATTTGGTTGTGTCACCTATGTGGAAGATGTACATTGATGAGGGTGCCATGTGGAATCTTCGAAGAAAATAACAATGTTTTGACTATGAGCTCAAGGATGGATTTGTTGCATGATGGAATATTGATAGATGAGGAAGATTCTTAAAATGGGGGAAGACACAAAGGAACAAAATAATGGATCTATCAAGAGATATGATGAAATTCTAGAAGAGTCGGGTGATAGAGCACGAAACATTTAGAGCAGGAATCAAATTTGTTCATCGATAGAGAAGATATTCATCAATTGACACATCTCCTTGTTTCATTATTTAATGTATTATTCTAAAATGAAATTTATGAATATTAATTTTAAAAATATTATCAACTAAACATTATATGGCATTTATGATTGTTCTAATAATTTCTTTTACTTCATTCCTGCTAGTTTAGCTGGATATTTCTCTCCTGATAATTTTTTTGTTAAACTCATTTTCCAAATCATCAAGATTCAATAAAAATTGGTCTCAATTTAATTTAATTAAATGTGGGTTTTAAATATAGAGATTAATATTGTGTATATAACATTAAATTTCATGATAACTTGGAATTATTAAAAATTTATTTATCATTTTTTTGGTTGAAGGGGTTATATATTTGAAGAACATTAGTATTTATTTAATCATAGGTTGACCTAATGAAAATCTAGTTAACAACATTTAATCGGTTTTACTATGCTTACTTGAATGCATGAATGAATGAAAATTTATTTAAAACCATCCAATTGAATGAACCTATCTCATTAACTATTTTTTGAGATTGTTACTTGATTTACATTACCTCCTTTTATTGTTCATATATCTCAACACTATCCATTCACTCATGTCACTTGTACCATCACAACTTCATCACTAACATCACCTACATCCATCAATACTTATTTATTGGCATTCAATTTAGTTTTATTTGTCTTCTTGGCCACACATACACTAGAAAGTTTTCTTCCATGTGGATTTACCCCTTCTTACCACTAAACTAGTTTTAACTAGGATTGTAAATAATTAATTCAACATGGAATTAATGATAGTCTCAGTCACAGGGAGAGCATCCATCATTGATCTTGGGTATCATCTTAAAACCCAAGGATCGATGGTGTGATCCTATTATGTCTATAGTTATGATTCTAGGTAACATTCTTGAGAGGCTATCCTATGAGATTTGTGATGGACATGTTCATATGGTTGACCCATGTGACAATGATATATGAGATATTATAAGGTGGGTGTTATTCCCCATGATGAGATGTTTCCTGGATGGTTTTTTTCCACTATAGATGTTTATATGATATTTTCTTGGTTGGGATACTTCTACCCAAAATGATTATATTAGGTTCCTAGTGGGTTATACCCCCCCCAATTTTATAGATTAGATTTTATGGTAGGCCTCTCTTCCTCATAATTGTATTATCTGATTAATCATAGTGGATATGCTTTATCCCATGACTGATTTTTATGAGATGATCTATGTGGGCCACCTTCCCCTTGATTTATTGTTCATATGAGATTATGGGTGGTAACACTCCCCCCATGATTAAATTATTTTTGAGATTCTGAGGGTTTCATATCTCCCCCTGACAGTTGTGTGCATGTGTGTGTGTATATATATATATATATATATATATCAGATTATCCATGTGGGTATTGTTTCCCCATAACTGATTTTATATACCTATGTAAACATGTTCATGAGATTCTATGGTAGTACATGTATACATCTAATGTTATGTGACATGCTCATAGACACTTCATCATTTTCTAAAGTAGGTAGGCTGATCCCAGGTGTTACTTTATAACCCAATGATCAACGATTTTTATTTTATTATGCTTGTGATTTTATTTATTTATTATAAGAATATCACTAATGCATACATTGTAGTACTAGTTTGATTAGGGATGTCATTGTTTATTCCCTACTAAGTTTTACTTAAAACCTTCTTAGTTGGATATAGAATTTTGGTACTCGATCAGACATCATTTTTCATAGATTATAGCGTGATTATTATTTATTGGATATCAATGTACTCTGGTTATTATTTTTGATGGATTATGATTGGTTATTTATATTTTTTTTACTCTATTTTGATGGAATGGTCTCCACATGATACCACCTTAGACCCTCATTGTATGTTGGTAGCCTCTGGAATGTGCAGAGGCATTCCTGAGGTCACACAACACGTCTAGGTCAAACACTGGGGAGTGGTCTCAATATAAGGATGTTATATCATGAATGATTGATCTTGGGATTTGAGGATTTATTATTCAATGAAAAGTGTTTTCAAATTTTTAGACACCCATCATCATGATCATGTGTGCAAAGGTTCCATATAAAATTATATTAGACATTGATTTATGAAAGAGTGGTTTCATTTTCATTTACTTGTTTGGGATACTTCGAGGATATTATTTTATAGTTATTATGATACTTGTGGGATTATAATTTATTTAAGTATTTGTATGGAATCCATGCATTATTAGGGTATTATATTTTTAGGATTACTTTGTTATCTGTACTTTAGTTTTTCCAATTTATTTTTGATTCAAATATATATTTTCTATTGAGTTCATTTCATTATTATGTGTTTATACCTTCAATTATCGTCACATTAGTGGAAAGAAGGGTTTTAATTTCCTTTTTCAAATTTATCTTTAACATCAGTTAATTTTTTTTTTATTAAGGCAATTTAAAAAAATTATTTTGACAATATTTATTTAAAACTTACATTAAACCCAAACATCCATTTAAAATTATATACAAATACACATTAAAAGTGTGTAAAACATTTATTTTTTAGGAATTTCATTGTAATTTTTTTATATATAATGTTGAAACTTTAAAAAATAGTTTGTAACACTTTAAATTTCTGTTTTTGTATAAACCAACACTAAAAGTTTTTTTCAACATCAGTTTATAGAAAAACTAATGCTGAATTATGCTTTAAACATCGTTTAAAAAATGATGTTAAAAAAATATATATTTTTTTAAAATGTTTTCAAATAAATAAACCCAATACCCACAACATGAATTTCATCACATATAATAGAAGAATATTGTAGTAAATGGATTTTAAATGAGAAAAAAACTCGATTTAGACTTGAACCACAAGATAAATAATTATACATGAAACTTTTAAATATACATATAATAATTAATCATCCATAAAAAATATTTTGAAAATAATCTTCAAAGGTAATTTATGTCTTCAATTTTGTACAATTTAATATCAGAAAAAACATACAAAAAAGTGAATGTTATATAATAAACAATATAACATATTGGTTTAAAACATAATAGTTGTAATTGAACTAACCTTAAGAAAATATATCATAGTTCTGATCATGGTAATATCATAAATGAGTGTTAAAATTTAATAATCAAATTTAATTAAATATTTTTTATAATGAGGATATGAATATGAAACAAAAATTTAAAATAAATAATAATATATGTGTGTGTGTGTGTGTGTAACATCCCAGACTAGGATTCCACTCAACAATGCCTCAATCCCAGTTGAGCACATGGTCTCAAGAAGATCTCCCTAAATTCCAGAGGCTGCCAAATAGCATCGAGGGCCTAGGTGTGTTAGTAGAGAGACTATGCCCTCATTAGTATAGTGTAACACAATGAAAATATTACAATTGTTCAATAGAGGAGGTAATAAACCATGAAAAAAAAATTTAACAATGGATGAGAAATGGTATAAATAAAACCATAAGTCATATCATATAAAAAATGATGGTGCATGTCATATGTCTCTAATTATGTATCCAAAATAGTTACACATTAGTCATATACAATTCATATAACAAAAGTACAAAAAATTAAAAAAAATATCATAGTACCATCGCAACCCTCATCGTTTCCTCGTTCTCTTCTCCTCTTAAGTATCATATCTTGTACCTGTATTAGGGTGATTTCCCTTATCGAAACCTGCAATAATATAATCTATTTTAGTCCCAAAACGTTTCCCAAATAAGATGTGAGACTAAATACAAATAAGAAATCACCCATGTTTTGGGCCAATCAGTCAACGAATATATATAGTAGGTAGTGTGTAATACCAAAAGCAGTGAGAAAGGAAATACCCCGAGGTAAAAATTATACATGCATTGGTTTTCATTTAAATTCAATTCATTCAATTCATATTCAGTTAAAAATTTCAATTACATTGAAATTTTATAAATCTCTAGATCTTTCTTGAGCCCAACATCCCCAGTGTTACTGGAAGAACAATAGATGCCTCATAAGTCATTCTAAACAACATAATCGAAGACCAACTCCAAGCTTGTTTTTTTCTTGGAGACACGTCACATTTTATTTAATTTAAAATCTAAATCATAACCTGATATTATCCTTGACATTCCTAGGATGAAATTCAAGGATTTCTCGAGGTGCAATATGAACCAACACCCTACAAACCCATCCTTGGAGAACCTCTTAGGAACATAGTATCACTCTAGGTAAGGTATAAAGTCCCATCCAATCAAGTATATCCTCAGTGATCCATTAGAGAATCTTGATTATCATCCATGGCATAAGATTCAGTTATATTTGAGTACATCCTTGGTATTATAATATGAATCCAAGTATCACTTGGAATATAAGTCAAGCCTCAATGAGACCACCCACAGAATCCCTCATTTTGATCTATGTATAACTTAGAACATATATACGTTTAATCCAATGAGTCTATTTATGGAATTCTAATATGAATCCACATATAACCCAAGGTGTATAAGTCAATAGGCACAATAGTCTTTTTGTGTCATTCCAATCAGAATCCATGTATCACCCTTTCCTATTAATCATTTAACCAATTCCATTTCATTTAAAAAATTCATTTTACATGATAAGGTAAAAACGGAAGGCATTTAATATAACTCACCTCAAAAGGGGGACTCAAGAAAGGATTAACCTCAAAGGATTGGCCTTTCATTCACTCACATGGGCATAGTATGGTGACAAGATTCCCATTCTTAATAAATCTTTCACATATCAGGTATCAACATAACTCACAAGGGATAGAAAAAAGAGGGGTCATTTAAATAATCACATGTCCATTTATAAAATAAAAATCCCAATAACCCTATAAAGCTATAACATGGCTTAGTTATCATATAAATCACCTGGGAAAATCAAAAATTAGAGAAATGGCCTCTACATTACTCACACGATCAAGGCGATACAAGGTAACTTTCACTAAATAAACAATGGCATACATGCGTCAAAGAGAAAGTCATCCATCCCATGGCCTTAATTCATTTCACATAAAAACAAATTCAAAAATTGATCATAATTTAATTTACCCATTTAAACACATAGAAATACAAGGCATATCTCAATGGAATCAAGGATCAAATGAATAAGCTGTCAAAATGGACATTATAGCCAATACACCCAAAGGGGTGGTTTATTCAAGGTTCTCAACCTATAATAAGTGTTACCAAGCACATTCAATTACCTAGAAAATTTCTATAGATAATAGGTTTTAATTTCCATTTTAAGAGGCACCTGGAAAATGGTTGCACACCATGACATCATATATAAACATCTGGACTTTATGCAAAAGGTACAAGACCACCTACCATAGGTCTATTCTAGATAGCTGATCCAGTATCAGGCTTTGATTCATCCCAGATTAAGAGAAATTAGAAGAACATTTTAAGAAGGAGAAAGTAAGGAATATGAGCCAAAATAAAAATACCATAATAGATAGCTAGAAGAATCAAGAATGGATAAATGGAAATTTAGGTCTTACTATTATGGATCTAATGAGACAGACGACGCTCAAATCAGAGTTAAAACAGAGATGGTACCTAAAATTCTAAAATAGCTCAAAGGTGGAGAACTCCCATGGTTTCCCTTTATTTTGAAATAATGAAAGGAGAATTAGGTTTTAAGTTATATTTTTTTTGGTTAAAATCATCATTTTACCTAAATAACTAGGCTTCACAGTTTAGGCACATGGTTTGTCAAACCATGTGGTAGGTCACACAGTGTACTATTGTAAAAAGGGGTGCTCTCATGGTTTACCCACATGGTTTATAAACCATGAACAAACCGTGCGAAGAACCTTTGTCAAAATATGCATAAATTACAGACCTATACACATGGGCATGCCCCTCCTCCCTCATAGTTTACTCAAATTGTTTAGCCTATACAACACTTATATCATGATTCACATGGTTTAGTCAAACTATGTGACCTTCCCCGTACAGCTGTAGTAACCGTGAAACATGCCATTTTCAGCCCAAAACTTCAGTTCCGGGCTTTAAACCAGTCCTAAACACCCCCAAAACACTCGTTCTCAAATTGGGAACTCATATTAGGCCACATTTAAGCAATACAACTAATAATTGATGGAACAAAAATGAATTTATACCTAAATCAAGAACTAGGTGATTACAAACTTCCCCCCTTAAAGAAGTTCATCCCTGAATTTCCCTACCAATGGTGGTTAAGCATGATCGGTGAATAACTCTGGACACTATGATTATACATCAGCATCTCTATCCTAGGTCTCATATTATAGTTGGTTGTGCAACCATAGCATCCATACTAAAGGAACAGACTAACCTCAAATAATATTCATGTTATGATCCAAAATATGTATATGATGCTCCTCAAAGGATACATCTACCTAAAACTCAACCTCCTCGGGATGAAAAGCATGAGACATGTTTGAATATTAATGTACTAGCTGAGAAATTTGGAATACATCACGCAAATCTTGGTACCACTGAGATAACTAAAACCAATAGGCTACCATCTTATCCCTCTCCCAAATCTAAAATAGCCCAACATACCTCGGTGAAAGATTACGATGTCTCGTGATTCTATTATTTATCATCCTTGGTGAAACAAACAAGAATAACCAATCTCCGGCCTCGAACCCTAGAGGTTGTATATGGAAATCAACATAAGATTTATGATGAGACAACACAATATCCATCCACTTTTGAATCAACTGTACCTACTTTGTGGACTCTTGAACAAGAGGAGGTCACAACATAGCTGCCTCTCCAACCTCTAACCAACTTAGGGTAGATCAGAATGACCTACTGTAAAAATAATCAAATGGTTCCATCTTAATAGTATCCTGAAATATATTTTCATAGTAAAACTCAACCAAGGGTATATTCCTCTCCCAAGAGCCCCCCAAATCTTGGACGCATGCCCGCAACATGTCCTCAAATACCTAAATCATGCACTCTAACTGTCCATATTTCTAGGAGTGGTAAGATATGATTAGAAGAACCTATGTATCAAAATGCCTCTATATCCCTTGCAATAATCAGGAAGTAAACTAGGAGTCCCTATCTAAAATGATAAAATGTGGGACCTCGTGCAATCGTACTATCTCATAGATATACAATATCCCATGATCATCAATTGAAAAGGTCTCATTGATAGGTAGGAAGTGAGAAACCTTCATGATCCAATCAACAACAACTCATACAACATTATTACGTCAAGGATACCTCATTAAACTGATCACAAAATACCTTGTGACATAATTCCACTTACACACAGGAATGGGTGGCTATTGTAAAACTCTAGCTAGTCGCTGAAATTCCTTCTTCACCTATGTAAAAGTGGAACACATCATGAAAAAACAAACTACATCACCCTTCATACTCGTCTTCTAGTACTGGAGATGTAAATCCTAATACATCTTGGTGACACCAGGATGCACTACCCATGATGAAGTAAAAAAACCCCACATCAGCTCCTCAAGTATATCTGTCGGGACCAATACATGACCATGAAAACACATAATATAATCCTTACCCATGGTCCAACCATGAGGTGCGTCCTCACCTACCACACAATCCAATAGAACTTAGGAATATGATAGCTAACTTATCCTTACTCTATCTGGCAATATAGAGGTCACAGCTATGGATGAAAGAATAGTATGCCTCTGACTATCATGCACCTACAAGTACATCTCAGAGAAAAAATACATAAGCTTCCACTCACTACTATCTCGTTTCACTACTTGTATCTGAGTCCTCCTACATAGTGCATCATCCACTATATTTCATTTACCAAATGTGTTGGAAAACTCTATGCCAAAATATTGAAGGTATTCAACCCACCTTCACTGGCTCAAATTCATATCACACTATTCAAATATATACATGAGATTTTTTTGGTCTGTGTACACCATAAAATTCTCTCCCAGTAAATAATGTCTCGAACAATTCAATGTGTGAAAAACTAGAACTGACTCAAGATCATGCATTGGGTAATTCCTCTAATGAGGCCTCAACTACGGAGACTCATATGTGAAGACTATATCCCCATTCATAAGAACTTCTCCCAGCCTAATACCTAATTCATCGCAATACATAGTGTAAATATTTCCTAGATCTGGAAGGATCATTATTTGAACTGAATTCAATCTCCCTTTCATCTCCTAAAAGTCTGTCTCGTAGGAATTTGAACATACATACTTCCCACCCTTCTCATTTAACCTCATCAATTGCACTGATAATCATGAGAAGAGCTATTTGAACTGCATGTAATAACCATCCAGTCCTAAGAAACCCCGCACCTCAGAGATGTTCTTGGCTTAATCCTAGGAAAATATATCTCTAACCTTATTTGGTCCCACTAATACTCATATCTCTAAGATTAGGTGACCCAAGAAGTAAATATGATCCATCAAAAAGTGGCACTTTGAGAGATTAGAATAAAACTAATGCTCTCTCATTGTATTCAAAATTATCTCAAAATGGGTGGAATGGTCATGTCAATAGTTATAATATAGTAAGATACCATCCAAAAAAATTACCATAAATGAATCAAGGTATGGATGGAATACTCGGTTCATCAGTTCCATGAAGACCAATGGAATGTTCATGAGATTGAACAACATAACCAAAGACTCATCTAGATCGTACATGCTCCCGAAGGATATGTGAGGTATGTAGGATGGTCTAAAATGTACCTTATGGTAACCCGATCTCAAATAAACCTTTGAGAAGACCCATGATCCTAGAAGTTTGTCCAAGAGGTCATTTATCCATGATAGAGGATACTAGTTCTCAAACTTCAATTGGTTCAACTTCAGGTAATCCACACATAGCCTGAAGGTACCGTCTACCTTTTTTGTAAAAAGGATCATAAAACCCCATGGAGAAGTACTCGATCAAAGGAAATACATTTTATCTAAATCATCTAGATGCCTCTTGAGATCTTGTAACTCTATTGTAGCCATTCTATAAAGAGTAATATATATTAGTGAACCTCTTGGCACTTGCTTAATAGAGAACTCTACGTCTCTCACCAGAGTCAATCTTGAGAAGTTTTCTAGGAAGAAATCCCTAGAATGATTTAACACTAGAGGGATATTATTCTAATGTGATCCTTGATCATATAGATAAAAACTAGTAATCTGGGATATCATCTCACCCATCCCATGATGCTCGGACCCAGCTAGGCTTGCCTGGACATCCCATTCACCCTTGTGAATACTCTCCACTCTCTATTGATGTAAATATCACCCTTCAAAAATAGTAGTCAATGAAAGAATGAAAGGGAACCGTCCATTTTGAGAATTAAATCAAATACTTTCATCTCAAGGTAGAGAAGATCCCATATGAAGTGACACCCAACAATCTCAATGAGGCACTCCATGCACTATTGTACACCCTCTTTTCTAAGTCCCAAATGAGTTTCAAGAGTCATGATGTCGTCAGAAGACTAAACATTAATACCAAGGATCTCTACAACAGGAACATATATAAATCTATGTGATTCTCCTATATCAGAAAGTGTAGAATCTAAAGTGGATTCTACTAGAATAGTACCTCTAACAGTAGAAGGTCCATGATCCTTCCTCTAGCGGGTCTGTTGCACTACATTTTCCTATCATTTACCACAACCCTATGACACAACTTGGCTACCCTGAGATGATTCAACCTGTTGTCCCTATAAAACCAGGGTTTTTATACCACTACTATGACCACCACCTCAGTATGAATAGCCTGTTATACCATATCTCCCAACCTAGTGAGAAGTTGTTAACCCTAGTCTAGAACATGGCATCAGCGCACACCCTCTCTCACTAGCTACTGGAAAAAAAGTTCTACTAAAAGCGCTATAGATAACCCAACTTATGGAAAGATTAACACTCGACTGGGTCCCACGTACATTTTGGCCCCTTATTTCCCTACCTAACACACTGGTATCACCTCACCTGTATACCTAAATATATGTTCATACCGCTAGAATCATTGGGTTGAAGTTCCAGATGACACTTCCTACTACCAGTCAAAGCAGCACCAGATCGAGATGTTGAACCACCGTGGCTCACACCCCCAACATCTCTTAGCTAACACTATTGGATTAATGCCTAATTCACTATTATATAAATGTTAGTTAATTAAGAGACATGCACCTTTGATCGGATGTCATACCTGAGACCATCCTCAAATCACCGAGCTCTATATAGCTCATCACCCATCAGAATAAGTGTGAAGCACTGGAGCTATGTAAAATGAGTGGGATACTCCATAACTGATAGTGGTCCTAACAACAAATGTAAGAACTCTCGAGCTCTATCAGCACTCAAAGTCTCAAGGCTGTATGAAAATATCTTCATGAAATCTCCTGATGATGGTCAAATTGGGTGATAACATCCCAATATCTCTTGGTGGAATCATGTAACACGTATGTAGATAGATTTACCATCCACTTAGAAGGTGTCTCTAATTTATCCGAGATAGATATCATGGCCTCTAGCCATGACTCCACATATTCCGTTCTACCATTCCCCAAAAACATGGGTGGATACTGCTACTAAAACACACACATCAACTCTTCCATAGCCAGGGTAGGTCACGATGCTACCTCAATGGTCTGCTTGAACTGCAAGAACCCATCACCGAACTGTGCCTCAACACCTATGTCCAGTACAAATCTTGGTGTTGTAGCTAGAATGACTGGAGGATCTACTGGTATATCATGGACTACCACCTCCATAGTGTGATCATCACCACCCTCTTGGCGTACAACTAGAGGTTTTCGTGGTGGCAGGGCTATATGAAGCCTAACACACACCTTAGTTCATGATCATTATCAAATTTTGTAGCTCAAAATCATAGATATTTTACCAGGATAGGTAAAAGCCTTACTCTATTAGAACTCACCCCACCGCCTGCCCCATGGTCCCGGTTTGAGTGTCAAACAATTGAGTGAAACTACCAAAATCCCACTACAAATGTTTTTTCTGGTCAAGTTCCCTATCATAATTCATTCCAATTTTAGTTGTTTTAATATTTGTTTCATTTCAAACTGAGTTCACATTCACATTCGTTGAATTGATACTCATTTCATGTTTATCACATCCCTTTTAGAAAGTTAAATCAATGGTACACTGAATTTTGATCCATGGGGCCCATACTCTCCAAGAATCAAATCTTGGCGTCCACCTATGGAAGATCAAAACACAATTCACTTTAACGTTGAACCATGATATGCCAAATTATGATCCAAGAGGGCCCACACAACTCAAGGACCAAATATTGGCATCCATCCAATCCATACCATAACATATCACAATATACCTATCACAAAAGTAGGCATATCTATCACATCACCAATCACAAAAGCATGAAAATCAATAATACATCCAAAATGGAATGGAATAATGCATGGCATGTGAAATCTAGAAGTTTACTATATGATTCTTGATATGGTATACCCTAATCCTACTGGTTTCAATATAATAGAACCCAAATTCATATAAAAAATAAGTAGATAAATGAAGTGCATCCCCCAATAGTGGAATCAACTCAACTATAACTGTCAAAATTCAAAAAATAACAACTTAATTTGAGTAAATTTACCATTTTCCTATATGTGGGTTAGATACTCCCGAGGATAGCTCATTAAAAAAAATATTGTCTTCCTATAACTATCTATTTTCTCCAAAGACAAACCAAAAAATAAATCCCTTTGATACAACTTTGTAATGTCGAAGACCTTTATGCCACTCAAATGTGCCTCAATCATGGTTGGACACATGACCTTAAGCTCATTTCCCCAAGTTCCAGAGGATTCCGAATTGAATAGAGGGCCTAGGTTTTTCATTGGCAGAGACTATTCTTGTAGCGACTCGGTTTTTGGCCCTATAAGACATTGGAATATTTCTACGAATAATTCTAGAGCTAGGTGTGAAGACGGCATGCAATTATGAGGCCCGGTGTGCTTGGAATTAATTTTATAAAAATATTAAGTATTTTTATACTATTCATGTGGCGGGGGTGTGATATCTCATAAACAGTAGCTCAGAACGAGAGTCTGAGGGCACGGTTGTGTCTGGAACATGCTGTTTACCGTAGGCGAGGTGTAAACTTCGCGGGCGTGGGCTTGCTGTGGAAAACGCCACCAGGGGCATCTTCATAAATAAGTGGAAAAGTTGTTTTATGAGTGTCGGCTCGAATAACTTCTAAACAGAGTCTCAGATCGAAAATCTGAGTCCACTGTTGCGTTTAGAATGACGCGTTTACCCTAAGGGTGACCTTACCTTTGTTTGCATCGGGTATCGGGCGGAGGCGAGTCGGGAGCCGGAGTTGGGAGAGTTTTTATTAAAAAAAAGAGAAATCAATCTCTTCTCCTACCCCTCTCACCTTCTATGCACAGCAGATGGCACCCCACCCCGCCCCCTCCATTCTTCACAGATTCAAGCTCCGGGAGTCCGTTTTCAGCGTCGTTCGTCTGTGGATCCATCTTTAGGGCGTTGCGGACGCCGTTCTGCACCCAAAGCGTCGGTGATCCACCAACAAGTAGGTGGGTTGAGTTTTAAAATCCCAGATCCCATTTATTTGTTGTTTTTCTTCAAATATTTATAAGGGTTTTATAGTTCGGGTCCCGAGGTTTTCGAAACATATTTTTACGAATAATTCCAGAGTTAGTCACGAAGATGGCGTGCAATTCCGAGGCCCGGTGTGCTCGGAATTAATTTTATAAAAATATTAAGTATTTTTATACTTTTCACATGGCGGGTGTGTGATATCTCCTAAACGGTAGCTCAGAACGGGAATTTGAGGGAACTGTTGCTTCCAGAATGTGCCGTTTACCCTTGGTGAGGTGTAAACTTCATGGGAGCTGGCCTGCTGTGGAAAACACCACGAGGGGCATTTTCATAAATAAGTGGAAAAGATGTTTTACGATGGCCTGCTGGCCTACTGAATGGAGTCTTGGATCGCAAATCTGAGACCGCCGTTGCGTTCAGAACAACGCGTTTACCATAAGGGCGACCTTACCTTTGTCTGCATCGGGTATCGGGCGGAGGTGAGTCGGGAGCCGGAGTTGGGAGAGTTTTTGTTAAAAAAAAAGATACATCAATATCTTCTCCTCCCCCTCTCACCTCCTATGCGCAGCGGATGGAACCCCACCCCGCCTCCTCCATTCTTCACCGATTCGAGCTCTGGGAGTCCGTTTTCAGCGTCGTTCGTCTTCGGATCCAGCTTCAGGGCGTTGCGAACGTTGTTCTACACCCAAAGCATCGGCGATCTACCAACAGGTAGGCGGTTGAGTTTTAAAATCATGGATCCCATTTATTTGTTGTTTTTCTTCAAATATTTATAAGGGTTGTATAGTTTGGGTCCCGAGGTTTCCGAAACATGTTTCGAATCTGATTTTGGAGCACCGGGGTGCTTCCGGGGGTTCCCGAAAGTTTTCCGGCAGAAATCCCGGATTCTGTCAGCAGCCATGGCGGAATCTAGTAGGCGCGGCGGCGGCGCGGTGGAGTCCGGCGACGGCGGCGGTGGCACTGTGGTTTCCGGTGACGACGGCGGCGTCGCGGTGATTTTCGGTGAGGCCGGCGGTGGTCCGGCCAGGAATTTTCGAGGGTTCTTTAAACCCCCGTAACTCCGATTTGCGAGCCGTTTGTGGCGACGCGCTCCTTGTGTCGAGATGGACCTTTTGAACTCACTTTGAGAATTTTATGGTTTGGGATCATGGCCCGGTAGTTAGAAACGTCGTATAAAATAATTTTTTTTTATTATTTTACGACTTCGGGTCGTCGTAACTTCTAACCGGAGCGTCTGATTGACATGCCGTCAATGGCATTGAGACCCTGATGATACGACAGACTTTTCTTGAGGGTTTCCTGGTGTTGGGACCGAGTTTGGGGTGTGGGCCCCATGAGGCCGGGTTTTGGCATTTGCGGAGAAACACAACTTTGGCACCAGGAGTCCGATTTTGGCGGATGAATTGTCGATCCTGTGTGTTTTTCTGAGAGAATCGCAATGGTACAATCTATTCGATGAGTTTCGGGATCGAGACGTGGGCCCCACTCGAGCTAGCTTCGGTGAATAGTACCTTTTTCACCGGGGCTCCGTTTCAGACAAACGGGTAGTGGATCCTGTGTGTTTTTTCGAGGGGATCGTCGTGGTATGATCCGCTTGATGTGTTTCAGGATTGTTGTGTGGGCCCCGCTCGGGCAAGCTACGGTGAATAATGCCTTTTTCACCGGTTGTCCGTTTCGGGCGAGTAAATAGACTATCCTATGTGTTTTTCCGTGTGGAATGCGATGGTGGCATTTGTATCGGACTTAGTGCGGTGCAATGTGGAGTTGTTGCGGGTCGCTTGGGTCAGCAATGATTGGACCAGCAGTGGTTGAGGGTACTCCCTTGGTTCGTTTCCACGAGGGTTTTCTCGACATCACAACCCTAGTTTAGGCTTGTGATCCTCTCAATGGGATGTTTAATCTGTTAGAGTTGTGGCATCCCTCCGGTGGGCCCATAGAGGGATCCTCTAGCATTGTGTCCCTAGATCGGGTTCTTGGTATCACTATGACCGCTTATCCATGGGCGATGATCCCCTATCTAGCTGGTCAACCCAGTAGGGTTTGTGGCATCATCGGGAATATGATCCCCTACGCGGTGGGCCGTACTCAGTAGGGTTGTGGAATCATTGGTTACACAATTCCCTACTTCATATGAGGTGTATAGTAGGGTTGAGGTATCGTTGGTTATATGATCCCCTACTTAGCGCGTGGTTTTGGTAGGGTTGCGGCATCATCAGTTCGATCCCCTACAGCGCGAGATGTACCAGATAGGGTTATGGTATCGTTGTGACCACCATTACGCGGGAGACAACCCTCTATCTGAGTGACATGTTTCTACAAATGCTGGACCAGGTTGTGTTATCCCCTATCTGTGAGGTCTACGAATGCCAGATCAGGTTGTGGTATCCCCCAGAAGATCCTGGGAGTGATCCCCAATCTCTGAGATCTTCGTCTACCGGTGTGGGTTCTGGTATCCCCTAGTGGACCCTAGGAGTGATCCCCTTTCTGAGGAGTTTGTTGTTCTTGCTATTTCGGTGTGGTTTTCCTCAGTGACGCTATCCGACGAGCGGGATCTCTTGGGTGAGCGTCTGAGATGTTTGTATGAAACCCAATGGAATGTATCTCTCGGACGAGTGTCATCTGGGATGACAGTGATCGTGGATGGTGCTCTCCTGGTTGTGGAAGGTTGATGGTGATGAGGTTGGTACCTCTTGTGGCTTGGTGCGTGAGCTGGGTATATCTGGATTGTTCAAAGTGTATGTATGGGCATACACCTGAGCTGAGCTGACTAGTTGTGTTTATCCGAGGATGGTCACGAGTTGGAGTATCTCTCTTGTCTGTGTTTCCTATGGCTAATATGAGTGGGTTGTTTCCTTTCAGTTTCTCTCTTTGGTTTTGGGTATTTGGGGTGCCTACTGAGTATGTTTATACTCACCCCTGCACGGGATTTTCCCGCACATGTTTGTGTCTTGTGCAGACCACAAGCCTTTTGAAGGAGTCCCAAGAGGACATAGAGCATGTGGAGCTGAGTGAGTGAGACTGACCTGGGTGTTTACTGGTGCTGTGATGAGGGATCTTTCTAGTGGGTGTTTGTGGCAGCGTTCCCCTTCTTCAGAGCAGGTTGGACACGCTTTTTTAGTTTCTTTTGGTGGGCCCTGCTTTTCCTTTTTGTACTTTTTCTGTTTCTCTCTGGTTGGGATATTTGTATGAATGCATTTTACTTTTCTATTTTACTTATCTCTGCACTATTTCATGGAGATGTTTGTGGGTGCATGTGTACAGATACCTTAGGATAATGCCTCCCATGTCTGTGATAACCTACTCAGCGCTAAACGCCAGCCCCTGGCCTATTGGATGCGGTCTTGGGGAGTCGCGGTTCGAGCCCCATTGGGTCGGGTCGTGACAGAGTGGTATCAGAGGAGGTTCCACCTTTGGGATCTCATAGCGTAGCTTGTCTAGCTGTGAGTTTGGTTTGGGTTGTATAGGGGTAGTGTAATGATGCTTCGAGCTCGACTTTCAGGCCAGAGACTCCAATATTGGTGCGACGGCCGACATATCCATACACTAGGACTCTGATAACCTGCCTCTCAACTTGGGACATTCGTACACTGTTCATAGGGACATAACGGTACATGCATCATATAGGACTAGGTTTTTGGGTTTTCCTTGTCCTTCTTGAGTCAACTCCCTAGATATACTCTTTGACTGTGGTGCATCTTGAATGTATTTCAGGATGCCTCTACGACGATAGCTAGTGAGGGTTCGGCAGCAGGATTGTGGTGACGATATGCCTCGTGTAGAGGTTGTGGACCAGGGCACAGGTTTTGAGGTGGACCTCGAGGTGGTCCACTAGTTGAGCCACCACCTGTCGAGCAGCTGGTTGTGCCGGCAGTGCAGGATGAGGTTGTACACTGGCTAAGTGCACTGCACGAGTTCCAGAGGCAGTGAACTTTGAGGTTTCGGGGTGATCCAGACCCCCAGGTAGCTGATGACTGGCATGAGGCAATCACTCGAGTTTTCCGCCTAGTGAGGACACCTCCAAATCAGATGGTGGTCCTAGCAGCGAGACTTCTGTATGGTTCAGCCGGACGATGATGGAATTTGGTGACACAATCCCATGATGAGGAGACACTTACATGGGAAGAGTTTGAGCGGCTCTTCATGGAAGAGTTCTATCCGGTGATGTTGAGGTCAGTGCAGATCCAGGATCTTCTTCAGCTTTGGCAGGAGGGAATGTCTGTGTCGGAGTACTCAGCGAGGTTTACAGACCTATCGCACTACTCCCTGGATATGGTTCGAGATCAATTCTTTAGGGTTCGGACCTTGAAATAGGGTTTACACGGGGACATCCGAGCAGGTGTGGTTTCCTTGTGCCTACCCACCTATGCTGAAGTGCTGGAGCGAGCATTGGTGGTGGAGAGCTTTCTGGCTGAGCAGATTCCCTTGTTAGTGTTGGGCACGTGAGAGCTAATACGTCGTCATCTGGTATCCGATGACAGACTCAGGGGTTTGGACGTGGCCGACGTTTCAGGAGGCAACCCCAGGATGGAGGATCTAAGGATCAGGGCTCGCAGGGCTCACATGCCAGTTTTGGTCAATCGTAGGAGAGGCGGTGCTATGCTAGCGACAGTCAGGGAAATCTTGCTAGATATTTTCCGACTCGTCGAGCTGCTGAGAGGGAGTGGATCGATAGACCGCCTTGGCAGAGGCATCGTCTCGAGTAAGGAGGTCCGCAGGGCAGCAGACGTGGTGACAGAGTGGGTGCAGTAGGTGGAGGTGGTAGGCGGTATCAGTTGCCACCATCCCAACCCCCAGGTGGTCCACGCTGAGCTCAGGGAGCTGGGGGACGAGGGTGAGGACAACTACAAGCCTTGGAGGCTGTTGACCCAGAAGCTCTACGGATGGATAGAAGTATGCCTTGTGTCCTTTATACTATTTGCAGTAGTTTGATAGACACTGTTTATCCGTACTCTTTCCTTTCCGTTTCTTGATCGAGTTTTGTTCAGGGCATTGGTAAGACCTTGTGTGGGTGTTGTTCATTGTGCATCGAATGCATGAGGAAGAGGGATCCTTCCCCCATTGAGACACATTTTTGTGACACGATTAAAAACCGTGCGGGCGAGTCAGTGCTGCCTAAAGCGGATAGTATTGAGGTTTGGTGGATGAGTCCCGCTAACTTATGCGTTCAGGTAGTGGTGTTTGTTGGTGAACATGCTGGTGTGGGAGACCCAAGTGAGAGCCCAATCAATTTCCTTGTGCTTATGGCTTTTCAGGGACGAAAAGTTCTAAGGGGGGGAGGATGTAGAAACTCGAGTTTTGGCCCTGTCAGACTTTGGAATAATTCTACAAATAATTCCAGAGTTAGGCGCGAAGACGGCGTGCAATTCTGAGGCCCGGTGTGCCTAGAATTAATTTTATAAAAATATTAAGTATTTTTATACTATACACATGGTGGGGGTGTGATATCTCCTAAATGGTAGCTCAGAGTGAGAATATGGGGGCATAGTTGCGTCCAGAACGTTCCATTTACCCTAGGTGAGCTGTAAACTTCGCGGGCGCGGGCCTGCTGTGGAAAACACCACCAGGGGCGTTTTCGTAAATAAGTGGAAAAGTTGTTTTATGAGCGTCGGCTCGAATAACTTCTGAACAGAGTCTTGGATCTCAAATCCGAGTCCACCATTGCGTTCAGAACGATGTGTTTACCCTAAGGGAAATCTTACCTTTGTCTGCATCGGGTGTCAGGCAGAGGCGAGTCGGCAGCCGGAGTTGGGAGAGTTTTTGTTAAAAAAATAGAGAAATCAATCTCTTCTCCTCCCCCTCTCACATCCTATGCACAGTGGACAGAACCCCACCCCGCCTCCTCTATTCTTCGTCGATTCGAGCTCTGAGAGTCTGTTTTCAGTGTCGTTCGTCTGCGAATCCAGCTTCAGGGAATTGTGGATGCCGTTCTGCACCCAAAGCGTCGGCGATCTGCCAACAGGTATGTGGTTTGAGTTATAAAATCCCAAATCCCATTTATTTGTTGTTTTTCATCAAATCTTTTTAAGGGTTGTATAGTTCGGGTCTCGAGGTTTCCGAAACATGTTTTGGATCTGATTTTAGAGCACCGGGGTGCTCCTGGGGGTTCCCGGAAGTTTTCCAGTGGAAATCCCAGATTCCGGCGGTGGCCATGGTGGAATTTGGCAGGCGCGGCAGCGGCGCGGTGGCGGCGCGGTGGAGTCCGGTGATGGCGGCGGTGGCACGGTGGTTTCCAGCGAGGCTGGCGGTGGTCCGGCCAGGATTTTCTAGGGGTTCTTTAAACCCCCGTAACTCGCAAACCGTAACTCCGATTTGCGAGCCATTTGTGGCGACGCACTCCTTGCGTCGAGTCGGACATTTTGAACTCACTTTGAAAATTTTATGGTTCGAGATCATGGCCCGGGAGTTAGAAACGTCGTATAAAATAATAATATTTTATTATTTTACGACTTTGGGCCGTCAAAACTTCTACCCTGAGTGTCCGATTGACGTGTCGTCAGTGGTGTTGAGACCCTGATGATACGACAAAATTTTCTTGAGGGTTCCCCGGTGTTAGGACCGAGTTCGGGGTGCAGGCCCCACGAGGCTGGGTTTTGGCGTTTGCAGAGAAACACAACTTTCGCACCAGGAGTCTGATTTTGGCAGATGAATAGTCGATCCTATGTGTTTTTTCGAGAGGATCGCAATGGTTCAATCCGTTCGATGAGTTTCGGGATTGAGGCGTGGTCCCCACTCAATCTAACTTCGTTGAATAGTATCTTTTTCATCGGGGGTCCGTTTCGGACAAACGAGTAGTGGATCCTGTGTGTTTTTCCGAGGGGATCGCTATGGTGTGATCCACTTGACATGTTTCAGAATCATTGTGTGGGCCCCGCACGGGCTAACTAGGGTGAATAGTTCCTTTTTCACTGGTTGCCCGTTTCGGGCGAGTAAACAGCCTATCCTGTGTTTTTTTCCGCGTGAAGCGTGACGGTGGCCTCGGTATCGGCCTTGGTGCTGTGCAGTGTGGAGTTGTTGCAGGTCACTTAGGTCAGAGATGATTGGACCAACAGTGGTTGAGGGTACTCCCTTGGTTCATTTCGATGAGGGTTCGTGCGACATCACAACCCTAATTTAGGCTTGTGATCCTCTCGATGGGATGTTTAATCTGTTAGAGTTGTGGCATCCATCTGGTGGGCCCAGAGTGGGATCCTCTAGCATCGTTTTCCTAGATCGGGTTCTTGTTATCATTGTGACTACTTATCCAAGGGCAGTGATCCCCTATCTTGCTGGTCAACCCCATAAGGTTTGTGGAATCATCAGGAATAGGATCCCCTACGTGGTGGTCCGTACTCAGTAGGGTCGTGGAATCATTGGTTACACGATCCCCTACTTCACATGAGGTGTATATTAGGGTTGCAGTATCGTTGGTTATATGATCCCTGACTTAGCGCGTGGTTTCGGTAGGGTTGCGGCATCGTCAGTTCGATCCCCTACAGTGCGAGATGTACCAGATAGGGTTCCGGTATCATTGTGACCACCATTACATGGGAGGCGATCCCCTATATGAGTGACGTGTTTGTACGAATGCCAGATCGGTTTGTGGTATCCCCCAGTAGATCATGGGTGTGATCCCCTATCTGTGAGTTCTACGAATGCCAGATCGGGTTGTGGTATCCCCCAGCAGATCCTGGGAGTGATCCCCTATCTGTGAGATCTTCATCTACCGGTGTGGGTTCTGGTATCCCCTAGTAGACCCTAGGAGCGATCCCCTATCTGAGGTGTTTGTTGTTCTTGTCGTTTCAACGTGGTTTTCCTCAGTGATGCTATCTGACGAGATGGATCTCTCAGGTGAGTGTCTGAGATATTTGTATGAAACCTGATGGAGTGTATCTCTCAGATGAGTGTCATCTGGGATGATAGTGATCGTGGAGGGTGCTCTCCTGGTTGTGGAAAGTTTTTGGTGATGAGGTCGGTACCTCTTGGGGCTTGGTGCGTGAGACGGTTATATCTGGATTGTTCAAGGTGTATGTATCGGCATACACCTGAGCTGAGTTGACTAGTTGTGTTTAGCTAAGGATGGTCATGAAATGGAGTTTCTCTCTCGTATGCGTTTCCTCTAGCTGGATAAGAGGGTTGTTTCCTTTCAGTTTCTCTCTTTGGTTTTGGGTTTTTGGGGTGCCTAATGAGTATGTTTATACTCACCCCTGCACGGGCTTTGCCCGCACATGTTTGTATCTTGTGCAGACCACATGCATTTTGACGGAGTCCCAGGAGGACCCAGAGCAGGCGGAGCTGAGTGAGCGAGACTGACCGGGGTGTTTACCGGTGCAGTGATGAGGGAGCTTTCCAGCAGGTGTTTGTGGCAGCGTTCCCCTTCTTCAGAGCAGGTTGGACACACTTTTGTAGTTTCTTTTGGTGGGCCATGTTTTTACCTTTTGTACTTTTTCGGTTGCTCTCTGGTTGGGATAGTTGTATGCATGCATTTTACTTTTCCATTTTACGTATCTCTACACTGTTTCATGGAGATTTTTATGGGTTCATGGGTACAGATACCTTAGGCTAATGCCTCCCATGTGTGTGATAGCATACTCGGTGCTAGACGCCAGCCCCTCGCCTATTGGAGGCGAGGTTGGGGAGTCGCAGCTTGAGCCTCGTTGGGTCGGGTCGTGAAAATTCCCTCATTAACATAGTGTAACTCAACCAAAATATTACAAGAGTTCAATAAAGGAAGCAGTAAACCATACAACATAAATAAACAACGGAAGATTAATGGTATAAATAAAGACATAAGTCATATCATATAATAAATGATAGTTCATTTCATATTTATATAATTATGACACCAAAATAGGTACACAATATTCATATACAATACATGTAACAAAAGTACATAAAATACAAAAAATAATCCTAGTAGCATCCCAAGCCTCGACTTGGTCCCACACCCTCCTCCTAAGAAGCATATCAAGTACTCTTTTTAGGGTGCTTTCCCTTATCAACACCTGCAATCATATAATCTGTTTGGGTCCCAAAAAGGGTCCCAAATATGGTGTGAGACTAAATCCTACTTGGAAACCACCAAAGATCTATGCCAATCAGTAATTGAATATATATATATAAAGTAGTGTGCAATATGAAATGAAGTAAGAAAGAAAATACTCAGAAGTAAACATTTTCCATGCACTAGTTTTCATTTATATTTATTTAGTTCAATTCATATTTAATTAAAAATTTCAATTAAATTGAAATTTTATATATTTCAAGGTCCAGGTTAAGCCCAGCTTCCCCTGTGTAAGTGGAAGCACAATAGATTCCGCAAAAGTCCATCTAAACAACATAATCCAATATTGACTCCACGCTTTTACTTTGGCATGAAGACACATTACAAGTCATTTCATTTATAATCCAAATCAGAACCTAGGCCCATCCTTGACATTCCTAAGCTAGAATTCAAGTATCACTCTAGGTGCAATATGAACCCACACCATACAAATGCATCCCTAAAGAAACTCTTAGGAACCCAGTATCACTCTAGGTGAGGAATAAAGTCCCATCCAATCAAGACAGTCCTAGACACTTTTCTAAAGAAGCCCGAGTATCATCCATGACATAATAGTCAACCCCCTTTGAGTATATCCATGGTATTCTATATGAATCCATGTATCAATTCACTTATAAGTCAATCCTTAATGAGTCTATCCATGGAATCCTTTATTTGGATCCATGTATCACTCATGACATATATAGGTTCATACCAATGAGTATGCCCATGGTATTCTAATATGAAGCCATGTATCACCCAAGGTGTATAAGTCAATATGTACAAGATTACATACATGGAATTCCCATAAAAATCCATGTATCACCCCATCTTATTAATCATTTAACCAATTCAATTTCATTAAAACTATTCATTAAACATGCCAAGGTAAAAACAAAATTCATTCAATATAACTCACCTCAAAAGGGGGACTCAGGAAAGTAACAACCTCAAAGGATTGGACTTTCATTTCCTCACATGGGTATAAAATGATAATGAGATTCAAAATCATAATCAATCATTCACACAGATGGACTCAATATAACTCACAAAGGCTAGAAAAAGAGGGGTCATTTTAATACTCACATGGACATTTTAAATATACCAATCCTAACAATCCTATCAGGATATCACATGGCTTAGTAATCATATTACATGGTAAAATAAACAATTAGATAAATTCAATTCAATTGCATCAAATCAAGGCATAACCTCTACTTTAATCACATGGGAAAGGCGATACAAGGAAACATGATTTAAATAAGAAATGACATATATGGGTGAAGGGGAATGTTATCCGTCCCATACTCTTAATTCATTTCACATATAAACTAATTCATCAATTGATTATAATTCAATTTACCCATTTAAACCCATGGAAATACGAGGCACATATCAAGGGAACCATGGGTAATTCATAAGCCATCAAAATGGAAATTAAATCTAACACACCTAATGGGCTGGTTTATTCAAGGTTCACAACATATAAATTACATTATCAAGAACATTCAATTACCTAGAACATTTCTATAAATAATAAGGTTCAATTTCCAATTAAAGAAAAACCCAAAAAATGGGGATGCAACATGAAGGCATATATAAATAGGTTTAATCAAAGTGAAAGGCACCAAACCACAAACCTTAGGTCCGTGCTAGATAGCTCATCCAATATCATGCTCTGATTTGGTCTAGATTAGTACAAATTAGAAGAACAGATGAAGAATTTGAAATTAAGTCATACGATCCTAAATATAAATAGTGAAATCAACATCTAGAAGAATTAAAAATGTATAAAAATTAATTTACATCATACCGTTACATGTCTAATGAGATAGATAGTGCTCAAATCGAAGTTTGGATGGAGACAGTACCTCAAATCCTAGAATATCTCAAGGTGGAGAGATCACATTGTTTCCCTTTTATGTGCAATGAAGAAAAGAGAATTACATTTTAATTTATAAAAACTTTTAGGGTAAATTCATCATTTTACCCAAAAAAAACTTGGTTTCATGGTTTTTCAAACAGTGTGCTAGGTCACACGATCTACTATAGGGAAAAGGGGAACTTGCATGGTTTACCCCATAGTTTAAAAACTGGGTGCAAACTATACAAAGATTCTCTATCAAAATTTTCTGAAATTAAAGACCTTGTGACATAGGAATGTGCCTCATTATGCATGATTTACACAAACCATGAAGCATGTACAACCCCTATTTTCCATCCACACATAGTTTAGTCAAATCATACAGCCTGCCCCACACGTTTTACACTAATTGTGCACTAGGCCATTTTCAGTCCAAAATATGGGTTCTGGGCTCCAAAATAGCCTCAGACACCTCCAAAACAATAGTTCTCAAGATGGAAACTTGTATTAGGACATATTTAAGAAATTAATATGAGAATTAATAGAAAAAAAGGAATATATACCTCAAAGAAGAACTGTGTTCTTACAATATAGAATAAAAGAATTATTGAATAATATAAATGTTATCTACCTACATTTTTACATTGTTAATTTTATTCAGATCGTTTATCGATAATTAAACTTTTTTAAACCTTTTTTATAACATGAAATTTCATATATCAATTTCCAAAATATGTATAACAAGAAAAATTAAAGGGTAAATAACTAATAAAATAGTATAAAACTTATGAATAAAGTAATTTTTTAATACATCTAAAAACCCTACCTAGTAATGAGTACAAACAATATGGAATGTATTCATCTGGGTAGAATATTCATAACATCCAATAGCCACTAAAATATAAAATTCTCAACATTAATGAAAAATTTAATGAATAGTGTTTCACAATTTTGTTATATAATTCTTACCAGTAAAGGAATTAAAGAAACTAACTCTCAATCTCTGTATTCTCTAATCTTTCACATATAAAATTAACTCTAAAAACATCACTCAAATATTTCATAGTTGTTGAAATGTACTCAGGATCCATAAATCCATAATCATAATTACTATCATTTTTTATGAAAATAACTTAGATATACCTAATTAGACAAGTAATAAATTAATTCACTATACGTTTTATTTATTTAAATAAATAAAAATAGATTTAGAAATTTAAATACATAGAAAATAATCGTAACATGGGTACAAGAAGATATTCAACATTAATAGGATTCAGGATAAATTTTTGAAATAATATTAATGCATAGTCTCTCCCATAACTATTAGCATTCATCATAAACTCATAATACAGCTCCAATATTGAATATTTTTGTGTTAATTTTATTATCCCATCCATATCAACATAAATATATAATGGTTTTAATTCTTAACACTTTTTTCCGTTGATTCCTTTTATTTTAGGTGCTACTATATAAAGTAAATGTAAGATAACATTACAAGTATTTTTGAATCAAAAGTAGATAAAAATTAAAAAAGAATGCATACATCATATATTAGCTGGCCAAGAAGGCTATCATGAAAGAGTAAAAAATGTCATATTCTATCTTCCACAAAGCCAACCTCCTCAATAAGCAAAGACACAAGATCAGTAGGATCAATAACATCATTCATCACTTTTCTTACCTGAATAGAGTGGATATGTTGGGGATGTCCATAGTACCATAATTTATGTATGATTATTTATGATACAATATTAATTTGGGGATCCACTATATGAAACTCATAGTATATGTTTTGGTCCAAATGAGGAGGTGGAGGATATGGGTTGGAAAGCTATATTTGTTGAATATAATCTACAAACACGGCTTATAAAAACAATTTAATTTAATTGTATATTGACTGTTTAACCTATTGTCTCTTGGAATTAAAGGAATTTATTTCTCTCTTGTATTTTTCCCCCTTTATGTCATAATAGGACGACCAAAAAAAATTATAATATCAATACCCACCTCATAAACACTTACAAAGTCTGGGTTCTCTTTCTTTTCTAATGTTGTGTCCAGAATGTTTATCCTACCCTCAGTGATATAATTCTCCTATGTCACTTGATTTTAAATGGATTCCTAATATTACATACTAAAATGTTATATTAGTGTTTATTTTTTAATATAATAACATTCAATGAAAATTATAACTAATTTATAACAAGTTTCCCAGGTACTTCTCTTAATGGATTTATATGAAACATTATATTTTTTTTCATCCTTGAAATTCTACATTTTTTATGGTGAGTGGCGGGAGAATTGGGGATAAACTATAACTACTTATATCCAATGATATATTTATCTATTAATGATTCAAACTTTCTATCAATCATTGTCTCCTCAAGTAAATGATACTCTCTATGTGATAAAGTATTAGGGTACATGTTCCTCAACTAGATATCTTTTTCAGATCTCATAGAGACCTATTATATATGAATAAATGAACAAGATTTCATGTAATTAAAAATATTTTTACAAAATTATTTTATATAAAATAATTATAATACCATAAAGGCTTCATCCCTTTAACTGGACAAAAATTTCTCTCATGTTTCTACATCTAAAAACTCATACATGAGGCTTGAGTTTTGATTCGGTCTCTTCCCAAAAACAAAGGATTTTGTCAATTTTGTTTTAAAATATCTTTATCTAACTAAATAAAAAGATAACCACCACTTATTAAATTATTCAATTTATTAAAAGTTGAATGACATATATAATTGAATATATTAAATATTATTCATGTAAAATATATAATATTTGAATAACTAGATAAAAAATAACCAGTTGAGATATTTTACCGCCACAGAATCCAAAATATAATATTTCATCATATTCTATGCACCCTTTCAATCAGAATATAAAATTTAAATCCTATAATGTCTCTAAATGTCTAGGTATTTTTCATCCTGTCTTTTTAATTACATAACTTTTAATTTCATTTTACAAATAGAGGATCTTTAAAGTATTGTGTCTTAGAAATCAGGAACAATAAAACATGAAAAATCTAAACACTCTTTTAAATACACATAAAAATATTCTTAAAAATTTTGTCCAATGTATAATTTTTGCATCTCATAACCTATAGAAATACATCAAAGGTGAGCATAAGGCTGAGTAAGTAAATCATGAGAATCCGTTTACTTGTGAGGTCAATAAGAACTTATTGAAAAACATAAAGTCATGATAAATGGAAAATGATGCATATCATAATAAAAATAACATGCATCATAACTTTAATATTTGGAAAAGACATTTAATTTATACATTCATAAACATATCACCAATGTTCATCCTCAAGGTGTCATAAAAATTACCAAGGTTATTCACCAATGTATCGGGAAACTTTTCATCTCTATAGATTAAATTCTTTACCCAATGCATTGGATAAATATCAAGTCACACCCTTAATATGTCTTTATTTTCATGTGATCCACATAGATCATAATAATACAATTCATAAATAACCCATAGAGAGTAAATGTAATGGATTTCACTTTAAAATCATGACATTTTAAAAGTGCTTAAAAGCATGATCATTATGTCTTTTATTACCCGTGGAAAAGGAATGAGGGTTTCATGTATGTTAATTCCAGAATCACATATATAAATTTTATGTATTGATGGATAACTATGTAAATGAAAATATATTTGGGTATTCACATAAATAAAATGAGATAATTTCTTGAGAAAAAAGAGAGAGAATTTGAGATGAAAATTCTGCAGTATAATGGCTATATAACATGGTTTGGAAAACATTAAAAAGAGACAGGAAAAGGGTATAAAATTCATAAAAGAGTCATTTTATAGTATTGGGACATAATAAAATATAAATAATATCATGGTGTGGATATTTTAATGACATACCTATTGAAAATGAAACTTGAAAGAAAAGAAAAGATGTGATTTCTTTTACGAAAATTCGGCAGCCTAACGACGTCAATTAAAAATTCAGAAAATACATTGATGAGAGTAGAAAGGGAATATCATAATTTGGAAATGAAATTGATAGTAATAAGATTATATAAGAACATACCCCCACATAAGAAGATTGAAACTAGAATGCATAACATAAAGGAAATCATGACTAAAAGTGGGTGAAAGGTTCCCTTACCTTCAAGAGTAACTTCAAAAGAATCATGGTTGGGACCTTGTGGGGCTTGAGGGAACCTTGGGAGGACTCATAGAGAGGTGAAAATACTAGGTATTTGATGAGGAAGATTTTGGAATGAAATGAAAGAGGGAATGGCTTGGTATATATAGCAAAAGTGAGGGAATATTTTATTCATTTCCAAGGGACACCGCATCGGTTGTATTTGAAAAACCATGGTCTTTCCCATGGTATTTTCCCATGGTATTGTCCACTTGGGACACCTAATAACATATCATACTATTCAAAAGTTGTCCAGAATTATTACATCATGATTACATCATTAATGACGTCGTTAAACACCCTCAAACTCCAAACTGTATTTTTTAATATTCACCTAAAAAATTTTTTTTATAAAAATCTCATAAATTCACCCTAACCTAATATAGATGCTCTGAATTAAAAAATTAAATCCATTTTATGAATATAATTTTCTAATTATGAGATATTTAATTTTTGAGTAAAAATAGTATTTACCTGAATAAATACTAATACATAACTAAGATGTTATGGAATAATTATTTACTTATTCTATTATATCACATTACCTTTCAAGATGCCTAAATTATATTTATACTTTCTTAAGTGAGATTACTATTCCATTGGTCACATTACTATTCATAAGGGTAATATTACTATTCATAATTTAATATTCACTAGAAATTATATTGTTCTTATTAGACTCTAAATTTCTTACTGATCAAAACTGCAAAAGACCATTTTTTGAAAATAATTTCACATTATTAAGTATTTAATTTATACAAAATATTTTCAAAATACCCTTTTTCCAAAATTCACCAATAATATTGATCTTCTATAAATTCATCCTATATGTATCTGGACATTTTAAGTTCAAAAATTTCACCATAATAAAAAATTTATTTATACAAAAAGGATTGCACAAAGTAACTAATGACTAGTTAAATATCCCCTTATAACACCTATATAGAACCTAAGATTAATATGTGTTATGGTGATAGAATATTGGGGCGGATTGGACAACATTTCCTGAGTGGGGATTTCTATGAGCTTGAAATTTTCTCGTAGTCAATTCCATTCAAGCTTCACATGTTGGAGTTCGGCATGGGATTGGTCCAGAGCAAAGCTTAGTGATGAAACCTCCTTTCTAAGCTCTGACAGATTGGCTTTGTATGGCCCGGGTCTATTGGATGAGGCTATTAACTCTTACATCTATATTAATTAACCAAGATCACTTGTATTTATAAACAATAATCGTAACGTTAAGAGTTTAGTTTTCAATGGTCATATTGACCAACAATAATATAATAGTCGAAACCCAATGGTATTATTTTAATTATTCTCACCTCATTTATTAAAGGATATGGTTTTGTTGAGTATAAAATAAAATAACAGTAAAATTTATGAAACAAATGTTATTCAAAAGTTTGGGTCATTTCATTCTTACCACTTTAAGAAATTTCATCCATGAAATTTTAACTCATACCCTTAGAAGAGAAAAGGTGTGGGTAATTCTACCTCATATAATCCCCTAGTTCCCACGTGGCTTCTTCACATTTTTGGTTTCTCCACAACACCTTAACTTGGTGGGTACTCTTGTTGCGTATAACCTTGTCTCTACAATCCAAGAACTTCATCGGCTGCTCCTTATAAGTGAGGTCATGTTCCAGTTGAACCACCTCTAGATTTAGTAAATCTGAATGGTCAAGTATGTACTTCCTCAAGAGGAATATGTGGAAGAAATCAGGAACATGTGATAGATTTAGTGGAAGTGAAACCTGATAGGCCACTACTCCTACGTGATCAAGGATTTAATTGGGGGAAATGTAGGTAGGATTGAGCTTCCCTTTCTTCCCAAACCTCATGAAAATATTCCAAGGTGAAATTAGAAGAATTACTTTATCAGCAACATCAAACTCCAAGTCCCTTCGATGGTTGTCAGCATAGCTCTTTGGCCAACTCTGAGTAGCCTTAATGTGATGTTGGATGGCATGGACTTTTTTTGTCATCTCTTGCACAATATCATTCCCAAGAAGCATTCTCTCATCAAATTCATCCCAACAAGTAGGATTTATACATCATTACCCATATAGAGCTTCATATTGTTCCATTTGATTTCTCAAGTGGAAGCTGTTATTATAAGATAACTAAACTAAAGGGAGATGTTGATCCCATCCACCTTTAAATTTGATTGAGCATGTTATCAGCATGTCCTCGAGTGTTTGAATAGTCCTTTCAGAATGTCCATCAGTTAGGGTGATAGGCTATACTGAAATTCAATTCGGCACTCAGAGCATGTTGAAGACTTCTCTGGAATTTTGATGTGAACCTTGGATCATGATCACATATAATAGAAATTGGAACTCCATACATACTTACCACTTCCTTCACATAAATCCTGGCATGTTGATCAAGAGAGAAATCTTCTTGAATGGAGATAAAATGGGTAGTCTTAGTGAGACGGTCCATAATGACCCATATCACATTGTTTCATTTGGAAGTTCTCGGGAGAACAGTTATGAACTCCATAGTGATATTATCCCACTTCCATGCTGGTATGGGTAGTGGTTGCATTTCCCCTTTAGGGATTTGTCACTCTGCCTTCACTTGCTAACATACTAGGCACCTTGAAGTGTAGTAAGCAATATCCATTTTCATATTATCCCACCAATAACGATCACAAAGGTCCCTATTCATTTTTATGCTTCCGGGATGTATAGATAAAGTATAGCTATGAGCTTTATCCATCAACTCCTTAATTATTTCTGGAATATGTGGAACACATAGTCTTGTAAAAAATTTCAGTACACCTTCTCGATCAATATTGAACTCGATAAACTTTCCCTCCTTCACAACATCAAATTTCTTTTGTAACAAAGGATCCTCTTTCTGAGATTTACTGATCTTTTCTAGTAATGACAATTGAGAAATATTTTGGGTTAGGTTTGATGATGTCCCTTACCTTATAATTCCCATTTCCAGCTATACTAGGTCATTGATCAAAGGATATCTTTGAATCCTCATCATGGAAAGAACAGTTGTTTATTTCCTTCTTAATGCATCTACGTCATTTTTTCTCTTTCGGGATGATAATGAATTGAATAATCATAGTCTTTGAGAAGTTCCAACCATCTCCTCTATCTCATGTTCAATTCCTTTTGTGTGAAAATATACTTCAAACTTTGATGGTATGTGTATTTATCACATTTCTCCCCATAAAGATAGTGCCTCCATATCTTCATAGTAAAAATGACCACAACCAGATCAAAATCATGCATATGATAGTTCTGCTCATTAGTGTTAAACTGTCAAGATACATAAGAAATGACTTTGGAATTTTTCATGAAGAATCACTCAAGCCCTTTCAGAGAGTCATCGCTAAAAATAACAAATCCATATCCACTTTAGGGAAGAGTTAACACAGGTGAAGTAACAAATCTCTTCTTTAGGTCTTAGAAACTTTCCTAACACTCCTTTTTCTAGATGAACTTGACCCCTTTTCGAGTTAACATGATTAATGGATTTGAAAGTCATGTATTTTTTTTTCATAATCCTCCTACAATATGCCACTAACCCAATGAAACTACGAATCTCAGTTATTAATGTAGCCTAAGGCCACTTCTCTATAACTTTTGTCTTTGCAGGGTCAACTATGATTCCTTAATTGGTTACAATGTTCCCCAAGAAAGAAACTTTTTTTAACCAAAATTCACATTTTTTGAAATTTTCAAAAAGCCTCTCCTTCCATAGAGTTTGAAAAATAACCCTTAGATGCTCCTCATGCTCCTCAAAACTTTTGGATTATATCAGAATATCATCAATAAAAACTACTACAATGTTATCAAGGTATTCCTTAAAGACTCTATTCATAAAATACATAAAAATAGCAGGTGCATTAGTCAGTCAAAAGGGAATAAAGACAAACTCACAATGCCCATATCTTTATCAGAAAGTAGTTTTTGGAATATATTCTTTCTTCACCCTCAATTGATGATAACTATATCTAAGATCAATCTTAGAGAAAAATTGAGCCCCATGATGTTGGTCAAATAATTCATCAATTCTTGGAAGAGGTTATTTGTTCTATATTGTGATCCCATTCAATTATCTATAATCAATGCATAGCCACATCGATCCATCCTTCTACTTCACAAAGAGAATAGGTGCTCCCAAAGGAGACACACGTGGTCGGATAAACCCCTTCTCCAAAAGATATTGAAGTTGTTTCTTTAATTCATACAACTCCAAATTTTTTATCTAGTATGTGGTCTTTGATATCAGATGAGATCTGGGTATGAGTTCAAAAGATTAACTCTACCTCTCTTTTTGGGGAAGGTCTAGGTAACTCCTTAGGAAATATGTCAATGTATTCTTGGATGATGGGGACATTTTCTATCCTTAAACTCTCATTTACTTCTTCTTCATAACCAATCAACTCAATAAAAGAAAGATATAAGAGGTTCTTCTAGACAAAGATCAGGTTGAGATATCTCTCCTTGGAATTTAAATATTGGTTTTCCATTAAAGACCACTTAGATTTCCTTGCTTCTGTATTTGATCTTATCATTATACTTTGAGATCCAGTCCATCCCTAGTATAATTTTGAATTCCAGCATGGGAATGACTACTAGAATTGTGATAATATTGTGCTCACTATGGTAAATAATAGAGTTTCTAAACACTAAAAATTCTTGGATAATCCCTCCAGGAGTCTTGACTGATAACTCTAATTTTAGAAAATCAAGGGTTGATTCTAAATTATTTGCAAACATGGAGGAAATAAAGGAATGTGTAGAACAATAATCAAACAAAGTACTTTCTAACTTTGATAGAACACCAAGATTACCTTCTACCACATCATTTTGTGGTTCAACTTCATCTATAGTGATTGAAAAAGTACAACCTTTCCCACTGGGCCTTTGCAGAGGCTGATGGTGATTCCCCTCCACTTACCTTGAATTTGGACAGTGATTGTCAAAGTGCCCAAGTTGTCCACACTTATAGAATTATACATCAGGTAGGGCCTTCACCATCTTCCCGTTTTTGTTAGTGTTGGGAAGTTGAGAATTATCCTCACTATGACAATTATGTGCAATATGTCCATCTCTTCCACAGTTGTAGCACTTCTCACTCTCGAGCAAGTAGTTCCTAAGTGCTTCATCCCACATTTATTACATGTGGGATATTTCACTTTCTTGCCTTCTATTCCCTAATCAAATCTCATAACTAATGTTGGATACATTGATATCTTCTTGTCATTTTATTTATGAGTCCATTGTGTATCACCAAACTCTAGTTCTACCTTCATTGCACTTCGTACGATCTCCTCACAGCTTTCATCGTCTCAGTTGGCTAGATTCTTTTGCAGATTAGGTCATATTCCACCAAAGATTCTATCAAAATTCCCATTAGGATCCATTAAAAATCTTTACTTGTAATGGGAAAGTCTGGTGAAGTTCATCTTGTAGCTTCCCACAGATTCATTCTCCTTATGCTTCAGCTCGAGAAACTCCTTCTCTATTCTTATTCTCATTGAATGAGTGAAACACTTATTGAATAAAATCCTTTTTAACTCTTCCCACTCCATATATTCAACCTCCACTATTTTTTTCATTCTTTTAATCAGTTCCCACCACTTATTATCTTATCCCTCTTAGAGAAAAATATCCAGGGTCACCTTCTCATTCTCTTAACAATAGAGCACAGAAAACAGCTAATCTATAGAGTTGATCCACTATTTTGCAATCAATGTTTTGGTAGATCCACTAAAGTTTGGTGGTATATGACACATAAAGGACTCAATATAATGTTGTTACCTTCGTATTGAAATCGGTCTCTCAATTTGATTCGAGTTATTTCCCATAACTTGAGTCAGTTGGTTTATCATTCTTATGAAATTTTCCATTCCGTCTTCCATCAGAGGGATATCAGAGCATGGTCCATTGTGGTCATCATTTGCATGGTTCCTCCTATTTAGCTCCATTTTCTAAAATAATAAAACCTTAGTGATAAATTTATTTCATTTACTAATCCTTTAACTATAAAGGTTTTTATGTCTTAAAACGTCATGCTTAATCAATTACATTTCTCTATAAATCATTCATAATGATTCATAAAAAGATTATGATTAACCAAACATATCCCTCAGGACTGTCAAAACAAGAGTTTATCAAGGCCCATTGTCATGTACCCAGATACCTTTGGTCAAGCCCGAAACTCCTTGTTGGAGTTTTCACTTCTAGGTACATATGTACTAGAGCCACATCCAATTGTTCATATCCAGACATGGATTTATTTATTCGTAAACCACATACTTAATATTTCACCAAAATACCAGGAAATTTTCTTATACTTAAACTTTTATATAGGGTTATTTATAATGTTTTCATAGCATAATTTACCTAAATAACTAAACTATCCTTTGATACCAACTATGACATCCTGCCTTTTTAATTTCATACCTTTTCATTACATTTTACAACCATAGAATCTTTAACGTATAGTGTCGTGGAAATCCTGAACAATAAATCATAAAAACATAAAACACTTTTGAATCCCATTTAAAATCTTATTTAAAAGTTCATCCTATGTAAAATTATTGTATCTCATAACCTGAAGACATACATCAAAGTAAAGGGTGAGAATAAGGCCTAGTAAGGGAATAAAAGGAATCATTTTACTTGTGATGTCAAAAAAAACTTATTGAAAAACATAAAGACATGAGAAATGGAAAATGAGGAATATCATAATAAAAAGAACATGAATTAAAACTTGAATATGGGGGGTAAAACATTTAATTTAGAAATTCATGAACATATCACCAAGGTTCATCCCCAAGGTTTCATTAAAAATTTACCAAGGTTATTTACCAAGGTATCATGAAACTTGTCATCTCTAGAGATTAAATTAATTAACCAATGCATTTGATTGATATTAGGGAACACCATTAATATGTATTTATTTTAATGTGATCCACATAGATAATAATTATACAATTCATAAATAACCCATAGAGAGTAAAATTAATGGGTTTCACTTCAAAATCATGACATTTTAAAAGTTCTTAAAAGCATGATCGTTATTTCTTTTATAACCCTTGGAAAAGGAATTAAAGATTCATGTATGTTAATTTTAAAATAAAATAGATCAATTTTATGTCTTCGTGGATACATCAGGAAATGAAAATTTATTTGGTTATTCAGAAAAATAAAATGAGTGAATTTCTGGAGAAAATAAGAGAGATAATTTACGACAAAAATTCTGCAGCATAATGACTATATAACATGGATTAGAAAACAATAAAAAGAGAGGGGACAAGGGTCTACCATCCTTAAATTAATCATTTTATAGTAGGGGGATAGATTAAAATAGAAATCAAATCATGGTGTGGATAATTTAATGAAATACCACATGAATAGGAAAAAGAAAATAGAAGATGCGATTACTTTTACAAAAATTCAACAGCCTAGTAGCATCACGTAAAAATTTAGAAAAAAAATTGATGAGAGCATAAAGGGTCTCTCAGAATTTGGAAATGAAGTGGACAGTAATAATATTATATAATAACATACCCCAAAATAAGAAGATGGAAACTAAAATACATAACATAAAATAAATCATGACTAAAAGTGGAGGGTGAAAGGTTCCCTTACCATGAAGAGTAACTTCGAAAGCTCGATGTTTGGGACCTTGGGGGGCTTAATGGTCGATTGGTAGGACTCTTTGGGAGGTAAAAAGACCAGATCTTTGATGAGAATGATTTTTGAATGAAAGGAATGTGTGAATGGATTGGTATTTTATAGCAAACGTGAGGGAATATTTTATTCATTTCCAAGGGACACCTCATCGGTGGTATTTGAAAAACCATGGGCATGCCCATGGTATTTTCCCATGGTATTGGTCACTTGGGACAACTCGTAACATATAAAACTATTCAAAATTATATTATAATTATTCAATCATTATTAAATCATTAATGATGTCATTAAACACCCCAAAACTCAAAACTGTATTTTTTACTATTCACTAAAAAACAAAAAAAATTATAAAAATGTCATAAATTCAACCTAAACTAATATTTTTCTCTGAATTGAAAAATGAACTCCATTTTATGAAAATAATTTTACAATTATGAGATATTTAATTTTAATGTAAAAAAACTATTTACCTAAATAAATACTAATACTTAAATAAGAAGTTTTGAAAAAAAATATTTACTTATGCTACTATATCACATTACCATTCAAGATGACTGAATTATATTTACACTTTCTTAAGTGAGGTTACTATTCCATTGGTCACATTACTATTCATAAGGTTAATATTACTATTCATACTTTACTATTAACTAAAAATTAATTTGATCTTATTAGACTCTAAATTTCTTACTGATCACAACTGTAGAAGACCATTTTTTTAAAATCATTTCACATTATTAATTATGTAATGTATACAAAATATTTTTGAAATACCCTTTTTCAAAAATTCTCCAAAAATATGAAACTTATATAAATTCTTCCTATATTTATCCGGAAATTTGAAATTCATAAATCTTACCATAATAACAATTTTATTTATACAAATATGATTACAAAAAGTAACTAAGGCCTCGTTACAGAGCCCCTTATAACACCTATATAGGACATAAGTGTATGATGTGTTATGGTGATAGAATATTGGGGCCTCTCAGACAAAATTTCTCGAGTGGTAATTTATATCAGCTTGAACTTCTCTCATAAGCAATTCCCTTCAAGATTCACATGTTGGAGTTCGGCTTGGGGTTGTTCTAGAGAAAAACCCAGTGATGCAACCTTCTTTCCAAGCTCTCACAGATGGTCTTCGTATGGCCCGAGTCTACTGGATGAGGCTATTGACCCTTCTTTCAATATTAATTATCCAAGATCATTTGTATTTAAAAACAATAATCGTAACTTTAAGATTTTAGATTCCAATGGTCATATAACAGTCGAAACCCAATGGTATCATTTTAATTATACTCACTTCATTAATTAATGGATATAGTTTTGTTGAGTATAAAATAAAAAAACACATAAATTTAGGAAACAAATATTATTCCAAAGTTCGGGCCATTTCATGGTAACTCCTATTTTTTTTCATATGCCCCCCTTGGGTTAATGTTAGCATAAAATTCAATAATCCCCTCTATTAACCATGATCATGTGAATGTTTTGGTAAATTTATAATCTCATGTATACCAACTCTAGGTATCATCTTCTCTGGTGAAGAAGAAAAAGAATCCTACCAGGGAGGATCACTGGTAGTGAAAAAAATAATTTTGATAAAAAATGATTTATGAAGCACAATGTATTATCTCATATCAACCATTAAAGGGGTTTTTGCTCTAAAAATGTGTATACTATCACTCAGTTTGAATCCTCAGTGATGGTACTTTTTTATTATTGGTTGTTTTTTATTTGTCCTTTCAATAGGGGGTTTCTTGCATAGCTAAAATGAAATGATTTATTTATGTAGATTGATTTAAAAATTTGATAAATATTGGGGTTAGTTAATTATTGGGGATTTAATCTTATGATATCATTGAGCTTTTCTTTATGTTGCATTAAATTAACACCCACTTCACAAGATGACTTTGATCGTAATTCCCTAGTGTTAAGGCCTTAATCCAAGCCTCAAATTAACATAGGGTTATAATCAGTAAAAACTTATTTATGGTAGAGTATTTATGGTTCCAATAATCCATGTAATCAACATGTTGAACAAAACATTTCATTATTCCATGACATTTTAATTTCAACATACACAATGTTAACATAAAGAATACTCAACAAGCAAAAGCCCTAAGTCACTTAATATCTCCAAATTATGACTCACCCAAATGGTATATTTACACTAACATTAAAATTTTATTAATATGGTTTAATATGTTTAGGGGTGTTAGTTAAAATAAAATGAAAATAATGGGAGAAGAAGAGATTAGTGTGCCGAATACACACATGAACAATGAAGAAAATTAAATACGGACTTTCGATTGAATGAGGAAGTGAGAAAAGGAAATAGGTTTAAAATTGATTTAAGTTATTTGAAGACCATTAATATTTTTGAATATAGGGTGTATGATTAAAAGATAATATGAATAAGAATATTTCATTAAAATTGAAACAAAATTGAAAATAGCTTACACAATTACAATTGAAAGTAACGTAAAATAACATGAAAAAAAAAGAGAGAAGGAAGGGTCTATAAACTGAAAACTTGAGTTTGGAAGGTCCTACCAGGAATTTGGAAAGTATTTGGTCATTTCAATGTATCCAAAACTTTTCTAAAATTTCATCCCGTTGCAAGGAGAAAGGGGAATGTATATGTAGCCCAAAGGGGTAGACTATTTTCATTCCAAAAATTACCCTCCAGTTGGATTGATAATTTGAAAACTCAAAAATCATAATCCTGATAAATCTTCTTCTTAAAATTTGTATATAAGGATTTTTTCTCTATACACTGAAAATTTTACATCCATTGGAATTTTTTAGCAAAATTTATGGCTATTTTAGAAAATAATGTGCAGTTGTCCATTTTTATAAACACTTTTTAGAATGTCAAAATGTGATTTGGTTTTTGAATAGGAATATTACATCAAAATACAAAAAATTCTTATCAAAAGTCTTAAGACTATATATTGAATTTAAAATTGAAAAATCTCAACTCGAATATATGTCTATCAGGAGAAAAGTTAATAAATGTGTGTAGATTCTACGCCTTCTTGTGTGGACTATATGACCCTTCAAATGGCCAAATTGGCCAAAGATTCCTTCTAATGATATGTTGTAAATTAAATAAGAAACCATAAAAAATAATAACAAAATTTTTATTAGTTAGAAGACATTTATGATTAAAAAAATTATACTATCTGAAATATGGATTAATTCAAATAATGTTAACAAATTATATTTAATATTAAAACATGAATATTTCACACCAATTATGCACTTTTCATAAAAAATAAGTAAATGAAGTAATTAAAAAGTTATTAATAAATTAAAAACATAAAATCCCCTCACACATAGTCTTGTTAATTTCCTCATGTACAATAACTATAGAAACTTAACTAAATAATTTTCTTACTCACCAAAAATTATTAAAAAAAATTCCCCAATCAGGGGAGGTTAAGAGCATTTCAATCATCCATAGTGAATTCCCCCACAATTTTTTAACGAAAAAAAATTCCAAAAAAATTCATTTTTCATTCTCAAATTTAGAAATGGAAAATGTTGGCACTCATAACTCACTCCTCTCAAGATGGTAAATTTTTTTTTTGTGGTGCTTCACTCATTAATCAACCAAAAGTGAAAATCTTAAAGCTTGAAAGAGATCTCAACTTCCATTCCCTATTCTAAATTACACAAGAATCAAGACGTATTTTTTAGGTGGTTTTATGTGGCTATGAGATGGTAGGAATTTAATGTCCAAGATAAAAGAAAATATGGGTAAAATACTAACATGGAAACACAGTGCACAATTTGAAATAATACATGGAAGGTTACTGAAATACATATTTATAAGGGAATGATTCTGTGAAGGATGAAAAAAAGAGATGGATAAAAATTGAAGGTTATGAAAAGGTTAAATATGTAAAAGACACAAAACATCTCCCAATTATATAAGAATATATAATTTAAGTTTTAATTTTTTAATTTTTGATTTTTTGATTTTTTTTCATTGAAAGTTGAACTTGAAACAAATCCTCACACTCATCTCCCAACCCATGTTTGATCATATCATGATACTAAATGTAGTATTTATAAAAAGATAAAAGGTTGACGAAGAGTGATTTTGGACCAGCTCTAGACCCAACCCTTTTTTATTATTTTTCATTTTTTTGAACACTTTTCCATAACATGTACAAAATTACATAAATGAAAATCCATTCCCCAAACTCACCAAATGAAAACCTCTCCCCATAATAAAATAGATGGTTTCCCTCTAGTATATGATAACGCGTTGAAAACCAAGAAACAGATACCCAAAATGAAATCCAGCCACCCCCCACTTAAATGTCAATAAATTATGCTATGTGATTCTTTGTAGTTGTTGGGTGGGACAAGGTATTGAGATTTTAATGTAGATATCAAAGAAAATATTTCCATAGACTCTAAGGGGATTTCAAAAGGAGGATTAATTTAAGATTAATGGGAGGATGTTTGGATATTTTCATTCTCATGTGGTTCATAAAATTACTTTATTATATTAATAGACACTAAAGTAATAAATTCAACTTGAAGGCCCAAAAACTCAAGATTCAAAATCGGGGGTGAAACTGATATTTTGAAAAGATGGTCATATGTGACCTTGTAATTGAAATTTAATGTTGTAACTCATGGTTGGGGAAGAGTAATTTTCAAAATAAATAATTGAGCATTCGAAATTTATTATTCTTGATATAATATTATCTATCCAAATTTATGATGAAAATACAAATTTTTTGAGATGAAAACATTTCTTTTGACTCCCTAAAATTTTGGGAAAAAATTTCAAAAGTGGACGGTGAGTTGTTTTGACTCCTTTTTTTTGATTTTTTGGATTTTATTTTTTTTTTAAATAAAAACCCACATAAAAGATAAAGGTAAAAAAGGGTTTAATGAAGAAAGTTGTAAAAAATATAGAGAGAAAGAAGAAGAAAGAGGGAGAGAGAGATATAAGGAAGAAGTGAGAAAGAGGGCCCCCCAATATTTTTTTATTTGGTGGGTCACCATCTCCATCTAGTGGTGGGTCGGTGGAAGATTATGTGAGTCCTGTAGGATTTTTCCTCTCTGGTTATTCTTTGGAAAATTTTAGTTACCTAAAAAATACAAATCTTTATTCTTCTAATGAAAAATTTAAAAGAAATTAAAATTTCATAAAAGTAAAAGAAAACTTGGGTTGACTCCCAGGAAGCACTGAATTTATTTTGTCTACAGCTGGATAGTTGTAGTTCACTACCAAGAGTCCAATGGTGGAAACCATATTTTTTTAACTCTAGCGTGCTTCAAAAAAAACTTCTTCTTTTTTATTCCTGATTTTTCATAGGATAATTTCTTCCCTTACTTTATGTTGCGCTTGCAATTCAGTAGGGGTTGAAAAAGAGTGTGGGTATCCTATCTTTGGCCTTTAACTTGAGGTATTATACAACCTACTGAGTATTGGTTTTCTATGCTTGGATGTTCAGGAATATGTTTCAATTTTAATTGTGAATTTATTTAAGGTTATGATAATAAGAAATCAGAGTATGATATCTGAGTTTATTTAAACTCACTTTTTTCATCACATTACAAAGTGAAGTAATGAGGATCAATGAGGACATGAAACTCAATAGATTTGTCCAAATCATTAATATAAATATTTTTGTCCCAAATAATGGTCAAATTCAACCTCACTAGTGATCCATTTATTAATGAGGAAATAAATCTCACAAAAATCACTTCCATTAGGAAAAAATAAGAACATTGGATCGGGGTTCACCTCACATATAAGATAATTTTCAGAATCATGGATAGGAAATGATAAATGTTGGATAATTTGATTTGAATCAACAATGGGAATGATAGTTCATTTTCCTCATTATAATCCATATTGGAGGAGTTGAGATCAGAGGTGATATGGGATTCCAAATACATTTCAAGATCATTTAGATCAATGGAGTTTACATTTGAAATGTCAAAATCAACTTCTCTATTTATGACTTGGTTAATGAGGATGAAATAATCAGAAACTCTTATATCATTATAACATGAATAACATTATGGATCAAGGTTCAACACACTCTCTGATATACTTTCAGAAGCATGTATAGAGAAAACATAGTGATTCTCTAATGAGTATCACATGGACTGAAACATATTAAACATGACTAATTGGTCACCAATTTCGATGGATAAGATACCAACATGTACATCAATTTTGGTTATAGATGTCATGAGGAAAGGTGTTCCTTGAATCAGAGGAGATTAGAAATAATTTGTGTCACCTTCCATGTTAAGGACATAGAAGTTATCTAGCAATATAAGATCATTGACCTGGACAAGTACATCCTCAATTATTCCCTCAGTATTGGATGTTCTTCAATTGGATAACTAAATTACAACACTTTTTGTGTGAAAGGGACCTAGAAAATGGTTGGAGAAGATGGATTTGGGCATGAAATTTATCGAGGCTCCTTGGTCTGTGAGTGAATAATCATAGTTGGAACTACCTATTTGTAATTGAACAATAAATGTCCTTAGGTATTTGAACTTCATGGGTATAGACTGTTGGGTTAAAACATTCTCAGTTGTCCTATGTTGTCTTTTATGGGTGAAAAACTCCTTAATAAAACATGAAAACATAGGCATTATTTTTAGGTAATCTAAGAAGTGAATATTCACTTAAACACATCTAAACATGTCGAGAAATTTAAGAGCGGGTTCAACAGACTTACATAGATTAGAGACAATGTGAGGAATAAGAATTGGGTTTCTTAGAGGGATGGAAAGAGACAAGGTAATGGATTCGGGTTTCTTTTCAGGTTTCTTTTTATTTTCATTTTCTAGATCAACCTTTAAAGGGGAGTTATAGGACTCATCATGAGGCATAGAAAGTTTCTTTCCCAATCTAAATGAAATTTAATTTTCATTACCCTTGGGATTTGGAAATGGTTCAGTAGGGAGTTGGGAAGAATTTGGTTTTAGCTACTAGCTTAGGTTGGATGAAAGTTGACCAATTTGGGATTCAATGTTTTTTAGTCTAGAATGGGTGACGGAGGAAAGATCATCAAATACACTTTCCCATGGTTTCTTAGAAAAAAAAATTTCTTCCTAAATTCAGATTTCCATGATTTTGGTTCTTGGGAAAGTTCTTGTATTGGGTTGGGAATTGGGAAGGCTCATTAGGATAGTGGGATCTTGGAGGAGAAAGAGGATTATTGATCCTTTAAGGTTGAGGAACAAAAAGGGTAAGGTTGTTGGAAGTCACCAACACCATGACCATATTGGAATTAGTTTGGGTTTTGAGGAGTAAATTGAGGAGGATGATAAATGAGATTATCAAACATCATGATTGGGTTAAAGTTATAGTAGAATGTCTTAGAGTGGGTTTGGATGATTTTTTCAATGAAATGACCAGATTTTTTAGGGTTGGTGTACCTCTAAGCATATATTGCATTGAGCTCCCTTGGTCCGGATGAATCATATGGATCCTCTTGATGTTATGGAATTATGTCACTTGGATGAGCTAGTGAGCTACATATTCCCCAATTCATAATAGGTATAGGGAACATTGATTGTGAAGAAGATGTGGTTGGGGATTTGGAAGCTACCTCTATTAGTCTCACAAGACCTTTATGTTCATTCGTCCACTCGGTCATCTTTTTGGGATCTTTGGATTGATTCTATTGGACTTTTTTTAATTGATAACATGCTCGAGTATGGAATCTTTTCATGTTTTTATTCATATTTCATATGATATCTCACGCAGCTGCATGAGTTTTGTCAATAAGTGCATCACCAATTGCAGCATCAATGAGTATTCTCTCCATAGATAATAACCCCTCATAGAAGTATTGTATCAAGAGTTGATCATGGATTTAGTGGTGTGGATAGGATTCCACAAGCTTTTTGAACCTCTCCTAACACTCATGGAGTGATTCATTTGGGAATTGATGGATACCACTTATTTTCATTAGGATAGAAGCAATATGGGAATCTAGAAAGAATAGTATCTAAGAAGAGTAAATTTATGTCAATAAATGAGTTTATGGAATCAGGAGGGAGGAAGTAGATCCATGACTCGGCAGAGTTATCTAGGGATAAATGGAATGCTTGAAGTTTTATTTGATCTTTAGAAACCCCTTAAGTATTCTTGGTAGAGCACACAACTTAGAACTCTTAGAGATGAAAATGTGGATCCTCACTAGTTAGCCCATGGAATTCATGTATAAGATGAATAAAATATGATTTTAGTTCAAAATTATCCTCAATATTTATATACTGAATAACAAGGGGTTGGTAATTCATATCAGGGGCAATGAGTTCTTTAATGGTTTGTTCCCTAGGATTTGCCATATCTAGTTCAATTGGTTGGAAGATGAATGGATCTTGAGTGATTTGAATATATATAATGTTCATTAAAATTTATAGAATATTTCACTCAATTTTAGGGTTAGAAATATCCAATATATTGTTTGGGAGGCTACAGGGAATTCAGTTATGATTTGAAGGATGAGAAAGGAGGGTTTTTCCTTATGTTTTCTTTCATATTTTTTTATGTTTTTTAATTGTTTTTTTTTGGTTTTTTTTACAAAAAAAATACCAACTACATAACACACCATCCCTAGAAATGCCACCATTTTAATAATGACATATTTTCACCTATATAAAGGGTCTGGCTCTCTGTTAATGTGTATAGCGACACTTGGGTCGAATCCTTAATGATGGTACTTTTTTATAGTCGGTTATTTTTGTGATTTTTCTTTTTAGTGGGAGGGTGTTTATAGAGCTAAAATAAAATGATTGATTTATGTTGATTTATTTAACAATTTTATAAATATTCGGGTGAGTTCATTATTGTGGAATTATTTTTATGATATCATTGAGATTTTCTTTATATTTCATTAAATTAACACCCACTTCACAAGATGACTTTGATCAGAATTCCCAAGTGTTAAGGCATTAATCCAAGAATTAAATTAACTTAGGGTTATAATAAGTATAAAAAATATGGTAGTTTATTTATGGTTCCAATAATCCATGTAATCTACATGTTGAAGAAAACATGTCATTATTCCATGACCATTTAAGTTTAACATACACAATGTAAACCTGAAGATTACTCAAAGAGAGAAAGCCCTCAATCACTTAATATAAGAAAATTATGAATCACCAAAATGGAATATTTACTTAAAAATTGATATTTTATTAATCTATTTTAATATTTTTATGGTTATGAGTTAAATGAAAATTAAAATAATAGGATAATAAAAGAGTATCTTTCCGAACACACACACGAACAATGAAGAAAATTAAATAAGGACTTTTGATTAAATAGGGAAGTGAGAAAAGGGAAGGGGTTTCAACTTGATTTAAACTATTTTAAGACCATTAATATTTAATAATAGAGGGTGTATTTTTAAAATATAATATGAAGTAAAAAACTTTCATTCAAATTGGAATGAATTTGAAAACAGTTAACATGATTACAAATGAAAGGAACGCAAAATAAAATTTAAACAAAGAGAGGAGGAAGGGTAAATATAGTTAAAAAATGAGTTTAAAAGGTCCTAACCCAAATTTGGAAAGTATTTGGTTGTGCCAATGTATCCAACTCAATTCTAAAATTCCAACCCCTTGCAATGAGAAGAGGGGAATTTATATATAGCCCAAGGATGTGGACTTTTTTCATTCCAAAACTGACCCTCCACTTGGATCAACAATTTGACAATTCACACAGCATAATCATGATATATATTCTTCTTAAAAGTTGTAAATATTGATGTGTTATTTCTACCATGATAATTTGGAGGCCATTTGTATTTTTTATCCATAGTTGAATCTCTTTTACTAAACAATGTGCAGCTATCCATTTTTATCCAAATGTTTTTGAAGGCCAAATTAAATGTGAATGGATTTTTGAATAAGAAGATCCCATCAAATCCAAACAATTTATTATAATGGGTATGAAAACTATATTCTATATTTCACATTGAAAAATACCAGATCTAAAGGATTTCTATATTAGGAGAAAAATCAATAAATGTGTGTTGATTTTAATTCCAAGATAGGGCTAGACATAAAAGCATCATTTGGGAGACTTTTTTGGGAGTTGGGCCTTGAAATTTTTATCCAAGATGAATTTTATTGTCCTAAAAATTTTGGGGGGTAATAAATTAATTTGGACTTCTGTATTGAGTCCAAAAATTATATCTTGATGGCTGGTCTAGTTTCTTCACAGATTCTTCGGTCCTTCTTATGTGGACCATATTACCCATAAAATAGACAAATTGGCCAATGGTTCCTTCTAAAGATATTTTATAAATTTAATAAACAACCATAAAAAATAATAATCAAAAAATTTGTATCATTTGTAGGATAGTTATGATTAAAATATTAAACTGTCTTGAATTAGGATTAATTCAAATAATGCTAAAAAATTATATTTAATATTAAAACCTGAATATTTTTCACCAATTATGAAATTTTCATAGAAAATCAGTAAAGGGAGTAATTAAAAAGTTATGAATAAATTAACAAGATCAATTTCATTAAATAATTTAGTTATTAAAGATATATTAATATTAAAAACAAACACATACCTGGTAAATGTTCCTTTACCTTTGTGTCTATCATTTAAATAGATGAATGTAATGAAATTATATATACCTAGATATTATTAGAATAAAACGATTGTTAGAAGTATAAAAATTTCATTTTTAATAACTGTTTTAAAATTATATTAATTTTTTTAAATAATAAAATTGACGAAAATTGAATATCTATATGAAATGAATATAAAAATATCCAAGTAAAAAAAGTGTGATAACATATGTATGTTTCCCAAAATAAAAAATAACATCGGTCTTATTAACCAAAAAAAATGAGTAACTAAAACTAATAAATATAATAATTTATTAAATAAGGGTATAAATGATTAGAATATATAGATTTAAATATTCAAGTTAAAAAATTGTTTTTAAATATGTAAATTTTCTAAAAAAAAATGATGATTTCAGGTTTCTTCAATAGAATAAATGTTTAACTGAAACTAATGAATATAAAATTTAACAATAAAAAAACAAAAATGGTAAATATCTACATATTTAAAAATTCATGTTAAACAAATACTGTTTTAATGTATGAGTTTCAAAAAAAATAAAAAGGAAATTGAACTGAATAATGAGGAGAGTAATAGAGAGTTTGATCGTATTTCAACAACGTGGTCATTTCATATAGCATGGACTATGTATACATCATAGTAATTATTATCATTCAATAGTCAAGTAATTGATTAATAAACCACACATAATTCCATAATATATTCAACATCATAATCAACGATATGATTTTTTCAATTATAAAAAAATGGACCTCTGATCATTCGATAGGTCAGTAACAAAAATAACAATTTTTTATGCATCACCACAAAAAATGATTAATTTTTTCAAATAAATCTTTTCAAATCTATTAGTATAAATCTATAATAATAATGTTTTACTCCACTTTTAATATTAACACAATTACACTAAAATAATATTAGTCAATATTTAGTGTAATCAATCATGCATATATCCTCAATGACTCCAAAATATTTTTTTGATGCATAAATTACGTTTTTATCTTTGGAAACTAAAAATTACAGTGCTTTAGTGATGAAAATTACTCCACTATTTGGAATTTTACTATTATCATCCTAATATTCTTGTAAAGTGTTAACCTTTAGTATAAAAACAAGACCATGTGGTCGCATTAACAAATAGTCCCCATACTAACCATTTCAATGTTTTTTATGGACATAAATTAGTGTTGAATTTCTCCTTAAACCATGGAAAAATATATTTTTATGTTCATTAATCAACCAATTTTCATTTATTTTTAGATATAATACCTTTTATAAAACAATAAATAAGGATATATATGGTTAATCCACACATATTTTGTTCAAAATGTATAAATTTTCTTGCATCGCTTCACCACGGGGAATTAACTTTACCTTTTAGCCACAAATTCTGTTACCTTTTCTATAAATTTTAAAATTCCAAGATATAGAGAGACCAACATGATCCAATTCATAAAAATAATCAGTGCCAATCATAATAACCTCTTTTGATATATTTTTTTGAACAATGGAGTCCTATGATATATATAGATTTTAGCATATCCCTTTAAAATTATCATGTTTCTTTAAAAATAATGCATTGAATTTCATTAAATAGGCACACATATTATTATCCCTAACACTAAATTAATCATTATATGTACCATTATGTAAAATAATTATGGTGTAAAATACATTTCTAATTAAAAAAGTATGATGAAAACTTCATTCTCCAATACATATAACAAGTTTATATTTATGACTTTATTGTTAAAAGAATTTAAAAAGTAACATAATCCAATGATAAATTTTTTGAAAGGTATCAACAATATACAATGAAATAAAACCTATAATAGTTTCTAAATAAATTAATAACACTCATGATATTTCATACCTATTATGTTTAAATCCTCCAATGACACAGAATTTTTCACATCTAAAGAAAAATCACTAGGTGTTTTAATACCTTGAATACATTAAGACAAATTTATCTTCTCACTATTAATTTATGAAAAGATGGAGGTAAATATTTTTTGTTTTGTTTCATTGTGGTAGTTAACTCGAAATGCATTCCTATGGATATTAATTCCAATATTATAAGAAACCCAACTTTTTTATCTCCTTTTATGTCTAAAATGTTCCATTCAAACTGTCACACATGTTATTCTCAATATACTTAATGTAAATGGTATATTTTACCTCAAAATATATTCTATATGGTATCTCAAATATGATTGATTGTTTCTTTTATATATTTGTTTAACAACTGAAACTTCATTTATTTCCAAATGTTACATTGATTATTTTTACTTTTTCATAATATTCTTTATCTGAAAATGGTTGTGAGAAAATATTTTAATCTTGTAAACCATTAAATTCCTTTTTTAATCTTCAATAAAGTTGATGAATTCACAAAAATATCTAATATATCATGTATCCCTTCCTTATTCCATTCTTCATATGATGACACAATGTTTTCTCTTCATAAATTATTCAAGATTCTTATACTTTAACATTGTATTCGAATAAGTTTCCATATGTAAGAAAGTAATTAACAATAAACATTATCAAATAACAATAAAGAAAATATTCATTCTTTTATACATCAAAAATTTTAACACTTTTATCCCATAGAAATTTCTAATCATCAATCAATGGTGATAGAATAAAATAAATATCATTTCCTAGCTATTTTGGTCCATAAATCATCAAGATCATCATAATATATTTTCTCTTCATACATCCCTCTCGGAAAAATTTCAAAAAACCAACATAATAGGCAATGAATTATGTTGGATACCAAGGCTCTAATTTGACTCATTCCTTCTATAAAATGTTCAATTCTGATATTTTTAACTTCATTTCATAAAATAGAAAAAATATCAAATCTATAACATTGTGGTTAATCTGTATGTTAATGTAAGTTTACATCCATGATGTTCTCATTTGTATATCATCAAATATTTATTGCGCCATTTGAATTTGATTTTTTTTACAAATATGTAATTATTAAAAGATACCTGAATTATTTAGAGGGTAGTCCGGTTCTTGTTCTTGAGAATGAATCACATTTAGACTTTTCATCCCTTTTATATCACGATGTCCCACATTTAGGAAATTCTAATAAACATTCATATTACTCCGTATACATCACACAATTGTTGGTATAATCATGTATCTATTTATACCCCAATCCCATTCGTTGTAATGTTTTTTTGCCTTGTAATTGGAATATGGAAGCCTATTTTCTTCTAGTATTATCTCTTTTAAAATTCTAAATAATTCGGTGAATCATTTATCATTACAAACATTTCTTACATTCAATTTAACTAATCTCAAAAATACTGATAGCATTGTAAATTTAGTGTAACCCAGGAATGAAGGTTTCTCCATCTCTGTACAATCATTCAGTCCTTTTTTTCAATGGTTTCAATATCATCATCATGAATTAATTCTTTAAGATGATCCTTTGTCTCATGTTAAACTCTTCATCATCATTAGATACTTGTTTGTTATTTCACCATACATGATCTGGCATGTATAATTATGATAAAACCATGGAAAATCATATGGTATTTGATTTATTTTTACCCTAATTTTCTCATACTTAAACACATCATGAATAAACAAAAAACATAATTTTGTTTCCAAAATTTTATTTATAAAATCTTAAGAAATTATAAACCCCTTTCTCATATTCATCACTAGTTCTCTATGAATTTATTTAGTTATGATCCATTAATTACAAAAAGTATCAATAAAATAGATTAATATAATAAAACATAAAAACAATTAAGTATATATATGAATAGATAAATTTTAAAAATGTAAACATATAATTATATAAAAATATATTAATTTATTATAAAATATATAAATATGGAAAATAATTTATAACTAAAAGTAATTTGTAACCAGAAAAAAATTATAACCAACGGAAATTATAATGATAAAAATAATTTATATTTAAAAAAAATTAATAAAAAATATGATTTTAACTGCAAATTAATTATATTGGTATTGAATTTCTAAATAAAAAATTATAAATACAAACATTTATAACCAAAAACAAATTATATAGATAATTCAAAATATATAACGATTTATAATCACAAAAAATTTAAACATTAAACAAAATATAACATAAAAATATAATTTAAAAAGATATACATATAAACATATAAATGGATGGATTTAATTTATAATTAAAAAATAATTAATTAATATTTCAAGAAATAACATACAAAATTTGGAGGTCGAAAAAGAAAAATATATATTGAAGTTTGATGATGATAAAACTCAAACAGGACAAATGGAATGAAAATTCAATGGTTTTAATATAGATAAGGGTTTTGGAAGCAGGGTTAATGATATAATAATGATGGTAAATGTTTTTGAAAGATTTGTAGAAAATTTATCATACAAACTGTCATGGTGTCCACATGAGTGAATCTGATTAGTGTTTTATTGAGTTGAATGTTGTTAAGGAAAATAGAAATGGAGAAAATGGTACAATATTGAGGATAAATGATGAAAAAAGAAGTTTCAAAATCAAACAAACAAAAAAGATGAATCATGGGTGGAGTGCAGTCGCAAGTTGAGTGGATTAGGGTTTCAAAAAGAGGGTGTTGAAAAAATAAGGGGAAGTCATGTGCATTAGATTTTTTAAAATATTTAGAATTTAGTTATGATATTACTAATGTTAAATGTATTTCTGGATCACTTTTAACATTTTTTTTATCATGAATGATGTTAAAATAATTTTTTATGTTTCTATTTACATCGGTTATTTGAAAACCAATGTTAAAACTATAATGCCAATTTTTCTTTTTCTATTAGTGTGATCAAACCACGAATAACCTATTGTGCAATAAAATGGGTAATTTTAACCATGTTTATGCCCCATCACAAAATCTCATTATGAATTATTTACACTTAGACATGTGTAAATCATTATATTCTTCAAATGGAATAACATAGAAGTCATCGTCTTGTCATAAAGCTATTAGATACTAAGGAATTAACCATTACTCATTGAGTAAAAGGAGGTTCTTCCTGAACAATATTTCATTTCACTTATGATATAAAAGACTCACTCAATGGGTATTTGTGATATTGTAATAAAATCATCATTCAATATCATAAAATGGTTATAAATATTGTTAAAAATAAATTAAAAAATGACACCTCTATTCTATCCAAAACAAATTCCTCATGATCTCTTGAAACTTGTTTGGGAAGCATATTGGTCAAATTATTTTATGTTTAAAAAGGATTATTTTTGGTTTAATAGTATATATAAACCCATATTTTAGTGGTATAAAACCTTATAAAATTTTAAATAATATTTTTGAGGTGGTTTGTTAAGCCATTTCATATAATTTTATGTTGCAGAGTCTCAGTGGTAATATATTAAAAATAATAAATTATTTTTAGTTCATACATGTGTTGGTGAATAATTATAATCTCTTTATAAATTTATCCTCATATGGGAAAATCTACAAAACAGTTGTGTCTAAAATAGGGGGATTACCCTAAGATTGTTATAATATTTGTATGGACCTAGAGTCCCAAGGATTAGACTATCACAGGTGGAATTAATTAGTTAGATTTACTGATTGATTGATTAAATATTCGAAAACTAGAAATAATATATTTATTTATCCTTATCCTCTATTTATAGGGATATATTCCAAAAACTCTAGTTTGAGATATAATAATTTAGTGACATCATGGGGGATCTTGCTATCCACGGAACTGAGGAATAAAGTTATTCATTTGGAAACCCCAACAAAGCTGATACTGATAAATTCATTACAAACTAACAATCCAATAATCGTGGAATGTATTGTTATTTTCAAATTATTTCTCATTTTTTATTCTAATACTAGAGAATTTATTCCTTTATTTTCATTAAGCACAATGAAAGTCCCTGAAAACTTTACTATTTTTATTATTGGATTTTAATTTCATACCATACAGTCCACTTCATTATAGGATTTTTTTCCCAATTATTAATGGCCATTCTTTGAAATAGACACCAGTAATTTATTTCTCAAGATTATTTTTTATTTAAATTACTCATTTTTTATGCATTCATCATCGACCATCGTTATTGTCAGTAGTTCAATGAATATTCCTTTGGATGTACAAGTGATCAATATCTAAGACAATGAGTGATGGATTTATGTACGATAGTGAATATTGGAGAATACAAGAGGGTCATAGAGTGATGATAGAATACTATGAGGAATTTATATGTTGTTTTCTTAAAGGAAAATGGTTCATAAGGCATTAAAGTTATGTGATAAGAAATTTTGATCACTTTTTATAGAAAATGATGGTAAAAAAGAAACCACTGGTGGTGTGACTAAATGGGGAGAATCCTTTGGTAGTGTTTTAGGATTTATTAGAGGTTAGAATGCTAATGGAAATGTGATTCCAAGAATTCTACAAATTCTAGGATCCAAGACACAATCACAGAATGTTTGATCCAGATTCATACACAATGTATTTCCTAGGCAATGGTGACTAAGGTTTAGAGTAATTTAAGTATTACACAATATGTTCTCAAAGTAAGAAAATCATGTATCCCTAAGATGAAAAGATTAGATTGTATTGGAAGTATACACCCGGGTGATCATCATTCCACAAATGAGCTTTGGATCAAGACCACAGGTCATATACCCTTAGTCAAGCACAAATCATCCTCCCTGACTATACTTTCTAATTGAGATAGTTGGGCCTACACACCATGTTCCCTCCCCATGACACATCATGTAATCTATATAAGAGTGATTTATAATTCCTTCTATGTCAATGTGATTAAATTTTGTACCCCTTATGTTCATGCATGTTGTGTACCCCATAACACATGCTATGCAGGATTCCCCATATAAGATATATGGAGGTTAGTATATGACTGAGACGCCCCTAATGGTCTCACACCATGTACCCCTATAGTACATGTCATGTACTCTCCCATCCTTAGTAGATTTTCATATATCTTTTCCCATAAAAAAATATGGGAACATAAGTATTCTATACTAAATGTTTCTTTATATAAAACATTATGGAACACTTTTCTCCAACATTGGAGGTGAGGTGTATTGTGATACAAGAAACTAAACTTAGTAGAACTGATGAACGAGAATCAGGTGAGGCAATTTAAGCATACATGGGGTTAGGGACTCCTCTATTAACATGTTTTTGATATGGTAAAAATCACCCACATGAGGGTTAGTAACTCCCCCACTCAAGGGGTTTGGGTCCTCTATCCATGGAGTAGGGTACTTCCTCGTTGAAAGAGCTCTGATGGGGTGTGGGTCTTGCATTGGTGTTGGTTACTCCCTTGATTTAAATTGATCTTTTGTCAAGGAATGAGTCCCAAACTACTATTTTTTTGGAGGAGAATGGGATTAAAAAGTTTGATGATTTGGATTCTTGGGATGCTTACTAGGATGATTCATTTGTAAATGGGTTGTGTAGAGCTGGGATCTCTTCTATGTCATGGGTTATCTCCTTAATCATATCTAGATTGTTATATTCTCTCAACCTCATACCATAGTGGTATTAAGATGAATAATCTAACTATATTTTATTTTTAGTTGTTGGATAATCCTATTAAGTAGGTATATACTCACCCTTGTATGGGAGTTTTCCCCAAACATGTTGTGTCTTATACAGAGAATGAATAGTTAGATGACAACTTTGGTGGACCCATAGGTGGTAATAGAGGGTGAAATTTGTTTCTAAAGCTATTTCACTATGGATATTCTTTAAACTCCATCATTTTGGATTGGATTCTGTTAGTATTGTTGGATATGTATTTTAACTATTACATTATGGTTTATGTGCTAGTTATTAATTTTTGGATCTTAGAATTTATCACATTCATATTATATTATGGTTGGTTTTATTTGTTCATCATGTATTACTATGTTATGTGTGGAGATGTGTGTTGCGTATAGGGGAATTAGGCTAAGTTATCTCTCCATGTGTGTTATTTCAACTTAGTGTTATTCATTGACCCATTATATATTAGAGGCATTCTTATGGTGGTGCACTTCACTTACTTCTAGTATATGTGGGGTTGCAATGGGATGGGTCATGTTAGAGTTGTATTATGGTGGTTTTATCTTAGGGATGGAGATTGGAGTTATGTTTCATGTGAGATTAGTTTGTGAATTTATAGAAATAATTATAAGTTTTTTTAAATTTGAATTTCAGGATAGAGAATAAAGTGTTGGTGTAGTGGAAAATGTATCAATTCACTAGGAATATAATAACTAACTTATAGAATTTATAATCTATGGAACCAGTTATAGGGAATATCATCATTTGAAAACTGGGAGATTAAGATTTTATTTAGGGACTGGATCATGGGATTCCCCTACTGGGCATGTAGGGGCCAATACCTCTTTCCATTTTCCAGTGTGAAGACCCACATCCCATGGTAAAGGTAGATATTCTTATGTATGCTGATAATTATATTATTCTATCAGGATATGATGATGATTCATATAAGCTAAGATCAGTTCAGAACTTCCAGGGATAGACACAACCTAGGTTCCATAGAAATAATGTCCCATAAGTGGGTGGTTATTGGCATGGGATAGTGATCCAGGTGTTTTACCTTGTATAGATTCTTAATAAGCATGTGGTGGTGTTTGTATCTAGTATTCTCTATGGGATAGAGAGCCATTGGTAAACCTTGATCATCTAGGCCCATGACGAGGAAACTCTTTCATGGTTATATTTCAAATTCCTTATCCACTAGGTGTACCACATGATTATGTTGAGGTCCAAACAGATCTATGAATGGTTAGAGCTTCAATATGGTAGCAAGTCTGTTATGGAGTACATGTCGAGTTTCACTGACCTTATGAGGTTCTCTCTCAACAAGATTTATGATGGATTATTTCAACCAAAATATTTAAAGCATTACACTACAAAGATATTCAAGATGGTGTTATTCCACTATATATCCCCACCCACACTACAGTTTTTGAGTGAGACATGGTGATTGAGAGTTTCTTAGTATAGGTATAGTAGGTAAAAGGTGCTGGTGAAATCCATCCATGAGTATATTCATTATTCATGATTGGTTAATGATAGGCATCAGGATCCCAACATTGGATGCATATGAATTCATGGTCCCAGTCCAAAGGATTAGTGAATCAGGAGCCATCGAGAAGATCCAATCATCAAAGAGACAATATTTTTTATTCTTATAGGGGAAAAAATGTCATTTTGTTCATGAATTAATGACCAAATTTGAAATATAGGGTTGTTAATTAGTGGATGATCCTTCATTATAGAGGTAGTGACATAGATGATGAACTCCCCAAGGTGGGAAGTGAAACCCATAGGGAGGCATCTATGGTATAGGATTCAATGGTGAACCAGTAGGGAGAGTTTCAGGTTAATGTCTTGATGATATAATTCCACCATTCCCATCCCCTAGGACATATATTCCATGTTTAGGTATCTTTTAATTAACAATGAGACCATATGTATAATATTGAGGGTTAGGAACAAGAAACACCTAACATGATCTGATGTGATATCTATGTCTTCTATAAATTGGCACATTCACTCCTAGATATTGGTGAAATAAATTCCTTTATTGCTTCCTCTCTAGTTATAGAGCTCAATATTCTAGTATAACCCCTATCCTAACAAATAAAATTAGAGAATCCTACTAGAATTAGTAAGATTCTCACCCACATCTATTAGATATGTGATTTTTCACATAGTAGTGAGAAATTTTTATGGGACATCGTAGTGGATACAATGAGGCCCTATGATGTCATCCTTTGTATGGACTGGCTATCCTCAGTTAGTTCCTAGATAGAATTCAATCACTAAAGAGGTATATATTTTTCAGTAGATGGATTGGGGTTTCCTTTTATAGGTAAGTGGGACCTTCAATCAAGTCATGTATGGAATTTGCATTAAAAATTATAGTCAATCACCCATTAGTTGGTGAGTTTGTCTCTATAAGTGGAAGGTGTTTCTATGAATAAACTTACTATAATTTAGTAGGATTACATAGATATATTTTTTAAGGATTTTCTAGGATTTACCCAAATCAATAGATCAAATTTTACATTTATATTCACCCTAGGACCACTCTAATATCTTTTTTTTCTATCATATGGCCCAAAATGAAGTCATGGAGATAAAGGTGTAGTTGGAGGAACTTGTAGAGAAAGGTTTAATCAGACCTAATGTATCCTCCTGGATATATCTAGTGTTTTTTTCTAAGAAGTCAGTTGGGAGCTCAACCAATTATATTTACTATCATCACTTGAACTAGGTGACATTCATGAATAAGTACCCTATGCCAATGATTGATGAGATCTTTGACCAGCTGAAGGGAGTGAAGTGGTTCCAAAGATCAATATTTGGCCTGGCTATCACAAATTTGGAGTTTGTGAAGAGGATATCCTGATGATGACATTCCAATGATATTATGACCATTATAAGTTTCTGGTGATTCCCTTTGGTGTGATGAACACTCCATATATGTTTAGGGGCCTCATGAATTATATATTTCAACCCTTCATGGATCGGTTTGTTGTGGACTTAATTAATTTTATCATTTTCTATTCAACATAGGAGGATGATCACATTGAGAATATCATGATTATTTTGGGACTATTTTAGGAGAACTAGTTATATAAAATCTCCCAATGTATCAATTTTGGATTTAATACATCCACATCTTCAGGGATGTCATCTTACGGGGTAGATTAGATTTGGACTCGATGAAGATCAAGGTGGTGCTTTCTTTAGAGTCACCAAAGAGAGTGTTTGAGGTGTATATTTTCCTTAGGTTGGTATGGTCCTATCATAGATTTATATTGAACTTATATTGGATTACAACTCCTATAACAATCATTACCTGAATGGAGAAACCTTTAATTTAGTCCAAATGATACCAAATAGCATTTTAGGAACTAGGTTAGAGGTGTTGGTCAGGGATTCTATAAAATTATGACTTCAAGATTGCCTATACTTTGGGGATGAAAAATGTTGTGGTAGATTCCCTTAGTTGGAAGTCACATGCTTAATGGTTGGAGGAGGAATCTAAGAAGCCAGTCTCTATGAAACTATCCTTAGTGTATGAAGGAGATGTGGTCTATGTTCATTCAATGGTGGTGTCCCCTACACTTCTATAGCATCTGAGGGAGGCCTAATCGAGAAACATTGACAGTGAAATTTTTCACAACTAAATATTATTAGGTGAGGATACAGATGGATATTCTAATGGTTGGAAACATGTCATACTCTTTTAATGATAAACATGTGTTCCAATCATTCTACATGAGGAGGTTTTGAGGGAGTTCTATACTTCACACTTAGTTATACATCTGAGTTTTATGGAAATGTACCAAGACCTCTTGTGTCAATTTTGGTGTCCAGGTATAAAGTAGATTGTTAATAAGTTTATCTCATGGTGCCTCACCTATCAATAGGTGAAGGCGGAGCATGGTCCCAACATGATAAGAATAACCCCTCGAGGTTCAAGAGTGTATGTTTGATGATATATCGATGGATTTGGTGATGGGGTTTCTATAACTAGAATGAGTTCATGGAACTAAATAATTTATCATAAACCAATTGAATAAATCGATCCACTTCCATTATATTTGGGAGAAAATTTTTCTATTGACCTTGGGATATGTGTATATGCAAGAGATTATTTGATTGAATGGAATACCCTTGATTAATTTTTCCCTAGTGAAACTCAATTTTCATCCCTGTTTTGGAGGATCTTACTTGAGGCATTTGAGACTCTTTTGTGAATGAGTACAACATTCCACCCTCATATCGATGGTCAAACAAAGTGAACCATTCAAGTTATTGAAGATATATTGATGTCTTAAAAGATATACTTTGGATAGAACTAGAAGTATCACATGAATTTGGTCGATTTCAAGTTTAAAAATAGATACCACACCACTATTGGTATGAAACCTTTACAGGCCATGTACGGGAGACCCTATAGTACAACCTTATGTTGGGAAGAAGTTTAAGAGACAAAATTGATTAGTCCAAAGCCAGTAATGTTGATGAAGAAGAATTTGAAAGTGATCTTATGGCATATAAGGACTAGTCATAGTCATTATAAGTCATACATAGTCCGATGAACAAGGTATTTGGAGTTTTAGGAGGGATATCATGTGTTCATGAATTTCTCAAAATGATGTGAATTATAGAGTCCTGGTTGGGGGAGAATGTTATCCTCAAGGTTCATCGAGCCATTCCAGATTCTACATGATGTGGGGCAGGCTTTTTACCACCAAGTATTGTGTTGGTATTATTACTTAAAGATTTATATATATATATGATTATATAAGTATATATGCAGCTTCATATAAAATATATTTATAACTTGTATATTGGATTTCATGCAAATTATTATATTCATGCATTGGGTATATTATTTATGGGTATTAGACACTCAGACTAGTCTTCCACACTAGCTATCATTTAATAATATGTTACATTAGATTTAATACTAGAGTGGAGTTTTAATTCATGATATGAGTGAACTAGTCTTGGCACTTACTCATGAATTGAAAACACTTGAGTAAATGTAGTAGAAATCGAAGAGTTTCTTCAGAAATCTATATATATTGTTATCATACAATGGTAATGGTTTGTGTGTGTTATTCAATAATACTTAGAAGAGAATCCCAAATATCTATATCTCTCTTATTCTTTTTTTCATTCCATGTTGTTAGCACATCATAGGATAAAAAAGAATCATGCATGTACGACATGTGATTAATTTGACCCATGTATACCTATGGAGGTCAGATGATTTCATTATCCACTTTGGTGTTTTTTATCAAAGTCATCATATGAAGATTGAAATGTAACAATTTATCTTTGGTGTAAGGTATAAATGTATTATAGTATTATTTATTTCATTATTTTTTTGGTGGTTTTATATTTATTTCATGGATATTCTAAAATTTGGTTTATAATTTTCTTGACCCGAATCACTGAGGCCTACTTAGCCAGTGATAGGATAAATGTGACAATCCAATCCCACCTATGATAAGCTAGGGGAAAGCTACCAGCATAAAGTATTTATGTCACATACATGTTATGGTTTATCTTAAGGTACCTATATGCATGAACAAACATCCATATCCATCAAACAGTGTATAGATACTAGTACAACTGATACCAAACACATGAATACATCTATATCCCATAATCAAAGTACAATAGTAGTACTAGAAAGAATAAATGAAAAAATAAAATCCCACCAAAAACTGAAAAGGAGTATAACCTGCTAATAAGGTGGGGACTACCGCCAAACTAAACTACTAGTACACACCTCGGTATGTCAAGCGCACTAAATTCTTCCTACATATAGTCCTCCTAAGACACCATCAAAATTATTATCATCTTTATAAGACATGACATGTGTAGGAAGATCCAATAAATAAGTGAGTATAATAATAATACCCAATATTTTCCCCAAAAACCCAAAATAAAAGGGAGAAACTAAATGGAAATAATCTTTTTGACCCATATCCAGAGGGTGTATAAAACCCATGTGAGAGACAATTGGAGTCCCCATCTCCACAGCTTAGTTATACATGACTATTCAGCTCACCACCACATGGTATGTCAAATAAGATATTTTATATAACCCCAAGGACCCCAGAATATCCTAGATATTATCATCATGGACTCCACATCACATGGTCTCAACCATACCGCAAGATACAAGATTCTACTCGAGGTTCAAAGGTATCACTCATCTAGGAGTACTCGCTCCATAAGACCTATCATCCCTAATGGAACTCATCTTAGAGGTCTCAATTGTCGAATATCACTAAATTGACGAAAATATCTACCATCTCTAATTGATTCCATCTAAGGTAACTTTATTATCAGGTGTTGACATAAAGAAATTCATGATGGAACCTAGTGGATTTTGATACTAAGATAGGGGATTATACCCATGTCTTATAGGGGGATCCATGAACACTACAAAAACTTTTCATATCTCATCACATATATAGGAGATCACACCTAGGAATTCAAATGGATACCATGAACCCAATCCAGAAACTAGATATCTTAAAACATAGATAGGGGACCACACCCAGGACCACTAGAGGATACTGTAAAACCCATCTGAGGCATGGAACAATGATAAAAAAATAAGGGATCACACCTAGGACCACTGGAAGATACCACCAACCTAATATAGATCACCCTCTAAGTAGGGGATCTTATTCCCATATAAGTGGGTCACACCTATTCTATAAACCCCGCCTAGGGAAGATGATGTGATATAGGATCCCACCCCAGGCTTTCTAAAGGGATACAATATCTCTATATAAATAGATTATATCGATGGGATCACAATCCTGTTATTATGATTTAATACCACATTATACCCTTTGATATACATAAAAGGAAATGTATCTAACATGCACTGATTTATGCATTACTAACAGAAGCATCCCACAATAATTACCTTGTATCACATCTCTCTCACCAAAACCTTGTCCACCATTGGGTTATATGTGGAAAAATACTTTGAATAGGATACTCACATTCCTAAATCAGTGTCTTAAAGAAGGACATTCCCATGTTATAATTCATTGAGGAGACTATATGATTTGTAAGTAAGTAAACGATGTGTACATGTAGTTACCCAGTGTGTAACTTTTCTCGATCACCAGGGAATGTCCTCTTCTACATGGATTTGTTATCCATGGGAGTATACATGGAATGTACAAGTAATAAATGACATCTATTACCTCCCCAAGAACATTATCATGTCCTTATCCATGTTTTTGTCCTTAGGCGCGCCCATGCCCTTAGTCGCGTGCCTCCACCGGACCATGTCCTCTCACATGGGGTGATTTCCGATGTCCCAGTCCAAAAAACTATGGACCACTACATGGAATTTAGTCCTTATATATAATGCTTAATCACAAAAATTCCATATTCATTGAATGGTAATAACACATGACATATTCCCCTGAACCGCGCACCATGTGGTTTGCAATTCAAAAATGGAAATCCCTACGATTTTCCTAAAATATCCATGTTTCCCAATTTTCCCTCGGATTGACCCTTGGGGGATTTTCAGTAGTTATAAAAATGGATATAAAACATTAAAATAATTCATCAAAAATGGTATTATGAATTTAACTAAAATTCATCTACCTTATGGAGAAACATCGAAGCTTCAAGTCCAAAATGACACGTGTAAGCTGTTACACCTCGATCTAGTGTTGATCGCCACCAAGTATGGAGTCCAGCGACACCTCCTCTCTCTATATTGGTTCATCCATCATTGTGGGCGAAGTCCCTCTCATCCTATACTAAGTATGGAATTAAAAAATGGGAGGGGTTAGATTTATTAATTAAATATATTTAATTAATAAACCTTAATTATTTAACACCCCTCTAATGGTCGACTCTCACAAGTCACCCAATGCTTACAAAATTTATGTTGCACCTAGGGTAAAAACACATTATGGATGAAATCAATGTCTCAGATTTCCATTTTGATACTTTTTTGGGAATATATTCCAAATTTTACACAAATACTTCATTAATGCGATATAAAATGTTTAATATTTTTAATATCACCCCATTGAAGCTCTATAGGCTCTGAAATTCCACATCGACTTAACATCAGTATACAGAATTATTCTTATAAATATTACGAAGTCTTACATGGAAGAAATAAAAATTTTGAAATCTTATAAACATTAATACTTCTCATCTGAAAAAGTGAAAAGATACTCAAAATTGTGGGAACTGAGCTCCCAACTTGGTTCCCCACACCAACGATATCTCTAGAAGATGCTCGTATTTTCAACAAACATGCACCATGGGGAACCACTTTGATAACCCATAAAACAACTGGTTAAAGGGTTTGGGATCCCCAAGGGTATCCTAGCATCTTGGTCAACTCTTTGTAACACTTTATCAGGTGTGATATTTCTAAACACAAGATCTCATCATAAAACTCTAAAGTCATCCATCATCAGTCCACAAAGAACTCCCGGCATCTACCGAATGTCTTCATCCACCCTTGGATGAATTGTGCCCTCACTATCCATCCCAATAACCAACTCTAGGCCAAAAAATATTTTCTCCCACTATATCTAACTATTACAGTGGTAACCTTCAGGGTTTCCCAAATATAGCCTCAAATGGTGCTACACTGATGGTGGAGTGGTAACTATTGTGATACGTGAACCCCACTGATGGTATTGAGATCCTCCTAGACATGTCTCCAAAACCAAAAAATGTGAATCCTTCTTTCTAGAACCTAAATAGTGTGCTTTACATGACCATTCATCTGGGGTATAAACACTGAGCTCAACTATATATGAGCCTCAACAGCCTCATACATCCTCTTTATAATTAGGATGTTATGTGAACATCATATTCTAAAGTGGTCATTAGGGGAATTAAATGATGCTAAAAAACCTTACACATAAATAGGAATCCCACACACTCTCCACTAATCTCTACTCTCATATGGTTAGGAATTGGGCTAACTGGGTGAGCCATTCTACGATCACTGAGATAGTGTCATCACCTCTCGCTGATCATGGAAGCACTATCATGAAAACTACATCCATCCCCCCATTTCCTCGAACATACTTCCACCTTGGAATACACCTATTTATTGGTGTGAAATAAAGATCTCAATAACAATCCACCACATCCTTAGCCACCAAACCTCATTATAAGGGATATTAGCACATACAACCCTCTATTAGGTGTACTATTACGGGAAATAAACCCCCTTAGCATATCATATTTCCGTGTTTCTATTGTCATTGTCAGTCCTTAGATGGAAGATGTACTCACCACCTATATAAAAAACATAAAGTACATTTCCTATGGAAATCTGTTCATGTGATACTTCACTCAACAATAAAGTGGCCAACTACTTTGTCACCTCACTCAACAAAAGCGGAATAAAATTCACAGTGATCACCCATGGATATGGCCACGTCCTTCAGTGGGTTTTATGATAGGATGGCCTCAAAGTCCGCTAGATCCACTATCAATACCATGTCCGAGAACACATATCATAATAATTGGACCTTCTGAATCCATAAATAACTCTATGAGAGCTCCCTATAAGACTAGTACTCTTAGAGAATTCCAAGATATAACCTCAAGTTTCTTGCATAAAACTCTAACATAGTGTAAAAGAGGGTACCAATGAATAAGACTATCATGAATTGATCCAAAAATAGTTGAAGTACCCAGTTCATAAGTATCTCATCCGCCTCTTAGGAGAACAATACAGTGCTTCCCAGGAGAACACACTATGTCTATTAAATCCCACCTTCTGCAAAACCTCTAACAAATGAAGCTCAATGGGATCTGTCCAATATGTTAGAGAAAATATCAGGATAGTCTTTGGATTTTAGTCTATACATAATTTTATCTCTTGATTGGAGGGTAAACCCAACATGTCCTTGGGAATGAATACTTCATACTCCACCACTACTGCAAGGAACTAAAATCTCATAACATCACTTCACCAAAGGTCATACTAGCCAAATGATAAGAAGTTAGTTGTATCCCTTTTCACATGAGATCATATTTCTCTACTTTAGGAATCACTTCTTATTAATATCACTACACTAAGGCTCTTCAGGCCTAAGAATTCCCTATATACATTTAAATTGCATACAAGTAAAAAATTAAATACTTACACTAATAGATTATAATATGTCTAATAATTTTTATTAGATTCATACAAAACCTAATAGTGATATTATATTGATACATGCATAAGCTTTATGCAATGTTCCTTGAAATGAAGAAATCATGAAGAACACTAAAACATTTTATATTTTTGAAAAAAATGAGTTTCATTTATGAGAAAGTGTTTTGTGTAAATTTCAAATAATTTTACCATTATGTAGATTTATCTACGTAAGGGTATATATATTTTACCCTTATGTATAATGGTATACATAAGGTTCAACCCAGGATACATAAGGATCATTGAATCATTATCCTTACATATATTCTCATATAAATGTAAATAAGTCAATGCATAAATGGATTTAATGTTTTAAATTATGAAACATAAGAAAATTAAATTTTACCCTTACATAGAAGAGCTCTAAATAATTTTACATCCATTTATGTAAAGACCTCGACTCCAGTAGCCTGGAGTTGGTGCCTCGTTTTTTTAAATTGGTACTATGAACAAGAGATCACATCCGCAAGGACCAAATAGTTTATTATCTTTGTAAAACCCAATACAAACATAAATTTTTCATTAAAAAATGAAATGAAAAAAACATAGAAACACCTTTGGGAACATCCCTATTCTCTTAGATTTTCTATACAAGTTAATTATAATATACATCTGGGAATCCTATGGAAAATAAAACGTATGAAAGGGATGTGATCATATTCTCAGAAATTGAATTAATATAGAGAAATATATCATAAATAAACATTAAAAAATAATTTATGGTGAATAAGTAAAAATAAATTCTATTAAAACACACTCTTTATCATAATATGGAAAAAGAAAAAACTAATCAAATAATTCCATATAAATAATTACACGAGAATAAAACATAACAATGGATGTTCTACTAGTCAAATAATTACATGGATTGTCAAGAACTAATATCATAATGAGGGAATTTTTAATTTGGGACTTCATAAACTTACCATCAAGGCTTCGTCTAAGAAACCATACATAATCAGGTAAGACATCAGCCAATACCCAAACTAGTTAGTCTCATTGAGACCTACTGTTGCATCGAGGGGCTATATAAGGCCCTGCCCCACACTTACTACACCCAATGAATTACTCTTATTAAATTTTTTAAACAAAATTAATATATACATTCATATTGAAACTACCATTTGAAATAACATTCCCCATACAATAATCATAAACCATCCAGTGTAATATGATAAATGGTAGAAAAATAGCACATACACATTTAAAATGATCATAAATAATTCAATAAAATATGGTATATGGAATCATAATATATAAACATCAATTAATCATAATACCCAACAAATGGTGTTGGTGTAGATGAAAGTACTATAATAAAATCATTGAGAAATTCTTAAGATAAATACCCTTTTTAACTTTGGAATCGCTTATTTAAAAATTCACATAATTATAAAAGAAATTTTTTTATTGGAAAATGAAATTTTAAATGGGAAAATGATTCCTCAAGTAATTAAGGAATCATTCAAGTGGGAATATTCACTCATTCCATATGAATTTTCTAAAAAACATGTCCTTTAAACCTTGAAAAAAATAAACATTTAAAGGAGTATTTGTAAAAGTAAGTTTGATCATTAACCACTTGAATAGATTATCTGTATCAGATGTAAATCCCAAAAAACAAGTGTAAATATAAAATAAGATAATCAAAATTCATTTTATAAAAATCATTTCATGACATAATCATTATAGTAGAAGTTTAACCAAAATAATAGAAATTTTATTAAGAATTCCCTTAAAACATTGTAAATAGTTGAACCATAAAGCTCATAAAATTAATGATCATAAAATGAAAAATTGAATACCACGAAGATAATGAAATTAATGATTTGATGTACCAAAGGGAAGTATACATACACCATATACATGGAATAAGTAGTGAATAAGGCATGTATCACAGAAATACAAGTGAGATGAGAAAACCCTTACAATATTCATATCAATGCGGTGATAATTAATCAATTGGATTATTATGTGTAAAAAAGAATATCAAAAAATGGGGAAGTGGGAATAAAACAAAAATAAATAAATAGTATATTCCACCCATAATAGGGTCAAAATAAAATCAATGAAGTAAACATGTAACCCAAGGGAGGGAAACTTATTTAAGAAATCATTTTCCTTATGTATAAAAGAATTCTTCACTTGTACTTAATTTCCCGGATTACCAAATTTGATTCATTAATTACTTAATTCAAAACATATTTAACATATATTTGTTTTATGATAATTTTATTAAGTTAATTTATAGCCATTTCAATGAGTTATAATGTTTAATTTCGTTGTTCCTAGAGCATTTGTTTCAGGGTATTATGGTTGGTTCCCTTCAATATTAATATGGGAGTTCTTGTAAAATGGGAATAACTTCTCTAGAAGTAAAATTATTTAGTATCAATGAACTTAAAAAATATAAATTCTCTCATATATCATTTTTTATTTGGTATAAGTATGATTCATTAGATAAAATTTTAATGAAAAATGATTAGTTTATTTTAGCGGTTTTTATGACCATCACAAATTAGTATCATTTTATTTAATATTATATTTATATACTCATTCTAAAACATTAAATAAGTTTTAAAACACAAATTATCAACTTTTTTAATAATAAAAATGGTTTTATTACCATCCATGAAGTCGGTAATGAAAAATGAGAACTCATCGTCCACGAAGGTGGTGAATCAGCACCTTACAGATGATGTTTTTACTTTTAGAATAAAAGGGTAAGAGAAGATACTTGATGATGGATATTACATTAACATAATAAAATTCTTGTATATATATCATATTGTAGTTACCATTCCACTTTGGATAATGTAATAACCCGAGATTTTATAAGATATATTCTTTTTAATTTCTTTCATATCTTCTGTTGTACGATACACCAAGATTATCTTGTGCTATACGCAACACCTTATTAGCTTTCAGTATACGCCACATTATTCTTGGATCGTGTTACACACAATTTCACGTTTTTTTTATAGTTGTTATTCTATACAACATTGAGTGTGTATGTATATATATATATATATATTCAATGTATAAATGAAATATGGTTGTATTTTGTTGTACGCTACACCAAAAGGTGCTTGCACAACACGCATCCCTGACTTGGCTTGCATTACATGCAAGCGCGACCTTCCACGATAGCGTGTGTTGTACGCAATATCGAGTTTCGCTAAACAACGATATGTTATATAAACTAGCCGTTATGAATAGTAATACCCACTTTTTGAAAATTTATAAATTTTATCTTTAAAAATGGACTTCATTTTTGGATTCAGAATATCAAAATTGGCCTAGGGTGAAGTTTTGGTATTTTTCTGAAAACTTTCAATTTTTTGTTGAATAGTGAAAACACTGGGTTACTATTCAAAAACCAACTTTTTATTTAAATAATTATTTATTTTATTTAAATTTATTTTAGGTCAAAATTGATACATAATACCTATATATGTTCAATTTAAGTCGTTGGAGTCATTTTATAATAATTTTAGATATATAAAAATTTTATTGAACTTTTCACCCTCTTTTACCCACCTCCTAAGAGAATTTGTAAATTCACATAAAACATAATTTTACCGCTTGTGTGAGTGGAATTTCGAAAATCCAAGAGACATGGTTAACATCAAGGACTAAAATTTGGTTCAATGAGATGAAAATAATTTTTGGTGAATAGTAACTTTTTACTTTTTTTTTACCACGGTTAAAAGTAAATAGGGTAATTAAGGGTAAAAATGATATTATTATTACCCTAACACATGTCCTAATTATATTGGATAAGTGTAATTATAATAGAAACAACCTTAGATATAAAATATGACCATTTAGGCCCACATGGATTAGATTAGGACATTTATTAGTAATTTATTTAAAGAAGGGTTAAAATAGTTAAAATCAAAGTTTAATAACTAAATAATTTTTAATATAGGGTTATACATAAGATAAATTCGACTATAAATATTCATTATAAAGCTAAAAAGATTTCCTAAATAATAGTGTTTTATTTATAATTTTTATACATTAAATAATTTAATTTATTTATGACACAATGATGATGCAGTAATTATCTTATTAATAAAATATTGACATAATTGATGTTATAAATACCCAAATAAATTTAATTTGAGACTTTTGGTAAATTCAAATAATTTTATATGTTAATATGACATGTTAGTATTGATTAGGATAATTGTTTTTGAACTAATCATTCTGTTATGATTTTCAAAAAAATCAATTACCAAATAGTGTCAAAATTGACATAAAATAGTTTTTTTAAAAAATATTATATTATTAATTGTTATTTTATTTCTAAAAATATAAGGTTCGGAAAAATGACTTAGATAAGGTTATATATAATAATAATAAACAACTTTGGGTTCTTTTGTCTTGTTATAGTAAGTTTATTAACCGTATAGTGTAAGAAAACAAGAAGACACGGTAAAATAAAAATTATTTAACATAAAGTTATATCTAAATGATAAGGTTAAAATAGAAACCTAAACTTGTCTAAATTCAATTGGATGAGAGGATTTCGACCCATCCTCACCTTAGCTTCGAAATAACTCAATTTTGGGCTATTAGAAACCGAATATGACTTTATAATAAATTAATATTTTTAAGATTTCCAAAGGTTCTCCTCTCCTCCCTTATAAAAGGGCACCTCCTCCCTCTCATCTTTACACAACTTTGAGCCTTCAAGATCGGCCAACCCCTGCCCATTTCCCTTCTCAACTTCCCTAGAAACATACTATAGGTCTTGGTCTTCTTCAAAGACCAATTTTAGTACCCTAAGAGGAGGTTTCAAAGAGGCGTGTCAAAGAAGAGGAGGTTCAGATACATACAATGCATGTCGAACATAAGGTAAGAGATAATTTTTCAAATCTCATTTTTTATCCGAGATTGCTTATTCGTAAGTATTTACTGGGGTTATTTCTATCATCCATGTCCATGTTTTATAAAAGTGTTTTCATGTATGTTTGAAGTCCTTTTTACCCATTTTGACTTTTATTACATGGTATGTAAGGAATCTTTCTTTTGTTTACCATACGAGGTACTTTATGACTTTTCAGAAAAAAGTACGAGGTGAATGTTATTTTTAACTTATACGGAATGAACGGATTTTTATGGTTTCATAACACCTCATTTTCATGAAGCTTCCTATAAAATATTGCATAATTATTTTCAATAAAACCCTTTTCTTTTAAAATTGCATGGCATTTGGTGAAAATAAAATGATTTTGAAGAAGAAAGGATATTTTACTCAAGAATTCATTTCAAGTGTTTTGTCAAAACCATTTTCCATCTAAGATGACATTATTTCATATGTTTATGTTTCAAGTATAATGTCTCTATGATTTACATGGTTTTACTTCTCTTATGATGAAATTATATCCATTTGTTTTATATGGATTATGTTATGATGGGATAATGTTTATGAAACCCATTTTATTATTTGGGTTATGATGAATGTTTTAAGTTTATTTTGTGGAAAAATTAAGAATTATTTCATTATGAGATGGGTGGGACCTATATGTCCCTCTAATTCATTGGGTAAAGATTTATATCTCATGAGATAGACATGGCTGTAACAACAAGTTAAACCAGATCAGTAATACAGGACTGGAACGAGGAGTGAACTCGATTCAGAAAGGGACTTTGTCCTGTAAGATGGTCTTGGAAGAAATACCTTGGCTACTATGGAAATCATATAATGTGATTAATGGTTTCCACAATTACATGTTTTATTCCCATGCTATTTTATCATGATTAATGTTCGTTTATGATATAAGCCTTATGTACTTCCATGTCTTATGTCATTGCTCATGATATCGATGTTTAAACATTATGTTCATGTTTTTAAGGTCAAATGTATTTTATTTGTTTTATTTTATCCATTCTTACCCTTACTGAGGATTTGAGCTCAGCCTTTATATGTTTTCTTTTCCCCAGGATTTAAAGAAAGGTTTTAGGTAAGAAAACAAAAGGGGAAGATCTTTATGGGAGATGTTGAAGATCTTTCACCATGATTTAGAAGATTATGTTCCGAGTTTCCAAAGACACTAAACTATTATGTAAATTGAGTGTTGGTTCTTATTATGTATTAAGTATTCTGAAAAAGTAATGTAATGTTCGTGTACATCAATATTTGGGACTCTATAGTTGGTATCAGAGGAAAGGTTTAGTCAACCTTTGGAAACTAGGATGCGAAAACTATAGTGAGATCCCTAGAGATATTTCTAAGGTATGTCTAGGGATGTCCCTAAGGTTAAGTATAAGTATAGGTTATTTTCCTAGAATTATGTTAACGATATTACAATTAAACCTAAGATGTTAGATGTCGAAGGTACTCCCCCTTGATTATGTTATTTTCCCTGTATGATTTTTTCCTCTCACAGAATTCTTTTTGTGTTTTAGTCAATGGAGGGAACCAGAAGGAATTCGGTTAACATTGAATCTAATGGAAAAATTGGTGACTATGAGCAACAAAATTTCATAATTCCTAGAGAGAAAGATATTGTGATTATTCCGAATCAGTCATCGCGACATATGATTAACAAGGTGAAATTTAGTGGTATGCCTAATTCATCAAATAAGAGGAAGATAGACTTTTATGCATGTTCACATGTTGAGGATCATAAAGAAAGGAAGATTGAGACTTCTAAATAAGGGAAGAAGAACCTTGAGGAATACCTCAAATAGAGGGCCAGATGTTATCTATGTCGAGAAAAGGGTCATAGACTGACAGACTATTATGGAGTTCAATGTCTTATTTGTGGAGAACATGGGCATTACCCAACTCAATGCCCTGACCTAAAAAGTTACTTCTAAATCAAGGAATGAATTATTCTAGGAAAATCATTGAAGAGGATGGATTGAAGTGTTTAGTTATTGGTATTCAAGAATAATGTTGTTGAGGTACTTTTATGGTTTATCAGAATATTTTTGTATTAGTCTATTGTGGTTTTCAATAATTTTATGGTACCGGTAACCATGGAAAGTGATTGAGATATTTTTAGAAAGAAGATGATATGCACATAATGAAGGGATAAGTAGAAAATGAAATGTTTGACAGTATTCATGAGCTCATGACTGATATAAGGAAATAGTTATAAGATGGTTTGAGTATATAGAATTTTGGGGTTTTGGTATGTGGAAAGAGTTAACTTTTGACAGCACTCATGTTTTCACTAAGATTCAATGGGTATTCATTTTTCAAGAGAATACATGATTAAGGCCTTCGAATGATTGGAATGTAACCAACAAGACATATCTTATGATATATGGGGATCAACGATGGTATTAACATGCTTTTTATATGAAATCTCTGGTAATCATTTTCACTATAATATGAGAATAGACTACAATATTATGGATAAGACTAAAGATTGGAATGGATTATGTTGGACATAAGTTAGTATTGTATTTTTAGAAAAAAAAGGGACAACCTGCAGAACGAGTGACAACCCATCGTGTCAGACAAGGCTGTGGGAATCGAACCCACAACCGAAGTGCGACTGGCCTTTATCGCCTACCACTGGCCAATAGGAAGTCCCTGGTTAGTACAAACTAGTTTTATTTTATTATACAGTATGACATATGATGTATAAGTTCATTTTTGGAATCATATATGATTAACCAAACCAAAAATGAACTTATGTATATTTGATAACTTTTTATAACCATTTGTTTGAAACAGATTGAATGACCCATCATTATATCACATGATCTGTTAGTACTTCATGAATAACAAATTCAACTTCATTTCTTTAAGAGATGAAGTGGAAATTGTTCAAAGCACGAACAACAGTGAGATTGTACCAAAATCAAGCAAGTATTTCTTCTAATTCAAAATTTTCAACTTTAGGGAAATGATATTGAAAACCAAAAATGTTGTCCTAGTGCTCTTATATCCGACGAATCAGATGGTACCTTATATCATCGCAAATCTATGGATTTGTGATTGTTGGATTTTTCATAGCCATGTTCTCTACCACTCTCTATCAGAACATGATGGTTAGATTTCTCTTCCATATCCATATTTTCACCTATGTTCTCCTATGTATAAACCCAGTGAATAGTTTATTTAAGTAACCGTTACGTTTCATACTTTAGTTTTTAAAGATAAGTTTTGGTATTCCTTTTTATGATGTGGGTTTCAATGAAATAAACTTTCAAGTAGAAAACCATTTATAACCCCGGTGAATTTTGAGGGCGAAATTCCTTTTAAGGGGGGTAGAATGTAATAACCTGAGATTTTATAAGATATATTCTTTTTAATTTCTTTCATATCTTCTGTTGTACGATACACCAAGATTATCTTGTGCTATACGCAACACCGTATTAGCTTGCAGTATACGCAACATTATTCTTGGATCGTGTTACACACAATTTCATGTTTGTTTGATAGTTGTTATTCTACGCAACATTGAGTGTGTATGTATATATATATATTTATATTCAATGTATAAATGAAATATGGTTGTATTTTGTTGTACGCTACACCCAAAGGATCTTGCACAACACGCATCCCTGACTTGGCTTGCATTACAGGCAAGCGCGAACTTCCACGATAGCATGTGTTGTATGCAATACCGAGTTTCGCTAAACAACGATATGTTATATAAACCAGCCATTATGAGTAGTAATACCCACTTTTTGAAATTTTATAAATTTTATATTTCAAAATGGACTTCATTTTTGGATTCAGAATATCGAAATTATCCTAGGGTAAATATTTGGTATTTTTCTGAAAACATTCAATTTTTGATGAATAGTGAAAACACTGGGTTACTATTCAAAAACCAACTTTTTATTTAAAAAATTATTTATTTTATTTAAATTTATTTTAGGTCCAAATTGATACATAATACCTATATAAGTTCAATTTAAGTCATTGGAGTCATTTTATAATAATTTTAGATATATAAAAATTTTATTGAACTTTTCACCGTCTTTTACTCACCTCACAGGAGAATTTGCAAATTCACATAAAACATAATTTTACCGCTTCTGTGAGTGGAAATTTGAAAATCCGAGAGACACAGATAACATAAAGGAGTAAAATTTGGTTCAATGAGATGAAAATAATTTTTGGTGAATAGTAACTTTTTACTTTTTTTTACCATGGTTAAAAGTAAATAGGATAATTAAGGGTAAAAATGATATTATTATTACACTAACATATGTACTAATTCTATTGGATAATTGTAATTCGACCAAAAACAACCTTAGGAATAAAATATGACCATTTAGGCCCACTTGGATTAGATTAGGACATTTATTAGTAATTTATTTAAAGAAGGGTTAAAATAGTTAAAATCAAAGTTTAATAAATAAATAATTTTTAATATAAGGTTATACATAAGATATATTTGACTATAAATATTCATTAGAAAGCTAAAAATATTTCCTAAATAATGGTGTTTTATTTATAATTTTCAGACATTAAATAATTTAATTTATTTGTGACGCAATGATGATGCAGTATTTATCTTATTAATGAAATATTGACATATTTGATGTTATAAATACCCAAATAAATGTAATTTGAGACTTTTTATGAATTACAATAATTTTATAGGTTAATATGACATGTTAGTATTGATTAAGTTAACTTTTTTTGAACTAATCATTCTGTTATGATTTTCACAAAAAAACAATTACCAAATAGTGTCAAAATTGACATAAAATAGTTTTTAAAACAAATATTATATTATTTATTGTTATTTTATTCCTAAAAATCTAAGGTTCGGCCAAATAACTTAGATAAGGTTATATATATTAATAATAAACAACTTGGGGTTCGTTTGGCTTGTTATAGTAAGTTTATTAACCTTATAGTGTAAGAAAATAAGAAAACAAGGTAAAAGAAAAAATATTTAACTTAAAGTTAAATCTAAATGATATGGTTAAAATAGAAACCGAAACTTGTCTAAATTGTATTGGATGAGAGGATTTCGACCCATACCCACCTTAGCTTCGAAATAACTGAATTTGAGCTATTAAAAACCGAATATGACTTTATAATAAATTAATATTTTTAAGATTTATAAAGGTTCCCCTCTCCTACCTTATAAAAGGGAACCTCCTCCCTCTCATCTTTACACAACTTTGAGCCTTCAAGCTCGGCCAACCCCTGCCCATTTCCCTTATCAATATCCCTAGCAACATACTAGATGTCTTGGTCTTCTTCAAAGACCAATTTTAGTACCCTAAGAGGAGGTTTCAACGAGGCGTGTCAAAGAAGAGGAGGTTCAGATACATACAAAGCATATCAAACATAAGGTAAGGGATAATTTTGCAAATCTCATTTTTTATCCGAGTATGCTTATTCGTAAGTATTTACTGAGGTTATTTCTATCATCCATGTCCATGTTTTATAAAAGTATTTTTCATGTATGTTTAAAGTCCTTTTTACCCATTTTTGACTTTTATTACATGGTATGTAAGGAATCTTTCTTTTGTTTACCATACGAGGTACTTTTTGACTTTTCCGACAAAAGTACGAGGAGAATGTTATTTTTAACTTATACGGTGTGAACGGATTTTTACGGTTTCATAACACCTCATTTTCTTGAAGCTTAATATAGAATATTGCATGATTATTTTCAACAAAATCCTTTTCTTTTAAAATTTCATGGAATTTTGTGAAAAGAAAATGATTTTGAAGAAGAAATGATATTTTCCTCAAGAATTAATTTCAAGTGTTTTATCAAAACCATTTTCCATCTAAGATGACATTATTTCATATGTGTATGTTTCAAGTATAATGTATCTATGATTTATGTGGTTTTACTTCACATATGATGAAATTATATCCATTTGTTTTATATGGATTATGTTATGATGGGATGATGTTTATGAAACCCATTTTATTCTTTGGGTTATGATGAATGTTTTAAGTTTATTTTGTGGAACAAGTAAGAATGATTTCATTATGAGATGGGTGGGACCTATATCTCCTTAAAATGCATTGGGTAAAGATTTATATCTCATTAGATAGACATGGATGGAACGACAAGTTAAACCGGTTCTGTAATACAGGACTGCAATGAGGAGTGAACTCGATTCAGAAAGGGACTTTGTCCACTAAGATGGTCTTGGAAGAAATGTCTTGGCTACTATGGAAATAATATCATGTGCTTAATGGTTTCCACAATTACATGTTTTATTCCCCTGATATTTTATCATGATTAATGTTCTTTTATGATCTATGCCTTATGTACTGCCATGTCTTACGTCATTGCTCATGATTTCGATGTTTAAAAATTATGTTCGTGTTTTTAAGGTCAAATGTATATGATTTGTTTTATTTTATCCATTCTTACCCTTACTGAGCATTTGAGGTCACCCTTTATATGTTTTCTTTTCCCTAGGATTTAATGAAAGGTTTTAGGTAAGAAAACAAAAGGGGAATATCTTTATGGGAGATGTTGAAGATCTTTCACCATGATTTAGAAGATTATGTTCCGAGTTTCCAAAGACACTAAACTATTACAGTCCTTGAGTGTTGGTTCTTATTATGTATTAAGTATTCCCCAAAAGTAACGTAATGTTCATGTACGTCATGCTTTGGGTCTCTACAGATTGGGTATATGAGTAGAGAATAAAATAAATAAATTGAAAATCAAGTAAAATAGAATGAAAGGGGATTTGACCTCTTGAATTTATTCTCTTTGAGATCTTCCTTAAGGTACTTGGGTTTGGTATTTCATTGAGAACAGAAGCTTCTGGATGTGGGAGAGAAGCTTGTGAATAGGTTTTTCCAAAATTTAGGGAATATTTAATGCATATAATGTGTGAGGAGAATAGGTGGTGAGATGTGGTATTTATAGTGCAGGATAAGGGTGTTTTGATTATTTTATTCATTTGTTAATTATTTTTGGCTCAAGACTATCAATAGTATTGATTCTTGTGAATAAGTATAATAACAAGTGAATTTGATCTCTAACTAATGGTTTCTTATAAAATTCATGATTCAAAATTTCACTTATTTTATGATAATGTTAAATACTGTAAATTACTATATTTCACTATTCACCAAAAAATAAACTATTTCAGAAAAAATACAACAAATACAACCTAAATTTTTTTCAATGTGTATATTTCAAAAATGGAATACTTTTTATGAAAATAATTTTCCAAATATGATCAATTTAATTAAAATTGAAATCACTGTTTATTCAAAAAATACTAATTTAATAATTATAACTGATTTTATGACACTTTGAAAAAAAATTATGGTCACATGAAATTATCCTATAATAATAATATGACAGAATATTAATTTATAAATATAATTTGTGAAAATAATTTTTCTTTTAAAACATTATATTCATTATAAAATTGTAAATAATTATATACATTTCCAAAAAATACAAATAATTAATTTATCATTTTCGAAACATTTATTTACTTATTCCATGATATAAATATATTATAATTTTATTCATAAGATACCTAAATTTTATTTATACATTCATAGGTGAGGTTACCACTCTTTTGGTCAGATTACTATTCCTAATGGTCACATTATTATTTGAACGATTCTGTTAATTTATTATAGCATATCAGGGTTTGTTTATTCTCAGTGCATAAACTATCAAAAATGTTAAATTTAAAAGAGACATATCTTAAGATCCTAGGGTATTACATTCTCCCACACATAAAAAATTTTGTCCTCAAAATTTTTAGAATGTCACCTCATAAAAATATGTTGGTTGTTCTTCATCATAATTTCCTTCTCTTTGTAATATATTTTTGCATTATATTTGGAAATCAAGTCCATAACAAGGATTATATCAAAATAAACCATAGGTATGATAATAAAATTAGCAATTATTTCATATTAATGTGTCATAATAGGAACCACTTGACACATCATAGTTCCAATAATCATTACACTATGAGTTTGGACTGACAACTCCCTTGTAAAAGGGAATTAGAAATAAATAATTTTTAAAGATAAATGGGAAGATATAAAGGAATTCAATGATCCAAAATCAAATAAATCTCTATATAAATTTTGGGAGATGATTAAAGTACCTTCCACCAAAAAACTATTCTTTCAAATTGGATATCATTAGTGGGAAGTGAAAAAATGGACTTGGAAGGGAAATCTAACTATCATGTTCTGATGGAGAGTGATAGAGAACCTGGTCTTTAGAAAGTTAAACATCACAAAACCATAAATTTGTGATTTTTTAAAAGACCATTGAATTATAAGAATGAAAATTAAACAGAATATATTATTTGTTCAAAAATATTTTTCCTAGAGTTGATGGATTCCTTTAAAATCTAGATAAATAACACAAGAAAACTTACATGTATACATTCCATGTCATAATATCATCTTTTTTCATAATTCTATCTATTTCCACTGCATTTATTAAATCAATATATGGATATTCAAGATGTATTTTGATGTCTGATGATCCTTTATTCAAAAATCAATAAGCCATTCCTTCATCATTTAAATATTATCAAAAAAAATTGTTAGTACAAGTTATCCAATATGATAAATCATAATTTAACCAAAATAAATAATATATAAAGTTTAACTTAATCCATTCTATAATTAGTTACCTTCAAATTCATAATAATTCTATCCAAATTCAAAATCAAAAAAAAATTTATGTACAGTCACTAAATTTCCAAAAATCATCTTAACATAAGATTTTACCAAATAATATAGCTCTTATTATCACATACCAAATATATGAATACCTTAATCAACTTTAAAAATTTGTGAAGCATGTATGCTTCCAAGATTGAAATTTCATGTTGTTGAATATATTCCTTAAATCTAAACATTCAATAATTCCAACATAACATAAATTGTTACATTTAGTTACCATTTAAAAAGTGGATGTCACTATTATAAAAATTTAAGATAATTTGTTTTTCACTAAATATTATAAAAGAGTTTAAGATATGTAGTGATGAATAAAAATGTAAAGATTTTTATTTAGTTATCATGAAAATAAAAGACACTATTTCTTGAAGGATTATTCCAATAAAAATAAAAAATTTAATTACACTTAATATCCAAAAAGAGTTTAGAGTATGAATGCAAAGAAAAAATTAAAGAGTTACATTAGTTACCGTAACAAAGTATTATCACTTTATCCAAAAAGAGTTTTTGATCTGATGATAAATAAAAAATCTAAAGAGTTACATCAGTTACCATAATGAAATGTTATCACTGCATCCTAAATGAGTTTAGGATATGGTGGTAAATAGATATTTAAGAGTTATATTTAATTACTATAATAAAATGATTTTCACTTTATCCAAAAATATTTTAGGAGTATTGGAAAAAATAATGTAAGTAGTAACATTATTTCAAGGAAACAGTTTTATATAATAGGGCTCCAAAGATTATGATGATGAACATAGAAAGAGTTTTAAGAAGACAATAGATGTTGGAATCGTAACAAATGATGTTTTTGAGTTTAGAAGATTAAATATGCTCAAGAAGTTGAATAGTTTGGAATAGAATTTATAATTCTCCCCATTATTCAAACTAGATTACTTCATAGAAGTTTCTCAATAAATATTTTAGTGATATGGTTTTATCATATGGTCACATAGAGATGTGATGCGGATTACATATGATGTAATGAGTTAATATAATCCAAAGAGTATAGTAAACCTAAGGCCGATCTGATAGTTTTTCATATATGATATGTTAAACAATTTTTTATGTTGTGTTTGTTAAATATTCATAAAGATTTTAAGAATATTAAAATCTATAAAATTGAAAGGAAACCTCCATTTTATCATTCATTCACATTAGATGCATAATTTTATATATATATATATATATACATTTCATGAAGTGAAATGATAATTGAACTCTCAAATTAAGACATTGATTTTATCCCCAAATGATGTTCACCATGGAGTATAACAGGTTATGATTAAATGATATGGTCAATGTGAGATGGATTCTTATATTTTGATGTAGAATATGATCATGAAGAAAAAAAAATATGATTATTTATGTCTGTTGGATGATCTACTAAGTACACCGTAATGAGTTTCATAGAGAAATATTGGGTATAATTTAGGTGAATGGGTCATATTTGAGTCCCCATTACATAAGGTTGGTGAGATACCTTCTAATAAAAACTTCACACTTTAATACCATACTTACAAAACTCTAAAAATTGACTTAGCTAATACAGGGAGTGATTGGGTATATTTTTGATCATTTTGTTGGTTGGAACACAACCAAGAAGGGATTTTTCCTCTCATACAATGTGCATAACATTTGGGTCCTCAATTGTGAAGGACTATGGGAGTGTGTGGTCAAACATATATATTTTTTATCTATCTGGATAAGGGATATGTGATGTTATTATCTAGTATGATGAATTACATGTGATGTATTCATCAATCAGATCATTCTACACTTGGGTAATCAATAATAGATGGGTTATATATATGGGATTGAGAAATTTTATGTACCATGGTCACTCAATGTCCTTGAAAAAGAGAGATATTATAAATTTTTTTTCATATGATGTAGACAAGTGGAAATGGGTATAGAGATACATGTGTTTGATGTAGATCATTCCATATCCATTTATAGCTTCAATAACATTGAAACTTTAATAGAGGCCTCTCTTTGCTTACATATATGGATCAGGAGATTCTAATTTTTTTCAACACTATAAAATCCCACAAGTTCACACATTATGTTTGACTGAATGGATATTGATTTCGACCCATAGATCCACTCTAAAATTATTTTAGAGTTAATACAAAAGTTTTTTGGATGGTAATTAACAAGTAATTATATATTATTTGATATGATGTAGAGTTAATGATAGCTTTAAAAAAGTGTTTTAGGAGTATATCCAAAAGGATTTTGGGATATTATTTCACAATTTATTGTATATGATACAATATAATGTGAAATGGAACAATGACTTTTGGATTTAGTATATTTGGGAGATTTATAAGAATATTCCCTATAGGTTTATATATATATGATATATATATAAGTAGACATACATACTTATATATATTTATATCTATGTGTGTGTGTGATATATTTATAACTTGTATATTGCCTATGAAAATTAGGATTTTCTTATTGTGGGTATATTATTCTATGGGTATTGGAAACATGGACTAGTACTTAACCTAAGATATCATTTAATAATACATTACATGATTTGTAATTATAGAGTGAAGTTTTCATTCATGAGATGAAATCTCTATCTGTGGAATTTACTCGCGCATTATAAATTCATCAGTAAATGTAGTAGAAATCGAAGAGTGACTTTGATAGACTATATATATTATTTGAATTCAATGGAAATGGTTTATGTGTGTGATTATATAATTCTTGGTAGAAGATCCAAAATATCCCTAGATCCATTCTTCTTATTCCTTTTCATGTCGATATTCAATCACATCATGGTATAAAAGAGAAAACTATATGTATGACATGTGAATTATTTGAGCCATGAATACCTACAGAGGTGGGGGGATTTTTTGTCACTTTAGGTAATTTTAATAAAACTTATCAGAGGAAGATAAAAAGATTTTATTGGATCTTCAATGTATGGTACACATGTTTTACAGTATTCATCATTTTTGAATTTTTTTACAATTTTATATTTCTTGCATAGAGATCCTAAGATTGGGTTTCTAATGCCTTCTATTATGTATAATAAGCATCATTAAATTCATATGAAACCTACCACATTTCCCTTATATATGGATGAGGTGTAAAATGTATTCCATGTGTCAAAGATAAGGAGATGCATGCATGATATGTTGCAAGTTATTTACTTGGGTGGGATAGACATTGAGGATTGTGTCACCTTCTTGAAATACCCACTGGTGATCGATATCTAATAGTAAAGGAAACTTTATGGATGGGTTATAGAATTAGTGAATGTTATATGGAAGCATGAGAACCTTCATGAGTGCTAGTGGGAGAATGAGAATAAAATTATAGCTCTCTACAATCACCTTTATGAGTATGTGGTGTTTTTTTTGGAAAAAAGTCTTGATGGTATGAATAATATAACGACCTAAATTTTAGTGGTCTAAAATCCTATAATATTTTAAATAATATTTTTAGGTGTTTATATCAGTCTTTTATTTAATTTTTTACATCATGGAATCTTGGTGAAAATATATTAAGAATATTATATTGTTTTTAATTTGTGAACATGTACTGGAGAATAATTAGAATTTCCTACTAAACAGACCCTTGGATGGGGGAACTGATGTGGTAGCTACATCTGAAATAGTGGTTATACCCTAATTGTAGTATAATATTTTTTTACACCAATATTACCTAGGATTGTACAATCATAAGGTGAAAAAATTAATTAATTTGATTAATTAATTGATTGATTGATTAAATATGTAAAACTTAGAAATCCTCTATTTATTCATGTTTAAAAAATATCACTATAGTTGGGTTTTAAAAAACCTAACTTTATAGAGAAGAGGATAGGGAGATCATGGGAGATCCTAAGATCCATATAATTTAAGAACAAAATTATTTTTAGGAAATCACCAATAGAGCCAGTACAGGAAAATACATTTCCAATGATTAATCCAAAAACTGAGGTGAGTCTTGTTATTTTTGAAGTATTGCACCTTCTTTGTAATTACAAGATGATAAATTTTATTCCATGATTTTATTTGAGCACAAAACATGTCCCCACAAACTTTATTATTGGATATTGATTCGTTAACCAGCATTCTATGTCATTAAATAATTATATAGCCAATAGTTAGTGGTCAAGATTTTTAATTTAAAACAATAATTTCCATCTATAATACTTCTCTTATTTTCCACTCCCATTCATATTTTATTTATCTTTGACCTTCATTATTGGCGGAGGTTCAAAAAATATTCATTTGAATCGATAATAAATCGATATCTATCGTTGTGGGGAATTGATTTTGGTGTGACAATGATGATCAATGTATATAAGATATCATTGAGTGGATAAAGATTGTCGGGAGGAGATTTGGTTTGATCTCCTGAAGGAACAGTAGTGAACGACGCATCGATGTTGTGTGTAAATTAACTGTGATCTTTTTTTTTGAAAAATGGTGTTCCTAAAGTAACCATCTATGGGATTTCTAAATGGGATAATGCATTTGGAAGTGTTTTTTCATGATTAGTGGTGATAACAACAACAACAACATGGTTCTATATGTTTTGTAGATTTTGGGGTCAAAGACGCCATCAAACGATGTGTAATCTGGATCCACAACCCATATATCACCCAAGAAGTGGTTGATGGAGATTCAAGTGAGTTAAGTATCATAGGATGTGTTCCCTTGGTACAAAAACTATGTATCCCTAAACTAACATGTTTGGTGTGTATAGGGAGTGCATGCCCAGGTGGGAAACTAGCCACACATGACATGTGGTTCTATACCACATGTCATGTACCCTTGGTCATAAATGAATTGATCTCCCCAATAACACATATCAAGTGAGCGGGTTGGGACTACACGTTGTGTACCTTCCCACATAAATGATGTGAAGTGTAAATACCACAACCTTGTATCCCGAATTTGATGCCTTAATTTATTATATTTGTATTATGAATACTTTATTCTATCCCAAAGCACTGAATAGTTTAGTAGATTTAAAAAACCAAAAAAAATACATAATTGTTACACTACAACATAAAATGAAGTACAACATAGAAACTCCATTGAAAACACTCTTATTCTCTTTGCTTTTCCTACATGTCAATCATAATATACATCTTGGAATCTTGTGAAAAAATAAAACATAATGAAGGGGTGAGTTTAGATTCCCAATAAGGGTAACAAATAAATATGAATCTATCATAAACAAATAAAAACAATAATACTAAGGGAATAACTAAAATTTTTGGCATTAAAACATAATATTGATCATAATATGGATGGAATAAAACATGATCAAATAATTACATATAAAAAACACCCGAGATTGAATCCTAAAAGTTGATATTATAATTATCAAATAATCACATGGAATGTAAATAAAAATATCATAATGATGGAATTAATAATGTGGGACATCATAAATATACCATTAAGGTGTTGGCCAAGACACCATATATAATTGGGTAAAAACCCTTTCTAGTTTGTCTCATGAGACCTACTGATGCATCGAGGGGTTGTAGAAATCCACGCCTATCACTTACTAAGTCCAATTAATTCCAAATATTAAAGGTGTGAAATATAATCATTATATACAATCATATTGAAACTATCATATGAAATATTAATAATATTCCCCAAACAATTAACATAATCATAACCCATCCAGAGTAATATGGAAAATGGTATCAAGATACTACATCCCTAAAAAATATTATAAACTATTTAATAAAATATGGTACATGTTAAAATGATATATTAATATAAAATAATCATAATATTCCATATATGGTGTTGAAATATAATAAAATACTCTAATAAAATGATTGATAAATTCTTGAGAAAAAATGACCTTTTTCTTTGGAAAGAATAGTTCTTTTGTAAAATCATTTTTATTTGTCATAAACTCAGATTATAAACATGTATATCCCACCAATGAAAAGGTATGGACAATGAAATTATATTTGACTGACATTTAATGAATATTCCAATATAAATTTGGTAACTAAATTGAAAATATGTAAAAATATTTTTTAAGAAACTTTTGAAATTGGCCACTTTTGTGAAGTTTGCTGGAAAATATAAGCGTGTTTAAAGAGGAAAAGTGAATAATTGTTTACATAAAACTAGAAAATATATAAGATATGTTTTCATGAAAAAGTTATTATTATTATTTAAAAAAATATGGTTTCTTAAAATGATTATGGAGGGTACTTGAAAATGGGTATGAAATTGGGAAGTTCCCTTTAATCGGGCTTTCTAATTAGGAGGAATTGAGAAGGGAACCTTATAAAACATGTATTTCCCCATAAAATAAATTTAAACTAATATGGATACATTATTTTGGAACATATAAATATAACATATAATATTTATATAAAAATCAAGAATAATTACATTGGGGTAAATAGAGAGAAAGTGTAACCCGAATGAAAAATGGAGGTTCGGAGAGAATCCCTTACCTAATGTATGAAAGTGTTCTAAACATCCACTTAATGTCCTAGATAATTAAATTGGATAGGCTTAAATTATTTTTAGATGTGAGGATAAGAGGTGGTGAGGGGTGGTATTTATAGTGGAAGAGAGGGGTCTCTTTTGAATATTTTATTCATTAGTATATTATTTTGACTCAGGAATAACAATAGTATTGATTATTATGATTAAATATAGTAACTATGAAATTTTAGTTAGAACTAATGGTGCCTAAATCAGTTATACATCATCCATTACTGAATAATTCATGTATTTACCTAATACAGTAAATTATTGTATTTTATTATTCACAAAAAATTAAACTATTTTATAAAAATACAAAAACTTCACCATAACCATTTTTAATGTTTACAATTTAAAAAATAGACTCCATTTTATGAAAATAATTTTCTAAATGTGATAAATTTAATGTTTAATCAAAATCATCATTCATTCAAAACATTTTGATTTAAAAATTAAGACTCATTTTATGACACTTTGAAAAATTAATTAAGGTCACATAAAATTATCTTATATTCATAAGAAAACAAAATATTAATCTATTAATATATTTTACAAAAATAAATATTCTTTTAAATCACTATTTTAATTACATAATTGTAAATAAACATTTATGTTTCACAAAAAAATCAACACTTAATTTATTATTTTGAAAATATTTATTTATTTATTCCATGAAATAAATATATCATGTTCTCATTTATAAGATACCCAAATTTTATTTATACTTTAACCGAAGAGGTTACTATTAAAATCATAAATATTTTATTAATATAATGAAATTTATAGTTTTATAAAAATCAAGATTTTTCATCATTCACTGGAAAATAGATATTTTCTTAAATATGCCAAAATTCCACCCTAAACTAATTTTGACATTACAATTTTAAAAACGAAGTTTATTTTGTACAATTTTATTTATAAAAGTGTCAAAATTTTGTTTGAAAAAAAGTACACCATTAAAATATGGTAACACTGTCTTTAGAAAAAATACAGTCTTTTATGAATAATATTTGATTTATTATTTTATTAATACCATAAAATTTATTAGTTAAATTTAAAAACATTGGATTTAGTTTCTAGCATATAAATTTAATTAATATATTTCACTAAAAGTGATTAATTTAATTTTATAATATAAAATTTCATTGTGGTCATAAAAATATTTTTTTATAAAAACACAATTTTATGTTCAATTGATGTTTATTTTCATTTATAATTAATTGGTAACCAAAGAATTAATTTTATAAATATGTGTAAACATTATTTTCATAATTTATTTAATCTCTTTCATTCCATCCATTCCAATTTCTAGGTTATAACAATCATGATAAAAATATTTAATCATTTTATTAAGATATGTGTTCTATGTAATGTACACCATCGAAGAAGATAAATTTAAAAAGATACATAACGTAAAATCATGGGGTGTTTTGTTCTGCCCTCCTTTAATAAATCGTATATTATAAATTTAAATTTTCACTTAAAAAAATAATGTTTGATTCTTCTAAATTTGTTTTTGGAAATCTCATATCATGAAAAGGGTTTATAAAACATCTTTTTAAATAGAGGTAAAAAGAAATGTGAAGGTCAACACAAAACTAAGATTCTAAAATAGAAGAAAATTAATGAATATATGGTCATGGAAAATAAATCCAATTATCAGTTTCTGATGTAGAGTGTTAGAAAAACATGTTAATTAGAAATTCTATCATCATAAAACCATAAATTTTTTATTGGTAAAATGCCCATTGATTTATCAGAAATAAAAGTGAATGGGTGATGTTTTTGTTCCAAATTTTTTTTACTAGTGTTGAGGGTTTATTTTACTATACATAGAAGAACTTGAGAAAATAAACTTAATTTATTCCTTTCCATGTCATAATATCATCATTTGGCTTTACTTCGATTTATCTCCACTTTATTTCTTAACCCCAAAATGGATATTCAAGATGAATTTTTATACCTGATGCATTTTGATTAAATGATCCATAAGTTATTCCTTCGACCTTTAAATGTTTAATAAATCCAAAAAGTTTTAAACATGTTATTCAATATGATAAATCATACATCAATATTAAAAAATTATATATTTAGTCCATTCCATTAGTAGTTAACCTTAAGACCCATGAAAAATATTTCTGTCTAAATTCAATGACCGAATATTTAGAATTAAATTTACATAACATAATATTTTCACCAAAACAACATTATGTATCTCTTATTATCACATAACAAATATATTAATACCTTGATCACATTTAAACATTTAAAAAACATTAATTTGTCCAAGAGTAAAATCTTAGGTTGTCTTTAAAACCAAACATCTAATAATTCTAGAAAACCATAAACCATCAAACCACTAACCACCTTTATTGTCAAAAAAAATCCTATAAAGATATATTTATCATTATCTCAATCATAAAACACATATTTAGGGTTATCTTTCCCAAGTCATGTTTTTTTAAAATATCATCCTATAATAGAATCACGTCTCTTGATTATTAGTATTATTCATCTCATTATTCCAATTCTTTAATGAATTATTACTATAGTAAAATCCTTATATATATCATGAATCTTAAAAATATATAATTATTAATAAAATACTCAAATAAAATAATTCTTGAATCCAAAAATGGTCATATTAATCAGTCCACTTCATCTAAGGTAGTAGCATAATCTTGACCACGATCTCTTTACTTATTCGGAGCTATATTACCTTGACACTTGGGAAATTCATTTGTGTAGTTCCCCATATCTTTAAATTTAAATCATTAAACAAATTATTTCATTCCTTTTCAATCATGATCCTAGTGTCCTTTCTTTGTACACATGTAATAAACTCCCATTCCCTTCAAAAAGTACTCGGCTTTTCAATCCAAAATTATCACATGTGGGAAAATATTTCTTTCCCTTCTTTCCTTTATCAATATTTTGTACTATCATCCTTTTCATCTCTTTCTTCTTTTTTAAGTCATAATACTTGGGGAATTATTTCTCTATTTTGATAGCACATGATACTATGTACTCATATGATGAGAATGTTTGGGAGACTTGTTCCCTTAGAAATATTGTTATAATACCATAAATGATTTGATCATTCTTAATAATTAGTTCATGTGAATGGGTGAGGTTCCTATTAATTTTTTGAGGTTTCATTTCTAAATAATTTGATCATATCATTTTGAAAAATAATGTATAATCCCCAAAACAGTGAAATAATTATCATAAATTGAAATATTTATGTATAGCTAGACACATAAGCATGGTTTGTTTGGGAATATTTAAAAATTCTATTATAGGGTTTCATTCTATACCCTATTTTTTTATGAATCGACTTTTCAAAGATTCATCTAAACATTATTTGATACAAACTATAAATACCACAACCCTAATAGCCCTAAGTTGGTGCATTACATTATTATATTGGTACTTTGAAGAAGCTATCACATCCCAAAGGACTGAATAGTTTAGTTACTTTGGGAAAACAAATACTAACATAATTTTTACTTTACAACTTGAAAAGAAGTATAAAATATAAACTCAATTGAAAACACTCTTATTCTATTAGCTTATCCTTGAATGTCAATCATAATATACATCTTAGCATCTAAGGGAAAAATAAAAAATAAGGAAGGGGTGAGTTCAGATTCTCATTAAGGGTAAGCAATATAAGAAAAATATATCATAAATAAAAGTATATAATAATGAAAGGTTAATAAAAAATGACATGCAGTTGAAACATAGTCTTGATAACAATATAGTTAGAATAAAACCTGAACAAATAATTCCATATAAATAATCACATGAGAATGAAACTTAAACATGGATATTATACTAGTCAAATAATCACATGGAATGAAAATACTAATATCATATAGAGGGAATGCATAATTTGGGACATCATAAAAATATCTTCAAGTCTTTTTCCAAGACACCATACAAAAATGGGTAAAAAACTAGTCTAGTTTGTATCATGAGATCTACCGATGCATAGAGGGGCTGTAGCGGGACCCGCTCATCACTAACTAGGTCCAATGAATTCCTCATATGAAAGGGTTGAAACATAATCAACATATACCTTAATTTGGAAACAATCATATGAAATATGAATAAATTTCCCCAAACAATAAAGATAATCATACACCATTGAGAGTAATATAGAGAATGGTATCAAGATAGTACATCCCCAAAAATATTCATAAACCATTAAATAAAATATGGTATATGGTGACATAATATATTATTCTAAAATAATCATAATATTCAATATAGGGTGTTTAAATAGATGAAAATACTCTAATAAAATCATTGATAAATTCCTGAGAAAAATAACCCTTTTACATTGGAAAGAAAAGTTCTTTTTGGAAATTCATTTGTATTTTTCATAAAATCATATTGTAAACATGTATATCCGAGAAAATAAAAGGTAAATACATTGAAAATATAGTTTATTAATATTAAAATAATATTTATGTAGAAATTTCTCAACTGAAGTGTAAATATTTTAAAATATTTTTTAAGGAACTTTAGAAATGGAACACTTCACTGCGGTTTGTGGGAAAATATAAAAGTGTGTTTAAAGAGGAAAAATGTATAATTGTATACATAAAACCAAAAAATATCTAATATATTTTTTCATGATAAAAAATTTATTTTAGAAAAATAATTATTTCCTAAAATAGATTACAGATTGTACTTGAAAATGGGTAAGAAATTGGGATGTTACCATTAATTGGGCGTTCTTATCAAGTGGAATTGAGAAGTGAAGCCTAAAAAACATGTATTTTACCATAAAAACACGAATTGATATAGATAATTGAGTTTTAAACATATAAAAATAATTTATAATAATTAAATAAAAATAAAGAAGAATTTTATTATGGTAAATAGAAAGAAAGTGTAACCTTAATGAAAGATGGTTGTTTGGGGAGAATCCCATACATTATGTCCAAAAGTGTTCCAAAAATTCACATAATATCATGGATAATTAAATTAGATTCATTAATAATTTAATAAAGAACCTATTAAACATGTATTTTATTTTTAATAATTTTATTAAGTTCATTTATGTCCTTTTTGATGAGTTATAAGTTTCATTTTTGTTGTTCGGGGGTCTTTGTTTCCCTAGTTTTCATGATTGGTCTACTTGCATGCATGTACGAATGATCATGTAAAATGGGTATACTTATCCATAATTTAAATTATATGTTATTAATGAAAATAAATAATATTAAATGATTTTATATATCATTTTTCCATATATGAGGATGATTGGTTAAATAAAGAGTCAATGATAACCATTTAGATTATTTAGACATTTTCCAATCATCATGAACTAGTTTTTTATTATTAATTATTAATTATGTATATATATATGTTCCAAAACACTAAATAAGTGATAATACACATATTATAATTTATTTTAACCAAAAAAAATGTTTTTTGGCCGTCCTTGAAGCTGGTAATGAAAACACGTCGTTCGCGTTGACGGTCAATTGACACATCATGGACGATATTTTCATTTTTAGAATAAAAGGTAAAGGAGAAGGGGTTTGACGATGAATATTCCATTAATGTAATAACATTATAGTATATATATGATACTATTGTTATCATGAATTTTTTTATATAGAAGGAAACATAGTATAAGAGAATAAAATAAATTAAAAAAAAATAATTAAAATAATGAAAGGGGGTTTTACCTCTTTAATTCACCTCCTTCAGAACCTCCTTAAGGAACTTTGAAATGGTATTTTTGGTGATACAATATATACCATAATTTTGGGGATAGGATTGGTAGAAGGGTTTTGGATAAATTGGGAAAGCTTCAAGGATTTGGAGGTGTGAGGAGAAGAGGTGCAGATAGGTGGTATTTATAATGGAGGAGAGAGGTGTTTTGTGATTATTTTATTCATTAGTTTATTATTTTCCCTCAATAATTCCTATAGTATTTATTATTATGACTAAATACATAAACTTGTACATGTGATTTAGAACTAATTATTCCTACATTATCCATACATCAGCCATGACTCAATAATTCATGTATTTAGCTAACATTGTAAATTATTGTATTTCACAATTCACCAAAAATTAAACTATTTTAGAAAAATCCCAAAAATTCAACCTAATCATTTTTCAACATGTAAAATTAGAAAAAGGACTAGATTTTATAAAAAGAATTATTAATGTGAGAAAGTAAATTTTTAATTAAAATCATAATTTGTTAAAAAATCAATTTTAAAATTTTAACTAATTTTATGACGCTTTGAAATATTAATTAAGGTCTCAAAACATTATCTTATAATCATAAAAAAAATATTAATTTATGAATATATTTTATGAAAATAAATATTTTTGTATTATTTTAATTATAAAATTCCAAATAAACATTTATGTTTCACAAAAATATCAACACTTAATTTATCATTTTTAAAAAAATTATTTACTTATTCCATGATATAAATATAACATGTTTTCATTTATAAGATACCTAAATTTTATTTTAAATTTCATAGGTGAGGTTAATATTTAAATAATAAATATTCTATTAATTAAATAAAAATAAATGTTTTTTAAAAATCGGGATTTTTCACTATTATCTGGAAAATAAATATTTTCATAAAAATACAAAAGTTTCTCCCTAACATAATTTTGACATTAAAATTTAAAAAATTAAGTTTAATTTGTTAAATATAAGTTATAAAAGTTTTAAAATTTAGTTTGAAAAAAGTTGTTCCATTAAAAGACAGTAAAACGGTCTTTAGAAAAATAAAATATACAGTCTTCTATGCATAAAATTGGATTTAATTTTTTATTAAGACGACCAAACTTATGAGTTGAATTTAAAAATATTTGATTGAATATGTAACAAATAAATTTCATTAATATATTTCATTAAATATGATTAATTTAATTTATTTATATAAAATTTCATCATGGTAATAAAAATATTTTTTTATAAAAACACATCTTTTATCTTCAAATGATTTTTATTTTCATTTTTAATTAATTGGAAACCAAATAATTAACTTTTATAAGAATGTGTAAACTATATTTTCATAATTGAAATAATATATTTAATTCCTTATATTCCAATGTCTAGATGATAAATATCAAAATAATAATATTTAATCATTTTTTAAGCTCAGTGTTTAGTTTAATGTACACCATCAAAGATGATAAATTTAAAATGAGATATGCTGTAAAATATTTGGGTGTTATATGTAGTCTAAATTGGATTGACTTATAATTCTTTCTATGTGTGTGTGATTAAAGAATGTACCTCGATTGGTCTCACATGTCATGTACCCCATCTCACACGTCATGTAGGCCAACCCATATTATATAGTCAGGATACACTCATGGGGATAAAAACCATGTACCCCCGTAGTACATATCATGTACTATCCCAAACATAGTGGGTTTTCATATCTTTATACCTGATACTCAGATTTTAGCACATAAGAATTTCATCATGTGCATTTTTTTCTAGTAGAATTCTATAGTACACTTATCTTTAGTATCATAGTTGGGAAACATGGTGGTATGAGTAGTTTAGTTCTTCATGACCAATGGAAGAGAATTTATCAAAAAAATTAGGGCATACATGAGGTTATGAACTCCCCTCGTAAGGTGTTTATGATAGGGAATTCCCCCTGCATGACTGATAGGGTTAGGAACTCCCACACTCATGGAGTGTGGTTTCTCTATCTATGAGGTTTATTGCTCCCTCATTTAAAAATATATGTTGGAGAGTGGGTCCTCCACTGGGATTTTTTACTCCCTCTTCTAATATTTATCTTTTGACAAGGTTTAGATATCCCACTACAGTTTCTATGAGATGACATGGGTTATATAGCTAGGTGATTCAAATTATTGGGATGTTTACTAAGTCGATTCTTCTATAGGTGGATTGTGGTTAAAGATATTATAATATGTGTCTCAAGTTAACTTATTTAAAAATTTCTATGTTTTTGTATTCCCTTACCCATTTATTTTATTGGTTTTGAGATAATTGATTTTCTTATATTTTCTTCATGGTATTTAGGATTTCCTATTTAGCTTCTATATACTCACCTCTACATAGGTTTTTTTTCACACTTATCAAGTCTTATATTGATGATATACAGTACAATAACAACATTTATGGACCTATAGTTGGTGGATTTTAGTTATACCCAGAGGTGATAGTAGCGGACAACGTTCATGTTTGAAACTATAATTTTTTTCAAATACCTATTCAACTTAGTTGTTTTAGGTTTTTCTCCTTTGGTATTATTGGATTTGTATTTGTCTCTCATTGCCTTATACAATATATAATGGTTATTTAATTTTTAATATTAATGTTTTTTCAGGAATTTTATATTCATGTTGGTTTTATTTATCTATCATACATTATTATCTCCTATATGGATATGTATGTTGTGTGGAGTAAACAAATCTCACATCATGTGTGTTATACCTTCTTGGTGTTATTCACCAACCCCTACTCTATTGGATGTGAGTTTAAGATGACATACTCGACTTAATACCGAACTAGATAGGGTCCTAGTGGGATAAGTATTTTCAAGTAATTGAAACCCAAAATGATATATTTATTAACATTCATGTTATTAAGATAAATTATCAAACAATTAATGGGTCTATGGTGATGGAATGACCAACCCACCATCAAATATAGGTAAAATCTGAACGAATGAAAAAACAACATTTTTTGTTAAATTAAATTGGTGTATTTCAATAAGAAACATTAAAACCCTCATAAATTTGAGACTATGATAGCCTCTACCTTCATTCGTCACCATATGTCACCAGCATCCCTAAATAATTTCACATGTTAGTGAAGCGAATTTTCCACTCCACTTTCTATGCCACTCCCCCAAAAGTATTCTAAACCAGATAGGGTCCTGATGGGATAGTTCATTTCATGTAATTTAAAGAATGATATATTGATTGAAATTATTGATATTAAGATCACTGATCAAACAATGAATGGTTGGGTGGTTGTTGAATAATCTACCCTACCTCAAAGTAAGTAAAATAAAAATAAAATAAAAAATAAAAATATATAACAAAATTGTTTTTTAAATTAAATCAATGTATTAATATAAGAAACCCTAAACCCCTAGGACCTTTGAGACTATGATATTAACTACCTTCCATTGTTATCATCTGTTGTCAGCGTCTCTCCACCTTTGTGTTTATTAGTGATGTCACTTTTCCCCTCCACTGTGTTCACCACTCCCTCTACCATTTGTACCAATCCCATTCTTACTCTTCTAATACATTAAATAGGCTCTTCATTAGAACCATTAGGATACTTTCTTGGTTTCCCTAACCCCATGCTGCACCCACCCATCCACCACCGACCCACCCCTACCTCCAACCCCCCATGTCCTATTGATTATGTATATACTCATCTCTATATAGGTGTTCGATACATTTCATGTCTTATTAAAACAATGGATAGTTCAACAAAAAATTTGATGGACTAGGAGTTGGTGGAGTTTAGTGGAACCCTGAAGTTATAGTAGTGGATGAAGCTCATGTCTGAAACTAGGTTATTACAAACACCCCTTCATCCGGTTTTTTAGGTTCCTACGCTTTGGTATTATGGGGTGTTTATTTTTCCTTCATTTCATTATATTATATGTACTAGCTATTTCTTTGTGGAAATTAACATTTGTTTCATGAATTTTTTATTTTTTTTGGTTTTATATGTATATATTACATTATTATCTCCTATGTAGAGATTCATGTTGTGTGAAGTAACAATGAACCTCATATCATGTGTGTTATTCCATCTTTGTGTTATGCACTAACCACTGCTCCTTGGATATGAGTTTTTGATGATATAATCAGATTACTACCAAACAAGATAGCGTCCTTGTGGGATAGTTCTTGTAAAGTAATTGAAAATGATGATATACAGATTGACATTAATGGTATTAATAATAGTGATCAAACAATTAATGGTTTGATTTTTTTGGAATTACCTACCCTACCTCAAAGTTTGGTAAAATAAAAAGGAAAAAAAGTTAAAAAAATAAAATAGATAAATATAAAATACTGTTGTTTTCTGAATGAAATTGGTGTAATCTCATAAGAAACCCTAAAACCATCTAACCATTTAGACTAAAAACTTTGTTACCTTCCACTACCATTATTCATCTCTGACATATCTCCTCCTCCATTCATGTTTGTGAGGTGACTTTTCCCCTCCACTTTGTGTGCCACTCCCTCTACCATTCTCCAAACTAGATAAGGTCTTGGTGGTATAATTAAAGCATATTTATTGAAAAATATAAATTTATATTGAATTAAATTAATGTTATTAAGATTAATGATCAAACAATGAATGGTTTAGTTGTGGTGGAATGCCCAACCCTACCTCAATGCTTGGTAAAATAAAATGGAAATAAAAAATAAATAAATCACAATGTTGTTTTTTAATGAAATTATAGGATTACTATAATAAACCCTAAACCCTTCCAACATCTTATACTACGATAGATAATACCTTCCTTTATCACCATCCATCATCGGTGTCTCTCCACCTCTATGCCTGTTAGTGATGCAACTTTCCCTCTCCACTCCAACCTCTATCATTTCCATACCCGTTAACGTCTCAATAGGATAGGTATTGTCAATTAATTAAAAAATTGATATATTTATTGAAATTAGTTTTATTAAGATCAATTATCAACTAATGAATGGGTTGGGGGTGGTGGAATATCCTACCCTATTACAAATTTTGGTAATATCAAAAGGAAGAAAAAAATAAAAAGTTAAAAAAATTAAAAAAATGATGTTTTTTATTGAATGAAATTGGTGGATTCCAATAAGAAAACAAAAACACCTTCAAACATTAGGAATATGATATCCACTACCTTCCCCTATCACCATCCATCATCAATGTCTCTCTACCTCTGCGCCTATTAGTGATGTGACTTTTCCCCTCCACTGTGTGCACTAATCCCACCATTGTTTGTGCCACTCTCATTCTTATGCATCTAATATATCTCAAAGTCTATACATCGTCACCCTTGTGAGTAGTTCTCAGTTTCTCCAACCTCATCCTGTACACCCCCCCCCCCATCACACATGGTGAGTTTAATGTTTATACCTTTATTTTTCCCACAAATCTTGTACCCCATCACACAGGTTGTGTAGGTCAACCCATACACACCATGTGAAGGCTTGTATATGGTAATTCTACACCAAAAGGGCTATAATCCCTGTACCCCCATATTAAATATCATGTAATCTACCAATAATAGTGTTTTTTTATATCTTCATACTTGATACTCTAATTTGGGCACATGAGAAGTTCATCTTGCACATTTTTTCCTTGTAGAATTTAATATTACACTTATATTCAGTATCATAGGTGATACCCGAGGTGATATGCATAGTTTAGTAATTTAGGACTAATGGAAGGGAATTGAGAAAGATTATCAGAGCATACACATGGCTATAAACGACCCATGTAACATGTTTTTGAAATGGCATTCCCCCTAACCCCTCGCATTATTGATAGGTTTAGGAACTCCCCCACTCACAGGGAAATGGTTCTCTATATATGAGGTTGGTTTCTCCCTAATTTAACAAGCTCTAACAGAGTGTGAGTCCTCCACTAGGGTTGGTTACTCCCTCAATGGACATTTTTCATTCAATGAGGTGTGGGTATCCCACTATAGTTTCTATGAGATGACATGTGTTACAAATCATAGTGATTCAAATTCATGGGATTCTTGCTGATTTGAATCTTCTATAGGCGGGTTGTGGAGAGTGAGACTCTCTTTTGTGTCTAAATATCTCTTCTTTAATCATATCAATTTTTTCATATTAACTTTACCTTTTACTTGGGTGATATTAAGATGATTGATTTTCTTATATTTTATTCATGGTTTTCAGGAAGTCTTATTGAGTATGTATATACTCACCTCTACATAGGTGTTCCATTTTCATAAATCATGGCTTATATAGATGAAAAATAGTTCAATGGAAACTTTGATAGACCTAGAGTTGGTGTAGTTTATTGGTACCCAAAGCTTATAGTAGTGAATGATGTTCATGTCTGAAATTATTTTGTTTCAAAGACCCCTTCATATTAGTTTTTTTAGTTTTATATCCTTTTGGATTTTTGGGAATTTATTATTCCCTCATTTCATTATAGTTTATGAACTGGTTATTTATTTATGGATCTTAATGATTATTGCATGAAATTTATAATGTTGTTGGTTTTATTAGACTCTCATAAATTATTATCTTCTATATAGAGATTCATGTTTTGTGCAGTAATTAAAAACCTCATATAATGAGGGTTATAACTACTTGGTGTTAGCCACCAACCCCTGCTACATTGTAGATGAGTTTGACATACTCAACTTACTACCAAACCATATAGGGTCTCGGTTGGATATGTCTAGTAAAGTAATTTAAGAATACAATATATAGATTGAAATTAAGGTTATTATGATCAATGATGAAACAATAAATGGTTTGGTGGTGGTTGAATTTTCTACCATGCCTTAATGTTTAGTAAAATCATAAGGAATGAAAAAAATAAAATAAAAAAAATTAAATAACGATGTTTTTAATTAAAACGGAAGATTCCCAAAAGAAAACCTAAACCCTTCCAACCACTAAGACTATGAAATCTCTAACATTCTAGTTTCACAATTCATCACCATCTTATCTCTACTACCAAACCTATTAGTGATGCAACTTTTCCACTCCATTGTGTCTATCACTCCCTCTACCATTTTCCAAACTAGATAGGGTCCCAGTGGGATAGCTCTTGTCACATAATTGAAAAATAAAATGATATATTGATTGAAATTAGCGTTATTAAGATCAATGATCAAACAATTAATGGTTAGTTGGTGGTGGAAAACCCTACCCCATCTCAAAATTTGTTAAAATCAAAAGGAAATAAAAAATAAAAAATAAAATAAAAATAAAAATAAAAACGACGTTGTATTTTGAATGAAATATGCTGATTTCCATAATAAAACATAAACCCTTCCGACCTTTGAGACTATTATAGCCTCAAAATTCTACTATCACCATCCTTTTCTAATGTATCTCCACATTTATGCCTATTAGTGATGCAACTTTTCCCCTCCACTGTGTGTGCCACTCCCTCCACCGTTTATGCCATTTCAATTCTTACACTTCCAATCCTCCCCAAAGGCTCTCCACCAACACCCTTGTGAGACTTTATTATGTTTCCCAACCATTCCCTACACCACTCACCCCCATGACCTATTGAGTATGTATATACTCACCTCTTTATAGGTGTTTCATCCACACATATAATGTCTTATATAGATGACAAATAGTTCAAAAACAACTTTGATGAACCTAGAGTTGGTGGATTTTAGTTGTACCCAAAGGTGATAGTAATGGATGAAGTTCATTTTTGAAACTAGTTTGTTTCAAAGACCCCTTATTTTTAGTTATTTTAGTCTTGTATTATTTGGTATTTTTGGGTGTGTATTTACCTTAATTTCATTATAGTTTATGTATTGGTTATTTCATTATGGATATTAACATTTTTTGTTGGTATTTCATATTATTGTTGGTTTTATTTATCTATATTACATCATTATCTCCTATATAGAGTTTCATGTTAATTGCAGAAAGAAATAGCCTCATATCATGTGTGTTATTCCTACTTGGTGTTAGTCACCAACCCTTTCTCCATTCATGATAAGTTTAAAAAGACATACTCATATTACATCGAAACTAGATAGGGTCTCGGTGGGATATGTCTTATAATGTAATTGAAGAAAAAATGATATATTGATTGAAATTAATTTGATTAAGATAAATGACCAAATAATGAATTGTTCAGTGGTTGTGGAATGACCTACCCTACCACAATGTTTGGTAAAATCAAAAGGAAATAAAAAATTAAATAAATTAAATAAAAAAAATAAAATGATGTTTTTTTAATGTAATCTACCGATTGTAATATGAAACCCTAAACTCATCATACCTTTGAGACTATGATAGTTTCTACCTTCTTCTGTCACCATCTATCATTAGCATCTCTCCTCCTCCACACTTGTTAGTGATGCGACTTTTTCCCTCCACTATGTACGCCACTCCCTCAACCATTTTCCAAACCATATAGTGTCCTAGTGGGGTAGGTATTTTCATTTAATTGAAAAAAAGGTTTTACTGATTAAAAATAATTTTATTAAGAACAATGATAAAAAATGAATGGGTTGGTGGTTGTGGAATGAGCTACCCTTCCCCATTTTTTGTAAATACAAAAAGGAAAGAAAAAATAATCATAATAATAATATAAAAATAAAACATTGGATTTTTTCAATGAAATAAAAATATTGTTATAATAAACCCTTAATATCTATGAAATTTGATAATATAATTGTTTTTACCTTCCTTCACCATCTTCTGTCACTAGTGCCTCTCCACCTATGCACCTTTTAGTGATGTGAATTTTCCCCTTCACTATGTGTGCCAGTCCCTCCATAGTTTCTACCACTCTTGTTCTTATTCTTCCAATCCTTCCCACAGGCTCTACACTGGAACCCATGTAAATCGTGCTAGGTTTCCCCAACCCCACTCTACAGAACCTCACTCACTAGCACCCCCCAACCAACATTAACCCCAATATTTTGTAAAATAAAAATGAAGGAAAAATTAATAAATAAATAAAATCAAGTTTTTTTGAGTGAAATTAGTGGATTACCATAAGAAACCCTAAAACCCTCTAAAATTTCAGACTACGACTATCGCTACCTTACACTATCACTATTAATTGATGGCGTCTCTATGCCTCCACACCTATTAGTGATGTGAATTTTCCCCTCCATTGTTTCTGCCACTCCCTCCAACATTTTTCAAACCAGATAGGGTCCCGGTGGGATAGGTCTTTTCAAGTTATTGAAAAACAAAATTATATATTGAATGACATTAATGTTATAATGATCAATGATGAAAAAATGAATGGGTCTGTTGGGGTGGAATAACCTATCCTATCTCAAAGTTTCATGAAATCCAAAGGAAGTAAAAAATAGAAAAATGAAAAATAAAATAATGTTTTTTTTGAATGAAATCGTCAGATTCCTAGAAGAAACCCCAAACCCCTCTGAACATTGGGACTATGATATCTTCTACCTTCCACTATCACTATCAGTAATTTGTGTCTCTCCACCTATTAACCTATTAGTGATGTGACTTTTCCCCTCCACTATGAGTGCCATACCCTCCACCACTGGCACCACTCCCATTCATACAAATCCAATCCTTACTATAGGCTTTTCACTAGCACCCTTGTGATCCATTCTTGGTTTCCCCAATTCCCCCTCCCCCACACACTCCCTTTACCATTTACGCCACACCCATTCTTATGCTTCCAATCCATCCTAGATTCTATATACTAGATCCATTGTGAGTTGTGTTTGGTTTCTACAACCCCACTATTCAAGCCCCCCCCCAAAACCACCATCCCCCACCCCCACCCCACCCCTCACCCACCCCAATTTTTTTTAAAATCATAATGAATGAAAAAATTTAAAAAACTAACTTTTTTTAATTTAATCAAAAAAAATTTATAATAAACCCTAAAACCCTTTGATCTTTCAGACTAAAACAACATCTACCTTTTATTACCATCCATCACTGACATATCTCTACCTCTGCACCTATTATTGATGTGACATTTCCCATCCACTATGTGCGCCACTCCCTAAACAACTTTTCAACCCAGATAGGGTCCTAGTGAGATAGGTCCTGTCATGTAATTGAAAAAAATGATATATTTATTGAAATTAATGTTGTTAAGATCAATGAACATATAACTAATGGGTAGGTTGGGGTGGAATTACTTATCCTACATCAAATTATTATAAAATCAAAAAGGAAATAAAAAAATAGGAAAATAAAAAAATAAAAACAAAACTAATTTCTTTATTGAATGAAATCAGAAGATTTGGATAAGAAACACTAAAACGCTATGACCTTTGAGACTACAATAGTTTCTACCTTCTACTATCATTGTCCATCACTAGAATCTCTCTGCCTCTTCCCATGTTAGAGATGTAACTTTTCCCCTCCATTGTGTGTGTCACTCCCACCACCACTAGTTCCTCTCCCATTCTTGCGCATCCAATCCTTCCCAAAGGCTCTATACAAACAACCTTGTTTGTCATGATTGGTTTCCCCAACCCAACCCTATAACCCCACCCACCCCAATGTTTGGTAAAATTAAAAGGAAATAAAAAATGATAAAATAAAAAAACAACATTATTTTTTGAATGAAATCGGTGGATTCCCATAAGAAACAATAAACCCCTTCAGACCTTTGAGACTACAAAAATTTCTAGCTTCTATCATCACCATCCTTCATCATATTATCTCCAACTCCACACCTATTAGTGATTTGAATTTTCCCCACCACTATGTGCACCGCTCTCGCCACCATTTTCCATACAAAATAGGGTCCCAGTTAGATGGGTCTTGTTAAGTAATTAAAAAACAGAATGATATATTGATTGACATTAATTTTATTAATATCAACAATCATGTTGTTAATGGTTCAGTGGTGGTGTAATGACCTACCCTACCTCAATGTTTGGTAAAAAAGGAGATAAAAAATGATGTTGTTTTTTGAATGAAATTGACGGAGGCAACGTCCTTCATCTGACCAGTCAAGAGTGGGATAAATGATGATGAAAAGAATTTTTTTCCTTGTGCTATACCTTTTACGATGATTCATATGTGTTCTGACCAAGAACTTGGCATGCTCATATTAGGTGAAGGTGAAAATGATGTTGCACAAAATCTTGACGAAGCAGTTGATGTACCACCTTAGGTTTTCAAAGTGGCTGAATTTTAGGTGGTGGAAATTCAAAATATTGAGCCATGTTATATAAACCATATCCATTATAGTACCAACATTTCATATATTAAATTAGAGGGATCTATAGAAGGCACATCATTTCTCATACTAATTGATAGTGGTGCTACTAATAATTTCACCTCTCCCAAGTTGGTCTAGCTCCTTGCATGGGTCGTCCATGACTTGTGAAAGTCATGCATCATGATCAGGGATGGGTTTTAATAATGGTATCATGGAAATTTTCAATTATTAACTTTTCACATGGGATACTTTCTTAGTTTTCTTGATGTTCTAGTATTGGTAAAGGGAAACTTGAATCTTATTTTGGTAATTTCTTGGGTACGAGCTCTTGGGGAGGTACATACCAATTTGAAAACAATGTCTATGAAATTTCCAGCAGGGGAACAAGAATTTTTCCACAATAGAGAATACCAAAGAATTCAAAAAAAATTCTCTTTAATAGGTTATGTATAATTGGGTAACAGGACATCTAAACCTGCCATTTCAGTAGGGAATCATTAATAGTGGGATCTTCAAGTGGTACATGAAAAATTCAAACATGGTTTCCTAGATTCTATAAGGCTTCCTCCTCCATGTCCTTAGGACTATGCAATACCCCCTATATTTATCCATGAACTGGTGATGGTTTGTCAATACTTATCATTACATATTTAAATAAATTAAATTGAACATTAGGTAGACAAGTTTTTAACAGATTTTTCATTATTCTCCCTAGCTTATGAACATTTTACATTCTAGAAATCTTGGTAAAAAAGGAAGATAGATCATGGTGAGTGTAAATTTATTGTCACTCCCTCAACAAGGAAAAAATTCATGATAAATTTCTTATTCTGATTTTTGAAGATTTTTTAGATGAATTACATGGAACCGCATATTTTTTGAAGTTTTTACTTTATTCTTATTATCATTAGATCTCGATACCTATGGGAGAAATGGAAAAGAGGGAATTCCCCATTGAAAATTGTAATTATGAGTATTTAGTAATTCCATTTAGGCGTTCTAATGGTTTTTCCACTTTCCAAGACACTATTAATGATTTATTTTGTCCATTTCATTGTAAATTTTTGTAAATATTTTTTAATGACATTTTAGTCTACATCTATGAGTGGATACACCAACTCTAACACTTAGCCTCTACTCTATAGTTACTCCAGAAACATGTTTTCATTGAAAAACAACAAAAGTTACTTTTTATGATGAGTAAGGTGGAGTACCTGAGCCATATAGTTTCTCAAGCCGGTGTATATAGACCAAAACAGTGTCAGAGAAGTTCTTGATTGGCCGATGCCTATGAAAGTAAAATTGGTCTATGGGTGTCTTTGATTAACAGGGTACTACCATAAATTTATCTAAGTAAATTGAAATATTTTGAATCCCCTCACTACCCTCACTAAGAAGGATGGTTTTCAATGGAATTATTTCACCCAATAATATTTTTATCACTTAAAACAGAGTCACATGTTCAGGTCCTTCCATATTTTTCTAAGGGTTTTCACCTGGAGTTTGATGCTTCTAGGTGGGGGTTGTGGATTTTCTCATATGGTACTTCCAGCTTGTCACCTAATTTAAAAAATTACTATCTTCCCAATATTTGGATAATTTTAAATATGATGAATTGATTATGTCCCTCATTCTTGTGATACAACATTGGAACCCCTATTTAATTGGTCAATCCTTCACGGGTAACCCTAATCTATGAAACCCCAAATTTCTACTTCAGTGGTGAAATAATATAGCTTATCAACATTTTTGGATCACTAAATTATAATGCTGTTAATTTAAGGTCAAATTTAAATCAAGATGGAATATTTTCCCATTAGCACGCCCTCCCATTGGCAGGACAAGTTTTTACTATAGCTAACCTTGTCCAATTCAGTGCGGATGGATGGAAAAAAACCTCACCAAGGATGTTCCAACAGAACCATATCTATAAAAATTTATTCATACTTTTCTTTTTTTCTAGAATATGTACCTAGATTACACATATCGTCAGGGTATCTTACAATAAAATGGTTTCTCGGCCTTACCAACCACCTCATATGGGATACCATAGCTCATGGAAAAATACTATACGACTCCCCAAGTATGCCATTAAGGCTTCTACCATACCTACCAGAATATTTGACCTACTTATATTATCCTGTAATGAAGAAATATGTGTAGTAATATGTGAGGAAATATCCATTTTTCCAATGTAATAAATACTCCACCCTTTCTCCGATCAGGCTGCTTCAACCATTAGAAATTCCCTAGGATGTATGGGAAGATTTATCTATGGATTTTATCATAGGACTACCCAAGACTCAAGGGTTCAGTTTTTTTTATTTCTGGTTAATAGACTTTCAAAATATTTCCATTTTTTCATATCAAGCACCCTTACATAGTATAAAAATGGATGATATTTTTCTCTGAGAAATTTTCTGACTACACAGCATGCGTCAATCAATTATTAGTGATCGTGGCCACATATTTTCCATCTAAATTTGGATAGATTAATTTTGGCTATATGGAAATAGGATTTGGTTTAGTTCATCCTACCACCTGTAGATATAGTTCCATGTTAAGGTGATCAATGTTTTCCATGAAACCTATTTACATTGCTTTACGAGTGAGCAGTCGACACACTGGTCCTACTTGATTCCTTGGGAACAACTCTCTTGCAACAATACATGTAATGATGTTATCAATATTAATCCTTTCAATGTATTCTAGGGCATGAAGGACCCATCAATCCTCAATTATATTCTATCAATATTTTGTGTGAAGGGAGCTGCTGATGCTTTGACTGATAGGGAGGAGGCCTTGAGGCAATTGAAACATCACTAAGATTGTTCCCAAGACCTCATGAACCAAAAAGAAAACCATCATAGATGCCCAACTAATTAAGTTATTTTGGAATGATTCTACATGTACCTCCAGCCTCACATGTTGCATTCCCTCATTCAACGGATCAAATAGAAGTTATCACGTCCCCTAGTTTAGGATATTTACTATTTTTAAACAAATAGGTCATGTGGCGTATCATATAGACCTTCCCACTTCTTCCAAAATCCACCATGTTTTCATTTATCTACAAAATAAGCATGTGGTTGGAAATCATGATATTCTAGTTTCCTTACCCCTCAGCCTCAAAGGGGATGAGATTTCATTAATGGAACTAGAAACTATTCTAGTTTGACGCTTCAATCTCCGTGATGGAATTATACAACCCCAATACCTGATTCACATGTAGGGTTAGACCATGAAAGAAGCTACATCGGGATATGTGTTTTTCTTTCAAAACAAATTTCCTTATTTTAATCTTGTGGAAAAGATTAAACTTCAATAGATGGCTAGTAATAGAGCCCGGGGCTGTCTAGGTGAGTGGAAAATCTATAAGAGAAGGGGGAAATTAGGAAAAATGGTTTAAATTGAAAGATAGGGGAGTTAGTCCATGTGTTGGTGGGTGGTCCTAGGCTTTTATATGGGGGGTATGAGTGGTAAGGAGGAGGGAAAATTATTATGTTAGTTTTTTTGGCTTTATGCTTGGGTGGGAGTACCTGGGGTTACCCAAGTATTATTGTTCTATCTTATCCATCTCCTTCCCTGTTGTGTTTTTATCCACTATCATTGTTCTATACAGTTTGTTTTATACAAAATGGGACCATTTTAATTAATTTAGTGGGTGAGGGGAGAATATCATGTGCATATGTTAAAAAAAATAGAATAATAAAAATGGATGGCAAAGTGTCATCCCCACTAGTCGACTCACCATTAACCCTTATCCTATATTCCTACATTGTACATGTGGGGGTTCCTCCTTCTAGCCAAACCATGTCATCCCAACCCGCCTAACCCATTCTAGACCCAGAACCCCTTCTAGGGATTTTTTTGTGCCACCCAGACCAACTATTTTTTTAAATTTTTTAAAAAAATTCTTGAATTATTTTTGGATAGCTTTAAATTTTTTATATGGATCATGAAATTTTAATTTTATTAATTAAAAATAGATAAATTCATTTAAATTCATTAAAATTTATATTAAGTAGATTGCATTGCAAAATTAAATTTTATCGCATGTTTAATAAGTTCCAAGGATCTTGAGCTTCAACCAACCAATATATGTCTAGAATTAAATTTATTTAATTAATTATTAAAATTATGTGTGATGCATGTAATAATTAATTAATTTTTGATGGTATTGACATCATCTTACCCCACTTTACAAGTAAAAGGGTCTACATGCCCATCAATATTTTTCTTCATATACCTTATATGTTCCTGAGTCAATATTTATGAAGTCAAGGCTGTTGTAAGATGCGGATCACATCAAGGCGATATGATATTCTCGACGATATGGAGATACATTGGATCGGGGTGAAAGTTGCAATACAAGTCATAAAAAACCATTTATTTTACCCCTTGGTCCATCTTTGATCCATTTAGAGTAAATGAATCGACTAATATGAAATATTCAAGATTATCTATATTTCCTATTTTAATTATGAATTTTTTATTATTGTTTTTTGAGTATATAAGTGATCATGATCACTAAAATATAATAAACAAAAATTCTTAGATTAAAAAAATTAAGATAAGATAAATGTTTTCTATTTAATGTATTTTCAAGTAGTGAGTGTGATCACTATGTATGGACATATAAAATTATAGAAATAATTCATCTATCAAGAAATAATAAAACCCCTAAAGGAAATATTAAGGCACAACACCTTCTATTATTTGAATTTGAACAAAACCAAGTTTATGGGGTGTTCGTCAGCCATAGTTGAGGGAGCATCCTAATACTGAGGAGTTCTTATGAGATATATTAGTTGACTTATCTAAATATTACAAAAAATAATTATCCATAGCTGGCTTGCTTCATATTTAGAGCTAATGTGTTTAGTAAATCAAGTTTGTGATTTTAGGAGTAGATACTTCACTCAAAATCTCATAGAGTCACGGGTTAATGAAGTCAATCAAATGCCTATCTTGAAACACATTTAGTAGTGGAATATCCATAGCATGGAATGTGGGTTATGTTTTGAGGATCCTTTCAACTAGAATACTTGTGTATTTCAAATCTAGTGGTGAGAGCTACTAGAGTTTGATAAAATAGTGTGAGGCATTTAATGATTTAATCAGAAATGTCTAAATAGTAATCAAGATAAAATACTAATTTTCTTAAGTTTAATTTTTTAGAATAATGGATAGTAATACTATAATTTTAGTGTGATCAATTTTGGATAAATAACATGTCCTATCTGACACAAATTACTAAGTGTAGTATAGGTGATTAAGAAAATTAATACAAATTGAATGAAAATTATAAGTGCTAAAGTCCCCAATACCTGTTAATCCTCCTTAGGAAGATATGGTGTGAAAGATACTTAACGGAGACTCATGTATGACACATTTTATTTTTACATCATAATTCTATCATAAATTTCCAATGAGTTATGGAAATAACATTAGGACATGGATGATTTCACATGTTGTCTCATCTCTGAGAAGCCTATGATGTGAAAGTTAAGAGAGATATATAAATTAGGTGATGATTACACAGAATACGTGTAAATTGAATGATGTATCATGGTCATTCAATACATTCCATTCTTATAACTTTTTCACCCACTAACTATAGTGTTGTATAAGATTAAAAAAAATGAATAGTATGCATAAAAAACTTCATTACCTTTTGGGTAAGGTTTTTCAAGATGATAAAAATTTAAATAAAGATTAATATTTAATTCTTTTGGTGATGAAGTTGAAATACAAGGTAAAAGGGCCAATGGAAAGTTTGATTCCAAAGGATCATTTACAACTCCCTTCAATGAAAAGAGGTCAGTCATTATGCAGTAGGTTGTTTTCTTTGCATGTCATGAGATAAATCTATGGAATATAAAATTCAATGAATTGAAGTAGAATAAAGTGGAGGATTCCACTTAGTGTATATTCATCATTGTATGAGATGTTTCTGTCAAACATTCTTTGTATTAAATACAATATTCTTATCAAATATTTTTATGTAAATATATTAACCAAGTAATAAAAGAAACTTTATATGAAGTATGTTAAATTCTTCAAGCGACCAAGAAAGGGTGATTCCTACGTCAGTGGTGAGAAGTATACAACTTTAAAGTGTTATGTTTAATGGTTCTAGTTGAATGTTTTGTTATGTATTACCAAACAATTTATCTCATGTATTCATTGGAAATAAGGTCATGTCAATCCATTTTAGAAGTAATGGTTTGTGTAGTATCTAATACTCAACTAATAGTTCATTAATTCCTAAATCATTGGTAATAACTAATGAATATAAAATATAAGACTTAGTTAATTCCATTTTTTGAATGATAATTATTTGTCTAGTAAAACTAATTAATTTTCAAGGATATACCCAAAGAGTTGATTCCTTCAAAGAATATTTTAAATATAAATAAAATTATTTTTTCACCTATTATATGTCCTCCAAATTCATTTTATGATTATTTTTAAAATGGACCGGTTTCATATCCAAAGGCATGTGTACTGAATTAGTCAAATCTCAAATCTTTTAGTTCTAACTTGTTTTGTTCACTAATGTCTAGCTCTTCTAATATCAATGCAACATTGTTTAGATCAACTGAATTGGATGAGGTTTTCAGTTATGAGAATTCAAAAAAATATATTCTGATCATATTCTTCTTCTTGGTTGAACACTCATAGTTTACCTTGTGGAAAAATTTTCAAAATCCCAAACCTTCCACATATTTTCATTTTTCCTGTGTTTGGAGATGATAAAATTCCAGAAGGTATTGATGATGTCGATCCAAAAAATAATGGATTTGTGACATTTCCCATGAATTACATTTTGTTTATGTGAATGATGTTTTCATTATAAATAACGAAACAAAAATAAATTTTTCTTTACACATGTATTCTAAAATTGAAACTCTGTACGAAGATGAATCTCAAAACATGGAATCTAAAATATTTATTTTAAATCTACTAGGGGACATTATGGTTTGAAATTGGGTGGTGTTTCAAAATAATATATAGGTTTGAAGGATGTAATATCCTCTTTGGAGAAATATTGTAAGGACCCAACCCCAGTTTCCTGGAGCCGGTGCCTTATTGATTACATTGGCATACAAACGCAGAATAAGAATCCTAAAGGACTGTGTAGTTTATTATTATTGGAAACAAGATACATACATAAGTTCATCATTACAACTCGACATGAAAAACAACATAAAAACTCCTTAGACAACATCCATAACTCCAACGTTATTTTAGCATGGCATTCGTAACAAAAATTATTCTTGCCCTATGGAAATGAAACATAAGAAAGGGGTGGGCTCAAATGCTCTATAAGGGAAAGAAATATAGAGTAAGATAAAATAAACATTAGACATAGTGAATAATTTAAAACACATGCCTTTAAAATAAACTTGAACATAATATGGCAGAAATATGAGCTTAGAAAATATTACCATAACATAACATAATCATGGGTATTCTACTAGTAGAATAACCACATGGGTCATCAATATTATATCCATAATGAGGGAATGCATAATGTGGGAGAGCATATCCATACCATCAAGGCCTCGTACCAAGACTATAAATAATCATTTTGTCAAGGCCTTGTGCCAAGACCATAGTTTGTCTCATGAGACCTATCAATGCACAGAGGGGCAATAGAGGGCCCCACCCGAAACATATTATGTCCAATTTATTCCTCATATGAATTTGGATTAACATAAATAACATTTAAATTCATATTGAAATTAATATATGAAATTAAAATAACTTTCCCAAACATTAATCATAAACACTAACCATTCAAAGTAAATTGGTGAATGGTTTTAAGATAGCACATCCACAGCCTAAATAATCATAAACCATTAAATTGAATACGGTAGAAAATAACATGAAGTATTAATCCCAATAATACATAATAATAATCAAGAGTTTTGAAATAGAGGAAGATACTCTTATAAAATCTTCAAGTAATTCTTGAAATAAATACTCATTTACTTTTAAAAGAAGAGTTATTTTGGAAAAAAAATTTGTATAAAACTAGAAGTGAAGTAAGATATTATTTTCATAATAAAATGATTTATTTTATAAATATAATGGTATCCAAAAACATAGAATAGATTGCCCATGAAAATTGGTAAGAAGTTTAGATATTCCCTTGAATTGGGCTTGTATTTCAGAAATAATTTTGAAAGCACCTTTTAAAACACGCAAATCTACATAAAATAAAGAAGAATTCTGGTTGATGTACATATATAGAACACTCATATAGAATTTATGATGAGTATATAATAATACTTAAGAATTTAATTGAGGTTATTAGACAATGAAAATAAAACGATTGGAAATGGAAGTTCAGGTGGAAAACCCTTACCTTAACTCCGAACGTGATCCGCTCTAGAACATAAGCTCCTGGAAGATGAAATTATACTTATTAATAATTTATTTAATAACCTATTAGAAATTTATTTAGTTTTTAAAAATTCTTTTTATTTCATTTATGCCCTTATTGATACGTTATTATATTGAAATTCGTCGCTTCGTAGCATTCGTTTCCTTTATTTTCATAATCCGTTCACTTGTTCTTATGTAATAGAGTTCATGTAAATCTCTAGAATTGAATTAAAATATTATTTAGGATCATACATAGGTGTTATTGGTCATTTATATAACTTGGTTATATGGTATGAGGATGAATTATTATATAGAACATTAATGATAACTGTTTCTGTTAATTTGTGGGTTTTGATTACAACGAACCCATTTTTCTTTTTAACTTAATACTATTTTTACAAATGGATTATAGAATCTTACATAGGATATATCACATATATAATAATATGTTTAAACCATAACAATAATGGTTTCATGACCAGAATTGAGAATGATAATAGAAATCAGAAGCCCATCATCCTTGAATGTGGAAAATTGAAACATCTCGGATGGTGTTCTTACTACTAGTATAAAATAAGGTAAAAGAGAGATATGATGATAAATCATTCCACTATAATGATAAAATTACATTATATATAAGGTACTAGAGTCACCAAAAAATTTGTATAAGGGGAGGTAATTGAAAAAGAAAACAAATGAACTTAAAAGGAAAGACAAAGAATTGAAAAGAGGAATTTTACCTCTTGAACCAAAATTCCTTGAGAGCCTCTTTAAGGTAGACGTTTTGGTCTTTTTATGAGACCAAGGATTTCTGAACGTGGGAGAGGAGTTTGGGAGGATATTTGGATAGAATTTGGAGAAGGCACAAGGCTTGAGAGGAGTGAAGAGAAGGGGGGTGAGAGGGGGTTTTATAGTAGAGGAGAGAAGGGATTTCTTAATATAAAATTCATTAATTTCTTATTTCCCCACAAGAAAAAAATAGTGAATATTCCTTGACCAATAATAGTAATTTTATCATGTGAGTTAGAACTAAGTGGGCTTACATCATTATAACATCATTCATGACACTATAATTAGCTTCTTTTGTAAATTATGGTATTTCACTATTCATAAAAATTCAAGTATTTCATAAATATCCCAAAAATTCACCCCCAACCATTTTTCAACGTGTAGAATCCAAAAAAGAAGTTCATTTTTCAAAAATAATTTTCACAAAATTATTAATTTAATATTTAATTAAAATCAAAATTTATTCTGAAAACTACTGTTTTAAAACATTCTTTTACTTTTTCCAAAACATAGGTATATCGTACTTTCACTTGAATATTATTTATATACTATCATAGGTAATGTTACTATTCACTAGGGTATATTACTATTCGTAAGGGAATGTTACTATTCATACGTATATGTTACTATTCACAAAAAATTTGGTTTTTCTTATTGGACTCCAAATAACATACTGATCACAATTGTGTATGTCAGATTTTCGAAATTCGCATCACAGAAGTGACAAAATTTTGTTTTAAGGATCACATAGCACTTAGTAGATAATTATGTTGGGATTTCATGTGATTATGAAATATTTATAAGAAAGGAATTTCCATTGAAAAATATTGGGTCGTTACATTCTTCCCCATTTCAGAAATTTCTACCTCAAATTTTTATTTTAAAAACTAGGCCAAAATAAGTGGGGGTACTTTTCCTTCATTACTTCCTCCAGTTCCCATGTTTCCTCTTCATACTTATGGTTTCACCATAGTACCTTGACTAGATTAGTAATCTTGTTTCATAGAACTTTGTCTTTATGATCCACGATTTTCACTAGCTTCTCCCCATAGGAAATATCATCCTCCAACTGTATAACCTCTGAAGAGAGTACATGTGAAGGGTCTGGTATATACTTCCTTCAGAGGGATACATGAAATACATCATTTAATTTTGACATGGTTGGTGGAAGTGTCAGTCGATAGGCCACAACTTCGACTTGATCAAGGATCTCAAAGGGGCCGATATACCTGGGACATAGCTTTCCTTTATTCCCCAACCTCATGAACTTCTTCCATGGATATATGCATAGAAATACCAGATCTCCAACATTTAATTCAAGTTCTCATCGACGGTTATCCACATAACTCTTATGTCGAATTTGGGCTGCCTTGATATGCTGCTAAATGGTTTTCACCTTCTCTACCATTTCTTCGACCATTTCAGGTCCTAGTAGCTTATGCTCACTCACTTCATCCCAACATGTCAGTGTTTTGCACCTTTTCCCATAAATGGATTTATATGGTGCCATTCGGATGCTTGAGTGGAAACTGTTTTGTAGGAAATTGAACCAGTGGAAGATGTTGGTCCCATCTTCTATGGAATTACATAGAACATGCTCTCAACATGTCTTCTAGTGTCTGAATAGTCTACTCATATTGGCCATCAGTTTGAGGATGATAGGATGTAATGAAGATTAGTTCAGTTATTAGAGGATGTTAAATACTTTTCCAAAACTTCGAGGTGAATCTAGGATCATGATCAGATACAATAGATAGTGGTACTCTATGCATCCTTCCACTTCGTTGATGTAAATATATGAAAGTTGATCCACTGGGAAGTCCTATCAAATCATGATAAAGTGAGCTGTCATTATAAGATGATCCACAACAAACCATATAGAATTGTTTCCTCTGGATTTCCTTGAAATTCTGGTGAAAAATTCCATGGTAATGTTCTCCCACTTCCATGTTGGTATGGGTAGTGGTTGCATCATCCCCTTAGACTTTTTCCTCTCAGCCTTCACTTGTTGATATACCAGGCACTTTGATGTATATTTAGAAATCTCCCTTTTTATTCTATCCCACCAGATGTTTTCTTAGAGATCTCAATACATCATTATGCTACTAGGGTGTATAGAGAAGTTATAGCTATGAGCACCATCCAATAGTTCCCTCTTTAGCTCAACAATAGGAGGAACACAATGCCTCTTCTCGAATTTCAAAATACCACCTTCATATGCGAATTCAGTCAACTTCCCATCATTTATAGCATTAATTTTATTTTGAAACTTCTCATCGTCGGCCTAAGAAATTTTTATCCTTTCTAGTAAAGAATATTCAGCAACCATTTGAAAATGTAGTGATGTGTTACCGTCCTTGATAATTCCCATATCCATATTTACTAGATCCATGAACATATGATCCATTTCAACTCTCATCTTATTCAGAATTCCATGGTCCTTTCTACTCAAAGCATCTGCTACCTTATTTTATTTCCCTAGGTGGTAGTGTATTGTGAAATCATAGTCTTTGAGTAGCTCAATCCATCTCCTTTATCTCATGTAGAGTTCTTTCTATGGGAATATATATTTAAAAATCTTATGATCTGTATATATCTCACATTTTTTACCATAGAGGTAATGTCTCCAAATATTCAAAGAAAATATTACCGCTGCTAACGCAATATTAGGAGTTGGATAGTTTGGTTCATGAATTTATAGTTTCCTAGATTCATAGGAAATCACTTGATCATTCTTCATAAGGACACAACCAAGTCTTTTCTTTGATGCATCACTATAGACAAAAAACCCATCATTCCCCGATGGTAGGGTTAGGATCAAATAATTCACTAACCTCCCCTTCAATTCTTCAGAACTTTCTTCACATTCCTTTGTCCATACGAACTTATCCCCTTTTTGTGTGAGCTTGGTCATTAGGTTGGATAAACGGGCGAATTTCTGAATGAAATACTGATAATAACCCGCTAAACCAATAAAAAAATCACACTTATTGAAGGAAATTCTTGTACAACCTTAGTCTTCATAGTATCTACAGATATTCCATCCTTAGAGACAATGTGGCCCAGAAAGGAAACTTATTGAAGTAAAAAATCACACTTCCTAAACTTCCCATATAATTAATTTCTTCTATGCGTCTTTAGAATAGTGCGTAAGTGGTTTTCATGATCTTCATGGATTTTAGAGTACACCCGGATATCATCAATAAACAACACTACAATTTCATCAAGATAATCCTTGAAAACTCTGTTCACTTGATCCATGAAGATAGATGGTGCATTAGTTAGTCCAAAAGTCATTACTGTGAACTCATAATGCACGTACCTAGTTCGAAATGTTGTTTTTGGAATGTCTTCCTTACTCACATGCAACTTATGATATCCAGATCAAAGATCAATATTATAAAAATATTGGGCTCCATGAAGTTGATCAAATAAATCATCAATTTTTGGTATAGGATGCTTATTCTTTTTTGTAATATCATTGATCTCCCTGTAGTTAATGCACAACCTCATAGACCCATCTTTCACCTTAACGAATAGAATAGGGGCTCCCCATGGAGAAACACTTGCTCGAATAAATCTTTTATCACTCAATTACTCTAGTTCTTTCTTTAGTTCCAATAACTCCACAATGGCCATTCTATAAGGGGTCTTTGATATTGGCCTTGAACAAGGAATTAAGTCAATGGAAAACTCAATTTCCCACTCTGGAGGATGTCTAGGTAAATCCTCTCGAAAGATATCAATATATACTTGCACAATAGGTGCATCCTCTATCAGTACATTCTTTTCCTCACCCAAATTTATTTCATTACCTTCTTCCCCAATAGTTGAATTCATTAGAGATACTTGGGGTGGATCTAGATGAGAATCAAATGGAGAGGTTTCATCTATAAAAATAAGGGATTCTACACCATTCTCAAAAATTGAAACTTCCTTATTCTTGAAATAGATCTTCACATCATAATTTGATATCCAATTCAAACTAAGAATTATATCATAGTTAACAATTGGTATGATGATAAGGTTAGAAACTAAAGCATGTTTGTGTGTCACGAGGGGGAATAATCGACACACCTTTGTTGCAATGATACATCCACCAGGGGTTTTGACTAATAACTGCTTTATTAAATTAAATTGGACATATCTAATTTTCTTGGAAAATTGGGAAGATATAAATGAATGCAATGATCCAGAATCAAATAATGTATTGGGTATGTTAGATGAAACAATCAATATATCTACCAACACTTTGTTAGGAACTTCATCCTCCACAGTTTTCATTGCATAAGCTTGGACTTGCTCCCTTGGCCTTCATTGGGGAACATCTCCCTGATGCTTAAGACATTCATGTGTGTAATGTCCCATCTCCATACAATTGTGGCACATAACATTGGTAGCTTCTTTCTTCCCCTTACAATATCGAGATAGTTGGTCTTTTTATCTGCACTTGTAACAGACCCCCATTCCCTTCAGGAAAATTCTAGGGTGTTTCTCCCCACAATTACTACATGATGAAAATTACACTCTTCCCTTCTTCCACATTTCTTTATTTCCTTTCCCAGAGTTTTCAAAATCCCTCTTCTTCTCTTTCTTTCCCTTAAAGTCATAAGACTTACAGAATTATTTTTATGTCTTGATAGCACTTGAGACTATATCTTCATATGATCAGGAACTTTCAGAGACTAGATCCCTTCAAGGGAATGATTTTAAACCATCAAACAATCTATCAATTTTACTCCTTGGATTCATATGTAGTCCACAGAATTCCTTTCTATCCTTGTAAAGTTGGATTTATACTTGGCAACATTTTCATCCCCCTTCTTCCTCAGATTCTAGAATTTCCTCTCTATGTCTGCTTGCTGTTCATGAGGGAAATATTTTTCTAAGAATATTTCCTTAAAATACCACCATTACACCTCTTATATTTATTCCACCTCCTTTTTGTTTTGTATTAATGACCACCATTAATCCACATATCCCATTATATGATAAAAAACCATGACATCCTTCTCTCTTTCATTACATCCCAAAGAAAGAAATATCTTCTCAAGGGATCATATCCATTATTCTGCTACAAATGGGTTTGTAGTCCCATTGAATGGTGGAGGTTGTTGACACATAAAGTGATCTAACATAGATCTGCCACATGGTGGATCCAGAAGCTCCATACGGGTAAGGTTGTTATTCATATCCTAAGTAAGTTGTCCCAGTACAGTTATGAGTATCTCAGCACTAGTCATAGCACCATATCCAACATCATAATCTGGAATCAAAGGGAAATCCCTACAGGGGACACGTGCATTTGTGTGGTTTCCATTACTTCCACTAGAAGCCATATCTAGATAATGGCATACACTAGATTGGGATATGAATCAAAATGTATAATCTTAACTTAACAAAATACTTATCACAAATTGAAATCCTATGCATGGCTAATCCCATAATCAAAAAAATGGTTTCTTTGAAGAAAATTTAACATTTAAATCCTTCATAATGAATTGTAAAGAAAATGTGAATTATCCTAAGCCTATACCCCAGGTGTTTCATAACCAAGAGTGCAGCAAGGCCCTTTGTCATGTACCAAGATACCCCAGGTGAAGCTTGAAACTCCTTGTCGGAGCTTTCACTCCTAAGTACATCTCTTCCAGAGCCACCTCCACCAAATCGTATCCAGATAGCGATGTATTTCATGAAGGATCCATATAATCTATTCCTTACCAAAATACTAGGACGTTCTAGTATTTTTATCCTCAAATAGTATCTTAGGTAATCTTCCCTAATCTACATTTTCTAAATCTAGTTTTCAAGATTTCTACTAAACTTCCTCTGATACCAACTATAAGGACCCAACCCCAGTTTCCCGGAGCTAGATCCTTATTGATTACATTGGAATACCAATAAGGAATAATCATTATGAAGGAATAATTAGTTTATTATTATTTGTAAATATATATATATATATATATATATATATATATAAGTTCATCATTACAACTTGACATGAAAAATAACATAGAATCTTCTTAGAAAACTTCCATAACTCCTAGGTTATTTTAGCTGTCATTCATAATAAAATTCTTCTTGCCCTATGTAAATGAAATATAAGAAAGGGGTGAACTCAAACTCTCAGTAAGGGTAAGCAATACAATGGAAGATAACCTAAACATTAGACATGGTGAATAATTGAAAACACATTCCTTTAAAATAAACTTGAACATAATGGGGCAGAAATACGAGCTTAGTAAATATTACCATAACATAACATAATCATGGGTATTATAATGGTAGAATAACCACATAAACCATAAAGACTATATTCATAATGAGGGAGTGCATAATGAGGGACAAGATATCCATACCATCAAGGCCTCGTGCGAAGACCATAAATAATCATTTTGTTAAGGCCTTGTGTCAAGACCGTATTTTGTCTCATGAGACCTAAAAATACACTGAGGGGCTATAGCGGGCCCCAACCGACACTTACTATGTTCCAATTCATTCCTCATATGAATGGGGATAAACATAAACAACATGTACAGTCATATTGAAATTAATATATGAAATGAAAATAACTTTCCCCGAACATTAAGCATAAACACTAACCATTCGGGGTAAATTGGTGAATGGTTTAAAAACAACAAATCCATAGACAAAATAATCATAAACTACTAAATTGAATATGTTAGATGATACCATTAAGTATTAATCCCCATTGTACATAAGAATTATCAAGAGTGTTGAAATAGAGGAAGATACTCTTATAAAATCGTCGAGTAATTCTTGAAATAAATACTCTTTTACTTTGAAAAGAAGAGTTATTTTGGAAACATAATTTAAATAAAAATAGAAGTGAAGTAAGATATTATTTTCTTAATAAAATGATTGATTTTATAAATATATTGGTTTCCAAAAATTGATTAGAGATTTCCTTTGAAAATAGGTAAGAAGTTGAGATATTCCCTTGAATCAGGCTTGTATTTCGGAAACAATTTTGAAATATCCTTTTAAAAAATGTAACTATTCATAAAATAAAGCAGGATTATGGTTGGTGTAAATATATAGAACACTCAAACATAATTTATGATGAGTATATAATAATACATAATAATTTCATTGAGTTAATTAGAAAATTAAAATAACCCGAATGGAAATTGATGTTTGGGTGGAAAAAACCCTTACCTTAACTCTGAACGTGATCTGATATTGAACTTAAGATCCTGGAAGATGAAATTATACTTATTAATAACTTATTTAAAACCATATTATACATTTATTTATTTTCTCATAATTCTGTTTAGTTCATTTATGCCCTTATTGATAAGTTATTATATAGAATTTTGTCATTCTGTAACGTTCGTTTCCTTTATTTTCATAATCGGTTCATTTATTATTAAGTAATGGAGCTCATGTAAATCTCTAGAATTGAATTTAAATATTATTTATGATCATAAATAGGTTTTATTAGTCATTTATATAACTTGGTTACATGGAATGAGGATAAATTATTATATAGAACTATAATGATAAGTGTTTCAGTTGATTTGTGGCTTTTGTTTATAACAAAATCATTTTTATTTATAACTTAATACCATTTGTACAAAGGTATTATAGAATATTAAATAGGTTATATTAAATATAAAATAATATTGTTCAACCAAAACAAGAATGGTTTGATGACCAGAATTTAGAATGGTAATAGAAATCGGTAGCTGACCGTCCTTGAATGTGGAAAATTGACACATCTCGGATGGTGTTCTTCCTACTAGTATAAAAGAAAGTTAAAGGGAGAGATGATGATAACTTATTCCAATATCTTGAAAATATTACAGTACATATAAGGTAATGGATTCATCACAAAATTTGGATAAGGAGAGGTAATAGAAAAATAAAACAAATATACTTGAATGGAAAGACAAAGAATTGAAAAGTGGAATTTACCTCTTCTACCAAACTTTCATGACAGCCTCTTTAAGGGATAGGTTTTGGTCTTTTTATGAGACCAAGGCTTGATGGACGTGGGAGAGGAGGATGGGAGAATATTTGGACCGAATTTTGAGAAGGCACAAGGATTAAGAGGAGTGAAAAGAAGGGGGAGTGAGAGGGGGTTTTATAGTGGAGGAGAGAAGGGATTTCTTAATATAAAATACATTAATTTATTATTTCCCCACAAGACAAGAAATAGTTAGTCTTCATTGACCAAGAATAGTAATTTTATCATGTGATTTCGAACCAAGTGGGCTTACATCAGCATAATATCATGCATGACACTATAATTAGCTTAATTATCTTATTTGGTAAATTATGGTATCTCACTATTAATCCAATATTCAAGTATTTCAGAAAAATCCCAAAAATTCACCCCAACCATTTTTCGATGTGTATAATAAAAAAATGAATTCCATTTTTCAAAAATAATTTTATAAATATGATTAATTAAATATTTAATTAAAATTATAATTTATTCTAAAAACAACTATTTTAAAACATTCTTTTACTTATTCCAAAGCATAGGTATATCGTACTTTCACTTGAATATTATTTATATACTATCACAGGTAAGGTTAATATTCATTATGGTATATTACTATTCATAAGGTTTTGATACTATTCATAAGGGAAGGTTAATGTTCGCCAAAAATTAAGTTTTTCTTATTGAACTCCAAATAACTTGCTGATCACAACTGTGTATGTCAAATTTTCAAAATTCACATCACAGAAGTGAAAAACTTATGTTTTAAGGGTAACATATCACTTAGTAGATAATTATGTTGTTATTTCATGTGATTATGAAATATTTATAAGAAACTAATTTCCATTGAAAAATTTTGGGTCGTTACAAATATAACTCATCAAGGTATTTTTCTTTCTTCTTCCCATATTTTATCTTCATAGGATATACCTAACAAAAATTATTGAATACTATTTCTAACACTTACCACTTGTGGAAATTATTTTGTTATAATCCTTTTCAAATTTTTTTATTTAAATAGTTTGTAACATATTTTTGTGACTTTTTTCTGGAATTTTAGTGTTATTTTTTTAGAAAAATAACATAAACCACTTATTTTTTCTGAATTATTAAGTGATAATTTCTATATTTAGTTTTTCATAAGTGTTATGGAGCAGAACCTTATTAATTGATTTTCAAATTTTAAAATGAAAATCATTATCTTAAAAAATTATATCAATGCATTGACATGTTTTCACAACTTTTCTCAGATTCAAATGAAATGTGAGTTATAGTCAGGTCAAATACAAGTTTACTTTGAAATCATGTCCTTGTTCTGTTAGAAAAATAATAATATGGGATTAATTGAGAATATTAATTTAATGATTGTAAACCCTATCATAAATTTATGTAAGACTGCTATCTTTATTGAATTGTTTTTGAAGACTTTTAGTATAATTGATTTAAAAATATTTTTCAAAAAATCACTTGATACTTCTTATGAGGAAAATTTTCATAAGCAAGGTATTGTGTGTCAAAAACATCAATTGTTCTCCTTTGTATATGAAAATATTTTTGTACCATGGAGAAACCTTTCTTTAGGGGGGATGTGTAAAATTCAGCTATGAATATTTTCGTTTTCTTTTTTCCCATCATAGTTGGATGTTTTTTATTTTTTAATTCTTTTGATTATGTATGTTTTTTAAGTCTGTAAATGATTCTTCATTTTTTTTGTGAAAAAATAATCCTAGTGAATTTTTTTTGTTCCATTCAATAAAGTCTCAATATCATTGAGTCTAATTTGTTGTTAATTCAATATGATCATATATTATGAAAAATCCAAGAAATAATTGGAGAGGATTCTAGTGAAATCTAAATATTAGGTGGATTAAAATGTAATTAGACTCCTTTTATTCATGATATTCAACGTTGTTTTAGGGTGGAGTGATAGTTGGTTATTGTTGTATTAGTGGGTTTACAAGACCCAACATAAACAAAACTTTTCAATTACCATATCTTTTATACAGGGTCTTATGCATGATATATGTCCACTATTTACATGGTAATGTCTATAGATTATTTTTCAGATCAAAAGGTTATAGAATTACCCAAGATAAAATGAGAACCTAGATATATCTTGATTGTCATCATAAACTTATGTTATATGTTATAGAAACATAATGATGATAGAAGATAGATTTTGGGTTATTATTAGGTGATGGGATCATAAACATTGAAGCTTTTTCTTATAAAATTCCTCATTGGTGATCTCAAGTAGATTAAATCATGATGACTGACCTGCCAATAGGAATTCCTCATGTTTTATGTTTCATTGGAAGTTCCTATTTATTAATGTGTGTAATGGAATATTTAATTGAGATCATTACCAGTGTAAACTATTTGATCACATACTTTGATACAAGGTAAAAACCATGAAATTTATGTCCATGTGGGGAAGCTTTCATTTGGCCCTCCATTGGTCGTATGGCATTGATTGAATAATAAAAACAGAATTTGTTGTCTCCTAAAAGAAGTGATATCTCAGGCCAAGTTGATCAAGATTATAGTACCTTCTCTAAATCAATGAATGTGGTAGAAACAGGTAAGTCTGTCACATAAGATCAACCACCAATCAAGAAAAAAGGCTAATAACATGAAGTTTATGCAATAGTTTTTGAGATATCACAATCCTGAGAGTTATATTACATTACGTTTGCTTATAGGAAAAGGTTTTCATTACTATGACTATACCTTATTTCATTGGAGGCCATTATGGGTTTCTAGACTCTTCTTATGGTCTATGAATAATATTCACTACTATCGAGATAAGTATCTAGAGGGTCACACAATTTTTGTATTCAAATGTATAACCTATTCTTATTAATAAGAGTGTAGTATATGGAGGGCCCCATCACAGGGTATAGGAGATGCCTAAGAATATAAAATCACTATATAATAAAAAAATTAATTATTATTAAATTTTAGAATAACTGAGACTGAATTCATGAAATGAAAAGTATTCAGAAGATATTAAGTAAATACATGAGAAAATATTTATTGAATGAATGTTGTTTTAATATTCAAGGTTCATTTAAAAATTTCGTGAATGAAAAACCAAGTTAATGACTCATTTTTATCATGTAATATATTAATCATATTACAAGTCATAAAAAAATAAATTACATTTATGACATGGTTAGTTGTTCATAACACGTTTTTTATAGATTATTTAGTGGAAATTACATATCTGGTGGCCAAGGATCCATTTCTGGGTATCTTATAACTCACTATTTAAGTAGGAGGAGGCGTTTTTGGGTACTATTTACTATAATATTTTGAGATCTTTTCACTCCTCCACTGTAAAGACTCGTAAAATTCAAGGAAATTTTTTTCTTAATTTTCTTTGGAATTTTACAGGAACGCAGATTCTGACGGCACCTGATTTTGAGGCCCGGTGTGCCCGGAATCATTTTCCGAAGTTTGGCTCGGGTACGTTCCGTGAATGAACGAGCGGGTTTTTCTAACTTTTGAACCGGTGCTTGGAATTGAATTCTGAGGGCACCGATGGATTTGCAGCGCCGGTAATTGCTTAGGAACACCTTTTCCGGAGTTGTGTTTTCACGAGAGAAGTTGATAAAAAATTGTGGAAGATAAAATAAAAATTTAACTACAATTTTTATTTTACTCTAAGTGGTTTAAAGCTTGGGGTGGAAGTTGGGGGAAACCACCCAACTTCCATTTGGAGGTTGTGAGGGTAGTGGGGCCCACACGAACCCTACCCCTTCACCTTCTCTAACCTTCCATAACCTTTCATTAAATTTGACAACTTGTGATAATTAATTATGTGGTTTATTTTTTAAACATTTGAATTTCAAACCTTAAGTTGTGTTAATAAAATAAGTAAGGGACTTATTTTATTTTGGGTTGGAGGCTTGTTGCTTGAGAGCTTTGGGAGAAAAGATAAGGGAGACTTGAGTTTCTGCATCCTCTTCGTCGAAGAATGCGAAGAACGCGAAGAACGCCGGATTCCTCGGAGGTCGACGTATCCTTCCACGACGTCTTCTTCCACGACGCCTCTTCCCGCGACGGTTATCTCCGCGACGAATCCTCACCCAACTTGTTCGATGAGGTAGGGGTTATGTGCGTTTTTATTTCGTGATTACTACCTTGACATTCTTCATGAGTTTGACCTTTTGCTATCGATTAACGAGAGGGGTCCGGACCGCACAAACACGGCCGACCCTCCTCCATTATCTATGTTGTTGTTCCTATTGTGGATTGAAACGGGAATGGCGCGGTGTCGTCGCACTGCGCGGGATCGTGCGGCAAGGAATGCGTGGCCCCGCTCCGGTCGCGCCGTGAAATCGAACAAGGACGCGACGCCGTTGTGCCGCGTCGGTGAAACCCGAAGACACCGCGGCCAGAGAGGGGCCGCAGCGGAGGGGCACGACGCCGTCGCGCCGCGCCGGACAAACCAAGGTCGCGGGCGGATCCGGGCCGCGGCGGAGCAGGGGGACCGGCGGCCAGTTCCTGGCCGCTAGCGTCGGAGCAGGGGGGACCGACTGTCGCCGATCTGTGGTGGTAGAAGCTGGCCGACCAGAGTGGGCCGGCCGGACAAGGGAAGGTCGGGGGTTACAAACCCCCGGCAGCTAGCTCAATAGGCCCCCTATAATGGGGGCCACGGTTACAAAATCCAAGGGGCAGGCGCCCCCCCCCCCCCCCCTCAAACGGCTCGGCCGTCTGGCCGAGCGCATGGCCAACACGCCCAGCGCGCTGCGCCCAGGTTGGGCCTCCACCAAGCAGGCCGGACCCGGACCCGGTTCGGGTCGACCCGGTTCGGGTCGACCCGGTTCGGGCCGACCCTGGGGGTATCGGGCCGGGTTGGACAGGGCCCGAACCCCTTAATACTGAACCTCTTCCGGTCGGATGTCCATAACCTGAGAAATGGGCCTCCTATCGACACAACGTCAGTTGCGATGCTATCCTTGGATCGAGACGGTCGTTTCTGAATATTGCACTCAAGGTTTCAGAATACTTTGGGTTCGGCCGACTTGGTTTGTACACGAAACCAACCGGGCCCTCGGAGTGGAAACGCTCGTAACTTGAGCTCCGGACGTCTGATTGACGTGTCGTCAACTTTGATGGATTCCTCTTAGTGAGACGGATCTTTTGGCTTACTCTGCCTGAGGTTCTGATGCAGGTGGAGTACGGTCGGGTTGGATTTGACTTAAAAACCAACCAGGCCCCTGAGACAAAAACGCCAATAACTTCCAGACCGGGCGTCCGATTGACGTGCCGTCTGTGACGCTGAGTTCATGTTGATGATACAGAACTTTTGGATACATAAACTCTGGACTTTGTGTCATTTGATGTATCAGCCTCTCGGTTCGTGGAGCGGACCCTCCCGAACGAGCTTGCTGTGTGCAGGAACCCTAGAGATGGCTGTGTTTGTGACTGTGACGACGACGATGACTGTACAGAGATCCTCAGTAGATTCGACGACGACAACTACAGCACTCAGAGATCTTACATGGATCAGTGCTACCGATCCTGTGTGGGTCCGATCCTATGTGGGTCAGCGCTCAGCAGTTCTGTGTGAGCCAGCGCCTACAGATCCTGTGTGGGTCTGATCCTGTGTGGGTCTTTGTGGGGGTTAGTTACCTATCGATCCTTTGTGGGTCATTTCGGGGGTTAGTACCTATCGATCCTTTGTGGGTCCGACGGCTTAGATGAATCAGTGGCTACATCTGATCATCTCTATCGTCATATGAAGAAGTATACCTGTGTGAGCTGAAAACCTGTTTTGCTTTCCTAAGTGGATTGTTTTGTGCTATCCTGTGTGGATTTACGCTTTGCTTTCCTATGTGGACTAGGTTGTACTTAGGCTCGGATGTTGGAGCCGAACGAGAATTGATGACTTAGGTATATGTATGGGCAAATACATAAGCAGTGTCAGATGTTACTTTGTGATTGTATCTTTCCTTTGTGGTTTATCCTTTTTGGATTCTAGGAGACCTTAGGGGGTCTCGGGGTCCCTACTGAGTAGCTTATACTCACCCCTGCACGGGCTATGCCCGCACTACGTTGTGTTTGTTGCAGACGACGGACAACACTGATCGTGGTTGAGGCTTGCGGAGCAGGACGGTACCTGGAGGTAGACCACTGGGCGGGACGTTCTCGGAGCGGACGGATGGACCCGAGGAGCTGTGGAGGCTATCTGTACTCACCCTTTAGGAGGGATTTCCAGTGGACAGCTCGACATTATGGCTTTACTTTTCAGTTGCTGTTTTCCCTTCCAGTTGTACTTTACTTTCAGTTTGGGTTTGTATACTAGCCCACTTAATTTTCCGCACTTACTGTTGTACCCAGTTTTTACTTAGTGTTTACTACTACTGCTAGCTTGCTTTGTGGTGTTTGTTTACTTTACAAAGGCAATGCATTCCCTTGTTACCGGGATTTATGCCTTGGTGCTAGTTTCCAGCCCCTGGCCTATGGAAGGCGGGCTTGGGGTAGTCACGACACGGGCCTCGAGGACGGGTCGTGACATCCACCACACATCCAAGAGATATAATCACCTGATCCAATCCTTTAACCCATGTTCTTCTTCACAGATAAATCGATTGGAATTGCGGTGATCATTGGGACATCAAAGGAATAATTGGATCTCTACAATAGCACCTGGATATTAATGATCAATGTTCCTACAAACTTCAAGGAGAGTGTTGGTGGTCTAGATGGATCCATCTTTGGTTCCTCAAGAAATGGTCTCTAGTGAATAGTGGTTTTTGAATGTGTTTTCAATTCAAACTAGGTAATTTTTTAGTATAATTTTGGTACTTAAGTTCTTCACATGAGATTATCATCTTTAATACTAGTCTATTCATTGAGAGTGAAGACATAGTGAGGTTGATCCGATGATAAAAGTTTTAAATCCTCATTCCATTTCTTTCCAATGTGTGAACCGATTCCTACAAATCGTATAAAAGGAATCGTGTGATGGTTTAAGATAAGAAAAAATTAAATTTGCATTAAATTTTTGAAGAGGGCATTAAAATGATACAATTGCATCAAACCAAGTTTCATTCCACTCTTGGATGGCCATGTTAGGACCATCCAGCGTTTTAAATTGGATTTAATTTTTTTTATTGTCTTAAAATTTTGAAGAACACGCACACACAGAGATATATATATATATATATATTTATTTATTTATTTTAATTGGATTTTGGTGGTTAGTGGAAGTTTATGGTCAATTCCCTCATTCTGATCAGAACCCCAGTGGATGGAATACATTTTTTTCATCAAAGCCCATTTTCCACAAAATAGTGGAATAAAATAGGGTAAAACATTCAAATGCCTAATGTTATATGCTTTGAAATATTAAACAAAAGACAAAAAATAAATTGTGGGGTGGGGGGATGGTTGTACAACAGAGAAAAAAATGAATCTAGATAGGTTAATGGGGTTTCAAATGAATATAAAAATGGAGGTGGTGTAATAGATCCTTGGACCAACCATACATGTGGAAAGTCTATAGGGGATAGGGAAAATTAGGAAAATTGCTTCAAAGTGAATGTGAAAGGAGTTAGGCCGCATGGAGGTGGGAATATTCTATTATAAGGGGGAATCAAAGAGGGAATGTGGGGGTTATTATTCTATTATTTTTTTTTGGATTTATGATCTATTAGTTTTTTGGATTTATGATTTGGTGGGAGCACTCGGGGTCTCATGAGTATTACTGTTCTATTTTCTTCATCTAATTACATACTATGTTTGTACCCTCTGTCACTATTTTCTATAGTTTCATTTATAAAAAAGGGGATCAAGTTTCTTAACACTTGGTCTGGCCTACCTTTGGTTTCCCCCATGCTTCATCCCACTTTATTCTCCCTTCATGGAGACTTGCAATCAATCCTTCTTGGAAGCTTTGGAATAATTCAGGACCCACCTAGAGGATTCTCTTACTAAGTTTTATACCTCAATCAAAAACCTCCACCAAGCTGTTCACAACCTTCATCAGGGTCAGATGCGCTGGGACTATGAATTTTTCAATAGAGACAAATTCCTCAAAATCATGTGGTGTTGTAATGAGAAGTAGTTTTACCTAGATTAATCCCATACAACACTCATTTCTACAACATTAGGAACCATAGTGGATATATCGTCCCGACCAGCATCGGCTAAGAAGAAGGCGACCTAGGCCACACAGGATATTCTCATCTTCCTCGTTCAACCACCATTCATATAGATGGTTGAGTTTCTTATATTTTATGGTTATAATCTCCAGGGCTCATTGACACATGATGAATTATTTTTCCAAATTATTTTTACCATTAATGCACTGAAAATCCATCTCATCCAGGTAATTATTGACGGTCCTGAAATCCAGTAGTTAACTATTGTAACCAAAATCCATCGAGACATTTCTTGGAAAAAAAATTTGGACTTAACTCATGGAACATTTCAATGGAAAAGAGGTTCAGAATCCGTACGATGAACTTGTGGATCTTCACCAACACAACAAAATATAGGACTACATCGAGAAATATGAATATTTGGAATATTTAATGCCACACCAACAAAACAAATATATGTGGGATATTTTTTTAATGACCTACTTGAGGCAATACAATCTTGGGTATATATTCATAATATAGGAACATTCTTTCAAGTGATGTGCATAACATTCCATTTGGAACATGTGATTAATAGGGGCGTTGCCCCTGGTTTTGTGGGGGTAGACAACGCACCCTCAGTAGTGAGTGTGAGAGTGGCGTATAGTATGCAACACCATGTTATGTGCCACTATACTAAGGTAGAAATACCCTATGAACTCCTCTTCACATTTTCATGGGAAATGGGTGTCCCTTCCCTTGAGAATCCATGTAAAACCTAGAACAACTGACATGAAAACCATCATCTAACTAGTCATGAGTGGGATGAATGATGAAAAAAGGGTTTTTAAGAGGTTCGTGCCTTGGTCAAAAAAAACAAGGCACTAATTATTGAATATATAAAAAATGAGAGTTACAAGAGACGAAATGAGGGGAGTTTTTTATAATCTTTATCGTAAAGTTGTAGTTAATCAGGAGGCAAAGTGTCCAACCAAGTCAGGTCCTGATTGACTCCTTTATTATCAAGTGTGTCAGAAACCATGTGGGCTTCCCGGAAGACATGCTTATCATTGTAGTCGATCCTCAGAAGTGAGTCAAGGCACTTCATCCATCTATTTGTGAGAGGCCAAGCAAGACGAGTTACTCTATTCCATATTTCTTGCACAATGGTGGTCGAGTCGCTTTCAATACATATTTATGTCCAGCCTTTTTGAAGAAAAAAGGCAACAGCATTGATTATGCCCATAATTTCGGCCGCAAGTGACAAAGTAATTCCACATATACTAAAAACGAAACCATTAAAATTCCCATGATGATCTCTAAAATTAGCACCACATCCCGCTGGACCTGGGTTACCCTTTGATGCACCATCAACATTCAATTTTATCCACCCTGGTATCGGGGTTTTCCAGAAAACTTCAAGAGTTTGCTAGGGAGGACTCTAGATGCCATCAATCCGAAGTTTGCGAAGTATCTCAAAGTCGCTTATAGAATTTTTGAAATGAGTCTTCTCGGTCGAAGTTGCTTCCCAAATTGCAATGAGTATTCACTACTGGAAAATGGTCGTTTAGTGGCAGTTTTTTCGCGGCGGTTTTTAAAACCGCCGCTAAACGAGTTTCGGACCACCATTTCGTGGCGGATTTTAAACTACCGTGAAAAAACCGCCACGAAATGGATTAATTTTTTTTATTATTATTAATTTTTTTCAAGGATTAGTGGCGGTTTTTTAAAAAACTACCGTGAAATAGCGACGGTTTGGGTAAAACCGCCGCGAAATAAAACGAAAAAAATAAAAAAACATGAGAAACCCCAAAATCAGTAAAACGACCATAACTTTTGATCCAGGCATCCTTTAGAGAACCATGACCAGAAAAATCGAAGCTCATGAAGAGATATAGAGGCACGTATAATCAAAACTGTGAGATGGTCTAAGGTGTAGAAGATATGAGAGTTATAAGAAAGTTTAAAAAAGTTCTCCAACTTCAAATGACCATAACTTTTGCTCCAGGTGTCCGTTTGGGCTCTACCACATATCAAATCAAAGCCAGCGAAGAGCAATACGTACCAGGTCAACTTAAGAAAGCTTGGGTTGTGTTTTTCGACCCCAAAAACCCCTTTGATGGCCTCCAAAACCCAGTTTCCGTCACTGGTGACCCGTCGAACTTGTCTTCAAACAGACCTAACTTTTGATCTGCATGTCAGTTCGGACTCCTCCACCTGCCAGTTCATATCTCGTTCCATGAGCTTCAGTTTGACTGGTCGCGATGCCCACATTCACTCCTGGATTATATGTTATGGCCTTTTTAGTGGGTATCGGGTTTCTTAGGTTTTTTGATGCCTCGTTTCTAGCACCCGTTCCCCCATTAGCTTTTTTAAAACGGACATAACTTCTGATCTGCCCATCCATTCGGACTCTTTCACCTATCAGGTCAAAGATCATTTCAGGATCTTTGATTTGATATGCCATGGATCTGAAACGGACTCTCGGATCATAAGTTATCTCTGTTAATGTGAGTCCATTTTTTTGTCACTTTATGACCGTTTTGATGGGTTTTTACGGTTGCTCCATTTATTACTGTTTATTTGGGTTTCCATGACTTGTTATCTTTATCAATGGTTTTTTGTGGGTTATTATGATGATTATGTTGAATTATTAAGGGGTTTTCCAGAGTTTTCATGAGTTTTCATGCATTCTCATTCTTTCTAATGCCTCATTCTTCATATTCTTCTCCATCCGTTTTCATGATTTTCAATCCCTTATCACGTCTTTTCATACTTTTTCATGTGTTTCCTTTATTATTTATTATTTATTATTTATAATATACTTTAATTTATTTATTATCTATTATTTGTTACTTGTTATTTATTATTTATTATTTACTATTTATTATTTATATTTATTTATTATTTATTATTTATTATTTATTATTTATATTTATTTATTATTAATATTTATTTATTATTTATTATATATTATATATTATATATTATATATTATTACTAATAATAAAATATTATTATTAATAATAAAATTTGTTACTCGTTATTTATTATTTATTATTTATTTATATTTATTTATTATTTATTATTTATTATTTATTATTTATTATTTATTATTTATTATTTATTATTTATTATTTATTATTTATTATTTAGTATTTAGTATTTATTATTTATATTTATTTATTATTTATCATTTATTATTTATTATTTATTATTTATTATTTATTCTTTATTATTTATTTATATTTATTATTTATTATTTATTATTTATTATTTATTATTTATTATTTATTATTTATATTTATTTCTTATTTCTTATTTCTTATTTCTTATTTCTTATTTATTATTTGTTATTTATATTTATATTTATTTATTATTTATTATTTATTATTTATTATTTATTATTTATTATTTATTATTCATTACTTTATATTATTTATTTATTATTATTTATTTTTTATATTTATTTATTATTTATTATTTACTATATATTATTTATTATTTATTATTTATTATTTATTATTTATTATTTATTATTTATTATTTATTATTTATTATTTATTATTTACTATTTATTATTTATTATTTATTATTTACTATTTATTATTCATATTTATTTATTATTTATATTTATTTTTTATTTTTTATTTTTTATTTTTTATTTTTAATTATTTATATTTATTATTTATTATTTATTATTTATTATTTATTATTTATCATTTATATTTATTTATTATTTATTATTTATTATTTATTATTTTCGAGGATGGCGACCACGTCTTCTTGCGTGTCTCACCTCGACGTGGATTACAGAGATTTGGCCGAGGCGGCAAGTTGTCTCCACGCTTCATCGGACCATTCCAGGTCCTCAGCAGGATTGGCGAGGTGGCTTATCGTCTGGCTCTACCACCTCAATTGCACCGGGTGCACGGCGTCTTCCACTTATCTCACCTGATGAGATACGTGCACGACCCGACGCATATCATTGACCATGGGGAGGTGAATGTTGATGATGGGGCGACTTTTGCGGAGGTCCCGGTGGAGATCGAGGATCGACAGGAGCGGGTCCTACGTGGACGGTCGATTCCTCTAGTGCACATCAGATGGCAGCACGGGAACCTCCAGGAGAGCACTTGGGAGCGGGAGGCTCAGATGCGTGCTCAGTACCCACATTTGTTTCCCTAATTTATGATGTATCTTTACGGGGACGTAAAGCCCTGAGGTGGGAGTGATGTAAAGACTCGTAAAGTCAAGGAAATTTTTTTCTTAATTTTCTTTGGAATTTTACAAGAACGCAGTTTCTGACGGCAACTGATTCCGAGGCCCAGTGTGCTCGGAATCATTTTCCGAAGTCTGGCTAGGGTACGTTCAGTGAACGAACGAGCGGGTTTTTCTAACTTTTGAACCGGTGCTCGGAATTAAATTCTGAGGGCACTGATGGATTCGCAGTGCCGGTAATTTCTTAGGAACACCTTTTCTGGAGTTGCGTTTTCACGAGAGAAGTTAATAAAAAATTGTGGAAGTTAAAATAAAAAATTAACTACACTTTTTATTTTACTATAAGTGGTTAAAACTTGGGGTGGAAGTTGGGGGAAACCACCCAACATCCATTTAGAGGTTATGAGGGTATTGGGGCCCACACGAACCCTACCCCTTCACCTTCTCTAACCTTACATAACCTTTCATTAATTTTGACAACTTGTGATAATTAATTATGTGGTTTATTTTTTAAACTTTTGAATTTCAAAACTTAAGTTGTGTTAATAAAATAAGTAAGGGGCTTATTTTATTTTGGGTTGGAGGCATGTTGCTTGAAAGCTTTGGGAGAAAAGCTAAGGGAGACTTGAGTTTCTTCAACCTCTTCGTCGAAGAACGCGAAGAACGCGAAGAACGCTGGATTCCTCGGAGGTTGACGTCTCCTTCCGCGAAGCCTTCTTCCAGGACGCCTCTTCCCGCGACGGTTATCTCCGCGACGAATCCTCACCCAACTTGTTCGACGAGGTAGGGGTTATGTGCTTTTTTATTTCGTGATTACTACCTTGAAGTTCTTTGTGAGTTTGACCTTTTGCTATCGATTAACGAGAGGGGGCCGAACTGCACAAACACAGCCGACCCTTCTCCCTTATCTATGTTGTTGTTCCTATTATGGATTGAAACAGGAATGGTGCGGTGCCGTCGCACCATGCGGGATCATGCGGCAAGGAATGCGCGGCCCTTCTCTGGTCGCGCCGTGAAATCGAACAAGGATGTGACGCTGTCGCTCCGCGTCGGAGAAACCCAAAGAGACCGCGACCGGAGCGGGACTGCGGCGGAGGGGTGCGGCGCCGTCGCGCCGCGCCAGACGAACCAAGGTCGCAGCCAGATCTAGGCCGCGGCGGAGCAGGGTGATCGGCGGCTGGTTCCGGGCCGCCGGCTTCGGAGCTAGGGTGACCGGCCAGAGCGGGCCGGCCGGACAAGGGAAGGCCGGGGGTTACAAACCCCCAGCGGCCTGCTCAAGCGGCCCCCCATAATGGGGGGAGGCGGTTACAAAAGCCAGGGGGCAGGCGCCCCCCCCCCCCCCTTCAAACGGCTCGGTCGTTTGGCCGAGTGCCTAGCCAGCGCGCCGCGTCCAAGCGGGCCGGACCTGGACCCGGTTCGGGTCGACCCGGTTCGGGCCGACCCTGGGGGTATCGGGCCGGGTCGGACCGGGCCCGAACCCCTTAATACCGAACCTCTTCCGGTTGGATGTCCATAACTTGAGCTACGTGCCTCCGATTGATGCACCGTCAATTGAGATGCGATCCTTGGATCGAGACGGTCGTTTCGGTATATCGTACTCAATGTTTCGGAATAATTTGGGTTCAGCCGAGTTGGTTCGTACACGAAACCAACCGGGTCCTCGGAGCGGAAACGCTCGTAACTTGAGCTCCGGACGTCCGATTGACGTGTCGTCAACTTTGATGGATTCCTCTTAGTGAGAAGGATCTTTTGGCTTACTCCTCCCGAGGATTTGATGTAGGTGGAGTATGGTCGGGTGGGATTTGACTTAAAAACCAACCAGGTCCCTGGGACGAAAACACCAATAACTTCCAGACCGGGAGTCCGATTGACGTGCCGTCTGTGACACTGAGTTCCTGTTGATGATATGGAACTTTTGGATACATCAACTCCGGACTTTATGTCAGTTGATGTATCAGCCTCTCGGCTCGTGGAGCGGACCCTCTTGAAGGAGCTTGCTGTGTGTGGGAACCCTAGAGCTGGTTGCATTTGCGACTGTGACGACGACGACGACTGTATAGAGATCCTCAGTGGATTCGACAGCGACGACTACAGCACTCAACGATCCTACGTGGATCAGTGCTACCGATCCTGTGTGGGTCCGATCCTATGTGGGTCAGCGCTCAACGGTTCTATGTGAGCCAGCGCCTACAGATCCTGTGTGGGTCCGATCCTGTGTGAGACTTTGCAGGGGTCAGTTACCTATCGATCCTTTGTGGGTCATTGCGGGGGTTAGTACCTATCGATCCTTTGGGGTTCCAACGGCTTAGATGAATCAGTGGCTACATTTTATCATCTCTATCGTCATACGAAGAAGTATACCAGTGTGAGCTGAAAACCTGTTTTTCCTTCCTAAGTGGATTGTGTTGTGCTATCCTGTGTGGATTTACGTTTTTCTTTCCTGTGTGGACTGGGTTGTACATAGGCTCGGATGTTGGAGCCGAACAAGAATTGATGACTTAGGTATATGTATGGGAAAATACCTAAGCATTGTCGGATGTTACTTCGTGATTGTATCTTTCCTTTGTGGTTTATCCTTTGTGGATTCTAGGAGACCTTCGGGGGTCTCGGGGTCCCTACTGAGTAGCTTATACTCACCCCTTCATGGGCTATGCCCGCACTATGTTGTGTTGGTTGCAGACGATGGACATCACTGATCGTGGTTGAGGCTTGCGGAGCAGGACGATACCTGGAGGTAGACCACTGGGTGGGACGTTCTCGGAGCGGACTGCTGGACTCGAGGAGCTGTGGAGGCTATCTATACTCACCCTTCAGGTGGGATTTCTAGTGGACAACTCGACGTTGCAGCTTTACTTTTTAGTTGCTGTTTTCCCTTCTAGTTGTACTTTACTTTCAGTTTGGGTTTGTATACTGTCCCACTTACTTTTCCACACTTACTATTGTACCCAGTTTTTACTTAGTGTTTACTACTACAGCTAGCTTGCTCTGTGGTGTTTGTTTACTTTACAAAGGAAATTCCTTCCCTTGTTATCGGGATTTACGCCTTGGTGCTAGTCGCCATCCCCTGACCTATGGAAGGTGGGCTTGGGGTAGTCACGGCACGGGCCTCGAGGATGGGTCGTGACAAATTGGTATCAGAGGAGTTTTGTTCTACCACAGAACTTTGGACTCTGATCTTTTTTCTATCTGAATCAATAGTGTTAAGTGTATTGGGTGTGGTTATCAGTCCAGGGATTCCAGTGTTGGTGTGGTGGACGACGTATCCATACACCAGGACCTTGACTTCTGATTTCCGATTTAATGCATGAAAACATTGATTGCATGTGTGTTTCAAGTTTTCTTTGTGATTACTTTATGTCAGCTCATCAGGTATACTGTTGACCATGGCGCACCTGTTTCTTTTCAAGATGGCCCCACGATGACATCCAGCTAGGGTTCCGAGAGTTGTGCATGATGATATCCCACTGAGTGACGAGGCCTTGGTGTAGGGCCCTTTGACAGCAGAGGCACTAGTGGTACCGCTACCCGCCGAGCCACCAATGCTGCCATCCCCAGCCGCTGACGATGCATGTCACCTTAGTGCACTGCACGAGTTTCAGCGCCAGTGACCACCCAGGTTCCGCGGGGAGACGGACCCCCAGGCAGCCGAGGACTGGCTGGAGGTAGTGGTACGGGTTTTTAGGTTAGTGAGGACACCAGAAGACCTCATGGTGATCCTCGCAGCGAGCCTACTGCACGCGGAAGCAGGCAGATGGTGGAGCTTGATGCTCCAGATGCATGACGAGGCATCTCTCCTCTGGAAGGACATTGAGAGCCTCTTCCGCTCGGAGTTCGTCCCAGCCACCCTCCGTGCGGTGCACATCCAGGAGCTTCTTCAGCTGCGGCAGGGCAGTTTGACGGTAGCCCAGTACTCGACGAGATTTACCGATCTCTCGCTCTACTCGACAGACATGGTACGAGACCCATTCATCCGAGCCCGGACCATTGAGCAGGGATTGAGACATGATACCAGGGCATCACTGATCTCCCTCAGCATTCCGACCTAGGTAGGAGTACTGGAGCGAGCCCTTTTGATCGAGAGCTTTCTTACTGAGCCTTCTTCAGCAGCGAGACCTACCGTAGGGCGGCAGGTAGCAGAGTCTTCTGCAGCAGGCAGTCGACGGATGACTCAGGGGTCCAGGTAGACCAGACCCTCAGGCAGACGACCTCAGGACACTGGCTCCACTGTGTGGGGCACACATCGCAAAGCCAATATTTCGAGAGGCAGGCAGTGCTACTCATACGGCGGGTAGGGCCACATGGCTCATGACTGCCCGACCCGCCGTGTCGAGGAGAAGCAGACGGTTGAGGGACCACCCAGGCAGAGGCAGAGGGTCGACCATGGAGGTCCGTAGGGAGCAGGCGGACGAGGCAGAGGAGCTGGCCGAGCAGAAGGTGGTGGGCGACGCTTTGAGGCTCTACGACCACCACCACCAGGAGGTCCACCCCGGCCATAGGGAGCTGGTGGGCAGAGACAGGCACAGCTCCAGGCAGCAGAGGCCTACGACCACGGCGCGCACGAGATGATTCGAGGTACTATTTGTGTCTATTCCACCCTTGCTGCTGTTCTTATAGTCACAGGAGCGAGTCATTCATTCATAGCCGTTGCCCTTGTTCGGAGCTCGGAGATTCCAACAGAGCCGTTGGCTCGATCCTTATGGCTAGAGACTCCTACGGGAGCAGACTCGATGATTACGGACTGGTGCCGACAGTGTGATATTACTCTAGGAGGCAAGAGATTAGGCTGGGATCTTCTTGTAGCGGCGTCGAGGTCTTACGACGTCATCTTGGGCATGGATTGGTTATCAACAGTCCATCCTCAGATTGACTGTATTAGGCGCAAGGTGCGATGTGTACACACCGACGGGAGCAGTTTCACCTTCACCGGTGAGAATGGAGCCTTTGCAGCACAGGATGGACTCTCGCAGAGGAGAGGACAACCCATCACTCATCAGTTGGCTAGCATCATCCTAGGAGCAGTTGATGTGCGGAGTCCTGGTTTTCCTGCAGTGGTGGATCAGTATGCGGACGTTTTCCCCGACGATATCCCAGGGCTACCTCCTTGCAGAGAGGTAGACTTTTATATTGATCTGTACCCTGGGACAACCCCGATATCCACTCCAGCATATCGGATGGCCCTCTCTGAGCTTCGAGATCTACGGGTACAGTTGGAGGACTTGTAGGGATAGGGTTTCATCCGACCTAGTGTTTCACCCTGGGCTTCCTCGATTTTGTTCACCAAGAAGGAGGACGGGAGCTTGCGACTTTGTGTCAACTATTGTCGCCTAAGCCAGGTGATAGTGAGGAACAAGTATCCGCTACTATGGATTGATGACCTCTTCGATCAGCTCAAGGGAGCACGGTGGTTCTCAAAGATAGACCTCAAGTCAGGCTATCATCAGCTCAGAGTTCGGGACGAAGACGTGCAGAAGATGACCTTAAGATGTCGGTATGGACACTATGAGTTCTTGGTTATGCCATTCGGCGTAACCAATGCTCCGGCAGTGTTCATGGACCTCATGAATAGGATATTTCAGCCATACCTCGATCGATTTACTGTGGTCTTCATGGACGACATTTTGATTTACTCGACGACTGAGGAGGAGCACGCCTATCACTTGCGGGTTGTACTAGAAACACTATGAGAGCACCAGCTTTATGGTAAGCTCTCGAAGTTTCAATTTTGGATACGCGAGGTCCACTTCTTGGGGCACGTCATCTCTGAGGCGGGAGTTGCGGTGGATCCTGCGAAGAGCAAGGCAGTGCTAGCTTGGGAGCCACCCAGGAGCGTGACGGAGGTGCGGAGTTTCTTGGGACAAGCTGGATACTACCAGAGATTTGTGCCAGACTTCTCCAGAGTTGAGACACCACTCTCAGCTTTGACGAAGAAGGGGAAACCCTTTGTGTGGTCATACATATGTCAGCAGAGCTTCCAGGAGCTGAGACAGAGATTGTCCAGCGCCCCTATCTTGAGGTTGTCGGAGGAGGGAGTAGGGTACGTAGTCTACTACGATGCATCAGGGACCAGACTCGGATGTGTCCTGATGCAGGAGCGGGCAGTGATCGCCTATGGATCATGTCAGTTGAGGCCGCATGAGCATAACTACGCTAACCATGACCTGGAGTTAGCATCAGTGTTCTTCGCTCTGAAGACATGGAGACACTACCTGATGGTTGAGTGCTTTATAGTCTTTTCTGACCATTAGAGTCTCAGGTACATCTTCTATTAGAAGGAACTGAATCTGAGACAGCGGCGATGGATTGAGTTCCTCTAGGACTATGACTTTGAGATAGTCTATACTCCTAGGAAGGGGGATGTGGTAGTTGATGCTCTCAACAGGAGGACGGGCATTCAGCTGCTTGAGGAGGCGACAGAGCAGCTAGCCGCTTTGTAGATATCCTTCATGGATAGAGATGGAGCAGCCTTCCTTTAGTCTCTCATAGTCACCCTTCCACTACTACAGCGGGTCAGAGAGGCATAGCGTGGGGATGCCGACTGTGAGACGCGGCGTGCACAGATATCCTCAGGACATGCACCTGATGGTTTCTCCTTAGGAGGAGAGCATGACGTCTTTTTTAGAGGACGTACCTTGGTACCAGTTTCTTTACAGGAAGAGGTGCTGAGAGAGTTTCACACTTCTCCTTTGGCGGTACATCCTAGAGTGGCGAAGATGTACCAGGATCTCAGAAGACAGTACTGGTGTCCGGGCATGAAGAAGGTTGTGGCGGAGTTCGTTTCTCGGTGCCTCACCTGCCAGCAGGTGAAGGTAGAGCACCAGGTACCAGCAGGCTTGGTACAACCCTTGGAGGTCCCGGAGTGGAAGTGGGACGGGATATCTATGGACTTCGTGACTGGACTTCCACGCACTTCTAGAGGTCATGACTCCATTTGGGTGACTGTCGACCGACTCACCAAGTCGGCACACTTCTTACCCATCAGAGATCAGGGCTCAGTGGAGATCTTGGGGTGCCTCTACGTTTAAGAGATTTTACGGCTTCACAGTGTGCCATCATCTATCATCTCCGAGCAAGATGCTCGCTTTACTTCCCGGCATTGTAAGGGGTTGCAGGAGGCGTTCGGGACGCAGCTACGTCAGAGCACAGCCTTTCACCCTCAGACGGATGGTTAGACGGAGAGGACCATTCATACTCTTGAGGACATGCTCCGCGCATGTGTCCTCGACTTTGGTTGCAGCTGGGAGGACCACCTACCCTTGGTGGAGTTCGCGTACAACAACAGATACCACTCCACCATCGGGATGGCACCATACAAGGCGTTGTACGGCCGACCTTGCAGGTATCCTTTATGCTGGACAGAACCTGGGGAGTCAGCACTTGTGGGACCGGAGATGGTCCAGGCCATGGCAGAGAAGGTCGAGGTCATCCAGGAGCAGATGAGGACAGCTCAGAGCCGACATAAGTCTTATGCTGACAGAAGGCGGAGGCCACTAGAGTTCGAGGATGGCGACCACGTCTTCTTGTGTGTCTCACCTCGACGTGGATTATAGAGATTTGGCCGAGGCAGCAAGTTGTATCCATGCTTCATCGGACCATTCTAGGTCCTCAGCAAGATTGGCGAGGTGGCTTATTGCCTGGATCTACCACCTTAGTTGCACCGGGTGCACGGCGTCTTCCACGCATCTTAGCTGAGGAGATACGTGCACGACCCGACGCATATCATTGACCATGGGGAGCTAGACGTTGATGATGGGGCGACTTTTGCAGAGGTCCCGATGGAGATCAAGGATCGAAAGGAGTGGGTCCTACATTGACGGTCGATTCCTCTAGTGCGCATTAGATGGCAGCACGGGAACCTCCAGGAGAGCACTAGGGAGCGGGAGGCTCAGATGCGTGCTCAGTACCCACATTTGTTTCCCTAGTTTATGATGTATCTTTACGGGGATGTAAAGCCCTGAGGTGGGAGTGATGTAAAGACTTGTCAAATTCAAGGAAATTTTTTTCTTAATTTTCGTTGGAATTTTACAAGAACGCAGTTTCTGACGGAACCTGATTCTGAGGCCCGGTGTGCCCGCAATCATTTTCCGAAGTTTGGCCAGGGTACGTTCAGGGAACGAACGAGCGGGTTTTTCTAACTTTTGAACCGGTGCTTGGAATTGAATTCTGAGGGAACCGATGGATTCACAGCACTGGTAATTTCTTAGGAACACCTTTTCCGGAGTTGCGTTTTCACGAGAGAAGTTGATAAAAAATTGTGGAAGTTAAAATAAAAATTTAACTACAATTTTTATTTTACTCTAAGTGGTTTAAAGCTTGGGGTGGAAGTTGGGGGAAACCACCCAACTTCCATTTGGAGGTTATGAGGGTAGTGGGGCCCACACGAACCCTACCCCTTCACCTTCTCAAACCTTCCATAACCTTTCATTAAATTTGACAACTTGTGATAATTAATTATGTGGTTTATTTTTTAATCTTTTGAATTTCAAACCTTAAGTTGTTTTAATAAAATAAGTAAGGGACTTATTTTATTGTGGGTTGGAGGCATGTTGCTTGAGATCTTTGGGAGAAAAGCTAAGGTAGATATGAGTTTCTTCATCCTCTTCATCGAAGAACGTGAAGAATGCCGGATTCCTCGGAGGTCGACGTCTCCTTCTGCGACGTCTTCTTCCGCGACGCCTCTTCCCGCGACGGTTATCTCCACGACGAATCCTCACCCAACTTGTTCGACGATGTAGGGGTTATGTGCGTTTTTATTTCGTGATTACTACCTTGACGTTCTTCGTGAGTTTGACCTTTTTCTATCGATTAACGAGAGGGGACCGGACCGCACAAACACAGCCGACCCTCCTCCCTTATCTATGTTGTTGTTCCTATTGTGGATTGAAACGGGAATGGCGTGGTGTCGTCGCACCGCGCGGGATCATGCGGAAAGGAATGTGCGGCCCCGCTCTGACCGCGCCGTGAAATAGAATAAGGACATGACGCCGTCGCACCGTGTCGGAGAAACCTGAAGACACCACGGCTGGAGCGGGGCCGCGGCGGAGGGGCGCGGTGCCGTCGCGCCACGCCGGACGAACCAATGTCGCAGCCGGATCCGGGCCGCGGTGGAGCAGGGTGACTGACGGCCGGTTTCGGGTCGCCGGCGTCGGAGCAGGGGGGACCGGCCGTTGCCGGTCCGTGGCGGCATAAACCGGCCGGCCAGAGCGGGCCGGACGGACAAGGGAAGGCCGGGGGTTACAAACCCCCGGCGGCCAGCTCAAGCGGCCGCCCATAATGGGGGTCGTAGTTACAAAAGCAAGGGGGGCAGGCGCCCCCCCCCCCCCCCCCTCAAACGGCTCGTCCGTTTGGCCGAGCGCCTATCCAGCGTGCCCAGCACGCTGCGCCCAGGCCGAGTCGTGCCCAAGCGGGCCAGTCCCGGACCCGGTTCGGGCCGACCATGGGGGTATCGGGCCAGGTTGGACTGGGCCCAAACCCCTTACTACCGAACCTCTTCCAGTCGGATGTCCATAACATGAGCTACGAGCCTCCGATCGACGCATTGTCAGTTTCGATTTGATCCTTGGATCGAGACGGTCATTTAGGTATATTGCACTCAAGGTTTTAGAATACTTTGGGTTCGGCCGAGTTGGTTCGTACACGAAACCAACCAGGCCCTCGGAGTGGAAACGCTCGTAACTTGAGCTCTGGACGTCCGATTGACGTGCCGTCGACTTTGATGGATTCCTCTTAGTGAGATGGATCTTTTGGCTTACTCCGCCCAAGGTTTTGACGCAGGTGGAGTACAGTCGGGTTGGATTTGACTTAAAAACCAACCGGGCCCCTGGGACGAAAACGCCAATAACTTCTAGACTGGACGTCCGATTGACGCGCTGTCTGTGACACTGATTTCTATTGACGATACGGAACTTTTGGATACATCAACTCTAGAATTTGTGTTAGTTGATGTATCAGCCTCTCGGCTCGTGGAGCAGACCCTTCCGAACAAGCTTGCCGTGTGCGGGAACACTAGAGCTGGCTGCGTTTGCGACTGTGACGACGACGACGACTGTACAGAGATTCTCAGAGGATTCGACAGCGACGACTACAACACTCAGCGATCCTACGTGGATAAGTGCTACCAATCCTGCGTGGGTCCGATCCTGTGTGGGTCAGCGCTCAGCAGTTCTGTGTGAGCCAGCGCCTACAGATCCTATGTGGGTCTGATCCTGTGTGGTTCTTTGCGGGGGTTAGTTACCTATCGATCCTTTGTGAGTCATTGCGGTGGTTAGTACCTATCGATCCTTTGTGGGTTTGATGGTTTAGATGAATTAGTGGCTACATCTGATCATCTCTATCGTCATACGAATAAGTATACCTGTGTGAGCTGAAAACTTTTTCTACTTTCCAAAGTGGATTGTGTTGTGTTATCCTATGTGGATTTACGTTTTTCTTTCCTATGTGGACTGGGTTGTACTTAGGCTCGGATGTTGGAGCCGAATGAGAATTGATGACTTAGGTATATGTATGGGAAAATACCTAAGCAGTGTCGGGTGTTACTTCATGATTGTATCTTTCCTTTGTGGTTTATCCTTTGTGGATTCTGGGAGACCTTCAGGGGTCTCAGGGTCCCTACTGAGTAGATTATACTCACCCCTGCACGGGCTATGCCCGCACTACATTGTGTTGGTTATAGACGACGGACAACACTGATCGTGGTTGAGGCTTGCGGAGCAGGACGGTACCTGGAGGTAGACCACTGGGCGGGACGTTCTCGGAGTGGACGGCTGGACCCGAGGAGCTGTGGAGGCTATCTGTACTCACCCTTTAGGTGGGATTTCTAGTGGACAGATCGACGTTGCGGCTTTACTTTTCAGTTGTTGTTTTCCCTTCCATTTGTACTTTACTTTCAGTTTGGGTTTGTATACTGGTCCACTTACTTTTCCGCACTTACTGTTGTACCCATTTTTTACTTAGTGATTACTACTACTGCTAGCTTGCTCTGTGGTGTTTGTTTACTTTACAAAGGCAATGCCTTCCCTTGTTACCAGGATTTACGCCTTGGTGCTAGTCGCCAGCCCCTGGCCTATGGAAGGCGGGCTTGGGGTAGTCACGACATGGGCCTCGAGGACGGGTCGTGACATCCACCACACATCCAAGAGATATAATCACCTGATCCAATCCTTCAACCCATTTTCGTCTTCACAGATAAATCGATTGGAATTGCGGTGATCATTGGGACATAAAAGGAAGAATTGGATCTCAACAATAGCACCAGGATATTAATGATCAATGTTCCTACAAACTTCAAGGAGAGTGTTGATGATCTAGATGGATCCATATTTGGTTCCTTGAACAATGGTCTTTAGTGAATAGCAGTTTTTGAATGTGTTTTCAATTCAAACTAGGTAATTTTTTAGTATAATTTTGGTGCTTAGGTTCTTCACATGAGATTCTCATCTTTAATACTAGTTTATTCCTTGAGAGTGAAGACATAGTGAGGTTGATCTGATGAAAAAAGTTTTAAATCCTCATTCCATTTCTTTCCAATGTGTGAACCGATGCCTACAAATCATATAAAAGGAATCGTGTGATGGTTTAAGCTAATAAAAAAATTAAATTTGCATTAAATTTTTGAAGAGGGAATCAGAATGATACAATTGCATCAAACCAAGTTTCATTCCACTCTTGGATGGCTATGTTAGGACCATCCAATGTTTTAAATTGGATTTAATTTTTTTTGTTGTCTTAAAATTTTGAAGAACACACACACACAGATATATATATATATATATATTAATTGGATTTTGGTGGTTAGTGAAAGTTTATGGTCAATTCCCTCATTCTGATCAGAACCCCAGTGGATGGAATACATTTTTTTCATCAAAGCCCATTTTCCACAAAATAGTGGAATAAAATAGGGTAAAACATTCAAATTCCTAATGTTATATGCTTTGAAATATTAAACAAAAGACAAAAAATAAATTGTGGGGTGGGGGATGGTTCCACAACAGAGAAAAAAATGAATCCAGATAGGTTAATGGGGTTTCAAATGAATATAAAAATGGAGGTGGTGTAATAGATCCTTAGACCAACCATACATGTGGAAAGTCTATAGGGGATATGGAAAATTAGGAAAATTGCTTCAAAGTGAATGTGAAAGGAGTTAGGCCGCATGGAGGTGGGAATATGCTATTATAAGGGGGAATAAAAGAGGGAATGTGGGGGTTATTATTATATTATTTTTTTGGGTTTATGATCTATTAATTTTTTGGATTTATGATTTGGTGGGAGCACTCGGGGTCTCATGAGTATTACTGTTTTATTTTCTTCATCTCATTACATATTATGTTTGTACCCTCTGTCACTATTTTCTATAGTTTCATTTATAAAAAAGGGGATCAAGTTTCTTAACACTTGGTCTGGCCAACCTTTGGTTTCCCCCATGCTTCAGCCCACTTTATTCTCCCTTCATGGAGACTTGCAATCAATCCTTCTTGGAAGCTTTGGAATAATTCATGACCCACCCAGAGGATTCTCTTACTAAGTTTTCTACCTCAATCAAAAACCTCCACCAAGGTGTTCACAACCTTCATCAGGGTCAGATGTGCTGGGACTATGGATTTTTCAATAGAGACAAATTTGTCAAAATCATGTGGTGTTGTAATGAGAAGTAGTTTCAACTAGATTAATCCCATACAATACTCATTTCTACAACATTAGGAACCATAGTGGATAGATCGGCCCGACCAGTATCAGCTAAGAAGAAGGTGACCTAGGCCACACAGGATATTCTCATCTTCCTCGTTCAACCACCATTCATATAGATGGTTGAGTTTCTTATATTTTATGGTTATAATCTCCAGGGATCATTGACACGTGATGAATTATTTTTCCAAATTATTTTTACCATTAATGCATTGAAACCCCATCTCATCCAGGTAATTATTGACGGTCCTGAAATCCATTTGTTAACTATTGTAACCAAAATCCATCCAGACTTTTCTTGGAAAATTTTTTGGACTTAACTCATGGAACATTTCAATGGAAAAGTGGTTCAGAATCCGTATGATGAACCTGTGGCTCTTCACCAACACAATAAAATATAGGACTACATCGAGAAATATGAATATTTGGCATATTTAATGACACACCAACCAAAAAAATATATGTGGGATATTTTTTTAATGACCTACTTGAGGCAATACAATTCTGGGTATATATTCATAATCTAGGAACATTCTTTCAGGTGATGCGCATAACATTCCATTTGGAACATGTGATTAATAGGGGTGTTGCCCCTGGTTTTGTGGGGGTAGATAACGCACCCTCAGTAGTGAGTGTGAGAGTGGCATATAGTATGCAACACCATGTTATGTGCCACTATACTAAGGTAGAAATACCGTATGAACTCCTCTTCACATGGTCATGGGAAATGGGTGTCCCTTCCCTTAAGAATCCATGTAAAACCTAGAACAACTGACGTGACGACCATCATCTAACTAGTCATGAGTGGGATGAATGATGAAAAAAGGGTTTTTTAAGAGGTTCGTGCCTTGGTAAAAAAAACAAGGAACTAATTATTGAATATATAAAAAAGGAGATTTACAAGAGACGAAATGAGGGGAGTTTTTTACAATCTTTATCGCAGAGTTGTAGTTAATCAGGAGGCAAAGTGTCCAACCAGGTCAGGTCATGATTGACTCCTTTATTAGCAAGTGTGTCAGAAACCATGTGGGCTTCCCGGAAGACATGCTTATCATTGTAGTCGATCCTCATAAGTGAGTCAAGGCACTTCATCCATCTAGTTGTGAGAGGTCAAGAAAGAAGAGTTACTCCATTCCATATTTCTTGCGCAATGGTGGTCGAGTCTCTTTCAATCCATATTTTTGTCCAACCTTTTTTAAGAGAAAAGGCAACAAAATTGATTATGCCCATCATTTCGGCCTCAAGTGACAAAGTAATTCCACAGATACTAAAAACTAAACCATTAAAATTCCCAAGATGATCTCTAAAATTAGCACCACATCCCGCTAGACCCGAGTTACCCTTTGATGCACCATCAACATTCAATTTTATCCACCCTGGTATCGGGGTTTTCCAGAAAACTTCAAGAGTTCGCTAGGGAGGACTATAGATGCCATCAATCCGAAGTTTGCGAAGTATCTCAAAGTCACTTATAGAATTGTTGAAATGAGTCTTCTGGGTCGAAGCTGCTTCCCAAATTTCAATGAGTATTCACTACAGGAAAATAGCCGTTTAGCGGTAGTTTTTTCGCGGCGGTTTTTAAAACCGCCGCTAAACGTGTTTCGGACCACTATTTCATGGCGGATTTTAAACTGCCATGAAAAAACCGCCGCTAAATGGCTTAATTTTTTTTTTATTAATTTTTTTTGAGGATTAGAAGCGGTTTTTTAAAAAAATGCCTTGAAATAGCGACGGTTTGGGTAAAACTGCCGCGAAATAAAACAAAAAAAATAAAAAAACACGAGAAACCCCAAAATCAGTAAAACGACCATAACTTTTGATCTGGGCATCTGTTGGAGCGCCACGACCAGTCAAATCGAAGCTCATGAAGAGATATAGAGGCACGTATAATCAAAACTGTGAGATGGTCTAAGGTGAAGAAGATATGAGAGTTATAAGAAGGTTTAAAAAAGTTGTCCAACTTCAAACAACCATAACTTTTTCTCCTGGTGTCTGTTTGGGCTCTACCACATATCAAATCGAAGCCAGCGAAGAGAGATACGTACCAGTTCAATAGAAGCTAGCTTGTGTTGTATTTCGACCCCAAAAACCCCTCCGATGGCCTCCAAAACCCAATTTTCGTCACCGGTGACCCGTCGAACTTGTCTTCAAACAGACCTAACTTTCGATCCGCGTGTCAGTTCAGACTCCTCCAACTGCCAGATAATAGCTCGTTCCATGAGCTTCAGTTTGACTAGTCGCGACGCCCACATGCACTCTTGGATCATCTGTTATGGCCTTTTTAGTGGGTATCGGGTTTCTTAGGTTTTTCGATGCCTCGTTTCTAGCACCCGTTCCCCCATTAGTTTTTTTAAAATGGTCATAACTTCCGATCTGCCTGTCCATTCGGACTCTTTCACCTATCAGGTCAAAGATCATTTCAGGATCTTTGATTTGATAGGCCATGGATCTGAAATGGACTCTCGGATCATAAGTTATCTCTGTTAATATGAGTCCATTGTTTTTGTCACTTTATGACCGTTTTGACGGGTTTTAACGGTTGCTCCATTTATTACTGTTTATTTGGGTTTCCATGACTTGTTATCTTTATCAATGGTTTTTTTGAGGGTTATTATGATGATTATGTTGAATTATTAAGGGGTTTTCCAAAGCTGTCATGAGTTTTCATGCATTCTCATTCTTTCTAATGTCTCATTCTTCATATGCTTCTCCATCCGTTTTCATGATTTTCAGTCCCCTATCACGTCTTTTCATACTTTTTCATGTGTTTCCTATATTATTTATTATTTATTATTTATAATTTACTTTAATTTATTTATTATCTATTATTTGTTACTTATTATTTATTATTTATTATTTACTATTTATTATTTATATTTATTTATTATTTATTATTTATTATTTATATTTATTTATTATTTGTTATTTATATTTATTTATTATTAATATTTATTTATTATTTATTATATATTATATATTATATATTATATATTATTACTAATAATAAAATATTATTATTAATAATAATATTTGTTACTCGTTATTTATTATTTATTATTTATTATTTATTATTTATTATTTAGTATTTATTATTTAGTATTTGTTATTTATTATTTATTATTTCTATTTATTTATTATTTATTATTTATTATTTATTATTTATTATTTATTATTTATTATTTATTATTTATTATTTATATTTATTTATTATTTATTATTTATTATTTATTATTTATTATTTATTATTTGTTATTTATATTTATATTTATTTATTATATATTATATATTATATATTATTTTTTATTTTTTATTTTTTATTTTTTATTTTTTATTTATTATTTATTATTTATTATTTATTATTTATTATTCATTACTTTATATTATTTATTTGTTATTATTTATTGTTTATATTTATTTATTATTTATTATTTATTATTTATTATTTATTATTTATTATTTATTATTTAATATTTAATATTTATTATTTAATATTTAATATTTATTTATTATTTAGTATTTACTATTTATTATTTATATTTATTTATTATTTTTTACTTATTATTTATTATTTATTATTTATTATTTATTATTTATTATTTATTATTTATTATTTATATTTATTTATTATTTATTATTTATTATTTATTATTTATTATTTATTATTTATCATTTATATTTATTTATTATTTATTATTTATTATTTATTATTTATTATTTATTATTTATTATTTATTATTTATTATTGTTTATTATTTATTTTTTATTTTTTATTGTTTATTGTTTATTATTTATTATTTGTTACTTATTATTTATTAGTTATTAGTTATTAGTTATTATTTATTATTTATTATTTATTATTTATTATTTATTATTTATTATTTATTATTTATTATTTATTATTATTGAGTTTATATCTATTATTTATGTATTATTTGTTTTTTCAATTAATATATATCGGTATATTAAATTCGGTTTATTAACCACATGACGAGCTTGCTGGAGTGGTAAAGTATTTGGAAAATATGCAAGAGGTTAGGGGTTCAAATCTCATCAAATGCGGTATTTCTTTATATTGCATGGGTAGATGCATGGGCATGTGCATGGGCATGTGTAGGGGCATGGGCATGGGCATGTGCATGGGCATGTGCATGGGCACATGCATGGGCATGGGCAGGTGCATGGGCATGTGCGTGGGCATGGGCATGGACACGTGCATGTGCATGGGCATGTGCATGCATGGATAAATAAAGTAAATAAAGTACTACGAAATAAATAAATAAAATACGAAATAAATAAATAAACAAAATATGAAATAAATAAATAAAATAAATACAACATAAATAAAATAAATATGAAATAAATAAAATAAATATGAAATAGATAAAATAAATGAAATAAATAAAATAAATACAAAATAAATAAAATAAATATGAAAAAAATAAAATAAATACGAAATAAAATAAATAAATACGAAATAAAATAAATAAATACGAAATAAATAAAATAAATATGAAATAAATATGAAATAAATAAAGTAAATAAAAATAAATAAATAAATAAACTAAATAAATAAAATAAATAGAATAAATAAAATAAATACATAAATAAAATAGATAAATAAATAGATAAATAAATAATAAAATTTAAAAAATTTAAAAACAAAATTTAAAAAATTTAAAAACAAAATTAAAAAACCCCCGCTAAATCATTTAGAGGCAGTTTAAACCGCCGCTAAAAAACCGTCGCGAAACGTTCTGTGACAGTTTTAAAAACCGCGGCGAATAGTTTCCCAACGCACGATTTCGCGGCGGTTTTTCAAAACCGCCACCAATCTATTTAGCAGCGGTTTAAACTGTCGTGAAATGTAAAACCAAACCGCTGTTAAATGCCTTTTTTCCATAGTGATTCATGCTTTACCTGTATTTAAATTAAATGAGTATTTGTTGTAACGAATATTATTTCTGTCATACCAAATTACATGAAGAAGTTCAGAAACTGCAGAGAGGAAAATATTTTTAATTCTATGTGAGGCATCATGCTGAACACATCTCTTTAATTGCAAGTCGATAGAATCGGTGATCCGCCACCTGCAGTTAAAAATGTCAAAAATGTAGTTCTATAAAGCAGTGGAAGTAGCACATGATAGAAATAGAAGGTTAGTATCTTCTCTATGTTGATTACATAGGTAACATTTAGAACATAGATGAATACTAAAAGATTGAAGAAAGGCCTCAGTGGGAATTTTGTTATGAGCAATATTCAAAATTAGAGTGAATCTTGTTGGTTGAATCTAAGGCATATTAACATAATTCAACCATTCAAAGTCGGACTCCATTCTTGATAAATTGTAATTATAAAAAAAAATTGAGTTTAGAATGCCGTTGTGAGTAGGTTCCCAGTTGAGGGAATTCTTAGTGTTAGAATATGGGTAATTTTCAATAATATGAATAATGTTTTCAGGGAGTTCATCTCTATGAAAATGTAGAATCTCCCTTATAGTGGAATCAGTAATATTAGGAGGAGAGTCAGGAGATAAGTGAGAAAAAAGGGGTGTACCAGTCCAATTATCCATCGAGAATTTTATATTAGAATCAACACTAACCATCTATCTAGAGTTTTTCATAATGCTATGGTAGGTCTGTCTAATGGAGGGCCATATTGAGGATGTAATAAGATTTAATTTTCCTTTTTTATGTTTAGAATGAAATCTTTTCTTTAAAAAGGAAACTGCATTAGAGTTGTTATTTATTATTCTCCAGGTAAGTCTGGCCTGGAGCGCTTCATTGAAAAGTTTTATGTTTTTTATACCAATACCACCCTTGTCAATGGGTTTACAACAAGTGGTCCAAGGAATGGTGATAAGTTTCCTTTAAATAATTATTCATGTCCAAATGATGTTCTTTATGTATGTGTTAATCCTTTTCAGAGTACCAATAGGCCACTTATAATTCATCAAAGAGTGAACCATTTTGGAGACGATGGTTGATTTAATAAGAAATATTCATCCTGCCATGGAGAGGGATTTTACCTTCCATGAAGAAAGTTGATTGACGATTTGATCCATAATTTTGATAAATTGGGTTTCTTTGGGTCTTCCCCAAAAAATCGTAACCCCTAGGTAAGTGAAAGGGAGGAAACCTTCCTTAATTCCAAAGTGGTTAATGATAACACTTTTTCTAGTAAAGGAGAAGTTTTTTCCAAAGAAAATAGAAGATTTATCCCAACATATGGCTTGACCAGAGATTTCAGTGTGGGATACCTTTTACTCCCATGAATAGGTGCATGAACCTAAAACTTCAGGTATTCATCTTAGGTGAAGTTGAAGATAAGTCTACACACAAGGATATCAATAAAGAAACAGACACACCACCTGAGTTTCTTAAGAAGGCCAGATTCTAGGTGATAGATTTTCAAAATATTGGGAAATAATATAAAAATTAGAGTCATTCCAGTACTTTAATTCCATCTAATAAAGTATAGGGATCTCTATAATACATCTCAATTCTAATATTGATTGATATCGGTGTTACCCAAAATTTCAACTCACCCAAGTTGGTTAGAATCCTTAGGTGGGTGGTCCATGACTTGGCCAAGTTTCTCATCACACTCGGTGATGGATGTCAACATTTCTCTCATCGAAATTTTCAACAATTACCTTAGTCCATGGGAGACTATGATTTTTTCCTGGCATTATATTCTTGTGAATGGGAAACATATACATTATTTTGGGAATTTCATAGTTGTGGACTATTGGGGAGATACATACCAATTAGAAAACAATGTCTATGAAATTTTCAGCTGGGGACCATGCCTTTTACCTTAATAGAGTATCCCCATGAAGTAAAATAGATTCCTCTTTAATGGTTCAAGTATTTTTGGGTAGTAGGACCAATAATATATCCATTTCATTTGGGAATCAACAATAGTTGAATCTCTAAAATTTACTTTAAACTTTCAAAAAAGTTTTCAAAAATTCTACAGGACTTCATCCTCCGTGTCCTTGGAACTATGCATTCTTCATTTCTCCAACCATTGACCTATGGTAGTTTTACCATAGAAATACTAACATATTTAGAAAAATGTAATTAAACTATAGGGGAACACTCTGTTAATAGTGGGTTTTAATTCACCCTAGCTCCAGTGCATTTTCTATACTAGTTCTCTTAGAAAAAAATAAATATGGTTCATGGGGAATGTGAGTTGATTATTTCTCCCATAATAGGGAAACCATTCCTGATAAATTTCCTATCCTGGTTTTCAATGATTTTTTGGATGAATTACAAAGCACCAAATATTTTTTGATGTTGGATATTATGTATGGTTATTATCATATTTGGATGCATGAAGGAGATGCGGGAAAGAGATCATTTTTCACTCACAATGATCAATATGACTATTCTTTAATTACATTTGGGATTTATAATGGTCCTTATACTTTCCAATCCACTATGAATTATTTATTTCATTTGTTTCTTTTTAAATTTGTGTTAATATTTTTTGATGATATTGTAGTCTACAACTATGAGTGAATACACCACCTAAAACACTTATCCACCACTTTGCAGTTCATTTAGGGAAATAGGTTTACTGAATACCAACATAAGTTTCTTTTTTCATAGTAGAATGTGGAGTAATGGGCCATATTATTTCTCAAGCTAGTGTCTATAGACACGACCAAAGTCAGTGCAGTTCTCGACTGACCGAAGCCTTGTGACGGTGAAAGGGGTTTGAGGGTTTCTTGGCCTAATAGGGTACTACTATAAATTTATCCTGGGATATTGAACTATTATTCATCCCCTCACTACCCTCACTAAGAATGATTATTTCTAATGGAATTATACTGCTCAATATGATATTGATCACTTAAAATAGAGTCACTAGTTATGGTCCTAGAATATTTCTCCAAGGGTTTTTGACATGGATTTTGATGCTTCTAAGTAGGGGTTGGGGTGATTCTCTAGCAGCACTTACAACCCATTTCTTACTTTATCAAATTAATATATACCAATAATTTTTCTAAATCTACTTATGAGAATGTTATTATAGCACTCATGTTTATGATACACCATTGTATCCCCTATTTACTAGGTAAAAACTTCATAGTTTAATCCAATCAACATAGCCTCAAATTCCTTCTTCCGTAGTGCATTACAACATCTGACTAGTAATGTTGGGTTGCCAAAATTTTGGGTTATCAATTTGATGTCAAATTTAAATCAAGATGGCCAAATTTTAATGTCGATGCTCTCTCCCACTAGGGGTTAATGTGTTCTTTGTAGCTGTCCCAGTCCAATCTAGTGTGTAATTATAGTAGAAACCTCCCCAAGGAAGTTCTAGAAGACCTATATCTATAGGAACTTATTCAATATTTGCTCACTATTCAGAATATATTCCCAAGTTACACATTAAATTATGGTATATTAAAATAAAAGGCCACTTAGTATTACTTTCCACGTCATCATTGATACCAAATCTCATGGAATAATACCATATGACTCACCAAGTAGGCCATTAATGCTTCTACTGTGCCTATACAAAGATATAAACCAACTTATTTTGGCCTAAAATGAAGCAACATGTGCAGGAATATGTGAGGCATTATATAGTTTTCCAACACATTAAATGCTCCACCCTTTCTCTGGATGGGATGCTTTAAAATTTGGAAATTACCAAAGAAGTGTGGGTATATTTATCTATGGATTTTATCACATGACTATCCATGTCTCAAGGGATCAACATTTTATTTTATTTTATTTTTTGATATACATTCAAAATATGCCCATTTTTTACTTCTTAAACACCCATACATAGAAGAAAAAAGTGGATTTGATTTTTCTCTTAGAGATTTTATGACTAAAAAATTCCTTAATAAATTATTATTGATCATAAAACCATATTTCTCAGACACTTATGGATCGATATATTTCATCTACATGGAACTAGGATTTTTTTAGTTCATCCAACCACCCACAAATAGACGTCCAAACTAAGGTCATAAACTACTGCCTTGAAACCTATTTCCACTTTTTTATGGGTGATTAGTGGAAACACTGGTCCTATTGGATTCCTTGTGAATAGATCTCTTACAAAACTACTTGGGATTACCCTATCCATACTAATCCTTTCAAAGTGGTCAATGGTTTAAAGGTCCCAAAAATCCTCAATTACCTTCCATCAGAAATCTTGGTGCAAGCAGTTACTGATGCTTTCACAGATATGGAGGAGTCTTTGGGGTAATTAAAATTTCACTTAGCTTGTTCTCATTAACTCATGTTCTAGAAAGAAAACTCCCACTGGCACCCATCTAGTTTGGTTATTGTGGATTGAGTCTATGTGCACCTCTGACCACACTAGAAGTATTCCATCCCTCAGTATATCAAACCGAATTTATCACCATGCTAGTTTGGGTCATTTACAATTTTATATCAAATATGACATGTGGCCTATCACCTGAACCTTACCCCTTTGGACAGAACCCACTGGGTTTTTCACATTTTACAACATAAGTGTGTTGATAGAAATAAAGATATTCCATTTTCATTTCCCCATATCCTCAAAGGTAATGAGAATTCATGACCATAACCAACAGTTTTTTCTAGCATGACTCTTCCATATCTATGATGGGATTCTACATCTCCAATCCCTGATTCACTTCCCGGCTCAGTCTCTTAAAGAAGCTACATGGGAATATTATTTTTTCATTAAAAATAAATTTCCTACTTCAAGTCTTGTGGACAAAACTAAGATTTAAGAGGTGGATAGTAATAGAGACTGGGACCACCCAGGTTAGTGGAAAGTTTGTAAGGGAAGGGGAAAATTAGGAAAAGTTCATCAGTGTGAAAGTAAAGGGAGTTAAGACATGTGGAGGTTGGTGGAACTAGGTTTTTATAAGGGGTAATATAAGAGTTAAGGAGGGGGAATAATATTAATTTTGTTTGTTTTGTATTTATTCTTGGGTGGGATTACCCGGGGCCCCCCAAGTATTGTTGGTCTATCAAGTCCATCTCATTCCCATATGTGTTTGTTCCCTTTGTCACTATTTTCTATAGTTTATTTTATATAAAAGGGGATCAAGTTTCTTAACATGATGGGGGGGGGGGGATTTTATGCATTTAAGTCAACAAAACTAAATAAAAAAGGGATGGCAGAGCCCCGTCCCCACTAGTCAACCTTCCATTACCCGTTATCTTTTATTCCCATGGTGTGCACATGGGGTGCCACTTTCTAGCTGACCCATGGCCAAACCAGGTAATCCTAACATGTATAACCCATTATAGGATTATAATAGGCATGGAACCCCTTATATATTTTTTCCGGGACACCCAGGTCTGAAAATTTAATTTTAAATTCTTAAAATTTTAAAATTCAGGAATTTTTTGTAATTATTTAAAAAATTTATAGGGTTCATGTAATTATTATTTACTTAATTTAAATTAGATAAATTCATTTCAAATCATTTAAATTTATCTCAATTAGAATTTATATCAAAATTAATTTTTATAACATGTTTAATACATTTCTACTAATTTTGAGCATCGACCAACCAATATATACCTGGAATTAAATTTAATTAATTAATTATTGAAATTTTGTGTGATGAGTGTAATAATTTATTTATTTTTTACCGTATGTTCATCGTCTTACCCAGCTATACATGTAAAAGGGTCTGCATGGCCATCAATATTTTTTCTGCATATACTTTATGTGTTCCTGATTCATTATATATCAAGTCGAGGATGTTGTAAGATGCAGGACATGTTGAGATAAGATGATATTATTGGTGAGACGTGGATACATTAGACCGGGGTGCGAGTTTCTATTATATTAAAACACAACTCATGTATTTTAAACTTAAGGACATGGTCGATCCATTTTGAGTAAATGAATGAACCAATATCAAATTTTCAATATTAGTTGTGTTGTTTATTTAGTTTATACATTTTTTGAGTATACAAGTGATCATGATCACATAAAATAAAAAAATCATTAAGTAAAACAAATTAAGGTGGGATAAATTTTTTAGATTTAATGTATTGTCATGTTGTTATTTATATCACTAAGTATGGACATATAAAATTATAAAATGATTTCATCAGTCAAGAAAAAATAAAAACATTCAAAGAAATATTAATTTACAACACCTTCCATCTTTTAAATTTGAAAAAAATGGGCTTATGGGGTGTTTGTCAGCCATATTTGTGGTTACCTTCAACTACTAAGAAGTTATTATGATATAGATGAGTCATCTTAACTAAAAATGATAGAAAAAAACTATCCATAGTTATATTTCCCCATATTTAGAGTAAAATTGTTTAGTTAATCAATTTTATGATTTACGAGCAAAGAATTCAGTCAACAATTCACAAAGCCACGAGTTAATACAATTTTTCAAACACTTACCTTGAAAATATATGAGTATTACAATAGCCATAGATTATTTTATGAAGATAGGATTTAGGTATCCTTTCCACTAAAATCCTCAAGAAAATGGGTATTCTTAATCTAGTAGTGAGGGCTACTGGAGTTCAATAAAATAGCGTGAGACATTTAATGAATTAATCCAAACTATCTAAATATAAATAAATATAAAATACTAATTTTTTTTACAATTTAATTTTTTATAATAATGGATAGTAATACCAAATGTTTAATGTATTCAATTTTGGATAAATAACATGTCCTATCAAACACCATTTTTTATGTATAGTACTTGTTCTTGTGAAAAGTACTATAAAATGAATGAAAATTCTAAGTGCCAGAGTCACTATTACCTGTTCAAAAGCCTCATGAATTGTGTGTGTGAAAGATTCTCAAATGAGAATCATGTATGACTTATTTGATGTTTACAACATAATTCTATCATCAATGTCTAATGATTTGTGAAAACAAAATCAAAACATGGATGATTTCACATGTTTTCTCAACTCTAAGAAGCCTTCTTGGAGAAAGTTAAGTGAGATATGAATGTGGGTATGATTACAATAAATATGTGTAAATTGAATGAAACGTCATGATATTTCAATAAATTCTATTCTTATATATTTATCTCCAACAAAATTCAATGTTTTATAAGATTAAAAAATGAATGGTGTGGAGAAAATACTTTATTACCTTTTAGGAATGGTTCTTCTAGTAGATACGAAATTAAATAAAGATTAATATTTAGTTATTATGGTGAATATGCTCAAAGATATGGTGAAAAGGCCAATGTAATGTGTGATTCCAAAGGCAACATCACAATGTCCTTTAATAAAAATAGGTTGTTCGTTATACATGAGGTTGTTTTCTTAGCATGTCTTGAGATAATTCTGTGGAAGATAAAATACAATGAATTGAAGTAGAAGCAATAAGGGGCTTCCACTTAGTGTATATTCATAATTTTATGAGATGATCTACCATAATTATTGAGTATTAAATAGAATATTTCTATCAAATAATTGTATTTAAATGGAGTGACCTACTATGAAAAGAAATATTATAAGAAGTAAGGTGAATTCTTCTAATATATAAGAAATAGTGATTCCCATGTAAGTGATGAGAAGTAAATAACATATATTTGTTAATTCTAATAGTTATTGTTAAAAAAAATTAATATCAAGAAATTTATTTCACATGTCCATTGGACATAAGGAGACATCATTCCATTTTAGAATGAATGTTTTTTTGGTATCTTATACAAATATAATAGTTCATTAATTCTTGTATCATTAGAAATAACTGGAAAATATAAAATGTAAGACTTATTTATTACTAGATGTGGAATGATCATTATTTTTCTAGTAAAACTAAGTAGTTGACAAGGATATACTCAGTATGGTTTTATACCAAGTCATGATGCCTAAATCTATTAGAAATATACTCATCATAGCTACCTTCAATGATCATTTTATTTGGAATTGGATGTCATGACCACCTTTCATATAAAGTGTCTATATGGTACAACTTTAAGATTTGGTGATGCCATAGAATGGAAATAAGGGGTGTAAGTTACTAAAATACAACTTTGGATTGATGTAAGAAAAAATATCATGGAATATTCTTTTAGAATGAATTATCTCTATGTTTCTATAAAAGGTTATTGGGAGAACCATAGTTTTCTAAGGTAAAATATGAAAAATAGTTATTAGTATTATAGTTATTTATGTCTACAATAAAAGTAAATCACAAGAGATTGACTTAAATTAGGAACCTAAGTTTTAGGGAACAATATATACTTATGTAGATCTAATGGGTTTCTTTGTCTAAGTAAAAGTACATATACTGAAAAGGTATAGAAAAATAAAATATGGAACAAATTGAGAGATATTTTTTACTAATTTCAAATGGCATAAACCCATCCAAGAATAAATTTATGAGATATATGAGGAGATTATAATGGTAATTATAATTCCATACACTTCTATGATGGATCAATCCCATATTCCATGCTATATAATAGACATGATATTTCCAACATATGATTTATGGTAGTTAAATATCACTTATATCTAGAAGAACTTTATGAGATATTGTAATAACTATCCAATTTTGATTGATAAAGTACAAGGGATATGTTCTTGGTAATTAGAGAGGAAGGGAAATTCGTTATAATGGGAAACGTTTTGTCTTACTTTTGATCTATATTATCTAATATTGTAGCTAGTCTATGTTAATGAGTAAGAGAATCTCATTCAATAAAATGGTAGCCATATCTACAAATATTGAGTGTGTTGTTGCTTATGATGTAGCTAAAAGAAGAAATAAAAAATACATAATGGTTTGTTCTTGTTCTTGGAATTTCACCCATTATGTAATGTTTTATCATAATATAAATTATTATAATCCTACTATTGATACTAGGAAAGATGTTAAGATTAGACATTGGAAAAAAACAAAATACCCAAGGATATCATCTCTTGAAGAGTTTTACTTAAGGTGGTGAAGTCACAAATAGTTGATTTTCCATGCAGAATTGACAAGGAAGGCCCAACGACTAAATCCATAACTTAGTAGAAGCATGATTTTATTATGTGAGAGATAAAAAGGTTATAAATTTTGATCCAGTACAAGAGATATTTTTTTATAGTGGGTTCCATAGACCCAACATAAGTGGTAGTTTTTATTACCATATCATGTGTGCAGTGAGTTATACATGATATACACTTATCATAATAGTGCATATATTAATGCATCCACAATTTACTTGTTAATGTCCATGTATTATTTTTTTATATCAAAATGTTATAGAATTTCCATGTTTATAATGAGAACATAGACATACCATGTTCTTTTATCTTAAAGTTACGTCTTATGGTCTAGAAATATCATTCTGAAAGGACACAGATGATGTGTGACTATCAGGTGTTGGAGTATCATAATCATTTATACTTCTTCTTGTAATGGTAACATTTAGTGATATCATGTAGATGAGATCTTGAGAACTGACCCACCAACAGTTACACCACAGGTTTCATATTTCATTTGTAGTTGCTATCTGTGAAAATCTGTAATGGTATCCTGAAATGATATTATTATCAGTGTTTGATCAAGTGCTTTGATGCAAATAAAAATCATAACATTTATGTCATGGTGAAGTAGATTGCGTTGAGTGATCCTTTGGTGTCATAGAATTTATTTCTTCCAAATGAAGTGATATGTTAGGCCCAGTTGATTGAGATGGTTGTACCTTCACTAAATCCATGGCCATGGTAGAAGAAGGTTGTAATGCCCCAACCCCAGTTACCCAGAGTCAGTGCATTATTTTAATACATTGGCATGATTACAAGGAATCATGTCCCAAAGGACCGATCGGTTTAGCAGTCTTGGAAAATAGATTACATACATTAACATTACATTACAATTTCAAACATAAAACGCAGCATAAATAGTTCCTTCAGAATGCCATTATTACCTTTATCTTAACCCTGCATGTCAATCATAATACACTTCTTGGAATCCTGGGAAAAATAAAACATAGAAAGGGGTGAGCTCAAACGCTCAGTAATGGAAAGCAATACAGCAGAAAATGACATAAATATTAAGCATGGTGAATAATTGAAACCGCATGCCATTACCAATAATAAACATGAATACTTTTATGACAAGAATAGGAGTTGAGTAAATAATGCCATAATAAAACATAATCATGGGTATTATACTAGTCGAATGACCACATGAACCATCAATATTATTTCCATAATGAGGGAATGTATAATTCCAGACATTCTAAAACATTTTTTCAAGGCCTTGGCCAAGACGTCTAAAATGATTAAGGCCTTTTCCAAAACCATAAATCAAATTGGGAAAAGGCCTCGGCCAATTCCACGTCTTGTTGTCTCATGAGACCTACTGATGCATCGAGGAGCTGTACTGGGCTCCACCCGTCACTTAAAATGTATAATACATTCCACATTTGAAAATGTTGAAACATAACATAAACATTCGTATAAGAACTAGGATACGAAATTTCAATACTTTAACCATAAACAATGAATGGTATACAAATAACACATCTATAGTCAAACATATCACAAAACATTCAATATAATATAGATGTTTTGTATCATAATAAATCAAATTCAAAACAAGTTTAAAATCCATTAAAGGATTTTACATAGATGGAAATGATTTTTAAAACTCTTTGATTGAAATATCCCTTTTCATGAAAACATTTAAAAGTCACACAATTAATTAAGGAAGACATTTAAAGACATTTTTTAATCAAAGTGTCCCATACCACATTGAAAATTTTTAAAGTAATTAACATTTTAAAACATTCATGTCCCATTAAATAAATCCTTAAAATCATTTTGAAAACATGGACATTAATGAGAATGGTTTAAAAGAATAAATTTTTAAAACATTTAAAATGATGTTGACAGAGATGAAATCAAAACTATTTGAGAGGAATATCTCTTTTTTTAAATCATTTAAGAGTCACATAATAATAAAATAAAACATTTACATTGAAAATATTCTTATAAGATTGTAAGGGAAGCTTTGACAATTTTATAACAGTGGAAAATAGCTGCACCCGCCGTATAAGTTAAAAAAGACATTCTTATCTTAATTTTGTCGAAAAGGTTAAAAAGGACCCTGTTTGGAAAACGACGAAAAGATTACTTTCAAACCGTTTTATAAAAAGTCAAAAAATGGAATGAATGATGTTAAAACATAGTCTGTAAAATAGTAGGAATGATTTGAAATACATTTTTAAGAATCATGGATGTGGATAAAAAAGAGGTCCCAGTAGATTATTACGTATAAACAACCACGGATAATGAAGAGATTGTGAAATAAACCCTTACCAATTTGGTAACTTACGAAACACACACCACATTAAAGATCTATCATATAATGAATATGTATATACACATAAATTAATGTGTATTACTCAAATAATACAATTATGGATAGTACATACACCACACAAAAGTTAATAGTGGCAATATGGCACGAATCTCACGGGGATAAGGAGTGAGATGAAAACCACTTAACTTGTAATTTTCCTTTGTAGAGGGTAGGTTATTCTCCTTTATAATGATTAAGTGATTTTTATTAAATTATACAAGAATAATATACATTAATATGATATCATATATGATCTTTTAACATTTCATTGTTAATAATATCTATGTATTAGCATCATTTCGGGTGTTAACTTACTCGTTTTATTTTATATGTTTTGTTACATAAGTTGTGTTTATTATGGATCGGTTGTATCTTATTCATATCCAGAATTATAAAAAGTTCTTAAACATTATTTTTAATCATAAAATGATAATTATACTTGAATGGATACGATGTGGAATGAATCTCATCGTGTTCGTGGAGACGGTAGTCCGTATGTACGCACGAACGCTACTTCTATTTAATCTTTCAATTTATAAGGAATAAAAAACAAATGATACATAGGTATATTATTATTACAGTATAATATAATATCTTATATGTGTTACTTATGTTCATTAATACCATCCTTTATACATTCCATGTATGGTATGAACGAGTCATATCACTTTGAGGGGGCGGTAGTCCGCACTTCCTCAAATGAAATTATCGTATATATATACAACATGAAATGAATAACGATATGCTATGAAATGGAATTAAAGAAGCTTATATATAAAATAAATATCATAAATATCATATTTAATTATAGTTACATCATAATGGCCACCATGAGAGGTGGTATGAGATAATTGAACAATCATATTTTCGTGAGACGTTTGGTTTCCATCCACAGAAACATTATGTTCTTCACCCATTAGATGGAGGTGTTTGTAAGTGTAGTTTGAATACTTCTCATAAAAATATCTTATTATATTTAGGATACTAGTTTTGTTACAAAAGAAAATAATAAGAAGATTTTAGGGGTAGTAGAAATAAAATAAAAGAAAAGAAGCTAAGATAAATCGTGACCTTTAATTTGGGTAACTCCATTTGGTTTTAACCAAAAAGCACTCTTGATGTGCCTTCTGCCTAATGTAAGGCTTCTAGGAGGAGGATAGGGATGCAGGGAGCTTAATTGGGAAGATTTTGGACGATCCAAAATGCTTGATAGGTGTGAGGAATTGGTTAGAAGTGATGTCCTTTTATAAGGGGGAGGAGGGGCTCTTTAGAAAAAACTTAAAGTATTATTTTATAATAAATTCACATTCGGTTTATAATGGCTCAAAGCTGGATAATTTAAAGTATAAGGTGCTTATGGGTCGAAAACCAGTCAATAAATAGGTTTTAGACAAGTTTGGGTCACTATTTTACCCTTATCTTTTAGATTTAACTCTTAGTTAAACAATTTGACATTTACCATGTCTCTTTGTATTTTTATATAATATTGTTAATAAACTTACTATAAACTACCAAGAGAACCCCAAGTGGTTTATAAATTACAATCCAATAATCATATAAGTCATTTGGCCTAACCTTAGATTTTTAGGAATATTATATCAATTAATAATATAATATTTGTTTTAAAAACTCCTTTATGTCAATTTTGACACTGTTTAATAATTGATTTTTGTTAAAGTCTTAATAACTTTATTAAATCAAACCAAATTCATTTAATAAATTATAAAATTTCATATTAACTAATTATATTCTTGTAATTCATTAAAACTCTAAAATTATATTTATTTTGGTATTTATAATATCAATTATTTTATTATTTTACTAATAAGGTAATTACTGCATCATCATTGTGTCATAAATAAATTAACTTATTTAATGTGTAAAAATTATAAATAAAATACCATTATGTATGAAATATTTTTATCTTTCTAATTAATATTTTTAATTGAATTTATCTTATGTATAACTCTATATTAAAAATGTTTTATTTATTAAACTTTGATTTTAACTCTTTTAACTCTTCTTTGAATTAAATAATAATAAATGTCCTAATCTAATCCAAGTGGACCAAAGAGGTTCATATTGTATTTCTAAGGTCATTTTTTGTTGAATTATACTTAGCTAATATAATTAGGACATGTGTTAGGGTAATAATAATATCATTTTTACCCTTAATTACCCAATTTACTTTTTACCATGGTAAATAAAAGTAAAAAGTTACAATTCACTAAAAACTATTTTTATCTTATTGAACCAAATTTTACTCCTTTATATTAACAATGTGTCTCGGATTTTCGAAATTCCACTCACAAAAGTGGTAAAATTATGTTTTACGTGAATTTGAAAATTTTCTTAGGAGGTGGGTAAAAGACTATGAAAAGTTCAATAAAATTTTTATATATCTAAAATTATTATAAAACGACTCCAATTAATTACATTGAACATATATAGGTATTATATATCTATTTTCACATAAAATAATTTAAATAAAATAAATAATTATTTATATAAAAATTCAGTTTTAAACTATAACTCAGTGTTTTTCACTATTCATCAAAAATTAAATGTTTTCAGAAAAATACAAAAAATTTACCCTAAGCTAATTTTGATATTTAGAATTAAAAAATGAAGACTATTTTACCAAATTAAAAACATATAAGTTGCATTTATTAATTTAAAATTAATTCCAGCTGTCAAAACAAAAAGCGTGTTTTTATGCAACAATAACTACCAAAAGATTGACCATTGTTTATGTCTGGTTTAAATGTGAAATTATGTCCAATGACCAACATTGGATTAAATGGTAAAATTATATTCTAAATATAATTTAAAACCACTAAAATTCATAATTTATCACTATTAATTATTTCGATTAAAAAAATAGTTTTTAATTAAAATTTAGTAATTTTAACTATTCATTAAAATATGAATGTTATCAGAAAAGTACCAAAAATTCACCCTAAGATAATTTCAATATTCCGAATCCCAAAATAAAGTCCATTTTGAAAGATAAAATGTATAAAATTTCAATATGTGGGTATTACTATTCATAATGGCTAGTTTGATTGGTTGTGGTGTGTGTTAGAACTCGAAGTTGCGTACAACACACGCTACTATATTATTCAAAGAGAAGCGTACCATGGAATCTTGGGGTGTTACATTCTCACCTCATTCAATAAATTACATCCTCGCAATTTATGCTCGGTATTGGAAACTTGGGGTTGACATTTCAAAATATCATAGTTGAAATCCCACATCGAATAATGGCTTAATGAGGCCTCTATTTAAAATAAAGAGTGGTATGTATAAAGGTTACCGAAAATAACACATACTAGGGTTACATATAAGAAAATATGGATATGGAAGAGAATTATAACCATTAATATCTGATGGATATTTGTAGAGAACATGGCTATGAAAAGGCCAATAATCCCAAAGCCATAAATTTGTGATGATCTAGGGTACCATCTAGGACAACATTATTGTTCTAAGTTCCTTTTCTTAATGTTGAGGAATTTATTTTATGAGATTTTCTAAGATCATAAGGAGATATACATACTTTTTAAATAGAGTTTTATCCATTAATAAATTTCTACCACAAACTCATCTTTCATCCCAAAACATAATACAACTAAAAATACTCTATTTATCCTAATCGTATATGGTTCCAAATATAATGAATTTATAATTCACATATCAGACCCTTTAAAAAAATAAACTACATTATACCATCTAGGAACTTCACGTAGTCCATTGGTAGGTGATAAATCCCAATTTCACTATGGTTGTGGGTTCGATTCCCACAGCTTTGTCCGATGTGATGGGTCATCACACGGTCTGCGTGTTGTCCTTTTATAAAAATCCAAAAATAACCATTAAAACTTAATCTTTTCCAACCTTTAGACTTATCCAAAATAATTCTGTAAACTCTCAGTCCAAAATTTATATGAATGGTAAACATAATTTAGATCCTTTTTACCCTGTAATAGCATGTGAATACCTTCATCATGTATTCTTTTAAAACACTGAAACATCTTGAATTACCATAAAACTATGTTGATTACGTTCATGCTCCCTTATTCTTTATATAATTATAGATATACTCCTTCTATCCAAAAATGTTGTAAAATCCAACAATGATAAATCATTAATCAGTTTCAAGGTAGTCAAGAATATCCAATATAATTTATTAAAATCAACCATCTCTTATTCCAAAATCACTACCTCATTATCGGGACCATAATAAGGATTACCTTTCCATCAACCATGTATTTTACCAAAAGTGTAGCTTACTATTTATGTCACTTTTCTTAGAACCATATAATCTCAAATCCTCAATGAAATAGTACTGCATTACAATCCTTATTTATTTCTAGTACATCATTGATACAATGCATCAATGAAATAAATCCAAAATAATAACATAAGAACACTATTCATTCCTCTTCATCTGTGGTAGTATCATAAATTGATTATTATCCAATAGCATCATTTGCGGCATAGTCTGATGACTGGGACATTGGTTCGCGTAGTGTCCAAACTCCTTACAGATGAAGCATTGTACATTTGAAACCTTTTTCTTACCCTTGCAGTCACATACTTGGTGTCCTTTTTCTCCACACTTATAACATAATCCCTTTCCCTTCAAGCATTTTCCAAGGTGATTATTTCCATAGTTATCACATATGGGAAAATCCTTCTTTACCTTATTCCCTTTATATGTACTTCTCTCTACCAACCTTTCCTTCTCTGGCTTCCCTTCAAAGCCATAGGACTCCCAGAATTCTTTACTTATCTTATCAACACATGATACTATTTATTCATATGATGATAATATGTGGGAGACTATTTCCCTTATAAATTCTAGCATAAGACCATGAAAGATATGGTCTTTCTTACGCTTTGGATCATGCATATTGCTGGAGTTCTAATTCATTCTACTGGGTGCCATTTCTAAACAATGGAATACACTAGATTAGTTTATGAATAACAATACCTAATCCCAAACTTGTAAAACACTTAACATAAATTAAACAGTTTATGGATGTAATCCATAATCATAAAAATGTCTTCTTTGGGGAAGTATATACTCATAAACCCTTCATAATGGTTTGTAAAGAAAATGAGAATTATCCTAAGAATATCCCCCGGGAGTGTCATAACCAAGAGTGCAGCAAGACCTATTGTTGTGCACCAGTTCCCGTTCGAGTCTAGCTCAAAGAGGTGTTTTCTGATTTTACCCCTAGGTACATCTGTGCAAGAGCCGCCTCTACCTGCTCATATCCAGACAGGGATCTATTGCTCGGAAAACTCACAAAATATATACAATATCAAAATTCTAGGAAGTTCTTCTCTACTAATCCTCAAAGTCTATCTTAGGGCTATGTGCTCTAATCAGTGTTTAACTAAATCTATCTTCCAAGGTTATTGCTAAACTTCCTCTGATACCAACTATAACGCCCCGACCCCTGTTACCCAGAGTCGGTGCATTATTTTAATACATTGGCATGATTATAATGAATCAAGTCCTGAAGGACCGATCAGTTTAGCAGTCATGGAAAATAGATTACATACATTAACATTACATTACAATTTCAAACATAAAACACAGCATAAATAGTTCCTTGAGAATGCCATTATTCCCTTTAGCTTAACCATGCATATCAATCATAACACACTTCTTGGAATCCTGGGAAAAATAAAACATAGAAAAGGGTGAGCTCAAACGGTCAGTAAGGGAAACCAATATAGCAGAAAATGAAATAAATATTAAGCATGGTGAATAATTGAAACCACATTCCTTTATCAATAATAAACATGAATAATTTTATGTCAAGAATATGAGTTGAGTAAATAATTCCATAATAAAACAGAATCATGGGTATTTTACTAGTCGAATGACCACATGAACCATCATTATTATTTCCATAATGAGGGAATGTATAATTCCAGACATTCTAAAATATTTTGTCAAGGCCTCTACCAAGACATCTAAAATGATTAAGTCCTAGGCCAAAACCATAAATCAAATTGGGAAAAGGCCTCAGCCAATTCCACGTCTAGTGGTCTCATGAGAGATATTGATCATCGAGGAGCTATAGCAGGCTCCACCCACCACTTACTATGTCCAATACATTGCTCGTATGAAAAGGTTGAAACATAACATAAACATTTGTAGAAGAACTAGGATACTAAATGTCAATACTTTAACCATAAACCATAAATGGTATAAAAATAACACATCCATAGTCAAACATATCACAAAACCTTCAATACAATATGGAAGTTTTGTTTCATAATAAATCAACTTCAAAACAAGTTTAAAATCCATTAAAGGATTTGACATATATGGAAATGATTTGTAAAACTCTTTGATTGAAATATCCCTTTTCATGAAGACATTTAAAAGTCATGCAATTTATAAAGGAAGACATTTAACGTCATTTTTGAAACAAAGTGTCCCATACCACTTTGAAACATTTTAAAGTAATTAACATTTTAAAACATTCACGTCCCTTTAAATAAATCATTAAAATAATTTTGCAAACATGGACATTAATGAGAATGGTTTAGAAGAATAAATCATTAAAACATTTAAAATGATGTTGACATATATGAAATCAAAACTATTTGATAAGAATATCTCTTTTTTGGAAATCATTTAAGAGTCACATAATTATAAAAGAAAACATTTACTTTTAAAATATTTTTATAATCTTGTAAGGTAAGCTTCGACAATTTTATAACGGTGGAAAATAGCCGCACCCGCCATATAAGTTAAAAAAGACATTCTTACCTTAATTTTGTCGAAAAGGTTAAAAAGGACCCTGTTTGGAAAACGACGGAAAGATTCCTTTCAAACCATTTTATAAAAAGTCAAACAAGGGTATGAATGAACATAACCCATATTCTGTAAAATATTAAGAATGATTTGAAATACATTTTTAAGATTCATGGATGTGGATGATAAAGAGGTCCCAGTAGATAATTACGTATAAACAACCTTGGATAATGAAAAGATTGTGAAATAAAACCTTACCAATTTTGTAACTTACGAAACATACACCCCATGAAAGAGATATCATACAATGAATATGTAAATACACATAAATTAATGTTTATTACACAAATAATACAATTATGGGTAGTACATACACCACACAAAAGGTAATAGTGGCAATATGGCATGAATCTCACGGGGATAAGGAGTGAGATGAAAACCCCTTACCTTGTACTTTTCCTTTGTCGAAGGTAGTTTAAGATCCTGTATAATGGTTAAATGATTTTTATTAAATTATACAAGAATAATATACATTAATATGATATCATATATGATCTTTTAACATTTATTTGTTAATAATATCTTAGTATTATCGTCATTTCGGGTGTTAACTTACTCATTTTATTTTATATATTTTGTTACATAAGGTGTGTTTGTTATGGATACGTTGTATCTTATAAATATCCAGAACTATATCAAGTTATTAAACATTATTTTTAATCATAAAATTATAATTATATTTGAATGGATATGATGGGGGAATGAATCTCATCGCATTCGTGGAGACGGTAGTCCGTACGTACGCACAAACACTACTTCTATTTCATTTTTCATTTTAAAAGGAATCAAAAAAAATGATACATAGGTATATTATTATTCCAGTATAATATAATATCTTATATTTGTTACTTATTTTCATTAATACCATCCTTTATATCTTCCATCTATGGTATGAACGAGTCATATCACTTTGAGGGTGTGGTAGTCCACACTTCCTCAAATGAAATTATCGTATATATATACAACATGAAACAAATAATGGTATGCCATGAAATGGAATTACAGAAGCTTATATATAAAATAAATATCATTAATATCATATTTAATTATAGTTCCATCATAATGTCCACCATGAGAGGAGGTAGGAGATAATTGAACAATCATCGTTTCGTGAGGCGTTTGGTTCCCATCCACAGAAACATTATTCTATTCACCCATTAGAAGGAGGTGTGTGTAAGTATAGTTAGAATAGTTCTCATAAAAATATCCTAGTATATTTTGGATACTGGTTTTGTTACAAAAGTAAATAATATGAAGAGTTTATGGGTTGTAGAAGTAAAATAAAATAAAAGAAGCTAAGAGAAATCATTACCTTTAATTTGGGTAACTCCCTTTGGTTTGTACCAAAAAGGACTCTTGAAGTGACTTATGCCTAAGTTAAGGCTTCTAGGAGGAGGAGAGGTATGTAGGGAGCTTAATTGGGAAGAGGTTGGAAGATACAAAAGGATTGAGAGGTGTGAGGAATTGGTTAGAAGTGGTGTCCTTTTATAAGGGGGAGGAGGGGCTCTTTAGGAAAAACTTAAAGTATTATTTTATAATAAATTCATATTCGGTTTATAATGGCTCCAAATAGGATTATTTAAAGTATAAGGTGGGTATGGGTCGAAAAACACTCAATAAATAGGTTTTAGAAACATTTGGGTCACTATGTTACCCTTATCTTTTAGATTTAACTCTAAGTTAAACAATTTGACATTTACCATGTCTCTTTGTATTTTTATATAATATGGTTAATAAAATTACTATAAACTACCAAGATAACACCATGTGGTTCATTAATGACATACCTATCATAAAATAAGTCATTTGGCCGAACCTTAGATTTTTAGGAATATTATATCAATTAATAATATAATATTTGTTTTAAAAACTCCTTTATGTCAATTTTGACACTATTTAATAATTGATTTTTGTTAAAGTATTAATAACTTTATTAATTAGAACCAAATTAATTTAATCAACTATAACATGTCATATTAACCATTAAAATCTTTTAATTCATTAAAAGTCTCAAATTATATTTATTTTGGTATTTATAATATCAATTATTTTAATATTTTACTAATAAGGTAATTACTACAACATCATTGTGTCATAAATAAATTAACTTATTTAATGTCTTAAAATTATAAATAAAATACCATTATGTAGGAAATATTCTTATGTTTCTAATGAATATTTATAATCGAATTTATCTTTTGTATAACCCTATATTAAAAATGTTTTAGTTATTGAACTTTGATTTTAACTCTTTTAACTCTTCTTTGAATTAAATAATAATAAATGTCCTAATCTAATCCAAGTGGACCAAAGAGGTTCATATTTTATTTCTAAGGTTGTTTTTGGTTGAATTATACTTAGAAAACAGAATTAGGACATGTGTTAGGGTAATAATAATATCATTTTTACCCTTAATTTCCCTATTTACTTTTTACCGTGGTAAATAAAAGTAAAAAGTTACTATTCACCAAAAATAATTTTTATCTTATTGAACCACATTTTACTCCTTTATATTAACCATGTCTCTCAGATTTTCGAAATTCCACTCACAGAAGTGGTAAAATTATGTTTTATGTGAATTTGAAAATTTTCCTAGCAGGTGGGTAAAAGACGGTGAAAAGTTCAATAAAATTTTTATATATCTAAAATTATTATAAACCGACTCCAATGAATTACATTGAAATTATATAGGTATTATGTATCTATTTTGAAATAAAATAATTTAAATAAAATAAATAATTATTTAAATAAAAATTCAGTTTTAAACTATAACTCAGTGTTTTTCACTATTCATCAAAAATTAAAAGTTTTCAGAAAAATACCAAAAATTTACCCTAAGCTAATTTTGATATTAAAAATTCAATAATGAAGTCTATTTTACCAAATTAAAAACATATAAGTTTCATTTATTAATTTAAAATTAATTCCCATTGTCAAAACAAAAAGCATGTTTTTATGAAATAATAACTATCAAAAGATTGACACTTGTTTATGTCCGGTATAAATGTGAAATTATGTCCAATGACTAAAATTTGATTAAATGGTAAAAATATATTCTAAATATAATTTAAAACCACTCAAATTCATAATTTATAACTATTAATTATTTCGATTAAAAAATTTGTTTTTAATTAAAATTTAGTAATTTTCACTATTCATAAAAATATGAAAGTTATCAGAAAAGTACCAGAAATTCACCCTAAGATGATTTAGATATTAAAAATCCAAAAATTAAGTCCATTTTGAAAGATAAAATGTATAAAATTTCAATAAGTGTGCATTACTATTCATAACTGCTAGTTTGATTGGTGTGGTGTGTGTCAGAACTCAAAGTTGCGTACAACACACGCTATTGTATTCTTCAAAGAGAAGTGTACCGTGTAAACATGGGGTGTTACAAGGGTAATTATATCGGTAAGATAAATAAATAATAGATAAATAATGGATGACGACATGAAGTGTTCATCCTACTTTATGAGATTTCAAAATATAATGAGATTATCATACATGACACGTGTTCATAGGAGAAGTTGTCATTTTTATGACTATACCTTATCTCTTTAGGGGTACTTATGGGTTTATATAATCCTCTTATGGTCTGTAAATAATATTCATTCCTATCGATATAAGGTCTCAGATGATCACACACTTAACATACTCAGATATTTGGCATATTTGTATGAATAGGTGTATCGTGAGATGGATGAAGATTTCAACGAGATCATTACCTTAATCTCCATTGGATTTGTTATTGAACAAAAATTGATCCAAATATATGTTAAGGAATGTTATTTAAAAGATTTATATCCTTTGAATAATTGAAAAAGAATGGATTTTCTTTCTGCATTTATTTTTGGATGATTGTAGTTCTTCTCAGAAGCCAAAATTTATTTTATGTTCTTGAACTAAATTATCTCTTTATTTATCTGGTCCACCTGATTTCCACCCTCAGCTTCCATAAATTTATGGCCATTTCTCAGGATTGATGTATCCAGTGATGATCTTACCTTTGTTCTTATTCGTTTTCCCCATAGTTATTCTTTTTCTTCCTTGTTGGCCTATGAGACCGATGATTAGACATTGTCGGCTTGGATTTTAGCATGATTGAACCCCCATATTCATGGTGGACACATAAATGACTTGGGATTTGTGTTTTGTGGATGCATTGAGGCATGTTATGGGATACAGGTGATGGAATCAGGGAATGAGACCCATGTACTGTGATAGGAGGCATAATATCTCCCCCACTGTCAAATGGTGTTCTGATTTTTAACCACTGGAGGCCAGGAATTTATGATCGAAGGTTCCCTATTTAACATTAGAAGATTTTAAGTAGTCAAATGTAAGTGGAAGATATGGTATATCTAATCTCCCATGTTAATTCTATGAGATTCTAGAAATTTCAAAACTACACTATATATCCATCCAAACTACATTTCGTGTGGAACCTTGTTGTCGCAGTTAGAGTTGTGCAGAAAATAAAATAGCACACATCATGTGGCTAGAACAAATTCAATTTGATTCAATGTTGGTGTCTTGGCATGTACCTTTGGGATACATGAGAATGAGAATGCCAATAGTACATGGACACATCCAGAGTACATAGGCATGCAAGCCATAGTATATGGGTAAGAGTCGTAGTACATGGGAATACCTAGGGTAGCCAAGACACACTGTCTACTCCATATACACATCGTGTAATTTTTTTGTGATATTTATTCCTTGTGTATATCCTTAGGGGAATGAATTTGGGCCCTAAAATAGCCTTTATTCAGTGGTTTTCCACATATAACATGATGGTAACCTTCTTTATGACATCTGAGATATCATATGAGGTGTCATGAGTGGGACACTTCATCGATTAATGCTTGGTTGATGGTGGGGATCATGTTTGATCATTAGAGAGATACTGGGCTAATAATTCCCCTGATGCACTAGGGAAAGGGTCCCTCATACTCTTATACTGGTTGAGTTGATACTCTTTCATACCAAAGAGGGTAAAATACCTCTTTATATAGAGTGGTACTCACCCATCACCGAGCTTCAGAGAGAAGTAGGTTTTCCACTGGATAAATTCATCCCTCATCTGTGGAGCATAGTAGAAAGAACCAGGCCCTCCATATTGATTCTAGTGAGGTTTTCCATGGTGTTGGGCATCAGATACAGACCTTTGGGAGCTGCACGTTGAATTAATATTCTTAGCTAGCTATGGAGATAGAGATCCCCATTCTCTCTTCACTTGAGTTTATTTTAAGTATATCTAACATTGGGTTTCTTTTCTATCCTTGTATATGGGTTGTTCTGATTGATTATTTCTATTTTATTTCACCCTTTGGTTTTTTGGGGAATCCTACTAAGTATGTATTCACTCACACCATCATGGGATTCAGTCGCATGTTTCATGTCTTATACATATGGAATATTGATCAGTGGTGATTTTGGTGGACCAAGTGCCGACATAGTATAGTAATACTTGAAGGTGTTAGCCACATTTGGTGGTCAGACATGGAGATTGTGAGGCGAACTATCTTTAGTTTTTTTTTCAATTTTTTCCATTTTAGGACCCCATTTCTAGTTGGGTATGTATTTTTCCCTTTTTTCTAATTGATATTATGCTTCTATACTTTTATTTATTTCCTATAGGTTGTTGAATGCATGATTTAAACTCTAGATGTTTCATTATATACTATATATATGTGCTATTTCATAGAGATATCTGTGTGAATGTGTATGGGTACCTAAGGCCACCCATTTCAATGTTATTCTTACTTGGAACTTGACTCTATCCCCTGGCTTATTAGAGGTGGTATTTGGGTGTCACACTCAACTTATCACTATCCATGTGGGCCTTGATGGGTCAGGTCATGATAGAGTGGTATCAAAGGTGGTTTTTTCTATGGTAGTTGTTTGAAGTTGTACTTATTGTGAGGATTGGTTTGAGAACATGTGACAGTGATGTTTGAGCATCTGGATTTTTTCTCTTAATCTAGGGAAACTAGTGATGGATTGACGACTAACGTTTCCATACACCATGTACCTGACTACCTACTTATCGAATCATCATTCTAAGACATTGGTTTTAGGGAGAAAATGGTTTGTGAATCATATAGGATTGGATTTTTTATTTCCATTTCTTTAATGAGTCAAATCCCTATATATGGTAATATAATCGTGATACATCTTGTAAAATTTCAGGATGCCACCATGATGAAATATAGTTAGTATACAGATATAGGATCATGACGATGATTATTTGAGAGATGGGGCCTCAATGTAGGGACATGATCACCTGTTGTTACTTCAAAGAGACCATAGGGAAGTTCTTCCACTTATTGATAAACAGATATCTCTAGAAGGTCAAGGTAACAATGCATATAGTATTATCACATTTTGAGAGTTCCAATGATAAATACCATTTAGATTTCATGGCGAGCCAGACCCTCATGTAGTATAGAATTGGATCAGGGATGTGGTCTGAGTTTTATGGATTAAACAGACCTCGATCAATCATATGGTCTTACTAGTGAATAGTATTATTCATTGAGAGGAGGGTTTTAGTGGTCTCTAACCACTCAGAATCATGATGAGGAAAATCTCTCATGGTTTTAATTTCAACAGTTATTTTATGATGATTATTACCCTTTGATCTTGCGCTCTATGTTGATTCATGATATTCTTGAGTGACAAAAAAGTGATATGTTATTCACTAAGTATGCCACATGGTTTATTTAACTCACACATTACACTCTCAATATTGTGTACAATGGATAATTCATGGCACATAAGTTTTACCATGGACATCATAGATACATCCATGATAGTGTGATCTCCTTATGCATTACAACTTATGCTAGATTTGTGGACCATACCTTGTTTATTGATTTTTACAAGATGGGTTCTAGTAAAATGGGGTTGGTAATGGAAATGATGGGCTGAGTTAGCTGTAAATTTTAGAAATAATTGGTTTTTAGGGTCTCGACACAGGAGGAATACTTACACTCAAACTCTGACACGTGGTTCAACTGTATATGGTTCTTGTAGAGGGTCCAGTTAGCATGTAGAGGGGTTATATTATTATTATGATGGGTGTGGTCGAATGAATTGTTATTTCCCAACTCTTTAGGTTGTATAGGGTTCTCAAGTATTGGATGGATATATATGATAGAGGTAGCGACACGATTAGGGATTTCCCTTGCATGTTTAGGGTGGACGCTAGGGAGGTCTTGCTGATGCAGGATTAGGTAGAACTCGAGAGGGAGAAGATGATAGTGAAGGATGTTGTTGTTATCTACTCCCACCAGTATCACTAGGTGTCCCACACTAGGATCAAATGGAAGGTGGTTGAGGGCATGGAATATTGTATACTATATAGGGATATGATCAAGATTATCATGAGATGATTCATAGTGTGATCATTATCTATTATACTCTAGCTTCAGTACTTGTAGACACAATCATGAGTCATTAATTCATATCAATAACCCTTTAATAAGAGCTGGTTCTTTTGGTAGATTATTTATCCCATCAGTTGTGGCTAGATGTACTTATAGGGTGCGATACTTCTATATCACATGTCATCTGGCAGTATGAGTTGGAACTCATTGGAGAGAGTTTCCCATGGTACTATGTGGTCATTATTATGAAACCTTAGTATGTCATATTGGGTATGGATTGGTTTTCCAATGTGTGTTCCTAGATTAGAATCCATCATAGGAGAGTTATATGCCTTTTTGTAGATGATACAAGATTCCCTTTTCTGGGAAAAAATGATCTTATGGTTGAGCAACTAGGGATCACAAGAAAAAATTCGAAACCCATCACTCATTAGTTGGAAAGCTTGGACATTGGTATAGTATTCACTTTAGGCATATGGATTCCAATAATATTGAATGTTTATATGAACATATTTCCCAAATATGTCTCAAGACAACCATTGATCTAGATGATTAACTTCATCATCTACTTACACCTTGGGACAACACAAATATCTTTAGCAGCATATTGAAGGACCCCTATAGAGCTATGAAAGATGAAGTTATATTTTAAAGACCTACGACAGAAAGGTTTTATCAGACCCCATGTGTCACCCTGGTGGGCTCCAGTTCTGTTCGTGAAAAGGGTGGACATGAGATTGATCTTTGTTTTTATTATCATCACCTGAAATAGGTAATGATCAAGAGCATGTACCCCTTTGTAATGAACCAACCCATTTGAACCAACCCATTTGACCTAAACCATCACCCATGTTGGCCCTTCACAGGGCCCAAAGCACATTCTCAATTTCTACAGGCTGACAACAAGCACTATTCATAACTAACAAACTCTTGGAATAGTTTCTCCATGGTAAAATAGCATGTCCCAACCATAAAATGGGATGGATACACTTGTATGATCATAATCTAAAAGAACAAATAAACAACTAGTGAAATGCAGTATATGAAAAGAACATACCATAAACTAAATCGGCAACATATACAAGACATTCCATGAAAGGGCCATAACCATTGTACCTCAATTCATACCTTGAATACAAATATGGAAAGGGAAGAAAGCCCAAAAAACCAATATAAACAATCCAGAAGATACAAAATACAAAAAATGAACCCACATGATCCAATCCATGCAAAAAAATGTCTCCTCTACTAAACACTGGATGTTGGAAATCAAGAAGAACTAGTCTCATACATATTCCCCTTTCCCTTACATATATTCTGCAAGACATAATCAGCCAACTATTGTAATAGTGGGTTCCCTAGACCCAACTAAATAGTACTTTTCAATTACTATTTCATATATATAGTGACATATTCGTGATTTAATCTTACCATTATAGTATAGAAATTTTTGCATCCATTATTTAATGATAATGTCTATATATTAATTATCATATCAAATGGTTATTACATATACTGGTCTACAATGAGATCTTAGAGATACTATGACATTAATTATAAATAAATGACTTATTTTCTAGATACTTTATACTGATAGGACAAAAAATATGTCTGACTATCAGGTGTCAGGGGATTGTAGGCAATGAGACTTCTTCTTATGAAGTTCACACTTGGTGATCTTTGGAATGAGACATCACAAGGATAGGTATTGGCGCTAGAATTCCAGCTAAATATGAATATAGAAAACTTTGGGAAAACCAAATCCATCATCTGAATCAAAAAATCATTCCAATAACAATAAGGGTGGTGTGCGCAAGCTTCATCACATACACGCAACATCAAAATCCACATGAAATAACCTTGTGCACCAAATATGATGACATTTCACATTCCTTAACTAAAGTCTAGTTGAAAACCATGGAAACCGCACACATGATATCTATTTTGTGTGCCAAAAACTAATAAAAGTGCAAGACACTATCGCACTCAAGGTGACATAAAACTATTTTGTTCCTTGGATGTTTTTCATAGAAAAGGGAGAATCTACAAGAAAAATCTCTTTTGTGATATGAATATTGAGTGACCATCACCAAATATTTTGGCTGTAAATATAATATCACCCCCCTTTTTTTAGGTGAATCTCTGGGAGAAGAATTGTTTCTCTACCGCACACAAGACCCATATATTGTGACATCACAAATCATGGTTCATCCAAGGTAGAGAATCTTGTGTGAGATACCTCCCATGGTTCCATGTCCCATGATTGAGTGATCCTCTCCCAATATTTTTCAATCAAATTTAGGTATATGAAAGGTTACATCTTTCTCACAGACCTTCCCTTGTGTGCAGTACCAAATCTTGCATGTGCCTTACCCCTTTTCAACAATGGATTATTCATATGATAGAGCCCATGGATCACCCAATTCTTGCATGAAACACTCCAAACTTTCATGCACCAACATTTGAGTCCCCTACCTGATGTCCCTTATGCCTTCCTAAAACCTATTTCTAAGCATGGATACTCTAACCCAGATTCCTTTTATGAACAGGGACTCTAATGTGAACCTATTTATTGCACACTCCTCCCCATCGTTACACACTAGAATTTCCAAAGCCATGCCCTGCCAAAAGGCACATGAGCTATGGTCATGTAATCCCAAGGGGTAATAAGTGAGTTCCCCAAATCCAAGTTTCAAGAATTAAAACTACCTAGTCCCAACATCCTCAACACATGATATTAAACTGTGGCATTACCCTATGAAATATGCATGAGATTATATATGTGCCAGTGGAATGGGATAGTATCTACAATTCCTACCCTCATAGGTAATGTGATACTCCTCATATGGAATGATATTCTCCTTGTGTAATGAAATCCCCCTTGGGAATCTTCCACACGTTAGCCCCGCACCTTCTCTAGTTAGTGATTCTTTCATGAAAAGAGAATCAAGTGTACTTCTTCCTCTTATTTCACACATAGAGCATGACTAATGTGGTATTATAGGTTAGTAGCGACCATGAAATCCACCCAATCTCCACCATGGTTGTTCTCTATAGATATAATCCACAACCTCCACTCCATTGGGTTGATCCTATGTGTAAGGCCCAACAACCATACTAACCCTATGGGAAGAATCCACACATCCAACCACATGTTCCTTTGGTCCATTCCTACGCATAAGCCCCAACCATTCTAAACTATTAAGACTTTGATTCCAAACTAATTTGGATACGTAGGAAGCCTCTCTAAGGCACACACCCAACATCTATATCCATAATGATTTTCTGTAGGTCACATCTCTTTTAAGATCATGCCCCCCCATCAGAGAGACCACATCTCTTCCAGGTCCTTCGGGAAGATCAATGTGTAAACCCCACAAAAAATCCAACCAATAGAAATTCTCTTTTGAATGGAATATTTCATGTGTAATCCCCACACCATACCTTGTCGACACTTCCTTCGTGACATGAAGATTTTTACCGCATAAAATTAAACTTTGTGGACCAGTCCTATCACACGACCTTAAACTACGACATCAAACTATGAGAGTTTTGATCCCTATTTTCTAGATAGGTTATGTAAGATGACTCCCTAAGGTTCAATCCTAACTAGTGGTATTCTTAGGTTCTCCCTCCTAGGGATGTACCTCCCTGATCCGCCTCTAGGGGTGTTCCAGTCAACCTTCATGGTGGGACATCTTCCCTTTATGGGACACAAATATTGGATCTTCCTCCACTAAAATTCCGATCCATCCATCGTTAAACTTCTAGATGTGATATATTCCCTCCTAAAGACACAACACTTTGACCCGCCTCTATGGTTTTTTTGTTCAATCCACTTCATCTCCACAATAAGGTAAACTTGTGATCCCAAATAAATACCACATGAAAAACATGGGATGCCTAAGGTGAAAGCCTTATAAGATATATGCCCATGGAATTATTGACCTCATGAAGAACATGGGATGCCATAGGTGAAACCATGGAAAATATACACCCATGGTGTCATCTACCTCATAAAAAATATGGGATACCTAAGGTAAAATCCTTGGAAGAAATACGCCCATGGTGTAAGCTACCTCATGAAAAACATGGGATGCCTGTGGTCAAATCATTGGAAGATATGTACCCATAGCATCAGCTAACTCCCAAAAAACATGGGATGTCAGAGAGGAAAGCCTCAGAAGAGATACACCCATGGCACCAACTACCTCTGAAAAACATTGGATGCCTGAGGAGAAAGACATGGTAGATATATTCCTTCAATGTTAGATACCTTGAGATCGACAAAAGATTCTTTGGATTTTCTACCGAAGATGCCTCCATGATATTCCCTCATAAGAGGATGAATATAGGTTACCAATGTTCCCAATGTCTACAAATTATAAATATGCCCAATTTTACTACTCTCTTGACTAGAGGTTGATGCCTTTTCAAGACCCAACAGAATTTCCAGACAGAAGTAGTGAAAGTAAACATCTTACACAAAGAGATTCCACTGGGAATGAGTTCCACAAACATGAATTAACTCTATGAGGGAGACCCAGACTAAGTGAAAAGTTCCAAGGAAGAATCCATGGAAGGAGGAACCCACATCCCATCATCTTGTTTCAATCAAGGATCAAACATCTACATTTAATGTGATGAAATAATCCCACCTTTGGAAAGTAGGAATGCAGGGTAACAAGAATGCCAACACACATTAACATGCAGGCAGTGGCCCTAGAAAAAGTGTTAGAAATAGAAATGGTAAACTTGATTTGATACTCTTCTATTAAACATGGGACTAGTATCATTCAAGACATAAATATATTAGCATGTCATCAAATTCAGATATCTAGTTCTAGGTCCCACCCAGAATATAATGGGCCCAACATGGAACTCACTAGAAATTGGAGAAGTTAAATGTTGGGAATTTCATTCTGTGATAATGTTAGCGTTGATATCTCTCTCTCCACCTTTGGAAGATCAAATGATGCTGGTGAATTATGCATACATTTCCTTACAAATGCACTGATGGTTAAAAACACACACTTTTCAAGATACCATCCATAAGAAATCAACCACCAAATGCCCATAGAATCAGGAAAAAGAGAAATGTTAATGCGAAAATATCACACAAATCCACCTCTACCAAAACCTCAATCACGACTAAGGTTATTGGTATCCCACTACATGTCTCACCCTCAAAAATTATTCAGAGGAGGGTGATGTACACCCTCGTATGTCATTATGATTAGGAGGGGGTCATTCTCACAAGGGTGTTGGAACAATGGTCTTCTATGCATGATTTGGAGTCTGGTTTGTGTTTGTTGTCAATCAGCAGTGGAAGTTCAGAATGTGTACTGGAAAAGAGATCATACAGTTCAAGCAGCCAACAGTATCGAAGGTGGTTTCGTTTCCCAGTGTTTTCCAAATTTTTGGGGTCCAAAATTTGGGGTTTGGTGAGCATCGTGAAAAGAGGATTTTCTTGAAGATCATATTTTTATATGGAAAAGGCATGAGTTTCACGAAGATGGGATGCATGGATTGGATTTTGCAAAGACAAAAAAATGGAGGCGGTGATGCTTCGCGGTTACGACGAGCTTCACGAACGGAAGCATTGAAAGGAAGCGCGAGGGTGCTTCGCGGTGGCGGCGCGAAGTAAATGACGGAACACTTCGCGATTACGACAAGATCCGCGATTGGAAAATTGTCATGGTGCTTCGCAATTTGGACAGAATTCTGGCAGAAACTTCGGAGCTTCGCATTAGGCAATGACGTGGCACTGACTTTTCTTGGAAGGGTCGAGGGTCGGTGGAATATCCTATAAATATAGGTCAACCCCCTTGAGAGAAAGAGAGAGATTTTGCAGAGAAAATTCTTTTCTCTCAGTTCACAAAGGAAGTTCGTGAAGGCAGTGTGCTTCACGAAAGAGGAGCTTTGCGGTGGCTATTCTAGCTCCGTGAAAGTCGTGTGCTCCGCATTGGCGCAGTGAGCTTCGCGAGGGAAGTCGCTTTGCGATGACTTGATCTCCACGATGGCCTAAGCATTGCAAAGGATTGAGATTTGTGATGGTCTGAGCTCCGCGAAATTGTGAGCTTCGGGAAAAGGAATGAGCTTCGCGAAGGCTTGTTTGAGCTTCGCGAAATTGGGAGGTTCACGAAGTAGGGTGCTTTGCGAAGGTACTTTCCAAAGGTAGTTTGCCCAGTGTTTAAGAGAAAAAGTGGTATTCATCATTGGATGAAAATTGGACTTCAACAGAGCATCTACATATGACAGAGGATGCATTCTTATGCAATGATGAAGAGACCTTCACGTCTATAAACTGAGTGGGACTTCACCTAAAGGAAGTGAGCTAGGGGGAGTCAATGGGAGTGACCCGAGGGAAGAAGTGAGCTATCCCTGAACCTTTGTAAATCTAGTGAGCCTGGGACAGAGTGACTGTGCCTGAACCTTTGTAATCCACAACTAGTGATGATTAGTTGAATTAGGTACGACTGAAAACTTGTCAGTGTATGCTCCTTGGACGCAGCCCTTAGTGGTGAACCAAGTAAAAAGTGTTGTGTATTCTCTATGCATGTGAATGTTTTCTTTCGGACCATATTCATCATATAGGTTCAACAATTTCCGACCAACGTGAGAATAATATCCACCACATTAAAAGATAAAGTTGTCACCGTGATTCACCCCTCCCCTCTCAGGGTGTCCCGGGGTCCTTCAAGTGGTATTTGATGGAGGTTGCTGGTGTTGAATCTTTCCTTTTTTCGTCATGGAGAATGCAGTCAATGTCAGGGGAGTCCCTCACTTCGATGGAAGTAATTTCCAGATCTGGAATAATAGAATGAGATCTCATCTATGATCTCTTTGAATGGAAGTTCTCTTTTCTACTGTGCAAGGAATACAAGTCATTGACCTAATAGGCCTGGCTATGACTGAAACAGATAGGAAAATTCTTGATGTAGATGCTAAAGCACAAAATGCACTTACTCCAGACCTTTCTGATCAGATATACCTAAATGTGATGAATTTCACCTCATCAAAATCCATGTGGGATAATCTCGAGAATATTTTTGAAGGAGATAGCAAAGTGAATGAGGCGAAACTACAAGTGCTACACAATCGGTTTGATGATCTGAAGATGCATCCAGGCGATAATGCAGACTCTTTATTCAATCGAATTACTGAAGTGGTTGGAGCAATTCGGGGTATATGTGAAGAAATACAAGACATTGATATTGTAAAGAAAATATTAAGAAGACTTACACCTCTATACAATGCAAAGTTGTTAGCCCTTGAGGAAAGATATCTTTCAAAACTTTCTCTGGATGATCTACTTAGCAGCTTGGTAGCATATAAAATGAGAGTCAAACCAGAAGAGCTACGACTCGTGTGAGCAAGGAAATGAAATTCAAGGCCATAGATAAACTAAAAATCTCAAAAGATAGTAGTGGTAAAGTCTAAGAAGAAAAATAAATTCTTTCTCTCATTGCAAAGAATTTCCAGAAGGGAAAAGGGAAATTCAAAGGGAAGTTACCTCTCGCATGTTTTCATTGTGGAAAAGTTGGGCACATTGCCTCTCAGTTCTTAAGAAAGATCAATAATGAAGATAGTGAAGATGAAAGATTTGAGAAGCCTCAGAAAAGGTTCTTCAAAAAGGGAGACTTCGAATATGGAAAGAAAATGCAAAGGAAGAGTTTTGTCTGTGAAGAGGAAGAAGATGATAATGAATTCTGTGATGAAGAAGAACCAGAATTCAAAACTGGGAACCATGCTTCCATAATGGCCACTATTGAAAAGTCAGAAGATACTGGTGGAGAAGAACAACTGAGAACTTGTGTAGATCCTGATATGCAACTTAAGGATGTCGTTAGTAAGCTTAATATTAAATGTAAGAGTTGCAATAAGTGGAAATAAATTGTAGAAGAATCAGCTGAATACATTGATAAACTTGAAGCTGAATTTGAACGACTGGAAGAATTTGTGAAGGTACAGTCTAAAATAATTGAAATCAATGATGATGTAGTGGATCTGAAGCTGAGAATTGAAGAGCATGAAAAGGTCATCAACGACCTCACCTCGAGACTTGATGAAAAATCCAAGACTGTTGAGGGTCTTGAAGAGGAAGTTGTTACTCTAAGGAGTAAACTTGAGACTGAATCAATTCCAAAAGAATCTAGGAAGAAAATACAGTTTGGAAGATTCTCAGATGCATAATTACTAGCAAGAGCCAAGTGTGGTTCAGATGGGGTTGGAAAAATATTGAGTGATCAAAGACCCTCTTGCATGGGAAAGAGTGGAATTTCCTGTGAGGCTGAGACATCAACTGCTGGAAGTGAAAAGATCCAAAAGAAAGATAAGATTAAAGTTGAACATGTTGAAACATTACCTAAAGTGTCGAAAAAGGAACCCTCAATCCAAACTAAAAGGAGAACTGAAAATTATCCTAAAACATTCAGAAATGACGGACAATCTAAATTTTCTCCCAAGGAAGAAGGTATGTGGAGAAATTCAAGTGAGAAGACATTTCCTCTCATGAAGTGTCAGTCCTGTGGCTATCTGGGCCATACCATGTCTTATTGTGAAGAGGCAAGAAGCTATCTGAATGGAGAAGATATAGAAGTTCAACAAAGGAGAACAAATTCATATACTAATTCTTATTGAAGAAACAATTTATATGGATATTGTTATCATTGTTCTAACTTTGGTCATAAGGATGCTAATTGCAGGTAGAGAAGGGACATGGACACCTCATACCGAAGTTCAAGACAAGTCAAGTGTCGTCAGCAAGACAATGTTTCTCTTTCAAACAGGTTTTCTCCTCTCAAAGAAGATTTTGACTATGAAGAACCTGGGTATGTGGAAGAGATAATTGAAAGGCCATCAGTACGATACACTCAATCCAATGTCTCATGGAAGGAAAGGAAGAAGATTGAGAAATCCAACCTTGCAGAGGTGGCCCTTAATGCTACAAAGAACAACAGTACCTGGATTCTGGATAGCGGTTGTTCATCTCATATGACAGGTAATGCGGGCTTGCTAACGGATATCAAAAGGATGATTGATGGTACAATACGATTTGGTAATGATGGGGCTCTAAAAATCAAAGGGAGTGGAAGTACCGAATTAACTAATTGAGAACTAAAGAAGACTGAAGTCCATTACATAGATGGCCTATGCCATAATCTACTCAGCGTGAGTCAACTCTGTGACTCCGGGCTTATAGTTAATTTTAATCAGAAAGGCTGCACTATCAAGGGAAATATGGGAAATTCACTTATGAAGGGATACAGAATAGAAGGCAACTTTTATCAGGTTGATAGTGAAGAAAATGTGTGTTACATGACTATTGAAGAAGAAAACAATTTGTGGCATTGGAGACTGGGACACATCAATCAACAAGACATGGAGAAAATATCAAAATTTAGAATTGTCATGGACATCCCCAACCTGAAGCATGAGCATGAAAAATCTTGTGATGCTTGCATTTGTGGGAAGCTGGTCTGCAGTTCATATCGGCCAAAGAAGAAAAGGGCATCTCACCTTCTTGATCTGATTCATACAGATGTATGTGGGCCGATAAATGTTGACGGAACTCCTAGAGAAAGGTACTTTGTCCTTTTCATAGATGATTATAGTAGAATGGCATGTGTGATGGTCATTCATAGGAAACGAGAAGTCCTTGACTGCATGAAAACATATCGAAGAATCGCCAAGAATGATACTGGATGAACAATCAAAGTGTTGTGATCTGACAATAGAGGAGAATACACGTCCATTGAATTTGAAAATTATCTAGAGAAGCATGGGATACAGCATGAGGTAGCTGCTGTGAGAACTCCACAACAAAATGAAGTTGTTGAACGTAGGAATCGACAGGTGAACAACATGGCACGAACTATGCTGATTGAGAGTCGTATTCCACGACATTACTAGAAAGAGGCTATTCAAGTTGCAGTGTACATTCAGAATCGAAAAGGACTTTATATGGGTGAGACAAAGACACCATATGAATTGTGGCATGGACGAAAGCCTTCTTTAAAATACTTTTGTGTCTTTGGAAGTAAATTATTCATCAGGAACAAAGAAGGAAATCAAGGTAAATATGGTGACAATGCAGATGAAGGAATTTTCCTCGGTTACTCAATGAATAGAAAATCCTACAAATGTTTCAACAAGCGTTTAGGAAAGATTGTGGAAAGCAGTGATGTTAAGATAATTGAAGAGAAAAGCACAAATTCTTCAAGGACGTCATATGATGATGTGATAGAAAGTCAGGAAGAAAGTGAACGTGAATAAAATACAAATGCAGAATTAGAGGAAGTTGTTCAAAACACTCAGTAGTCACATCATGATGTTGAACCAGAAGAAGAATCCGAAGAAGAAACTGTGGCTGAAGAGAATGCTACTGAACCTCACAGGAGAAATCGAAGAGCTGAGATTGATCCATCCAACATAATTGGTGATAGGAGTGCACCCACTCAAACAAGAAGGATGAGTAATAACACGCAATCTGCATTTCTATCAGTTGTAGAGCCATCCTCATTCGAATAAGCTGCAAATGATGAATCTTGGATGAAATCCATGAATGATGAATTAGATCAAATTGACAAGAATAAGACATAGGATCTTGTCTAGAGACCCGAAGGTCACAATGTGATTGGTACCAAATGGATCTTCAAAAATAAGTTTGATGAGAATGGTAGTGTCATCAGAAACAAGGCATGACCAGTATGTAAAGGATACTCCCAGATTGAAGGCATTGATGTTGAAGAAACCTTTGCTCCAGTGGCTAGACTGGAGTCAATCAGGATTTTCCATGCCATGGAACTCCAAAAAGGATATAAATTATATCAAATGGATGTCAAGACAGCATTCTTGAATGGTGTACTCGAAGAAGAAGTCTACATTGAACAACCAGTGGGCTTTGTTTTGGGTACTTATGAAACAAAGGTCTGTAAACTAAAGAAATCTCTATATGGTTTGAAGAAGGCACCACGGGCGTGGTACTCATGGATGGATTCATATCTCAAGAAGCTGGAATTCAAAAGAGGATGAGTTTATCACAATCTCTATGTGAAGAATTCTCCAAAAGATCAATTCATGGTTCTAGTCTACGTTGATGATATCATATTTGGTGGCAGCAGTCAGAAATCAGTGGATGAATTTTCCAACCACATGAAATCAGAATTTGAAATGTCTATGATTATGGAGCTCACATATTTCTTGGGGCTACAGGTGATTCAAAAGAAGGAATACACTTTCATTTCTCATGAAAAATATGCAAGAGAGCTGTTGAAGAAGTTTAATATGCAAGACTCCAAACCAATGTCAACTCCGTTTGAAGTTGGAACTAAAATTGGAAAGCATGAGGATGGGGACTCTGTTGATCCCACCATGTACATGAGGATCATTGGGAGCCTACTATACCGGATAGCGACACAGATAGATATTGTCTTTGCCACATGCCTTGCGGCCCGCTTTCAAAGTAATCCAAAGGAGGAACATATGGTGGAAGTAAAAAGAATCATGAGGTACATCCAAGGTACACATTACTTCAGGTTATTTTTTGATGCAGGTAGGGACATTGAATTATCATCATTTTCTGATGCTAACTGGGTTGGTGATGTAGTAGACAGAAAGTCCACCAGTGGTGGATATTTCTATATTGGTAAGAAATGTGTTGGCTGGTTGAGCAAGAAACAAGAAAGTACTTCTCTTAGAACTGCTGAAGCTAAGTATATCTCTGCCACAAAGTTATGCACTCAACTGCTATGGATGAAGAAACAATTAACAAATATTGGTGATGAGGTAAAGCAACCAATGGTGATTTACTGTGATAACAAGAGCGCAATTGATCTTACGAAGAATCCTGTTCATCATTCCCGTACGAAACATATTGAAATCAGGTATCACTTTATCAAAGAAAAAGTTGAACAAGGGGTGATTAGAATGGATCATGTGGGAACTGATGAGCAAGTGGCTGATATCCGGACCAAGCCACTGTCTGCGGCTGTGTTTGAGAAGCGTCGGTTGAACCTCGGTGTTCAGCCACCTACCAATGCATAAGGAGGTTACGTAATACCCCTATCCCCATTTGTGATAACTTTTTTTATCTGTTTATGGCTATGATGCAGGTTTATGGGGGAGATACTATCCAGGGGGAGTACGGTTTGAGATGAACGTTGAACAAATTACTGGTCTTTGGATTTATTTTCAATGGTGGAGAAAGGAATAAATTCAGGCAAGTAATGCTTCTGTGACGAGCAGAATGAGAAGGAAAACAATGGAACCCAATTCAAGCTTCCTCTCTTGTTTTCTACACCGAGCATTGCTCACGTAGACTTAGAGTGTTGGCTGAGTTGATTCTTGTGTTTTTGGTTTTCACATGGATGGAAATCTGTTGAATTTATTTTCTGATTGCCGACAAACCCAAAGGGGGGGATTATTGGAACCATGGTCTTCTATGCATGATTTGGAGTCTGGTTTTTGTTTTTTGTCAATCAGCAGTGGAAGTTCAGAATGTGTACTGGCAAATAGATAATACAGTTCTAGCAGACAACAGTATTGAAGGTGGTGCCGTTTCCCAGTGTTTGCCAAATTTTTGGGATCCAAAATTTGGGGTTTGGTGAGCATCATGAAAAGAGGATTTTCTTGAAGATCATATTTTTATATGGAAAAGTCATGAGTTTCGCGAAGATGGGATGCATGGATTGGATTTTGCGAAGACCAAAAAAATGGAGGTGGTGATGCTTCGCGGTTACGACGAGTTTCGTGAATGGATGCATTGAAAGGAAGCATGAGGGAGCTTCACGGTGGCGGCGCGAAGTAAATGAAGGAATGCTCCGCAATTACGACAAGCTCCGTGATCGGAAAATTGTCGTGGTGCTTCGCGATTTGGACAGAATTCTGGCAGAAACTTCAAAGCTTCGAGATAGGCAATGACGTGGCGCTGACTTCGCACGGAAGGGTTAAGGGTCAGTGGAATCGCCTATAAATACAGGTCGACCCACTTGAGAGAAAGAGAGAGATTTTGCAGAGAAAATTATTTGATCTCGGTTCGTGAAGGAAGTTTGCGAAGGCAGTGTGCTTCACGAAAGAGGAGCTTCGCGGCGGCTATTCTAGCTCTGCGAAAGTCGTGTGCTCCGCGTTGGCGCAGTGAGCTTCGCGAGGGAAGTCACTTTGCGACGACTTGAGCTCTGCGAAGGCCTAAGCATTGCGAAGGCTTGAGCTTTGTGATGGTTTGAGCTCCGCAAAATTGTGAGCTTCGCGAAAAGGAAGGAGCTTCGCGAAGGCTTGTTTGAGCTTTGCAAAATTGGGAGCCTCGCGAAGTAGGGTGCATTGTGAAGGTACTTTCCAAAGGTAGTTTGCCCAGTGTTTAAGAGACAAAGGGGTATTCATCAGTGGATGAACATTGGAATTCCATAGAGCATGTACATACGACAAAGGTTGCATTATTATGCAATGATGAAGATACCTTCACGTCTATAAACTAAGTGGGACTTCACCTAAAGGAAGTGAGCCAGGGGGAGTCAATGGGAGTGACCCGAGGGAAGCAGTGAGCTATCCCTGAACCTTTGTAAAGGCAGTGAGCCTGGGACAGAGTGATTGTGCCTGAATCTTTGTAATCCATAGCTAGTGAATATTAGTGGAATTAGGTACGACCGATAACTTGTCGGCGTATGCTCCTTGGACGTAGCCCTTAGTGGTGAACCAAGTAAAAAGTGATGTGTCTTCTCTGTTCATGTGAATGTTTGCTTTCTGACCATATTCATCATATAGGTTCAACAAGTTCCTTCCAACGTGAGAACAAAATCCATCACATTAAAAGAAAAAGTTGCCACCCTGATTCACCCCTCCCCTCTCAGGGTGTCCCAGGGTCCTTCAAAGGTACATGGCCCTCTAGGACTTAGAGGCTTCAGTATCTCCCCAACACTGCCTCCCCAAGGGTCACACATGCTGAAACCCCACCCCACTCTAACAACAAACATTTTTGGGAGCCTCTCTTTAGAAAAATCCCATGAATCGCTCCCCTATGCTAAGGAGGTGGGGGATTCTTGGGTCACTATGGTTATAACTAATTCCTAGGATCCTCCAAGGAGAGATCCCACCAGTCCCCATCATCACCAACAATGACCAGTCCTTCAAGCGGAAGAACAGGTGTGCCTTACCCCTTCTCTACCAACCCCAATCCGAACCACTCAACATCAACATTGGGTATAGGCCTAGGATAATTCCAGACAATGGAAACTATATTCCATGGATCTAGTGGACCTTTCCACCACCAACACATTCTTCCAGATTCCTATGATAGATGACTAGGTATCCATAAATTCCCAATTAAGATTGAGACCTCAGCCACCCCGCTGGCATACTAAGTTGACTCTGTAAATCACCGGCACTACCAATAGTCATTACTATCCAACCCATGATGATGAGTTCTAGTTATAATTTCATCTCCACACAATAACCAATCCATGAGGAGTTCCTCCCTCCTCTGAAAATTATCTTGATGTTCCTCCTTAAGTTGATCCCAATTCAAGCAGAGGTACTCCCTACTCCGAAAACTAGTACAAAGGTCCTCCCCATGACACTAACACCAGTCAACATGAAGGCCCTTCCCATGTAACATCCAATTTGAAAGAAGGTCCTCCTCACATTATTCCTAACTCAAACAATGGTCTTATCTTCTCTATAATTGATCAAATAAAAGGACCTCCCTACTTCATTGATAATTAATATAAAGGTTCCCCAATGTTATCACCATCATCCAACATGATGGTCCTCCCCATGCCACATCCATTCAGAGTGGAGGTCCTCCCAACTCCTTCAAAAATTAATATAGATTTTCTCCCCATGTTCCCACATATCAATGAAGATTTCCTCCCAACACTTTCAACAACTACCATAGAGGTATTATCTATATTACAACTCCTCAACACAGAGGTCCTAACTGTGTCCATTTCTATTAGTGTGAAGGTCCTTATCGTGATTAAACATTCCATTATCAAGGTCCACCTCATTCCATTACTATCAATCCTCATAGATGTCTTACCCATTTCCCCATTGAACAATGTAGAGTTTCTCCACTCTTCTTTAACAACTTGAGTGGAGGTCCTCCTCACTCCTACAACAGTCAAAGATGAGGTCAACCATGCTCTGAAAATAATCGATATGGAGGACCTACCTGTATCCCAACTATTCAAAGAGGAGTTCCGCACTGCACTATCACCCACCAGCATAGAGTTATTACATATTCCAATGAATCACCCTACTTTGAAGAACCATCTTGGGGAAAAAGGAAGAACAGCCTCCACTAAAGGAAAAAATCATGGGAAGAACCAATTCATCGCCAATCCCATTGACCTCTCAGATTCTGAGGGTTAATTAAATTATGTGGTGGAATATTCACTCCAGTCATTATCATCAGATTCTAGGGATTGAGCATAGTAGGTGATGCTTTTCATCCAGGATGGTGTGATTAATAGGAAGCCAAAATCCCTCTATAAGTAAATGTAGGTGGAGGAAGTCCTGGATCCCTTTTAGGGTCTCACAATGCAACCATATCCATCATCTCAATTCTCCCTCTCCACTACTACCTAAGATCATGGAGTTATATTCAGGTATTTGATGACTTATTTTGATGGTGATATTCCTAAATACCTATCGATGAGTGTCACCAAACTTCCTCGTGAGGCAGTGGAGAACACCTAGTCATATAAACACATGATGGTGCAGTTGGTTCCACCCTTGAGAGATGAACCAATATGTAAAAAATATAATCACGTTGAGACTCCTCCATTGACAAGACAACTGCTGCATAAATCCACTTTTGTGTCACTAATAATCTCTCCGCAAGAATCAGTCAAAGTTTAGCCTAATAAATAGTAAGTCACTACCTATGAGTAAGAAATATTGTGGGATTCTCTGGTTGTCGATTGGATCTATTTCATGTTCTGACAAATGAAACTTCCAACATTGACATTCTAGAGTCCCACACTGAGGGACACGATGCATGTTTTTTTCAAACTATATGGGCGATGTTGTTCCGCCACCATGACCATCAGTTGGTTTACCCTAGAATTTAGGATCACTTAGTCGACATTGATCAATATTGCTGAATAGTTGAATTGGAAACTCTCCCAATGGATCCACACCCATTTTCATCAATCTAAATCCAAACCATATAATAGAGATTCTACAAGAGACTCAATGTGATCCACAAAATCATGGAATAGGTGTCTCTATACGTGAAGATCTATGGCTAGGGAATGTACACTTCTCTCCACTTCAACCTTATCCTATGACATCTCGATCTACCCATTGATATTGAGTGTTTTCCTCTAGGTATATTTATGGTAAAAATGGTTGTTTATAAGTTTTCTGAGGAAGATATCACTGACATAGGGTTTGAAAAAGAAAACTTTCCCCCAGGTCATCAAAGTATCAGGTATACCCACACACAGGTGCCCAAAATCATTTGCAAATGTAGACACTCGACTTTGGAGATCCTTCTACATAGTTCCCCACCAGTTGAAACACCAACAATGTTAAGGGACCTTTCAAGTCCTTTGATCCATTTGATATTGTACTAAACACATAGGTTGATCCTACAGTTTCCGCCTTTCTCTAGAAGGTCACATATCTGAAGATGATCATAGACAAGCCCCTTGCTGAATAGATCCCAGATTATGATGCTCCTCAACAATACCCCATTTATCCTACACTAGAGTAGCACCATGTCCTCATTGGACACTTTCCATTTATTGAGCTCGATGATCCCATGAATCCCAACAGAGCATTGGTGGAAGTTTATGGAAAGCGACTGAGATGTGGGTCACCAAATCCATGTGAGCATTTTGATAATCTTCCTTGAGACCTAGATCAAGCTACGACATGAGAATTTAAGAATTATTACCATGTAAATGAGTCTATCAATTCATTGGTGGTTAGGAATACTCATCAAGATATAAAACCTCCCCAAGATGACTTGATTGATGCTCTCACCGCTCGTCGTGAATCCCTTAAGACGTGATAGGTGGAAATCCCACCGGATGGATATATGTACCCAGCATGGGTGGATGACATAAGAGCAGCCCAAAATTTTAGAATCCCAAGATTTTCCACTTTCAATAGGATGGGTGACCCAATGTAGCATTTTCCCCACTTCATCTCAAGACATGTGACCTTTTTGGGAACCCCAAAGCAGCAAGAGGCCCTCAAGATCTAATGTTTTGTACCAAAATTGGAAGGAACTATGTCCTTTTGGTAAAACTGGTTTCCCATAAGGTCTATTAGTGGTTAGGAAGACCTTTGTAGGAAGTTTCTATACCAGTTCAAATCCACCACATGCAAGACAAGCATTGAGGACCACCTCAAATTCAAGTAACAACCTGATGAGTGTGTCGTAGATTTTGTTTCTTGGTGGAAGGAACTCATGTATTCACTCGATATACTGCTCACTCAAGAGAACATATTGATGATGTGTTTGGGGAACATCAAGATTGATTTGGTCCCTACCTGTATCACTCATAACATCCTAGGTGGGTTCCAATATTTCTCTAACAAGGCCCAATTCCTGGAGGAAGCCTTATAATATGCTAATAAATTGTGTTCATTGCATCTTCTAATTCTTATAAGAAGGGATTCCAAAGATGAGACTTTCATCACTATACATGTAAAGGCCCTAGAGCCACTAAATTTGTTGACCCCTTTTCTAGGAAAACCTTATAAGGTCCAATAGCCTCATTAAGATCAGTGTCTCCCAGTGTAGAATCGGTAGACACCTCCCTACAAATAACAACCACCAAGATAATATAATGTGGCTCTATCCCCTCATCAGGATCTAGCCCCACATCAGGGCTAGGTTCCCAGAGTACCCTTCTCAGAATGAAGTAATCATACATAATCTTTTAGAGACACATAGTTTCTCGGTTACATCTTATGTTCTCAAGAGAAATGTATTCCAAAGCTTCTAGAGTTCATGATGCCCCAAGAAGTTGAGAATTCTGATCTCCCCAACCATTTCCCTTACCACAAGATGCTTGGAAATACCATCAAACAATTCAATGTGTTCATGTATTGGAATCAAGAACAGGTGGATAATGGTCTGGTCTAGATGGGAAATGTCCTGGAATAAGTGGAACACATATCCACACATCTTAATAGTGATAGTGAATGTGAATGGTAGTAGATTTCCAACTATGGGACTTAGATTTATGATGACTAGTTGGACCGTAGAGAAGTTTCACACACCCATGGTGTCATCTTTTCCCACTTAGGCCAGCCTAAACCTCCTAATGTCATCACTCTTTCTCTGAAATATGTTTCTGCATCCACATCGCAACCCTCCAAATATTAGAAGAGTAGGCACAAATGGCACAAGGTAAATCAGATTCCCAAACCATTATAAATTCATCTTGTACCCTCAGTGATTTCATGCCTCCAGAGTAGGGAATCACCCCTAGGGTCAGTCCCACATTGGAGGACCCATCTAATGATGAGAAAGACTTTTCCTCCATGATTTTTGTCGAGGTAATAGATCACTATGCACTTACAGATGATGATGAGTGACCTGAAAATTCTCTATATACCTCCAACTAATGTCATAAAAGGAATGGCTAAGGGAATTAAAACTAATAGGATGGTCGGGTCTGCACTTCAAGTTGAGTTGTGCATACTACTGAGAAAAATCAGCTGGTCCATCATATAGAATAGAAGACACAATACACCCTACCCACTCTATAAATCATGATTCCACATCTTATTGTGCTAACTAACCAAGAAGAACAGCCCCAGTCGCGTCATGATCAATTTCATCTAACTAAATCAAGGCCTCATCTAGCTGAAATCATTCGATTGTGGATCTCGGCGAGTTAGATGAGGACCAATATGATATTTCTAGCACCATCTAGAATCCAATGGTATAGTCAACAACCCATGTTGTACATCTAGAAAAATAGAAACCCCCTACGACAATAAATGTGAATCTAGAGTAGAAGTAATATGTGCCAAAGCACCTTGTCAGTACACCTTCAAGGCTCTCGATCCTCAAGGCCCTATGCTTGTCTATGGAAATGTTTGAGGTCTCGAAAAATCCTTCATAATTGCCTTCTAATTCAAAGAATATTTAGAAACCATAGGGACCTACTATATAGAGGAGGTCCTAAAATAATAATGACAATATACCATTTTTCTCTAGAGAATATAAGGAATCTCTCGTGTAGGGGCATATCCAACCACTGTACATAATAGGCCAGTTCAGTGGAGTAGAAATCTACCACTGCCTGGTGTATACAGGTTATGTGATCAATCTCATCTGGACTATAATACTCCACAATATGGGAGTGAATGAAGAAGATTTGAGTCCCTCTGACATGAAGATTTAGGGTTATTATCGGATTGAACATAGATCATGTCGAAAAATCAAGTTGAAAACCAAATTTAGAGGCTAGTATCAAGTACTAAATTCATGGTTGTCTCATAGGATACTGCCTATAATGTGTTTATGGGTATGACCTAGCACCATATTTATGAAATGTTCCCCTCCTCATATCTCCAATGTTTCAAGTACTCCATCAATTGTCGAGTAGGTGTGCCTCATAGTGATACATCTCCCTTTGAATCATGTTAATCCTGCTACCTAGATGATGACTATTATAAGAGAGAGGGGAAGAAAGCTCAGATCAATGAGGTCGATCAAAAAATTGTGGTAGCTATCCCATTGGTAGATTATGAAAATTCATTCATTCCCTCGATTTTCTAGTTAGGAGATACAATGCCAGATTTGGGAAGTTTTTTTTCATTTTCAAGATGAAAGGGAACTACATCAATTTGTATAAAGAATGTTGGAAGATTACATCATACTTCTACATAGGATAGGCCTAGGGGATACCAGAAACCCCTAATCCTATTAAGGACAGAGAGGTTCTCCCTATGGACACCATTGGACTTTATACTCACCTGTTTCACTGAGCCAGGTTGAACTAATAGAATCTTACCTTCCACCAGTGCTTTGATATCAAGAATGGACCTCATAATAGAAGGTTTGATGTGATTGGATCAACTGCTTATGTTTCCATGGTCTCAGTAGAAAAAGATTCCCCAGGTAAGGATTACATAACTTCCCAACTCGGCACCAATATTCCTCCCAACTCATTTGGCCTGGATAAACCTCCTACTACTAATTCTCCTACCTCAGCTGATGTAGAGGATTTGGAATAATCTCCTCCCACATTTTAGGAGGGTGTCTCTACCACTATTGATGAGTTACTTGAGGTGAATCTCGACACTATGGAAGATCCAAGTCCAATGATTAATTGTGTAGCAATTCCTCTAGTGGAACAAGAGAAGTAAGTAACTTTCCTAAAACAACATCATGATTTATTTTCCTGGAGTTATGATGAGATTCCAGGACTAGGCCCTCAGGTCTCCATCCACCATCTGTGTCTCCAGATGATTCATCGTGGATTTAAGAATCCTCATAGGAAAATGAATCACTATCACGGTTCCATGGTTGAGTATGAATTTGATAAGATTACCAAATTAAAATTCTTGAAGGAACATTAGTACCCTAAATGGATTTGAAACATCATTCCAATTAGACGGAATAATGGGAAAATAAAATTTTGTATTGACTTTCATGATCTCAAACACCACTTTTGAAGGATTATTTTCCCTCTCTAGTGATGGGACTATTTGTTAATGCCATAACTAGGTTTTAGGATCACTCCTTCATGGATGGATATTCCATGTACAATTAGATCCAGATGGACCCTGAGGATGAGGAGTCAACTAACTTCAGAGAGATTCAAGGGACATTTTTCTATAAGGTAATTTCTTTTGGTCTGAAAATGGAGGTTCCAATTATCAGTGGGATATGCAGCACATCTTCAAATTGATTCTTAGGATTCTTGTGGAATACTATGTGGATTATTTGGTGGTCAAATACTTCCAGCTTCAAGAACATCTCAGAGGACTTCAGAAAGTTTCAATATTCCTATGCTCTTGGAATTTAAAGAAGAACATCTTAAAGTGTTCCTTCAAAGTTACCTTTATGAAGTTTATTGGATTTTTATTGAGATATAGAAGCATTGAGATGAAATAGAATAAGATCTGATTCATCATCCATATGCCTCCACTGAAAACCTACCAGAGCTTCAAGTCCTTAAATGAAAAATTTCCTACATACATAGATTCATTGCAAATATGTCTAGAAAGTGTTATCCCTTTTCAATGATCAAAAATAAATGTATATTAAACCAGTGGGATCAAGAGTTACAAGCCGCCTTCGAGGAAATCAATCAGTATCAGCTATAGCCACAAGTTTTGATTCCACCTATCTCTAGGAAACCTCTGGTACTCTACGTGACCAACCTGGAATAATCCCTCGACACCCTTATCACTCAGAAGATTAATGAATGTAGAGAGAATATTTTTTACTATCTCAGTCACATACTCTTCGACACGGAGTCCAGATACTCTCCTATAAAGAATAGCTACCTCATGCTGGTTTTTGCAGTGTACAAGTTGTGGCATTATTTGTAGCATCATAAGATATAGTAGGTGTCCTGAGTAGACATAATAAATTATATCTTGGATTGAACCATATTCAATTGATGGCTACCATGTTGTGTGGTAATACATCATAAGGTTGACATCAGATTCGTTTTGCAAAAATCTATCAGGAGTCAGGTACTAAAAAACTTCTTGGCCACCCATATGATCCCCGAAGAGATACCCCAATATTTTTACATCCTCGAAAAAGGAATCCTATCAGTAGATCAAGTTATTCCAATTTGGTATATGCATTTCGATGGTTCCTCCTAGAGCCCAATTGGTATAAGGATCAATGATCCCAAAATTAATATAGAGGCATGTGGATAATCTTCATCATGTATGAAAATATTGTTCTTCCCTACTCATTTATGTTGTCAGAAGGATGAACCAACAATGAGGCAGAGTATCAGGATCTCTTTACTAGTCTCAAGATGGCCCTCAAGATTGATTTCCCCCACTATCATTTGAAGGGAGACTCTAAGTTATTCATCAAAAAGATCAATGGTAATTACATGGTCATAAATACAGAGATTTTACCTCTATTGGAGTACACTCGCCAGCTGATGGCCCATTTTTCTTCTCAGCTAGAGGTGACTCATGTTCCCCATTCACAAAATGGTGGAGCCTATTCTTTGTCTATTCTAGTTGTCTATCTTGAATATTTTTAATAGGATGAATTATTTACTCATGTGGTGCATTGGAGAGTCATTTCCCCTATCATTCTAGATAATCTTGATAGCTAGCAGGTGAACCAGTTGACCATCGACACTTCCACATCAAGACCTCTAGGCCCCACCACAACAAAATAAATATGTGACTGGAAAACTCATTTCATCGAGTATCTCTAACATGGTATCCTCCATCCATATCAAGCCAAACCTAAGTGAATCTGTTGGCGTTCAGCATAATTCACCCTATAGAGTGGGCCTAACATCAATAAGACTCTCTATAGAAATGGGTTTGATAGAATTATACACCACTGTATACAAGGAGATGTGATTCCCCAGGTTATGTAGTAAGTTCATGTTAGGACCTATAGTGTTGATTAGGTAGGATTGAATCTTTCCCACTAGATCCAAAGGTTGGGCTACTTCTAGCCCATAATGGTCCATGACTACATCGACTATTATAAGAAGTTCCATGCATGTCATATCCATGCTATATTTTTTCCACAAACCATCATATCCCCTTCACACTACCATGTATTATTGGCCCTTCGTAATATGGGGTCTCGATGTCGGGGGACCCTATCCGCCAGAAACAGCTTTCCAATACAAGTTTATTTTGACTGTGATGGATTTCTTCCCTAAGTGGGAAGAATCGATTCCTCTTAAAAAAGTTAAGCCACGATCCATGATCAAATTTATGGGATCTCCATCATTCACCAATTCGTAATTCCTCATTCTATTCTCATAAAAATGTTACCAACTTCTAGGATACTTACATAAAGAGATTGTATGCAAAGTACAGTATCTGGTCCAACCATACCTCTCACTACCAAGTATAGAAAAATGGATAGATTGAGGTGTTTGATGAGATGCTCTATAAAATTCTATAGAAGATAGTAGTCCAAAACAAGAAGGGTTGGTCGTATAAGATCCCTAATTCCATCTAGGATTATCAGATGAAAACTTGAAATTACAACCATGTGACTCCATATTCACTAGTCTATGGAATAGAGGTAGTCCTACCCATTGAGATTCATTTTCCATCTCTCCGAATAGCTTTATACAATGAAAAAACTTTAGAAATAATGGTAGAAGTCCATATTTCTTAGATAGAATATCTTGAAGAGAAAAGGATACATGCCTTTCACAATCTAGAGAGGCACCAGAACCAGAAATAAAGAGCATTTAACAAGAAAATTTTCCTCCTCTCCTTTCTCCAAGGTGATATAGTAATGGCCCTTAAAACACCAATGATACCTAGAAAGAAGCCACCAAAGATGTAATCCTAGTGAGTAGGACCTTAAATTATTCACAAGGTCTATTTAAATAGGGCGTACTATTTGATCACTACGGATGGATAGTGAATTACTCTAAACAATTCCAAGTTTCTCAAGCAATAATTTTCTTGAGGAGAAACCAGCATCCCACCGCACGATGATAAAATACATAGCTCTAGTATCCTATTTTCATGAAGTTAAACCACATAACATCTATCATCCTTACCATATCACGTTAAATTGTGTTTCCACATCCTGGATGCACAAATATAAACTTAATTTCACCATTTTACAAGTTTCATGAAGTTAAACTATGTAACAACTATCGTTCTTACCATATGATGTTAAACTATGTGTTCATGTCCTGGGAACACTACGTTAAACATGGATTTTGGTCCAAAATTTAGGACATTAAACTAAGAGCCTCATTGGTCCAAACCGTATGACCTTAAACTATGATCCCATGATCCATACAACATGAATTTAAACTATATGCAAAATTTTAGAATTCTATGACCTTACACTAGGAATCCTAGTATAAGAACCACGACTATAAACTGAATGCGGGTTTTCTTTTGGATGTGTCATGTTGTGGTGGGCCTCCTAGGCCATCATTCAGGTTAGGTTAGTTACTCCACCACCCTACACACATTCCCCTGAAGCAAGTCCCCTCTTTGGTATGAACTCCGTGACTTTAAACTAAGAACCTACAATCCAATAATTATGACTCTAAACAATATGCAAGTCCTATCCAAAATATGTAATTTGTCAATGGTCTTCCTAAGACCACATTCACGTTAGGTTTCTCACTCAATGTTGTTACACATACCCATTTTAGAAGACCCCTTTCATTGGTCTAATATCAAGGTCCTTAAACTAAGATCCTATGGTCCAGACAACACAAACATAAAATATTTATAGAAAGTAAAAGTATCATAACTTTAAACTATATACAAGATTCTCTCAAGACTATTTTGTGTGATGGTTGTCCGCCTTAGAGTCATTTGAATTAGGTTTTTCATAACACCACACCACAAATATCCTCTTGTGACACTCCCCCTTCTATATGGTCTATCCTCCATGACCTTAAACTAAGAGCCTGTGTTCCAGGAAACACAACCTTAAACTATTTTTATTAGGTCCAAGAATTATTACCACAAACTATGTACAACCCCTATAGTCATAGTTGTATGAATTTGAACTAAAAATCCTAACTTCCTCAACACACGACACTAAACCACGATTCTAACCCATTCAATAATGGTATGCATATTAGGTAAAATATGATGTTTACCCCATTTTACATTAGGATGACACATAAAATATGTGCGGGATGATTAACAGATATTACCCTATTCCATGAACATGGGATGCCCCATCATAATCATGGGTGCCTCAAATTACCTTTTCATAGAGGATCACCCCCACCAATATTGGTCTTCTACCATTCATTTATCTAGAAACACTAGTGCAGAAAATGTTTTTTACGTCGGTTATTTTTCATTTTTTACGTCGGTTTCTAGCCGACGTTAATACGGGCGACGTTATAAATAACGTTTTTGACGTTGGTTATTTAAAAACCGACGTCAAAAACATAAAATTGCGATGTTTATGACGTCGGTTATTGTAGAACCGAAGTGATAAATAAAATGGGAAGGGTTTATCACGTCGGTTATTTAACAACCGACGTGATAAAAGGCCTAGAAAATGGATTATCACGTCGGTTCTTAAAAAACCGACGTTATACAAGGATGAGGAAATGGTCTGTCACGTCGGTTATTAAAGAACCGACATGATAAACCAGGGGGCGGGGGGTTTATCATGTTGGTTATGATAGAATCACCATGATAAACCGGGGGAGGGGGGTTTATCATGTCGGTTATTATATAACCACCGTGATAAACTGGGGGAGGGGGGTTTATCACCTCAGTTATTATATAACCGCCGTGATAAACCAGGGTGAGGGGGGTTTATCACGCCGGTTATTAAATAACCGACGTGATAAACCGGGGGAGGTGGTGTATCATGTCGGTTATTAAATAACTGACATGATAACCCATTTTCCAGGACATTTATCACGTCGGGTATTAAATAACCGATGTGATAAACCATTTTCCAGGCCTTTTATCACGTCGGTTATTAAATAACCGATGTGATAAACCATTTCCCAGGCCTTTTATCACATCGGTTATTAAATAACCAACGTGATAAACCATTTCCCAGGCCTTTTATCACGTCGGTTATTAAATAACCAACGTGATAAACCCAATTTTTTTTAAAATTGTATGCAGTCGTCTGCTCTCCACCAGAATCAACCAGAAAACAAATCAAGAAATCATACCACAAAAATAGAAGTAGATCAAAATTAAGCATGTACATTGGTAACATATAAAACTTACCCCCTAGACAGCCCCACCCTCATGTATACCCCATGGACAGCCCTCCCCCACCCCATTAGAGCCCTCACCCTCATGTATACCCCATGGAAAGCCCTCCCCCACCCCATTGGAGCTCCCACCCTCATGTATACCCCTTAGATAGCCCTCCCCCACCCCATTGGATCCCCCACCACACTCCTGGACTGCCCCTCGACCCCCGGACAGCCCCAAACACCCCTCGACAACCCCCACCCGCCTGAACAACACCCCCTCACCCCACTTGATAGCCCCCACCACACCCCTGGACAACCCCCCCCCCCCCCCAACCCTCATGTATACCCCCCCACCCCTGGACAGCACTCCCACACCCCTGGACCGCCTTCCCACACCCCTGGACAGCCCTTCCACCCCTCTGGACTGTCCCCCCACCCCACCGAACAGCCCTCCCAGACCTCTGGACACCCCCCAACCCCACTGAACACACCCCCACACCCTTGGAACCCCTCCCCCACAGACCCAAATCCATACCAGAAAAACCATCATAAGTAAACCAAAACAAGAAGTAGAGAAAAATTAAACATTCACTTATATAACATTCAAAACTTACACTGTCAACTTCAAAAAAAACTAAATCCAACCTAAACAACTACCAAATACACAATTACAACGACAATATTCAAAATTAAATTTTACATTACAAACAACTAAAAGTCAATCAAACCTATAAAATAATTTGACCACTCCACTTGTAAGTGTTTGATGTATTCAGCAGTATAGGGTTTAGGGTCATCAAAAAGCTACAAATGAAAAGGAAAGTATTTAACATGTATAATTAATAAATCAAATTGAAATATTATGGAAAAGTTTAAGAGGAAATCGTACCAGGTCAAAATTCACAACTGTCCCAGTTGTTATTATTTCATACATAAATCGTAACATATAATATCCACATTTGATGAGGCCTTGTTGTTCATGACAATTCTATTTGAATGGGTGTAAATTCAATATATTATTTTTATGTAATAAATCAAAAAGTACAAATTATAAATGGATATTTACCTTCTCATTTACATATTTGATCTTTGCACCTCTTTTCTTTGTGTTTTTTCGAAAGTAGGCCCATGCACTGTTAGAAAATAACACGAATGGGGTAAATTTAAAATTCATTATAATATATAAAACTATTGAGAAATTGAAACTTACTTTTCCAATATATTCTTAAAACTTTCCCACACATCACCATGGACAGAGCATATCCAATAAAGGGCTTTCTCCCTTGGGAAAAAACCCCTAACATCCAATGATCACTGATAAAGGGAAATTTGATGTTAGTGGTTTTTTATGTTAAAAGATAATTTACTCTTTGAGAAAAATGTGTTTCATACCTCTCACAAAAAGGCATCATCCAAGATTGTGTGATTATATTCTTTTCAAATCTTTCTGCAATATAAACCATTATTTGTTCCTCATTCAATGCACATGATTCAGGGGAAATCAATTGAGGGTCCATGAATCCATATACTTCTATCAGCTCATTCCTCTGACAAATTTTATAAAGATACCTAATACAAAACATACATAAGTATACATTTTTAATAAATATAACACATGGAAAAGGTGTTAAGAATTACATGGAAAAAATTTGCACCACGTTGATGCCCAACTTATCTCCAGTAACAAGCTCCATAATATCAGTTTTTTATAATCCCCACTCTTATTTCACGTCCACAAACATGAGCTTCCATTGGAAAATCATAATAACCCGAAAACAAATGTGAATATCTTGACAATATATCAAGACCATTTGAATCTGTATCTGATGTCATAGCCATTTGCCTTTGTTGTTGTCTATACAATATTTCTTTACCTGTGAATTATTCCTGTAAAAAAAATTGAAAAATATATTAGTTTTCAAATGATAAAACAACTTTAATAAAAAAATAAAATAAAAGATATAACATTCATACCTCTATGGTAATGAGTCGAAGAAGTCTGGATGGCCAAATTAAAAAATGGTCGATACTCTGTCCAACTGTCGCCACCTCATCTGTAGGTATTGGTACCCTAGCTGATATATCTATAATATCCTGTAAAGTGACCCTCTGATTCTCTACCTCTAATTGTTGATGATGAACTGTATCTCCTATACAATATACCAACCCATATGCTACTATATGATGTTGAGAATCATCAACATACAACTCGCAATAAGTAGAAAGCTGCGGCGGAGGCGTAGGATAAAAAATGGGGTCTGCAGGCTGATGTGGGGGAGTGGGAGCTACTAGCGGAGGTGGAGGATAAATAATGGGGTCTACAGGGGGAGGTGGAGGAGTGGGAGCTGCAGTCTGAAATTGTATTTGCATTTCTTCAAACATAGACTGCACCGACTCTCTAATCTTGTCCTCCATCGTCGCATTAATATTATGAACTTCAGCCTCCAAGGATTATATTTTTTTTATAAACCCCCTCAATGTTAGAAGTTGAGGAACATGGAAATACTTTTCTTACCGACACACCTGCGGGATATCCTCTTACATGACCAGGATGTTCGGGCCTTCCCAATGCTGCAAATAAAATATCTTCCCTTCCAGTAGCTGTAAATGTCCGCTCTGAATTCTGCTCCTCAAGAGAGTCCTGTATTAATTAATTGAACATTTCTGTAATGATTGAAATTATATGAAGAAAATAGTTAACTTAAATAAATAAAATAGATATCTTACAATGCTCTCAGCTACGATTCTCAATTCTTCCGAAAGATATTTCCCTTTTTCCCTTCTGAGCTCTCTTCCATTTTTCATGTCTATATGGAGGGGATGGAGGGGCCACCTCTCCAGAGCTTGAAGACTCAGCTCTTAGTTGTTCAAATTTTTCCTCCATCATTTGTTCTTCCAATAATGCATACCCTCCCCGAGATAAAAAATGAGGGTATACATTTTTAGACTGGATCTCCTGATGAGTTTTCCTTGTTTTCTGTAATTTAAGAATAATAAATCTTTAACAAAACATTAATAAAATCATTTATATAAGAATGTTTATAAAATTTTACATTGCCCTTACCAGAAATGACTCTTTTTTTCTACTTTCAAAAAACTGTCTCCATGTGTCTTCATCTATAAATGGATATATACAACATGGATTGTCATGACTCCTATGACCATAAATGAAATCAGATGAGAGAGTTGATTTGAAATCCCTCCATCTCCTGGCAGCCAACGATAACCATTTCTTCCTGACTCCTCTAGTGTCAGGAATATCAAATTTCATATGATAAAGAAGAGGTTAAACATATTATATATACTAGAAACATTCAAAGAATAGTCAAACAATGACAAAAGATCTTACCAAATCATCTCCCACAACTGAGAGATAATCGATTTATCCACACTTCTCCAATCATCATACAGAATGCTTACTTTGCTCTTAGCCTGAGTTGCTACAAAACTCTTAAAATATTTTGCATTCAGACCTCTAGGAATATCATCATCATCAAACTCAACGACTATCCTCTGATCCTGCGTACGGGCAAGTGATAATTTTGGTAAACGTGTGCACCCACATTTACCAACCTTTGAACTCTTTGTCGTAATAGGAGCATGTGAATGTTCATCCCCAGAGGTATGACCAGCAATATGCTCCTCTCCAGAATCAAGTGGTTGATCATCTGAATGATCTGTCATTATCCTTCACATCAAAAAAAAAACGTCGGTTCACAAATATAAAAATTCAAATATTTTAATACTACTGTAATCAGAAAATAGAAAAGTGTACTAAGTTACATAATAGTAAACATTGGTAATATGGTAAGCATGCTAAACAATGGTAACGATGGTAAAGATGGTCAAGATGTTCAAGATGGTCAAGATGGTAAACATGGTAAAAATGGTAAACCTGGTAAACATGGTAAACAAGGTAAAGTAATTGTCAGTGAACAAAAATAATAGATATATAATTCATGTAATGGTTATAAAAATGATAAAGTAAACTGAACAAACTTAAAACAAACAAAAACATATACTTATTTTGTTTTAAAACATGTTTTAATAAATAAAAAACTTACAATATCTAACATTTATGGAAAAAATAAATGTAAACAAGAAATAAACATATGTTACCTGTAATTTTAGGAATGTACAAATGGATTGTTTTCCCAAATTCCTTCATCTTGATCGTTCCTTATGGCACAAACTATGTCTTCAACATGATCATCATTATGTTCTGTTAATCTTTCCATGGAAGTTGGGATCTCACATAAATCAGCATATTCATCAACTTCATCCTCACCAACATATTGTTTTTTCCCTTGTCAAACAACAGCCCACTGCATATCTGATTGATCTACTACATAGAAAATTTGTTTTGCATGTGTTTCCATTATAGAAGAATCAGTTGTGTCTTCCAATCTATTCAGATTAACAAGGGTCATTCCAAATTCATCGTGTCGGACACTGTTGTTACCATTAAACCTTTTACAGTTAAAAACAGGAACTTTAATTTTAAAGTAATCAACCTCCCATATGTCTTCAATCACTTCATAATATGCACTCGATGAAAAAAATTGGGTTTTTGTCCTTAGCACTCGAAAAATGCATTTCTTCTGCAAACAACAATACACCACTATTCTGAATTGCACTTTTGTTGTCCTGAGCTTTCGTATGAAATGTATAACCATTAATGTCATAACCGGACCATGTTACCACATTTAAACATGGACCACCCACTATCCATTTTAATGTCTCTGATACATCTATCTACCAAGAAAAGTCTTTTTAATCCATGAAAAAAAGTTCTGTTGTGCTCATTCAAAATCCACATTTCTTTCTTCTTTGGATGACATTGTTTCAACTCATTAATATGCAATGTGATATACGATTGAGCATCAGCTATGTTATTCAAGATGTATGATTCTAACTTCTTCATCTGTTCAGCTGACAATGATTTGACTTTCAAGCCGCGAATCCCCTTTCCCTCATTATTAACTCGTTCATGGCGAGATGGAGGCAAACCTATGTGTTGTGCCACAGCCAAGTAGCTCGTACAAAACTATTCTACCTCCTCAGAAATATAATTTTCAATAATTGAGGCTTCAGGTCGATATATATTTTTTATATACCCCTTTAATATTTTCATATAACTTTCAAAAGGATACATCCAATGAAGATATAGAGGTCCACAATGCTTTATTTCTCAAACCAGATGAATCATTAAATGCACCATTATATCAAAAAAAGTTGGAGGAAAATACATTTCCAATTCACAAAGTATAAAAATTGCATCCTTTTCCAAAATGTTCAAAGCATTCACATCAATCTCCTTGTTACAAATTGAATTGAAAAAATAACACAACTTCATTATAGTCTTTCTGACACGAATGGGCAATATTCCATGCAATTCAACTGGTAGAATTTGTTGCATCATGACGTGACAATCATGTGATTTCATACCTATCAACTTCAAGTCCTTCAATGAGACAAAATTTTTTACATTAGAAGAATAACCTTGAGGCACTTTGGTATCATGAAGACACGGACATAAGCTAATTTTCTCCCTCTTCGATAATGTATGACAAGCCGGGGGAAGAAATGTTCGTCTTCCTTTAGGAGTGGGAGATAACTCCAAACATATTCTCATTGATAGTAAGTCTAATCTTGCATTCAACCCATCTTTAGTCTTTCCTTTAATATCTAACAATGTTCCAATCAAATAATCACAGATATTCTTCTCCACGTGCATGACATCAATATTATGTTTAACTTCATGATACCTCCAACACGGTAGCTCAAAAAAAATTGACCTTTTCTTACAAATATGTCTATCATTACCGGATTTCTGTGTCTTTCCCAATGTCACATCAAGGTTTTTCACCCTCTCAAAATACAGATCAGGGGATAAAGGTTTTGGAGCAGTATCAAATTCTTGTGAGCCATTGAATGCCTTTTTTAGTCTTCTATAAGGGTGTTCCATAGGCAAAAACTTTTGATGACCCATGTACACTGTTTTCCTCCCATGATGCAATTGACAATATGACGTCTGTTGTTCACAAATTGGACATGTTTTATGACCTTTAACACTGTATCCAGACAAATTTCCATACGCTGGGAAGTCATTTATAGTGAAAAGAAGCACTGCATGCAGTTGAAAATATTCTATTTTATGATAATCATACACCCTAATACCATCAGCCCATAAAAGTTTCAAATCATCAATCAACGGTGACAAGTAAACATCAATATCATTACCGGGTTGCTTTGGACCAGAGATCATTATACTCAACATGACATATTTGCACTTCATACAAACTTCAGGAGAGAGGTTGTAAATTACCAATAAAACAGGCCATGAACTATGTGTGCTACTGAGGGTTAGATATGGATTCATTCCATCTATGCACAACCCTAGTATGAGATTTCTAATTTCATTTCCAAATGTAGAATACTGTGCATAAATTTTCTTCCATTGTGGACAATCAACTAGATGATGTATTTTTCCATCACATACCCGCTCTTCAGCATTCCATCTTAACCTTTTTTCATCATGTGAATTATCAAATAAATGTTTGAAACGATTAATTATAAGAAGATACCAAAATAACTTTCAAGGGAGATTTGTAATCTCTACACCAGCCTGTGATTTTTCTTTCACCTTATACCGTGATGTCCCATATTTAGGAAACTCTGACAGAAATTCATATTCCTTCCTATATATAATGCAGTCATTCGGACATGCATGTATTTTCTTGTATCCCAATCCCATCGGGCATAATGTTTTCTTGGATTTTTAATGTGAATCTAGAAGATCGTTATCTTTTGGAAGAATGTCTTTCATCAATTGTAGCAGCTCTGTAAAACTTTTTTCACTCCATCCATGTTTCGCCTTCAGGTTAATCAATCTTAAAACCGCCGAAAAAACTATAAAATCTGTACAACCAGGATATAATGGTTTTTCATCATCACCATATAGACGTGCAACTGTCGGTTCTATCTCAATTTGTTCTGCTACAATATCGCGAATCATTTTGTCAATTCCATCGGAGTTACCATCTTGCGAATCATCATCATCAGTGACATTCCGTCCAGTTTCACCATTCCAAATCCAAGGGATGTAACTCGGATTAAAACCATGACAAATCAGATGATCTTTTATCTCTCTACTTTTTAACTTCTTCATATTCAAACATTTCAGGCATGGACAGAAAAAAATGTCACTACTTGGAACATTTCTTTTTGCAAATTCCAAAAAGGCATCAACACCTTCCTCAAATTCATTTCTCATTCGATGTGTCGTAATCCAACTTCGACTCATTATTACCTATAACAAATATCAACAAAAAATATATATTTTTAAGATAAGACAAATATATGTTTATATGAAAAAAATCATAATTTGAATGTAAAACAATTTAAAATATGAAACAAATCTATGGGTATTTAAGAAAATATGCTTGAATATTATTTTTAAAAGAAAATATAGTTAGATATAAAAGTTTTAAATTTCATTGAATCAAAGAAAACCATGCCGCTTATATAGTTGATAGAAAATTAGAGAAAATTGAGTAAACCTGAGAATCACCCCCACCCCCCAGACAATCCCCAAAACCCTCTGGACAGGCCCCCACCCCCTTGGACAGCCCCCCACTCCCACCCACCCCCTTGGACCACCCCTGGATACCCCCCAACCCTCCGGATAGCCCCCACCCCTCCTGAACACCACCCCCACCCCAACCCTCCGGACAGCCCCCCACCCCTCCGGACAGGCCTCCACCCCCATGGACAGCCACTCACACCCACCCACCCCCTTGGACACCCCCCTGGACACCACCTGTTTCCACATCTTTGATATAACATTTTTTTTAAAAACGTGACATTATTAAAAACGTTTCATGAAATATGATGAAGAGTCCAATCGTATTTCTTATGAAATTTTTCTTACTAGAAAGGGCATTAATATTTGATAGAATAATAAATAAAGTGACATAAAATAGAAATATAATCCTAAAAAATTCATATAATCCAGCATAAATATTTGAATAAATATGTTTGTAATCAACCATCAAATCCAAAATGTGTATGAGAGAACAATTAGAGAAAAACTGGCAATGAGAGATCATAGTCATTGAGGGGGGATGATGTCAAAGGAAACACAAAATCAAATGAACCGAGACCACTTTATGAAGTAATCCATGAAAAAGAAAAACCTACATCAAATAAAATCGTGAAACATCGAAAAACAAACAAATACCCATTTGAAATAGAATCTAGTATCTTGATTCAGAAACTCTAAAAAATAAATAAATCACAATCTAATTGATTGAATCTTGAATTTCTAAAATAGAACAATGCACTGGTTTCACTTTGGTTGGTGGTGTAATTATTTGTTGTATTCGATCATCAATTAGTTTTGTGACATAAAATAAAAAAATCTTGTGAAATACATATAAGTAACATTCATTATTCAAGTTCACATTCTTTTTGTAAAATTACCCATGTCTATATTATCCTTAATAAAAAACATTATCATTATTCTCAACTAAAATCATGAGAATTGTGATATTCCCATTTTTATAAACATATATTAATGATGTTATGAAAGAGTTTATCATAACTAATAATATAAAAAATGGTATACTTATCTATAGTAGAGTCCTATAAGACAAAATGGATGCACGATATTTCTGTGACATTTAGATTTTTTAAAGGGATATAATGATGTTTAATACTTCCTAGAAGGGTGAAATTATAAGGGAGTTTAGTGTCTTCTAAAAATACAAAGTGGGTAAAAGTGAATTTGTTTCCATTAAAGAAAACAAATGGTTTATCATAGATTTATTAGACTCTATGAGGGTGAATGATAAATATTTATTTTATTATGTTTCATTATAACTCATGTGTAAATATTTATTTTAGTTCAATTAATGAATGACAAATGGTTTACATTAATGGTTTTTGTTTTCTAAAAAAATGACATCTTCAATATGGATGATTGATTCCTATTATATGATAAGACACTCAACAAGGATGATTCACTATATATGATGATAATTTCTTTTAATTCTCTAATCACATAAACATTATTGGTTATCCAACTACAAAATTGTTAGATGAACCTGAGCGTTAAATGAAATATAGGATAAAAGGAATGGATTACTCAACCATACCTCAACTTTCTTTTTGATAATGAAATTCAAACCGGTCAAATCAAGAAATATTCCAAATCTTTCCTTAATTGAACCATAGTCCTTTAATAAATTACCCCAAATATGTTTCCAACATAGGAGGATTTTGAGTCATTAAATGCAAGGTAATATATCAAAATTTGTTTTATAGAGAAATTCAAAAACAATACACTCAAGATAAAAACTAATTTCCAGTGCCAACGATATTCAAAAAGATGTAATAGGGTTCAAAATGGAAGAATCTAACCTAGTTTAAACAAAAAAATCGCAAAACATAAATATAGACTATCCGGAAAAAAACGAACTAAATAAATTCATGGAATGCTTACTTGAGTGTTGCGAGTTGAGATGATAGATCCGAGGAGACTAAAGATGATAAACGATGAAGCCAAAATGAGTTTAATGTAGGTCGATCGATGATCCGATTAGGGTTTACTGCGCGAGAGAGACAAGTCGGCAGACTGTCGATCGAAGAAACGTAAATGACAGTCCACTGGGCTTTAATTTTTTAAATGTTTTATAACGTCAGTTATTATATAACCGATGTTATAAACTATTTTTTAAATTTATAACGTCGGTTATTTGAAAACTGACGTAAAAAACCCCCCGCGCTTTGGTTTTTTACGTCGGTTATAAAATAACCAACGTAAAAAACTCGTAGATATCACATTTTTTACGTCAGTTATTTTATAACTGACGTAAAAAAACCAAAGCGTGGGGGGGTTTTTTACGTCGGTTATTTTATAACCGATGTAAAAAACCCATAGATAACTCGTTTTTTACATCGGTTATAAAATAACCGCCGTAAAAAACCCCCCGCGCTTTGGTTTTTTACGTCGGTTATAAAATAACCGACGTAAAAAATGCCAAGATATCTCATTTTTTATGTTCGTTATCAAATAACCAACGTAAAAAATGCCTAGATATCTCGTTTTTTACGTCGATTATCAAATAACCGACGTAAAAACCGAACACGCGTGATTTGTAATGTCGGTTATTAAAATAACCGATGTTAAAAAGCCACTCAATGCATTTGTTACGTCTATTATTAAATAACCGACGTAAAAAACCACGTTTCATAGATTCTCACGTCGGTTATATATAACCGACGTAAAAAATGGTGATGTAAATAACGTTTTCTGCACTAGTGAAATGTGTGTCTCTTGATTCTTATCCTTATGGGATATGTAGTGATTCCCAGACTTCTCATCTCCAGTCCAAGCTGAAAATTCATTAATCTTTTGTCCCTTTTTCCCCCATTATGGATCATAAATTATGACATTTAACCGCATGTGGATCTCCTTAAGGTATGTATGTGTTACATTATCTATTTTATCATCATTCACATCAGTTTTTACCTATTTTTTCCAAATTTATACACTTAGAGTGAACATTTACACTTAGTCCAAGGAACATCACCCTAAACTGTTTTCCTTGGTCTGGACTTTATGACCTTAAACTATGAGGATCACCTTTTTATAACTATGTGTGGATTTATTCCCATCCTTATCTAATACATATCAGTTCTTATATTTCTCATCTTTGGGCCCAAATGGAAAATTCATCAAATCCCCCAACCCTTTGGGCCCATTATGGTTCAAGCATCATGAACTAAAATTGAGTGTATGTCATACTGGGGACGTGGTGTGTGGATTTAGCCCTCATTGGTCCTTATTCACTTTATGTTTGCAACTCCACCACACTGACTGCACCGACTTGAAATCTGATCATGGTCTATTCAATAGACCTTAAACTATTTTCTATGCCTAGGTTTGAATCCTACTTTCTGATAAACCCCATTTTAATTCTCATTGTGTTGTGGAACCTAGAGTATTGAATCCAACATGGACATTTTCTCAATTCATCACCTAACCTTTTGTCTTTTTTGGTTTGGATTTTCATCATCTTTCAAATATAGAAAGAACCCCTAATAGTGATGGTGTTTGGCCAAGTCTCACCTCTCATCCCATACCAACACCTTAATGGATTTTTATTAAAAAAACAAATCATGTGTTCCAAATATGGTCTATATTCAATCTATCATTTTATCACCTCATTATTGATTATTGTAGTTAAGGTCCCTGTGTTTCTAAAATGGACAATAGTCGATCCCTACTCATCTATTTCCCCTTATTAAATCTTAGAAGTCTTGGATTACCTCTTTTACACTTCCTTGAGTCCTAGTGGACTTCCCACACCCTTGGTGTAACCCCTACATGCATTTTAACACATCAAGTAGGTCATTCAATGTCATCAAGAAATTCTCAACCCAGTACATCTTCACCCCTAATGTGTGCTTACACATGTAAGGAAATCCCCCTTACCATTCCTTGTTTCCCTCGCTAATCATTAATCACATGGGATAAGTAGTTATGGAAGGGTGTGTACAAATGTGGTTGAGTTACACAAAGTAGCCCATGGTGAAAACCCTATGTCCTCAAACAAGTATCCCATGTCCAAGAATCATGAATTTAAAGTGTGTGTGAATCATCCCAATAATGCATGGTGTGGCACCGGTTCTCCTATCCCCCCTCATTCACATTAGGTTTTTCACTATGCCACACTTGGAATTCTACAATTTGGGGATACATCCCATTGTCCATGAATTACGAACATAAAACTATTTTCTTAGGGTCCAAATGCCATAAGCTTAAACTAAGAGGTCATGATCTGGGCATTATGACCTAAAAATATTTGTATCTATAATAGTCCATGAATCATGACTTTATGTTTTTTTTATCTTAGTCCAAGCTAAGTGACCATAAAATATGCACTGCTTTCTCCTTGTTACTTATGTGGTATGAAAGCCTGTTCTTGCGCTTTCACATTGGGTTTATTTTTTTCATTATATGTAAGTACCCTTTGAGAAAACATTTATTTGGTCCAAGATATATGACTTTAATCATTGTGAAACATCCCATTCATATGACCTTAAATTGTGGGATACATCCTGATCACATGACCTAAAACTGTGTAATGAACCATCATCACCATAAGTTGTTAAACTACCTTCCTAACATCATTATCATACAATTTTAAACTATGTTCCTATCATCCCGATTGCATGACACAAAACTAAAAAGCATCATAGTCCCTCACATGAGAGGCCCTCTCCTCTGATGTTGGTCATCTACTACATCATTCATAGTTTCATTTTTCATTCAGCATTACATATAATGCTTTTCTTGGAAAATGATTTTGGATTTTTTTTCTCAGACCGATACACCCACACCATTATTATCTTTTCCATGGTGGAGTAATTATAAGAGTGTTGGAATCTATTAAAACATTACATCACTTTATTTCCACACATCACATTCCCTTTGTTTGGATTCTTATTCTCCTCCGCATTTGAAGGGACCCCCAAAAGGAATGGCCTCATGCCATATTGGATCAAATTCCATCTTAGGAAAACATCCCGGAATACTTTTGATGGTATTCTAAGTGAGGTTACATGTTTCAAACTTAGACAGCAGTTGACCCTCATTTTTTCCCTATTCTTGAATAATGGGATGGATGTTGTGTTTCAAACATGGTCTGCAGTTATCTTGTATCTTTATTCTACTCTACTTGAATTCAAGATTTTGGGAATTGTAATTCACATTATTCCTTCCACTTTTTTTAGATATATTTCATCACCCCAAGCGTTATCCCATTCGTGCATCAGAACACATTGTAAAAGCAAGTTGGAAGTTTTTAGAACCCATTTATCTAGTTGTAGCTTCTCTTAGTCGAACACCCACAATGGTCAGTAAAAAATAGTGGGAACCAAGTGTTAAATAATTATCTAACACTCCCATACAAATGACCAATCATATGGTCATCCTTTTTTTTCTCACCCCGATCATGACTCACATTATCTTAGAGATTGGTCATTGGTTGTTTCGGGAATATGATTTATGTTTAGTGATTAAAAGTTGTAACAACAAATAATTACTTGCATGTAGAATTTTTAAACAGGTGAATTTTGGCATGGGAGAGGGTCATACACATTCTAGAGCCTCTCTCAAATATTGTAAAAATTTCCCCTGTGGATATTCTATAGAAATTAAGAATTCCAACCCCACCAACATATGGATTGAGGCCTCCAAGTTCTGTTTCCACCTCCTGAGATCTATTTTTTCTTTATCTGCCACCAGAAAAAACTCATCAGACTTGATCTATTCCTAGTCCCACTCATCCTAGAGATTAGAAATCTGAGATATTTCTTACCTCATATTCCTCTCAACATTCATCAGCCGATCCCTCAGTTGGAGCATGATCTCTGATTGAGTGTTAAGGAAAGTAGTATTCTCATTCGTTTGTTCCTCCAGATGATGGATTTACTGATTGACTCCTTGGAAATTTCGAATGATGTCAGATATCCCATAGTTCTAGGAAATATCTAGATATCATATTCATCTATACACCTTCTCATAGATAAATTCACACACTAGCTCATGAAGACCATGAGTGTCAGCCACTCTGGCACACACATTCTACATCCAATGGAAAAGAGACCCCATACATCCCACTAGTTGTGGTTCCAAAGCCTGGTTAATTAATTTTTGTATGCACTTTGATTCCCAAAACCAGATTTTGTGATTCTCTTTATCCACCTCAGGATCATAGTCTTCCATATCTTCATGTGGTGCAGGATCATACTCAAGAAAAGCCAGAAGAAGTTCAGAAATAGTATCTACCTCCGACATCCAGTCAGATAGATTAGGATCCAGATCATGAGGTCAGTCATCCTTAGCTGACTCTTCCTTAGCAGGTTTTCCACTACCAACCTGGATTTCCACCCCACCAATGGAATCACTCATATCCCTAGTCAACTGTTTTTCTTGGACCGAGGATCTATCATCTTTGACGATTAGATCCTCATAAACTTTCATGGTTATTAGATAAAGTCCCATGTAAATCCTGAACTCTTCCTCTAACTGAGAAAAAAACCATTCAAGCACTGCTTGGGATGGAAACATATCAATAAACCTGATCAACAAATAAAAATTATGTATTTCTGAAATCAAAGTACTTATAAGAGCTGAGCATAGGAATTTTGAGCTCTTAAGTCACATAAATGATTTCAAAAATAGGAGACCCTTCGATATCAGTAAGTACTTCAATGATCTTCACTAGTTCCTCTTGAGTTGGTCAAGTAGGAGTTGCATGAAACAGGCAAACACATTGATGTACAGGATCCAAGAAAATATGATTATGGATTAATGACTCCATATATTCTCTTACCTTGATGTGGAGGAATTTTGATGATAATCCATATTAGGTTCACCACCTCTCCAGCAATGGGTACCGCCATGGGGATGTAAATACATGGTCCCCCATAGATAACAGAGAGGACCTAAGGTTCCAAAGTTTTCACTCTAACATCCTTGGCTATCCCACCACCTACCTCAACCATGGTTGTAGGCTCCAGATCATGCTCCTCTATAACCATCGTTTCACCTTAACCTCCTTCAATAGGATCACCTTTCCCATTGTCAATATTCTCTTTTATAGGAAAAGTTTTAGTTATTGAATCTTGAAAATAAAAGGGGGAGGATTAAAGAAGGAAAGTGAGTTAAGGATTACCTTAAGAAATTTCACTTTGTCTTATTCAGAGGATTGGATCTCACCACCTACTTGGGGAATATCTTGTTGAGAATTTTACCCCCCCCCCCAAGATTCTTCATTTCTAGATTCATGTTTCTCCTTATTGGTTGGTTCCTCTTTATGTGATTAAACTTCAACATTCGGTGTCTCCCCCTGAGCTGACTCATCACCAAACATCACTCGAACTAGGTTGGAATGAGGTTCATACTTCCCCTTCTAACACATTTAGGTGTCCATATCCATCAGAGATATATGTCTCTGGTGGAAGCTCAACCTAGCCACAATCTAAATGGGATTGACTTCTGGAAACTCAATCCCATATCGCTTCAAATTTCACCATAGTTCTTCTGTAAATAGTGATGTTTGAAGTTTCGTTCATTCCTTCCAGAGAGAGGTAAATATTGAATCAATAGATGGTTGTAGAAGGTACATCATTTTTTCTAGGAGCCACTATATCTCTTATTGTCTCAACATGGAAGCCTCCTGCTTTCCCCTGAGGTCATTTCCATTACCCTTCTCCTCTAAGAGGTGGGGGTGTGACTGCACCTTGAATCGTCCCCAAATGTAGCTCTATCATGAGCTATAATAGATTCATAGTTTTACCCTTGGGGAGTAGCGTAATTTCTTCCTCACTGCTCTGGCTCTTCGCTGACCTTCTCAACCACCTGAATACACTTCCACAAGAATTTCTACGGATATGCATCCACCTAATTTCTAGCACAGTCCTTAAATAAGCCATCATTAACATTGGATTTTGGCAGCACAATGTTTTTACAAAATCCCAAATTCACCAGTATACACCATAGTTGATGACGGATAAAAGGGTGCCTCTCCTCACAGACCCTCATGTAGACTCTCTTCATTGTTTGTTGTAGGAACCCGAACTACCTAGAAAAGAGGGACTACATGTAAAAATCACTATATAAATGGTATTTTCTCTTAGATACTATAACACCACCTCTAATACTCTACAAGTACTACTTGGTTTCCCTTGTGATTTACAGGTTGTCTACCATTGGATAAACCAAAGTTGAGTAGGGATGAAAGTTGAATTTCACATGGTTATCGATCTAAACTATGATCCTAATCTCTTCAAGTGTAACTGGTTGGACCCACTCTATATTCAATAGAGACAGTCATAGACCTATGTTTGGGGTAATGATGGAATTCAAGAATTCATAACCTTAAGGGGTACTGTGATCCAGCCATGTAAGAACTAGAACGATCCATAAATCCTCCTTGGTGTTCTTCCCCTCACAAAAAAACCCAATATGTTGTAGAGATGGGCTAGCATAGGTACCCCAAAATGAATCTATTGTAGGCTACAAGAATCACCACCATTACTTGTTTCCCCGGGAGCATTCCCTTCTTTGTATCCCTAATCGGTAGAAGCTAATAACTTATGATTGTGGTGAGAAAAGTGGTGTAGCATACTAGTGGATCCGAGCCTCCCACCATGAAATAACCCATTTCAGAAACTATCCTTCTTTCGGGATTAACTAGTATGATATTGAAATCCTCATTTGGGTGTTGTTGGACACTGTTATCCCTAGACCGACATCCTAACATTTGGGACCTTATTTAGAAACATATTGAATGATTCCTTGAATAGAATGTCCCTATGAAATATGGAAGCATGACCTAGATTCTACTTCATCACCTACAGAAGGTGTTGTGCTGAGATAGAATTCTAATGACTATCATTCCAGATGTTCTTTAATGAAAGGAACTTTTCATACTGGAATACTTCTAGTGGAATTTCACTAATTCATTGTATGTCCCACAAACTTATGATTACTTCCCCATGATGAAGATGAAACATGTTCATATATGGGGACCATTGGCTAAGGAGATCTAGAACGATCCCCTGTTAATAGTAGAAGTAGAACTACGACATCCACACTACCTCATACAATCTTATATGACATAGCTTAGCCCCATACTCTAGGAACATGTATAATAACTAGTATGACCATTCCCATTCTCAAGTGAAATTTCTACCTGATCGTAGGTCCCAATCCTTGTGTCATTCCAAGCTATTGTCCCACACGGTGCTTTAAAAAATGGTGGGGTAATGGGTTTGGAATTATTTCTCCTCAAGCTCCTCCACCATGACTATCCCGGTTCTCCTATTCAGTGCATACACGAAAATATTACCTTAATCCCTAGTAGGATGTTCATGAATAGTTATATTCCAGTGATTGATATTATCTTCACATGTGAACCTTGATCATGGTGTGTTAACATCAAGTTCTAGGATGGTGTCCTCATATAGAAACCTGAAATTACATAGATAGAGATAGTCATTCAAGGAATAGCTCTTCTTTTACTCTTTTATCGTGGAGAAAAGCAATTGATTTTATCACACAACCCTCCTGGATCAAGGAATCTGAGGTTTTCCATTCATTTCAGCTCTCTGACCAGTGGAAGTAACTTCAATCTTAGGTGAGTCGTGTTGGTTGAAATTTTTTGGCGAGTTAGAAAAGTTTAAGGAAGGTGTGCATAAGAAAGAAGGATTGGCATGAATGATGCGATGGAGTGGTCATGTCTAGCATTAAGCACATAAAATACTAGTATAGTGAAAATTCAGATACACAAAAGAGATATTATATATGAAAGAAGTGTTCAAGGAACTGTTATTTTTGGAAAAATGAAGACTTAAGCACATGAGAGAAAGAATCATATCATGAGCAAAGTCAAAGTGTCATACAAGGGCCCACCTTAAACTATTTACAAGCATGGTATATTGGATTTTTCATGTGAATAAGCTCTTTATGCTCCAAATATTGAGTTTTTTGTGCACCCATGGAGTGGAATCCCTCTCTTAGGAGTTTCCCTTGAAACCATCCCTTATGGTCCCCTTTAAACATAGATTCTAATGGTGGGAATTTTTTGGTGCTTATTTTCCATCTAAAACTTCACATGTCCAAATATGGGAAAAACAAATCCATCATTTGACTCAGCGAAGAATTATAAGAACAAAAATGGTGGCATGAACAAGTTTCATCATGTGCACACAACATTGAAATTCATGCACAATAACCTTGCATGCCTAACACAATAAAAAAAAATTGTTCCTTCCCGGAAGTCCACATGAACATTCAAGGAATCCATGAACAAGATATTAGCATTGCACACAAAATCCAATCTGAGAACTAGAGACTTGTGTTCCAAAGGTGAAGTTAAAAAATTTCCTTCTATGAATGGTCGTTGTGGAAAAGGGATAAGCTTCAATTAAATTCTCTTCCATGATCCTAATCTTGCACATCTATCACTAAAGATTTAGGATATATATAGATCTCACCCCATAGTTTGGGATGACTCTCCAAAAGTCGAATTACTGCTCTATTTCATTTAAGACCCATCTTCCATGACATTGTGATGAATAGATCACCCAAGGTATAGAATATTGTATGATAGACCTCCCATGGGACCATGTCCCATGGTTGAGTGATCTTCAACAAATCTCTTTCAATCCATATTAGGTGCACGCAAGATTCCACATTGTTTATGAACCTTCCCTTGTGTGCATCACCAAGTCTTTCATGTGCCTCTCCCATTGGCCACAATGGCCTTCTCCAGTGCAAGAGCGCATGGCTCATGCAATAATTTCATGAAACCCTCCAAAATTGTGTGCACCAATTTACTAGTACCCAATATAATGTCCTTTATTCCTTCCCAAAACCTACTTCAAACAATGGTTATTATATCCCCACTTTCTTTTAAGCATGGGGACTCTAACATGAACCTCATGATTGGCCACTCATCCCCGTCATTACACCCTATCATTTCCAAATCCATACCCTTCCTAGAGGCACATGAGCTATGTTCATGTAACCCCAAAGGGTAAGGAGTGAGTCCCCCATGTCTGAGTTGCATGACATAAAACTACCTAGTCCCAAATTCCCCAACACATGATGTTAAACTGTGGCCTTACCCTATGAAATAAGAATGTGATGCTCCATTTGTGAGGGGCATGGGATGGTCTCCACACTACTTACTGACATAAGGAATGAGATACTCCTCACAATGAGTTAAATCATCCTCATGTAATTACATCCTCCTTGGGAAGATTCCATGCATAATCCCCAAACCAACTCTGGTTGGAACTTATTTCTCAACATGAGAATTAGGTTTACATCTTCATATTGTTTCTCACAAGGATCGTGACTGATGTGGGATTAGAGGTTAGCAGTGACCATGATATCCAACCAATCTCCACCATGGGCCTTTCCTATATATATAATTCCCAACCTCCACTCCAATGGGCCACTCCTAGGCATAATCCCTAACAACCATACTCTCCCTATGGGAATATTATATGTGTAATCCACAAACAAAAATTCAATTGGGAAGTTCCTAAAAATAATCCCCAACCATTCCGAACTACATGGGATTTGATTCCCAACTAACTGGGACATGTTGGAAGCCTTTATGAGGTCCAAACCCAAAATCTTCATCCATCCTGATTTTTTTGGGTCACATACCTAGTAAGATCATGCCCCTCCCCTGGGAGACCTTGTTTCCTCTAGGTCACTCAATAAACTCAATTCGTATGCCCCAACACAACTAAAACCAATATAAATCCTACTACAAAGGGTAGATTTCATGTGTAATTCCCACACCATCCCTTATCGAAGCTTCCTCCATAATGCAAGAATCTTTACCACACGATGTTAAAATACATGGACTAGTCCTTTCACACAACCTTAAACTACAACATAAAACTGCATGGATTTTGACACCTATCATCTAGATAGGGTATGTGGGATGCCTCCTTGAGGTTCAGTCCTAACCAATTATAAACTTAGATTCTCCCTCCTTTGGATGTACCTCCATAATCCACCTCAAGGGGTGTTCCAATCAATCTTTATTGTATGACATATTCCCTTTATGGGACACACCTCTTAGATCCACTCCCACTAGAGTTTTGACCAATCCATAGATAAACTTATAAGATTTATATATTCCCTCCTAGGGACACACCTCCTTGATCCACCTTCATGGGGTGTTTTTATCAATCCACTATGTCTATACAGGATGTTAAAATTGTCATCCCAAATGCATACCTCATGAAAACTATGGGATTCCTGAGGTAAAAGCCTTGGAAGAAATATGCACATGATTTCACCTAACTCATGAAAAACAAAGGATTCCTAAAGTGAAAGCCTTTGAATATATATGCCCATGGTGTTATCTACCTCATGCAAAACATGTGATTCTTAAGATCAAATCCCTGGAAGATATACACCCATGATGTTATCTACCTCATAAAAAACATGTGATGCCTTAGGTTAAATCCTTTAAGATATATTTTCTTGGCATATACTACCTAATAAAAATCATGTAATGCCTGAGATGAAATCCTTGGAAGATATATACCGATAATGTCATCTACCTCATGAAAAACATTTGATGCGTGAGGTGAAAACCTTAGAAGATATAAACCTTCATCATCAGATACCTAATGATTGAAAATAGATGACTTGGGTTCTATGCCTAAGATGCCTCCATGACATCCCCTCCTATAAGGAAGAATACGTGTTAATAATGTTCCTAGAATCTAGACATGACAGTGATGCCCGTCGTGACTACTCTACGGACCAAAGGTTGTAACCCTATCAAGACCCAGTGAAATTTCCAGACAGAAGAAGTGTAATTAAATAGTGTCCATAAAGATATGGAACTGGAAATGAGTTCCAAAAATATGAATTAACTCTATGAGCGAGAACCAAATTAGTTAACAAGTTCCAAGGAATAATCCATGGAAGGTGGAACAAAAATCCCATCATCTCATTTTGACCTAGGAGAAGTCATCACCATTGAAAGTGATGAATGTTATCTACATTTGTAAAACATGAATGTGGGGTGACAAGTACACCAACACACGTTAACATTCAGGCAGTGGCCCGGGCGAATGTGTCAGAAATGACATGCTCTCTAATAGGAACAATACATGTTCAAGGTTTAATATGTTATTACTATCTATCAACAAGTGTATTGTTCTCTTAACTTGATACCATTATCAATGTGTGTCATTTGATCTCATGCATTGATGCAAGGAAAAACTGTGATAATGATATTGTGGTGAGGTAGCTTGTGTTGGGTGGATCATAAGTGGTATGACATTGGTTGAATGATCTAGATAGAATTTTTCACTTCTACGTTGAGGAAGTTATATCTCAAGCCTGATTGATCAGGATAGTAGTACCTTCCTAAATCCTTGAATAAGGTAGTTGGAGGCAAATCTATCGAGTTAGATCAAAAAATAATTAATCAAGAAAGGAAAATGAAACAAGTCTATATTCTACATTATGTGATATGAAAAGATAGAGAGATTATATTACATAGTGTGTGTCCATAGGTTGGTTATTATTGCTATGACTATTCCTTATCTCTTTAGGGACCTTGATGGGTTGCTAGAATCCGCTCTTGGTTTGTGAATAATATTCACTGCTATAAAGATAAGGGACTATAGGGTCACACAAAATACCATATTTGGGAATCTACCATATTCTGGTGAATAGGTAAATAGGACATTGTGGGCCCCACTATGGGATCTGAGGTTTTTCTAAGTATTAGCGATTGCTGATGAATAAATAAATTCATTATTATTCAAGTATAAAATAATTGGGTTGAATTTATTTATTAAAAGTATTCATGAGCAATTTAGTTAATATAGGAGAAATATTACATGAAAATATAATATTTTTATACCCAAGGTTCCTTTAATATTGGGGTGAATTACGATTTGAGTTAATGACTTGGTTTTGTTATATAATATATTTAATATGTATTAAATGATAGTTATAAAAGATAAACAATATTTATAACATAGTTAATTCATCATTATTATTTTTATATTACTTATTTAGTGGATTTTAAACTTATGGGGGTCATGGAACCCTAACATAGTATCTGAGGCATCCACAATATAAATGAAGGAGAGGCTCATTACATGCACTATTAATTCATTCGGAATGAGATCATCTCTCTCCTCCTGCTTCATAGAGAGGGAAAGTCTATCCAGAGTGATTAATCCAAGACATCTTCAACAGATCAAAGGAAGGGGATCATTATGATCATTTTTATGTTGAAGAGATAATAAAAACTCTGTGCTAGCACCCATAATTTGATGAATGACATGCGTGTGGATTCTTGAAGAATGTGTGGATGATCTATAGGGGTTTATATTCTAATATTTTGAGAAACATTCACCTGAAATGAGCTGCAGTAGAGCACATTTCGTTTTGAATAATGTACTCATTTGATTTTTTTATTCTTTTTTTAATTAATGCAAGATCCTCAGACTGTAATAGGGATCAAATTGAAAGACATGAAATGTTTTGTCAGTCCAGTGATAAAAAATTTAAAATTTCCAGCCCCAACTTCAGCTACAATCCCCGGTACTAACAATTGGTTTTAAAGAAATCACATGCATATTCTAATCCAAAAAAAGATATTTTTATTTAAATTTAAGAAGAGGGTATTAAATTGTTCCCAGCAAAAACAAATCATGCATTGATCCAATATCAGAAGGCCATGATATGGCCATCTGATTTTTTTTTGTTATGGTTATTTTTTGGATTTTAAGGGTATTAAAAATATTAAGAACTTATGTTAAATAAATGTTAAAAATATGCTTGAATTTACAGATAAAAAATTATTCTAGAAATCTATTTTATTCCAGGAATTTAATGGCATGTAGCCACTTTTCCACATGTACGTGGAACAAAAAAAATACAAACTATTGGAATATATTTTTCTACAAACAAACAAAGAAATAAAAAAGAGGAGAAACTCAATTTCCATATGAGAGTGGAATTTTAAATGTGGGTGGACTTAAAAAATAAAAACAAAAAAATAGGGTTGGAAAACCTTTAAAATAAACACATAAGAAATATATTTGTATTTCAAAATTTTAGGGGGTCCCCCCTCCCATCAGCACACTCAGGTTTCCCTATTCCACCAAATAATGGCTACCTCCTACCTCCCCTTGCCGGATGAGTTTCATTCATCCACTATTATAATTTTTATTCAAAATGATTTTTAAAATTAACATATTTTTGTTTTCAAATTCAAACAGGTGTGTCCCCCAGCAATAGTTGTATCATTTTGGTTGAACCAAGGTATTCTTTCACCAAAACGGTGAGATCGAACTGGTGTGTCCCTCGCCAAGATTTTTCTCATTTTGGTCAAACCAAGAAGTTCTTTGACCACAATTGTGAGACCAAACTTATGCGATTCACACCGATTCTTATTTATAAATAATCTATGATGTGATTGATTATGGGTTAATTCTTTTTTCAATCCAAAAAAATCATTAGATTTATCCCAACACAGGTGTTGTGGGGAAATCAGAAATTTTTGTTTGGTTTTCCCCAAATCTTGGGGAAATCCTTGAGGTCAACGTCCAATGAGAACCATACACTATCAACATGGGGTTGGATCAAATCCTTTTAGATGGTTAATTAAATTCACAAATCAAGGTTCAGTATGAATTCTCCTTCTACCTGTATATTTTCCAACAAGAAAAAGGGTTTTGAAAAAGGAATAACCTAGAAGATGGATTCTAAATTCCTAAAAGTGATGAATCAAGACTTGGCCAAACATTACTATTTTTATGGAAACAACTTATCTAGGTGGTAAGAAAATTTGAAGTTTCTTATTATGGTTTTGAATATTTATTATATTCTTGAACTGAATCTTCCTCCCATTCTCAAGGATCCAATTTCAAATCCCAATGGAACACCTGTTTATGTGACTCAAGTCGAGAACATCCATACAATGAAGAATAATCATGAATATGATCATGTTTCTTATTGAGGAAATATTCTCAACACATTATCTAATCATATTTCTGACTATTTCTTCTAAATGAACATCGCTCAAGAGATATGGGAAACACTTGAGTTCAAATACAAAGATAATTAAGAAGGTGCCAATAAATTTATTATTACAATGTATTTAAACAAAAAGATGATTGATAACATGATAGTGTTGGATAATGTTCATGAGATTCAAGTTTTAGAAAATAAACTTATTTCCCTTAATATTAATATATCATAAACATTTCAAGTTAGTGAAGTTATTGCTAAATTTCTACATATAGGGAAAGATTTTGGTAAATATCTTATTAAAAAGAGTTATGATATTTCCTTAGAACAATTGAAAAAGATTGTTCGTATTGAACACGAATCCATGTTGAGATATGCCAGTATGGCTTTGAAATTTGATACCAAGGTTAATATCATTGAGGGAAATGAAAAAACAAATTATTATTTACATGTCAAACAGAAAAGTCAACAATTCAAGAAGAAACGAAATACTTCCTAGAATAAAGAAGAATGATTTGTCTATGGAAAACCAGGTCATTTTGAAAGGGAATGTTTCTATCAAAAGAAGGTTGATAAACCTACTGAAAATATACTAACTAAAGAGAATATGGTCATAAGTATATGTGAAGACAATATGACTTCGAGGAAGATAAGATGTTGGCTTGATTCTGGAGCAATGATGCATGCCTTCTAGGATCACTTGATGTTCAAAACATTTGAGAATTAAACTATTGTGATGGAATTACACCATGGAAATAATTCATGAATCAATGTGACTGTATAGGGAAGCATGGAGATATAATTTACTTATAGTAAGTAGTTGAATCTTCGTAATGTGTTGTATGTTACCCAAATTAGAAAGAACTTAGTTTCTTTTGATCCTCATTGTATGAAGGTATTTTGGGTTTCATTCAACTCTGACAAAATTAATTTATCAAAGGGAGGCATGTTTGTGTTTAAAGTGTACTCAAATGATGGTATGTATCAACTATCCATTAAGAATATTGTTGAATATTTTTCTTACTTGATTGATTCTTCTAATTTGTTTCATGATAGTTTAGCACATGTTAATTGTAATTCATTAAAAATAATAAATAAGTTAAATTTAATTAAATTTGGAAATGAATTTAATAAATGCGAAACATTTGTATAATATAAAATAGTTAATAAGACATTTCATAGTACTGAAATATATTCTGATATGCTATCATTAGAGAATTATAATATTTGTGAATTAAATGGATTATTAACCCCTGGTGAAAAAATGTATTTTATTACTTTTTCTATGACTGTAGTAGATACTTACATATATATCTTCTTAGAATAAAGGATGAAGCCTTTAAAAAGTTTAATAAACTTAAATTAGAATTTGAAAATCAATTATACAAAAATATTGAAGTATTACACTCATATAGAGGTGGTTAATACTTTATGAATGACTTTAATGAGTTCTATAAATAAAATGGTATAATTCATCAAAGTACTTCTCCTTACACTCCCTAGAAAGTTTTCTTAGATAAAAGGGAAAAATTATACTTTATTAAAAATAGTGAATTGAATGATTAATAAATCAAATTTACTATTAAATTTATGGGGAGAAGCTTTATTGGCTTCATATCATGTTCATAATAGGATTTCCTCTAGGAAAAATTAGTTATCCCCTTATGAAATTTGGAGAGGTAGAAGACCTAATTTTTCTTATTTCAATGTGTGGGGGTGTCAAGATTACTATAGGGTTCTTAATCCTAAAAGAACTAAAATTGGTCGAAGTGAAATTAAATGTGTTTTTCTTGGATATTAAAAAAATAGAAAATAATATATATAATTATGGATTTGGGATATAATATAATTATTGAATCATGAAATGTAGAGTTTTTTTAAAATAAGTTTTCTGAAAATGATATGGATGAAGTTATTCATCATAACCCTATCTCATGTAATATGTATAGTTCAAATACAATATTATAGAATAATGATGATTCTTGAGTTGAACCTAAATGGACTACACGAATTAGGAAGGAGAAACATCTACATCCATGTTTTATTTATCCTATTTTCATAATTTTCCTTATAGAAGGAGATAAAAATAGTTATCTTATAAATAAGTATTCTATGTTATTTACTATAGAAGATGTCCCAAAGACTTATAAAAATGATATAACTTCTAGAGAACGTGCTTTCTTGAAAGAAGAAATTAATGATGAAATGGATTCCACTATGGGTAATAATACATGTGTCATTATGGATTTAACAAGAGGTTAAAACCCTATTGGTAGTCAAAGGTTTTCAAAAATAAATATGATTCCAATAGTAAAATTCATGCTTTTAAAGATAGATTGGTTTCCAAAGGTTTCAGAAAAAAATAAGGGATTGATAATTTGGATAATTATGCTCATGTAGCTAGAATTACTTCAATAAAAATAATATCTTATTTAGCTTCAATTAATCATTTTTACTTCCATCAAATAGATATAAAACCTGATTTTTTAAATGGGTAATTAAATGAATATAATTAAATACAATAACCAAAAGGGTTTGTTTTACTAGGTAATGAAAACGAAGTATGTAAACTAGTTAAATATCTTTGTGGTCTTAAACAAGATATGATGTAATGGAATGAGAAATTCAATTCTAGTATCTTATCTAATGGATTTACTCATGACAATGTGGATAAATGTGTTTTTTCAAAGTTTACAAAAGGATATGGAGTTATTGTGTGTCTATACGTGGATGATAAGATAATTTTTGGAACCAATATGATTGGTGTAATTGAGACAAAGAATTACTTATCTTCTATGTTTAAAATGAGGTATCTTGGAATAGTTGATACTGTTTTAGGTATTAAAGTTAGAAAACAAAGTGGGGGTTATTTTTTAAGTCAGTATCATTACATAGAAAAAATGTTAAATGAATTTGATCATCTTGGTTTCAAGTATTCCAATACTCCATTGGATTCTGGTGTTAAAATTTTTATAAATAAAGGTTGTGTTGTACCACAACTTAGGCATTCTAGTGTAATTAGTCCATTAATGTATGAAATTAATTTAACTAGACCTGATATTTCTTTTTGTTATGTAAAATGAGTATATATACATGAAATCCTAGTGTGGATCATTGTAGATGTATAATGATAATATTTGGATAATTAATAAAGGCAAAATATTTAAGTTTATACAATAATGATTATCCATCTGTATTAGAAGGATACTCTTATGCTAGTTAGATTACTAGTATTGGTGATAACTAATACAAATATGGATGGTTGTTTACTCTTGGAGGTTGTTTTTTTTCTTGGGATACAAATAAACAGACATGTATTTCACATTCAACCATGGTGTTCGAGTTTATCGCCTTAGCAACATGTGGAATGGAAGATGAATGGATTAGGAATCTAATATTTGATATTAGATTGTGTCATAGTCCAATAAATCCTATATATATTAGTTGTTATGGTGAATAAACATGCTCAAGACATACAGTTTCATGTACAATGGAAATTGTAGACATATAAGTTTAAGACGTGATTATGTGAGACAATCATTACAAGATGGTACCATACTAATTGTCTATGTGAGATCATGTAAAAATATTACAGATATATTTATAAAATCTATACTTAGAGATATTATTCGTGAAACTAATAATGATATGGGGTTAATTCCCATATAATAAATCATTTCAGTAACGTAAACCCAACACATTATTTAGGTAGATCACAATCAACGTGTTTAATGGGTTAAAAAACGTTATGAAGATTATTGTTGATATTGACAATTATAGCCCAATTTTTTGGTGTAAATATCATCTGTTATGACTAGAGGTTGAGTTATAAACTCTTAAAATAATATTAAGAATCATTGTGTTATGTTCTCTAATAATAGGATCACATTTTAATATTTTTATTATGTGGACATATAAGTGGTACTACTTCTTACAGGAGTTAATGGGTTTAATCCTTAGAGAGTCAATGAAAAGGATATAAGCACATAGCCAAAAAGTTCTACAAAATAAGATGTTGGATGAAATCTCATTGTATGTATGATTTCTCCAGTTTATCTTAATGATTAACAAGATTAATGTTTTGACAACTTGTAAATATGATAAAACATTGAGATATTGATACTAAGTAAAGGTTTAAATCAAAAGATACATTTATTAAGTATAATGAATCACTTTTGATCTATAGAATAAATATTTATGAATAAAAGTGGGGGATTGTTATAATTTTTATTCAAAATAATTATTAAAATAAATAGATTATTTTTTAAATTTGAACTAGTGTAACCCCCACCAAGAGTTTTATCATTTCAGTTGAATCAAGGTGTTCTTTGACCAAAACAGTTAGATCGAACCAATGTGTCCATCACCAAGAGTTGTCTAGTTTCATTTGAACTAAGTTGTTCTTAGACTAAAATCGTGTGATCAAACTATTGTGATTCAAAATGATTCTAATTTATAAATAAGAGATGAAGAGATCTCTTATGGATTTATTCTTTTATCAATCCATAAAAAATCTCCAAATTTCTCCCAAAATCAGTGTTTCAGGGAAATCAGAAATTTTTGTTCGATTTTCCCCAAATTTGAGTGAAATCCTCTAGGGAAACATCCACAGAGATCCCTAAACCATCAATCTGAGGTTGGATCAAACCCTTTTGGATAGATAATTCAATTCATGTATCAACATTCAATCTGAATTCTACTTCTATCTGTATATTCTCTAACGACCACATCGCGAATCGAGTCGATGTGCCTCCCCTCATTGGTCACTCTAGATACTAGTGCCTCCCTCCAAATAGTTTGGCCGCCTACCAAAAATAATATGGGCCTCATCCTTCTCAAGTGGTACCACTGAAGACCACCTCTCCCCTTTTCCTTACACCCTAGGGAACCTCTGGACTGCCTAATGCCCAGCACCGACTGTTGAGGATTCGGATGTGACTTTGGTCAAGACCCCATCCACAGCTCAAATTCCAGTTACTACCTCCCCTTTACAGAACCCCCTCTACAAGCCAGCGCCCCTATCCCAACTGAGAAACTGACTCAGTATGCCTACCTCATCCCTACTAGCGACCAAAAAACACCAGTGGAAGTCACCTACCTATTTTGTGTCGTCAACTTTTGTCTATACAACCTCCCGCTCGACTGCACTGCTGCCTCACGAGGTCTCCGCCACCCGCCATGGTACCTTTCTCGCTAGATCACGACCACCCTTCCACACACATGATTCCAGATCCAGCAAGATACAATGCATTCCAACACCCCTAAGCTACTATCCAAGTGTAGGCAGCCTCCCTTAGGTTGCACCGGCGCACCGCCCTCCACTCATGGCTGGCGAAACCTGATACACACCCACCGACTGCCTCTCAAGCTCCACCTCTATTTCATTTCCCAAATACGAATGTACCTCCACTCCCATTCATTCACCATTTTAAACCATTTCTGGGTTAGACACCTCGAATATACCTCTCTAGTCGAAGCCCTCTAGATCAACCCACCCTAATACAAAACTCCCATGTCATAATATCTTCTCAATTCCATGGTTCTTTTGCTATACCGAGTTCAAGAAGCCTCTACCCCCACCCTGTAATGGGTTTGGGTTGATTTTTTGAACCTAGAAAAAGTTAGGATAGGTCTATCTAGACCAGAACACCCCTGCATCATCCTAGCTATAACACCCCAAGCTTCCACAGTATGCTTCTCACTGAATAATACAGTAGTGTGTGTTGTACGCAACTTCAAGTTCTAACACACACCACAACTAATAAAACTAGCTGTTATGAATAGTAATACCCACTTTTTGAAATTTTATAAATTTTATATTTCAAAATGGACTTCATTTTTGGATTTATAATATCAAAATTATCCTAGGGTGAAATTTTGGTACTTTTCGGATAACTTTCATATTTTGATGAATAGTGAAAATTACTAAATTTTTATTAAAAACAACTTTTTTAATCGAAATAATTAATAGTGATAAATTCTGTATTTGAGTGGTTTTAAAGTATATATAGAATAAATTTTTACCATTTAATACAATTTTGTTCATTGGACATAATTTTACAATTACACCGAACATAAACAAGTGTCAATCTTTTGATAGTTATTATCTCTTAAAAACACGCTTTTTGTTTTGACAGCGGGAATTAATTTTAAATTAATTTCTGCCACTTATGTGTTTTGAATTTGGAAAAATGGACTCCATATTTGGAATCAGGAGATCCAAATTGTTTAAATAGGTAACTCTTATTTTTAGACATTTTGAATAATTACTTCGGTAAATATTTTATTTACCATGGTTAAAGGGTAAATCCGGTAAATAAGGGTAAAAAATAATATTATAATAATATTAAATTACCCTAAAATGTGTCCTGACCTTATTGGTGGATACATGTCCGACCATGGGAATCTTTGGGTCTATTTTGGGATCCCATGGAGCCACTTGTAGGTGATATGGACACTTTATATTAATTAAGTTGAAGTAAATACAAAAGGACATAAGCATATATATTTTAGAAAAAAAAATTACATAGGGTTATATATGTTATATTTTTGACTATAAATATTAATTAGAAAGCTAAAAAGATTTCATATATAATTTTCTTTTATTTATAATTTTTAGATATTAAATAATTTAATTTATTTATGACACAATGATGATGCGGTAATTTCCATATTAATGAATGATTAAGATAATTGATATTATAAATACCCAAATAAATTTAATTTGAGACTTTTTATGAATCCCAATAATTTTCTAGGTTAATATGACATATTCGGATTGTTTACCTAAATTGTTTTCGAAGTAATAATTCTGTTATGAATTTATCAAAAACAAAATACCCAATAGTTTCAAAATTGACATAAAAGTGTTTTTAAAACAAATATTATATTATTAATTGATATTCAATTCCTAAAAATCTGAAGTTCGGCCAAAGTACTTATATCATGATATTTGTATCATTAATGGACCACTTGGGGTCTCTTGGATGTATATAGTATGTTTATTAACTATATAATATGAAAAATACAGAGTGACATGGTAAATTTCAATCTAATTAACTAAGGGTTAAAACTAAATGATAAGGTTAATATAATGACCCAAACCTGTCTAAAATCTATTGGTTGAATGGATTTCTACCTATACCCACCTTAACCTTTTAATAATCCACTTTTAAGCCTTTATAAACCAAATATGAATTTATTATAAAATAATACTTTAAGTTTTTCTAAAGAGCCCCTCCTCCCCCTTATAAAATAACATCACTTCTAACCAATTCTTCACACCTTCAAAGCCTTTTTTCTAGGCCAAAATATGCCTAAATATACTCCCAACTTCCCTCAATTAAACCTTGAGGCCTTATTTTGATCAAAAATCCATCCTAAGGAGACCTTTTGATCAAATCAAAAGGAAGAACCTGAAGAAGAGGTAATGTTTTCACCACCCTCTTTCAAGTTCCTTTCTTCTTCCACCTCTTCTTTCTTTGTTATTTCCCGTCTAAAATAATAACTCCAATATCTTCTATATACTTTTATGTTATTATAAATATGGGACAACCATATTCAGTATTCTATCCATCCTTTGAATGACATGTCACCATACGTGCGTACATACGGCCTACCGTCTCCACGTCGTGGTGTAATTGTTATTCAATATATTATTATTTTTATGGGTATAATAATGATGTTTAATTAATTTAAATCATAAATATAACATCATAATAATTATTTATATATGATATACCATCCAATTATATATTATTTTAATATCAAAATAATGATATTGTCGCTCGTGCATGCGTACGGATTACCGTCTCCACGAACGCGATGAGATTCATTCCCCATTATATCCATTCAAGACTAAATTTCATTTGAAGAATAAAAAGAAATTTTAGAGACATGATATAATTCTGGATTTGAATAAGATACATCCCATCCAAAACAAATACGGCTCGCATAACAAATAATATAAAGGAAGACGAATCCGTTAACACCCGAAACGACGATAATACTAAGATATTATTAACAAATCAATGTTAAAATATTATATATGATATCATATTAATATATATGATTCTTGTATAATTTAATAACAATTATTTCACCATTAAAAAGGGGGATAAACAACCATTGACCCAGGAAAAATTACATGTAAGGGGTTTCTTATCTCACTTTTATTTCTGTGAGATTTCCATTGTTCACCACTTATTTATTGCATGTGGTGTGTGTACCACACATGTTTGTATTCATTGTGTAATATAATTTAATTCATGGATAATTACATTATCATTGTATGATCCTTCCTTCATGGGTGTATGTTTCATAATTTACCAAATCAATAAGGGAATTTGAAATTTCAATTTCTACTCATTCAACTTTACGCATACTTCATTTATTATTTTACTCTAAGATTATGTGTGGAATCACTATTTATTTGCTTATGTCATAATTTCCACTACCCTTTATGTGGATATACTTTTGATACACATAATAACTCGTTTTATTAATTCTCAAGTCATCGGTATGAACTTGGTAAGAGTAATTTTTAATCAATCTCCATTTGTTGAGTTAAACATCCACTTCATTGGGTTGTTTTTACAAGAATTTTTGTGAATGTCCTTTGATTGTTTTACAGTGAATATCCAATAATATTGAGTTTATTTATATTTGTTACAAATAATTATGTCATTGATTTATCCTTAACCTAATGATACAGCCTTTATGAGAGATTTCATCTCAATTTACATTCCATTGAGACTCCTTTGTTGTTATACACCAAATAACTTTTATATGGTGTATATAATGTACTTTGACATAGTATATCATGAATACCTTTATTCTCATGATATTATGTAGTTTTTATTACCTCAATTATTTGTATTCAAGTGTCTCTCTTTTGGTTAGGAACTCTAACTAAAATATCATTTTAAAATGTTTTAAAGATTTATTATTCTAAATCTTTCTCATTAATGTCTATGTTTTAAAAAATGGTTTTAAGGATTTATTTATATGGACATTAAAGTTTTAAAATTAAAATTCATTTTAAAAGTTTCAAAGTGGTATGGGACACTTGGATTCGAAAATCTATTTTTAAAATGGTTTCTTGACAAGTAGTGTGACTTTTGAATGATTTCAAGGAAAAGGGGGGGGGGGTATTTCTCTCAAATAGTTTTGATGATTATTTTTATCTGTGTCAATATCCTTCATTATTCTCGATTGAGGTTAATTTTTTACAATACAATCTTCCATATTGTACTGAATGAGTTTTGTTTGACTGTGGATGTGCTATATTTTATACCATTCATAGTTTATGGAGAAATTATTGACATTTCGTCTGCTAGTTTTAATTTTAATGTTTATGTTATGTTTAAACCTATTCATATGGGGAATGCATTGGACTTATTAAGTGATAGGTGGAGCCCTCTATAGCTCCTCGATGCATCAGTAGGTCTCATGAGACAAGCTAGTGTCTTGGCACAAGGCCTTCACAAAAACTTATTTGTAGTCTTGCCACGAGGACTTGACTATGTGGTTATGATAGTCTGGCATTATGCATTCCATCATTATGAAAGTGGTTCTTTATATTTCATGTGATTATTCGACTAGTAGAATATCTATGTGAATAAGTAAATGGAATTATTTAATATTAACTTTTCCATATTATGCTGAAGTTCAAGTTTAAAAGGATTTTGTTTCAGTTATACATTTCCTTAAATGTTTATACTTATTTATGAAAGTTTTTTCTATATTTTTATCCTTACTAGTCATTTGAGCTCACCCCTTTCTATGTTTTATTTTTTTCAGGATGTGAAGAAGTATTTTATGAATGACCTGCTGGGATAGTATAAGGGGATATGAGTGTGGAGACAAGATGTTGTTGTAGTTTTCACATTATGATGTAATGTAACCTTTATGAATGTATCTAGTTATTCCAAGTCTAATAAACTAATCGGTATTTCGAGACTTGATATTTTGTGATCATGACAATATTATGTAATAATGCATCGACTCTGGGTAACTAGGGTCGGGGTGTTATAGTTGGTATCAGAGAAAGTTTAGTACAAACCTTGGAAACTAGATTTAGATCAACTCTGATTAGAGCACATAGCCCTAAGATAGACTTTAAGGATTAGTATAGAATAACTTACTAGAATTTTGGTATTGTATAGATGTTGTGAGTTTTCCAAGAAATACATCCATGTTTGGATATGAGCAGGTAGAGGCGGCTCTGGCATAGATATTCCTAGGGGTAAAACCCGAAAAAACCACTTTGATCTAGACTCGAATGAGAACGGGGGCATGACAACAGGCCTTGTTGCAATCTTGGTTACGACACTCCCAGGGGATATGCTTAGGATAATTTACATTTTCTTTACAAAACGATTTGAAGTATTATGAGAGTAAATGAACTTGGTTAATCCTAATGTGTTTCAAATTGAGAATATGGTGGCATGATATTCTCTATATTATTTTATGACTTATGTTACTTAGATATTAATTTCTAGTTTTAGTCAATGACTGGATTCCAAGGAAGTCATAGTAACTTTGAGAATGATGTACAAGCTGAGAATGGTGGTGGCAATGAGCCAAAAAATGGAACGTTGATAGGCGTAAAAGATATTGTGTTCATGCCAAATTAGTTTTCCAAAAATATGATCAACAACATATATATTAACCAACTCCCTGACTCAACAAAGAAGATAAAGGAGATGAATGATAAGAGCTCCAGTAGTGGAGACCATGGAGAAAAGAATCCTAAATTTCTATCATGCAGGAAATGTGGAAGGAGACACCCAGGAAAGTGTCTCAACAGAACAAAGATATGATTTATGTGAGGAAATAAGGACATAAAGTGAAGAATTGCCGAGGAAAAACGAAGATTATTATGGAAGAAAAAAAATGGTCCCAAGAATCCATTTACAGTCATTTTCCGTAAATGTAGGGGACCTGGACATTACCCGAGTGAATGCCCTATTCTATAGGATATTTTCTTAGTCAAAGAAGAATCTATGTGGAAATAAATGGTTGTATAAATGTTTAAAAAGTATTAGTGCTCCTTGTTGATGGGTTTACTTTGGAATAATTTTATCTTGTATTTGTAACCCAGCAGTTTTCCATGTGAGAATGATATTTGAGGAAGAATTATCTTTTATCTTGTGGATATAGTTATAAATAACCATTTGGTTTTATATGATAATTAGGATTGATGAAATTACAAGTTATTGTAATTTGGGATTAAAATGAAAGGTATGAGATAAAATTTGTGGTTAAATTATGTTATGGTTATTTTGAGGAATTTATCTCATTTTGGTAATGTTATAAAATATAGTTTTTGTAAAAGGACAACTCGCAGACCATGTGACAACCCATCTCGTTGGACAAAGCTGTGGGAATCGAACCCACAACCAAAGTGTGATTGGGATTTATCGCCTACCACTGGACTACGTGAAGTCCCTAGTTAGTGTGACTATTATTTTTAGTTAAAGGATTTTATTGATCAATAATAATTTGATTTGGGATCTTATGTCTTATCAAATGAATACCCTTAGTATAGGAAAATGATTTAGTGATTAAGTGATAAATGTTATTTTGGAAGAAGTTCCCTTTGTTGGGAACACTATATACCCAAGGAAAATAGAATAGTATGGGATTTCATTTGAGGAGTAATGGTGGATTTGTATATATGTTTTTATTGTGGTTTTATAGTGATTTGGGTTATTTATGGAAATGATTAACCTATAATAGAGAATATGTTATTAGGTTAATTACATTTAAGTATGTGACTTTAAGAGTAATTGATGTCATTTGGAGATACCATTTAACTTGGAAGACTACATAACCAAATTCTTCTAAGTTTTGAGTTTCAATATTATTTTGGATTTTATTAAAGGGGTTTAAGGACAATTCTTTATTGAATGCTATTTATTTAACTTTGGGGTATTGTTGGTTTAATTTTAGAAATTAATATTATTGTTTCTTTCTCTAATGAAATAACCTTTTGGGGGATCATCAGATCTTATACTTACCATTTTGGTTTTGATTAATCTCTAAAGGCAAGGTAAATATATAGTTTATTCTTCGTGGATCATTTTATTCTATAAGAATTTTATTGTTTCTATTCTAATGTGACCAAGTCTTCTGGAATACTAATTGTTTAAAACTGAGTTAGTAGTAGAAATTTATTAAAGAATGAAACTTCACTTAAAAATTAAGTATATCTCTTTATGTTCTTAGTCAATCTCAGAAATGACTTCCTCAAATTTAGTTAATGTAACTTAAATTTTTTTTGCCCGTTTACTTTTCCTACTAGGAAACTAATGACCGTTTGTCCCATCATAAGTTTGGGGTTTTCTTGTTGTTAACTTTTTCCTGATCATGTTTTCTATCCCTCTCCATCAGAAATTTACACTTATTTTATCATCCATATCCATGTTTTTCTACATGGAATCCTAGTATAGGTTATCTCAGGTGACCTTTGTACTTCTCTTTATTTATTTTAATGTGATAGTTATATTGACTCCTTTTCCGATGTGGGACTTTCCATTATATTACCAAGCCCAATTTTAAAAATTGTGAGGACACAATTTATTGAAGGAGAGGAGAATGTAACACCCGAAGCTTCCACAGTACGCTTCTCGCTGAATAATACAGTAGCGTGTGTTGTACGCAACTTCAAGTTCTAACACACACCACAACTAATAAAACTAGCTATTCTGAATAGTAATAACCACTTTTTGAAATTTTATACATTTTATCATTTAAAATGGAGTTCATTTTTGGATTCGGAATATCGAAATTATCCTAGGGTGAAATTTTGGTACTTTTCGAATAACTTTAGTATTTTGATGAATAGTGAAAATTACTAAATTTTTATTAAAAACAACTTTTTTAATAAAAATAATTAATAGTGATAAATTATGTATATGAGTGGTTTTAAAGTACATTTAGAATATATTTTTACCATTTAATACAATGTTGGTCATTAGATATAATTTCACATTTAAACTGGATATAAACAAGTGTCAATCTTTTGATAGTTATTATCTCTTAAAACACGCTTTTTGTTTTGACAGTGGGAATTAACTTTAAATTAATTTCTGCCACTTTAGAGTTTTGAATTTGAAAAAATGGAATTCATATTTGGAATCAGGATGTCTAAATTTTGTAAATAGGTAACTCTTATTTTTAAACATTTTGAATAATTACTTCAGTAAATATTTTATTTACCATGGTTAAAGGGTAAATCCAGTAAATAAGGGTAACAAATAATATTATAATAATAATAAATTGCCCTAAAACGTGTCCTAACATTATTGGTGGATACATGTCTGACCATGGGCATCTTTGGGTCGATTTTGGGACCCCATGGAGCTACTTGTAGGGGATAAGGACACTTTATATTAATTAAGTTGAAGTAAATACAAAAATGACATAAGCATAAATATTTTAGCAAAACAATTTTTACATAGGGTTATATATGTTATATTTTCGACTATAAATATTAATTAGAAATATAAAAAGATTTCCTAAATAATTTTATTTTATTTATAATTTTTATACATTAAATAATTTAATTTATTTATGACACAATGTTGATGTTGTAATTACCATATTAATGAAAGATTAAGATAATTGATATTATAAATACACAAATAAATGTAATTTGAGACTTTTTATGAATTAAAACAATTTTCTAGGTTAATATGACATATCAGGATTGTTTATATAAATTGTTTTTGAAGTAATAATGCTATTATTAATTTATCAAAAAAAAATACCCAATAGTGTCAAAATTGACATTAAAGAGTTTTTAAAAAGAATATTATATTATTAATTGATATTCAATTCCTAAAAATATAAGGTTCATCCAAATTACTTATATAATGATATTTGTATCATTAATGGACCACTTGTGGTCTCTTGGATGTATATAGTAAGTTTATTAACTATATAATATAAAAATACAAACTGACATGGTAAATGTCAATCTAATTAACTAAGGGTTAAAACTAAAAGATAAGGTTAATATAAAGACCCAACCCTATCTAAAATCTATTGGTTGAATGGATTTAGACCTATACCCACCTTAAACTTTGAATAATCCACTTTTAAGCCTTTATAAACTGAATATGAATTTATTATGAAATAATACTTTAAGTTTTTCCTAAAGAGCCCCTCCTCCCCCGTATAAAAGAACACCACTTCTAACCAATTCTTCACACCTTTAAAGCCTTTTTTATCGGCCAAACTCGGCTCAAATATCCTCCCAACTTCCCTCACTTCCACCTAGAGGCCTTATTTTGATCATAAAGGCAACCTACGGAGCCATTTTGATCAAATCAAAAGGAATAACCTGAAGAAGAGGTAATGTTTTCACCACCCTCTTTCAAGTTTCATTCTTCTTCCACTTATTCTTTATTTGTTATTTCCATTCTAAAATAATAAATCTAGTATCTTCTATATACATTGATGTCATTATAAATATGGTACAACCATATTCAGTATTCTATCCATCCTTTGAATGTCTTGTCACCATACATGCGTACGTACGGCCTACTGTCTCCATGTCATGGTCTAATTATAATTCAATATATTATTAATTGAATGGGTATAATAGTGATGTTTAATTCATGTAAATAATAAATATAAAATTATAATGATTATGTATATATATTATATACCATCCAATTATATATTAATTTAATATCAAAATAATGATATTGTCTCTCATGCATACGTACAGATAACCGTCTCCACGAACGCGACGAGATTCATTTCCCACCATATCCATTCAAGACTAAATTTCATTTGATGAATAAAAATAATTTTTAGAGACATGATATCATTCTAGATATTAATAAGATACATCCCATCCATAACAAATACGGCTCGCATAACAAATAATATAAAGGAAAACGAATTCGTTAACACCCGAAACGACGATAATACAAAGATATTATTAACAAATCAATGTTAAAAGATCATATATGATATCATATTAATGTATATGATTATTTTATAATTCAATAAAAATTATTTCACCAATATACAGGAGGATAACCTACCCTCGACCAAGGAAAAATTACATGTAAGGGGTTTCTTATCTCACTTTTAATTCTGTGAGATTTCCATTGTTCACCACTTATTTATTGCATGTGGTGTGTATACTGCCCATGTTTGTATTCATTGTGTAATATAATTTAATTCATGGATAATTACATCATCATTGTATGATTCTTTCTTAATGGGTTTATGTTTCATAAGTTACCAAATCAATAAGTGAATTTGAAATTTTAATTTCTACTCATTCGGTTTTACGCATACTTCATTGATTATTTTACTCCAAGATTATGTGTGGAATCACTATTCATTTGCTTATGTCATAATTTCCACTCCCCTTTATGTGGATATAATTTTGATAAACCTAATCACTCCTTTGATAAATTCTCAAGTCATCGGTATGAACTTGGTAAGAGTAATTTTTACTCAATCTCCATTTGTTTAGTTAAACATCCAATTCATTGGGTTGTTTTTACCAGAATATGTGTGAATGTCTTTTGATTGTTTTACACTGAATATCCAATAATATTGAGTGTATTTATATTTGTCACACATAATTATGTCATTGATTTATCATTAACCTAATGATACGACCTTTATGAGATATTTCATCTCAATTTACATTCCATTGAGACTCCTTTGTTGTTATACACCAAATCACTTTTATATGGAGTATATAATGTACTTTGACATAGTATATCATGAATCTAGTTTTTCTCATGATATTAAAAAGTTTTTATTACCTCAATTATTTTTATTCAAGTTTCTCTCTTTTGGTTAGGAACTCTAACTAAAATATCATTTTAAAATGTTTTAAATATTTATTATTCCGAATCTTTCTCATTAACGTCCGTGTTTTAGAAAATGGTTTTAAGGATTTATTTATATGGAAATTAAAGTTTTAAAATTAAAATTCCTTTTAAAAGTTTCAAAGTGGTATGGGACACTTTGATTCAAAAGTCTATTTTTAAAACGGTTTCTTGACAAGTATTGTGACTTTTAAATGATTTCAAGAAAAAGGGGGGTATTTCTCTCAAATAGTTTTGTTGATTATCTTCATCTGTGTCAATATCCTTCATTATTCTTGATTGAGGTTAATTTTTTACAATACAATCATCCATATTGTATTTAATGAGTTATGTTTGACTGTGTATGTGCTATTTTTTATACCATTCATGGTTTATGGAGAAATTATTGACATTTCGTATGCTAGTTTTAATAAAAATGTTTATGTTATGTTTAAACCTATTCATATGGGGAATTAATTGGACTTCATAAGTAATGGGTGGAGCCCTCTATAGCTCCTCGATGCATCGGTAGGTCTCATGAGACAAACTAGTGTATTGGCACAAGGCCTTGACAAAAACTTATTTGTAGTCTTGGCACGAGGCCTTGACTATGTGGTTATGATAGTCTGGAATTATGAATTCCATCATTATGAAAGTGGTCATTGATATTGCATGTGATTATTCGACTAGTAGAATATCCATGTGAATAATTAAATGGAATTATTTCATTTTATATTTTCCATATTATGCTGAAGTTCAAGTTTAAAAGGATTTTGTTTTAGTTATACTTTTCCTTAAATTTTTATACTTATTTATGAAAGTTTTTGATATATTGTTATCCTTACTGGGAATTTGAGCTCACCCCTTTATATGTTTTATTTTTCCCAGGATGTGAAGAAGTATTTTATGAATGACCTGCAGGGATCGTATAAGGGGATATGAGTTTGGAGACAAGATGTTGTTTTAGTTTTCACTTTATGATGTAATGTAACCTTTATGAATGTATCTAGTTATTCCAAGGCTACTATACTAATCGGTATTTCGAGACTTGATCTTTTGTGATCATGCCAATATTATGTAATAATGCACTGACTCTGGGTAACTGGGGTCAGGGTGTTACAGTTGGTATCAGAGGAAGTTTAGTACAAACTTTGGAAACTAGATTTATATAAACTCTGATTAGAGCACATAGCCCTAAGATAGACTTTGAGGATTAGTATGGAAGAACTTACTAGAATTTTGGTATTGAATATATTTTGTGAGTTTTCCAAGCAATACATCCCTGTATGGATATGAGGAGGTAGAGGTGGCTCTGGCACAAATGTTCCTAGGGGTAAAACTCGAAAACACTATTTTGAGCTAGACTCCAACAGGAACTGGTGCACGACAACGGGCCTTGTTACACTCTTGGTTATGACACTCCCAAGGGATATGCTTAGGATAATTTAGAGTTTCTTTAAAAACAGATTTGAAGTATTATGATAGTAAATGAACTTGGTTAATACTAATGTGTTTCAAATTGAGAATTTGGTGACATGATATTCTTTAAATTTTTTATGTCTTTTGTTACTCACACAATGCTTTCTAGTTTTAGTCAGTGGATGGATTCCAAGGAAGTCATAGTAACTTTGAGAATGATTTACAAGGTGGGAACGGTGGTGTAAATGAGAAAAAAATGGAATGTTGATAGGCGTAAAAGATATTGTGTTCATGCCAAATCAGTTTTCCAAAAATATGATCAACAACATATATATTAACCAACTCTTGGACTCAACAAAGAAGAGAATGGTGATGAATGATAAGATCTTCAGCGGTGGAGACCATGGGGAAAAGAATCCTAAATTTCCATCATGCAGGAAATGTGGAAGGAGACACCCAGGAAAGTGTCTCAATGGAACAAAGAAATGCTTTATGTGCGGAAACAAGGACATAAAGTGAAGAATTGACGAGGAAAAATGAAGAGTACTATGGAATAAAATAAAAAAGTTCCCAAGAATCCATTTACAGTCATTTGCCGGAAATGTAGGGGACCTGGCCATTACCCGAGTGAATGCCCTATTCTATAGGATATTTTCTTGGTCAAAGAAGAAGTTATATGGAAATAAATTGTTGGAGAAATGTTTAAAAAGTATTAGTTCTCCTTGTTGATGGGTTTACTTTGGAATAATTTACTCTTGTATTTGTAACCCTGTAGTTTTCCATGTGAGAATGATATTTGAGGAATAATTATGTTTTATCTTGTTGATATAGTTATAAATAACCATTTGGTTTTATATGATCACTGGGTTTGAGGCAATTACAAGTTATTATAATTTGGGGTGAAAATGCAAGGTATGAGATAAAATTTGTGGTTAAATTATGTTATGGTTATTTTGAGGAATTTATCTCATTTTGGTAATGTTATAAAATATAGTTTTTGAAAAAGGACAACACGCAGACCCTGTGACAACCCGTCGCGTCGGACAAAGCTGTGGGAATCGAACCCACAACCAAAGTGCGACTGAGATTTATCTCCTACCACTGGACTACATGAAGTCCCTGGTAACTGTGACTATTATTTTTAGTTTAATGATTTTATTGATCAATAATAATTTGATTTGGGATCTTATGTATTATCAAATTAATACCCTTAGTATAGGAAAATGATTTGGTGATTAAGTGATAAATGTTATTTTGGAAGATGTTCGCTTTGTTGGGAACACTATATGCCCAAGGAAAATAGAATAATATGGGATTTCATTTGAGGTGTAATGGTGGATTTTTATCTGTGTTTTTATTGTGGATTTATATCAATTTTGGTTATTAATGGAAATGATTAACCTATAATAGGGAATATGTGATTAGGTTAATTACTTTTAAGTATGTGACTTTAAGAGTAATTGATGTCATTTGGAGATACCATTTAACGTGGAAGACTACATAACCAAATTCTTCTAAGTTTTGAGTTTCCATATTAGTTTGGATTTTATTAAAGGATTTAAAGGATAATTCTTTATTGAATGCTATTTATTTAACTTTGGGGTATTTTTGGTTTAATTTTAGAAATTAAGATTAGTGTTTCTTTCTCTAATGAAATAACCTTTTGGGGGATCATCAGATCTTATACTAACCATTTTGGTTTTGATTAATCTCTAAAGATAAGGTAAATATATAGTTTATTCTTCATGGATCATTTGATTCTATACGAATTTTATTATAGCTCTTCTAGTGTTACCAAGTCTTCTGGAATACTCATCGGTTAAAAATGAGTTAGTAGTAGAAATTTATTAAATAATGAAACTTTACTTAAAAATTAAGTATATTACTTTATGTTCTTAGTCAATCTCAGAAATGAATTCCTCAACTCTATGTAATGTAACTTAAAAACAAAGTTCTCAGCTTACTTTTCCTACTAGGAAACTAATGACCATTTGTCCCATCACAAGTTTGTGGTTTTCTTGTTGTTAACTTTCTCCTGATCATGTTTTATATACCTCTCCATCAGAACTTGACACTTGTTTTATCATCCATATCCATGTTTTTCTACATGTAATCCTAGTATAGGTTATCTCATGTGACCTTTGTACTTCCCTTTCTTTCTTTTAAAGTGATAGTTTTATTGACTCTTTTTCTGATGTGGGACTTTCCATTATTGTAACACCTGAGAATTTTATGAGAAATATTTTGTTTTTATGTTATATAAATCATCAAAGGAATCTTTCACTACACACAACACTATCTTGGCTTTCTTTACACGCAACTGCGGCCTTCCTCGATATCTTGCATCGTACGCAATACCAAGTTTCACTAAACAACGATATGCTATTAAAATATTATTAAAACTAGCCATTATGAATAGTACTAACTGAATTTTGAATTTTATAACAACTTATACATTTTCTAGAATGAGGTATAAAACCAAAATCAGTTTTTTGGATAAAAGAAATATTTTTCAAAAAATATAGATTTGCCGCATTTTAATGGAGCACCCACATTAAATCTAGTTTTTGACATGTTTATAAGTTCAGTTTGACAAAATAAAATTCTTCTTTTGAATCAGGGTATAAAAATTTACTTTGGATAAATTTTTGATATTTTTCTGATAACTTTCATATTTTGATGAATAGTAAAAATACGCTAATTTTTAATTAAAAACAACTTTTTTTCATTGAGATAATTTATATGGATAAATTATAATATTGAATGGTTTTAAAGTATAAATAGAATATATTATTACCATTTAATATAATGTATGTCATTAGCATTAATTTCACATTGAATTCATAGGTAAAAACATTTCAATCTTTGGCAATGTTTTAACTTCTAAAACCCGTTTTCTTAACAACGGGATTTATTTTAAATTAATTACTACAACTTATATGTTTTGAATTTAGAAAAATGGATTCCATATTCAGAATCAGTGGGTCCAAATTATGTTAATAGACTACTTTTTATTTTTGGGCATTATGAATAGTAACTACGGTAAATTTTATTTACCATAGTTAAAGGTAAATCGGGTAATTAAGGGTAAATATAAGATTATAAAATTATCCTAAAACCTACCAAAATCCTATTGGATGACTAAAAGTCGACCCATATCACCTAAGGGTCGGATTAGATTCATTTAATGGACTTTTTTCCATGAAAATAATTTAATTATTATTAAAACCAAAGAATGTGACAACATGTCACTTTCTTAAATCTTATAAGTATAATAATTTTAATTTGGTGATAAACTTAATGAAACTTCTAACATGAATAGTCTCCAGAAATATAATACAATTATCTACATCATAGGAATTTATTTATAATTTTTAAGGATTAAATAATTATCATTAATTATGACACAATAGTGATGTTGAAATCATTTTATTAATAAAAATATCAAATAAATGGTAGTAAAATATTAAAATAATTACTATATGCACTATTTAATGCTCTCTACTAATTTTCTAGATACATATGACATTTTATTAATCTATTAAATCTTTTAGTTCGAACATATCCTCTGTATATATTTTATTTAAATTCAAATAAATGAATAGTGTCAAAATTGACACTATTGTTATTTTATAAAAATAACATATTATAAAATTGTTAAAATATCACAAAAATATTTAAAAATTATAAATTAAAATTTATATGGTCTAAAATGTCATAAATTGTCAAATTATGGAAAATTCACAACACATATGTAATTATTAATAATAATTTAAAATTTAGAATATTATTACCACAAATAAAATTAAATTGATAAATAAGGATAAATCAAGTTGATATTGTTTAAAATAAATTCCTAACATGTCTAAATTTTATTGGTTGATGAGATTACAGCCCTATCTCATCTAATATTCAGATATGAGTCATTTTGGAAGTTTTTAAGTGGGGTTGGGATTTAATATAAACTAATATTTCTTATATTTCCAAAGGTGCTCATCTCCTCCCTTATAAAAGGGCACCTCCTCCCTCTCCTACTAACACCAATTTGAGCCTTAAAGCTCGGCCAAACCCTGCCCATTTCACTTCCCCACTTCCCTAGAATCATTCTAGAGGTTCTAGTCTTCTTCAAAGACCCACCCTAGTTCCCTAAGAGGAGGTTAAGAAGAGGCGCGTCAAAAAGAGGTAATATCCATTACCGATCCTTTCCAAATTCTTTCTTCTTCAACTTCTTCTTCTTTAGTTGTTTCATTATGAAGTAATAACATCAGTATCACTCATATACTGATATGTTTTTATAAGTATGAAACAACCCTATTTCAACATCTATCCGTCCTATGGAAAACGAAATCACCGCGCGTGCGTATGTACGGAATACTGTCTCCACGCCGTGGTGTAATCTATTTTCCCCCACCACCTTACTTGGATTGGTATAATGGTATAAATAATTACTATATATGATTATTGTAATGTGATATGGATTCTGAAATAGTATACATAACTCCAATACAATTCCACGATCATGGGAACGATATCATCGCTCGTGCGTACGTACGGAATACCGTCTCCACGATGTGATGCGATTCGTTCTACATGATCTTCATTGCATAATGATTATATAAATGAATTGAATGAATAAATATGATATATATTACATTAATAACATTCTGGAAATGATGTATCTATAACCTAAAGATAATAATAATAATTTATTCGACAAAACACGCATAAGAACAAAAAGTAATAAACACCCGAATAACAAGTAACAATGAAATATTACTACTAAGAATCTAAGAATATGAACATATATTATATCATAACAATAATTATTATTCTGGAATAAGTCAATAACATTATTTAAATCATTATACAGGAGGTTCGGACTCTTATGAGGCAAATCGGACCTAAGGTAAGGGAAATATCACAATCTAATTTTTATCCAAGATTGTTTATACTTTAGTATTTACTGGGGTGTATTTTATCTTCCACATACATGTTTCCTCAATATGTAATATTATTTCCATCCACCTACAATTTTTTAAATCCAATTTTACCGTTCGGTAAGTTTTTAGTAAAGGATATGAAAGGAATCTTTTGTTGTTTTTCGTACGAGGTACTTTTTGACTTTTCCGACAAAAGTACGAAGAATGTTTTTTTAACTTATATAGAATGAATGGATTTTTAAAACATTATTTCCAAGAATATTCCTTTACAAGTTTCCAAGTTTATTTTTAATCAACTTCTTTTAGTTTAAAATTGTATGACATGTTAAAGAAAGGAAAGTGTTTTTGAAGTAGAAAGGATATTTTCCTCAAGAATGGAGTTCAAGTGTTTTATCAAAATTATTTTCCATCTAAGATAATAAAGGGTTATGTTTCTATACCTATTATTACATTGATTTTATTATATTGTGATGGAATTATTTTTATGAATTCCTTTATTTTATATGAGTTGTTTTATGATGTCATGATGTTTAAGATTCTCATTTTTATTACATGGGTTATGCTATGATGTATGGTTTATGATTTTGTGGCACACATAAGAATGGTATCATTATGAGATGGGTGGGACCTATATATCTCTCCAATGTATTGGGTAAAGATTTTATATCTCATGAGATAGACATGGCTGGAACGGTAGGTTATACCGGTTCAGTGAAACAGGACTGAAACGAGGAGTGAACTCGGTTCAGAAATGGACTTTGTCCACTAAGATAGTCTTGGAAATGAGTCTTGACTAATAAGAAATGATTCTCTATGTTTATGTGTGTATGCCAAAAAGTTTCATGTTTTAAGTTATGATTATTGGGATTTCATTTCACTACTATGATTTATCCCATGTTATGAAATTATGCTCTCTTTTGCAGGTTAAGATTTCCAAGATGTTATGTTCTTATGAATATGATGTGATTGATATTTCTTTTTTTACCCTTATTGAGCATTTGAGCTCACCCTTTTGTATGTTTTTCTTTCCCCAGGTCAGGAAGAAGCTTATTAAGTAAGATATTCCAAAAGGGACTATAGATATGATGAAATAAATGGGAGACAATGTAGACGCTTTATGAACCAGTTGTTTATGTTTCCAAGTTTCTAAAGACACTATACCTATACGGTCCTTTCATGGTTTTGTTATATATTGTAATAAGTATGTTTAAATTTTGAAGTAATAACAATGTATGTAAAGTATGGGTCGTTATAGTTGGTATCAGAGGAAAGGTGTAGTCAACCTTTGGAAACAAGGATGTGAAAGCCTTAGTAAGAATCCTAAGGATAAGTCTAAGCATAGAACACAATCTTAGTGTTTTAGAAATGGCCATGAACAACCTATGATAAGACCTTAAGTGTGAAATTTTATTCTTGATTATGTGGTTTTCCTATTGTAATTAGTGTTTCTCACACTTTTCTTCTTGGTTTTAGTCAATGGCTGGAACCCGAAGGAACCGTGTTAATGCAGAATGTGACAGGAAATGCAATGATTGTCCCCCTAAGAAACCAAATGTTATGGGAGATGGAATGAAAAATCTTGTAGCCATGCTCACACAACTTTCTCAAGCTATGAATTATGCAGGACTTCCAAACGAGCAAAGGAAGGAGCAACATTCTGTTGAATCCTTCATGAGGAAACATCCACCTTCATTCAGTGGGTCTACTGATCCATTAGTTGATGAACAATGGATTAGTACTACTGAAAAGATATTTTAAGTTCTCCAATATTCTGAACATGATAAAGTCATCCTAGTAGTGTATCGTTTGAAAGGAGATGTTGATCAATGGTGGAATCTTATTAAGAATACGAGGCAAAGGGATGAAATTGAGTCCATGGAATGGGATGAGTTCAAGAACTTATTTTTCAATAAGTACTTCCCTCGTATTCTCCAAACAAAGATGGAGAAAGAGTTTCTTGAACTGAAGCAAAATGATGATGAATCTGTTGGTACTAATGAAGCAATTTTTTCAAGACTTGCAAGGTACGCTTCTGGTATTATTATCCAACCTGAGAGTAAGATCGATCGATTCTTTAGTGGATTAAAAACAAGTCTTCGAAGGGCGTTAGCCATAAGGGACTTCAATAGCTATGAGGAAATCGTTCGATGTGCTCTCAAAGTCGAGATGGAGATTGGAGTAACCCATCAGTCATATGGGTTTGATAAGAAGAGGAAAATGGAATTCAAAGGAAAATCTAAAGAGCACACTGAAAAGAAGATGAGCTTTCCTTTATGCTCAAAGTATGGAAAGAAACATGGAGGGAGTTGTCTTAAAGGGACAAGTAAATGTTTCAAATGTTGAAAGGAAGGTCATCGGGCATTTGAATGCTGCAATGATGGGAAGAAGATTTCTAATGATGCAAACAAAGGAAGGGACACACAGAATGAACCTACTACACTTCAATGTTTCAAGTGCAAGGAGATGTGGAATTATTCCAATCAATGCCCAAATCCAAGGGTTGATGATGATGGTCGATGTCAACAAACTATTAAGGCTAAAGACAAAGGAAAGTCACATGCAATTTCTATCAGTGATGTGGAGTATGATAACGATGTGGTGAAAGGTACACTTACCATCCACTCCAAAGTATCAAATGTTTTATTTGATTCTAGATCCACCCACTCTTTTATTTCTGATGAATTTTATAAGGGTATCACCGTATTACCTCAATAATTAGACGTTGAGTTGGCTGTGACAACTCCTAATGGCACAAAAATCGCATCAAAATTTTATAATTCTTCCCCGAATGAAGTTTGTGGGAAAGTGCTTCCTACAAATCTTGTGATCCTTCATATAGTGGAATTTGATGTGATTCTTGGTATGGATTGACTTTCTCTATATGGAGCTCATATCAATTTCCAAAGAAGGCAAGTCACATTTCATATTCCAGATCAATCTATGATCGTCTATCGATGCAAGGATGAACATAACCTTCCAGTGGAAATTTCTTCCATCTTATGGGTCTTTACTCCACTTAATGAAGGTTATTTATCTCAAATGGTTGGTGAGAAACTCACAATTAAGAATATTCCCATTGTACGGGAGTTTGATTATGTCTTTTAGGAGGAATTGTCGGGTCTTCCACCAAATCGTGAAGTTGAGTTTTCAATAGAACTCGTACCAGGTGCTTTACCTATTTCAAAGACACCTTATAGAATGACCCCAATTGAGCTGAAGGAATTGAAGAAGTAACTCCAAGAGAATCTTGATAAGGGATTCATACGCCCTAGTGCGTCACCTTGGGGAGCACATGTTCTATTTGTTAAAAAAGAAAGATGGATCAATGAGACTCTGCATTGATTATTGAGAACTTAACAAGATCACTATCAAGAACAAATATCCTCTCCCACGCATTGATGACTTATTTGACCAACTACGCGGAGCTCAATACTCTTCCAAGATTGATCTTCATTTAGGGTATCATCAATTAAGGGTCAAAAGGGAGGATATACCAAAGACGTATTTCCGTACAAGGTATGGACACTATGAATTTATAGTGATGCCATTTGGTCTTACTAATGCCCCTGCTATCTTCATGGATCTGATGAATAGAGTCTTTAGAGACTATCTTGATCAATTTGTGGTAGTCTTTATAGACGATATTCTTGTCTATTCAAAGAGAAAGGAAGAACATGAAGATCACTTGAGAATTATATTGAAGACCCTGAGAAAGGAGAAGCTTTATGCCAAATTTACCAAGTGTGAATTTTGGCTTCAAAAGGTTGCATTTTTGGGTCACATAATCTCAAAAGATGGGATATCTGTGGATCCAGCAAAAATAGAGGTTATCGAAAGATGGTCGAGACCAAAAACAGTGACTGAGATCCGAAGTTTTCTTGGTTTGGCTGGATATTATCGACGTTTTGTGAAATATTTTTCACGATTATCTAATCCACTCACCAGGTTGACTCGGAAAGGAGTTAAGTTTGTTTGGACGGAGGAATATGAAGAGAATTTCAAGGATTTGAAGAGAAGGTTATCCAGTGCACCTGTGCTCACATTGCCTTGTAGTGGAGAAAGGTTTGTGATCTACAGTGATGCATCCAAGGAGGGTTTGTGGTGTGTTCTTATGAAAAATGATATGGTGATAGCTTATGCCTCACGATAGTTGAAAATATATGAGAAAAATTACCCAACTCATGATTTGGAGTTAGCTGCGGTAATCTTTGCATTAAAGATTTGGAGGCATTACCTTTATGGTGAAAGGTGTGATATTTATACTGATCATAAAATTTTAAAGTATATTTTCACACAAAAGGAGCTGAATATGCACCAAAGAAGATGGTTGGAGATGATTAAGGATTATGACTGATCAATTCATTACCACCCTGGGAAAGCAAACAAGGTGGCAGATGCATTAAGTCGACAAGACCATGCTAGTTTATCCATGATGAGGATCAAAAAAGATCTAATATTTATGGATTTACAAAGGATGGATCTTGGAATTATAATGGAAGGGGGAAAATTGTATCTTTCTCAAATGAATGTTCAACCATCTATACGTGTGAAGATTAAAGAGGCGCAGAAAGAAGATGTAGAGTTAAAAAAGAAGGTGAGAAATGTTCCTGAATTTAACCTTGATTGTGATGGGATAATAAAGTTCAGGAATCAGGTTTGTGTTCCTCCCATCCCCAAATTAAAGAAGGATCTTCTGGATGAGGCTCATAGTTCTTCATTCTCTATTCATCCTGGAAGCACGAAGATGTATAGGGACCTGAAAGAGTACTTCTGGTGGGATGGCATGAAAAGAGATGTTGCTGAATATGTCTCTCGATGCTTGGTTTGTCAGCAAGTTAAAGCTGAGAGACAGAAGTCTAAGGGGATGTTACAACCATTACCCATACCTGAATGGAAATGGGAAAACATCACTATGGACTTTGTCACAGGACTTCCTAAAACATCCAGAGGTAATAATGCTATCTGGGTCATAGTTGATCATCTTACAAAGTCTACACACTTCATCGCTATTAGAGAGTATTTCTCTCTAGATCAGCTTGCCAGGATATATGTGAAGGAAGTGGTAAGATTGCATGGAGTACCACTTTCTATTATATCTGATCGGGATCTGAGATTTACCTCAAAGTTCTGGAGAACTCTTCAGCATACTCTGGATACAGAGTTGAGTTTCATCATTTCTTATCATCCTCAGACAGATGGTTAGTCTTAGAGAACAATTCAAACTCTAGAAGATATGTTGAGAGCCTGCTCTATGGATTTCAAAGGTGGTTGGGATCAACACCTACCTTTGGTGGAATTTTCTTATAATAATAGCTTTCACTCCAGTATTCAGATGGCTCCTTATGAAGCTCTCTATGGAAATAAATACAGGACTCCAACTTGATGGGATGAAGTTGGGGAAAGAAAGCTATTAGGACCTGATCTTGTTGATGAAATGGCAGAAAAGGTCAGATCTATTCAACAACATATAAGAGCAGCTCAGAGTCGACCGAAAAGTTATGCCAACAACCGAAGAAAAGACCTAGAGTTTGAAGTGGGTGATAAAGTGTTCTTACGAATATCTCCCTGGAAGAGGGTCATGAGATTTGGAAAGAAGGGGAAGTTGAGCCCTAGATTTATCGGTCCTTTCGAAATACTGGATCGTGTTGGGAAGGTAGCTTACCGATTGGAACTTCCACTGAATCTCTCTCAATATCACGATGTGTTCCATGTATCTCTCCTGAGAAAGTACATACCTAATCCTTCACATGTACTCAGCTCAGAAGTTGTAATGCTGGAGCAAGATCTTTCTTATGAAGAACAGCCGATAGAGATTCTGGATCGTAGCGAAAAAGTCCTAGGAAACAAGACCACTCTCTTAGTGAAAGTTTTATGGAGGAACCACCAATTAGAAGAAGCTACATGGGAGCTTGAGGATATGATGAGGGAGAGGTATCCTCATCTGTTTGTTACAAAGTGACGAATTTCGAGGGCAAAATTCATTTTAAGGGGGGTAGAATGTAACACCCGAGACTTTTATGAGAAATATTTTGTTTTTATGTTATATAAATCATCAATGGAATCTTTCACTACACACAACACTATCTTGGCATGCTTTACACACAACCACGGCCTTCCTCGATAGCTTGCGTCGTACGCAATACCGAGTTTCACTAAACAATGATATGCTATTAAAATATTATTAAAACTAGCTGTTATGAATAGTACTAACTGAATTTTGAATTTTATAACAACTTATACATTTTCTAGAATGAGGTATAAAAGCAAAATCAGTTTTTTTGGATAAAAGAAATATTTTTCAAAAAATACAGTTTTGCCGCCTTTTGATGGTGCACCCACATTAAATCTAGTTTTTGACATGTTTATAAGTTCAGTTTGACATAATAAAATTCTTCTTTTGAATCAGGGTATAAAAATTTACTTTGGATAATTTTTTGATATTTTTCTGATAACTTTCATATTTTGATGAATAGTAAAAATGCGTTAATTTTTAATTAAAAACAACTTTTTTCATTGAGATAATTTATATGGATAAATTATAATATTTAATGGTTTTAAAGTATAAATATAATATATTTTTACCATTTAATATAATGTATGTCATTAGCATTAATTTCACATTGAATTCATAGGTAAAAACATTTCAATCTTTGGCAATGTTTTAACTTCTAAAACCCGTTTTCTTAACAACGAGATTTATTTTAAATTAATTACTGCAACTTATATGTTTTGAATTTGAAAAATGGATTCCATATTCAGAATAAGTGGGTCCAAATTATGTTAATAGAATACTTTTTATTTTTGTGCATTATGAATAGTAACTACGGTAAATTTTATTTACCATAGTTAAAGGTAAATCGGGTAATTAAGGGTAAATATAAGATTATAAAATTACCCTAAAACCTGCCAAAATCCTATTGGATGGCTAAAAGTCAACCCATATCACCTAAGGGTCGGATTAGATTCATTTAATAGACTTTTTCCATGAAAATAATTTAATTATTATTAAAACCAAAGAATGTGACAACATGTCACTTTCTTAAATCTTATAAGTATAATAATTTTAATTTGGTGATAAACTTAATGAAACTTCGAACATGAATAGTCTCCAGAAATCTAATACAATTATCTACATCATAGTAATTTATTTAGAATTTTTAGGGATTAAATAATTATCATTAATTATGACACAATAGTGATTTTGAAATTATTTTATTAATTAAAATATCAAATAAATGGTTTTAAAATATTAAAATAATTATTATATGCACTTTTTAATGTGCTCCAATAATTTTATAGATACATATGACATTTTATTAATATATTAAAGCTTTTAGTTTGAACAAATACTCTGTATATATTTTATTTAAATTCAAATAAATGAATATTGTCAAAATTGAAACTATTGTTATTTTATAAAAATAACATATTATAAATTTTTTTAAAAATCACAAAAATATTTAAAAATTATAAATTAAAATTTATATGGTCTACAATGTCATGAATTGTCAAATTATGGAAAATTCACAACACATATGTAATTATTAATAATAATTTAAAATTTAGAATATTATTACCACAAATATAATTAAATTGATAAATAAGGATAAATCAAGTTGATAATGTTTAAAATAAATTCCTAACATGTCTAAATTATATTGGTTGATGATATTACAACCCTATCTCATCTAATCTTCGGATATGAGTCATTTTTGAAGTTTTTAAGTGGGGTTGGGATTTAATATAAACTAATATTTCTTATATTTCCAAAGGTGCCCCTCTCCTCCCTTATAAAAGGGAACCTCCTCCCTCTCCTCCTCACACCTATTTGAGACTTCAAGCTCGGCCAAACCCTGACCATTTCACTTCCCCTCTTCCCTAGAATCATCCTAGAGGTTCTGGTCTTCTTCAAAGACCAACCCTAGTTCCCTAAGGGGAGGTTAAGAAGAGGTGCGTCAAAAAGAGGTAATATCCATTACCGATACTTTCCAAATTCTTTCTTCTTAAACTTCTTCTTCTTTAGTTGTTTCATTATGAAGTAATAAAATCAGTATCACTCATATACTTATATGTTATTATAAGTATGAAACAACCCTATTTCAACATCTATCCATCCTATGGAAAACGAAATCACCGTGCGTGCGTATGTACAAAATACCGTCTCCACGCCGTGGTGTAATCTATTTTCCCCCACCACCTTACTTGGATGGGTATAATGGTGTAAATAATTACTATATATGATTATTTTAAAGTGATATTTATTCTGAAATAGTATACATACACTCCAATACAATTCCACGATCATGAGAATGATATCATCGCTCGTGCGTACGTATGGAATACCGTCTCCACGATGTGATGCGATTCGTTCTACATGATCTTCATTGCATAATGATTGTATAAATGAATTGAATGAATTGAATGAATAAATATGATATATAGTACATTAATACCATTCTGTAAATGATGTATCTATAACCTAAAGATAAGAATAAGAATTTATTCGACAAAACATGCATAAGAACAAAAAGTTATAAACACCCGAATAACAAGTAGCAATGAAATATTACTACTAAGAAGCTAAGAATATGACCAAATATGATATCATAACAATAATTATGATTATGGAATAAGTCAATAACATTATTTAAATCATTATATAGGAGGTTTGGACACTTACGAGTCAAATCATACCTAAGGTAAGGGAAATATCACAATATCATTTTTATCCGAGATTGTTTATACATTAGTATTTACTGGGGTGTATTTTATCATCCACATCCATGTTTCCTCAATATGTAATATTATTTCCATCCACCTACAATTTTTTAAATCCAATTTTACCCTTTGGTAAGTTTTTAGTAATGGTTTTTAAAGGAATCTTTTGTCGTTTTTCATACGAGGTACTTTTTGACTTTTCCTACAAAAGTACGAAGAATGTTTTTTTAACTTATACGGCATGAATGTATTTTTAAAACATTATTTCCAAGAAGATTCCTTTACAAGTTTCCAAGTTTATTTTTAATCAAATTCTTTTAGTTTAAAATTGTATGACATTTTAAAGAAAGGAAAGTGTTTTTGATGTAGAAAGGATATTTTCCTCAAGAATGGAGTTCAAGTGTTTTATCAAAATTATTTTCCATCTAAGATAATAAAGGGTTCTATTTATATCCCTATTATTACATTGATTTGATTATGTTGTGATGGAATTAATTTTATGAATTCCTTTATTTTATATGAGTTGTTTTATGATGTCATGATGTTTAAGATTCCCATTTTTATTACATGGGTTATGCTATGATGTATGGTTTATGATTTTGTGGCACACATAATAATGGTATCATTATGAGATGGGTGGGACCTATATCTCCCTCCAATGAATTGGGTAAAGATTTTATATCTCATGAGATAGACATGGATGGAATGGTAGGTTATACCTTTTCAGTGAAACAGAACTGAAACAAGGAGTGAACTCGGTTCAGAAATGGACTTTGTCCACTAAGATAGTCTTGGAAATGAGTCTTGACTATTAAGAAATGATTCTCTATGTTTATGTGTGTATTCCACAAAGTTTCATGTTTTAAGTTTTGATTATTGGGATTTCATTTCACTAATATTATTTATCCCATGTTATGAAATTATACTCTGTTTTGCAGGTTACGATTTCCAAAATGTTATGTTCTTATGAATATGATGTGATTGATATTTCTTTTGTTTACCCTTACTGATCATTTGAGCTCACCCTTTTGTATGTTTTTCTTTCCCCCAGTCAGGAAGAAGCTTATTAAGTAAGATATGCCTAAAGGGACTATAGATATGATGAAATAAATGGGAGACTGTGTAGACGCTTTATGAACCATTTGTTTATCTTTCCCTGTTTCTAAAAACACTATACCTATACGGTCCTTTCATGGTTTTGTTATATGTTGTAATAAGTATGTTTAAATTTTGAAGTAATAACAATGTATGTAAAGTATGGGTCGTTATAATTATTTTCCCAAGCCCAATTTTAAAAATTGAAAGGACATAATTTATTTAATGTGGGTAGAATGTAACACCCCAAGCTTCCACGGTATGCTTCTCTCTGAATAATACAATAGCGTGTGTTGTACGCAACTTCAAGTTCTAACACACACCACAACTAATAAAACTAGTCGTTATGAATAGTAATACCCACTTTTTTATATTTTATATATTTTATCTTTCAAAATGGACTTCATTTTTGGATTTTTAATATCGAAATTATCCTAGGGTAAAATTTTGGTACTTTTTAGATAACATTCACATTTTGATAAATAGTGAAAATTACTAAATTTTTATTAAAAACAACCTTTTTAATCGAAATAATTAATAGTGATAAATTATGTATTTGATTGGTTATAAAGTATATTTAGAATATATTTTTACAATTTAATACAATTTTTTCATTGGACATAATTTCACATTTAAACCGGACATAAACAAGTGTCAATCTTTTGATAGTTATTATCTCTTAAAAATACGCTTTTTGTTTTGACAGCGGGAATTAATTTTAAATTAATTTCTGCCACTTCTGTGTTTTGAATTTGGAAAAATGGACTCCATATTTTTAATTAGGATGTCCAAATTGTGTAAATAGGTAACTCTTATTTTTAGACATTTTGAATAATTACTTCGGTAAATATTTTATTTACCATGGTTAAATGGTAAATCCGATAAATAAGGGTAAAAAATAATTTTATAATAATAATAAATTACCCTAGAACATTTCCTAACCTTATTGGTGAATACATGTCCGACCATGAGAATCTTTGGGTCGATTTTGGGACCTCATGGAGCCACTTGTAGGTGATATGGACACTTTATATTAATTAAGTTTAAGTAAATACAAAAATGGCATAAGCATATATCTTTTAGAAAAACAATTTTTATATAGGTTTATATATGTTATATTTTCGACTATAAATTTTAATTATAAATCTAAAAATATTTCCTACATAATGGTATTTTATTTATAATTTTTAGACATTAAATAATTTAGTTTATTTATGACAAAATGATGATATAATAATTACCATATTAATGAAAGATTAAAATAATTGATATTATAAATACCCAAATAAATTTAATTTGAGACTTTTTATTAATTGAAATAATTTTCTAGTTTAATATGATATATTTTTAATGTTTATATAAATTGTTTTCGAAGTAATAATTCGGTTATGAATTTATCAAAAACAAAATACCCAATAGTTTCAAAATTGACATAAAAGAGTTTTTAAAACAAATATTATATTATTAATTGATATTCAATTCATAAAAATCTAAGGTTTGGAAAAAGTACTTATATAATGATAGTTTTATCATTAATGGACCACTTGGGGTCGCATGGATGTATATAGTAAGTTTATTAACTATATAATATAAAAATACAAAGTGACATGGAAAATGTCAATCTAATTAACTAAGGGTTAAAACTAAAATATAAGGTTAATATAATGACCCAAACCTGTCTAAAATATATTTTTTGAATGGAATTATACATATAACCACATTAACTTTTTTAATAATCCACTTTGGAGCCTTTAGAAACAGAATATGAATTTATTATAAAATAATACTTTAAGTTTTTTCTAAAGAGCCCCTCCTCCCCCTTATAAAAGGACAACACTTCTAACCAAAACTTCACACCTTCAAAGCCTTTTGTCTTGGCCAAAAACTGCCCAAATATCCTCCAAAATTCCCTAACTTCAACCTAGAGTCCTTATTTTGATCATAAAGCCAACCTATGGAGCCCTTTTGATCAAATAAAAAGGAAGAACCTGAAGAAGAGGTAATGTTTTCACCGCCCTCTTTCAAGTTCCTTTCTTCTTCCACTTCTTCTTTCTTTGTTATTTCCATTCTAAAATAATAACTCCAGTATATTCTATATACTGTGATGTTATTATAAATATGGTAAAACCATATTCAGTATTCTATCCATCCTTTGAATGACATGTCACCATACGTGCGTACGTACGGCCTACTGTCTCCACGTCGTGGTTTAATTGTTATTCAATATATTATTATTTGGATGGGTATAATAATGATATTTAATTCATTTAAATAATAAATATAACATGATAATTATTCTGTATATATGATATACCATCCAATTTTATATTATTTTAATATCAAAATAATGACATTGTCGCTCGTGCGTTCGTACGGATTATCGTCTCCACGAACGTGATGAGATTCATTCCCCATCATATCCATTCAAGAATAAATTTCATTTGATGAATAAATATAATTTTTAGAGACATGATATCATTCTGGATATGAATAAGATAAATCCCATCCATAACAAATATGGCTCGCATAACAAATAATATAAAGGAAAACGAATATGTTAACACCCGAAATGACGATAATACTAAGATATTATTAACAAATCAATGTTAAAAGATCATATATGATATCATATTAATGTATATGATTATTGGAGAATTCAATAACAATTATTTAAACATTATAAAGGAGGATAAACTACCCTCGACCAAGGAAAAAGTACATGTAAGTGGTTTCTTATCTCACTTTTAATTCCGTGAGATTTCCATTGTTCACCACTTATTTATTGCATGTGGTGTGTGTACTGCCCATGTTTGTATTAATTGTGTAATATACTTTAATTAATTGATAATTAAATCATTATTTTATGATCCTTCATTCATTGGTGTATGTTTCATAAGTTACCAAATCAATAATGGAATTTGAAATTTCAATTTTACTCATTCGGCTTTATGCATACTTCATTGATTGTTTTACTCCAAGATTATGTGTGGAATCACTATTCATTTTCTTATGTCATAATTTCCACTCCCCTTTATGTGGATATACTTTTAATACACATAATCACTCCTTTGATAAATTCTCAAGTCATCGGTATGAACTTGGTAAGAGTAATTTTTACTCAATCTCCATTTGTTGAGTTAAACATCGAATTCATTGGGTTGTTTTTACAAGAATATGTGTGAATATCCTTTGATTGTTTTAAACTTAATATACAATCATATTGAGTGTATTTATATTTTTAACACATAATTATGTCGTTGATTTATCGTTAACCGAATGATACAGCCTTTATGAGAGATTTCATCTCAATTTACATTCCATTGAGACTCCTTTGTTGGTATACACCAAATCACTTTTATATGGTGTATATAATGTACTTTGACATAGTATATCATGAATCCCTTTATTCTCATGATATTAAAAAGTTTTTATTACCTCAATTATTTGTATTCAACTGTCTCTCTTTTGGTTATGAACTCTAACTAAAATATCATTTTAAAATGTTTTAAAGATTTATTATTCTAAATCTTTCTCATTAATGTCCATGTTTTAAAAAATGGTTTTAGGGATTTATTTATATGTAAATTAATGTTTTAAAATTAAAATTCATTTTAAAAGTTTCAAAGTGGTATGGGAAACTTTTATTCAAAAATCTATTTTTAAAATGGTTTCTTGACAAGTAGTGTGACTTTTAAATTATTTCAAGAAAAGGGGGTATTTCTCACAAATAGTTTTGATGATTATTTTCATCTGTGTCAATATCATTCATTATTCTCGATTGAGGTTAATTTTTTACAATAAAATCTTCCATATTGTATTAAATGAGTTATGTTTGATTGTGGATGTGCTATTTTTTATACAATTCATGGTTTATGGAGAAAGTATTGAAATTTCGTATGCTAGTTTTAATACGAATGTTTATGTTATGTTTAAACCTATTCATATGGGGAATGTATTAGACTTAGTAAGTGACGACTGGAGCCCACTATAGCTCCTCAATGAATCGGTAGGTCTCATGGGACAAACTAGTGTTTTGGCACAAGGCCTTGACAAAAACTTTTTTGTAGTCTCGGTAAGAGGCCTTGACTATGTGGTTGTGATAGTCTGGCATTATGCATTCCATCATTATGAAAGTGGTTATTGATACTTCATGTGATTATTCGACTACTAGAATATACATGTGAATAAGTAAATGGAATTATTTCATTTTATCTTTTCCATATTATGCTTAATTTAATGTTTAAAAGGATTTTGTTTTAGTTATACATTTCCTTAAATTTTTATTCTTATTTATGAAATTTTCCGCTATATTGTTATCCTTACTAGGTATTTGAGCTCAGCCCTTTGTATGTTTTATTTTTTCTAGGATGTGAAGAATTATTTTATGAACGACCTACAGGGATAGTATAAGGGGATATGAGTGTCGAGACAAGATGTTGTTGTAGTTTTCACTTTATGATGTAATGTAAACTTTATGAATGTATCTAGTTATTCCAAGGCTACTAAACTAATTGGTATTTTGAGACTTGATCTTTTGTGATCATGCCATTATTATGTAATAATGCACCAAATCTGGGTAACTGGGGTCAGGGAATTACACTAGCTCAGATTGGACATGCGCGAGGTTTCGAGGCTTGGGTAATTATTTATATAATAACAAATAATTTAATTATTTAATTTAATTTTAGTGTTAAATTAAATTAATTCAAATTTAATTTTTTTTAAAATATAATATTTTAATATTCATAAATTGTGATTACTTTAATTTTAGTATTAAATTAAATTAAGTAATTAATTTAATTTTTAGAATAATAAATAAATTAATGATTGGTCAAAATAAGAATGAAATATTTGAATAAATTATTTGAATTTAAATTATTTATTTAATTTATTTAAAAACACTCTTACTTTAAATTTATTTTAATTTAATTTTATCATGCTTTAAATTAATTGTGATGGCTGGTCTTAAGAAACTTATTGTCCATGTGTGTTTCTATTTTATTTATCTACTTAATTAATTATTTTATTGTGTGTGATGAATGTAATTAATTAAGATAGTCTATGCATCATTAATTTTTCTCGATTATTTCATATAAGGGTCCGTGTGCCCAGATAAAATTAATTTATCTGTATTTTGTACTCCTGATACCCCCTTGCCTTCATGCAATTATTGATGAACTATGATGAGGATGATACAAGACACGGAAAGTTACAAGTTAAGGTGAAATCTAGATGAGTAGTAGACACACTTCATGAGGGATAAGATTTATTATGAGTCAATATACGACTCAAGTATGATTCCCCTAGGTCATGGTTGATCCATTAAATTTAAATGGATCAACAAATATGAGATTCTCAAGACCAGTTGCTTATTTTTATTTCCTTCATTATTTTTTTTATTATTTTAATGTATTTTCATGAAAGCGAGAAACACATAAAATAATAAACAATAAAATGCATAAATACATGATAAATGATTTTCTATTATTGTTTAGTTATAAGAGTGACAACATAGTATGAACATATTAATAAAATTAGATTACTTTTGTTGAAAAAAATACTAAAAACCCTCAAAGAAATATTAAGTCAATAAATTCCTTCATTTATTTGAATTTGAACAAAACTAGGTGTTCAGGAGGTAGTTCTTATGAGAGTGATTGGTTAACTTAACAAAAGTTGGAAGTAATGAAATATCCAAATCTAGCTTGTTGAAAATTTATAGTCAAGAAATGAGTAAATAATATTAATGATTTTAGAAGTTGGGACTTCACTCAACAAATCAAGGATCCACGTGTTAATGAAGATGGCTAGTCAAATGTCTACCTTGAACTCTTTGAGTAGTGGCATAGCCAAATATTGTAGACTATAAGAGGAGGTTCAAGGATCCTTTCCACTAAAATACTCAAGTGGTAGTGTATTATGATTCTAGTATTGTGGGTTGTTAGAATTAAATAAAATAGAGGGATACGTCTAATGATTAAATTAATCAATAATTCATAGTCGATAATAAAGAAAACTTTACTAATATTATAGATTTAGATTTTGTAGAAAATGGGAAGAAATACTAAAAACACATTGCGATTAATTCTAGTCAAATTTAATGTCTTATACAGCATGAGTTTCCAAAGAGTAGTATAAGAGCATGTGCACAATACTATGATATAGTAAATTTAAAGTGGTGGAGTCTCTAATATCTATTAAGTCACCTTAGGAAGTGAGGGTGTTAAAAATTCTTACATGAGACTCTTGTATTATGCATACGATGGTTATGTCATAATGATATCATCAATGTTTGATGTAAGATGTGGATAAAACATTAGGACATGGATGATTTCACATGTTGTATCATCTCCAAGAATCTTGTAATGAGAAACTGAAGTGCATATATGAATACGTGATGGTTACAATAAATATGTGTAAATTGAATGTGGGATCAAGATATTTCAATGGATCCCTTTTTCATATCATTTTCACCCACTTATTCTTGATTCATTTAATATTAAAAGACAATAAGTATGGGAAAACGCCTTGCTACCTTTTAGATAAGGTTCACCATACAATAAAAATATTAAATACATATTAGTCTTTAGTTCTTATGGTGAAGAAGTTGAAATACAAGGTGAAAAAGATAATGGAAATCATGATCTCAAAGTCACCTTTGCAATGTCCTTTAAAGAAAGAGGTATTAAATAGGGGTTATTTCCTTCTCAGATCATGATATAAATTTATGGATGTTTAAATGAAATTAACTGAATCAAATAAGCAATCAGTCACTTATTCTTCAGGCATATTCATCAATTACATGTAATTTTTCTATAATAATTTTCTGTTATTGAATAAAATATGCATAAAAGTTGTGTATTTTAATACAGTAACCAATTAAGGAAAAGAAACATTAAAAGAAGTAAGTTGTGTTATCCAAATGGATGAGAAGGGGTGGCTCTTAAGTCAACAATGAGAAGAACACAACTTTACATTCCTTGTTCAATGATTCTAGTAGAACATTTATTGATTATTACCAATTAATTTATCTCATAAGTCCTTTGGACACAAGGATACATTATTCTAGTTTCAGAAAGAATTTTTTTGTGTTGTCGAATACTCAAGTAATCGTTTAGTGATACATGAATCATTGGCAAGAACTGATGAATATATAATGTAATACTTATATACCCAGTCCTGACAAGATAATACTTTTTCAAGAAAAACTAAATAGTTGTCAAGGCTATATCCAGTATCGTATTTTAATACTTGTAGTTATATACCTTATGTACTATTGAAAAACTTATGTACTTAGTTTTTGGAAAAGAAACCTTTAAAAATAAAGTTAATCCATAATTATTTCATAATTAGTTCAGCTAGAGAGCATAAACTATTCCAACAGTAAGCTAGAGTTACATTATTATACTTCATAAGATTCCTTTAAGTTCTTAAGTAATGTGAAATTGAAGGAAGTTATATGTATGGTTAGAAGAAATGATTTTTTTCAGGCCTATGTGCCAAATAATATATTGGAAAATAATTCATCAATCATTATAATATACCATGGAGTAATTCCTAAAGGTACATTTACTTATCCACATCAATGTTATGATGCTAATAATGAAGATTTATGATGAGTATTACATGTTAACATTGATAAGAAAATGTAGCATGAAGTAATTCCTAAACACACATTTTCTCATATACATCAGATTCCTGATGTAAATAAATGGATTATCAATGTTACAACTTATATTCATTAAAGATACTTCCATTATGAATTGAAAATAATGATGTTATCCCATAACCATATGAAAACTATCTTGAAAAATGGATATCATAAGATCTATATTGTACCACCCTGAGATTTTATGAGATATATTCTTTTTAATTTCTTTCATATCTTCTGTCGTACGCTACACCAAGATTATATTGCACTATATGCAACACCGTATTAGCTTGCAGTATACGCAACACTATTCTTGGATTGTGTTACACACAATTTCAAGTTCGTTTGAAAGTAGTTATTCTATGAAACATTGAGTATATATATATATATATATTCAATGTATAAATGAAATATGGTTAGATTCTATTAAACACAACAATAAAGGAGTCTTGCACTACACGCATCCCTGACTTGGCTTGCATTACACGCAATCGCGACCTTCCTCGATAGCGTGTGTAGTGCGCAATACCGAGTTTCACTAAACAAGGATATATTGTTATAATATTATTATGGACTAGCCATTATGAATATTATTAACTACATTTTTAATTTTATAACATTATTATTCATCTTACACATTTTCTAAAACATGTTATGTGAACAAAATAAATTTTTCGTGTAAAATAAGTATTTTTCATAAAATGCAGTTTTTCTGCCTTTTGATGGCACACCCACTTTAAATATAGTTTTTGATGGGTTTATAAGTTCAATTTGAGAAAATAAAATTCTTATTTGGAATCATTATATAAAAATTTGCTTTGGATAAATTTTTCATATTATTCTTATAACTTTCATATTTTAATGAATAGTAAAAACACGCTATATTTTAAATAAAAACAACTTTTTTCATCGAAATAATTTATATGGTTAGATTATAATATTGAGTGATTTTAAAATATAAATAGAATATATTTTTACCATATAATATAACATAGGTCATTATCATTGATTTTACATTGAATTCATAGGTAAAATCATTTCAATATTTTGCAATGTTTTAACTTTTAAAACTCATTTTCTTACCAATGGGATTAATTTTAAATTAATTTCTGCAACTTCTGTGATTTGAATTAGGAAAAATGGATTCCATATTTGGAATCAGTAGGTCCAAATTATGTTAATAGGCTACCTTTATTTTTGGGCACTATGAATAGTAACTACGGTAAATTTTATTTACCATAGTTAAAGGTAAATCGGGTAATTGAGGGTGAATATAATATTATAAAATTACCCTAACACTTATCTTAATATAATTTGATGATTATATTTCATCCTATGGAATATTTTGGTCGAAATTGAATCCATTGGAACCCACTTGGATGTGATTAATACCTTTAATTTATTTTATTTAAAAGAAAGTAAAATATGTCTCACTCAAACATTAATAATTAAACTATTTTTAATATTAGGTTATAAAGAATATAAATTCGCTTATAAATACTCATTTTAAATCTGAAATGTTTTTCTTTATCATGGTAATTTATTTGTAATTTTTAAGAATTATTTATTTACCTTATTAGCTTATACATTAATGAAGCAGAAATTATTTACTTAGTGAAAAATCAATAATATAGTTTTTATTGAAATAATAATATGCATCAAAAGGCCCAAAAACCTTACCAAGACTTATTGGTAGTGTATATATGAACCCTAAGCATCCAATGGCCGAATTGGTGACCATTTGGATCCTTATAAAGAAGATTGCGACACTTATATTATTTTATTTTAAATGATTCCAAAGTTGTCACCTTCATAACTTAATAAATATAACAATTTACATGTTGTGATTTTAAGATCATAAATTTGAGTAAAAGTATTATTATAAAATATATGAGATTTATCTTCATCATAGGATTTTAGTTTTAATTTTTATGCAACAAATAAGTATATTAAATAATTATACAAAAATGTTATACTAATTATTTTATTGAGAGATATACCAAATAAATAGTTTTAAAAATATTAAAATTGTAACAACCCAAGCTTCCACGGTACGCTTCTCGCTGAATAATACAGTAGTGTGTGTTGTACGCAACTTCAAGTTCTAACACACACCACAACTAATAAAACTAGCTTTTATGAAAAGTAATACCCACTTTTTGAAATTTTATACATTTTATCTTTCAAAATGGACTTCATTTTTGGATTTGGGATATCAAAATTAGCCTAGGATAAACTTTTGGAACTTTTCAGATAACTTTCATATTTTGATAAATAGTGAAAATTACTAAATTTTAATTAAAAACAAATTTTTTAATCAAAATAATTAATAGTGATATATTATGTATTTGAGTGGTTTTAAAGTATATTTAGAATATATTTTTACCATTTAATACAATTTTGGTCATTGTACATAATTTCACATTTAAACCAGACATAAACAAGTGTCAATCTTTTGATAGTTATTATCTCTTAAAAACACGTTTTTGTTTTGACAGCGGGAATTAATTTTAAATTAATTTTTGCCACTTATGTGTTTTGAATTTGGAAAAATGGACACCATATTTGGAATCAGTATTTCTAAATTGTGTAAATAGGTAACTCCTATTTTTAGACATTTTGAATAATTACTTCGGTAAATATTAAATTTACCATGATTAAAGGGTAAATCCGGTAAATAAGGGTAAAAAAATATTATTATAATAATAAATTACCCTAAAACGTGTCCTAACATTATTGGTGGATACATGTCCGACCATGGGAATCTTTGGGTAAATTTTGGGACCCCATTGAGCCAATTTTAGGTGATAGGGACACTTTATATTAATTAAGTTGAAGTAAATACAATAATGACCTAAGCATATATCTTTTAGAAAAACAATTTTTACATATGGTTATATGTGTTATATTTTCAACTATAAATATTCATTAGAAAGATAAACATATTTCTTTCATAATGGTATTTTATTTATAATTTTTATACATTAAATAATTTAATTTATTTATGACACAATGATGATGAAGTAATTACCATATTAATGAAAGACTAAGATAATTGATATTATAAATACCCAAATAAAAGTAATTTGAGTCTTTTTATGAATTACAATAATTTTATAGGTTAATATGACATATTATTATTGTTTATATAAATTTTTTTCAATGTAATAATGATGTTATAAATTTATCAAAAACAAAATACCCAATAGTGTCAAAATTGACATAAAAGAGTTTTTAAAACAAATATTATATTATTAATTGATATTCAATTCCTAAAAATCTAAGGATAGTCCAAAGTACTTATATAATTATATTTTTATCATTAATGGACCACTTGGGGTTTATTGGATGTATATAGTATGTTTATTAACTATATATTATAAAAATACAAAGTGACATGGTAAATGTCAATCTAATTTACAAATGGTTAAAACTAAAAGATAAGGTTAATATAATGACCCAAACCTGTCTAAAATCTATTGGTTGAATGGATTTCGACCTATACCCACCTTAACCCTAGAATAATACACTTTTTATCCTTTTGAAACCGAATATGAATTTATTATAAAATAATTATTTAAGTTTTTCTTAAAGAGTCCCTCCTCCCCCTAATAAAAGGATACCACTTATAACAAATTCTTCACACCTTAAAAGCCTTTTGGATCGGATAAACTCTGCCAAAATATCCTCCCAACTTCCCTCAATTCAACCAAGAGGCCTTAGTTTGATCATAAAGCCAACCTATGGATCCCTTTTGATCAAATCAAAAGGAATAATCCGAAAAAGATGTAATGTTTTCACCACCCTCTTTCAAGTTCCTTTGTTCTTCCACTTATTAATTATTTGTTATTTCCATTATAAAATAATAAATCCAGTATCATATATATACTATGATGTTATTATAAATATGGTACAACCATATTCATTATTCTATCCATCCTTTGAATGACATGTCACCATACGTGCGTACGTACGGCCTACCATCTCTACATCGTGATGTAATTGTTATTCAATATATTATTATTTGTATGGGTATAATAATGATGTTTAATTCATGTAAATAATAAATATAAAATGATAATTATTCTGTACATATGATATACCATCCAATTATATATTATTTTAATATCAAAATAATGATATTTTCCCCTGTGCGAACGTACGGATTACCGTCTCCATGAACGCGATGAGATTCATTCCCCATCATATCCATTCAAGACTAAATTTCATTTGATTAATAAAAATAATTATTAGAGACATGATATAATTTTGGATACGAATAATATACATCCCATCCATAGCAAATACGGCCCGCATAACAAATAATATAAAGGAAAACGAATCCGTTAACACCCGAAACGATGATAATACTAAGATATTATTGACAAATCAATGTTAAAAGATCATATATGATATCATTTTAATGTATATTATTCTTTTATAATTAAATAAAAATTATTTCACCATTATACAGGAGGATAAACTACCCTCGACCAAGGAAAAAGTATAAGTAAGGGGTTTTTTATCTCACTTTTAATTCTGTGAGATTTCCATTATTCACCACTTATTTATTGCATGTGGTGTGTGTACTGTGCATGTTTGTATTAATTGTGTAATATACTTTAATTCATGGATAATTACATCATCATTGTATGATACTTCTTTCATGGTTGTATGTTTCATAAGTTACCAAATCAATAAGGTAATTTTAAATTTCAATTTCTACTCATTCAGCTTTACACAGACTTCATTGATTATTTTACTCCAAGATTATGTGTGGAATCAATATTCATTTTCTTATGTCATCATTTCCACTCCACTTTATGTGGATATAATTTTTATACACATAATCACTCCTTCGATAAATTCTCAAGTCATCGGTATGAACTTGGTAAGAGTAATTTTTACTCAATCTCCATTTGTTGAGTTAAACTCCAATTAATTGGGTTGTTTTTACAAGAATATGTGTGAATTTCCTTTGATTGTTTTACAATTAATATACAATAATATTGTGTTTATTTATATTTTTCACACATAATTGTGTCATTGATTTATCCTTAACCTAATGATATGGCCTTTATGAGAGATTTCATCTCAATTTACATTCCATTGAGACTCCTTTGTTGTTATACACCAAATCACTTTTATATGGTGTATATAATGTACTTTGACATAGAATATCATGAATCCATTTATTCTCATAATATTACAGAGTTTTTATTACCTCAATTATTGGTATTCAAGTGTCTCTCTTTTTGTTAGGAACTCTTACTAAAATATCATTTTAAAATGTTTTAAAGATTTATTATTCTAAATCTTTCTCATTAATGTCCATGTTTAAAAAAATGGTTTTATGGATTTATTTAAATGGACATTAAAGTTTTCAAATTAAAATTCCATTAAAAAGTTTCAAATTTGTATGGGACACTTTGATACAAAAATCTATTTTTAAAATGGTTTCTTGACAAGTAGTGTGACTTTTAAATGATTTCAAGAAAATGGGGGGGTATTTCTCTCAAATAGTTTTGATGATTATTTTCATCTATGTCAATGTCCTTCATTATTCTCGATTCAGGTTAATTTTTTACAATACAATCTTCCATATTGTATTGAATGGGTTATGTTTGACAGTGGATGTTCTATTTTTTATACCATCATGGTTTATATAGAAAGTATTGACATTTCGTATACTAGTTTTAATACGAATATTTATGTTATGTTTAAACCTATTCATATGGGGAATTCATTGGACTTAGTAAGGGATAAGTGGATCCTGCTATAGCTCCTCGATGCATCAGTAGGTCTCATGAGACAAACTAGTGTCTTGGCACAAGGCCTTGACAAAAACTTATTTGTAGTCTTGGCACGAGGCCTTGACTATGTGGTTATGATAGTCTGGCATTATTCATTCCATCATTATGAAAGTGGTTATTGATATTGCATGTGATTAGTCAACTAGTAGAATATCCATGTGAATAAGAAAATGGAATTATTTCATTTTATCTTTGCCATATTATGTTGAAGTTCAAGTTTAAAAGGATTTTGTTTTAGTTATACATTTCCTTAAATGTTTATACTTATTTATGAAAGTTTTCACTATATTGTAATCCTTACTAGGAATTTGAGCTCACCCCTTTCTATGTTTTATTTTTGGGAGGATGTGAAGAAGTATTTTATGAATGATATGTAGGGATAGTATAAGGGGATATGAGTTTGGAGACAAGATGTTGTTGTAGTTTTCACTTTATGATGTACTGTAAACTTTTTGAATGTATCTAGTTATTCCAAGGCTACTAAAATAATCGATCTTTCGAGGCTTGATCTTTTGTGATCATTCCAATATTATGTAATAATGCACCGACTCTGGGTAACTGGGGTCGGGGCGTTACAGTTGGTATGAGAGGAAGTTTATTACAAACCTTGGAAACTATATTTAGATCAACTCTGATTAGAGCACATATCCCTAAGATAGACATTGAGGATTAGTATAGAAGAACTTACTAGAATTTTGGTATTGTGTAGATTTTGTGGGTTTTCCAAGAAATACATCCATGTCTCGATACGAGCAGGTAGAGGCGGCTCTAGAACTGATGTACCTAGGGGTAAAACCTGAAAACACCGCTTTGAGCTAGACTCGAATGGGAACTGGTGCCTGACAACGAGCCTTGTTTCACTCTTGGTTACGACACTCCCGGAGGATATGCTTAGGAAAATTTACATTTTCTTTAAAAATCGATTTGAAGTATAATGAGAGTAAATGAGCATGGTTAATCCTATTGTGTTTCAAATTGAGAATATGGTGACATGATATTCTCTAAATGATTTTATGACTTTTGTTACTCACACAATGCTTTCTGGTTTTGGTCAATGGATGGATTCCAAGGAAGTCATAGTAACTTTGAGAATGATGTACAAGGTGGAAACGGTGGTGGAAATGAGAAAAAATGGAATGTTAATAGGCATAAATGATATTGTGTTTATGCCAAAACAGTTTTCCAAAAATATGATCAATAACATATATATTAACTAACTCTTGGACTCAACAAAGAAGAGAAAGGTGATGAATGATAAGAGCTCTAGCAGTGGAGACCATGGGGAAAAGAATCCTAAATTTCCATCATGTAGGAAATATGGAAGGAGACGCCCATGAAAGTGTCTCAAAGGAACAAAGAAATTCTTTATGTGTTGAAAGAAGGACATAAAGTGAAGAATTTCCGAGGAAAAATTAAGTGTGCTATGGAAGAAAATAAAAATGGTCCCAAGATTCCATTTACTGTCATTTTACATAAATGTAGGGGACCTGGCCATTACCTGAGTGAATGCCCTATTCTATAGGATATTTTCTTTGTCAAAGAAGAATCTATGTGGAAATAAATGGTTGGAGAAATGTTTAAAAAGTATTAGTTCTCCTTGTTGATGGGTTTACTTTGGAATAATTTTCTCTTGTATTTGTAACCCTGTAGTTTTCCATGTGAGAATGATATTTGAGGAAGAATTATCTTTTATCTTGTGGATATAGTTATAAATAACCATTTGGTTTTATATGATCCTTGGGTTTGAGGAAATTACAAGTTATTATAATTTGGGATGAAAATGAAAGGTATGAGATAAAATTTGTGGTTAAATTAGGTTATGGGTATTTTGAGGAATTTATCTCATTTTGGTGTGGTAATAAAATATAGTTTTTGAAAAAGGACAACACACAGACCATGTGACAACCCATCGCGTCGGACAAAGCTGTGGGAATCAAACCCACAACCAAAGTGCGATTGGGATTTATCGCCTATCACTGGACTACGTGAGTTCCCTGGTTAGTGTGACTATTATTTTTAGTTAAATGATTGTATTGGTAAATAATAATTTGATTTGGGATCTTATGTCTTATCAAATGAATACCCTTAGTATAGGAAAATGATTTTGTGATTAAGTGATAAATATTATTTTGGAAGATGTTCGCTTTGTTGGGAACACTATATGCCGAAGTAAAATAGAATAGTGTGGGATTTCATTTGAGGAGTAATGGTGGATTTTTATCTATGTTTTTATTGGGTATTTATAGTGATTTGGGTTATTTATGGAAATGATTAACCTATAATAGAGAATATGTGATTAGGTTAATTACTTTTAAGTTTGAAACTTTAAGAGTAATTGATGTCATTTAGAGAAACCATTTAACGTGCAAGACTACATTACCAAATTCTTCTATGTTTTGAGTTTCAAAATTATTTTGGATTTTATTAAAGGATTTTAAGGACAATTATTTATTGAATGCTATTTATTTAACTTTGGGGTATTGTTGGTTTAATTTTAGAAATTAAGATTACGTTTCTTTCCCTAATGAAATAACCTTTTGGGGGATCATCAGATCTTATACTAGCCGTTTTGGTTTTGATTAATCTCAAAAGACAAGGTAAATATATAGATTATTCTTCTTGGATCATTTGATTCTATAAAAATTTTATTGTAGCTCTTCTTGTGTGACCAAGTCTTCTAGAATACTCATCGTTTAAAAATGAGTTATTAGTAGAAATTTATTAAATAATGAAACTTTACTTAAAAAGTAAGTATATATCTTTATGTTCTTAGTCAATCTTTGAAATTAATTCCTCATCTTTATGTAATGTAACTTTAAAAAAAAATTTGTCCATTTACTTTTCCTACTGGGAAACTAATGACCATTTGTCCCATCAGAGTTTTGTGGTTTTCTTGTTGTTAACTTTCTCCTGATCATGTTTTCTATCCCTCTATATCAGAACTTGACACTTAGTTTATCATCCATATCCATGTTTTTCTACATGGAATCCTAGTATAGGTTATCTCGGGTGACCTTTGTACTTCTCTTTTAAAGTGATAGTTTTATTGACTCTTTTTCCGATGTGGGACTTTCCATTATATTACCAAGCCCAATTTTAGAAATTAAGAGGCCACAATTTTTTGAAGGAGGGGAGAATGTAACACCCCAAGCTTCCACGGTACGCTTCTCGCTGAATAATACAGTAGAGTGTGTTGTACGCAACTTCAAGTTCTAACACACACCACAACTAATAAAACTAGCTGTTATGAATAGTAATACCCATTTTTTGAAATTTTATACATTTTATCTTTCAAAATGGACTTCATTATTGGATTCGGAATATCAAAATTAGCCTAGGGTGAAATTTTGGTACTTTTCGGATAACTTTCATATTTTGATGAATAGTGAAAATTACTAAATTTTTATTAAAAACAACTTTTTTAATCGAAATAATTAGTAGTGATAAATTAGGTATTTGAGTAGTTTTAAAGTATATTTAGAATATATTTTTACCATTTAATACAATTTTGGTCATTGGACATAATTGTACATTTAAACCGGACATAAACAAGTGTCAATCTTTTGATAGTTATTATCTCTTAAAAACACACTTTTTGTTTTGACAACGGGAATTAATTTTAAATTAATTTCTGAAACTTCTTTGTGTTGAATTTGGAAAAATGGACTCCATATTTGGAATCAGGATGTCCAAATTGTGTAATTAAGTAACTCTTATTTTTAGATATTTGGAATAATTACTTCGGTAAATATTTTATTTACCATGGTTAAAGGGTAAATCCGGTAAATAAGGGTAAAAAAATATATTATAATAATAATAAATTACCCTAAAACGTATCCTAGACTTATTGGTGGATACATGTCCGACCATGGACATCTTTGGGTCGATTTTGGGACCCCATGGAGCCACTTGTAGGTGATAGGGACACTTTATATTAATTAAGTTGAAGTAAATACAAAAATGACATAAGCATATATCTTTTAGAAAAACAATTTTTACATAGGGCTATATATGTTATATATTCAACTATAAATATTCATTAGAAAGATAAAACTATTTCCTACATAATTGTATTTTATTTATAATTTTTAAAAATTAAATAATTTAATTTATTTATGACACAATGATGATGTAGTAATTACCATATTAATGAAAGATTAAGATAATTGATATTATAAATACCCAACTAAATGTAATTTGAGACTTTTTAGGAATTAAAATAATTTTATAGGTTAATATGACATATTAGTATTCTTTATATAAATTTTTTTCGAAGTAATAATGCTGTTATGAATTTATCAAAAACAAATTACCCAACAGTGTCAAAATTGTCATAAAACAGTTTTTAAAACAAATATTTTATTATTAATTGATATTCAATTCCTAAAAATATAAGGTTAGGTCCAAATTACTTATATAATGATATTTTTATCATTAATGGACCACTTGGGGTCTCTTGGATGTATATATTATGTTTATTAACTATATAATATAAAAATACAAAGTGACAAGGTAAATGTCAATCTAATTAACTAAGGGTTAAAACTAAAATATAAGGTTAATATAATAACCCAAACCTATCTAAAATATATTGGTTAAATGGATTTAGACCTATACCCACCTTAAAATTTTAATAATAAACTTTGGAGCCTTCAGAAACCGAATATGAATTTATTATAAAATAATACTTTAAGTTTTTTCTAAAGAGCTCCTCCTCCCCCTTACAAAAGGACACCACTTCTAACCAATTATTCACACCTTCAAATCCTTTTTTCTCGGACAAAATCTTCCCAAATATCATCAAAACTTCCCTCAATTTAACCTATAGGCCTTATTTTGATCATAAATCCAACCTAAATAGCCCTTTTGATCAAATCAAAAGGAAGAACCCGAAGAAGAGGTAATGTTTTCCCCACCCTCTTTCAAGTTCCTTTCTTCTTCCACTTCTTCTTTCTTTGTTATTTACATTATAAAATAATAACTCTATTATATTATATTTAATATGATGTTATTATAAATATGGTACATCCATATTAAGTATTCTATCCATCCTTTGAATGATATGTCACCATACGTGCATACGTATGGCCTACCGTCTCCACGTCGTGGTGTAATTGTTATTCAATATATTATTTTTTGGATGGGTATGATAATGATGTTTAATTTATGTATATAATAAATATAACATGATAATAATCCTGTATATATGACATACCATCCAATTCTATATTATTTTAATATCAAAATAATGATATTGTCGCTCGTGCATACGTACGGATTACCGTCTCCACGAACGTGATGAGATTCACTCCCCATCATATCCATTCAAGACAATATTTAATTTGATGAATAAAAATAATTTTTAGAGATATGATATCATTCTGGATATGAATAATATACATCCCATCCATAACATATACGACTCTCATAACAAATAATATAAAGGAAAACGAATCGGTTAACACCCGAAACGACGATAATACTAATATATTATTAAAAAATCAATGTTAAAAGATCATATATGATATCATATTAATGTATATGATTCTTTTATAATTCAATAAAAATTATTTCACCATTATACAGGAGGCTAACCTACCATATACCAAGGAAAAAGTACAAGTAAGGGGTTTCTTATCTCACTTTTAATTCTGTGAGATTTCCATTGTTCACCACTTATTTATTGCATGTGGTGTGTGTACTATCCATTTTTGTATTCATTGTGTAATATAATTTAATTCATGGATAATTACATCATCATTCTATGACCCTTGCTTATTGGTTGTATGATTAATAAGCTATCAAATCAATAAGGGAATTTGAAATTTCAATTTCTAATCATTCGGCTTTACGCATACTTCATTGATTATTTTACTCCAGGATTATGTGTGGAATCACTATTCATTTGCTTATGTCATAATTTCCACTCCCCTTTATGTGGATATAATTTTGATACACATAATCACTCCTTTGATAAATTCTCGAGTCATCGGTATGAACTTGGTAAGAGAAATTTTTACTCAATCTCCATTTGTTGAGTTAAACATCCAATTCATTGGGTTGTTTTTAAAAGAATATGTTTGAATGTCCTTGGATTGTTTTACACTGAATATCCAATCATATTTAGTGTATTTATATTTTTTACACATAATTAGGTAGTTGATTTATCCTTAATCTAATGATACGGCCTTTATGAGAAATTTCATCTCAATTTACATTCCATTGAGACTCCTTTGTTGTTATACACCAAATCACTTTTATATAGTGTATATAATGTACTTTGACATAGTATATCATGAATCCCTTTATTCTCATTATATTAAAATGTTTTTATTACATCAATTATTTTAATTGAAGTGTCTCTATTTTGGTTTGGAACTCTAACTAAAATATCATTTTAAAATGTTTTAAAGATTTATTATTCTAAATCTTTCTCATTAATGTCCATGTTTTAAAAAATGCTTTTAACAATATATTTATATGGACATTAAAGTTTTAAAATTAAAATTCATTTTATGAGTTTCAAAGTGGTATGGGACACTTTGATTCAAAAATCTATTTTTAAAACGGTTTCTTGACAAGTAGTGTGACTTTTAAATGATTTCAAGAAAAGGGGCGGTATTTCTCTCAAATTGTTTTGATGATTATTTTCATCTTTGTCAATATCCTTCATTATTCTCGATTTAGGTTAATTAGTTACAATACAATCTTCCATATTGTATTGAATGAGTTATGTTTGATCGGGGATGTGCTATTTTTTATACCATTCATGGTTTATGGAGAATGTATTGAAATTTTGTATGCTAGTTTTAATACAAATGTTTATGTTATGTTTAAATCTATTCATATGGGGAATGCATTGGACTTAGTAAGTGACGGGTGGATCCTGTTATAGCTTCTCGATGCATCGGAAGGTCTCATGAGACAAACTAGTGTCTTGGCACAAGGCCTTGACAAAAACTTATTTGTAGTCTTGGAACGAGGCCTTGACTATGTTGTTATGATAGTCTGGCATTATGCATTCCATCATTATGAAAGTGGTTATTGATATTGCATGTGATTATTGGACAATTATAATATCCATGTGAATAAGTAAATGGAATTATTTCATTTTATCATTTCCATATTATGCTGATGTTCAAGTTTAAAAAAGATTTTGTTTTAGTTATACATTTCCTTAAATGTTTATACTTATTTATGAAATTTTTTGCTATATTGTTATTCTTACTGGGCATTTGAGCTCACCCATTTATATGTTTTATTTTTTCCAGGATGTGAAGAAGTATTTTATGAATGACCTGCAGGGATAGTATAAGGGGATATGAGTGTGGAGAAAAGATATTGTTGTAGTTTTCACTTTATGATGTAATATAAACTTTATGAATGTATCTAGTTATTCCAAGGCTACTAAACTAATCGGTCTTTCGAGACTTGATATTTTGTGATCATGCCAATATTATGTAATAATGCACCGACTCTGGGTAACTGGGGTTGGGACGTTGCAAAAATAAATATTATATTAACTATTTAATGTTCTCCACGAATTTTCTAGACAAATTTGACATGTTAGGAATCTATTAAATATTTGTTTTAGAATATATCCTCTATGTGGATTTTATTTAAATTAAAATAAATGAATAATGTAAAAATTGACACTATTTTTATTTTATAAAAATAACATATTATAAAATTGTTTAAAAATCACAAAAATATTTAAAAATTATAAGTTGAAATTTATATTGTCGAAAATTTCATAAATTATACAATTATAGGAAATTCACAACACATAAGTAATTTTTTATAACAATTTAAAAATTAGAATCTTATTACCACAAATAAAATTAAATTGATTAAATAAGGATAAATGAAGTTGATAATGTTTAAAATAAATTCCCAACATGTCTAAATTTTATTTCTGGATGAGATTACAACCATATCTTATCTGATCCTCGGATTTGAGTCATTTTTTGAGGTTTTTATGTGAGGTTGAATTTATTATAAATTAATATTTCTTATATTACCAAAGGTGCCCCTCTCCTCCATTATAAAAAGGTTACCCCTTCCCCCTTCTCTTTACACCCTTTTGAGCCTTGAAGCTCGGCCAAACCCTACCAAATCCTCATCTCACCCTCTCTAGTAATATAATTGAGGTTCTGGTCTTCTCAAAAGACCAACTCTAGTGCCCTAAGAAGAAGTTTAAAGGAGGTGTGTCGAGGAAGAGGTAATCTCTTCTACCGACTCTTTCAAGTTTCTTTCTTCTTCTACATCCTCTTATTTAGTTTTTTCATTATAAAGTAATAACCTTAGTATTACTTATATACTTATATGTTATTATAAATATGAAACAACCCTATTTCACCTTCTATCCATCCTACGGAAAAGGAAATCACCGCGCGTGCATACGTACGGAATACCGTCTCCACGCCGTGGTGTAATCTGTTTTTCTACCACAACCTTAATTGGATGGGTATAATGGTGTAAATAATAACTATATATGGTTATTATAACATCATAGTAATTCTGAGATATTATATCATCCACTCCAATTCAATTTAATAATTATGGGAATGATATCATCGCTCGTGCATACGTACGGATTACCGTCTCCACGATGCGATGAGATTCATTTTACATGTTAACAATTCAAGAATGATTATAAAGTATATATAATAAGTTATAATGAAATATATGAAATATTAATGATACTATATTTATGTATATGTTATTTACTTACATCTATTAAATTTAATAAGGAAACGAAAACAACGTTCAGGCGTACGTACGGCCTACCGTCTCCATGAATGGTGTATTACTTTCCATTTATAGATATATTATATATATGTATATTATGAATATATATTATATATAAATCATGTTTTATATTATGTAATTAATTATTCATGATCTAAGTAATCATATGAATAATTACAAGTCAAAACAGGGACGATAAATGAAACAATTTTACCCAAAACGCTGCTTTAACATGGAATTGACAAATGAACAGATAATATAAAGTTGTAAGTGAATCATATATGATATAATAAATATTATTAAGGTTCTGTTACAAGTTAATAATATGTTTAAACCCACTGTACAGGAGTCTCGGACACATATGGAAGAAATTGGACAAAATGTAAGGGATAATTATTCGAATCTCATTCTTATCCAAGATTGTTTATTCGTAAGTACTTACTGGGGTTATGTTTATTATCCATGTCCATATGTTCTCAAAATGTTTTCATAAAATGTATAATTTTATTCCATGTATGTTTAAAGTCATTTTTACCCTATTTTTAGGTTTACCACATCGTATGGAAGGAATCTTTTTTTTATTACCATACTAGGTACTTTTTGACTTTTCCAGCAAAAGTACGAGAAGAATGTTTTTTTAACTTATACTGCATGAACATATTTTTACGGTTTCATAACGCCTTATTTCCATGAAGCTTCCTCTACAAGATATAATGAATATTTTCAACAAAATCCTTTTCTTTTAAAATTTCATGGCATATTGTGAAATGAAAATGATTTTGAAGAAGAAAGGATATTTTCCTCAAGAATTCATTTCAAGTGTTTTATCAAAACCATTTTCCATATAAGATGGCATTATTTCATATGTGTATGTTTCAAGTATAATTTCTCTATGATTTACATGGTTTCACTTTTCTTATGATGAAATTATATCCATTTTGTTTGTATGGATTATTTTATGATGGGAAGATTTTTATGAAACCCATTTTATACTTTGGGTAATGATAAATGATTTATGTTCATGTTGTGGCACAAGTAAGAATGATTTCATTATGAGATGGGTGGGACCTATATCTCCCTCCTATGAATTGGTTAAAGATTTATATCTCAAGAGATAGACATGGAAGGAACGACAAGTAAATACGGTTTAGTAATACAGGGCTGGGACGGCAAGTAAACCCAGTTCAGTAAGGGACTTTGTCCACTAAGGTTGTCTTGGCAGCAATTCCATGGATACTATGGAAATCATATCATGTTCTTAACATTTTTCCACAATTACAAGTTTTATTCCCATGCAATTTTATCATGATTAATGTTCTTTTATGATCTATGCCTTATGTACTGCAATGTTTTATGTCATTGCTCAAGATTTTCATGTTTAGATTTTATGCTCATGTTTTTACATTCAAATGTTTATGGATTGTTTTATGTTCTCTATATTTACCCTTACTAAGCATTTGAGATCACCCTTTATATGTTTTCTTTTCCCCAGGATATAAAGAAATGTCTTAGGTAAGAAAAAAATAGGGGGAGATCATTATGGGAGATGTTGAAGATCTTTCACCATGATTAGAAGATTATGTTCCGAGTTTCCAAAGACACTAAACTATTACAATCCTTGAGTTTTGGTTTTTGTTACGTATTAAGTATTCCACAAAAGTAATGTAATGTCCATGTAGGTCAAGCTTTGGGTCTCTACATATATTACGATGGAAATCCATAATTTCATAAGAATATTGTGTTAAGCTGTAAAGATTATGTTGAGGATATTAACTAACTTGCATCCAGAGAAACACAGTGTTCATCAAAAGTAATCATACTAAAAGTTTCTTAATATATTACAGAAAATATTATGGTATAAAGGTTATAGTCAAGTGATATAATATATTTATATAAAAGGGTACACATATATATTTGAGATATTGGGAGAAATATTGACTTGGGTGTAGTAAATTCCAAATATGTACAAGTAGTTGTTATAGGAATGAGTTTCAAAAGTGGTGTGGGAGATGATTTTTCTAGAGACACATACTTCTTAGGAAGGATAAAATCTTGGGGATGGTTTTATATTCACCGCGACCGGTGATAATTTATTCATTAAGAATAATAATTTATATAATTATGCAGTATATTGAAATAAAATAAAATTGAAAAGATCAATTAAATTTCAATGATTGATTCTATGTATAAAAGTACATGGGGCTTATTATTTTGAATACTTTGGTGGGTATTAAAGTGAGACTATATATGGATGGTACAATCATGGTACCAATAAGACTTGATTGGTGATACCAATTCATTAAGCCTAAATCCATTAGAATTTACTTTCCATAGATAATTTCAATGATCATATTATTGAGAATTTGATGTCAAGACCATCAATCATGGAAGGTGTCTATACAACACAACCAGAAAGGGATGGTGACCACATAGAATGCCAATAAGCGGAGAAATTTACTGAAATCCAATTTAGGATCGACGTAAGAACTAATTTCATAGAATATCCATTTGGAGTGATTCTTTTCCATGTGTCTACCATAGGTTAGTTGTAGTGACATGGTTTTCAAAGTAAAATATATTTGGTAATATAAGTAAAATAGATATTGGTCTTATAGTTAGCTAAGACCAGGATGAAAGTAACTCTCCAGTGATTGACTTAAAGTAGAAACCTATGTTCTAGGGAATAGGATCTATTGTGGTAGATCTATAGATTTCTTAGAACTATTCAATAGTACATATACAATCATTGTATTGAAAAATAAAATCTGGAACAATTCAAGGGAGAATTTTTACCGATATCACATGGTATATATCTCTCTAAGAAGACATACATAGACATAGGAGGACATTAAAGTGATGAGTTGAAATTTCATATGATTCTATGATGGATTAATCACATATTCCATGATATGTACAATAAATTATATTGAAAAAATATAAATTATAATAGGAAAATATTAGTTATATTTAGTAAACTGTAAGGGAAGAAGTCAGAACTATCTGGTTGTACATGAGAAAGCACAATAGATATGTACTTGATATGTGGAGAGGAAGGGATTCTAGTTCTCAGGTGATAAAAAATAGTATTCCTATAGATCAATGTGATCTAATATCATATTAAATCTAAGGTAATGAGTGATACAATCTCATACAAGCTAGTGGTATGCATATCTACAAATATTGAGTACGTTTCAGCTTGTGTGGTAGCTAAAGAAGTAGTAAAAACTATGCAACTATTTGTTCTAGTTCTTGGAATCACACCTATTATGTAATGATTTATCATTATTATAATTCTATTACTATTACTATCCAATATGTCAAGTTATGTTAGTGTAAAATAGGAATACACTCAGGGATTACATCTCTTGGGGGGTTTTACTCAATGTGGTGAGGTCACACATAGAAGAATAACCATGTCGATGAGACGTGTAAGACCCATCAACTAAATCAATGACTCGGAAAAAACATGATATTAATCATGTGATAGATAACAAGTATGGTTAGTAGGTCAGCTCTACTTCAAGTCTGTGTTTAGCGACGGGCCCATCGCAAATAATGTGTTTAGCGACGGGCTCGTCGCAAATAATTGTTGTTGCAACGGCGTTTTCCGCAATGGGCTATTTGCGACGGGCACCCGTCGCAAATGACCCATCGCAAATACCTGTTTTTCTAGTAGTGACAGTACTTTTTTATTACTATTTCATGTATATAATAATATATGAATTATTTACTCTTATTATTATAGTGTAGACATTTCTACATCTAATATTTAATGGTAATTTCCATAGATTAATTATCATATTAGAGGGTTATAGGAAATCCTAGGCTATAATGAGAAACTCATGATACTATGAGATTAATATTAAATAAATATTTTATAGTTTAGATACATCATACTGATTGGATATAGTAGATTTCTAACTATCTGGTGATGAGGGATCATAATCATTGAGACTTCTTCTCTTGAAGCCCACACTTGGCGATCTCTAGTATTTGAGATCATGAGGACAGAACTGCCAATCGGAACACCACATGACTTAGTTTTCATTGTTTTTCCCTATCCATGAACATGTATATTGGTCTTCGAACATGAGATCATTATCAATGTGTTCAATTTTATCATGTACTTGGATGCAAGGAAATAACATGATAATGAAATCTTGGCATGGTATCTTGTGTTGGGTGCACCATTAGTTGTTTGACATTGGTTGAATGGTAAACATTTAATTTTTTTTATTTTGATTGGACGACGTTATATCTTATTATTTGTTGATTTGGATGGTAGTACCTTCATAAATCTTTGGTTAAGCTAAAAGAGGTAAATTTTTCAAGTTAGATAACAAAACAACAAAGTAAGAAAGGATGATGGCACAAGTACCCGTTATTCTTTATGAAATATCTTAATAAAAATATATTATATTACACAGTGTGTGTTCATAGGTTGGTTTTAATTTCTATAACTACTCCTTATCTCTTTTGGAGCCTTGATGGGTTGTTGGAATCTTCTCTTAGTATGTGAATACTATTCACTTCTATTGAGATAAAGGCCTAGAGGGTCACACCCAATAGTGTATTCGAGAATCTACCATGTTCCAGTGAATAGGTTAATGGGACATGGTGGACCCCACCATGGGGTTTGAGGGTTGTCCAAGTATTAATGATCACTGTAGAATAAACAAATTAATTATTTTTTTAGTACATAATAATTGGGTTGAATTTTTTTATTAAAATTATTCACAAGATATTTAGTGAATATAGGAAAATATTATACAACAAAATATTATTTTAATATTCACGGTTCATTTAATGTTAAAAGGAATTAAAATTCAATTTAATAACTCAATTTTATCATGTAATATATTTAATATATATTACAAGTATGTGATAAATGATAAATCCTATTTATGACTCAATTAGTTCAACATAATTTTTTATTTATTACTTATTTAGTGGACTTTAAATATATAGGGGTTGGGGAACCCTAACAATGTTTTTGAGGCATCCACTATATAAGTGAAGGAGAGGCTCATTCCATGCAAATTTCATTCATTCAGAATGATATCATCTCTCTCATCACGCTTCTTAGAGATAGAAAGTCTCTCGAGAGACATTGATTCAAAAATCCATTGATAGATCAAAGGAAGGGGTCATAGTGATTGTGGTGACATTGAAGAGATCACTAGAGCTCCATGCTAGCACCTGAAATTTGACAAACAATGTGTAAGAAGATTCTTGATGCATGTGTAGATGATATATAGGGTTTTATATTTGTATATTTTGAGAAATGTACATTTTAGATGAGATACAGTCGAGTGTGTTTCATTTTGAACAAGGTAATAATTCAATTTTATTTTCCATGTTCTATTTAATTCATGAAAAATAATCAATCTATACTTGGGATAGGATTTATAAACATGAATGTTCTATTGATCTAGTGATAAAAAATTTAAAATTCCTAGCCCATCAGCTACTGTTGCATGCCCAGGTACCAACACAAATTATCCATGGCCCAAGAATAGTGTGATGAATGAATCCCAGTGGGATACCAACAAGAATATATTTAAGGATTTTACCCATGGAAAATTATAAATTAGTTTGAAAAATCATTTTCAACACAAAATAACTTTGAAAACAATTTTCTTTTAAACAATAATTTCAATTCCCTTTGGTTTTCCTTTTAAAAAAATAATGTTTTCCAAAAACATCCCTAACACTGGACCAAATAAATAAACAAAGCTACACCGTACAACACGATTACAACATCCAAAAAAGGAAAGAAAAAAGTAAGAATAAGCATCATCATCATATAACTAATAAATAGAAAATAGGAATTAAACATTTCACTAATATAATGCAAAAAACATATAATCTAAATCTGGAATGAGTAAGTGGTCATAGGACTCAAACCTTTAGGGTCTAATATGACTGAGTCTACCAAGTAGGCTTGCTAGCTAAGAAAACTAAAGCTCCCACAGTCTTCCCTGGCCCCCAACCCCAAGATATCTCACAGTCTCTCATTAAACAATAGAATCTCTAATAGTTTTCCTACCCAAAGGCTCTCACGGTCCCTTTGAACCAAATTTAGGAACTCATGTCCCCATCCCCAAAGGCTCTCATGGTACCTCAGATAATCCTTCACTCATTCCTTGATTAAACCATGTGATACTCCATACAACAAAATCACGAACCATATTACATATAATTTAAATCCATATTATAAGATATCTTCACAAATCAACATACCCATTTTATGAAAACTCCTTCAATAGGGGGAAACTATTTTTAATATAATTTTATAAATCCATTTCTTACCATAAAACATTTTAGATCTATTTAATCAAACACTTGTAGTGCACACATGCCACCCCCATTTGGAAACCACTTTTAAACCGTCAAAATTCCAAACCAACCCATACATCACATAAAATATTGAATACATAACATCCATACATCATATAAATGTAAATTTAAACAACAAAAACAAATGGTGATTATAAATTTAAAGTTAATCAAGGAAAAATTCTCTTATATAGACACACCTACCATGTATTTGGTACAAAAACTCATCTCATTTGATTAAAACCACCCAAAATAGGTTGAACAAGGCATAACACACCTAAGACATATGAAATACAACCAAAATAGATATTACTCACCCTATATTCATCCAAAATCACCCCTTGGGTTACATATCTCAATGAAAATTGAATAGAAATGGTTATAAGGAGTAAAATGATAATAAATCAAAAATAAATTGACTTACCTCAAGTCAATCCATAATGATTTATAGCTTAAATCACCATCAAGTAGAGGGAAGAGATCCATGGCTGAGAATAAGGCATTACACACATTGGGGAAGAAAATGTTGGAACAATGCTTGAAAACTCGATAGGGTAAAAATAGTAAAAGAACACTTTTTAAAGAGATGGATAAGGTACATGGTTAGGAAAATCATGTTCCAAACATGTGGGGATACTGACACCCCCAAAAAACAAAATCACATAGTTACCCATGGGTGTCACATGATTTCAAAAACTATTCTCAAACCATGAAACCCCCCCCCCCCCATTGTTTCCATCTGTAGCCCTCTTCATGTGAATAACTGTACACCTGATATGTTTCCCCCCCCAAAACACATTTCTGACACCATGGCACCCAATAACTCCAAGAATAGACCAAACTGTAAATAAAACTCAAGAAGAAATGTACCAGTGACTCGATGGGTGTCACAAACTCCCCATCAAGACACATTATACCACTAGAAATTCCCCAAGAATCTGAAGAATAAAACAAGAGAGGCCACTGCATCCTCACTAAATCTTCCAACTCCGAATTCTCATTTTTGTTACATTATTGTTGCCAAATCACACAAACCAACAAGATAGACTTACCATATATCACCTTGTTCTAGATATCCATGATACAAATAGGCTATTCAAAAAATGGGGTATTAGTTTCAATCTCCATGTCCTCCCACTCTAATACATCAGATGGGTCCAGATGGTATCTCATCAATCTAGAGATGTGAAAGACTTCATGGATCGAGGTAAACTATGATGGAAACTCCAACTACTAGGATACCTTCCCTAGATGTTACACAACATGAAATAGCCTGACATAACATGGATCTAACTTGTTATACTTTTATAAGTAATAGTGTCCCAACCAGAATTATGATAATAAAAAAAACCTAATCATCAACCTAAAACTCCAATGGATGATGATGAAAATGATGAAAATGGTTAGCATATAACTTTTGGTGACTCTGAGCTATTTCTAATCACTTCTAAATCAACCGCATTCTCTCAGTCATCTCTTGGATGATGTTTGATCCTACCAAAGAATACCCTCTTATCTCACCGTAACATAATGGGGATTGGAATGACCACCCATACAGTCCCTCAAATGAGGCAATCCTAATTGAGGCTTGATAACTATTATTATATGTGAATTTTTCCAATGATAGGAGCCTTTCCCATGAATTAGTATAATTACGAACATATTCTTGAAACATATCCTCAAGTGTCCATATGGTCCACTCACACTGAACATCCATCTATGGGTGATATGTGGTACTCAACTTCAATCAGGTTCCCAAGGACTTATGGAGCCCCTTCTAGAATTAAGATGTGAAATGAATATACAGGTTTTAAACAATCACTAAGGGAAGTCCATGAATCCAAACAACCACTCAAACATACATGGGTTTAAGGTATTCCAATATCATTAACTCCTTGATGGGTAGAAAATGGGATTATTCCATCATAAAATCTTCAATATTCCATATTAAATCTTTCCCACTCTGAGTATGAGGTAGATTGATCAAAAAATCCATAGAGATATCATCCCACTTCCATACTAGAATTGTAAGTGGTTGTAGTAAATCAGTTGGTCTCTAATTCTCTTTTTTTATCATATGGTAGGTGGAACAACTAGAAAAAAAGTTTTCCACCTCCCATTTCATCCCTAGACACCAATATCATCCTCTCAAGGTATAAAATACCTTGGTCTCTCCAGGGTGAACAACACAAAAAGAATGATATGCCTAATAAATCACATATAACCTCAAGGTCAAAGGAACCACCAACCGTCTCCTAAAAAGGGGAGAACCATCGGGAGACCATGACCAATCACCTAAGGTCTCCCCACCATTTAAGGATTTGTTATATCCTAGAACTCAGGGTCGGATAACTTCTGATTCCTAACCCAATTGATGATAGGATGTGTAATGTGTATGTTATTCAATAACCCCTTCTACCCTTCCTCTTGTACTTCCATACTCAGATTAGAAAATAGACTCATCTAACCCCATTGATCTGCTGATTACATAACTATATACACCTTTATCTTCCTTGTGAAATTTTTAGAATTCACATTTTCCTTCCCAGGTGTATAAGAAAATCACAAAAACATAAATCTAGTTGTATGGTACCAAGAATATGTGTCTGAGGTTCAGGTCCCTCTGGGTGAAAATTTACTTCAGGCTTTTATGATCTAAATATATTGTAAAAAACTCCCCGAAGAGGTAGTGTCACCATGACTTTAACATATGTATCATTTCCTAAAAATTCATATCATGGGTGGGATAATTCCACTCATGTATGCATAGATTTCGTGAGATATAGGTCACTAAATAGTCATCCTACATCATCACACACCCAAAAACTACACCATAATAATCACAAGACACCACATAATTCATACCTAGATTGAGAAGAAACTAAACTAGCATGAATATCAAACAGGAGTTAAACTATTTGAAAGAACCATGAAACTTCTCATCCAAATAAAAATTAACCCCCTTTCAACTCTTTTATTTTAAGGGAGAAGTTATCCAAGATAGGTCCCAAATTTTTTTATAATACTCTTACCATCCCTGAAATTTTTAGATCTCAAACACATTCTTAGAATTCTCTAAAGACTTGATTGCTCTAAATTTCCATGGATCCACTAAAACTACTACCTTGGAAATCACATGGACCAAAGGATTAACCTTCTAAATATAGAATTGGTACATAGAGAACTTTACATATGGATGGTGCTCTCTCAAAACACTCAAGACAACCTCCAAGTGGTCCAAATTATCCTCATTTGTCTTGTAATACACAAAGATGTTTTCCACACACATGACCATGAAGGAGTCCAAAAAACTATGGAAGATCCAATTCATTAATTCCATGAATATTATAAGAGTATTGGTAAGCCCAAATAGAATAACAAAATACTCATAATTTCCATACCTACTTCAAAAGGTGGTCTTTGGAAAATCCTCTTCCTGAACCCTCAGCGAATGGTACCTAAACCTCAAATATATCTCATAAAACCAATAGGCTCACCTAAACTAATAAAAGAGATCATCAGTTTGGGGAAATAGGTATTTATTCTTTAAGGTTACTTGATTGACCTTACATTAGTCAATGAAAAAACCTCAGAGGCTCTCATCCACCTACTTTTAAAATAGTACTAGAATATCCCATTATGAAATTATGGGTAGAATAAAACCATTTCCCTCAAGGTCCTCTAGCTCATCAAGATCCATCTAGTAATAAAAAAATTGAAATAGGTATCATTATCAAGAGAAGATCGATAGTGAAATTAACCTCTTGTAGGTACATTGATCCTATAAAATTATTTGGAACTATGTTTGGTTACATGTAGAGGACTACTAGAATCTCACCCACTGAACACTTTTCATCAACATCAAGAAGAAACATGTATCTCTGGCCCCAAATCTACCCCAACTCCAAAGAAAATGGACCCTCCCTCCACAACCATGAATCCCACTCACCCTAAAGGACATGAGTGCACCCATAATGAGTAAGGAAGTAGAACTTATTGTGATAACAATAAATCATCACCATGAATCTATTCATCCAGTCCATGCCAATAATTAGGTAAAAAACATCCAAGTCTAAAATAAGGAAGTCTTGGATGACCTCCACATTAGCTACAAAAACTAGACACTTAGGACACTTGAAACCCTACTCCTTCCCACCTAGTAGTGTTATTAAATCCATAATATACAGTATAAACTCATCCCACATACCCAAATATTCAAACAAATTAAGTGAAACTAAGGAACGACATTTTCTAATATCGAATAAATTTGATTCCAAGAAAGATGCAATAAGTATCGTACCACCCACAATAACTAACCCAAAATCTGAGTCCTCTATCATAACCTCTACTTGATGGATATACTTGGGATTAGACTTTACCTACATATTCTTCCACTGGTGAGAATCCCACTTAATATGAGGGTGATATCCTTCACCCTTGGAAGCCTTTGACTTCCTTTGATAGACTTTCCAAAATGGGTGTCTCACACCACTCCCCCACAAAGACAAATAATAGAAGCACCAGAGTTTTCCCAGACATCCACACTACTCTCATTCCCTCAAATTATTTATTAAATTCATCCTGGTGTGTCCAACCTTTCTACACTGATAACATAAAATTTCCTTACACTTTGAAGAATCCACAGGAGATGAACCTATGGATTGTTGGATACTCTTTCCACTACCCCTATGAGACTTGTCCCATTTCGACTTCTTCCTTGATGAGGAACTATGACTTCCACTCACTGGAGGAACACCCCTAAGAAACTTGAACAAACTCAGTGAATTTAGCAGCATAATCCATCACTGAACATTCTCCTTTCTTGAGATTCAAGAACTTGTGAGCCTTCACCATCATCAAGTTCTCTAGGAAGAAGTTCCAATTGAAAGACACCTTAAATGTGGTCTAGGTGAGATCCTCTTACTTCCCCAAAATCCCCATCGACTCACACCACTTCCTACATATTCCTTCCTATACATACATGGAAAATTTAACTTTATAGTTTTTGGGGTCTTTAAAAACTCAAAGATGTTCTCTATGTGACTAATCCACTCCTTAGACCAATTGGTCCCTTTCTCACCATAGAACATCGATGGATTATACCTCATAAAATTCCATGAATGGTACAAAATATGAGGCTTCTCTCGAACATCCACTTGATCAAAGGATTGGATTATATGAGTCACCAACTCCAAAAAATCTAGATCAAAATAAGGTTTTTCCAATTGGGTACTCTCTGAATCACCATCTCTATGCTTGGATGAGGTTCTATTGGGAGGAAGTTTCTACAAGACACGAGATAAAATCCCAAACCAAACACAATTCAATCTCATGTCACATAAAATGAACCAAAATTAACAATAAATCATGGTTATCAACAAACACCACACATAATAAAAGAAAATCTACATGAAGGAGTCAAAACATCAAAAAAACATGTATTTCCCACTGAGCTCATATTTTCCACACGGTTAGTTAAACCATGCAGGTGACACTAGAGGCTTCATAGATAAGGCCACATGGTTTATGAATGATTACTACTATTTGTATTCCTTAACTATGTGCTCCCTACAGACTCCCTTTTTTTCACCTCAAATCCCAAAACAACCTGCGGTCTTTCCCCATAATTCAACACCACTTGTAAAATACATTAAAACATCATCACACATCCCACAATAGGGATCAAAACATAACCTCAATCACATACCACCCATGGAAACTCAAGGTTCGACATGAATAAGAGCTTACCAAGAACTCCCCATTTCCTACCTAGATATCCCCAATAGTCCTAGTTCTAGTCCACCACTGAATCACAAAAAAATTCCCTTGATAAAATTTTGTAATGAACTAACCTGGGTCAACCCAACCCATCACCCAGGTCATCCCTTCACATGACCTGAAGTGTGTTACCGATCACTATGGGATAGAGACAAGCACAGAGTATACCCAAAAAAACTTTTGGGAACGGTTCCACCATGGTAAACCGGCATGACCTATCAATGAAATGGGATGGACAAACCTATGTGAACATATGCTGAAAGTATTAAAAATCATACAGAGCAATGAAACATATAAAAAGTAGATACCATAAACAAAATCAGCATCATCTATAAGACATTCCATAGAAAGTACATACCCATGGTATCTCAATTCAAAGCTTGAATACATAACCAGAAATGGGAAAATCCCAAAAAACCTATATAAACATCCAAAAAAATACAAAATACTAAAAAAACACCACACGAGCCAATCCTAACGTGATCATGCCTCCTTCACTAAACATTAGACATCGGTAATCAAGAACCACCCTGGTACATGGTTCCCTTTCCCTTACCAGTGTCATGTTATAAATAATCTACAAACTCTAAATTTCACAAGATGTGTGTGAGGTACGAAGCCCAGTAGGATACCACCATGAATATATTTAGGTCTTTTACAAATTCAAACCAATAAATTGGTTTGAAAACTCATTTTCAATACCAAATCACTTTAATAACATGTTTTTTTAAACAAGACAACTAAATCTATTAGGATTTTCTTTGAATTGTTTTCCCCAAAACACCCTTAACCATATCCTAAATAAAAAAATCCACACAGTACAACATGATTACAACATCCAAACAAGGCGTGAAAGCCTAAGCCTAAGCATCATTATCATATATCCAATAAATAGAAGATATACATAATATAAATCATCACATAAAACATGGAGCTACTACAATGAACACAAAAATGTAAACCAAATTTCGAATGAGTAAGTGAACCTAGGGATATATCCTCAAGTGTTTAATGTGATTTATTCTAACAAGTAGGAAATCCTTCTAAGAAAACAGAAGAACCCACTACCTTGCTCAAGCCCAAACTCTAAGAGCTATCATGGTCTCTCAGCAAAAATGGAATATCTCATAGTCTTTCTACCTAAAGGCTCACATAGTACCCCTCCCCTAAGGCTATCATAGTTCCTCAGAAAACCACTCATTCAAACCCTAGTTAACCCATGTGGTACTCAATGTGATAAAATCACAAAAAATGTTCCATATAATTCAAAACTATCTAAAAATCAATTTAAAAAAATCAACATGCTGATTTTATCAAAACACCTTTAACATGGTAGAACCATTTTATAAATCCATTTAAAATCATAAAACCTATTTGATCAATTTAATCAAACATTGCACACATGTAACCCCATTTCAGAGAACCCTTTTTAAACCATCAAATTTCCAAACCAATCCATGAGTCACATAAAACATGGAATACATAACATCTATACATTATATAGGAGAAAAAAGAAAATAAATCAAAAATAAATTTACTTACCTCAAGTAAAACCACCAATAATTCAAGGGGAAATAACCATAAAAGAGAGGGGAGATCTCCACAATTAAGGAGAATGATTTGTATTATTTGGGGAAGAAAATTAATGGATCAAACCCTTAAATATAGATAGGGGAAATGGTAAAATCACACTTTTTAATGAGTTGGATATGGTTTCACAGTTGGGTAAACCATCCACAAAACATGTAGGGCTACCACCTCCCCTCAAAACTAAATCAAACAGTTTCCCTTGGGTGTTTCATATTTTGAAAACCCTTGATCAAACCATGATAAACCTGATTATCTCCATCTACATCCCTCTAGCATAGTTTTCCACACATTTTAATATACCATGCTCTAACTGTGTGTATGGTCTGTTTTCCCCCAAAAACACACTTTCCAACCCCTCAGCACCTAAAAACTTCACGAATGGACCAAATGGTAAATAAAACTCAAGAAGAAACATACTAGTTACCTAGAAGGTTTCAAAAGTTTTCCAAGTATTGAATACCTTTTTGACCAGTTGAATGGTTCGAGTTGGTTTTCAAAGTTCAATCTTGGGTTTGGATACCATTAGTTGATGTTTCACGATAGTGATATTCCAAAAATGGAATTATGATGTCATTATGATCACTTTTAGTTACTTTTTATGACTTTCAGGTTGGCTAATGCCCCTATTTTTTAGGGAACTTATAAATCATATCTTCCATATGCACTTGGATCGATTCATAGTTTTATTTATCAATGTCATTCTCAAATATTTCTTCATAAGAGGAGGAGAATACAGAGCATCTGAGGATGGTCCTAGACTTACTACGAGAGAAATATATTTATTGTTATCTCTCAAAGTGCTATTTTTGGATTCAGGAGGTCCAATATTTGGGGAAAATCATTTCTGATAATGGTTTAGTTATGGATATGGAAATTATTGAGGTAGTTATTTCTTGGGAACCACCCAAAATCTTGTCAAATATGTGGTGTTTTATTCATTTGGTGGGGTAATACTAAAGGTTTTTGATAGAATTATTGAGGATCATAACCCCTTTGATTGAATTAATGAGGAGAGGGTGGCCATTTTTTTGAATTGAGTAGTGTTAGAGAGACTTCGAGGAGCTGAGATACATGTTGACTAGTGCGCCTGTATTGAGACTACCAGCAAAGGGCGTTGAGTACATGATGTTTTTTTATACCTCTAGATAATGAATTGGTTGTGTTTGGATGCATAGGCAATCCATGATAAATTATGGGTTAAGGAATTTGACACCCCATGAGAAAAATTATGCAACCCATGACTTAGAGTTTACAACAATAGTATTAGCCTTCAAGATGTGGAGGCATTATCTTTTGGGTGATCATTTTATTGATTACTCAGACCACCAGAGTCTCATGTACATATTCACTCAGCAACGTCTTAATCTAATATAAAGGAATTGGTTAGAACTAATTTTGTACTATGACTTTAAGATATTCTATACTCTAGATATGGTTAATATGGTAATAGATTCCCTTAGAAAAAATCATCCCCTCTCTTGGTGGAGGATGTGTCAAAGTAGTTGGCCTCATGGTAGCTAACCCTGGTGGAGGAATGCATTTCATCTTATCTTTAGTTGATGGTAGTTAATAAATCAATTTTCAAAAATGTCAGAGTGACACATTTGGGAGATATCTACTATGAGTTTTTATGTGAGAAAATATCCTCATTAGATACATAATACAACTTTTCAGAAGTTGGGGAGCACTTCATCCTCTTCTAGGAATGGATGGTGGTTCTGGTCACATTGCGTGAGGATATAAAATCCCATTTCTTTCCCTCTAAATCTTTTTAATATATCAAATAATATTAATATATCTAGAAACTTAGGCAACATGAGATTCTGAGGCCTAGTGAGTTTAGAATTGATATTATAAAAGTATTAAATATATTAAAATAAAACACACCAACTTTCCCTTAAAAAGTATAATAACTCCTCAATAGGGACTCAGATGGGAAATCAAAGACTATTGTTGAGTTATAATTAGGTTTTTACCTTATAAATGACATGACCTTTGTCAGCATTGGGTGTTTCAATAAATTGATATTGTAGAGGAATAAATAAAATAAATTATTTTTATTTATTTATTTATTTATTTCAACATAATGACCTAGATTCTTAAATTTAAACATATATATTTTGAATACCTAGGGTTATACACATTACCCTATGATTGGGAGGATACTTTGGAGGAGATCATTAGAGGAGATCATTGTGGACAACAACAGATCAGAGGATCGGATATGTATCACATGGATCACCTATGCCAATAGAGTTCATAGATATTTCCAAAAACTATGATTACAGATCATTATTCATCTATGATTAATCCAAACTTGAGTATGACATTTGATTTATGTCAATTCATCCTGTTATTTTATCCCATTTTTAAATCAGATCAATTCCATAAACTATAATTGATTTGCACATCAACATTTGATTTATTTTATGTTTTATTAGATAATTTTTTAATTGGTTTGTTGTTATTCATTATAATGGAACTGAATTTAAGCCAACCCATACAATAACTGTGGTTCATTACTCATTTTATTATTTTGCTTTTCTCCCATGTTTCTTCACATGATCATTTTTGGAAATTAATTGGGTTGAGAGTTTGAAAAATATCCGGTATTCGATCATTGTGTAACCGTTCTTCAGCACAAAATATCAATACTATGGTAGAAGTCTATGATCGATGGTGTGATCAAGGTTCAATGAAAATGGTTGTTGATTAGAGGAGGATCGAGTTGGGATTGTGTGTCCCAATTCTTCATTTTTCTTGTTGTGATGGCTTCATGCAATGGAAGTTGTGATTTGACCAGATCGAAGGCTTGATTTTAGTAAGGGGTGATGATGAGGGTTGATCAGTGTGAGATCTATGATCACTGGAATGATTTGTAGATGGATAAATGGTCAGATGTGTGGGTTGATGATTCATTAAAGAATAAAAAAAATAGAAATTCTGCATTACATGATGTGTACCCTGAGGAACATCCATCGTTTGTGGCCTTGGATATGGATATAGGGTTTATGTGTGAAGAAAAGTATCACACACCATGTGAACCTTATCACATATCATGTGACCTTAGGCTGGTAGGTTGGTGTGTACCATCGGGGTTCCCTAGTATTTAGATGACTAGGCATATAGGTTGGCACAAAAGCACATCTAGGAACACTCACAAATGAAGGTGCAAGGGCACATCTAGATATACACAATCACGGGGTGTTGGACATGGATAAGGATACATGATGTCCCTACTTTAACATTACATATCCTGTGACCCTTAGTACATGTTGCGTACCTTTTTATAGAGAGTGTGAGACCCTATGACTCTTTAATTTAGACCTCAGTTGAGAGTGTCACTTTTTTTCACCCTAGGTGGGATTCATGGTATCTTAGTTACTATTATATATGGGTGGTTACCCCCATATAGTAGGTAGATATTTTGGGGGTTTGAGGTATCATCATTACCAACTCTCATGGTTAGCGACCCCTATCTCATAGAATGATCCAGTAGAGTTCATGGTGTCCCTTAGCGATTCAGGGTGTGATCTTACACTATTTTATGTTACACCCATGGTAGGGTTTGAGGTATCGTCCTAACCAGCACTACATGGGTGGTGACCCTTATCTAGTAGGAAATCCATATAGGGTTCTAGGTATCAGTGTGACCATATTTTGTGGGCAGCGACCCCTATATTTGAATCAATATCATGAAGAACAAGTGAGTACTTTTTTTTTCAATACCTAACAAGTAGAGATTCCTCAAATGAGCATTGTCAGTGATAGCATAGCTTGTGGAGAGAGAGTACTCTTGGACAAGCTTTACCATGGAGCCTTAAGAAAAATATTGTGGCCGATGGTTTGGTTGAGACCACCTGGATGCGAGATATCCGTTTAGATTATATATTATTTTTTCATATTATTATATCTCATGTATCTAATTAACATATCATTGTGGTTATGAGTTAACCTTGTTTGTTGATGCTTATGTTTGGTGAATTGAGAGTGTTCTACTTGGTATTTCTATACTCACCCTTACATGGGATCTTCCCCCACATGTCGTGTCTTATGTATATGGAACACCTTTTGAAAGAGTCCTAGAGGGACAAGGACTATATTGATAATAGTGAGATAGAAATATTGTGTTGTGTAATGGTGGTTGAATTTGATAAAATCCCCCTCTTAATTAGCAAGTTTGACTTGTTTTCAGTTTCATTGGGTGGTATTTTATTTTGCCCCTTGATTTCCAATACTTTTGTTCATACACTAATTATGGGATTTAGATGTATGAATGAATTATTGTCATTTGTACTTTAATTTTATAATTGTATGGGTTTGGAGATATGTGAATGTGTGTGTATTTACTTTATGCTAATTCTTCCCATTTTTGTGATATCCTACTCAAAAAATTTCACCATTCCATGGACTATTGGGTGTGAGATTAGGGTAGTCACGACTTTATCCCCAACAGTTCATGTTGTGAAAGAGTGGTATCAGAGTATTCAGTTCTACATTAAGATTAGATTCTATGATATTGGTTTGGGATATAGGGAAACATTTTTAAACTATTTCGAGTTCAGCTCTTAGGCCAGGGTTTCTAGTGTTGGTTCGGCGGCCAACGTATCCATTCACCATGACTCTAATAACCTACTTTTTGGATCAATACATATAGGAACTTGTTTCATGGAAAGCATGGTATGTAAATCATATGGGAATGGTTTGTGATTTTTATTTACTTAATGATTAATCTCCATAAATATAATCATTGATCATGGTATATCAATATTCTATTTCAAGATGTTTCTACGATGCCAACCAGTCTGGATTCTATAGTGGGGTTGAGAGTATGGACCAATGAGTGACGAGGAAAACATTATTGGACATGATAATAATGAGGTTTTCCTTCCGGGTGGATATTATGTGGTGCTTCCTCTAGGTGATCAGTTTCTAGACCTATATATGATGGTTTGGGTAGATGAAACGTGTCAATACGATCCATGGATGGCTCTATTATTACTATATGACGATGTAAATTGATCAAGTTCATATTGTGATCTTATGATATGTGGATTTCCTAGGGTCTAGGGTGAGAAAAATCCATTAGCAATGGGCGTATAGTATAGGTCATGATGTAAGAGGTTTCTTCAGATACCTCAGGGATAATTCAGTCCACCAAGGAAGAGGTGTTGTTATGCTTGTGATGGATGAGGACATCTCATGTGGAATTGTTTTACCCAAAAAACTATTGATAGAGAGGTAGTCAGGGGACCGCCCAAACAGAGTTATTGTTTGCAGAAGGGAGGTCTTTAAGGAATTTAACATGGTAGAGGAAATGGGATAGCATCATTTGGTGGTGGAAAATTTGATATGTTTCTAACACCACCTCCAGGTGGCCCATGCCATGCTCAGGGAGCTGTTAGTCAAGGATGGGGTGGGTTACATTCCAGGGAGGCCTATAACCTAGTGAATATGATTTTTTTAAGGTATTATTTATTTATATTCTACTTACATGATGTAGTGTTATACATGAATATGAAATACTCTTTTCTTCCCACTTTTCTTGTTTTGGACTTAGAGTTTCTGATTGATCCCTTGGCTCGACGCTTGTGCTTGGAGACTTTTATCAAAGGTGACTCCACAATCATACACTTTTTCTGAAATTTTGACATCACTCTTGGAGGTGATATCTTCTTATTGGATCGCTTTGTAGTAGTGATGCGACCTTACAAAGTCATCTCAGGTATGGACTTTCTATCCATGGTTAATTCTCAGATTAAATCTTTCTAGTAGAGGATCTGAGGTATTCATGGAGATGGATTGATGTTTACCATTATGGGTGATAAAGGACCCTAGGAGGAGTAAGAAGGGCCCATGTGTACAAGAGTGCAACCGACTACTCCTCAGTTGGCCACCATGAATCTTATATATGTTGATGATATGGGATACCGGTTTCCTACAGTGGAGGTGGAGTATAAGAATGTATTTCCCAGCAAAATTCTAGGATTACCTCCCCATCGATAGATTGACATCTTCATTGAGTTACACATCAGGACAGACCTAATATATGTACCAGTATATCATATATCTCCCACATATCTTTGAGAGTTGAGGCTACAATTAGAATATTTATAGAGGATTTTATTTTTCAGACTCAGTGTTTCCCCTGGGTATCCTCCCAGTGTTATTCATCAATAAGGGTTACGAGAGATTTAGGTTGTGTGTGGATTATCGATGTTTAAACATGTGACAGTTAGGAATAAGTATCAACTACTAAGGATCAACAACCTCTTTGATCAGCTCATAGGAGTGATATAGTTCTTGAAGGTAGACCTCAGATCAAGCTATCACGATCTTTGAGTATGGGACATGGACATACCAAAAATGTCATTCTAATGTCTCTATGGTCACTATGAGTACTTGATTAAGTCTTTTGGTGTGATGAATTCCCTAACAGTGTTCTTGGGACTATTTAACTAGATCCTTCATACAATTTTAAATCATTTCCTGGTAGTCTTCATCAATGAAATCTTATTGTACTTGGAATCTAAGGAGTAGAATGTGAGACACTTAGGGATATTTATAGATGTACTCTAGGTTAAATATATTTATGGTAAGCTCTCAATATTTCATTTATATATTCATGAGGTCAAATTACTGGGACACATCATCTTATAGGTTGGAGTATCAATGGATCTAGTGATTTTTGAGATAGTTCAAGCTTGGGATCCACTAAAGATTGTGACCTAGGTATGGAGTTTTTTAGGGTTGGTATGGTACAATCATAAATTTTTACCCGATTTATCTAGAGTTTCAAAACCGTTGAAAGAATTTGGGGTAGCCTTTGATGTGGATGGAAATGAGAAACAATCCTTTTTGAGTTGAGACAAAGGTTTATGAGTGCCCTTATCTTGAGATTTTCTAAGGTGGATGTTGAGTATGTAGTGTTCTGATATGCCTTGGGGATCAGGATGAGATGTGTCCAAATGTAAAGGTGGGTTGTGATTGCTTATGGGTCCATGATATTGAGATTCAATGAGAAGAACTATGTGACCCCTGACCCGAAGTTGATAATGGTAATATTCTCCCTAAATATGAAGCAACACTACCTTATGGACAAGTGGTTAATCATCTACTATGATCATAATACTCTCAAGTATATCTTATCTCATAAGGATATTAACTTGAGATAGACGTGATGACTCGAGTTCTCTAATACTACGACCTTGAGATTTTCTATACTCATGGTAATGGGAACATGGTAGAATATTCTTTCAATAGAAGATCTTATTATAAGTTATTTACCAAGGCATCAAAGAAGTTAGCTTCTCTCCAGTTGTCCTTTATGTACGACGATGGAGAATATTACCTCCGGTCGATGGTTTTTACCCCTCCACTTCATTATTGGGTTAGGGAGTCATAGCTTCGATATATCAACTATATGGACCTACACACTTGTATATCCACAAGACATTCTCTTGATGAATTTTTTGAAGTTGGGATCATATTGTTATTTTTATAGGAAATACACGTGTGCTAGTTTCACTGGGAGGGGAGGTGATGAGGGAGTTATATAATTCACCCTATTCATTGTATCTAGTTTTGAAAAAATATGTACCAATACATTCAATGGTAGTTCTTGTGTATAAGGATGAATAGAAATGTAGAATATTTTGTCTCTTGATGCCTTACTTTTCAACAAGTGATGTTTGAGCACTGGGTTCTAGCAGGTTTATCTCAACCCCATGAGGTTCTAGAGTCAAAGTGGGATAAGATCTCTATGGAATTCATGATAAGGATTTCATGATCATATAGAGGACACAATACCATCTAGGTGATCATATATTGAGACACCATGTCATCCCACTTCCTAGTAATTTGATAGCAGATTTCAATAGAGATCATGGGACACTTGAACTTACTGGGGGTAATATGGCATCACGGGGTTCCCTTAATGATCATTTCAGATGGTGATTCTCACTTCACATCGTTATTTTAAATGGGATTTTAGGAGTATTTTGGGACTCTGTTTCATTTGATCATGACGTTACACCCCCATACTAGTGGCTAGATTTAAAAAACCATTTAGGTTATCATTGACATGAATCAGGCTTGCATGAAGGACTATGGTCATAGCTGGGAGGACCACCTACCCTTAGAAGAGACTATATAAAACATAGCTACCATTCCACTAATAGTATGGAACCATTCATGTAATTTTAATATACACCCTACAGGACAAAACAATATTGGACTAATCAAGGTGAGTCGACACTCATGGTCCCAAAGTTGTTGTGAGTAGCAACAAAGATGATACCAATTATCTAGGAGAAATTGAAGATTGTACATAGCCATAATAAGTCCTATACAGATCAACTATGGTGGTATTTGGAGTTTTAGGAAGGAGATTAGGTGTTTATAATGGTCTCTCCTCAATGAGGGTTGTGTAGATTTGATCAGGGGATCATGTTATCTTCGAGGTTCATTATTCCATTCCAAACACTATTTAGAGTTGGTGAGGTGGTGTACCTCTTGAATCTACTACTATATATGTAAATGTTACATTATTTCTTCCATGTGTCGTAGCTAGGGAGGTATTTTCATGACATATCACATGTTATCAACAGGGTTGAACTGGGCATCTAGGATGGGACTACCTTTACAAAGTATCTGATAGACATCAAGGATGGAGATTCCTTTGCAGAGTACCCATTAGAGATCAAGGATCAGTAGGGTAGGATCCTTCATGGGTGAAATATTTCTCTAGTACCTATCTGGTGGTAGGATAGTAATTTTCAAGAGTGAAACTGTGAGTGGGATACCCAGATGCGATCTCAGTAAACACATCTTTTTTTAGTAGTTTTTTTTTGGATGAAAATATAAAAGGTCGAGAGGATCTAAAAATCCTATTTTTTACCTATACATATTTTGAAAATATATAATAATATTTTTGGATCTAGGAATTTAGTCGGTGTGAGATTCTGAGGCCCGGTGAGCCTAAAATTGATATTAAAAAAAATTAAATATATTAATGTCACCCAGAAATAGTTTTTATGAAAAAGTGAAATAACTCCTAAATTGGGAATCAAATGGAAAATCCAATAACTTTTTTGACTCTAGAACATGGGTTTTACCCTAGGCACTCCATAACCTTTGTTATCATCAATCATTTCAAAAAAGTACCATCACGAGCACATAAAAAAATTAATTAATTTAATATATTTATTTCCTTATTTCAACGCAATGAACTAGAATCTTCTATTTAAAAATGTCTATGACTAATCCCTAGGTTTACCCACCTATCTTTGGGATTAAAATGATCCATTGGAGGATAGAGTTGGAGGATATCATGGAAGATGAAAATAGTTCAAAGGAACATATCGGTACCACGTGGATCGCCTATGCCAACGGAGTTTGTGGATCACACAAACGAATACGGCATTGGAATGTTCTTCATCAGTGATTGATCCAAACTAAAAGTAGGAAATTTTATTTATGTAGATTCATCTAGTTCTTTTATATCATGTTGAACATGGATAAATACCAAAAATAAGAATTGATTTATGCATCAACATTTTATTTATTTCATGGTTTATTAGATAATTATTTAATTGGTTCATCATTCATTGTTATAATGGAAATGAATTAAGGCCATCCCAAAAAAACCATGGTTCATTCCTCATTTTTTTGATTTTTTATTTTCTCCCCATTTTCCTCATATATTCATCATTGTAAATTTATTTGGCCAATGTTTTGAAAAATATCCAGTATCTGATCATTGCGTGATTATTATTCGGTGAAAATAATTGATACCAAGAGTTCAGTTCAAGATCGAGGGTGTGATCGAGGTGAAAAAATTAATATGGATTATTGGAGGAGGATCAAGTTAGAATAGATGGTCCCCTTTCTCCATTTTGGTGTGTGATGACTTGGTGAGATTTAAGTTTTGATTCGACCAGATCGAAGGCCAAATTCCATCTATGGGCAATGGTGACAGTTGTTCAGCGCTAGATCCTTGATCACCAGAATGATTCATTCCTGGATCAAAGGACAGAGGTATGGGTATGATACATGTGAAGGAACCATAAAATTATGGAAATTACACATTACATGGCATGTACCCCAATGAATTTACACTTTTGGGGCCCTAGCTATGGTCCCTGGGTTTACATGTGAAGAAAATTAGCACATGCCTTATTACATGTGTCACACACCGTGTGACCTCTGGACGGTGGCTCGGTGTTTGCCCCTAGAGTGCATAGGCAGTTACATGGCTAGTAACATAGACTAGTACATGATAATGGCTAGGAACAAGGGCACAACCATGTACACAAAACATGTACATAGGCATGACCAGATGTACATGAACATGGGGTTCTATACATAAGGAAGGGAATCAGTTGTTCTTACTTTCACGAGAAACACCATGTAAACCATTAGTACACATCGTGCACTTTTCCAAAGATAGTTTTTATCCATCTTTCTCTTCATTATATACTTCAGTTGAGATTATCTCCTTTTCTACCCTAGGTGGGGTTCATGGTATCATCTTTACCAATATACGTTGATGGTGTCACACATATAATAGGTATATCCTGATAGGGTTTAAGGTATTTTCATGACCATCATTCATGTGTGATAGCCCCTTTCAAGAAGGTTGATCTAGTGGATTTCATGGTGTCTATCAAAAATTCTGGGTGTGATCCTCCACCATTCTATATTAAACCATTGGTAGGGTTTGAGGTATCATCATGACCGACACTACATGGGTGATGACCCCTATGTAATAATAAATCTATATTGGGTTTGAGGTATCATTATTTTAAATACCCTACCCTACTAGACTAAATTCAGTGGTTACTTTATTACATTAGCATAAGATACAAGAAATCACATCCCGAATGACTTAATAGTTTAATAGTATTGGTAAAGTAGATGAATTATTGAAATTCACATTACATTTTAAATCATAAAATATATAAATAAATTTCTTTTATAATTTCATGTTTCCCCTTAACTTAACCTTACATATCAGTTATACACTTATCTTAGCATCCTGTGGAAAGAAACATAAGAAAGTGATGAACACAAATGATCAGTAATGGTATGAGTAAAAAATAATCTATCCTGAATAAATAATACATAATCCATATGAAAAGGTGAATAAATAAAACATATGTCATTTAATCAATAAATATAGCATAATATGGTAATAATAAATAATGAAAAAATAATTACATATAAATAATCACATCATCTTGAAACTTACCCTTGGATATTCAAAATAATCAAATAATTACATAGAACTTAAATAATTGAATTAATAATGAGGGAATGTATAATTCTAGTATAATGACCCATAATTTTATCAATGGAATTTCTCTTCTTATATGTGTGTCATATTTAGTAATATAGAATAATGAACGCGCACCACATGATAAAAACAACATAATTTTATTATAATAATTTTAGCTCTACATTTAGAGAATTAAAATACACATAAAAAGTTAAAATATTTCAATTGGATAAATAATGGAAAACAATATAACTAAAATATGAAAATTTGGATCTGTTCGATCCACCATAAGAAGCGTATTCACGGACAACACTGTATAAAAGTAGAAAAATGTTAGTAATGGAATATAAATTTTTAAAATAAAAATATATATAGGCTTGAGATCTAGTGTATGTTAATAAATAATGAAATAAATAAGAGGTATTTATATGAATTATGGAATCCATATGACTATTACAAATTTGACCATTGGAATAGTAATCTAACTACTGGAATAGTTACCTAACCATTAGAAATAGTAATATGACTATTAGTAATAGTAACCTAATTGATGGAATAGTAACATCACTTATGAAAGTGTAAAATAATATTTATGTTACTTAGAAAATAAAAATATGGAACATTTATATCCTGATAATGGTAGATAAATTTTTTAAAAATTATAAAATAAGTGTTGGTATTTTTTTTATAACATCTATGTTTTATACACATTTTCATAACAAATATATAATTAAAAATATTTTTTAATTTCATAAAATGTTTACATAAATTAATATCATGTTTTATTACAATGATAATCGAATTTTATGATACCATAATAAATTATTCAATTGGTTTGGAAAATCAATCATAATATTAAAAGTGGTATTTTTTGAGTAAATGATGATTTTATTTAAAAATTAAATTTCTCATATTTATAAAATTATTTTACTTAAATGTATTTCATTTTTAGAATCTAAACATAAAAAAATGGTTAGGGATATTTTTTGGTAATTTTATAAAATAGATGAATATCTGGTGAATAGTGGCATACGTTAAATTACAGTATTTAACAATATAAGTTAAATAAATGAATGTTTGAGTCATGAATGAGGTAAAAAACCATTATATCAAACATAAATGATATATTTTTTTTAATATAGTTACATTTATTATTACTATTGACAATCTTGATCCAAAATAATACACTAATGAATATAATATTCAAAATCACCCCTCTTATCCGCTTATAAATACCACCCTTAACCACCCTTTCTCCTCACACATTATAATCCATGAAACTTGAAAAATATATTCCAAAACCACTATTTATCACTCTCACCATGTCCAAGTTATGATTTCCTCAACAAATACCACTTTCAAGTTCCTCAAGGGGTCCTTCAAGGAGGTGATATTCAAGAGGTTACATTCTCAAACCACCTTTCTTTTCTCCTTCTACCTCCTATGATCCTCCTCGATATATTAAAGAATAATAAATTCAATATCATGTATATATTTTAATTAAATATTTATAATGGAATATCTTCAATCCATTAAATTTCTCATCTCCTATTATTCAAAGATACAAAACCATTGTCCAAATTATGGTGGTTAATCATCTCTGTGGATAATGAGTTTTTGTTTTCCATTAATGCCATCAAGATTGGTCATAAAACTATTATTATGGTTAAATAAGATTTTAATAAATATATTATAACTGATTTCATGTTCTAAAACTAATATATGTACATAATATTAGATAAAACAAAACTAGTTTGTGATGATCATTAAAACTCCCAAAATGAATGAACCAAATAACATTAATATTTTTACTTAAAGGAAAATCCCTACATCTAAACAAAAAATTATATTTGGATGATTAAAATTTATTTAATTTCATGAATACTATTTCATTTCACTTATTTAGTTTTAGTCTCATTTTACGTGAACATCCATAATTATATACAAGTGAATGGACCGTGAAGCCATGAAATGAATGCTCCTAGAACAACAAAATCGAACTGTATACCTCATAAAAATGGCCATAAATGAACTTAATAACATTATATTAAATTATATATAGATATAAAAGGTTATTAATTATGAAATTAATTAATATAATTTTATTATCCCATAAATTAAATTCAATTGTAGAACATATTTGGATATAAGGTAAGGGATCTCTCTGAACCACCCCATTTACTCTAGGTCACACTTACACTCTATTTACCTTAATATATCTATATATATTTTTACGTAATTCTTATATATTCAGTATATATTTCCTGAACATATATACCAAGTTTAATTGACCTTCATTTTATTGGGTATTATATTCCATAATATTTATTATTCAAATGAATTTTGTTTATTCCTTATGATTGACTCCATTGTTAGCGCACATAAGCATGCACATGTTTTTATGGGTGTGACCAGATAGTTCTTTAATACATTGGGAATTGTTTTAATCTCATGATATGTCATGTATTGGATTAGGGAGTAAACCTAATCCATTATGGTACTTCGTATACCATGTGATATTGTCTTGGCAGTTATCCTTGACTCATGTCTATGTCATGTTTTATGTTTCTACCACTTCCTTATGATTCCATGATCTTATGATTACATGATCCTTATATTATTTATCCATGTTATAATTCAAAATCCATTCCATTTATGTTATTATTTTATTCCTTATTAATCAAATGATTTACTATATTTCCATATTTATTCCCTTACAAGGGTTTATAGATCACCCATTTGTTAATGTATTCCCCATGTTTTCCATTATAGTTTTTGGAGCTCGAAGGGAATTTTGGAGATCAATATAGATAACAAAATAGAAATATTATATTTTAGTTTCCTTATATCTTATTATGTAACTTGTATTCCAAAGACAATAGGACATATTGATCCTCAGTTTTTACTTAATTGATATTTATGTTAAAAACCGTATAACAATACGTGTAAAAGTATTGTGTCATTATAGTTGGTATCAAAGGATGGTATATATATTTTTTGAGATTTGGAATAGAATATTTTAGTGTTAATTTGATGGAAATGTCTAAGGATTATTATCAGTATATGAAAATATCTTGGAATTTTGGTGAAGTATTGAGTGAGTGGTTTTCAAGAAAATACATCCCTAGATTGATACTACATGTGGATATGGATATATCATATATTAACCTAGGGTTAATGACCCCAAAAATACCATATTGAGCTAGACTCAATTGGGAACTGGTTCAAGAGAATAGGCCTTTCTACACACCTGGTTTAACACTTCTGGGGAATATGTTTTAGAAATTAACTCACTCTTTACAAACCATTATGAAGGACATGAAAAAATGGATAGTTTAGAAAAACTAATAGTGAAATTGTCGTAGATAGTATGGATTTAATCCTAGATATATCATCCCTCCATTTTATTACATAACTTTTCATTACTTTATACAAACAAATGATCTTTTAATGTTTAGTTTATTGGAAACATGGTACATAATATATGAAAACATAAATAATTATATAATACACTTGAAAGTATTATTAAAAGATTAAACCAAATTAAATTTATTTCATCTCATAACCTGGGGGCATACATCAAAGGAAAGGATTAGCATAAGGCCCAGTGAGGGATATCAATGGAAATCGTTTACATGTGATATTGGGAAATATAAATAATAACTTGAGTAATATAATAAATTGATGATAAATAGGCATATAATAATAATAATCACTTGAATAATAACATGTAAACTTTTATAAAATAATTAAATGAGACATTATTAAGGATATCATCAAGGTTTTTCACCGAGGTGTCATAAAAATTACCAAGGTTATTCATACAGGTCTCGTAAAACATGTCATATCTTGAAATTAAATTATTTAACCAATGAATTGGAGAGATATAAAGGAAAAAACATAATAATTATTAATTAATGTGATCCACATAGATCATAATAAAACATATCATATGTAACTTTTGGAGAATAAAAGAAATGGGTTTCATATAAAAATCATGGTGTTCTAAAAGGTTCTTAAAGATAAGATATTTGTGTCATTTATAACCCAAGAAGTGGGAATGAGGGTTTTATGTATGTAAATACCAAAATAAAATAAATAATATTTATATATATTTTAACACCCTTGAAAAATAAAGTGGTCTAGTTTTTCAAATAAAAAAAATAAAAGGGAATTTCTTTAGGAGAAGAGATAAATTTTGAGGAGTAAATTTGGCAGCACAACCTGTATAAAACTTGGTTATAGAAAATAATAAAATGAGAGGGGAAAAGGTTATATCATTAATAAAATACTCTTAATAAATTAAAGGAATAAAATAAATTTGACAGATGAACTTTTTTTTGGAAATTTTAAAGGCATACCACATAAAAAGGGTACTTTAAAGGAAAAGTGAAGTTGAGATTTCCCTTACCTTGAAGAGTAGTTCCTAAAACCTAAGGATAGGGACCTTTGGGGATTGGGGACACCTTGGGAGTTAAAAATATCATATATTAGAGGAGAAATAATTTTTAGTGAAAGGAAATGGATAAATGGGCGGTTATTTATAGAAAAATAGGGGGATTTGTTTATTAATTTCTCAATTTAGGCCTTAGACACCTAGGTAGTGGTAAATAAAAAACCATGGGCTTTACCAAGGTATTTTCCCATGGTATTGGAAAATTTGAGAAAAAATTATTCTAATCCACATGATTTGACCATAATTTTATATTACTTATTTTGGAAATGAAAATTAATGTTTTTTCGAAATAACATTTTTAAAGTCATAGTTTCCATTTTAGAATTTGGAAATTAAATTATATATTTGGAAATTGATTAAAATCTATTTAAATAATTTATAATAATAAAATAAAATATTTTATGTGATGTATTGGGGTTAATTATTTATTATATCATTTTTACATAATTATTATTTCATTAAACAAAACGAAAACTCAAACTGTATTTTAACTATTCACATAAAAAACAAAGAATTTTAGAAAATTATAATAAATTTACCCTAACCTAATTTTGACATGATAATTTCAATAAATATATTTATTTTTTTATAATAATTATTTAAATATGATAATTTTAACTTTTAAATATAAAAAAAAATTATTTATTAAAAATAATAGTGGATATAAAATGCATAGTGAAATTTTAGGCACATGGAAAAAATAAAATGATTTTATCATTAATATTTAAATAAGAGTGTTTTTATCATACTATTTCATTAAAATAATAATTATTCACAATATATTGGTTTTATTATAAATATTTATATCTTTTTTAAAAAGTACAATTTCTGTCCAAAAAAATCAATATTTCAAATTCAATCTTAATTTTATTAAGAAAAACTATTCTTAAAACAGAATTGATGGAATAAAAATTTTATTTATACAAAAGAATTAAACATTAAGTAACTAGGGCCATAACATGTAACCCCTTATAACACTCGCATACTACCTAAGGGTAAGGTGTGCCATTGTAATATATTCATAGGGTGGCTTGGCTATTATTTCGCGAGTGGTAATTTCCACTAACTTGAACTTCTATCATATGAGATTTTTTTCAAGATTCACTTGTTAAAGCTCAACTTGGGATTGGTCCAGAGTGAACCCCGCTGATGTGACCTCCCTACCAAGTTCTAAAAAATTGACTTCATAAGGCACGACTTTACTAGTTGAGTCCATTTTTTCTCTTTTCATCATTATTTTTCCTTTTTCATTTCTACATAGAAACACTAATTATAACATTAAAATTATTATTAAGAGTATAGTTTCCAACAGTCATATTGAAAAATTGTCATATTGATCATTGGTAATATTGACCAATGGTCATAATTGAACAAAAATTATATAACAGTTGAAAAATGATGGTCACATTTCAAATTACACTCATTTCATCATTAATGAGATATAGTTTTGTTGAGTAAAAAATAATATAACACACATTTTATTAGTAAAAAAATTCATTCAAATATTCTAGGTCATTGAATTGTTCCCCGTTATTAAATTTCATCCTGGAAATTTCAACTCATTCCCTCGGTTGAGAAAAGTTGTGGGTACTTATAATTAATTGTTTTTTATAGTTCCCTTGTTTCTTATTCATATTTATGGTTCCTACACAATACTTTGATGAGGTGGGTAGTCTTTTTGTGTATAACCTTGTATCTACGATCTAATATCTTCACTGACTGCTCCTCATAATAGAGTTCATGTTCTAGTTGTACCACCTCAGGATTCAGTACATGTGAAGGGTTAGGTATATACTTCTTCACGAGAGATACATGGAATACTTCATGAACTTGAGCTAGATTTAGAGGAAGTTAAAGATGATTGTCAATTGATCTTATGCAATCACAAATTTCATAGGGGACAATGTACCGAGGGATATGCTTCCCTTTTTTCCCAAACTACATGACTCTCTTCCATGGTGAAATTTGAGGGAATACTTGGTTTACAATATCAAACTCCAAGTCCCTTCAACCATTATCATCATAGCTCTTAAGATAGCTCTAAATAGTCATTATTTTTTATTGGATGGAATGAAACATTTCTATCATCTCTTTCACAATATTAGGCCTAATAATCTTTCCCTCACCTCCTTCATCCAAACATGTAGGATTTATACATCACTTCCCATATAGATCTTCATAGGGTTCCACTTCAATACTTGAATGGAATCTTTTATTGTATGAGAACTCAACTAATGGGAGATATTGATCCCATACACCTTTAAATTCCATTGATAATGTTCTCAAAATGTTCTCAAGTGTCATAATAGTTCTTTCTTATTAGGCATAATATTTGGGGTGATAGGTTGTACTAAAATTTAATTCTGTATTCAGATCATGTTGGATACTTCTCTGGAATTTTTATGTAAACCTTTGATCACAATAAAAAAATATGGAAGCGGCACTCCATGCAACCTCACCACTTACTTTACGTAAAACATGGAAAGTCAGTCAGGAGATAAGTCTTCCCAAATAGAGATACAATGGGCAGTATTTGTGAGAGGATCCATTATAACCCATATTGTATTATTTCCTTAGGATGTCCTCAAGAGACTAGTGAAAAAGTATATAGTAATATTTTCCCACTTCAATGTTGGTATGAGAAGTGGTTGTAACACCCCTTCTATAATTTTTTCTCTACCTTCACTTGTTAACACACAAATACCCTTGCTGTTTAGTCAGCAATATCCCTTTTCATGTTATCCTACCAATAAAGATCATGAAGGTCCCTATATATTTTACTACTTCTAGGATGTATAGATAAATTATATTATGAGATTCATCCATCAGATCCTTTTTTATTTATAGAATGTATGGAACACATAGCCTTGAATGAAATTTCATTACACCTTCTTGATCAATATTGAACTTAGGGAACTTTCCATCCTTCATAGCCTCTATCTTATTCTGTAACAAAGGATATTCTCTTTGAGATTTCATGATCTTATTTATTAATGATTGTTGAGAAATAATTTCGAATAGGTTTGATAACGTCCCTCCCCTAATTATTACCATGTCCACTTTTACTAGTTCATTGATCAAAGTATCTACCTGAATCCTCATCATTGCTAGAACAACAGGGTCTTTCCAACTTAATTCATCAACATCTTTATTTACTCTATCGGGGTGATAATGAATTTAATATTCATTGTATTTAAAAAGTTCCAACCATGTACAATGTCTCATGTTCAATTATATTTGTGTGGAAATATACTTCAAACTTTGGTGGTCTGTGTATATATCACATTTCACCCCATAAAGATAGTGCCTCCATATCTTCAGAGGAAAAAAACCACAGTTAGCTCCAGGTCATGCATAGAATAATCCTTATCGTGAGACTTCAACTGTAGAGATTCATAAGCAATCACCTAATAATTTTTCATTAGGACATATCTAAGAACTTTAATAGATTCATCTCTAAAAATAAAAACTCCTTCTTTGATAGAGGGTAGTGTTAACATAGGTGTAGTAACCAATATCTTCTTTAGATCTTAGAAACTTTATTCACAATCCTTTTTCCAGAAAAACATGGACCCTTTTTGTGTTAACTTGGTTAGTGTAATATAAAGGTTTGAATTTTTTTCACAAACCTCCTATAATATCCCACTAAACCAAGTCAACTATGAATCTCCATTACCATTGTAGGATGAGGACACTCTTCTAAAACCTTTTTCTTTGTAGGATCAATTGATATTCCCTAATTGGTAACAATTTTCCCTAAGAAAGCAACTTTTTTTTACAAAAATTTATATTTTATAAAATTTCTAAATAGACTCTCCTTCCTTAGAGTTTAAAATATACTCCTTAGATGATTTTCATACTCATAAAAACATCTGGAATATATTATAATATCATCAATAAAAACTACCACAATGTTATCATGGTAGTATTTAAAGACTCTATTAATCAAATCCGTAAATATGTACAGAACATTAATAAAGATGAATAGAATTACTAAAAACTCATAACCCCATATATTGATCAGATGGAATTATATGTAATATCCTCTTTTTCACCCTTAATTGATGATAACCATATCGAAGATCAATAATGGATAATAATTGAGCCCCATAAATCTAGTCAAATAAATTATCAATCCTTGGAAGAGTGTACTTTTTCATCGTTGTGATCCTATTAAGTATTCTATAATTAGTGCATATCCAAACTGATCCATCCTTATTCTTCACAAATATAATAGGTGATCCTCAATGAGACACACTTGGTCTGATAAAACCCTTCTCTAAAAGATCTTGAAGTTTTTTCTTTAATTACTTCATATCCACATTTTCCGTTCTATATGGGGTATTTTATATTGTTAGTATCCAAAAATTATTTCAATGGATAACTCTACCTCTCTTTAAGGGGGAGGTATAGACAACTCCTAAGGAAATATGTAAATGTATTCTTGAATGATGGAGACATTTACTATTTGTTTACTTTTATTTCCTTCTACATCTTTACTGATCATTTTAAAAAAAAGGCTATGAGAGGTTCCTATAGTAAAATCTCTATTTGATATATCTCACTTTTTAATATAAATATAAGTTATCCATTCAAGTCTACTAATATTTCCTTTCTTATTCATTTGATCTTACCATTATACTTTGAGGGTTATTTCATCCCTAGTATTGTTTTAAATTCTATCATGGAAATGAATACTAGATTTTTGATGAGATTATGCTCTCAAAAGTGAATACTATAGTTTCTATACACTGTTGATGCATGGATAATCCATCCAAGAGTCTTTACTAATAACTATACCTTTATCATTTTAGGTATTAATTCTATATTCTTTACGAACTTGGTGGAAATAAAGGAATGCATAGAACCTAGATCAAACAAAGTACTTGTTAGAATTGATAGAAAAACGAGAGTACCTACCACCACATAATTTGGAGCTTCAAATTAATTCATCATAATAGAAAAATCATAACCTTTTTCTCTAGAAATATGCTGATGTTGATGGTGATTCCCCTCCACTATCTTCATATTTGGATAGTTCTTGGAAATGTGGCAAACTTGTCCATACATGAAGAATTTAACTTCAGGCTAAGCCTGCACCACATTCCCTTTTTCATTAGTTTTGATAAGTTGAGGCTTCACCTTACTATGACTGTTCTTATCAATATAGCCATCTCTTTCACACTGGTAACATTTCCCACTCCAAAACAAGTTGTTCCAAGAATGCTTCTTCCTGCATTGTTTACATGTGGGAAGTTGTAATTTCTTTCCTCCTCTTCTATGATCAAAGTTCCTCCCCAATATTGGCTCTAATGATCTCTTATTTTTATTCTATTTATGAGACCACTGCGTCTCACTAAACTCAAGTTCAACCTTTATATAACTTCTCACTGTCTCCTCATAGCAATCATAGTATCAATTGGAAATATTCTTCTATAGATGGGGTCTTAGTACACTAAATATTCTATAAATCATTCCATTAGGATCTCTGAAAAAGCTATAGGTATAGAAAGAAAGTATTGTAAATTTTATCTCATAGCTTCCCACATATTCTATTTCCTTTTACTTTATATCTAGGAATTCCTTCTCCATTTTTTTTGTATCGAACAGGGGAAATATTTTTTAAAAAAGGTCCCCCTAAACTATTCCCACTCTATAACATCAATATCCCTCCTTGTAATCATGTTTATAATTTGTTTCCACCTCTGTTCGTATTATCCCTCTAAGCGGTACAAAGCCTGGGTGACTTTCTCTTGTTCCGAAGAATGGAGTAAAGAAAAGATATTTTCTATAGATCTCATCCATTGTTTAGTAATCAATGGGTCGGTAGAACCACTGAAAGAAGTGAGTCATTAATGTATAAAGAATTCAATGGAATGCTATTTCCTTTGAGGTGAATCTTATCTCTCGACTTGATTCAAGTTATTAATCCTAAATTGAGTCAATTGATTCATTATTATCATGAATTTTTCCACTCCAGCTTCCATCTTAGGTCTGTCAGTGTATGGTTTGTTGCACTCACCATTTACATGGTTCCTTATATTTCTCAACATTTTCTAAAAGAAGAAAAATATAGTGGTAAATGAGTTTCTTTTTAAAATCATATAATCTAGAAGAATTTTATATCTTGAAATATTATGCATAAATATGTTATTCATTAACAATAATTACATTTTCTATAAATCCTATATAATGGTTCATAAAAGGATTGTGATTAGCCAAAAATATCCACCAGGTATGTAAAAATAGGAGTGTATCAAGGCCTTTTTTCAATCAATAGTTCCCATTTTATTCTAACTCAAAATGGTGTTTTGGTTTTTACCCCTAGAAACATTTTTTCTTGATCAACATCCACTTATTCGTATCTAGACAGGGATTTCTATTCTCAGAAACCACTTAATTAATACTTCACCAAAATACCAGGATGTTTTCCTATATTTAAACCTTTCCATAGGGTTATTAATAATATTTTCAAATCCTAATTTCCACAAATAACTAAACCATTCTTTGATACCAACTATGGAATCCCTCTTTTTTATTACATAACTTTTCATTACATTGTACAAACATAGGATCTTTTAAAGTTTAGTTTCATAGAAACAAGGTACAAAAAACATGAGAACATAAATAATTTTTTTAATAAACTTGATAGGATTATTAAAAGGTTAATCCTAAGTATATTTACTACACCTTATAACCTAGGGACATACATCCAAGTAAAGGGCGAGAATAAGGCCCGGTAAGGTAAAGCGAGGGAAATAGTTTACATGTGATCTTTAGAAATATCACTAAGAACATGAGGAATATCGTAAATACTTGATAAAGAGGAATATAATTATAATAATTTATTGAATAATAACATTTAAATGTTGAAAAAACATTTAAATGAGATATTTTTAATCATATCACCAAGGTTTGTCATCGAGGTGTCATTAGAATTACAAAGATTATTCACAGAGGTATCGTAAAACATGTCATATATAGAGATTAAAGTATTTACTCAATGAATTATATAACTATGAGGTAAACCATTAATATGTATTAATTAATTTTAGCCACATAGATCATAATAAAACATTTCACAAATAACCTTTGGAGAATAAAATAAACGGGTTTCATATTAAAATCATGGAATTTTAAAAAGTTCTTGAAAATATATTTCTATCATTTATAACCCAAAGAAAGGGAATGAGGGTTTTATTCATTTCAATACCATAATAAAATAAATCATTTTTATATATTTTCGAATACCCCTACAAAATAAAGTGGTTTGGTTATTCAAATAAAGATAATAAAAGGAAAATTCTTGAGGAGAATAGAGATATTTTGAGTAGTAAATTTGGCATCATAACACGTAAAAAACATAGATTTAGACAATGGTAAAATGAGAGAGTAAAAGGGTATATAATTAATAAAATAATATCAATATATTAAAGTAATAAAATAAATTTTATATAATAACATAGTTTGGAAATTTGAAAGATGATCCACATAAAAATGGAACATTAAAGAAAAAGAGAAGTTGGGATTTCCTTTACCTTGAAGAGTAGTTCCTACAACTTTAGTATCAGGACCTTGGAGGCTTTAGGGTAGCTTAGTATGTCTCCTTAAGATTTAAAACTATCATAAATTTATTTTATGATGAATTTTTAGTGAATGGAAATAGATAAATGGGAGGGTATTTATAGAAAAAGTGGGGGATTTGTTTATTAATTTCTAAATTTTGGTCTTGGACACCTAGGTAGTGTTAAATGAAAAAACATGGGCCATACCATGGTATTTTCAAATGGTATTGGAATCTTGAGACACCTTTTATGTTATTTTAATCCACAATATTCGAATATAATTTTATATTACTTATTTTGGCAAGGAAAATTAATGTTTTCACAAAATAAATTTTTTAAAGTTAAAGTTTCCATTTTAGAATTTGGAAAGTATATTATATATCTGGAAATTAATTAAAATATATTTAGTAATTTATTTAAATAAAATAACATGTTTTATTTCATATAATGTGGTTAATTATTTAGTACATCTTTATGACATAATTATGATTTCATTAAACATACTGAAAAACACAAACTATATTTTTACTATTCATAAAAAAAAGTATTTTAGAAAATTCTCATAAATTCACCCTAACCTAATTTTGAAATGATGATTTCAAAAATGATATTTATTTTATCATAATAATTATTTAAATATTATAGGTTTAATTTTTAAATATAAAAAACCTTATTTATTAAAAATAATAGAGGATTTAAAATGTATTGTGAAATTTCAGACAATCTGAAAAAATTAAAGTATTTTATCCTTTATATTTAAATAAGAGTGTATTTATCAATATATTTCATTAAAATAAGTATGTTTTATAATATCTATATATTTATATATTTTATGGAAAGTACAATTTCTGTCTGAAAATTTCAATTTATCAAATTCAATCTCAATTCTATTAAGAAAAACTATTCGTAAAAAAGAATTAATGGGATAAAAATTTTATTTATACAAAATATTTTTACATTATGTAACTAGGTTTGGGACATGTAACCCCTTATAAAACCCACATACAACCTTAGGTTAAGGTGTGTGATGGTGATATATTCATGGGGTGTCTCAGCTAAAATCACCCGAGTGGTAATTTCCTCTAACCTAAAATTCTCCTGTAGGAAATTTTTTTCAAGCTTCACATGTTGAAGATCAGCTTGGAATTGGTCAATGGGGAACCCCAGTGATGCTACCTCCCTCCCAATCTCTGAAAAAATGGGCTTCATAAGGCATTAATCTATTTGTTTTTACCATCATTTCCCCTTTCTACATTAATTTTTCTTTGTGATTTCTACTGATAAATACTAATTATAACATTAAAATTATTATTAAGAGTATAGTTTAAACGGTCATATTGAAAAACATTTACATTGAACAATGGTCATAATTGACCAATTGTCATATAATGGTTGAAACCAAATGGTTACATTTCAAACTATACTCACTTAAATTTTAAATAGATATATTTTTGTTTGGTACAAAATAATATAACACTGATTTTCTCAGGAAAAAATTTCATTCAAAAAGTTTGGTTCTTTACACTAGAGACTCATAAGATTATATTTACATGTAATTTATAAGTTATTAATTATAATTTCATAAATTTCTTTTTAGTTTAAGTACTCAAATCCATAATTTTTTCCCTTTTCTAGTCAATTGTGGGAAATAGCAGAACTCATACAGATGACTAATATAATAGGCAATGAGATGATTGTCACAATGATATTCATAACCTGATTGGAGTGGGATCCCAAAAATTTATGGAAGTAATGACTCAACTAAATAAAGCTATCAATAATAACTTTAATCATGTGGAACTCCCTTCTTCTCGTAAAAAGACAACGTTTCATTCAAGTCCTTTATGCAAAAAATGCCTCCTATATTCAGGGGATCTTATGATGACCTCATAGAGGAATGATGGATTAACAATATTTTGAATATATTCCCTATCCTACAATGATCATAACAATAGAAATTTGGTTCAATCCTTTAATGCATGTAGGGGGAGTCTGATCAGTTGTTGATGCTAATAAAGATTAAAAATTCCAAATATGATATTGATTCCATGGATTGAGAATAATTAAAAAAAATCAATAAATATTTCCCACAAACTCTCCATATTAAATTGTAGAGGTAGTTTCTCAGACTGAAGTAGAAATATTATGATTCTATCAGGGTGTATGAGAAAAACTTCAAAAGTCCTCCATGGTAGGCTTGTGGCCTTTTCATTAACACTAAAAGCAAGTTAGACAAATTATTTAGTGGTTTAAATATGAATATATTAAAATCCTTAGTGATTCAAGACTTTGATAGCTATGAATATATTTTATTTTTTCCCCCTTGAAGATGAGATGGAGATCGCTGTCTCTTAGTGGTCTCATGGGGCTGGAGATAAGAAGCATAAAATGGAGTTTAATTTAGGAGGATCAATAGATAAAAATCATGGAGGAAAGAAAACCCAACATCCCACAAGTCAAAAAAGTGGGAATAAATATCCCAAAAACTATCTCAAGGGGACCAAGACATGCTTCAAATGTGAAAAAATGGAATCAAGACAATCAATTATGAGAAGAGATGAAGAATCTCACTAATGTGATAGAGAAAAGGAAGGTTCAGATGAACACTCATCTTGTAGTATAATGTTTAAACTATAAGTAACATGGTAATTATATGATCCAATTTCCTATGCCAAGTGTTAGATACTATCAATTACAACAACCTCAAAGTCCTAGAGACTAAGGAAGGTAATATTCTATCAGTACTACTGAGGTGGATCTTGACAATGATGTGGTGACATGTACACTGGTTATTCATTAATTAATAGTGAACATAATTTTTTATTCTATTTCCATGAATTCTTTAATATCTTGAAATTTTAATAGAACTATTCAAATTCCACCACAAAAAATAGAGGTTTAGTTATCTATGAGAACAAAAAATGTAGCAGTAATTAAAGACCAAGTATATAAATCCTCCCTAGTCAATGTTTATGGACTGAACCTCCTATTAAATCTTGTACTACTTCTTTTAGTGGAGTTAAATGTTATATTATGCATGGATCATATATCCCTATATAAATCCTATATCAACTTTCAGTAAAGGGAGATCACTCTACACATATGGAGTCATCCATCGATTTTGTACAAGTGTACGAAGGAGGATGAATCTCCTTTGAAATCCTCATCTCATGTGTGGATAATATTTCCATATGTGAAATAATATATAGCTCAAATTATTGAGACAATGGATATTTATGTTTGAATACATGGCCATTGTGAGGGATCATACTGATGTATTCACTGAGGACTTTTCCAGTATTCCTCCTAACCCAGAGGTAGAATTCTCAATTGAACTTATACATGTATCTCTTCCTATATCAAGGATTCTTTTTAGAATTTCCATTAGAGATATGGAATAACTAAAAATTCTATTAGAAGATAATATCAACAAGGGTTTCATTGACCTGACTACTTCATCATTAGATACGTTATCCATCTTAGTTAAAAATAAGTATGGGTCAATGTGCCTCTACATTAATTATCGTGAACTAAACAAAATCACGATAAAGAACTGGTATCCCTTACCATGGATAGATGACTTGTTTGATTAATTACATGGGCCCCTGAATTTCTTTAAAGTTGAATTTTGGTTGCGATATCACCAATTAATTGTAAATATGAAATGTATTCCCAATACATCCTTTCAACTACGGTGCAGACACTATGAGTTCATAGTAATACCCTTCAGATTAACCAATGATTCAGTAATAATTTTGGACTTGATGAATGTAGTCTTTAGATATTTCATTGAAAATTTTGTGTTTTACTTTATAGATGATATTCTGATATACTCCAATTGAAAGGAGGAGCATGAGGAGAATTTGAATACTATGCTAAAACATTTTCAAAAAGAGAAGCTATATGAAATGTTCATTAAATGAGAGTTCTTGATTAAGGAAGTATCATTCTTGGGGAATTCCATCACATGTAAAGGGATATCTATAGTCCCTTATAAGAAAAATCAAAATGAGGAGCATCATAGACCAGTAGTAGTAACTAATATTCATAATTTCCTTAGACTATCTGGGTATTATTAATGATTTGTGATAAACTTCTCACTGTTGTCAAGCCCACTAACCAAGATGGCTTGAAAGGGGGTGAAGTATGTATGGACCTATGAGGATGAGGAAATATTTAAAGAGTTTAAAAAGAGTCTTATCATTGCAACATTCCTCACGCTACCTTAACGTGGGAATATTTTTGTGGTATACAGTGATTCTTCAAATAAGGGATTAGTTTATGGACTAATGAAGAATGATAATGTGATCACCTATGCCTCAAGGCTGTTGAAGTTTCATGATCAAAAGTATTCAAAGCATGATCTAGATTTGGATTTGGTGATCATCGTGTTGAAAATATGGTGGAATTATCTTTATGGGGAGAAATTTGAAATATATATAGATCATAAGATCCTCAAGTATATATTCACATAGAAGGAGGTCAATATGAAAAAACATAGATGGATAGAATATGTATTGATATCTTAGAGAAAAGGGAAATACTAAAAATTCAAAATTGATGAAGAAGGAGTTATAATATTTGGGTCATGACTATGTGTATCATAAAATATATAAATAAATAAGTATATTTTGAATGATGCACATAGCTTGGCCTTCCCCATCCACCTAGGGAGCATGAAGATGTAGCGATATCTTCGAGATCACTATTTGTGGTAAAATATGAAGAAAGAGATAACAGAATATACATTAAAATGCCTGGTATGTCAGCAAGTGAAGGCTGAAAGGAAAACATATAAGGGGATAACATAGCCATTACCCATACATGTATGGAAATGGGAAAACAATACTATGGACATTTTAATTGGTCTTCTAAATAAATCAAGGGGAAATAATACTATATGGGTTGTGATGGATTGTATTAAAAAGAGTTCTCACTTCATTTCAATTTTAAAGTACTTATCATTAGATCAATTTCAAATATATATACTAGAGAATTGGTGAGTCTTCATGTAACACTGTTATCAATTGTATGAAATTGAGATCCAAGATTCACCTCCAAGTTCTAGAAAAGTATCCAACTTACTCTAAACACTGAGCATAACTTTATTATAGTCTATCACCCCCAAATTTATTTACAATTTGACTGGACTATCAAGACATTGGAAGACATGTTAAAATATTGCGTGGTGGGCTTAAAATGTGGATGGTATCAACATCTTCTTCTTTTTGAGTTCTCATACAATAATAGTTTCCACTCGAGCATCCAAATGGACCCATATGAAGCCCTTTATAGGGAAATATGTAGAACACCATCATGTTGGGATGAAGTTGGTGAACGTAAGATACTAGGACATGAAATGGTCATGTAAATTGTGGAAAATATCAAGACTATACAATAGTACATCATATCATCTCAAAGTTTATAGAAGAGCCATGCTGAAAAACATCAACATGAACTTGAGTTTGAGGTCAAAGATAAGGTATTACTACACATATATCCTTCTAATAGAGTCCTGATGTTAGGGAATAAGTGTATGCTATGTCTGAAGTAAATTTTCCCCTTTGAGATTCTTGATCAGATTGGAGTTGTGTCTTATCGACTAGAACTCACTTCCACCATGTCCTAAGTACATGATTTATTCCATGTATCCCTCTTAAGGGAGTACATATCAGAACTCTCACATGAACTGAATTCAGAGGTGGTACCACTGGAAAATGATTTCTCATATGAGGAGTATCCTATGAAGATCTTGGACCATAGAGACAAAGTTTTATGCAACAAAAAAACTCCCCTAGTCAAAGTACTATGGTGAAACCATAAGTTAGAGGGGGGATATGGGAACGAGAGGAATACATTAGGTAGAAGTACCATCTACTATTTTCACATTCGTATTTAAAATGAAATTTCAAGTGATAAATTTATTTAGGGGTAAGAATGTAATGACCCCTAATTTGTCAATAGAATTTCCCATATTATATATGTATCATATTTTGTAATATAAAATAATGCACATGTACCACATGATAAAACAAACAAAATTTTATTATAATATTTTAACATTACATTTAAAGAATAAAAATGGACATAAGAATTTAAAATAATACAAAATGGAAAATAATATAACTAAAATATGAAAATGCTGATCTGCTCAGTCCACTAGAAGAAGCACAGTCATGAAAAACACTATAGAAAAGAAGAAAATTGTTGGTAATAGAAAATCAATTTTGAAAATGAAAATATATATAGCCTTGATAGAAAATTGATGTGAATGAAGAATTAAATAAATATGTAGTATTTATAAGAATTATGGAATCCATATGAATATTAGAAATATGACCATTGTAATAGTAATTTGATGATTGAAATAGTAACCTGGCCATTTGAAATTGTAATATAACCATTAGGAATAGTAAAATGATTGATAGAATAGTTACCCCACCCAAGGAAGATTAAAATAATATTTATGTATCTTATAAAAATAAAATATTTATCATTTTTGTCATGATAAAATTAAATAAATGTTTTAAAAATTATTAAAAAAGTGTTGGTATTTTAATATAGCATATATGTTTTATATGTATTTTATTAATAAATATAATGAATAAAAAGAAAGTTTATTTACATGTAATGGGTTTATAAATTAATATTATGTTTCATTAGGATTTAAAAGATAATTCAATTTTACCATAATTAACTTTATAAAGGTTCAAAAAATTGATCATAACATTAAAATTGGTATATTTCGAATACACGGGGATTTTATTTAAAAATTAGTTTTCTCATATTTAGAAAATAATTTTTAAAAATGGATTTTATTTTTTAATCTATACATTGAAAAATGGTTATTGTAAATTTGTTGTAATTTTCTAAAATAATTTAATTTTTGTGAATAGTGGAATAAGGTAAATTATGGTATTCAACATTATAAGTTAAATAAATGAATTTTCGAGTAATGAATAATGTAAGAACCCACTATCTCGAACTCACATGATATTTTTACTATATATAGTCACAATAATTGTTACTAATGTTATTCTTGATCCACAATAATAAACTAATGAATATAATATTCAAGAACACTCCTCTCCTCCCCATATAAATACCACCTCTCACCACTCGTTCTCCTCACACCTTCAAAAACTTAAAGCATTAAAAATAACAACCAAAACAACCCCTAACCACTCTTTCTCCTCACACCTTCTAGGATTTGAATGTTTAAAAATAACAACCAAACCCACTCCTCACCCCTCTCCCATCATCTAAGTTATTCTGGTTTTAGCAAAAGGCCACTTCAATGTTATTTAAGGGGTCCTTCGAGGAGGCGATATTCAAGAGGTAACATTATGAAACTACCTATTTGAATTTATTTTATTCTTATACCTTCTCCTGACATCCTCAATTCAAATAATCATAATAAATATGGTATCATGTATATATTTTAATTTTAATTTTCTAATATAATATCTTATATCCACCCCTGTTCTCATCTCCTATTATTCAAATAAACAAAACCATTGTCCAAATTGTGGTGGTTAATCATCTCTATAGATAATGAGTTTCTATTTTCCATTACCACCTTCAATACTACTCATTAAACTGTTATTATTATTAAATAAGATTTTAATAATTATATTATAAGTTATTTCATATTCTAGAAAAAAAATATTTCCATAATATTTAACAAAATGAAACTAGTTTGCGATGGTCAGTAAAATCTCCAAAATGAAACAACCAAATAACTTTAACATTTTTAATAAAATATTCATCTCTATATCTGAACAAAATAATTTATATTTTTACCATTAAAGTTTATATAAGGTAATGAATACTATTTCATTTCATATCAGGAGTTTTATTCCCATTTTAAATGAACATCCATAGTTATATACAAGTGAACGGACAATGAAACAATGAAACGAACACTCTAAGAACAATAAAATCAAACTCTATAACTCATTGAAATGACCATAAATGAACTCAATAATATTATAATAAATGATATATATGTGTAAAATGTTCTATATTATGTACTTATTGAATATAATTTTATTATATAGTTCATTAATTGCAAGTGCATAACATATTCTGACATAAGGTAAGGGATCTCTCTGAACCACCCAATTTACTTTGGGTCACGCTTACTAGCTCTTTACCTTACTTTATCTCTCCATTATTATTATTTAATTATTATATATTCTATATATATTTCCCCAAAATATATAATAAGTATAATTCAACTTCATTTTATTGGGTAATACATTCTATAATATTTATTATTCAAATTCTATTTGTTTATGTCGTATGATTGAATCCTTTTTTTGACGCACAAAAGCATGCACATGTTATGATGGGTGTGACCATATAGTACACCAACGAATTGGGTGAATTTTTAGCCTCATGATAATTCATGTTTGGGATTATGGAGTAAACATAATACATTATGGGACTTTTTATACCATTTGATATTGTCTTGACAGTTAGCCTTGACTCATGTTTATGTCATGTTTTATGTTGTTTCCACAGCCTTATGTTTCCATGATCATATGATTCCATACCATTTATGTTATTACTCAATGATATTATTCATGATATGTTCCATTTATTTTATTATGTTATTACTTAAAACTCAAATGGCATGCTTCATTTCCATGTTTATTCCCATAAAGGGATTTATATCCCACCCCTTTGTTTATGCATTCCCTTGATTATCCATTACAGTTTGAGGGGATAGAAGGGATTTTAGGATCTCATTTAGGAGAATAAAATAGAAATGTTATGTTTTAATTTGATTATGTTGTATTATATACCTAGTCTTCCAAAGGCACTAGGCCTTCTCAATCCACAATTTGTACTTAATGGATATTTTTATTAAAAATAATGTAATAATATGTTTAAAAGCATTTGGTCTTTATTATCATACATCATAAACATAATGTCAAGACATTTCACAAGATATATACTTTCAATACCTTCCAAAAGACAATTTAAATACTATAGGTAAAAACCCATTTAATTTGGCTAGTTGATTTGTCCCATGAGGCCTATCAATACATTGAGAGGCTATATAATTCTAGGCCCCACCCTTCACATACTAAGTCCAATACATTCCTCATTTTAAATGGGAATAAAATAAACAACATAAAAATTCATATTGAAAAACTATAATATGATAATTTAATAATTTTCCCAATCAATAAACATAATCTTAAACCATATAGAGTAATATAGAGAATGGTACCGAAGTAACACATCCACAGTCAAACTAATCATAAAATTTAACACCCTGAGATTTTATGAGAAATATTTTTTTTAATTTCTTATTTTATACGCAAAGTAATCATTCACATCACACGACACTAGCTTGGCATGGGTTACATACAATCGTGATCTTCCTCGATAACGTGTATAGTACACAATACCGGGTTTCACTAAACAATGATATATTATTATAATATTATTATGGACTAGACGTTATTAATATTATTAACTACATTTTGAATTTTATAACATTATTATTCATCTTACACATTTTCTAATACATGGTATGTGAACAAAATAAATTTTTCAGGTAAAATAAGTTTTTTTCAAAAAATGCAGTTTTCCCCCTGTAGATGGCGTACCCACTTTAAATATAATTTTTGATAGGTTTATAAGTTCAATTTGAAAAAATAAAATTCTTCTTTGTAATTGGGATATACAAATTTACTTTGGATAAATTTTTCATATTATTCTGATAACTTTAATATTTTAATGAACAGTAAAAACACGCTATATTTTAATTAAAAACAACTTTTTTCATAGAAATAATTTATATGGTTAAATTATAATATTGAATGGTTTTAAATTATAAATAGAATATATTTTTACCATTTAATATATTTTATGTTATTACCATTAATTTTTCATTGAATTCATAGGTTAAAACATTTCAATCTTTGGCAATGTTTTAACTTTTAAAACTCATTTTCCTAACAACGATATTAATTTTAAATTAATTACTATAACTTTTGTATTTGAATTCAGTGGGTCCAAATTATGTTAATCGGTTACTTTTATTTTTTTTATTATGAATAGTAACTATGGTGATTTTTATTTGTTGTAGTTAAAAGTAAATCGGGTAATTAAGGGTACAAATAAGATTATAAAATTACCCTAAAACCTTCCAAAATTCTATTGGATGACTAAAAGTCGGCCCTTATCACCTAGGGGTCGGAATAAATTCATTTTATGGAATTTTGACCATTAAAATAATTTAATTGTTATTAAAACCAAAGAAAGTGACAACATGTCACTCTCTTAAATCATATAAGTATAATAATTTCAATTTAGTGATAAACTTCATGAAACTTCGAAAATGAATAGTATCCAGAATTATAATAAACTTATATACATCATGTGAATTTATTTAGAATTTTTAGGGATTAAATAATTATCATTAAAGGTGACACAATAAGGATGTTGAAATTATTTTATTCATTAAAATATCAAATAAAATGTAATAAAAATATTAAAATAAATATTATATTAACTATTTAATACAATCCTAGTATTTTCTAGATGACTATGACATGTTAGGAAGCTATTAAATATTTTTTTTGAATATATCCTCTTTTTTTATTTTATTTAAATTCAAATAAATAAATAGTGTCAAAATTGACACTATTGTTATTTTAAAAAAATAACATATTATAAAATGATTTAAAAATCACAAAAATATTTAAAAATTATAAATTAAAATTTATATGGTCTAAAATGTCATAAATTATCCAATTATGGACAATTAACAATACATAAGTATTTATTTATAACAATTTAAAATTTAGAATCTTATTACCACAAATAAAATTAAATAGATTGAATATGGATAAATCAAGTTGATAATGTTTAAAATAAATTCCCTACATGTCTAAATTTTATTTTTTTATGAGATTACAACCCTATATCATATAATATTCTGATTTGAGTAATTTTGGAAGTTTCTATGTGGGGTTTGAATTTGTTATAAATTAATAAATTTGAGGTTTCCAAAGGTGCCACTCTCCTCCCTTATAAAAGGGCACCTCCTCCCTCTCCTCCTCACACAATTTTGAGCCTTAAAGCTCGGCCAACCCCTGACCAATACCCTTATAAACTTCCCTAGAATCATACTAAAGGTTCTGGTCTTCTTCAAAGACCACTTTTAGTGCCCTAAGAGGAGGTTTCAAAGAGGCGTGTCGAAGAAGAGGTAATCTCTTCTACCGATTCTTTCAAGTTTATTTCTTCTTCAACTTATTATTATTTATTTGTTTCATCATAAATTAATAACATCATTATCAACCATATACTTATATGTTATTATAATTATGAAACAACCATATTTCACCTTCTATCCATCCTACGAAAAATGAAATCACCGCGCATGCGTACGTATGGAATACTGTCTCCATGCTGTGGTGTAAACTGTTTTCCACCACCACCTTACATGGATGGGTATAATAGTGTAAAGAATAACTATATATTATTATATTAAAGTGATTTTTATTCTGAAATAGTATACATACACGTCAATATAATTCCGCGATCATGGGAACGATATCTTCGCCCGTGCGTACGTACGGTCTACCGTCTCCACGATGTGATGCGACTCATTCTACATGATCTTCATTTAATAATGATTATATAAATGAATTGAATGAATAAATATGATATATATTACACTAATACCATCCTATAAATGAGGTATCTATAACCTAAAAAGAGGAATAATAATTTATTCGACAAAACATGCATAAGAACATAAAGCAATGAACACCCGAATAACAAGTAGCAATGAAATATAACTAATAAGAAGATAAGAATATGACCATATATGATATAATAGAAATAAATATTATTCTTTAATAAGTCAATTACATTATTTAAATCTTTATACAGAAGGTTCAGATACGTACTAATCATATCGGACCTATGGTAAGGGAAAATCTCACAATCTCATTTTTATCTGAGATTGTTTATACTTCAGAATTTACTGGGGAATATTTATCATCCACATCCATGTTTCATCAATATGTAATATTATTTCTATCCTAATACAATTTTTTAAATCCAATTTTACCCATTGGTGAGTTTTTAGTAAAATATGTGAAAGGAATCTTTTTTCGTTTTTTTGTACGAGGTACTTTTTGACTTTTCCGGCCAAAGTACGAGAAGAATGTTTTTTTTAACTTATACGGAATGAATAGATTTTTATGATTTCATAGAACATTATTTCCATGAATCTTCCTTTACAAGTTTTCATTTTTATTTTCAATCAACTTCTTTTATTTTAGAATTTTATGACATGTTAAGAAGGAGAAAATGTTTTTGAAGTAGAAAGGATATTTTCCTCAAGAATGGAGTTCAAGTGTTTTATCAAAATTATTTTCCATCTAAGATAATATAGGGTTCTGTTTATATCCCTATTTTTACATTGATTCAATTATTTTATGATAGAATTAATTTTATGATGTCCTTTTATCTTATATGGATTATGTTATGATGGCATGATGTTTAAGAATCCCATTTTTATTACATGGGTTATGTTATGATTTATGATTTTGTGGAACACATAAGAATGGTTTCATTATGAGATGGGTTGGACCTATATCTCCCTCCAATGAATTGGGTAAAGATTTATATCTCATGAGATAGACATGACTGGAACGACAAGTTAATATGGTTCAGTGATACAGGACTGGAATGAGAAGTGCACTCGGTTCAGTAATGGACTTTGTCCGCTATGATGGTATTAGCAATGATCCTTGACTAATATGAAATGATTTTTTATGATTATGTGTGTATTCCACAAATTTTCATGTTTTAAGTTATGATTATTGGGATTACATTTCACTACTATGATTTATCCAATGTTATGATATTATGATCTCTTTTGCAGGTTAAGATTTTCAAAATGTTATGTTCTTATGAATATGATATGATTGATATTTATTTTGTTTACCCTTACTGAGCATTTGAGCTCACCCTTTTGTATGTTTTCATTTCCCCAAGTCAGGAAGAAGGGTATTAAGTAGGATATTCCAAAGGGACTCTAGATATGATGAAATAAACGGGAGACAATGTAGATGATTTATGAACCAATTGTTTATGTTTCCCAATTTCTAAATACACTTTACCTATATGGTCTTATCATGGTTTTGTTATATGTTTTAATAAGTATGCTTCAATTTTGATGTAATAACCATGTATGTAAAGTATGGGTCGTTATAGTTGGTATCAGAGGAAAGGTATAGTCAACCTTTGGAAACTAGGATGTGAAAGCCTTAGTAAGAACTCTAAGGATATGTCTAAGAATAGAACACAATATTAGTGTTTAATAAATGGCCATGAATAACCTATGATAAGACCTTAAGTGTAAAATTTTATTCTTGATTAGGTGGTTTTCCTATTATGATTAGTGTTTATCACACTATGCATATTGGTTTTAGTCAATGGCGGGAACCTGAAGGAACCATGTTAATGCTGAATGTGATGGGTAATGCAATGATTTTCCCCCTGAGCAACCAAATGTTATGGGAAATAGAATGAAAAATCTTGTAGCCATGCTCACACAAATTTCTCAAGCTATGAATAAAGCTAGACTTCCAAACGAGCAAAGGAAGGAGTGACATTCTATTGAATCCTTCATGAGGCTACGTCCACCCTCATTCAGCGGGTCTTCTGATCCATTAGTGGCTGAACAATGGATCAATAACACTAAAAAGATATTTTTAGTTCTACAATGTTCTGAACATGCTAAATTCATCTTAGCAGTATATCATTTGGAAGGTGAAGCTGATCAATGGTGGAATCTTATTAAGAATATGAGGCAATGGGACGAAATTGAGTCCATGGAATGGGATGAGTTAAAGAACTTATTTTTCAATAAGTACTTCCCCCGTATTCTTCAAACAAATATGGAGAAGGATTTTCTTGAACTGAAGAAAAATGATGATGAATCTGTTGGTACCTATAAAGCAAATTTTACAAGACTTGGAAGGTACGCTTCTGGAATTATTATCCAACCTGAGAGTAAAATTGATCGATTATTTAGTGGCTTAAAACTAAGTTATCGAAGGGCATTAGCCATAAGGGACTTCAATAGCTATGATGAAATTGTTTGATGTGCTCTCAAGGTTGAGAAGGAGATTGGAGTAACTCATCAATCCTATGGGTTTGATAAGAAGAGGAAAATGGAATTCAAAGGAAAATCTAAATACCACACTAAAAAGAAGATGAGTTTTCCCTTATGCTCAAAGTGTGGAAAGAAACATGCAAGGAATTGTCTTAAAGGGAAAAGTAAATGTTTTAAGTGTAAAAAAGAAGGTAATCGGGTAGTTGAATGTCGAAATAAAGGGAAGAATATGTCTAATGATGTGAACAATGAAAGGGATACACAAAATTCACCTCATACACTTCAATGATTCAAGTGCAAGGAAATGGGGCATTATTCTAATCAATTCCCTAATCCAAGGGTTGTTGATGATGATCAACGTAAACAAACCCTTAAGGCCAAATACAAAGGAAAGTCACATTAAATTTTTATTAGCGATGTGGTGTATGATAATGAAGTGGTGAAAGGTACACTTACCATCAACTCTAAAGTATCAAATGTTTTATTTGATTCTGGATACACCCACTATTTTATTTCTGAATAATTTTCTAAGGGTGTCGCCATATTACCTCAGTAGTTAGATATTGAGTTAGCTGTGACAACCCCTAATAGAACAACAGTCGCATCAAAAGTCTACAATTCTTTTCTGATTGAAGTTTGTGGGAAAGTGCTTCCTACAAATATTGTGATCCTTTCTATAGCGGGATTTGAGGTGATTCTTGGAATGGAATGGCTTTCTTTATACGGAGCTCATATAAATTTCCAAATAAGGGAAATCACATTTAATATTCCCGATCAATCTACTATCATCTATCGATGCAAGGATTAATATAACCTTCCAGTGGAAATTTCTTCCATCTTATGGGTCTTGATTCCAATAAATGAAGGTTATTTATCTCAAATGGTTGGAGATAAACTCAAGATTAAGAATATTCCCATTGTACGAGAGTTTGATGATGCCTTTATAGAGGAATTTCTAGGTCTTCCACCAAATCGTGAGGTTGAGTTTTCAATAGAACTCATACCAGGTGATATTCCTATTTCAAAGACACCATATAGAATGGCCCCAATTGAGTTACAGTAATTGAAGAAGCAACTCCAAGAGAATATTGATAAGGGATTCATATGCCCTAGTGTGTCACCTTGGGGAGCACATGTTCTATTTGTTAAGAAGAATTATGGATCAATGAGACTCTATATTGATTATAGAGAAATTAACAAGATCACTATCAAGAACAAATATCCTCTATCATGCATTGATGAATTATTTCATCAACTACATGGAGCTCAATACTTTTCCAAGATCGATATTCGTTCAGGGTATCATCAATTAAGGGTCAAAAGGGAGGATATAACAAAGACGGCTTTCCATACAAGGTATGGAAACTAGGAATTTATAGTAATGCCATTTAGTCTTACTAATTACCCTATTATCTTCATGGATCTAATGAATAGAGTCTTTAGAGACTATATTTATCAGTTTGTGGTAGTCTTTATAGATGATATTCTTATCTATTCAAAGAGTAAGGAAGAACATGAAGATCACTTGAGAATTGTATTGAAGACCCTGAGAAAGGAGAATCTTTGTCCCAAATTTACCAAGTGTGAATTTTGGCTTCAAAAAGTTTCATTTTTGGGTCACATAATCTCAAAAGAGGGGATATCTGTGGATCCAGCAAAAATAGAGGTTATCGAAAGATGGTCGAGACCAAAAACAGTAACTGAGATCCGAATTTTTCTTGGTCTGGCTAGATATTATCGATGTTTTGTGAAATATTTTTCAAGGTTATCTAATCCACTCACCAGGTTGACTCGAAAAGGAGTTAAGTTTGTGTGGACTGAGGAGTGTGAAGAGAATTTCATGGATTTTAAAAGAAGGTTATCCAGTGCACCTGTGCTCACACTACCTTGTAGTGGAGAAAGGTTTGTGATCTACAGTGATGAATCCAATAAGGGATTGGGGTGTGTTCTCATGAAAAATGATATGGTGATAGCTTATGCCTCACGATAGTTGAAAATCCATGAGCAAAATTACCCAACTCATGATTTGGAGTTAGCTGCGGTAATCTTTGCATTAAATATTTGGAGGAATTATCTTTATGGTGAAAGGTGTGATATTTATACTGATCATAAAAGTTTAAAGTATATTTTAACACAAAATGAGCTAAATATGCGCCAATGAAGATGGATGGAGCAGATTAAGGATTACAATTGCTCAATTAATTACCACCCTGGGAAAGAAAACAAGGTGGAAGATGCATTGAGTCGACAAGACTATGCTAGCTTATCCATGATTAGGATCTCAAAAGATCCAATATTTATGGATTTAAAAAGGATGGATCTTGGAATTATAATGAAAGGGGAAAAATCTTATCTTTTTCAAATTAATGTTCAACCATCTATGCATGTGAAGATTAAAGAGGCACAGAAAGAAGATGTATAGTTACAAAAGAATGTGAGAAATGTTCCGGAATTCCTCATTGATTGTGATGGAATAATACAGTTCAGGAATCAGGTTTGCATTGCTCCCATCCCAGAATTAAAGGAGCTGCTGGATGAGGTTCGTAGTTCTTCATTATCTATTCATCCTGGAAGCACGAAGATGTATAGGGACATAAAAGAGTAATTCTGGTGAGATGGAATGAAAAGATATTTTGTTGAATATGTCTCTTGATTCTTGGTTTGTCGGCATGTTAAAGCTGAGAGACAGAATTCTAAGGGGATGTTACAACTATTTCCCATACCCGAATGGAAATGGGAAAACATCACTATAGACTTTGTCACCGGACTTCCTAAAACATCCAAAGTCAATAATGCTATCTGGGTCATATTTGATCATCTTACAAAGTCGGCACACTTCATTGCTATTAGAGAATATTTCTCTCTAGATCAGCTTGCCAGGATATATGTAAAGAAAGTGGTAAGATTGTCTGGAGCACCACTTTCCATTATATCTGATCAGGATCTGAGGTTTACCTCGAAGTTTTGGTGATGTCTTCAGCATACTCTAGATACAGAGTTCAGTTTCAGCACTGTTTATCATCCTCATATAGATAGTCAGTCTGAGAGGACAATTAAAACTCTATAAGACATGTTGAGAGCTTGCTCTATGGATTTCAAAGGTGGTTGGGATCAAAACCTACCTTTGGTGGAATTTTCTTATAATAATAGCTTTCACTCCAGTATTCAGATGGATCCTTATGAAGCTCTCTATGGAATGAAATGCCGAACTCCAACTTGCTGGGATGAAGTAGGGGAAAGAAAGCTATTAGGACCAGATCTTGTTGATGAGATGGCAGAAAAGTTCCAATCTATTCAGCAACACATAAGACCAGCTCAGAGTCGATAAAAAAGTTATGCCGATAACTGGAGAAAATACCTAGAGTTTGAAGTGGGTGATAAAGTGTTCTTATGAATATCTCCTTGGAAGAGAGTAATGAGATTTGGAAAGAAGGGAAAACTGAGCCCTAGGTATATTGGTCATTTTGAAATACTGGATCGTGTTGGGAAGGTAGCTTACCAATTGGCGCTTCCACCAAATCTCTCTCAAGTTCACAATGTGTTCCATGTATCTCTCTTTAAAAAGTACATACTTGATCCTTCACATGTACTAAGCTTAGAAGTTGTACGTCTGAAGCAAGATCATTCTTATGAAGAATAGCCGATAGAGATTCTGGATCATAGCAAAAAAGTTATACGGAACAAGACCACTCGCTTGGTGAAAGTTTTATAGATGAACCACCAATTAGAAGAAGCTACATGGTAGCTTGAGGATATGATGAGGGAGAGGTATCCTCATCTGTTTGTTACAAAGTGGTGAATTTCGAGGGCGAAATTCAATTTAAGGGGGGTAGAATGTAACACCCTGTGATTTTATGAGAAATATTTTTTTTAATTTCTTCTGTTATACGTAAAGGAATCTTTCACTGCACACAACACTAGCTTGGCTTTCGTTACCTGCAATCACGACCTTTCTCGATAGTGTGTGTAGTACACAATACCGGGTTTCACTAAACAACGATATATTGTTATAATATTATTATGGACTAGCCGTTATGAATATTATTAACTACATTTTGAATTTTATAACATTATTATTCATCTTACACATTTTCTAAAACATGGTATGTGAACAAAATAAATTTTTCAGGTAAAATAAGTATTTTTCAAAAAATGCAGTTTTGCCGCCTTTTGATGGAACACCCACTTTAAATCTAGTTTTTGATATGTTTATAAGTTCAATTTGACAAAATAAAATTCTTCATTGTAATTGGGTTATAAAAATTCACTTTGGATAAATTTTTCATATTATTCTAATAACTTTCATATTTTAATGAATAGTAAAAATACGCTATATTTTAATTAAAAACAACATTTTTCATCGCAATAATTTATATGGTTAAATTATAATATTTAATGGTTTTAAAGTATAAATAGAATATATTTTTACCATTTAATATAATTTATTTCATTTCCATTAATTTTACTTTGAATTCATGGGATAAAACATTTCAATCTTTGGCAATGTTCTAACTTTTAAAACTCATTTTCTTAACAACAGGATTAATTTTAAATTAATTACTACAACTTCTGTATTTTAATTCAGTGGATCCAAATTATGTTAATAGGTTACTTTTATTTTTTTTGATATTATGAGTAGTAACTATGGTAATTTTTATTTACTGCAGTTAAAAGTAAATCGGTTAATTAAGGGTAAAAATAAGATTATAAAATTACCCTAACACCTTCCAAAATTTTATTGGATGACTAAAGGTAGACCCTTATCACCTAAGGGTTAGAATAAATTCATTTTATGGACTTTTTACCATTAAAATAATTTAATTTTTTTTAAAATCAAAGAAAGTGACAACATGTCACTCTCTTAAATCTTATAAGTATAATAATTTTACATTAGTGATAAAATTCATGAAACATAGAACATGAATAGTCTCCAAAAATCTAATAAAATTATCTACATCATGTGAATTTATTTAAATTATTTAGAGATTAAATAATTATCATTAAAGGTTACAAAATAGTAATGTTGAAATTATTTTATTCATTGAAATATCAAATAAATGGTTTTAAAAATATTAAAATAAAAAATATATGAAATATTTAATATGATCCACGAATTTTATAGATTACTATGACATGTTATAAAGTTATTAAATATTTTGGTTTGAATATATCTTCTGTGTAGATTTTATTTAAATTCAAATAAATTAATAGTGTGCAAATTTACACTATTGTTATTTTAAAAAAATAACATATTATAAAATGGTTTACAAATCACAAAAATATTTAAAAATTATATATTAAAATTTATATGGTCTAAAATGTCATAAATTATCCAATTATGGACAATTCATAATACACAAGTAATTATTTATAATAATTTAAAATTTAGAATCTTATTACCACAAATAAAATTAAAAAGATTAAATATGGATAAATCAAGTTGATAATGTTTAAAATAAATTCCCTACATGTCTAAATTTATTTGTTTGATGAGATGAAAACCCTATATCATATAATCTTCAGATTTGATTCATTTTGGAAGTTTTTATGTGGGGTTTGAATTTATTATAAATTAATATTTTTGAGGTTTCCAAAGGTGCCCCTCTCCTCTCTTATAAAAGGGCACTTCCTCCCTCTCCTCCTCACACAATTTTGAGCCTTAAAACTCGGCCAAACCCTACCCACTTCCCTTCTAAACTTCCCTGGAAACATAATTGAGGTCCTGGTCTTCTTTAAAGACCAATTTTTGTGCCCTAAGAGGAGGTTTCAAACAGTCATGTTGAAGAAGAGGTAATCTCTTCTACCGATTCTTTCAAGTTTCATTCTTATTCAACTTCTTATTATTTATTTGTTTCATAATAAATTAATAACATCAGTATCACTCATATAATTATATGTTATTATAAATATTAAACAACCCTATTTCACCTTCTATCCATCCTACGAAAAATGAAATCACCGCGCATGCGTACGTATGGAATACCGTCTCCATGCTGTGGTGTAATCTTTTTTCCACCACCACCTTACATGGATGGGTAAAATAGTGTAAATAATAACTATATATGATTATTTTAAATTGATATTTATTCTGAAATAGTATACATACAATTCAATATAATTCCACGATCATGGGAACGATATCATCACTCGTGCGTACGTACGGCCTACCGTCTCCACGGTGTGATTCGACTCGTTCTACATGATCTTCATTGAATTATGATTATATAAATGAATTGAATTAATAAATATGATATATATTACACTAATACCATTCTGGAAATGTGTTATCTGTAACCTAAAAAGAGGAATAAGAATTTATTCGACAAAACATGCATAAGAACATAAAGCAATGAACACATGAATAACAAGTAGCAATGAAATATTACTAATAAGAAGATACGAATATGACCATATATGATATAATAACACTTAATATGATTCTTTAATAAGTCAATGACATTATTTATATCATTATACAGGAGTTTTGGATACGTATGAAGCATATCAGACCTAAGGTAAGGGAAAATCTCGCAATCTCATTTTTATCCGAGATTGTCTATACTTCAGAATTTACTGGGGAATATTTATCATCCACATCCTTGTTTACTCAATATGTAATATTATTTCTATCCTCCTAAAAATTTTTAAATCCAATTTTACCCATTAGTGAGTGTTTAGTAAAAGATATGAAAGGAATATTTTATCATTTCTTTAGTACAAGGTACTTTTTGACTTTTCTGGCCAAAGTACGAGAAGAATGTTTTTTAACTTATACGACATGAATGGATTTTTATGATTTCATAGAAAATTATTTCCATGAAGCTTCCTTTACAAGTTTTCAAGTTTATTTTTAACCAACTTCTTTTAGTTTAAAATTGCATGACATGTTAAGAAGGGGAAAATGTTTTTGAAGTAGAAAGGATATTTTCCTCAAGAATGGAGTTCAAGTGTTTTATAAAAATTATTTTCCATCTAAGATAATATTTGGTTATGTTTATATCCCTATTTTTACATTGATTTTATTATTTTATGATGGAATTAATTTTATTATTTCATTTTATCTTATATGGATTATGTTATGATGGCATGATGTTTAAGAATCCCATTTTTATTACATGGGTTATGCTATGATTTATGATTTTGTGGAACACATAAGAATGGTTTAATTATGAGATGTATGAGACCTATATCTCCCTCCAATGAACTGGGTAAAGATTTATATATCTTGAGATAGGCATGGCTGGAACGACAAGTTAATCTGGTTCAGTGATACAGGACTGGAACGAGGACTGAACTCGGTTCATTAATGGAATTTGTCCTCTATGATGGTATTGGAATTGTGCCTTGAATAATATGAAATTATTTTCTATGATTATGTGTGTATGACACAATGTTTCATGTTTTAAGTTATGATTATTGGGATTACATTTCATTGTTATGATTTATCCCTTGTTATGATATTATGATCTCTTTTGCAGGTTAATATTTTAAAAATGTTATGTTCTTATGAATATGATATGATTGATATTTCTTTTGTTTACCCTTACTAAGCATTTGAGCTCACCCTTTTGTATGTTTTATTTTCCCCAGTTCCAGACGAGGGGTATTAAGTAGGATATTCCAAAGGGACTCTAGATATGATGAAATAAACGGGAGATAATGTAGATGATTTATGAACTAGTTGTTTATGTTTTCCAGTTTCTAAAGACACTATACCTATATGGTCTTATCATGGTTTTTTTTATATGTTGTAATAAGTATGCTTCAATTCTGAAGTAATAACCATGCATGTAAAGTATGAGTCATTATATTAACAATCTAGATAAATAAGGAGGATGGTATCACTAAAACATATCCCAGTGGATCATAAGTATAATAAGTATTATTGACATTGTTGAATATAAATTTCATTAAAATATCATAAAAAATATTCTTGAGAAAAATAACCGTTCATTTTGAAAATCATTTTTTAAAAACTAAAAGTTCAACAAATATTTTGAAATTACATTTTTCTCAAAATAAAATTTGAAATTTATAATTTATTCTTTAAAACATTGAGAATTCATGATGTGGAAATTTTTTTCATGCTTTAGATGTTAAAAAAATATTCTGTTCACATTTTCAGTAAAATAAAATAAGCCTTGTCAGAAAAATTGCATGAAGACTCCTTTTCAAAAAGAATTGTAGAAATTAAAACATGTGTAAAAATTTACTTAATAAATAATTTGTAAGATGTTAAAAAAATCTAAAACATTTTTAAAAAACATGTATTTGGAAGAAAAAATATTTCTAATCAAAGTGAGAAATAATTCCATATTTTCTTAGAAACATTTTCCTGGTCAATTTAAGTATCAATTAATGGGAAAAAAAATAACATTACCTTAAAATTTCATAAATAATAATAGGATAATAAGATAGATGTATTTTAAAAAGGAAATATCAAACAATTCCCCTAATGGAGACTTAAACATAAAAAATACTAAAAAATGGTTAGATTGTAAAATAAAACCTTTTCCAGTTTGGAAACTTTTGAATCATAAACCCATGAAAGAAACAACTTCAAATGTATCTTTAAATACCATAAAGATAAATGGATTAATTATATAAAAAATTAAATGGGTAGTACATACACCACACTAAAAAAAACCGGTGAATATGAAATATGTCCCACGGGAGTAAAAGTGGGATGAGAAACCCTTACCTTAAGTCTCAACTTCCTTCGTACACATTCAAACTTCATATATAATAGATACGAGTTTATTATAAATCTATTATAAACCCATAAATATATATATATATATATGTGTGTGTGTGTGTGTGTGTGTGAATGTGTGTGTTTACGTGAGTGTGTGTGTGTGCGTGTGTGTGTATTATACGATATATGATTTACTTATGAAATTTTATTACCTGTTTATTAAAACATCCATGACAAAATTTCATTTCCGATAATAGTTGATTTTTTATGTATGTTTTGGTTCTGTAATTATAGTCCTCATAGGTTAATCATGGTTCCCTATTCTATGGAATTTTGACCTTGATTTCAATAACATATATTTTCATTATATATATATATATATATATTTATTATCATACATAAAAGTTATATATTGAAAAAAATTAGTTACATCATTCATGTAGACAGTTGGTCATACATACGCATGAACAATATTTTCATTTTTCTTCAACAGATGGAAAGAAAAAAGGTAAATAATATATCACCCTTACAGAATCAATATTATGTCATATATATCATATATATTCATTATATATATATTTATTGTCATCCATAAAATTTATATATTGAAAAATGAGTTACATCATTCATGGAGATGGTAGGTCGTACATACGGATGAATACAATTTTATTTTTTATTTGACAGATGAGAAGACAAAAGTTAAATAATATATTAGACTTATAGGAACATTATGATGTCATATATATCATATATATATATATATATATCATTTACATATCATTTACATATCATATATATATATCATTTATATATCATTAATATATATATATATATATAATATTTTGTCTTTTAATCAATACTTTTTACCATCCAAGAAAAATAGAAATCGAAAACATATCAAATCCGTTCTCGAGGCGGTTGCCTGTAGTACACATGAGAGACACTATTGCTTTCTGATGGTTTGGAAGGTAAGAACTTAGGTGTGATATTATATATCCAGAAGTATTTTTAGTTAATAAATAACACATATATTCATTAACTTTATAAATACTACCTTCTACATAAATCATTAGTAAAAAATGAATCACATCACTTTGTGAGGCGGTAGTCCACCATATACCCAATCAACGTTATCATATCCCCCACAGAATGGAAAGTAAAAAGGTATATGTGATATAAAATTTATGGAAGTATAATTATGTTAAAATTTTAATATATATATATATATATATATATATTATCCATCATCATAAACAACTATGAAAGGTGTTGTTGGAAAACAATTCACACTGGTTTCTTGAGGCGGTAGTCTGCTGTACACACAGGTAGTGTTATCATTCCCCATTTCAGGGAAGAGGAGATTTATATAGGTTATTACCTTAACATAAACAAATCTGATTATATGGAAGATAATTATTGTATTATATCAGAATGGTTTAATAATAATTGAAGAAGTTGTAAGAAGAAATAAATTAAAAATGCTTGTTGGAGAACGTTACCTCTTTTTCAAGTAACTTCTTTTGGTCAACACCAAATGCATTCCTTGGTTTGATTTCACAACAAAATATGGCTTCTAGTATGAGGGTATAGAATTATTGAAGTTATTTGGTTAGGTATTTTCTGAATTAATGGCTATTTTATGTTTTAATATGAGTGGAGATGGGGTGGCCTTTTATAAGTGATGTGAGTGGCATACTTGTAATTTTTGAAAAGAAAGAATTCCATCGACATTTTTCTTGTGTAAAAAGGATAAAAAATTGACCATTTTCAAAACTTATCAAATATAAGGATGAAATATGACCATAAAATAGAATTTAGATATGTTTTGGGTCATTTTTTAACCCTTATATTTTTAGTTTAACCCAATGGTAACTCGTTTTTACTATAACTATGGTAAATAATTTTTATTGTTTTCGTGATTAATTATAGTGAAAAATTAAGTTAAACTTATTAGATAATATTAATTATTCTGATTAAAAATATGGAATCCATTTTTTCAAATTCAATTCAAAAAAGTTGAAGAATTTAATTTAATATTAAAACCACAGACGTGAAGAAAAAGCGAGTTTTCAATGAGAAAATGTTCATAAGTATAGAAAGTTTTAATATACAAACTCAATATGTAATTGATTAAAATGACCTAAATTGGATTAATAAATATATTATAAAACTATTTTTTCTTTTAAAATCATCTTAAAATAATTTTTACATTTTTAAACAGTTTAAAAGAAATGACCATTCTTTATAAAAACCAGTATTTTACACTATTTACTAAAAATTAATCATTTTAGAAAATTATCAAAAATTAAAATTAAGATAATTATGAAATTATAATTTTAAAAATGAATTTTATTTTATAAAATCCATTTTCTAAAGTTTTAAAAGAATAGTTTTAAAATAAAAGCACGATGAAGCCTCTTTTTAGAAAAATACAATTTTTAAGAACAAATTTAGATTTATTATTATCCCTTTAATAGAAAAATATTTGAAGAATTATAAAATATTTTATTAAATATGAAATATATAAGTTCCATAAAAATAATTCACAAAAAAGTTATTTATTTATTCTATTAATATAAAACACATTTGTGTGCATATTAATGGGTTTTCATAGAAACATTTTATTTTTTATTTATTATTTACTGATAATTAAAGTATTGTTTTTATTTATAGGTTTAAATCGTATATTTTCATAATTTAGTTAATTTTATTCATACCAATCCTTCCAACGGCTAGGTTATAACTATCATTTTAAATAATAATATTTTAATAATATGTCATGGTTCACTTAAACTTGGTGTTGTGTGTAACCCAAACTAAAATTAATGTTTCATATAATGAAAGATGAATTCACTATTGTGTGTAATAGAAGATGAACTCAATGTTGTGTGTAATGTAGGATTTCAAAAAAAATGAATTTTGTTTAAAATAAATATATTATTTAATCTTGGATTATTACAGTCGTGACCAACTATCATGGACGGTGACCCCTATGTGTGTTTTGAGATATTGGAGATCCAGTGAGTACTTATTTAGAAAGACGGGAAGAGAAGAGACTCCTCATATGAGTGCCATTGGTGATCAAATAAATCATGGAGATAGAGTTCTCCTGGATGAGCATTACCCTGAAGCCTCGAATAGAATCTTGTGGCTAGCAGTTTGGTTGAGATCGCGTAGAGGCCCGGTGTGGAAGATATTTCTTGAGTAGGAATAACACAGAAATGGGAGGCCTTTTGATAAATAATAAAATGTACACACACAACTAGATCCATGAAAAATTGAAGATATATAACAAATAACTAAACATATAAAGTGTAAACCATGTATGAAACAACCTTAAAGAAATACATAAATGTATGGAAATGTAATACAAATGACATAAAAGGGGGAAATACATTCCCAACCAGAAATGGGTTCCCAATATGAAAAAAACTAGAAAAAATGAAATAAATGAAGAGAGATCGACTCACAATCTCTATGGATGACCCAAGAATGTAGCCAATGCCTCCAGTTACCACTATTCTCTATTAACACTAGGTCTACCAAAGTCGCCATCGATCAGTCTATTGTCATCATAAGACATTACACGTGTGGGTGAAGCCCATGTAGGGTTAGTATATAAATACCTTTTAGGATGACCCAAAAATGGATCAATAAAAAAAGAAACATTTAATCAACTCAACCAATAGACAAGGAGGGAAAAGAAACACAACGCCAAATATGATCAAAAGAAACCCATGAGAAGATAGAAAGGTGATATTCGTCTCCACAACTGGGTAAAAATGATGAGTTAGTCTACATATTCCAAAGGTCCATATATGATCACAAACACCATGTGAAACCTCACCAAAATTAGGGTGGAGGGACCTCTCCTCACTACTACACTACACAAATAAAGGAAAATTATATCCAGTACAGGACCTGCTCCCCACCGGAGCTCAGTGATGAGGGAGTAACACTCTATATATGGAGTGACCACACCCTCTGTAGTATGGGGAAGTACTAACTCTACCTGTATAGGAGTATGGGTACTCATTCCCTGGTTTTTTAGGGAAGTATCAGCCTCGTTATCTCTCAGATTATCAAACCTGATCACTATCATCGGCCAAGCATCACTGGAAGAATAATCCATCTCGTAACACTTCATGTCATATATCTGATTCCATAACAAAGACTATAAAAATGTTCTATGTGTAAAAAAACTCATCATATAATACTCACGGTACCAAATCTGATCCCCAAAGAAGATGATACAAAAGGTAGAATCAATGGGAAAAAGTACATGGCATGTATAGGGTGTACATGACGTGTCTTGGATACCCCGGGTATACTCATGTACTACAGCCCATGCTACTATACTCTGGATTATTCCCATGTAATTTGGTAGTGTCTATACCCGTGTACCTCTAGTGTACATTCCAATCTACCATCATCAAATTTCACATAATGTGATATTTTATTTTTCCTAAAACCCTTGACCCAAGGGTCCACACGGGGTGTGTTTATCCAAAAAACACATCTTGTGCTTCATAAATTTCCAAAATCTCACTTACAAAACATGAGAGCTCAGATCCACTAAATCTTCTACCTCAACCACCATTTTACCACTTGAAATCCATCTAAGTAAAAGGAGGATCCTCTGATTATCAATTCTCGGCCTCTAGTGCCGGGAAATCGGAACTTTGTTCGCAAGTGGGGGAGTGTCGTGTCTCTAGTCTCTATAGGGGAGTCTTGATCCCTAATTCAATCATCCACATACCATAACATGACTAAATATATCCTAAAAACATCAATCCCAATTCATTCACATATCTTCCATTAATCTTAGGGTTTGATCGTGCTCGAATCAGACTCGAAAATGTCGAATCGCCGACCCTATAAGCCAATGATGAAAAACATGAAGAACAGTGGGGGAAGTGCAAGAATGATAGTAAGATCATCATTTGATGATATGATATTGTCCAATAACCAATAATTTTCAGAATAAAATGGTATAAATTAGGTGAAATAGATAAAAAAATAGAAAATTTTGTTCCATAACTCAAACTAAATTCGGGCTCATGCGAACAAAGGAAATCACCAAAAAACAAAAATAGATAAGAAAATACATTATTATAAAATTATTCAAAGGGAATAAATACATAAAATAACATTACCTACCTCAAGATTGGATCAATCGTTGATGAATAATGCATCATCTATTGATTAAGATGATGATCCCACTGCATTCGTCATCCATATCATGATTCTCCTTATTTGTTAATTGTTGATCCATGATCTTGCGTCACCAATGCCAACAGAGCTATCCTCCTCTCTAATCTCCTAGGTTTTTATGGATTACCCATGTGATTTTCCATAACATCATATTTATAGAGAGGTAATTAGATTTAGGTTATTAAATAAATTAATTTAATCAGTTAATTAATTCACTTAACAGACCTGTCAATGATCGCCTTCAATCATACATCTAATGCCAAGAAAATTTATGTGACACCTAGGGTAAACCCAATATTTTTAGAACAACCATGGTCTTAAATTACCCAACTAAGGTCTTGATCAATGGGAAAACAATTTATTACAAAAATATGTGTACACATGAATTAATATATATTAATATTTTTAATATATTAATTCGGGGGTCCAACGACACTCAAACACAACACCGACTCTGAGGAAATATCCATATATATATATTAAATGAATTGAATAAAAACCCATATTCATTACATTCTCCCCTCATTCAAGAATTTTCACCCCAAAAATCACGAGATACACAAAATGGTGGGGGGTAATGAGTCTGCATCTGACTCTCATGCCCCCAAGACCTCTTCTACACACTCTCATGTTTCAAAATCACTTAAACTAGAGGATTGTCATGTCTATAAAGGATCCTCTCTTGTTAGTCCTCAATCGTCACAGTTTACTCCACAAATGTGGCTCGTTCCTTGATGTTCATATCACCCCAGTCAATAACCTATGACAAATTGTGCACATATCTCCTCAGTTGTGATTCATGGAAGATGCCATGCACTCATTCCAACTACAACAATAGGTACAAGTGGTAATAAATCTCCTCAAACCTCCATAATATTTAGAATGGCCCAATGAACCATGGGTATATTTTGCTTTCTTAGTATAATCTCTGCAATCCTATTCATAGGGAGACTCTAAAGAAAACATGGTCTCCCTACACAAACTCCAAAGGCTTATAATGTCAATCCACAAAATATTTTTTTCAGCTTTATGGTTCCCTCATATGCTCGTGGATCACCTTTACGTTAAATATCATTTCCTGTACTACCTCAGGCCCAACAAGTGACATCTCATCAATCTCAGTCCATCACAAGAGTGACCTCTAGGGTCTCCCATACAGCTCCACAAATAGTAGCATACTAATAGTTGATGAAATTCAGACCTCATCCATAACTGGGTCCCAAAATCCTTTTCAAAACCCCTCTACAACCATTAATTAAATCAAGAATCATGATAAGAAACAATTTTCAAGTGTACCCCATCAATTTTTAAAATCTCTTGCATGTACAACTGCCTTAAAATCTCTACTTAACTCATCTTATTGATGGAAAAAATTGTTCTGACTTGGTAAGTTGGTCAACAATCACTTAGATAGAATTATATCGTATTACTATCTATGGAATCCCCATCACAAAATCCATCGATATGTCATCCCACTTCTATTTAGGGATCTCAATAGGTTGAGTCAAATCTACTGGAATGAAATGTTCATCCTTTAACTACCTACATGTGAGACATAGAGAAATAAACTAAACAATGCTCCACCTCAATACAACCCCCCAAAACTACCTTAAAATTTCATTTTAGATATTTTTCACAACTAAATTTAAATCCAAGGGGGAAGTATGAAACTCCCTCAACACCACCTCTCGCACAACCCTACCCACTGGGGTCTGATCCATTACTACACCAAATCCGACTCCAATAATCCAGGGGTTGGTGACAAGGACTGAGTAGACATATCATACAAATGGGAGGAATAATCATAAAGTACTTGTATACATGCACACATCTCAAATACCATACAGTGATAAAAATAAATGAAAATTGATAACACTGAATGCATACATATAAAGTTGTTATATAAAAAAATATAGGTAAAAACTATAAAAAATAATAACATTTCCTTTTATATCTCTTTAATTATCTTTGTTTTAGTATCATATATCATGAGTATGATTGATCAATCAAAAATAATAATAATTGGATTTTTTTTGGTTTTTCTCTAATAGGATTTGTTAACATGGATACATAGGTATGTTTTAAAAAAATCATAGTACGATAACAAGAACTGGAAATCATGGGGCCCAATATAATCACACCAAAAGAAATTCAAAACAAGCCCAACATACTAAATAAAATAGGAATGACATCAAATGAAACTAGAGGTACACACCTCTGTCTTTATTTCTCAGTATGCTCTGCCTAGTCCTGGTCTTTCTAGGACATTGTCAAAAGGTATGTTGTCTTCATAAGACATGACAAGTGTGGGTCGAGCCCATGCGGGGGTGAGTATAATAATACCCAGAAGGAAAACCCAAAATTAGAAAACATAAGCTTAAATATAAAAGGTCTAATCATAACCATTAGTATATCTCAATCATAAATATGATACCTAACAATATAAAAAACATAAATGTATTCAACAAGGATATTGCGCCTCCAGGTGGTCTCAACCAAACTATTATCCACATGATTCTGCTTGAGGCATTAGGGTAATGCTCTTCTAGGATAAATCTCTCTCAAAAGGATATGTTATCACTGATGGAGGTCATCCTAAGATTCTATCCTCATTAGGTCTTTCTAAATAAGTACTCATCGGATCTCTAAGATCTTGATACACTTATAGGGGTTGTCTCCCATTAAAGTTGGTCATGGTTGTAACAACCTGAGATTTTATAATATATTTCTTTTAGAAAAATTTAATTTTTTATAGGATATATTACATGAAACACTGATTTTAACTTTCATTATATGTAATACTGAATTAAACCATCATTATACACAACATAAAGTTTAGTTTTCTTTCCGCACAACACTAAGTTTAAGTGAAACGTGACATTCTATTAAAATCTTATTATTTAATATGATAATTATTTCCGAGTTGTTGGAATGATGGGTATGAATATTATTGACTAAATTATGAAACTATATTTTTTAAACCTATAAATAAAATTAATACTTTAATTTTAAAGTAATTATAATTGAAAATAAAAACCAATTGTAAATAAAGTAAATGTTTTTCTGAAAAAAAAATTTATGCACACAAACACATTTTATCATAATAAATTAAATAATTCCATTTCAATGAACCATTTTTATAAAAAATATATATTATATATTCGAAAAATATTTTATAATTCATCTAATATTTTTCTAATAAATATATAAGAATAAAGTTAGCTTTATGCTTAAAAATAATATTTTTCTAAAAAGTGGCTTCATCACGCTTTTAGTTTAAAACTAATTTTGAACTATTTTATGAAATTTATTTGATAAAATAAAATTAATTTTTTAAATCATATTTTCAAAATTATATAATGGTGAATTTTTTATAACATTCTAAAAGGATAAATTTTCAATGAATAGTGTAAAATACTTATTATTATTGGGAATTGTCATTTATTTTAAAGAATTTAAGAACATAAAAAATGAAGATGTTTTTAAAAGTAATATTAGTTAAATAATTTTTTATTAATACAATTTACTTTATTTTAATCAATTCCATAATGAGTTTGGATATTAAAATTTTCTATACTTACGAACATTTTCTTATTGGAGAACCGGTTTTTCATCACTTATATGGGTTTAATATTCAATTAAAGTTTTCAAATTCTATAAATTGAATTTGAAACATTAGATTCCATATTTTGAGTCATCAAAATTAATATTATATAATAGGTTCAACTTAATTTTTTACCATAATGAATAGTGAAAATTGTGAAAATTTATTTACCCCAATTAAGGTGAAAAAGAGTTTATCAGGTGTTAAAATAAAAAGATAACGTTTAAAATTTACCCAAAACGTTTCTAATTCATATTTTGTCATAATATTTAGACCTTATATATTATAATGTTATAAAATGGTCAATTGTTTATCCTTGTGACATGAGAAAAATGTGGGTGAAAATATTTCTTTTCACAATGTGTACCACTCACCTCACTTATAAAAGGCCACCCCCTCTCCTCTCCCCTTCAGACTTCCAAAACCCATTTTTTGTCCAATTACTTCATAAATAACTTCCATAATTCCTTAAACTCATCATGCAATATTTATTTTGGAAATTAATCCAACCAAGTAAGGCTTTTTGTGTAAACCAAAACAAGTTACGTGAAGAAAAGGCAATGTTCTTCAACTAGCATTTTTATTTTATTTATTCCTCTACCTATTTCAATTATTAAACCATGATGATGTAATAATAATAGTATATTTAATATACTGAGAGTTTTTTGTTTTAATTTTATTACCTATATTCGTATCATCTTCCCTCAAATGGGGAACAATAACATTTCTTGTGTGTATGGTGCACTACCGTCTCACGAAATCGATATGACTCATTTTCAATCAAGACCTTTTACAGATTGGTATAATGATGTATATATATATATATATATATATATATATATTATTTTTAACATAATTATATTTCAATAAATATAATATCTCATATAAATTTTAAATTTCTATTCTGTGGTGGATACGATAACGTTGATCATGTGTACGATGGACAACCGCCTCACGAAACGATGTGATATGTTTTTCACATACACTTTACATGGAATGTGTTAATGATAAAGTTAATGAATTTATGTGATACTTATGAACTAACAATAATTATTTATATATAATATATCATCTAACTTGTTACTTTCTGATGTGTCGGAAAAAAATAACATCGATTATGTGTACGGTGGACTACCGCCTCACAAACCGATGTGATATGTTTTTCATTTCTGTTTTACTTGGATGATATTAAGGATATATTAAATTAAAATATATGATATATATATTCATATAAATATTATATATATTCAATAATTATTATTCTTGAAGGGTGATATATTATTTACTTTTATTTCATTCTATCCGTCTAATAAAAATAAAAACGATGTTTATGCGTACGTACGATCTACCATCTGCATGAATGGTGTGACTCTTTTTTCAATATATAACATTTATGGATAACTATATATATGTATATAATGCATATAAACAATATTTAAATAATTTTTAACATTATGGATATTATAGAACCATGATTAATGTATAAGGATCGTAATTACTAAATCATAACATACGTAAAAAAACAAAGCAGTTATTACCTGAAACGTAATCTTAACAAGGAATTATTAAAAAACAGGTAATAAAAGGACATAAGTAAATCATATATGTTATAATATATATATTTATGGTTCTATAATATATTTATAATATAAATAAATCTATTATACCAGAGGTTCTAATTTGTACGAAGGAAGTCAAGACTTATAGTAAGGGTTTATCCTCTCACTTTTTCTTCAGTGAGACATATGGTATATTCTCCACTTATTTATTTTATGTGGTGTATATACTTCCCATTTGATATGTTATATCATGAATATATTTTTATTTATTTTATTTAAATTTTCATTTGAATTTATTTCTTTTAAGGGGCTTATGATTCAAAAGTACCCAAAGTGGAAAATGTTTTATTTCACCATATCATCATTATATAGGATTATTTATTTCTAAGTCTCCCTAGGGGTAATTTTTCGATATTTCTATCTTAAACCAAATATATTTTCTTTTCCTCTGGTTATTCATCACATTTTAAAGTGATATTTCCATTTTACTACTCTTTTTTACTTAAAATTATTGAGAAAATCTTTTGTTTTGAAAATCTAACATTATTTCTCTCTTTGGTATAAAATAATTTTTCTTCAAAATCTATGTTTTATAAAAATAGTTTCAATTTTTTTTAAAAATAATCCAAATGATTTAATAAATAAATTTTTACCCATGTTTTAATTTTTATAAAAAAATATTTAAAATGAATCTTAATTTATTTTTCTAAATAAGGCTTATTGAGCATTTACTAAAAATGTGAAAGGAATCTTTGTTTTAACATGTATGGTATGAATGGAATTTTCAACAATCCTAACAAATCAATGTTTTAAAGATTACTTTATAAATTTTAAGGTTATTTTCAAAGAAATATTTTTTCCAAATAATATTTTCACTTTTATTTTTCTTAAATTATTTTCAAAATGGGGCAGTTATTTTCTTAAATAATGTTTTTAAAGATATTTTTATTAAATTTCTGTTCATAAAAATAAAAAATACTAATTATACATATGATACACTGTGGATATGTTATAATGATTCCAATTTATTTATTTATCGATACGATTTATGATCAGTTTGATTGTGGGTGTGCTAGTTTGATACCATTCTCCATATTACTATGGATAGTTTATGATTATGTTTATTGATTGGGGAAAGTATTGATATATTGTATGCTAGTTTTTCAATATGAATTTTTATGTTGATTATTTTACTCTTCATTCATATGATAAATGAATTGAACATAAAATTTTCTGGGTGGGGCTAAAAATTATATAGACCCTTGGTGCATCGATAGGTCTCAGGTGAAAAATTATGTCGACAAATTAAATAAGTTTTATCTATAGTATTTAAACAGTCTTATGAAAGGACATGATAGTATTTGTCATTTGAAAGTTCTCTACAGTATGTTTATGGTGTCTAAAATTGTGTATTCCCTCATTATGAATTCAGTTATTTAATTTCCACGTGATTATTTGATTAGTTAGGATATACATGGGTAAGTTTCAAGATCATGTGATTATTTATATGGAATTATTGCTTCATTATTTATATCTTCCATATTATGCTCAAGTTTTTTATTAAATAACATGTGTTTTAGTTATTTAACTTTCTATATTGATAATGTATTATTTATTCATGATATATTACACTATAATTATACCCTTACTAGGCATTTGAGATCACCTTTTTCTAATGTGTGTTTCCCTAGGATGTAAAGATGAGTGTTATGATTGATATGCAGTGTTATGATAAGGGGAAACATGGTGTTATCAAAGAAAATACTTTATTTATTTTATTTTTTAAAATTTAATATGAATTTCAATCATGTATTTAATTTACCAAGACTACTAAACTATTCAATTCTTAGAGATGTAATTCCTTGTATCTTATTATAATGTAATAAACTAATGAATCTCGGCTACTAGGGTCATGATTTTTACAGTTGGAATCATAGGATGTTTAGTAGAAAACATGGGAACAAGATTTAGAACATATATTAGGGGACACAAACCTATGACATACTTTGAGGATAAGTAGATAAGAACATCAAAAAGTTTTGGTAAGGAATATATTATATGGTTTTTTCGAGAAATACATCCATGTATAGATGCTAAATGTGGTTGTGGTCTTGACATAGATGTACCTAGGGGTAATAACTCCTAAAAGGGAACATTGTGCATGACATAATCTTCATCTGGTGCATAACAATGGGCCTTATTGAACACCTGATTTGACACTCTTAGGGAATATTCTTAGGATAATTCATATTTTCTTTTCACCCAATTATAAAGGATTTGAAAATAAATATATCCCAAATGAAACTGTGTTTATAAATATGAGATTAGTTATGAATAAAATTTTCAATTTATGTTAAGTGTTTCACAAGTTTTTGTATTATACATTATGTTACATAATGTTATGATCTAATCTAGTGTATTCTATTTATTAGAAATGGATCCTATAGTACAGAATGGAAACTATATCAATGCATGTATTCCAAAGAGTAATAATGATTGTTTCTTTGATGGGATTAAGCCAATATTTCCAAGGGAACTAGTCACCCAAACATTCTCATCATACAAATACAAAGTATCATGTTTTATCAAGATAATGAAATAATTATCTAATTATTATGGATTTAAAGGGAAGCTGGGGAAGAAGAGTACGAGAGGGAGATAGAAATAGATGAGCGAAACAATTGAAAGAAGGGTTTTCCCACATGTGATAATCGTGAAAATAAACACCCTTGTACTTTCTTAAATGGAATGATCATTTTATACAAGTGTGGAGAAAATTACACCATGATCTTGATTTAAAGTGAATGAAATAATTTTCTAATGTTCAATTATATAACTGTAAGGAGATGGGGAACTACATAAATGAATTCCCAAAGAGTTAAGGGAATATACCTCAGAAGAAGATAAGGGATCAATGTTAATCTTATTCTATTGATACAATAAAACTGGAATGAATAATTTTTATAGATTTGGATTTAAGAAATATGTTGTATAAGTATTTTATCAATGATGATCATGTTATAATAATCGTGAAATAAATAAGTATTGTACTTCAGTAAAATATATGAAATTATTTTAGATCCTATGTTGAACAGTATCGATGACCAAGAAAATTTATTTAGTGACAATTTGATCATTTTTGAAAACATGTTATTGAGAGAAGATAACCCTTAATATGTTCTCTATGTTAAGATAATAATTATAACGATATGTTTAAGGTATAATATTGGTGATCATGAAATTGTTTGGTGATTTGATATATTATGTTATATTTGTTGAAGTTTCCTTTATGTTTGGATCTATAGAATATATTCAACAACCTGAGATTTAATTTTGGAAGAATGTGTGGTGATCAATGTATTCACATATTTATATGTGACATTAAGATTCACTTTATATTGGTTTTGGAATAAAATTTTTATTTAATTACCTTCAAAAAAATTAATTTTCATTTGGATAGAAACATTTTTGAAGAGTCTTCAGGTTAGCTATTTTTGAAATGGATTAAGTTGAAATTTGGGTGTTATTTGATAACTTGTGCTAACAATTTTGATCTTAGAAAATATCTTGAGATAGGAGGAATGAATTGTCATTATTTTATTGAGATAAATATCTATTTATAATTAATTTTAATGCTTCAAGCATAAAAAATACAATTGGATATTCATTTGTTAGAGTAATAGAAGAAGTATGAATTGATAAAACCATATCTGAAGGATAAAATTGTGCCTATATAAAGATATCAAGTCACTAAATTTTCTTTTGTTCTCAATCTAGATGGTAAAATAATCCCTTAACTCTAGGAAAATGATCTTTAAATAAAAATGTTAATTTATCAACTTCATATCCAAAGAATAAAATGGTCTTTTAACTCATCACATATTTATATTCTTGTAGTGGATAACCTTATCATGACCAAGTTCTCCATCAATCACTATTAATATTTAGGTGATTACTTTTCTCTTTCATATCCATATTTTCACTTATCCCTAATGTTATCTTATTGGGAAACCTAGTTATGTTTCATTCCAGAAGACCTTTTTATTTCCCTTCCCATATTTTTAAGAGGATGTTTAACTAACCCTATTTTTGATGTGGGTTTTCAACAAAGGTTAAACCTTTGATGTTCGAGATCAAATTGTGAGGATGCAATTTGTTGAAGGTGGGGAGAATGAAAAATCCAAGATTTTATAATATATTTATTTTTAGAATAAATTAATTTTTTTGATAGGTTATATTACACACAACACTATGTTCAATATGTGTTACATGAAACACAAAAGTCATCTCACAATACACACAACATCAAGTTTACATTGTGTTACATGCAACACCGAGTTTAAAAAAATGTGACATACTATTAAAATATTATTATTTAATATGATACTTATCTCCATATCATTGGAATGATGGGTATGAATATGATTAAATAAATTATGAAAATATATTTTTTACACCTATAAATAAAATTAAAACTTTTATTTTCAATTAATTAGAAATTAAAATAAAAACCAATTGGAAATAATTTAAATTTTTTTATGAAAAATCATTTTTATGTGAAAAAAAATATGTTTATAAAATAAATAAATAACTTTTGTTGAATGATTTTAAATAAATATATATATTATATATTCAATAAAATATTTTATAAATAATATAATATTTTTCTAAGAAAGGGATAAAAATAAACCCAACTTTATTCATAAAACTGTATTTTTCTAAAAAGTGGATTCATCATGAAAATATTTTAAAAATATTTTTTGAATATTTAAGAAAATAAAATTTATAAAAAAGTTGAAATCATAATTTCAAAATTATCTTTTGGTGATTTTTTAAGAATTTTCTAAAATGAAAAAAAATTTAGTTAATAGTGAAAAATATTGGTTTTTATTAAGAATTTTCATTTCTTTTAAAGTTTTTAAATACTTAAAATTTTTATAATATGGTTTTAAAAGTGAAATTAGTTTAGTTATATATTTATTTATCCAAATTAGGTCATTTTTATCAATTTCATATTAAATTGTTATACTAAAACTTTCTATACTTATGAATATTTTCTCGTTGAAAACCCACTTTTTCATCACGTGTGCAGGTTTAATATTAAATTAAATTCTTCCACTTCTACGAATTAAATTTGAAAAAATGGATTCCATGTTTTTAATAAGAATAATTAACATTATCTAGAAAGTTAAATTTAATTTTTTATCATAATTAATAGTAAAACATTAAAAATTATTTACCATAGTAAAGGTGAAAATGAGTTTACTAGGGGTTAAACTAAAAAGATAAGGGTTAAAATGACCCGAAATTGTATAATTTATATTTTATAATCAAATTTATACCTTATATATTATAATTTTCTAAAATTTTTAATTTTTATCCTTTAACATGAGAAAATTGTGGGTGGTATTCTTTCTTTTCAGAAACTAAAAGTGTGTCACTCACCTCACTTATAAAAGGACACCCCCTCTCTTATCCTATTCTCACTTCCAAAATCAATTCACAAGAAAGAAACAGACATAAATAAATTCCATAATTAATTTCCATAATAATATAATCATTTTTTGGTTAGAAGTCCAACCATGTATGGATTTTTATGCAAACTAAAAGAAGTTACCTAAAGAAGTCATAACGTTCTTCAACAATCATTTTTTTTATTTATTTTCCCACATCCTTCAATCATTATTAGCCCATGATGATATAATAACCTCATTATATTTCATATACTAATATGTTGTTACTTTATCTTTATAACCTATATCCAAATCCTCTCCCATCAAATGGATAATGATAGCATCGCTAGTGTGTACGACGGACTATCGCCTCGCAAAACCGATGTGACTCGTTTTCCATCAACACCTTTTATGATTGGGTATAGTGATGGATAATATATATATATATAATATTTGAAACATAATTATTCTTATATATATATAATATCACATATACTTTATTTCTTTCCATTCCATGGGGGATATGATAACGTTGATCATGGCTACAATGGACTACCGCCTCATGAAGTGATTTGATTCGTTTTTCACTTAAACACTACATGAAATGTATTAATAATAATGTTAATGAATATATTTTATATTTATGATCTAATAATTCTTGTGTATATATAAAATCACATATAAATTCTTACCTTCTAACCCATCAAAAATCAATACCATTACTCGTCTGTACAACGGACTACCACCTCGCAAACTAATCTGATATGTTATTCATTTTTGTTTTACATGGATACTAATAAGGATTGATTAATTGAAAATATTTCACATATATATATATATGATATATATGAAATCATAATTATTCATTAAGGGTGATATATTATTTACCATTTTTCATTCCATCCATCGAAGAAAAATGAAAACAACGTTCATGCGTACGTATGACCTATTATCTCCATGAATAGTTTAACTCATTTTTTAATATATAACTTTTATGGAAGACTATAAATATGTATATAATGAATATATATGGTATTTAGATCATGGTTAACATTCCAGATATTATGGGACCATGATTATCATACAAGGAATTAAATTACTGAATGAAAACTTACATAAAAAACAAAGCAGTTATTACCCAAAACATAATTTTAATAATGAATTATTAATAAATAGGTAATAAAAGGCCATAAGTGAATAATATATGGTATAATATAAGTATTTATTGTTCTTTAATATATTTATAATAATCTTATATCTAGAATATATTAGGTACGCATGTGTACGAAGGAAGACAATAATTAAGGTAAGGGTTTCTCATCTCACTTTTAATTCCATGATAAATATATAATATTCAGTACAGTTTTTGGTGTATATACTAAAAATTTGATAGTTTATACAATTAATATATTTTAATTCATGGTATATAATATTTCATTTGATGTTATTACTTTCATGGGGCTTAGGATTAAAAAGTTTCCAAAGTAGAAAAGTTTTTATTTCACAATCACATTATTATTATGGATTGTTTATGTTTAAGTATAACTTGAGGGAATTTTTTGATATTTATATATTAAAATAAATATATTTTTATTATAATATGTTAATTTAGGAAATTATCAAATAATGGTACAATTTTTCCTCCTTTTGTTCTTAAAACGATTCGGAAAACGTTTTTAAGAAAACATGACTTTATTTATCTCTTCGGTCAGAAATCATTTTTCCTCCAAATCCATGTTTTCTAAAGATGTTTTAATTTTTGTTAAATCATCAAAATTATTTGTTTAAGTAATTTTGACCCATGTTTTCCTTTTTACAAATTTTTTTGAAAAGGAATCTTCATGTCATTTTTTAAACAAGGCCTTTTTGGATTTTACTAAAAATGTGAAAGGAATATTTGTTTTAATGTTTATGGGGTGAATATAATTTTCCATCATCATGACCACTAAATAATTTAAATATTACATTATAATTTTCAAATATTACTTTGAAAAAAAATATTTTTAAAATATTTTGTGAACTTTTATTTTTTAAAAGTGATTTTCAAAATGGAATGCTTATTTTTTTCAATAATGTTTTAAGGGTATTTTTAATGAAATTTCTAGTCATCAACATAAAAAATACTTATTATACTTATTGTAAGAACCCGATTCTTCCTTTGATGTGTGATTCTTATTTTTCCTTTTTACTTTATGTTGTTTTTTAGAGAAAAAGGGGGAAAACTGGGCAGTTATGGAAATGTCTAGGTTACACGTCGTGTACTCCCAAGTACATGTCACGTGTATGTTAGGAATGTACTGACCATGTGCTGACTAAGTACATTCCATTTGGTGACCATGTAAAAATAATCTAATACATAGCATGTAGTATTCCTTAACACGCCATGTATTTTACTTTTCGGGTACCGACTGAGTCCTAGCCATGTGTTGACCCGTGTGACATGTCTAAGCCACATAAGTTGGAGTACATACAAGATAATACATGGTGTATAGTCCTTAATACATGTTTTTACTATTTTTTTATTAATTTATATGGGAGATAATTGTGTCTTGTTTCCAAAAATATATTCTTCTTCCCCATTTTCAAACTGTGTCACTCCGAGACACCGAGAACATTCTTCTCATAGATTCTTCATCCAGCATCTATTCTTCAATCCGTCGGTGGCTACAGGATCACATCATAAAGGCTAAACCCGCACACCCTATTCTGTTCTTGTTCCATTTTCGCACACACCACAGTTTCCATCTGAGTATAATTTCTAGAATTTGATGGAAATTTAGATCGACGAAGATCAGCTTTGAATTGAAGCTTGATATTGGGCGTGCCTATGTCTACGAGTATAAGGTAGGTTTTCCATACTTTATTTTGTGTTTTTAGAAACACACGGGGGTTTCAAATTTTAGCACAATGACAAGTTATTAATAGAAACCCTCTTAATGCATTTTATATGCTTCTTATACCTTGAGTGATGCCAATGGGCATTCCCTAATTTTTTTGACCAAGAAAGGCTAGGAAATAGGTCATTGATCTTGGGTTTATTTTTGAAAGAGTATGTTGAAATGGGTTTAATATGAATTGGTTGAATTAAACTTATGGGTTTATTTCATCGAAGCATGTTAGTATTGATAGAGGCATCGACGACCTCAGTATTGTTATGTGATAACTATGATTACTACATTCAATTGTTGTATTGTTTTCCTGCTGAAGGTGACCTATTGTGAATATATATATATATATATATATATATATATATATATTGGTGTTGAAAATATATATGATGGAACCCTTGGGGTTATATTGGTCATGGACTAGTTTTTATTGAGTGATTTGACTACAGGATTGGGCATCATGGATGTCAGATTTTATGTTGAGTGATTTTTAGGTTGGGCATGACCAGAGTTACTTGGAAGACACGACCATCAGATTGAGAAACAAGTTCCTATGGACACGAGGTGTCAAAAATGATGGTGTATTGGGTTCTTAATTAGTGATTACCACTCATCCATGATTTGATTTGTGTTTACACAGGTTGAGTTCGTGATGAAGTGGTATTGAACACTCATGTGGGTAGAGTCCCCTGATAGTTGGGGTTTAGGTATTATCAGTTTGGGGGTGCTTGTCGTAGGAAGCCACGTAGAAGGTGAGGAGCCTTCGGGGAAATAGTGATGAGGCTATCAGATTGGAGAATGAGGCTATCCATGAATGAGACCCTAGGACTAGATATTATTGAAGACATATATTGTTGTTCCTCCTGATATTATTTGAGGACAAACATCGATGTTCCTTCAGATATCATTCTATGGGCCGATGTGAGCTTTCGATTGGGGGTCTATGGGAGCAGGATACTATTGGTTGCGCGTGACTTCAGGATGTCGGTACTTGAGACATGAGGTTTCTGGAGGCATGGGGATCTAGGTATTATGTTTGAGATTCCAGTATTGGCTGAAGTAGGTGACACTCCCAGGTGGCTGCCGAGCACCAGTTCAGTCTGTGTTTACTTTGGGCATTACATTTTTTACTTTATTATATATGCATGTTTTCTTAAACACATATATTCAGTATGCACCATTGGTGGTATCCTACTGAGACACGTCTCACACCCTACATGGGCCCCTCAGGACTCATGCAAACTTTATGGATTTGCATGAAAAAAAGAGATCAGCTTCAAGAGATGGATCATATTAGTTGTTGCACAGAGGTTTGGCATGGACCCTAAGTTCATTCCTAGATGAAGTTTACTTGGTTTTTCATTCATTCCTATATAAGCATGCTTACCTATTTCGTAGCTAATATTGGTTATCCATGGGAACCTTTGCTTATTGAAATGTATGACCTTTTGTGGATGCATGATTTGTTGTTTCAATAGTTGTTATAAGTGGTTCTCATCATGATGTTCTATTTATCTTATGTTTCTCTTGTTATTATATTGATTCCTCTATTTATCTATTTTTGGATGTGCTTCCGCTATGCGGGTCTGGTTCGATTCTGCTGAGTCTTTATTACTGCTGCTAATTTTATTATTATACTCTGACCATTACCTGGTTTTCCTCTGAGAGAGTATAGCCTTCCCCCATATACCTGTCCATACCCTCACTGCTAGTCGGCAGCCAATGACATCTTGGGAGGTGCACCGAAGGTTTGTAACTCTTGTCCCATTTAGCACTGTTCGAGTAGATATTCGGGTTGAGATGTAAAAAATTGGTATCAGAGGTTGTTTGTTCTTGACTAGGATTTACTAGTAGCTTTTAACTGAATACTAATGAGATCGAGACTGATTTTTATTTCTGTTGGTTTACTATTTGGGATATGATAGACTGGAGATAAGATTTTATTAGAACTGGGTTTCTAGCTTGTTCTTGTGTGCCTATAGCCCCAGGTATGAGTAATGGACCAAGTTACCTTGGGTGGAAATTATTGTTTTTATTTTTCCCATATTACTATTTATATGATTTCCACCATGGTGGCTTACTTGGTGTGTGATATTATTGGTTTTTATTTGTGATACTTGACCCGGTGTAGTAAGGGAGAATTGGACCTTGGTCCAGTAAGGAAAGGTTTGTTTTCTTAGATTTTGATAAGAACATTGTTAGGGTATCTCAATTTCATATCTATGCATATTATTTGTGAAGTGATAATACCATGTGAAAAATATCAATTTCCAGGCTATAGATTATTTAGAAATGTGGAAGGTGAAATTATTGATAGAATTGATTGTTTATTGAAATGTAATATTCCATGCTTTAAATAATGTAAAATTTCATATGGCATGAGATTTGAGCCTAGATCTAATATGAATAGGTAGGTACTATGACTGAGGTGATGTTTGTAATGCCTCGACCCCAGTTACCCATAGTCAGTGCATTATTACATAATATTGTCATGATCACAAGAAAGATCAAGTCTCTAAAGACCGATTAGTTTAGTAGCCTTGGAAACACTAGATATATTCATAAAGTTTACATTACATAATAAAATGAAAACTAAAAAATTATAGTCTCCATAGTCCACACTCATATCCCCATATACTATCCCAGCAGGTCATTCATAAATTACTTCTTCACATCCTGGGAAAAATAAAACATTGAAAGGGGTGAGCTCAAACGCCCAGTAAGGATAACAATATAGCGGAAACTTTCATAAATAAGAATAAACCTTTAATGAAATGTATAACTAAAACAAAAGCCTTTTAAACTTTAAATTCAACATAATATGGTAGAAATAAAATGAAATAATTCTATTTACTTATTCACATGGATATTCTACTAATCGAATAATCACATGCAATATCAATAACCACTTTCATAATGATGGAATGCATAATTCCAGACTATCATAACCACATAGCCAAAGCCTCATGCCAAGACTACAAATAAGATTTTGTCAAGGCCTTGTGCCAAGACACTAGTTTGTCTCATGAGACCTACCGATGCATCGAGGATCTATAACAGGCTCCACCCGTCACATATTAAGTCCAATTCATTCCTCATATGAACAGGTTTAAACATAACATAAACATTCGTATTAAAACTAGAATATGAAATGTCAATAATTTCTCCATAAACCATGAATGTTATAAAAATAAAACATCCACTGTAAAACAACTCACAAAACCTTCAATACAATATGGAAGTTTTGTATCATAATAAATCAACTTCAAATAAGCTTAAAATCCATCAAAGGATGTTGACATAGATGAAATCAAAACTCTTTTTAGAGAAATATCTCTTCCTATTTTGAAATCATTTAAGAGTCACATAATTATAAAATAAAGCATTTACATTGAAAATTTTCTTATAAGCTTTTAAGGGAAGCTTTGAAGATTTTATAACGGAAGAAAATAGCCACACCTGCCATATAAGTTAAATAAAACATTCTTACCTTAATTCTGTCGAAAAGATTAAAAAGAACCTTGTTTGGAAAATGACGGAAAGATTCCTTTATAAACCTCTTCTAAAAAGTCAAAAAAGGGTATAAATGACATTAACCCATATTCCTGTAAATAGTAAAAATGTTTTGAAATACATTTTTAAGAAACATGGATGTGGATGATAAAGAAATCCCAGTATATATTATTACGTATAAACAACCTTGGAAAATGAAGAGATTGCGAAATAAACCCTTACCTTGTACTTTTCCTTGGTTGGGGGTAGGTTAACCTCATTTATAATGGTGAAATAATTGTTATTAAATTATAAAATAATCATATAGATTAATATGATATCATATATGATCTCTTAACATTTATTTGTTAACAATATCTTAGTATTATCATTGTTTCGGGTGTTAACTTACTCGTTTTATTTTATATGTTTTTCTACGTAAGCCGTGTTTGTTATGGATAGGTTGTATCTTATTCATATCCATAATGATATCAAGTACTTAAACATTATTTTTAATCATTAAATCAGAATTAGTCTTGAATGGATATGATGGACAATGAATCTCATCACGTTCGTGGAGACGGTAGTCCGTACGTACACACGAGCGACAATATCATTATTTTGATATTAAAATAATATTTAATTGGATGGTATATCATATATAAAGAATCCTTATCATGTTATATTTATTATTTAAATGAATTACACATCATTATTATACCCATCCAAATAATAATATATTGAATAACAATTACACCACGACGTGGAGACGGTAAGTCGTACGTACGCATGTATGGTGACATGTCATTAAATGGATGGATAGAATACTGAATATGGTTGTACCATATTTATAATTACATCAAATTATATATAATATAAGGGATTTATTATTTTTTAATGGTAATAACAAAGAATGAAGAAGTGGAAGAAGAAAGGAACTTGAAAGAGGGTGGTGAAAACATTACCTCTTCTTCGAGTTCTTCCTTTTGATTTGATCAAAAGGACTCATTAGGTTGGCTTTCTATCTAAAGTAAGGCCTCTAAGATGAATTGAGGGAATTTGAGAGAATATTTGGGTAGGCTTTGGACGAACCAAAAGGCTTTGAAGGTGTGAATTAATGAGAAGGGGGAGTGCCCTTTTATAAGAGGGGTGAGGGGCACCATTGAAAAAGCGAGAAATATTATTTTATAATAAATTCATATTCGATTTATAATAGCTCCAAAGTGGATATTTATAGGTAAGGTGGGGATAGGTCTAAAACCACTCAAACAATAGGATTTAGATAGGTTTGGGTTACTATATTAACCTTATCTTTATGTATTAACTCTTAGTTAATTAGTTTCACATTTACAATGTCTCTTTGTATTTTATATTATATGGTTAATAAACTTACTATATAAATCCAAGTGACACCCAATTGGTCAATTAATGATACACCTATCATGATATAAGTCTCTTGGCTGAACCATAGATTTTTAGGAATTTAATATGAATTAATAATATAATATTTGTTTTAAAAACTCTTTTATGTCAATTTTGACACTATTCAATAATTGAATTTTGTAAAAATCATAACAGAATGATTACTTCGAAAAAAGTTAATTAAATAAATAATAACATTTCATTTTAACTAATAAATTTATTTTTATTTATAAAAAGACTCAAAATAAATTTATTTGGCTATTTATAATATCAATTATTCAAATTTTTCATTAATTAGGTAATTACTGCATCACCATTGTGTCATAAATAACATAAATTATTTAATGTCTAAAAATTTCAAATAAAATACCATTATGTAGAAAATATTTTTATCTTTCAAATGAATAATTATAGTCGAAAATCTAGCATATATAACCCTATTTAAAAATTTTCTTTCTAAAAGATATATGCTTGTGTCATTTTTGTATTTATTTTAGCTTAATTAAAATAAATTGTCCCTATCACCTACACGTGGCTCCATGGGGTCCCAAAATCGACCAAAAGATGCCCATGGTCGGACATGTATCTACCAATAAGGTTAGGACACGTTTTAGGGTAATTTATTATTATTATAATATTATTTTTTAACCCTTATTTATCAGATTTACCATTTAACCATGGTAAATAAAATATTTACCGAAATAAATATTCAAAATGTCTAAAAATAAAAGTTACCCATTTACACAATTTGTACATCCTGATTCCAAATATTTAATCCATTTTTCCAAATTAAAACCACATAAGTGGCAGAAATTAATTTAAAATTAATTCACGTTGTTAAAACAAAAAAGCGTGTTTTTAAGAGATAATAACTATCAAAAGATTGACAATTGTTCATGTCTGGTTTAATTGTGAAATTATGTCCAATGACCAACATTGTATTAAATGGTAAAAATTTATTCTAAATATACTTTAAAACCACACAAATTCATAATTTATCACTATTAATTATTTCGATTTAAAAAGTTGTTTTTAATTAAAATTTAGTAATTTTCACTATTCATCAAAATATAAATGTTATCCGAAAAGTTCCAAAATTTTAACCTAGGCTAATTTCAATATTCCAAATCCAAAAATGAAGTCCATTTTGAAAGTTAAAATTTTTAAAATTTCAAAAATTAGGTATTACTATTCATAATGGCTAGTTTGATTGGTTGTGGTGTGTGTTAAAACTCGAAGTTGTGTACAACACACACTATTGCATTATTCAAAGGGAAGCGTACCGTGGAATCTTGGGTGTTACATTATCCCCTCCTTCAAATAATTTTGTCCTCAAATTTTCTAGAATACTACCGCATGAAATAAATCGGGTGGTTCTTCATCATAAGTTCCTCGGGTTCCCACGTTGCCTCTTCCATTTTATGGTTTCTCCATAGAACTTTTACCAGACGAGTCGTCCGGTTTCTCAGCACTTGTTCTCTCACATCAAGAATCCTGATGGGCTCTTTGCAATACAACAGATCGGGTTGTAGTTCTAATTCCTCATAGGTGAGTACATGTGTTGGGTCAGGCATGTATTTTCTCAATAGTGATACATGGAACACATCGTGAACTTTGGAGAGACTTGGCGGCATTTCCAAACAGTAAGCTACAGCCCCAATTCGTTCTAGAATTTCAAAAGGTCCGATATACCTAGGACTCAATTTACCTTTCTTAAAAAAATGTATGACTCCATTCCATGGAGATACCTTCAGGAAAACATAATCACCGACTTGAAATTCCAAATCCTTCCTTCGATTATCGGCATAGATCTTCTGCCTACTTTGAGCTGCTTTGATGTGGTTTTGGATTACCTTTACTTTTTCCATTGTTTCCTCCACCAGTTCTGGGCCTACAAGTTTTCTTTCACCAACGTCATCCCAATAGGTTTGTGTGCGACATCGTTTTCTGTATAACGCTTCATATGGTTCCATCTGAATACTCGAATGGAAGCTATTGTTATAGGAAAATTATACCAATGGTAAATATTGATTCCACATACCCTGAAAGTCAAGTGAGCATGATCTCAACATGTATTCTAAGGTTTTAATAGTCTGTTCTGATTGTCCATCTGTTTGAGGGTGGTAGGCAGTGCTCAAATGAAGTTTAGTATCCAAGGATTTTTGAAGAATTTTCCAGAATCTTGAAGTAAAATAGGGATCATGATCAGAAACAATCGATAGGGGTACTCCATGAAGTCTCACAACTTCATTAATATATAGTCTTTCTAGCCGTTCAAGTGGTAAATCTTCCATTATGACAAGAAAATGTGATGACTTGGTAAGACTATCAACAATGACCCATATTGCATCATTCTTTCTAGGAGTCTTTGGTAGACCCATGACGAAGTCCATCGTAATATTATCCCATTTCCACTCAGGTATGGGAAGAGGTCACAATACTCCACCAGGTCGTTGCCTTTCAGCTTTCACTTGTTGACAAACCATACATCATGACACAAAATCAGCAATCTCCCTCTTCATGTTGTCCCACCAAAAATGTTCCTTCAAATCTCTATACATTTTGGTGCTCCCAGGGTGTATAGAGAAATTAGAACTATGAGCATCATCCAACAATTCCCTTTTTATATCAGGTATATTGGGAACACAAAGTCTCTTCCCAAATTTTAATGTTCCTTATTCATACACAAAGTCTCTCAATCTCTCATCATTAACAGCTTTAATCTTCTTCTGAAACTCTTCATCATCGGTCTGAGAACTCTTTATCCTTTCTAGTAAAGATGGTTTGGAAACCATTTAAAAAAGAATTGATGTTTCACCTTCCATGGTGATTCCCATATCCAACTTTACTAGATCCATAAAAATAGTATCCCTTTCAATTCTCATCATTTTCAAAACTCCATGATATTTTCTACTCAAAGCATCTTCCACCTTATTTGCCTTCCCCGGGTGGTAGTGTATCGTGCAATCATAATCCTTGAGTAGTTCAATCCATCGCCTTTTCCTCATGTTGAGTTCTTTTTGTGAGAAAATATACTTCAAACTCTTGTGATCAGTTTAAATCTCACATTTTTCACCATAGAGGTAGTGCCTCCATATCTTCAAAGCAAAGATCACAGCAGCTAACTCGAGATCATGAGTAGGATATTTTTTCTCATGAATTTTCAACTATCGTGATGCATAGGCAATAACTCTATCATTATGCATAAGGACACAACCAAGTCCTTTCTTCGATGCATCACTATAAATAATGAACTCATCATTCCCCGATGGTAGAGTCAATATAGTATCATTGACTAATCTTCTCTTCAGTTCTTCAAAACATTCTTCAAACTCTTTTTTCCAAACAAATTTAACCCCATTACGTGTGAGATTTGTTAATGGGTTAGCCAATAGGGAAAAATTATGGACGAAATATCAATAATAACCTGCTAAATCAATAAAAATGCATACTTCAGTTATACTCATCGGTGTAGGCCATTCTTGGATTTCCTTGGTCTTAGAAGGATCAACAGAGATACCATCTTTAGAGACAATATGGCCAAGAAAAGAAATCTTCTGAAGCCAGAATTCACACTTGCTAAACTTCCCATATCATTCATGTCTTCTCAGAGTCTTCAGGATAATGCGCAAGTGATTTTCATGATCTTCGTAGATTTTGGAGTATACCAAGATATAATCAATAAATACCACCACAAATTCATCTAGATATTCCTTGAAAAATCTATTCATTAGATCCATGAATACAGAGGGCGCATTAGTTAGCCCAAAAGGCATTACCGTAAACTCGTAATGCCCGTACCTGGTTCGAAATGATGTATTCAAAATGTCTTACTTCTTCACACACAATTGATGGTATCTAGACCGAAGGTCAATCTTTGAAAAGTATTGAGCTCCATGCAGTTGGTCAAATAAATCATCAATGCGAGGTAGGGGATACTTTCTCTTTATTGTTATAGCATCAATCTCCCTGTAGTCGAAACATAACCTCATAGATCCATCTTTCTTTTTAACAAAAAGAAGAGGGGATCCCCAAGGAGAAACACTAGGGCGAATAAATACCTTATTACACAATTCCTCTAGTTGTTTCTTTAGTTCAACTAATTCCAGAGTGGCCATTCTATAAGGGGTCTTCGATATAGGCCTTGATCCAGGAATTAAATCAATGAAAAACTCAACTTCTCATTCTGGAGGATGTCCAGGTAAATCTTCTAGAAACACATCTACATATTATTTCACAATAGGTACATCCTCTATTTGAACATTCCATTCCTCACCCATAGTCATTTCATTCTCTTCCTCCCCAATAATTGAATTTAGTTGAGCTAAAAGGGGTGGATCTAGATAAGAATTAGGTGGTGACGATTCTTCTCTAAAAATAAGGTGTTCCTTATCATCATCATCAAAAATATTAACATCCTTCTTCTTAAAATAAATCTTCGCATCATAGTCCAAAAGCTAATCCATACCGAGGATTATATCAAACCCAATCATAGGTATGATGATGAGATCAGTGGATAAAGGCCATTTATGTGCTCTAATGGGGACTGATTCACAAAACATCATTGTAATGATACTTCCCTTAGGAGTTTTAATTGACAACTCCCTTGTTAAATCAAATTGTAAATATCTAATTTTCTTAGCAAATTGGGAAGATATGAAACAATGCGATGATCCAGAATCAAATAATGCATTTTCTAAACTTGAGGAAACCAATAAATTACCTACTACCATGTCTTTCGGAGCATCTACCTCAGAATTAGTGATAGAATAATATTGGCCTTGATCCCTTGGCCTTTTCTGAGGTAAGTTCCCCTGACGCTTAGGACATTCATTTTCATAATGTCCCATCTCCCTGTAATTGTAGCATTGGACATTGGTAGCTTTTTTCTTCCCCTTGAAATCACGAGCTTGGTGGCCTTTTTCACCACACTTGTAATAGACTCCCATTCCTTTTAAGCAAGTACCGGGGTGTTTCTTCCCACATTTACTACAGGATAGATATTCAACTTTTCTCTTCTTCCCTTTATTTCCATTCCTAGATTGATTAGCAGATCTCTTCTTCTCTTGCTTTTCTTTAAAGTCATAAGACTTAGAGAATTCCTTCTCTATCTTGATAGCACATGAGACAATGTCTTCATATGATGAGAAGGATTGTGAGACTAATGCTCAATGGAGAAACAGTTTTAACCCATTAAAGAAATGATCAATCTTACTTCTTGGGTTACATATATAATCTCCGGCATACCTTGATAACCTCGTAAAGTTAGCCTTATAGTTTGCGACATTCTCATCCTCCTTTTTTCTCAGACTCAGAAATTGCCTTTCCATATTTGCTCGATGGTCATAAGGAAAGTATTTTTCTAAAAACAGATCTTTGAACTCCCTCCATTCCATATTTGATACTTCATCATCTTCCTTCGTGTTTTGTATCAACGACCACCATTGATCAGCATCTCCAGTGAGGCGATAAACTTCCATGACAACTTTTTCCCTTTCATTACTCCCCAAGGCATGGAATATTTTCTCTAAGGAATTTATCCATTTCTCAGCTACTAAGGGATTTGTACTTCCATTGAACGTTGGTGGTTGTTTCCACATGAAGCGATCTAACATTGATCCTCCACGTTACGGATCGGGGTGCTCCATACGGGTATGGTTATTATTCATAACCTGAGTGAGTTGTCCCAGTATGGTGATTGGCTAATCAGCACCAGTTGCATCACCATCTCCACTATAATTATCTTGAGCATGAGGGAAATCCCTACACGGAGTGCATGCATTGATGCAGTTTCCATTTCTTCCACTAGGTTCCATTTCTAAACAATGGCATAAACTAGATTATTTTATGAATCAAAATACATAATTCCATACTTATAAAACACTTAACATAAATTGAACTATTTATGGATATAATCTATAATCATAAAAATGTTTTCTTTGCAGAAGCATATACTCATAAACCCTTCATAATGATTTTTAAAGAAAATTAGAGTTATCCTAAGCATATCCCCCGGGAGTGTCGTAACCAAGAGTGCAGCAAGGCCCGTTGTCGTACACCAGTTCCCGTTTGAGTCTATCTCAAATCGGTGTTTTCAGGTTTTACCACTAGGTACATATATGCTAGATCCACCTTTACCTACTCGTATCTAGAAAGGGATGTTTTTCTCAGAAAACTCACAAAATATCTACAATACCAAAATTCTAGGAAGTTCTTCTATACTAATCCTCAAAGTCCATCTTAGATCTATGTGCTCTAATCAGATTTTATCTAAATCAAGCATCCAAGGTTTGTACTAAACTTCCTCTGATACCAACTGTAACGCCCCAACCCCAGTTACCCAGAGTCGGTGCATTATTACATGACATTGGCATGATCACAAGAAAGATAAATTCTCTAAAGAGCGATTAGTTTAGTAGCCTAGGAAACACTAGATATATTCATAAAGTTTACATTACATCATAAAATGAAAACTACAACAATATAGTCTCCATAGTACACACTCATATCCCCACATACTATCCCAGCAGGTCATTCATAAATTACTTCTTCACATCCTGGGAAAAATAAAACATTGAAATGGGTGAGCTCAAATGCCCAGTAAGGATACCAATATAGTGAAAACTTTCATAAATAAGAATAAACATTTAAGGGAATGTATAACTAAAACAAAATCCTTTTAAACTTGAACTTAAAAATAATATGGCAGAAATAAAATGAAATAATGTCATTTACTTATTCACATGGATATTCTACTAATCAAATAATCACATGCAATATCAATAACCACTTTCATAATGATGGAATGCATAATGCCAGACTATCATAACCACATAGCCAAGGCCTCATGCCAAGACTACAAATAAGATTTTCTCAAGGCCTTGTGCCAAGACACTAGTTTCTCTCATGAGATCTACCGATGCATGGAGGAGCTATAGCGGGCTCCACCTATCACATATTAAGTCCAATGCATTCCTCGTATGAATGAGTTTAAACATAACATAAACATTCTTATTAAAACTAGCATACGAAATTTCAATATTTTCTCCATAAAACATGAATGTTATAAAAATAACACATCCACAGTCAAACAAATTACAAAACATTCATTACAATACGGAAGTTTTGTATCATAATAAATCAACTTCAAATAAGCTTAAAATCCATCAAAGGATGTTGACATAGATGAAATCAAAACTCTTTTTAGAGAAATATATCTTCCTATTTTGAAATCATTTAAGAGTCACATAATTATAGAATAAAACATTTACTTTGAAAATTTTCTTATAAGCTTTTAAGGGAAGCTTCGATGATTTTATAGTGGCAGAAAATATCCGAACCTTCCGTATAAGTTAAAAAAACATTCTTACCTTAATTCTGTCGAAAATGTTAAAAAGCACCTTGTTTGAAAAACGAAAGAAAGATTCCTTTATAAACCTCCTATAAAAAGTAAATCAAGGGTACAAATGACTTTAACCCATATTATTGTAAATAGTAAAAATGTTTTGAAATACATTTGTAAGAAACATGGATGTAGATGATAAAGAAATCCCAGTATATTATTACGTATAAACAACCTCGTAAAATGAAGAGATTGTGAAATAAACCCTTACCTTGTACTTTTACTTGGTTGGGGGTAGGTTAACCTCCTGTATAATGGTGAAATAATTTTTATTAAATTATACAAGAATAATATACATTAATATGATATCATATATGATCTCTTAACATTGATTTGTTAACAATATCTTAGTATTATCATTGTTTCGGGTGTTAACTTACTCGTTTTCTTTTATATGTTTTGTTACGTAATACGTGTTTGTTATGGATAGGTTGTATATTATTCATATCCAGAATGATATCAAGTCCTTAAACATTATTTTTAATCATTAAATAAGAATTATTCTTGAATGGATACGATAGAGAATGAATCTCATCGCGTTCGTGGAGACGGTAGTCCGTACGTACGCACGAGCAACAATATCATTCTTTTGATATTAAAATAATATTTAATTGGATGGTATATCCTATATAACGAATCCTTATCATGTTATATTTATTATTTACATGAATTACACATCATTATTATACCAATCCAAATAATAATATATAGAATAACAATTACACCACGACGTGGAGACGGTAAGTCGTACGTACGCACGTATGGTGACATGTCATTCAAAGGATGGATAGAATACTGAATATGGTTGTACCATATTTATAATAACATCAAAGTATATATAATATACTGGAGTTATTATTTTTTAATGGTAATAACAAAGAAAGAAGAAGTGTAAGAAGAAAGGAACTTGAAAGAGGGTGGTGAAAACATTACCTCTTCTTCGGGTTCTTCCTTTTGATTTGATCAAAAGGACTCCTTAGGTTGGATTTCTGTCTAAATGAAGGCCTCTAGGATGAATTGAGGGAATTTGGGAGAGTATTTGGGCAGGGTTTGGATGAACCAAAAGGCTTTGAAGGTGTGAATTAATGAGAAGGGGAGTTCCATTTTATAAGAGGGGTGAGGGGCACCTTTGGAAAAGCTAGAAATATTATTTTATAATAAATTCATATTCGGTTTATAATGGATCCAAAGTGGATTATTTAAAGGTTAAGGTGTGGATAGGTCTAAAAACACACAACCAATAGTATTTTTACAGGTTTGGGTTACTATATTAACCTTATCTTTAAGTATTAACTCTTAGTTAATTAGTTTCACTTTTACAATGTCTCTTTGTATTTTATATTATATAGTTAATAAAATTACAATATATATACAAGATACACCCAAGTGGTCCATTAATGTTACACCTATCATGATATAAGTCTCTTGGCTGATCCTTAGATTTTTAGGAATTTAATATCAATTAATAATATAATACTTCTTTTAAAAACTCTTTTATGTCAATTTTGACACTATTGAATAATTGATTTTTGTAAAAATCATAACAGAATGATTACTTCTAAAAAAGTTAATTAAATAAATATTAACATGTAATTTTAACCTATAAAATTATCAGTATTTATAAAAAGTCTCAAATTTAATTTATTTGGGTATTTATAATATCAATTTTTCAAATTTTTCATTAATTAGGTAATTACTTCATCACCATTGTGTCATAAATAACTTAAATTATTTAATGTCTAAAAATTATAAATAAACTCCCATTATGTAGGAAATTTTTCATCCTTATAATTAATTTTTATAGATGAAAATCCAACATATATAACCCTATGTAAAAATTGTTTTTCTAAAAGATATATGCTTATGTCATTTTTGTATTTATTTTAACTTAATTAAAATAATGTGTCTCTATCACCTACAAGTAGCTCCCTGGAGTCCCAAAATCGACCCAAAGATGCCCATGGTCGGACATGTATCCACCAATATGGTTAGGACACATTTTAGTGTAATTTATTATTATTATAATATTAATTTGTAACCCTTATTTACCAGATTTACCCTTTAACCATGGTAAATAAAATATTTACCGAAGTAATTATTCAAAATGTCTTAAAATAAAAGTTACCTATTTACACAATTTGGACATCCTGATTCCAAATATGGAATCCATTTTTCCAAATTCAAAACACAAAAGTGGCAGAAATTAATTTAAAATTAATTCTCGTTGTTAAAACAAAAAGCGTGTTTTTAAGAGATAATAACTATCAAAAGATTGACACTTGTTCATGTCTGGTTTAATTGTGAAATTATGTCCAATGACCAAAATTGTATTAAATGGTAAATATATATTCTAAATATACTTTAAAACCACTCAAATTAATAATTTATCCCTATTAATTATTTCGATTAAAAAAGTTATTTTTAATTAAAATTTAGTAATTTTCACTATTCATCAAAATATAAATGTTATCCGAAAAGTTCCAAAATTTTACCCTAGGATAATTTCTATATTATGAATCCAAAAATGAAGTCCATTTTTAAAGATAAAATTTGTAATATTTCAAAAAGTAGGTATTACTATTCATAATGGCTAGTTTGATTGGTTGTGGTGTGTGTTAGAACTCGAAGTTGCGTACAACACAAGCTATTGAATTATTCAAAGGGAAGCGTACCATGGAAGATTGGGGTGGTATAATGTTTATCACCAAGATTGGGAATCCTAGCATTCAGTTTGAGGCAGTGTGGCTGTCAGGATTAGGTGACTCAGTCGTCAGTTTGAGGTAATGATGGTTGTCGGGACAGGCATGGCTTGAGGTGCTTTTGATACATGGCTCTGTTGAGGGAGGGTAAGGAATTCATGAGTCCAGGATGTCATGGGGTATGGTTGTAGTGGGGGAGAGTAAGGGTAGTTGTTATGTGATTCCTCTTTACTGATTTCCTTATCTGTGTTATATATATATATTGTTATATATATGAGATGTCTAACCATTTATGGTGTTCAATGGGTTCATCCTATGTGGCTCGATGGAATGTCAGGCGGGTGATGGTACAGTGCCGTAGGAGCACGAATAGGTTTAGACACCTGAGGGATAGGCAGATCCTGAGCCATAGGTACAACCTCAAGGGTAGGATAAGGTTTAGGATCTAGTGTAGGTAGAGCAACATCTGGGTTTGGCAGTTTTCAGTCTGTGGCTTGATGACCAGCTCTGATCTAGTCTTGTACGTGTCTTGCATGGGATTCAAAGAGGCATGCATGGTATAGAGCCACCTATGGATCCTTTTAATCCTGAGATAATTTATAAAACCCTAGATATTAGGCATAACTGTGTCTAAATAGAGTATTCTAGGTCATTGCATCAAAATAAAAAAAATATTTATTTTATTTATTTTATTATATGCACTTGTGATAGTATTTCATCAAACCCACGGCACCAAAAATGGTTATGCCATGACAAGGGAAAAACCCATATTTTGAACACAATAATTATATAAAATTTCCCTTTCGAGTCACTGTTTTCATGTTATTTCACTTTTTTAGAAAAACAACATGTGTGTGATATTAAAATATTTAATGTTTTTATAATATCAATTTCAGGATCACCGGGCCTCAAAATATCATGTTGCCTCAGTTTCTAGCTAAGAAAATATTTTATATATATATATATATCTTACAGGAAAAAATAGGGATGTTAAATTATCCCTACTCTTGTTCTTTTTGTCCTAAAAAGGGAAAAACCTACTAAAAAAGATGAGCTTACCGAGCTTTCATTTGGGTCTCCTACTCCTAGTTTCACTCCTAAAAATTTCCATGCTGCCACCAGATAATCACTAGGGGAATTTCTCACCCATGAAATATTCTCTTATGTCGATCTTAGATATCCACTAGGTACTCTGCAAAGGTATCCCCATCCTTGATTTCTAATGTGTACTATATAAAGGTATCCCCATCCTCAATTTACATCTCTCCCCAGTCGATAAAATGCAATGGGTCATCCATATACCTCCCCAACAGTGACACATGGAATAATTAGTGTACCTGGTCCATTTATGGTGGTATATCCAAGAAGTATTCCACCTAGACAACTCTATATAGTATCTATAATGGGCCAATGAACATCAGATAAAACTTTATGCCCTAGCCAAATCTTCACAAAACACACTAAATAGTCACTGTAAAGAACACATGATATCCATACTTGAACTCTACAAACCTCCATACTCAGTCCTCATAGGACTTATGATAGATATATATAGTCTTCCTCCACTCCTAGATAATTTTCACCTTCTCTGTTGCTTCTCACATAAACTCTGGTCCCTTGAGTGTCACTCACCTAAATCAGTCCAACATAGTGGTGACCTATACGATCACCTGTACAATGTCTCAAATGATTTCATACTAAGGGTGGAGTGGTATATATTGTTTTATGAAAATTTCCCTAAGGGTAGGTGATCATTACATCTATGTCTAAAGTCCAACACATAATCCCAAAGAATATCCTCCGAAATATGAATGATATGCTCAGTATATCCATCATTCTGGGGGTGGAACATCATGCTTAAACACAACTGAGTTACAAATTCCTCTAACAATCATCTCTATAATCACAGTGTGATGTGAACATCATAGTATGAAATGATATTCATGGTAGCCTCATGAATCTGGATTATACCATGTACGCACAAGCATCCTAATCTCTCTACGGAACTCTTCTCTCGAATTGATAACAAGTGGGATGAATTCGTGAGTCAATATATGATTACTCAAATGGTATCATGTCCTTAAAACGATCATGGAACTACCATCATGAATTCCATAGAGATCCCATACCACTTCCACTCTTTCGCCTCAAATATTTGAGCTAAATTCACTGTAACATGGTTCTTAACATTAACTTATTAACAAGTAAGACAATGAGAGAAAAACTCAACTACACTCCTCTTCATCCCTAGCCAATATAACTTTCATTGAAGGTTCTAGTACACATTTTCCACATGAGTATGTGCCTTTAATTGTGATGTATGTAACTCTCTCATCACCTCCTCTATTAGTGCATCTAGCACCATCGTATGTTCTCTAAAAAAAAATTCCCCCACCTTTATAAAATTAATCAAGAGTGTGTCATGTGGATATATGAGTACATACGGTCTCACAGTTGATACCTTCAGGAAGTGCCTCCATGAATTTATATAGAAGTATAGGAGTTACAACCTTTAAATGGTGGTAGGATGATCCATCATCATCCACAAAGGATAACTATAAAGATCCTAACTTCTTTGAAACCTTTCTTAAAAAATGCTAAAAATATTTTCTACTAAGAGAATATTCTACAACATTCCCCTTTCCAGGAGTATAGACAATCTTGAAGTCATAGTCTTTGAGGAACTCAATCCATCACATCTTTCTTAAGTTAATATCCTTCTAAGTGAATATATACTTGGGAATCATATTATGAGAGTAGAAAATAAACTTCTCACCCATATTGTAGTGTATCTATATATTTACAAAAAAGGCTACCACTATCAACTTCGAGTCATGGGTCGCATAGTTCTGCTAATTGGGTATCGACTGCCTAGACCCATAGGCAATCACATCCTACCACTAAATCAAGAAACATCCCAACCCAAAATATAATGTATCACAGAACACCACGTACTCAACACTCTCCTATATCAATCTCAAGATTAGGGAGCTCTTCGGCCTCTATTTCGTCTCATGAAATTCCTACAAAACCTTTTCATACACATGAAAGGTTGTATATTTTTGTTCAAAAGCTATCAAGGATGATACAACTCTATATAAATTAGATAAAAACCTATTATATAACCCTACCAACCCAAGTAACCTTTTTACCTCTTTCATACTCTTATGTGGCTCCCAAGCTAGCACTCTCTCAACCTTCACTAGATCCACTACTATTTATACCTATGAGATGATGTGTACTAGGAATTGGACATATCAAATAGATACCTGGAGCTTCAATAGACTACCATAAATCCAACATGATCATAGTATGTCTAGAACTATCATCAAGTGTCTCACATGGTCCTCCTCGGATTCCAAGTATACTAGGATGTCGTCGATGAAGACTACAATGAATTGATTTAAAATTGGCTTAATGATCAGGTAAATGAGTCCCTTGAACACTGATGGTGAATTAATTACACTAAAAGGAATCACGAAGTACTCATAGTGACAATAAAAACATTTTAATTTTGTTTTTGGTATGTCCATGTCACGTACTCGAAGCTGGTGATAGCCCGATCTGAGGTCTATCTTTGAGAACCATATTTCTTATCTGAGCTAATTAAAGATTCCATAGATCCTCAGTAGTGGATACTTATTCTTCATATTCACCTTGTCTATATACCAATAATCCACAAAAAAACTCAATCTCATGTATTCCTTCTTGAAGAATAACACCAGGGGCTACCTAGGGGGAAACACTGGGTCTAACAAAGACAGTCCTCTAAAAATCCTCTAATTTCAACCACAACTCTCGAATATCTGTGAGATCCATCCAATATGATGGAATAGATATCAGAGTCATCTTGGGGTGTAATTCAATTCATAATTAAATAACTTATCCAAGAGGTAAGCCTATCACTTCCTTAGGAAATATGTCCCTTTTTATACCACCACCATAGGAAACTGGTAGCCCACAACATCAAATGTTCCAAGAGTCATGCTAGCCAATTTATGAGTAATAAGATATTCTATCCTATGCATGATAGCATCCTTCTCTACCAAGGTTTCCTTCTCACCCATGATGGAAAATCTCAATCATTCTCCACAGATACTTTCCTCTTCCAGAAATATTTAATATGAGCATGAACTGTGGATATCCAATCCATACCTAATATGATGTTGTAAGGTTGTATTCTTCTATTAATAGATACAACAATAAGTTATCACCTACAAAATTTAGGTCACACTATCTATAGAAGTGTGTGATAAATGATTTTCCTCTGATTGAAGACTCTAAGTCCACTGGTCAAGCCAAGGGCTCAACCAAAATCTCTTAACCCTAAACCAAAAAAAAAGTGGAAAGAAAATAGTATTTCTCATTCATGTATAACACTACTATAGGTAAGTAGAAAATAAATAAATTATAAGTCAAAACTCTCAAAGACTCTAGTTCATAGACCTCTCATTCTTTCTTTCATCATTTTCCCTGATTAATAGCTCCTTAAGCCTAGAATTGGTAACCTGGGGGTGCTGGGGGAAACATGTCAAAGTGATTACCACCTTCTACTGCTCTCCCATATCCTCTGCCACATCATCCACCCTATGGATCACCTTGTTTCAAATTCTACCTATGTTTAGGTGGTATGTCGACAGTCTCTCTATTAGTAGCTCTACAGGAAGGACAATCCCACATGAGATAGACACATACATCACAAGAATAAAAACTCATTTTCCTCAGTGGATTGGACTATCCCTGAGGTCTCAGAATAAACCTCATATGTCATTCCTTATGTTGTAGGTATACTTCCAATGGATCCTACTCACCTTGGACCCTAAGAAATCCTTATCTTGAAAGTTCAAGATATGTTCATGATTTATCTACATCATTATCTAGTTCTAACAGATACATCCATGGCTCAGTTTGACATACTGCATCTACCTAAACCATCATAGTTAGGTCTGAAAATTGATCATTAGGTGGAAGAACCTCCACTTTATACCCAATAGAAAAACCTCCTCATGACCAAGTCCCATCATGGTGACACCATTACTCATCAGGTCATACTCTCAAACCTACTACAAAATCATGGCTGGATGGAATCATCAAAACATCCTGAAATAGAATCAAGACCTACCACAATCAAAGAGTATATCTAGGGAGATGACTCAAAAAGGACATGAAAAAAACATTCCTATATGATTCATGTTTCATTCTTTCCCTGCAACTAGTAAATATATGTATAGAGTAAAAATAGTATGTTATCAAAGTCCTAGTGAATTGACACATCAAACACCACATTAACACTAGAATCCCTGGCATGAGATCCAAACTTGAAACACTTTAACATTATTTCCCTGTATCCTAAAAAAATCTCATAGATTATGATCCTAAAATAGAACTAAATACTCTGATAATACTCTCTCATGACCCACCCACTATGGCCTGAGCCATGACTACCCCAAGACCATCTCCAATATTCTAGGGGTTAGCGACTAGTTTTCAGTACACATATCACACAAATGGGAGTCATTAAACTAAATTAAATATACACAAACACACATCTTCAAACCCATACCATTCTTAAAGTAATGTAAAATGATAAAAATTATTTTATATATTTAAATTCCAAAAATAGAGTATAACAACAAGTACTTTAAAGAAAGGGTCCAAATACAAACCCACCCAAATAAATAGAAAATATGTCTAAACTACTAAGTAGGATGGGACTGCTATCAAATAAAACCACCAGTATACACCTTAGTTTATTTGGATCACTATGACCAACCTGGTTTTGGTCCCTCTAGGACTCCTTTATGAAGTCATTTATCTAAATAAGAAATGACTTGTGTGGGCAGATCCCTTGTAGGGGTGAGTATAACAATACCCATTAGAACACCCCAAAATCACCAAAAACAAGAATAAAGATACAAGTTAAGCTCATATGAAAATCATATATATGAGAAAAAATAACATGAAAAACTTAGATATACTCAGGAAGTACACCATGCTTCCAAGTGGTCTCAACCAAACTGTGATCCATAGGATTTTTCTTGAGGCTTCTGTGTAATGCTCATTCGGGATAACTCTCTCTCCACAAGCTATGTTATCAATTATGACTCTCATCTAAGGAGTTTATACTCATCGAGTCTCACCAAATAAGTACTCACTATATCTCAAAGATCTCGATACACAGATAGGGGTCACTTCCCATGAAATATGTTGAAGAAGATAACTTGAACCATATATGTATTTCTTACTAGATTGGGGTTTCCACCTATATAGTTCCAGTCATGCTGATACCCCAAAACCTACATTGGGTGTAACACATAATGGTGGAAAATCACACCTAGAACCACTGAGGGATACCATGAACACCACTAGATCATCCTATTTGATAGGGGTCACAGCCCCTGAAAGATGGTCAAGACAATACCTTGGACCCTACTAGGATCTACCTACTGGATGGGGGTCTCCTCCCATGTATTCTGGTAATGACGATACCACAAACCCCACCTATCGTGGAAAAAAGGTGATAGTCTCAACTGAGGTATATATTGTATAGATGGAGGGCCTCAGACTCTCTACAGAAAAGTACACAACATGTAATTAGGGTTACATGGTGTGTCTCATGAAATTAGAAAGAACCTATCTCTTTCCTCATGTCTAGTACCACGTTCATCTGGTTGTACCTATATACTAGCCTTATCTAGTGTTCATCACTATGAATGTGTACCAACCCATATTCCTATCCAAGTACCTACCCATTCACCTCAAGGGTACACATTGAGCAATCGGGCTAAGTTCAAATGGCATTTGACACATGTTATATAGTGTTTGAAATCATTCACATGGCATGTGATACATTTATTCATGGGTAAACCCTATAACCACAGGCAAGGCTCCACACGGCATGTGTTTCTCAGGGTACATTCCATGTAATGTAGAATTTCTAGAATTCCATTGTTCTTTCACACATCATCTTCATGAACCTCTATCCTTTGATACAGGAATAAATCATATAATTGATCATGGATTTGTCCCTGACAAACTCTAATCACCACCCCATGATTGAATCTAGCCTTTGATCCAGTCAAATCGCTTCTGTCGTTACAACAACCCATATTCATATTCCAAAATGAAAAAAGGGGGCATCAATACAAACATGATCCTCTTCTGATTATCCACCATCATCTTTGCACCACGATCGCACCTTCGATCATGAACTACACTCATGGAATCTATCTATTATTCCAAAGAATAGTCTCACAACGATTGGATACTATGTATTCATAAAACCATTAGAAAAAAGTAATTTCCAATGATGATCATACAATGAAACTAGGGATAAAAGCATAAATAAAAAAATGAGGAATGAACCTCAGTTTTTTGGGTTGGCCTCATTTTTTTCCATTTTAACAACAAATTATGATCTAGTTAAACAAATATCCAATCAATCATAAAAAATCAAATTTTTATGTTTGAATCAATTATTGTTCATGGAATTGACCTTTTTCAGCATAGGATAACATAACAGGAGGAATCCACTTAAATCAAAAGTCTCACCTTGGGTTGGATCAATTGATGATGAATAATGATCTGACATTATATTATTTAGCAAGATCCATGAACTCCATTGGTGTAATAGATCTATGTAGTACTGATATGATCCTCCGATCTATTTTCATCTCTCATGACATCCTCTAATTCTCTCCTCCAATGGATCCTCATAATCATAGGGTTAAGTGGATTACCCTAGGGATTAGGCATAGTTGTATTAAAATATTGGATGATAGGTTTCTATGTTGAAATAAACAAATAAATTTATTTATTTTATTATTTTCACTCACTATAGAACATTATCAAAACATCCAATTCCAAAAAAGGTTATGTCATTCCTAGTGTAAAAATCACATTATGGACTTAATGGTGGTCTTATATTTACCCTATGATCCCCTTTTTATAGTTATTACACTTTTTTAGGAAAACTATGTTCGTGTGATATTAATATATTTTATATTTTTATAATACAAATTACTAACTCAGTGGGCCTCGTAATCTCCTTCTGCCTCAGCCTATGCCTCCAAAATATTATTAAATATATTCCATTTTCCTACAAGGTAGAACCTGGGATGTTACATCCTTATGAAATGTGATTAAGACCACCATCCATCTTTGGAAATTGATGACATGCTCCACTCATTTAGAAAATCCATCATGTGCACCTCCTAAGGATATCTGGTCATGTAAAACCTCATAGTAGATATCTCATGAATGAGCATATATGAAATTCTAAAAAAGTAGTGGAGTCACCACCATCGACTAAAGATAAGATACAACCCACTCCTCCACTAGGTTCAGCTACAATGGGTCCAACTTCTCAGATACCTCCTCCACTAAGAGAAAACATGGTTTTCTGCTAAGGGAATATATTAGCACATTTCCCTTCCAAGAAGTATAGAAAATCACAAATTAATAGTCATGTAGTAATTCCAACCAATTACTCTATCTTAGGTTAAGATCTCTTTGAATGAATATGTATCTGAGGCTCTGGTGGATTGAGTAAACAATGAAATGATCGCCCAGAAGATAATGTCACCAATTCTTCAAGGTGAATACTACCACTATCAACTATAAGTAATGGGTTGTGTAATTATTCTTATGGGGTATCATCTACCTTAACCCATAAGAAATCATAGATTTCCTCTTCATCAAAATGAAACTTATCCCATCTCTAAAGTCATTTCAAAACACCACATACCTGATGCCTTCCTCATGTAGTATCAATATAGGTGCATTGGTCAACCTGTGTCTCAACTCCACGAAGGATCTCTAACACTAATAAACCTATAAAAATGGTCACCCTCTCCTCCTCAAGTAAATAAACATAGTAATGATCCTAGAAAATTCTTTCATGAACCTATAATAGTACCTCACCAAACCAAATAAACTATGCACCTATAACACACTCTTGGATGGTTCCCAAGAAAATACTACCTCAATCTTCACCTAATCGACAAAAACTCCATGCTCGTAAATGAATTTCCCTAGAAAGTGAACCTCATGGATTAAAAACTAGAACTTTGAGAGATTAGCAAAAAGATTTTTATTTTAATTAAAGTCTAGTACCATCCTCACATGTTCTTCATGCTCTTTATCTGAGGAAGATTATATGAGAATGACATTAATAAAGACAACTATGAATTATTACAAGTATAGTTGGAAGATATGATTCATAATAAACATGAATACAATGGGATAATTATTCATCCTTAAAGGAATAACTAGGAACGCATAGTGTTCATAGAGACATTGGAATGTCATATTTGGAATATCATCCTTGAAACCCTTAACTTATTGTAGTCGGACCTAAGATCGATCTTTGAAAACCAACATGCACCTCTCAACTGGTCTAAAAGGTCATCAACCTTTGTCAAGGGTGTGACAACATACATGTTACTGATACATTTATTCTTTATATTTATTTATTTTTAGGTCTAATCATGATGTTTTTGGGTGTTGGGGTGTTGAAAATGGGGTTTTGGGGGGAAAACGGACCATGTACACGATTAGTGCATTATCTACTAAACCAAGTGTCTCACTGTGTGAGTGGGCTGTAGATGGTGATATTGGGGTTTTGTACATTTTGAGCATGGTTTTTCATTTCATAAGACACCCAGGGGTAACTGTGCACTTTGGTTTTGGGGGGAGCTAGTAGCTTTGCACGATTGACGCACGGTTTCCCTAACCATGTGGCCATTTCCAACTCATAAAAAAGTGTGTTTTACCATTTTGAATCTATATATTTGTTAGAATTTGATCCCCCATTTTTATTACCCAAAGAGTATAGATCCTCCTCCTTGTCCATGGATATCTCCATTCTTCTTAATTGATATTTCCTCTTATATTCTTGGTGGTTTTAATTTAGGTAATTCAATTTCTTCTCAATTTCTTCTTTTCCCTTATTCTTCTAGTTTCATGGAGATGTGAAACCTTAGGGGTGAATTTGGTCAAATATAGGGTGAGTAATGGTGTTTTGGTTTTATTTATTATGGATTAGGTGTGTGAGGCCTTGTTCTACCTCTTCTGGGTGGTTGACATTGGAGGTGAAAAGTTTTTAGACTAAATACAAGGTAGGTTTTTCTATTTAAGAATATTTTTCATGAATTACCTTTAAATTTATAATAACCTTTAATTATTTATTTAAATTTACATTTAGATTATGTATGGATGTTATGTATTCCATGTTTTATGTTAATCATGAATTGGTTTGGAAATTCTAGGGTTTAAAATGGGTTTTTTATAATTGGTTTGGATTGTGTGTAGATTTTTATTAAATGGATCAAATAGATTTTAAGATTTTAAATGTATATCTAAAATGGTTTTAGAAATGGTTTTTTATTTTTGAAGGTGTTTTGATAAAATGGACATGTTGACTTGTGAAAATGGATTGTGAGATGGCTTTTAATTATATGTCACATGTTTGTGATCTTCTCACATGGAGTACCACATGGGTTAACTAGGGTATGATCGAGGGGTTGTCTAAGGGACCATGAGAGCCTTTGGAGAGGGGATCATGAGAGCCTTCAGGTAATAATACTATGAGAGATTTTTTTTTGTTTTTGGAGAGATCATGGGACCTCTTGGATTTTGGACATAAGGAATACCATGTGATCTTCTTTTTTACATAGTTAGATATCCTACTTATTAGACTCACTCACATTAAACCCTTGAGGTTAGAGTACTAGGTGCACTTACTCAAGAAAAATTTGGTTTATATTATTTTTTTCATTGTATTAGCACCATGTTTGATGTGATGATTTATGTTATTCCCATTTTCTATTTATTGGTTATATGATGGTGATTCTTATAATTACTTTTTTCATGCCTTGTTTGGATATTTTAATAATGTTGGGTTATGTGGATTTATTTATCTAGTCCATGGCTATGGTTGTTTTGGGAAAAATTTGTTTTGTTTAAAAAAGAAAACCAATTGGATTTAAAATGTTTTTTAAATAAAATTGTTTTCAAAGTGATTTAGTTTTCAAAATGACATTTCAAACAATGTTATTAGTTTTCATGGGTAAAATACTTAAATAGGTTCATGGTGGTATCCTACTAGGCATCATTCCTCACACCCTTCTAGGGCCTTTGGGCGTTTGTAGATTATGTCTTGAAAGACATAGGTATGGGAAAGGTCACCATGTACCGGGGTGGTTCTTGATTACTGACATCAAATGTTTAGTAGTGGAGATATGGTCATGTAGAGATTGGATCATGTGGATTATTTTTTGGTATTTTGTATCTTTTTTGATGTGTATATTCATTTTAAAGGATTTCTCCCATTTCTGGTTAGGTATTTGATCTATTAATTGAGATAACATGGGTATGGACTTTCCATGTTTGGGTGGTCAAAGGGGATTCAATCCTAGAGAATTCATCACAAAACCTCCTATAGTACCCTTAAAATCAAAGAAAACTGCACACCTCTAAAACATTCTTGGGAGGATCCTAAGAAAGAACTGTATCAATGTTCACCAAGCCCATAGATAAACCATGCTAAAAAATGACATGCCCCAAAAATTTATCATCATAGATCCAAAACTTTTACTTAGAGAGCTTACCATAAATTTGGTGATCTCAGAGTAATTCTTGGAACATCCTAAAATGCTTTGTATACTCCTCCTTTGTTCCATAGTAAATGAGTTTGTCATCAATAAAGACAACCAAAAATTGTTCAAAGTATAGATATAAAATCCAGTTCATCAAATCCATAAACAAAGATGTGAAATTTTTCACACTAAAATGCATCACCATGAACTCATAGTGTCCATAGAGATATCATAATACCATCTCTGGAACATCAACCTAATTAAACCTTAGATGGTGGTAGCTAGACCAGAGATCTATCTTTGAGAACCATCTCACACCTCATAATTGTTCAAAGATTCCATGAATCCTTTGCAAGGGATACTTATTCATTATGATTACTTGGTTCAGGTATTTAAAATAAACACAAATCCTCAAGATCCCATCCACCTTTTCCACAAAAAAAGTATGATATGTCCATAGGGACACACTGGATTTGATAAATCCCTTACCGCAAAGTTCCACCAACTACACCCCCAATTTTATAAATGGAATTCTAGGGTGTACCAATCTTCACCTAATTGTATTACCTGAAATCATGATGGAGATTCTATATCACCTGATTTATTTTCATGAGATAATTAGGTTGGTCATATTTCCCATTGAGTGACTATTAATATGTGATTTGTAACACCCCAATCTTCCACAGTACACTTCTCGCTGAATAATATAGTAGTGTGTGGTGTACGCAACTTCAAGTTCTAACACACACCACAACTAATAAAACTAGCTGTTATGAACAGTAATACCTACTTTTGGAAATTTTATACATTTTATCTTTCAAAATAGAGTTCATTTTTGGATTCTGAATATCAAATTTAGCATAGGGTGAAATTTTGATACTTTTCGAATAACTTTCATATTTTGATGAATAGTGAAAATTACAAAAATTTTATTAAAAACAACTTTTTTAATCGAAATAATTAATAGTGATAAATTATGTATTTGAGTGGTTTTAATGTATATTTAGAATATATTTTTACCATTTAATACAATTTTGTACATTGAAAATAATTTCACATTTAAATCGGACATAAACAAGTGTCAATCTTTTGATAGTTATTATCTCTTAAAAACACACTTTTTGTTTTGACAGCGGGAATTAATTTTAAATTAATTTCTGCCACTTCTATGTTTTGAATTTGGAAAAATGGACTCCATATTTTTAATCAGTATTTCTAAATTGTGTAAATAGGTAACTCTTATTTTTAGACATTTTGAATAATTACTTCGGTAAATATTTTATTTACCATGGTTAAAGGGTAAATCCGGTAAATAAGGATAAAAAATAATAATATAATAATAATAAATTACCCTAAAACTTGTTCTAACCTTATTGGTGGATACATGTACGACCATGGGAATCTTTGGGTAGATTTTTGGACCCCATGGAGACACTTTTAGGTGATAGAGACACTTTATATTAATTAAGTTGAAGTAAATACAAAAATGACATAAGCATATATCTTTTAGTAAAACAATTTTTATATAGGGTTATATGTGTTATATTTTCGAATATAAATATTAATTAGAAATATAAAAATATTTCCTACATAATATTATTTTATTTATAATTTTTAGACATTAAATAATTAAATTTATTTATGGAAAAATGATGATGGAGTAATTACCATATTAATGAAAGATTATGATAATTGATATTATAAATAACCAAATAAATATAATTTGAGACTTTTTATGAATTAAAATAATTTTATAGGTTAATATTACATATTAGTATTCTTTATATAAAATATTTTAGAAGTAATAATGATTTTTTGGATTTATCAAAAACAAAATACCCAATAGTGTCAAAATTGACATAAAAGAGTTTTTTAAAAAAAATATTATATTATTAATTGATATTAAATTCCTAAAAATCTAAGGTTTGTAAAAAGTACTTATATAATTATATTTGTATCATTAATTAACCACTTGGGGTCTCTTGGATGTATATAGTAAGTTTATTAACTATATAATATAAAAATATAAAGTGACATGGTAAATGTCAATCTAATTAACTAAGGGTTAAAACTAAACGATAAGGTTAATATAATGACCCAAACCTATCTAAAATCTATTATTTGAATGTATTTCGACCTATAACCACCTTAACCTTCTAATAATACACTTTTGAGCCTTTATAAACCGAATATGAATTTATTATAAAATAATACTTTAAGTTTTTCCTAAAGAGCCCCTCCTCCCCCTTATAAAAGGACACCACTTCTAACCAATTATTCACACCTTCAAAGCCTTTTGTCTCGTCCAAACTATGCCCAAATATCCTCCCAACTTTCCTCACTTCAATCTAGAGGCCTTAGTTTGATCATAAAGCTAACCTAAGGAGCCCTTTTGATCAAATCAAAAGGAAGAACCCGAAGAAGAGGTAATGTTTTCACCACCCTCTTTCAAGATCTTTTCTTATTCCACTTCTTCTTTCTTTGTTATTTCCATTATAAAATAATAAATCCAGTATCTTATATATAATGTGATGTTATTATAAATATGGTACAACCATATTCATTATTCTATCCATCCTTTGAATGACATGTCACCATACGTGCGTACGTACGGCCTACCGTCTCCACGTCGTGGTGTAATTGTTATTCAATATATTATTATTTGGATGGGTATAATAATGATTTTTAATTCATGTAAATAATAAATATAATATGATAATGATTCTTTATATATGATATAACATCCAATTATATCTTATTTTAATATCAAAATAATGATATTGTCGCTCGAGCGTACGTACGGATTACCGTCTCCACGAACGTGATGAGATTCATTCCCCATCATATCCATTCAAGAATAAATTTCATTTTATGAATGAAAATAATTTTTATATACATGATATAATTTTGGATATGAATAAGATACATCGCATCCATAACAAATATGGAACGCAAAACAAATAATATAAAGGAAAACGAATCTGTTAACACCCAAAACGATGATAATACTAAGATATTATTAACAAATCAATGTTAAAAGAACATATATGATATCATATTAATGTATATGATTATTGTATAATTAAATAACAATTATTTCACCATTATACATGAGGATAAACTACCCTCGACCAAGGAAAAATTACAAGGGGTTTCTTATCTCACATTTAATTCTGTGAGATTTCCATTGTTCACCACTTATTTATTGCATGTGGTGTGTGTACTGCCCATGTTTGTATTCATTGTGTAATATACTTTAATTCATGGATAATTACATCATCATTTTGTGATAATTCCTTCATGGGTGTATGTTTCATAAGTTACCAAATCAATAAGTGAATTTGAAATTTCAATTTCTACTCATTCGGATTTACGAATACTTCCTTGATTATTTTACTCCCAGATTATGTGTGGAATCACTATTAAATTTATTATGTCATAATTTCCACTCCTCTTTATGTGGATATACTTTTTATACACATAATAACTCCTTTGATAAATTCTCAAGTCATCGGTATGAACTTGGTAAGAGTAATTTTTACTCAATCTCCATTTGTTGAGTTAAACATCCAATTCATTGGGTTGTTTTTACAAGAATATGTGTGAATGTCCTTTGATTGTTTTACACTGAATATACAATCATATTGAGTGTATTTATATTTTTCACAAATAATTATGTCGTTGATTTATCCTTAACCTAATGATACGGCCTTTATGAGATATTTCATCTCAATTTACATTCCATTGAGACTCCTTTGTTGTTATACACCAAATCACTTTTATATGGTGTATATAATGTACTTTGACATAGTATATCATAAATCCCTTTATTCTCATGATATTACAAAGTTTTTATTACCTAAATTATTCGTATTCAAGTGTCTCTCTTTTGGTTAGGAACTCTAACTAAAATATCATTTTAAAATGTTTTAAATATTTATTATTCTAAATCGTTCTCATTAATGTCCATGTTTTAAGAAATGGTTTTACGGATTTATTTATATGAACATTAAAGTTTTAAAATTAAAATTAATTTTAAATGTTTCAAAGTGTTATGGGACACTTTGATTCAAAAATCTATTTTTAAAACGGTTTCTTGCCAAGTAGTGTGACTTTTAAATGATTTCAAGAAAAAGGGGGGTATTTCTCTCAAATTGTTTTGAGGATTATTTTCATCTGTGTCAATATCCTTCATTATTCTCGATTGAGGTTAATTTTTTACAATAAAATCTTCCATATTGTATAGAATGAGTTATGTTTGACTGTGGATGTGCTATTTTTTATACCATTCATGGTTTATAGAGAAAGTATTGACATTTTGTATGCTAGTTTTAATACGAATGTTTATGTTATGTTTAAACCTATTCATATGGGGAATTCATTGGACAAGTAAGTGACGGGTGGAACCCAATATAGCTCCTCGATGCATCAGTAGGTCTCATGAGACAAACTAGTGTCTTGGCACAAGTCCTTGACAAAAACTTATTTGTAGTCTTGGCCCAAGGCCTTGACTATGTGGTTATGATAGTCTGGCATTATGCATTCCATCATTATGAAAGTGGTTATTGATATTGCATGTGATTATTGGACTATTAAAATATCCATGTGAATAAGTAAATGGAATTATTTTATTTTATCTTTTCCATATTATGCTGAAGTTCATGTTTAAAAGGATTTTGTTTTAGTTATACATTTCCATAAATGTTTATACTTATTTATGAAATTTTCTGCTATATTGTTACCCTTACTGGGAATTTGAGATCACCCCTTTCTATGTTTTATTTTTCCCAAGATGTGAAGATTTATTTTATGAATGACCTGGAGGGATAGTATAAGGGGATATGAGTGTGGAGAAAATATTTTGTTGTAGTTTTCACTTTATGATGTAATGTAAACTTTATGAATGTATCTAGTTATTCCAAGGCTACTAAACTAATCGGTCTTTCAAGACTTGATATTTTGTGATCATTCCAATATTAAGTAATAATGCACCGACTCTGGGTAACTGGGGTTGAGGCGTTATAGTTGGTATCAGAGGAAGTTTAGTACAAACCTTGAAAACTAGAATTAGATAAACTCTGATTAGAGAACACTTCCCTAAGATAGACTTTGAGGATTAGTATAGAAGAACTTACTAGAATTTTGGTATTGTATAGATTTTGTGAGTTTTCCAGGCAATAAATCCCTATCTGGATACGAGTAGGTAGAGGCAGCTCTGGCACAAATGTACCTAGGGGTAAAACCCGAAAACACTGCTTTGAGTTAGACTATAACAAGAACTGGTGCACAACAATGGGCCTTGTTGCACTCTTGGTTACAACACTCTCGGGGGATATGCTTAGGATAATTTACATTTTATTTACAAACCGATTTGAAGTATTATGAGATTAAATGAACTTGGTTAATCCTAATGTGTTTCAAATTGAGAATATGGTGACATGATATTCTCTAAATGATTTTATGACTTCTGTTACTCACAAAATGCTTTCTGGTTTTAGTCAATGGATAGATTCCAAGGAAGTCATAGTAACTTTGAGAATGATGTAAAAGGTGGGAACGGTGGTGGAAATGAGAAAAAAATGGAATTTTGATAGGAGTAAAAGGTATTGTGTTCATGCCAAATCAATTTTCCAAAAATATTATCAATAACATATATATTAACCAACTCCCGAACTCAACAAAGAAGAGAAAGGTGATGAATGATAAGAGCACCAGCAGTGGAGACCATGGAGAAAAGAATCCTAAATTTCCATCATGTAGGAAATGTGGAAGGCGACACCCAGGAATGTGTCTCAACAGAACAAATAAATGCTTTTTGTGTGGGAAAGAAGGACATAAAGTGAAGAATTTTTGAGGAAAAATGAAGAGTACTATGGAAGAAAATAAAAATGGTCCCAAGAATCAATTTATAGTCATTTTCCGTAAATGTAGGGGACCTAGCCATTACCTGAGTGAATGCCCTATTCTATATGATATTTTCTTGGTCAAAGAAGAAGCTATTTGGAAATAAATGGTAGGATAAATGTTTAAAAATTATTAGTGCTCCTTGTTGATGGGTTTACTTTGGAATAATTTTCTCTTGTATTTTTAACCCTGCAGTTTTCCATGTGAGAATGATATTTGAGGAAGAATTATCTTTTATCTTGTGGATATAGTTATAAATAACCATTTGGTTATATATGATCATTGGGTTTGAGGAAATTACAAGTTATTATAATTTGGGATGAAAATGCAAGGTATGAGATAACATTTGTGGTTAAGTTATGTTATGGTTATTTTGAGGAATTTATCTCATTTTGGTAATGTTATAAAATATATTTTTTGAAAAAGGACAACAGGCAGACCGTGTGACAACCCATCGCGTCGGACAAAGCTATGGGAATTAAACCCACAACCAAAGTGCGACTGGGATTTATTGCCTACCACTGGACTACGTGAAGTCCCTAGTTATTGTGACTATTATTTTTAGTTAAATGATTTTATTGATCAATAATAATTTGATTTGGGATCTTATGTCTTATCAAATGAATACCCTTAGTATAGGAAAATGATTTGGTGATTAAGTGATAAATGTTATTTTGGAAGATGTTCGCTTTGTTGGGAACACTATATGCCCAAGGAAAATAGAATAGAATGGGACTTAATTTGAGGAGTAATGGTGGATTTTTATCTATGTTTTTATTGTGGATTTATAGTTATTTGGTTTATTTATGGAAATTATTAACCAATAATAGAGAATATGTGATTAGGTTAATTACTTTTAAGTATGTGACATTAAGAGTAATTGATTTCATTTGGAGATACCATTTAACGTGGAAGACTACATAACAAAATTCTTCTATGTTTTGAGTTTCAATATTATTTTAGATTTTATTAAAGGATTTTAAGGACAATTCTTTATTTAATGCTTTTTATTTATCTTTGGGGTATTGTCAGTTTAATTTTAGAAATTAAGATTAGTGTTTCTTTCTCTAATGAAATAACCTTTTGGGGGATCATCAGATCTTATACTAACTATTTTGGTTTTGATTAAACTCTAAATACAAGGTAAATATATAGTTTATTCTTCGTGGATCATTTGATTCTATAAGAATTTTATTGTAGCTCTTCTTGTGTGGCCAAGTATTCTAGAATACTCATCGTTTAAAAATGAGTTAGTAGTAGAAATTTTTTAAATAATGAAGATTTACTTAAAAATTAAGTATATCTCTTTATGATCTTAGTCAATCTCAGAAATGAATTCCAAAACTTTATGTAATGTAACTTAAAAAAAATGTTGTCTGTTTACTTTTCCTGCTGGGAAACTAATGACCGTTTTTCCCATCACAAGTTTGTTGTTCTCTTGTTGTTAAATTTCTCCTAATCATGTTTTCTATACCTCTCCATAATAACTTGACACTTATTTTATCATCCATATCCAAGTTTTTCTACATGGAATCCTAGTATAGTTTATCTCGGGTGACCGTTGTACTTCTCTTTATTTCTTTTAAAGTGATAGGTTTATTGACTCTTTTTCTGATGTGGGTCTTTCCATTATATTTCCAAGCCCAATTTTAAAAATTTTGAGGATTCAATTTATTAAATTAGTGGATAATGTAACACCCCAATCTTCCATGGAACGCTTCTCACTGAATAATACAGTAGCGTGTGTTGTACGCAACTTCAAGTTCTAACACACACCACAACTAATAAAACTAGCCGTTATGACTAGTAATATCCACTTTTTAAAATTTTATACATTTTATCTTTCAAAATGGACTTCATTTTTAGATTAGTAATATCTAAATTAGCCTAGGGTGAAATTTTGGTACTTTTCGGATAACTTTCATATTTTGATGAATAGTGAAAATTACTAAATTTTTATTAAAAACAACTTTTTTAATCGAAATAATTAATAGTGATAAATTATGTATTTGAGAGGTTTTAAAGTGTATTTATAATATATTTTTAAAATTTAATACAATTTATGTCATTGGACATAATTTCACATTTAAACTGGACATAAACAAGTGTCAATCTTTTGATAGTTATTAACTCTTAAAAACACGCTTTTTGTTTTGACAGTGGGAATTAATTTTAAATTAATTTCTACCACTTCTGTGTTTTGAATTTGGAAAAATGGACTCCATATTTGGAATCAGGATTTAAAAATTTTATAAATAGGTAACTCTTAATTTTAGACATTTTGAATAATTACTTCGGTAAATATTTTATTTACCATGGTGAAAAGGTAAATCTGGTAAATAAGGATAAAAAAATAATATTATAATAATAATAAATTACCCTAAAACGTGTCCTAACCTTATTTTTGGATATATGTCCGACCATGGGCATCTTTGGGTCGATTTTGGGACCCCATGGAGCCCCTTGTAGGTGATAGGGACACTTTATATTAATTAAGTCGAAGTAAATACAAAAATGTCATAAGCATATATCTTTTAGAAAAACAATTTTTACATAGGGTTATATACGGTATATTTTAGACTATAAATATTAATTATAAATCTAAAATGATTTACTACATAATGATATTTTATTTATAATTTTTATACATTAAATAATTTAATTTATTTATGACACAATGATGATGTAGTAATTACCATATTAATGAAAGTTTAAGATAATTGATATTATAAATACCAAAATAAATGTAATTTGTGACTTTTTATGAATTCCAATAATTTTATTGGCTAATATGACATATTAGAATTGTTTATATAAATTTTTTTTGATGTAATAATGCTGTTATGAATTTATCAAAAACAAAATACCCAATAGTGTCAAAATTGACATAAAAGAGTTTTTTAAAAAAATATTATATTATTAATTGATATTCAATTCTTAAAAATATAAGGTTTTTTCAAAGTACTTATATCATGATATTTGTATCATTAATGGACCACTTTGGGTAGATTGGATGTATATAGTATGTTTATTTACTATATAATATAAAAATACAAAGTGACATGGTAAATGTCAATCTAATTAACTAAGGTTTAAAACTAAAAATAAGGTTAATATAATGACCCAAACCTGTCTAAAATATATTGGATGAATGGATTTATAACTATAACCATCTTAAACTTTGAATAATACACTTTTTATCCTTTAGAAACCAAATATGAATTTATTATAAAATAATACTTTAAGTTTTTCCTAAAGAATCCCTCCCCCCCTTATAAAAGGACATCACTTCTAACCAATTCTTCACACCTTAAAATCCTTTTTTCTGGGACAAACTCGGCCCAAATATCCTCCCAACTTCTCTCACTTAAACCTAGAGGCCTTAGTTTGATCATAAAGCCAACCAAATAAGCCCTTTTGATCAAATCAAAAGGAAGAACCTGAAGAAGAGGTAATGTTTTCACCACCCTCGTTCAAGTTCCTTTCTTCTTCCACTTCTTATTTATTTGTTATTTACATTATAAAATAATAAATCCAATATATTCTATATACTGTGATGTTATTATAAATATTGTACAACCATATTCAGTATTCTATCCATCCTTTGAATGACATGTCCCCATACGTGCGTATGTACGGCCAACTGTCTCCACGTCGTGGTGTAATTGTTAGTCAATATATTATTATTTGGATGGGTATAATAATGATGTTTAAATCATGTAAATAATAAATATAACATGATAATTATTCTGTATATATGATATACCCTCCAGTTATATATTATTTTAATATCAAAATAATGATATTGTCGCTCGAGCGAACGTATGGATTACCGTCTCCACGAACGCGATGAGATTCATTCCCCATCATATCCATTCAAGACTAAATTTAATTTGATGAATAAAAATAATTTTTAGAGACATGATATCATTTTGGATATGAATAAGATACATCCCATCCATAACAAATACAGCTTGCATAACAAATAATATAAAGGAAAACGAATCCGTTAACACCCGAAACGACGATAATACTAAGATATTATTAAAAAATCAGTGTTAAAAGATCATATATGATATCATATTAATGTATATGATTCTTGTATAATTCAATAACAATTATTTCACCATTATACAGGAGGCTAACCTACCCTCTACCAAGTAAAAAGTACAAGTAAGGGGTTTCTTATCTCACTTTTAATTCCGTGAGATTTCCATTGTTCACCACTTATTTATTGCATGTGGTGTGTGTATTTCCCATGTTTGTATTCATTGTGTAATATACATTAATTCATGGATAATTAAATCATCATTTTATGATCCTTCCTTTATGTTTGTATGTTTCATAAGTTACCAAATCAATAAGGGAATTTGAAATTTCAATTTCTACTCATTCGGCTTTACGCATACTTCATTGATTATTTTACTCCAAGATTATGTGTGGAATCACTATTCATTTTCTTATGTCATAATTTACACTCCCATTTATGTGGATATACTTCTGATACACATAATCACTCCTTTGATAAATTCTGAATTCATCGGTATGAACTTGGTAAGAGTAATTTTTACCCAATCTCCATTTGTTGAGTTAAACATCCAATTCATTGGGTTGTTTTTACAAGAATATGTGTGAATGTACTTTGATTGTTTTACAATGAATATCCAATCACATTGAGTGTATTTATATTTTTCACACATAATTATGTCTTTTAATTATCCTTAACCTAATGATACGACCATTATGAGAGATTTCATCTCAATTTACATTCCATTGAGACTCATTTGTCATTATACACCAAATCACTTTTATATGGTGTATATAATGTACTTTGACATAGTATATCATGAATCCCTTTATTCTCATGATATTACAAAGTTTTTATTAGATCAATTATTTTTATTCAAGTGTCTCTCTTTTGGTTAGGAACTCTCACTAAAATATCATTTTAAAATGTTTTAAAAGATTTATTATTCTAAATATTTCTCATTCATGTCCATGTTTTAAAAAATGGTTTTAAGGATTTATTTATATGGAAATTAAATTTTAGAATTAAAATTCCTTTTAAAAGTTTCAAAGTGGTATGGGACACTTTGATTCAAAAATCTATTTTTAAAACGTTTTCCTGACAACTTGTGTGACTTTTAAATGATTGCAAGAAAAAGGGGGGTATTTATCTCAAATAGTTTTGATTATTATTTTCATCTGTGTCAATATCCTTCATTATTCTCGATTGAGGTTAATTTTTTACAATACAATATTCCATATTTTATTGAATGAGTTATGTTTTACTGTGGATGTGATGTTTTTTATACCATTCATAGTTTATGGAGAATGTATTGACATTTCATATGCTAGTTTTAAAACGAATGTTTATGTTATGTTTAAACCAATTAATATGGGGAATGAATTGGACTTAGTAAGTAATGGGTGGAGCCCTCTATAGCTCCTCGATGCATCGGTAGGTCTCATAAGACAAACTTGTGTCTTGGCACAAGGCCTTGATAAAAACTTATTTGTAGTCTTTGAACGAGGCCTTGACTATGTGGTTATGATATTCTGGCATTATGAATTCCATCATTATAAAAGTGATTATTGATATTGCATGTGATTATTCGACTAGTAGAATATCCATGTAAATAAGTAAATGGAATTATTTCATTTTATCTTTACCATATTATGATGAAGTTCAAGTTTAAAAGGATTTTGTTTTAGATATACATTTCCTTAAATGTTTATACATATTTATGAAAGTTTCCGCTATATTTTTATCCTTACTGGGAATTTGAGCTCACCCCTTTCTATGTTTTATTTTTTCCAGGATGTGAAGAAGTATTTTATGAATGACCTGTAGGGATAGTATAAGGGGATATGAGTGTGGAGGCAAGATGTTGTTGTAGTTTTCACTTTATGATGCCATGTAAACTTTATGAATGTATCTAGTTATTCCCAGGCTACTAAACTAATCGGTCTTTAGAGACTTGATCTTTTGTGATCATGAAAATATTATGTAGTAATGCACTGACTATGAGTAACTAGGGTTGGGGAGTTACATGATTATTGGTGGAATCACTTCCCCCCTCCTCCCAGATTGTGTTATTTTTTAGATTCTTTGGTCGACCTCTCTCCCCCCTGAGAGTTTTGTGTGTGTATCAGATTATATAAGCGGCACAAATTTCAACTAATAGATCCTATATACTTATGTAAATATATTCATGAGATTTTAAGTAAGTACATGTATCCCTATAAGGTTATGTGAAATTCTTAGAGACACTTCAACACTGGATAAAATAGGTATGGTTGATCCTAGGTGTCACCATAGAACCCAAGGATCGATGATGATTATTTTATTATACATAAAAATTCATTTATTTATTCTGATCATATCACTTATACATATTCTATAGTACTCGTTTTATTAGGGACATCATTAGTGATTCTCTAAAAAAATTAATCACACTCTTCTGGGTTGGATATGAATTTTGGTACCCGAGCAGACCTCATTATTCACTAGTTAAGTTAAGGAAGAGGCCTAGTATTGTATGATCAAGTTAGATAAACTCAACTGGGATTTATAAATTGAGACAAGATAGGGATTGGGGATGGTATTAGTGACTGCTTGTATTTTATTTATTATTATTATGTTATATATGTGGTTTACCCAGTGGGAAAAAAGTTGTGATGTTTGATTATATACTTCCACATTTTATTTATAATTGCATGATTATTATTTATTGTATCTCTATGTAATATGAATATTGTTTTATGGATTATTCATGGTTATTTATATTTTTATTTTACTCTAATTTGAGGGTATGGTATACTCATAATAACACATTAGACCCTCATTATATGTTGGTATTTATAGCATTTGGGGAGGCATTCCTAGGGTCACACAACACCTCTGGGTTGGACACTGGGGAGTGATCCCAATCAAGGTATGTAACATCATGAATGGTTGATCTTGAGATTTGAGGTATTATACTTCATCGAATTAGTGTTTTAGAATAATTAGAAACCCATCAACATGATCATTTTCACAAAGGTGTTATATGACATTAGGTTGAACATTGTTTCATGAGAGATAGAGTTCATTTTCATTTCTTTGTTTGGGATATTTCATGTTTATTTTTTAATAGTTATTATGATACTTTTGGGCTTATAATTTTTTTGAGAGTTTCTAAGTAATCCATTCATTATTAAGGAATTAGTTTATTATTATTATTTTTTATCCATTGTTGGGTCCTAAAAAATTCACCAAGGGAAGAAAATACTCCCACAATCACTTTACAGAAGTAAACAAGCATTACTACAAGTCTATTAAAGCTAATAGACTCAAATTAAGTTGAAAAATTCAGATGAATCCTAAAGGAATTAAATTTATGAAAGAGTTATAAGTGACCCACGTACCATCAGTGGGAAGGGTTCGCGGACCGCATGAACTGCGAACCACAAGTATGTGGATCGACCCGCAACACGCTGGCCTGCGAAGTAATGGACAGTAAACCCAGGTGCCTTCAAACCACATTGTGGGATAAATCAAGTGCATAAAGTCCATCTACATACCGTATCACAAAATCATTAGTTCATAGATGAAGAAAATTGGAAAGGTTCCGTGAACCATGACTCGTAAACCACTGCCTCCGCGAACCTCGATTGACGGAGTGTTTCGTAGATCAAGATATCTCTTCATGGGCTTCCAAAAATAGTGACTCATTTTCCTAGATATGATTTCCCACAATTCTCTATAAAAGGTGCACATAAGGAATTGAGAGTTGATAAAAAAAGAAAGCATGGAGGAGACCCCCGAGGTTGGAAATAAGAATTTAGAGAGGATTCCAGTTGAGTCTTGAATCATCGACGAAACCCAAATTAAAAACCACATTTAAATAGGTATAAACAACCACAAACCATAAAATTAAGGAATTTAATAATAATGGGAGAACCTTGAACCTAATTGGTGAAATCAAGAACCACATATTCCCTAAAGATGAAATCCCTACAAACGATAGTCCCAAGGACCCTCCTTTGATATGGTGTTCCCCATAGTGTATCACTATGTGGATTTAACCCAGCATCGTGTACTACATCAATATGTGGATGGACCCTGAAGCAGCATGGAAGACCACATCCAAGACCGCATACAACTATGGTGCATAGAGTTCCATGACCAAGCCCGCGTATAGCTTCGGTATGCGGCTGACCCCTCTACCCGCATACCATTATGATATGTGGAGCTCCCCCCATCCTGCATAAAAAACAATACGTTGAATGGGGTGTTTTTAGGTATTCTTCCCTCTAAATACAATATTTCCCCTTTATTACCATCCATTCCTCCATAGCCCCTCTGCAAACCAGTCCCCCGACATCAGGCTAAAGCCTCCTCCTAACCCACCAGAACCATATGATCAGATCATCAAGCACATAAGTGTGCCCCTTTGAGTCTACATACCCATGGTAAGTAGAGTCATGAAGTCTCTCCCCACAATGGTTAAGACTCTAGGGATTCATATAAGTATATGTTACTATGGTAACTCTGAGTCCAAACATGGGATGTTGACATGAACATCCACATTCTAGGGATTAAGTTTGGTTACTTTTTTCCATTCAATGAGGAACAATGATTAGTTGAAGGAATCATGTTCTCTTATCCTCTTGATGAGAGGAAACATTCCTACCCTTTACTAGAATGTTTTATGGGGAACTCCCACTGAGGTAAGTCCCTAATCTTATGAGGGTCGAGCCTCATGACCTCCAATGTCATATTACATTGAAGGTTTGATTTCTTTGCACCCTCTTCCTCGGTCGCCTCAGATTCTTCCACCATAGGCCTGCCATCCTCTTCTATCAGTGGGAGAGGAGGTTTGTGGTTGGTTTTATCTTCAAATTCCTCTTCTTTCTCATGCCAAGTATGACTCACGTGCGCGTAGAGATTTTTGATGATCACAACTTCTGTGTAACCCAAGCCAAATATGAACTATGGGAACTCTGATTTCTAGTCAACCCAGGATATGTAGGATGCCTGTTTAAAGGCCCGATCTCAAAAAGGGGTCCCTTCCAAAAGGGTTCATCCAATATTGACCTATCAAATGGGAATCTCTAATGAATAATCCCCAAACCAAACCTAAACTACAAGAACTATGATTCCTGGTCAAGATAGGATATATAGAAGGCCTACTTGAAGGACCGAGCTCAAAAGGGGTGACCTTACAAAAGGGTCCACCCAATCATGGCCTCTCAAATTGGAAGATCTCATGCATAATCCCAAAAACCAAATCTGAACTTTGATAACTCTAATTACTAGTCAAACCAGGATACGTAGGATGCCTTCTTGAAGGCCCGAGCTCAAAAGGGACGCCCTTCCAAAATCTCCACCCAACCATGTCCCATCAAATTTCCAGCTCCCATATGTAAGCCACAAGTTTCCCGAACTATGTGGGCTATGATTCCTCTCCCGAGGATGCATAGGAAGCCTATCTAATGGTTATGATCCCAACATCAATTCACCTTCCTTCCCCCTATATGACGATAAACTCTAGAGAACCTTATGGCATGGCTTAAGTTATCATTGCTTCCATAGCATCAAATCCTTGTATTCATTTGATGATCCTAAAAACTAGGTTTAGACCATGGAAACACTCTTTAGGAATGAACCAAGGATTCACGAACATTTGAACATGACTTAAATCTATAAGAGAGTCATGGAATAGGAAATAATCCCCCCCAAGGGGTGCGGTGAGCCTGACTTCCCATCCTCTCAACCAATTGAGTCTTTAAGTGTCTTTGGCCAAATAATTATCCAACGAGCACCTTCCTTTAGAAAGAAGGTCCACGAATCATGGTTACTAGGTTCGTTGGGTGTTTCTGTCTCCATGAATAAACCTACTGGTGACCATCTGAGGAAGTTATATCCTAAGAGGACTGATTGCACAAGTACTTGACCCCATGAAATCGCCCCTAGGACCATTTGACTGTGGAACCCCCTTCGCAATACAGAAGGGATAAACTATCCAGTTTCTGTGGGGTCAATCTAATCCTCCTTTAAAGGATGAAGATGAAAATTGGGTTGAAACAAAAATTGTGACATGAAATTTTCTATAATAACGGGAAAATGATTGTCACCCATAGAACCATTCTTTGTATTTTTTCCCATCCACGCTCCTGCGTCGCCCTCGTAGGTGAAACAAAAATAGTGAATCCAACATGAATCCTTAACCAAGGTGGTGGGTTTACCCCACTCAAGCCCCTTCACCTCACAATAGAAAAAAGGGAAAGGAGGCCAAGCTGAATTGTCAAATATCCATATGTTCAAGATAATTATACCTTGATAGGGTTATGTGGTGTGTATATTTCATATATGTATATTTTAGGTTCCCGTAGAGTAACCCTTGATCCAAATGACATCCTGATGACTAATGCAGACATGCGCCTTAGTAATCCCACTGGCGGTCGGGCCCTGATGAAGAGTAGGACACCCTTGCCTACCCAACATCTTCAACACTATGTATCCAACACACTGATCAAAGAGTACCACCAAAATAGTAATCTACCAACATTGGAGACAGCGACACAAGCCCTCCAGTATGTGAAGGCTCTATAGCTGCCTCCTCAGTCGTGACCGTCTCCCCGGCACAAGGTGGCCCTGGTAGTCATCTCAAACCATTTCAGGAGCCTATCCCCAGAACGTGACGGCGAGTACGTCCCTTATCTTAGGGAGGTAGATGAAGTCGATGTTGAAAACTTAATCTCAATTACACAGGGGTCTTACTCACGGGCCCCTACAAGAGAGCGTCGCCACCAACACCATCCATCCAAGTATCCTCACAATGAGGAGGACGTTATACTGAGGGCACCTGCTGAAGTCCAGAAGACCTAGGGCCCTTGGGCTGCCTGAAAAGGGTAGAAAATATATAATCAGAAACATGATATTACCCTAGTTCCTAAGGGGGAACTCCATTATACTAATGTGGCAGCATTCAATGGGAAAACATTCAACTCTACCCTTTCCGCTTAATCCCACCACAGAAATAGGGTGGCATAATACAAGCACGTGAATGTTCTTGCTAGTTCTCGTTGGTCCCACCATGCAGACAGAGTATCAAACTATAGGAATATGTAGATATTTGTTGATTCACAAGAAACTCATCATCCAAATAGGGTGGAATTCAACTACATGCAGGCACAAATACCTGCTGATGCATATCAAACTCGTCATCTAAATATAGCGGAATATAGCTACATGTAGGCACAAATACCTGATGACGCATATAAAATCTATCATCCAAATAAGGAAGAATCTAGCTACATGTAGGCCCAAATACCTGCTGATGCATAGAAATCCCTTCATCTAAATAGGGTAGCATCCAGCTACACGCAGGCACAAATACCTACTGATGCCTAAAAATTCCACCATCCAAAAAGGGAAACAAAAAAATATGTGCAGACTCAAATTCATGTGGATGCATACAAATCCTGTTAGATAAATATAGTGGCAAGTGAGTAGATGAAAATATTTTCTCATGAATATGAAGCCCACCAATCAAATACGGTGGAAAATGGATAAGGCAACCGGTGGTAGACTCGTTCCTCTATCCTGACATAGGAGAACTACCGGTATCTACTAGAAACCCCTGGGAGACTAGATCAGTCCCAAACTCCTACTCTGACATTAGAATGAGCCTTCATACCTGTTCCATATAAAGATGTATCTCAGTACATCCTGTAAATCATGGAAGATCAGAGGTTGATTCTAGACCATATCCTCTAAAAATGACAAGATATCATTAGATCGATATCAATGGTTAGAAACTAGCCCCATGACCCAGTTTCCTAAAATGGACTGACTTACTTGAAAAATGGTTCAGTCACTCTGGAGTAGTTATGCATCCCTGCACCATTCACAGAGGGTTGACGGTAATATCCCACTATAAACGGACTACCAGATTGGGAACAAATACCAATTCCAACTGGGTGATTCTATTCCAATGTGGTTTCCACTCCAGGTCAAGAATATATCCATTCCAAAACTCAATACGCCCATCGGCATATCCTAGTGGCATTATAGGACCCGATGATCACACCGTGATTTACTATTTCATTTTCACCCTTACACCAATGTGTTAAAATTGTTTTATATTAAAATTTATAAAAATAATAAAAAATTTCATTCCATGTTTGAATCATTTATTTTGTGTTTATCACTGTTAAAAAGGGAAATGTAACCTATTTTGATGATTCCATTGCAGGAAGAGGTGATTTGGAGGCCCTAGGGATGATCTAGAAGGAAAATGGGCCAAAACTGCATGGGTTCCATGAACACCTATCCACTATTGTTTATAGTATAAAAACTCCATGAAATGGGCTGAGATTTTGTGGGATAGTCTAGAACTCGATTTTATACAACTCTTATGAACAATCCCAATCCCCATTCGACCATTAAGGGTCCCAACCGGAGTGATCTATAAAGGCCACCGAATCTGCACGGAGTCAAAAGTTGTGTGTTGTGTATTGTCCATATCTCGAGCTGTATGTGTCTAAAAAAAGCCAAAATTTCGGTAGATATATAAAATATGTGGGAGAACAAGTTTCTAGTTTTTTAAAAATCTATTTAAGACTTTATGGAGGCATAAAACAATGTTACAAGTGGTTTTACACAATCTATATTCCCAAAACCACTTCCCATGTTTTCTATAAAAGTGAACCATGGGTACCTCATTTGGGAGTTCAAAACAGGATCCAAGATCTTCCATTTTGGAGTCCTATATGAGTCTCCTAATTATCCTATAACTTCTGGAGGCCCCTATCCTCATAGGGGGGCAATTATGAAGAAGGAGTTCCACCTAACTTTCCTCCCCCTCCCGATGTCGAGCAAAGCGGTGGGTGATCGTTGTGAGTGAGCTACACACTTGAATAGGGAGTTCTGACACAAAATTATCGACCTGTTTGGTGTATATTGTGGTTTTTAATTGTTCTTTTATATGTATCTTAACTTTTTTATGCATTTAATTGAAACACTTCTTATTTCATAACCGATCGGTGTGTAATTCTAAGTGTGTGACTTGTGTTGTTCCGATTGGACAACATAAGACTCCTATTCATGCCTAAGAATTTGAGATTTCAGTGTTCCTTGACAAACATTAATTCATGATTAGGGTCTGTAACTAGATTATATTATGGTTATGTAAATTTTTTGTCTTATTTGCATCGTTTTAGGGGTTGTGGTACCTAAGATCTTGGTTAACCCTCAATCAAAGGATTACACCAAAAACCTATTAATCAATTAAGATCAAGTAACTTTTCAAGTGGTGTAGTAACCTAGAAATGATCAAATACTTATCATATATTTTCAAAATTTACTTCTTTCTCAACTATTAAACTCTTTAAATTAATTTATTTTCATAAAACTGTTTTCAAGATCATCCCCCTTTTTAGTACTTCTTATTAAAAATGCACACTCTAAACCCACCAAAGCTCCTTGAGAGGTGACCTAGGGTCTTCCCTAGACTATAAATCAACCTTAAAATCATAATAAAATTGACATGTCATGACAATGCAGTCAAATTTTGGCACCGTTTCCTGGGAGCGCTTTGGTTTTAGTGCATATTTTGGATAATTTGTTTTGTAAATTTGGTGAATGTTTGTTTCCTTTATCTTCTAGCTTTACATTTATTTTTTTTCTTCTAATTTATTTCTTCTGTAGGTTTTGTGTATGATGCGTTCTACTTCAGGATACATAAAACCTTTTCAAACATGAACTGGAGATGATCCTACATCAGTGACCCCAAGATACACAAGAGGAAACTTTGAAGGGGAACACACAAAACATCAACACTCATCTTGATCCTTCTTCTTCTTCTTCAGGAACCCACATTAAAACTAAAATTAACATGAATAACATGGATGAAAATAATCAAAAACTAAAAGAACTAACCTCACTTGATGTTTATATCCAACCCACATATATACAAATTCAAGATGAGGCACCCAACTTTCAAATAAAATCTGGTTTAATTCATTTATTACCAACATTCCATGGACTGACAGGAGAAGATGCACACAAGAATATAAAAGAATTTTATACTATGTGTTATACATTAAACCCTACAAATGTGGAGGAAGAACATGTAAAGTTAAGGGAATTCCCCTTTTCATTAGAAGACACTACAAAATATTGGTTTTATTATGTTAATTCCCCAATAAGAGGCGAGACAGACATGAAACACCTTCTTCATGAAAAATATTTCACATCCTCTCACACTACAACTATAAGAAAGGAAATATGTGGTATAATAAAATCATAAGGGGAAAAACTGCATGAATATTGGGATTGATTTAAAAGGCTTTGTTCATGTTTCCCACACCACAAAATAAGAGAACTACTTTTAATTTAATATTTTTATGAAGGTTTAATCCCTATTGATAGAAATATGATTGATGCTACTATAGGTGGTGTACTAGTGGATAAGACCCAAATTGTTGCAAGAACCTTGATTGAGAACATGGCACAGAACACTCAACAATTTGGTACAAGGTCCAGTGTACCCATTTGAGGTATCCATGAGGTGAAAAGTACCGAATTTGAGAAGAAGGTGGACAAAAAGTTTGAGGAGGTAAGTACCCTTCTATGAAAAATTGCTCTTTCCCAAGGGAAATCCCAATTTCCATCTCCCATCCATTGTGTTATATGTTCTTCTAAAACCTACTACTCTGACCAATTACCCCAATTGAGAGAAACTTCTTAGAGTTGTGAGGAAATCTTTCCAGGCCGCCCCTATAACCAACCCTTTAGGAAAGAACCATACTATCCATAAAATCCTAGGTGGAAAGATAACCAAGCCTATAGGTAAGAGGTATTCAAACCAACCTCAACAACCATAGGAAAAATAGGGTTTGAGTAGTCATCCACCACCACCACCCAAAAAATCCTCATCAACTTCAAAGGAAATTCTAACAACCCCCTCTGAAACCTGAGCCTAGCCTAGAAGATATGATGAAACAAATGGATACCAATAATCTCCAATTCTAGAAAACCTCCTAGGTATCCATACAAGACCTCAAAACCTAATTAGGCCAACTAGCTAACTCGTTGGGGGGAAATTCAAAGTCACGGGTCGGGTAAACTACCCTCTCAATCATTAGTCAACCCTAAAGATAAAGGAAATGTTAATTTCATCACCCTTAAGAGTGGAAAACAACTATAAAGTCAAATTAATCCTCCATTAGATTCATCCCCTCCTAAGGAAACCTCCATCCCAACCATTAAAAATGTTCCAAATGTTGAAAACCCATTTCTTGAGAGAATAACTTTCTAAAGAAAGAGTGTGTATGTTGATGAGTCTCCAAGCCAACCCATTCATCTAACATTTCCCCAAAGGGCCAGTTAACCTTGGAAATAAAAGGAAACTGATTTAGATAATTAAATATTAGAATCTTTCAAAAAATTGTAGGTAAAAAACCCCTTTATTGATGTTGTGAAACAAATTCCAAGATATGAAAAGTTTCTTAAGTAGATGTGTACAAACTGAAGGCGACTTCGTGGAGATGAAAAGGTGAGATTGGGGAGGAATGTATCAGCTTTGATAAATCCATCACTTCCCACAAAGTTCAACGATCATGGGACATTATTGATTCCATGCACCATAGGGGATTATTCATTTTATAATTCCATTCTTGATTTAGGTGATTCTATAAATGTGATGTATCACTCAATTTACTCTACATTGTAGGTTGGGGAACTGCAGGCCACTATAATTGTTGTTCAACTGGCCAACCGGAGTACCTCACACCCTTCTGGTGTGTTAGAGGATGTTCTTGTGAGGGTGAAAAATTAAAATTTTCCTACTATTTTTTATGTTCTAAAATGGACGATGATATGAGGAATGGGCATGCCCCAATTATATGGGGGAGACCCTTCTTGAAAACTACCAAAACCATAGTTAATTTCCATAATGGTACATTATCTATAGAATTTGGTGGTGACATAGTCCATTTCAATATCCTTGATTCCATGAAGCACCCCTCAGAATATCATTCCTCTCTCTCTCTGTTAATTCAATAGATGTACTCCCTTACCCTGAAAACACTTCTTATCATTCCCCTAATCCCCTTTCTATGTTTTCATCCTTGATTGAAATTCTTGGTAATGAATCATGCATTGATTGTTGTAGTGGTCTAGAAAAGTTTCATGCATGTTTATTAATTGATAATTTCTTGAACACTGAGGATCCAATGAACATAAATGATACTGTTAAGATTTTAAAAGCTTATTCCTCATTTGAGGATGATACCATTGAGTAGTTAGATGAGATAAGTGACCTATCACTTTCCCACACACTTAAATCAATCAAAAATCCACCTAAATTGGAAATAAAACAACTACCTCAAGATTTAAAATATTCATATCTTCATAATGGAAACAAGCTACCTATAATCATTGCTAGTTCACTCACTCCTGAGCATAAATTACGACTGATTGATCTTTTGAGGGAGTATAAAAAAGATTTGGGATGGACACTTTCTATAATTCTTGGTATTATCCCATCAATTTTTATACATCATATACTATTAAATGATGAGGCTAAACCAGTGTGGTAGGCACAACGTCGACTGAACCTAAACCTCCTAGAATTTTTAAAAAAGGAGGTCACAAAATTATTGGCTACTGGAATCACTTACCCCATCTCTAACAGCCAATGGTTCAGTCCCGTTCAAGTAGATTATAAAAAAACTAGCCTTACAGTAATCAAAAATGTAAATAATGAATTGGTTCCAACTCATGTATAGAATAGTTGTTGTGTCTATATAGACTATCACTAACTAAACCAACACACTAGAATGGACCATTTTGCTTTTCCATTCATTGATCAAATACTAGAGAGGCTAGCTGGTAAGTCCCACTATTGTTTCCTTGATGAGTATTCTGGATACTTTCAATTCCATATTTACCCTAAGAACCAGGAAAAATGACCTTCACTTTCTCCTTTGGCACATTTTCATATAGGAGGATTCCACTTGGTCTGTGAAATGCTCGAGGTACTTTCCAGCGATGCATGGTTAGTATTTTTTCATATTTCCTATAGAATTGCATGGAAGTTTTCATGAATGATTTCACATTATATGGTTCCTCTTTTGATGAATGTTTGAGTATTCTTGATTCATTTTTATGTTGCTGTATTGGAAAGAATCTCGTATTAAATTATGAGAAATTTCATTTCATGGTGTGACAAGGTATAGTTTTGGCACATGTCATTTACAGGGATGGTATCCAAGTAGATAAATCAAAAGTGGATGTAATTTATTCCCTAAAATTCCCCAAAAATGTATGGGATTCATGGTATTTCCTAGGTCATGCTGTATTTTACCATCATTTCATTCGTTACTTTTGTAAAATTACACTCCCCCTCTCCCGATAACTCCAAAAAAGAAAAATATTTTTTTCGATAAATAATGTGAGGAAGCTTTTAATAAGTTAAAACATAGTCTCATGTCACCCCCAATAATCCAACCACCTCAGTGGGTTTTACCATTTGAGCTCATGTGTGACACCTCTAACTATGCAGATGGGGAAGTCTTGTCACAAAGGGTCGATCGAGCTCCACATGTCATTGCCTATATCTCACGTACTTTGGACCCTACCCAAGAAAACTAAACCACAATTAAAAAAGAATTTCTTTCAATTATTTTTTCCTTGGATAAATTCAGGTCTCATCTTTTAGGGTCCAAAGTCATTGTTTTCTCAAACCATGAAGCCCTCGGGTATCTCCTTAAGAAACCAGAAGCAAAAACACATCTCATTCACTGGATGCTCCTCCTTCAAGAATTCAATTTAGAAATTAGAGATAAAAATGGAGCAAAGAATGTGGTGGCAGACCATATTAGTAGGATTCCCCCATCCTCATAAATTGACGCATCCCCTGTAATCCTATAAAAAATATGTTTCCTGATGAGAAATTGTACCGAGTGCAAGATGTTATTCCTTGGTATGATGAAATTGTAAATTATTTGGTCACATCTTTAATTCCAACTGATTTCAAAAAAACCAAGCTAGTCATCTAAAACATGAGTCTTGTTGGTACATTTGGGATGACCGCTACCTCTGGCACACATGTATTGATCATTTCCTTAGGATTTGTGTCCCCGATAGTGAGTTTCAGTCCATCCTTAGATTCTTCCACACTCTTGCTTGTGGGGGACACTTTGGTCCCCAATGGACTGCTCAAAAAATCCTTGATTCTGGTCTCTTTTGGACAACACTTTTTCAGTATGCCCGTTATTTTTGTAAATATTGTCCTCTTTTTCAAAGAATTGGTAATGTCTCTAAAAGAAATGAAATGCCAGAAGAACCACTGATTTTTTGTGATATTTGATATGTTTGGGGTATTGACTTTATGGGTCCATTTCCTAATTCATTTGGAAACTTGTGCATTATTCTGGCTATTGATTACATGTCAAAATGAGTTGAGGCACAAGTTACAAGGACTCTGATGATTCTAAAATAGTTGTAGAGTTTTTGAGAAACCAAATATTTTGTAAGCTTGGATTACCTAGGTTCATCCTCAGTGACCAGGATTCTACTTTATGTAACTAAACAATGTAATAACTTATGCATTGGTATGCAGTCGGTCATCGAGTGTCTACTACATATCACCCACAGAACAGTGGTCAAGATGATGTTTCAAATAGAGAGGTAAAATAAATTCTTGAAAAAATAGATCAACCCAATATAAAATATTGGAGATTTAGGCTTGATGATTCATTATGGTCTTACTGTACTGCTTTTAAAACCCCAATTAGAATGTCACCTTATAGGATTATTTTTTTAAAGATTTTTCACCTCCCTATTGATATTGATCATCGGGCTTACTAGGCCATCAAACAATGCAATTCTAATCTTTCTGGTGCAGGTTCTCAAAGGAAGTTATAGATTATGGAGCTCGAGGAAATGTGTAGAGATGCATATGATAACTTCAGGATTTATAAGGAGTGAACCAAGGCTTCCCCTAACCATCTCATCCTTCGTCATCAATTCCACATTGGGTGGAAGGTCCTCCTCTATAATGAAATGCTAAAGTTGCATCCAGGTAAGATTTATTCCCATTGATTTAGACCATAAACTATTACTAATGTATCTCCATTTGGTGTTTTTCATGTTAAAAATGAAGAAACTAAGAAAACCTTCACTGTCAATGGGCAGTGGCTAAAGGAATTCCATGAAGCCCTTCTGGAGTTCCTGAGGGAGGAACTCCATGTTCAAGAAGCAATATACCAATGACAACAACCAGGTTTTATCCTTCCTTCCAACATTCTATATTATTATAGTGAGGACACTGCATATTCTAGGTGTGGGGGGTGGATACATTCCTGTGTTCATTAGTATTTTCATCATCTTTCTTCTTTCTTCTCTTTTTCACCTTCTTTGTGGTATTTTCACTTTTACCTATCTTGTTTAGTTCATTAGGATTTTCATAGTCTTTCTTATTTATTCTCTTTTTCACCTTTTTTATGGTTTTTTACTGCCCCCCCCCCCCCCCCTTATGGTCACCAAATCATAGAACTTACTGAAAATGCATGTTGAAATTTTTCATTCCATGTTGATTTAACATTTAATGAAAACATGTATCTGTTATGGAAAGAATGTTTGTAAGAATTTAACATCATGGAGTGATTTTTAGTAAATTGGTTTTCTTTAAATGATATAAATGTTTGTATCTCTGTGAAACCTTTAAGATGATTGATGCCCCTTGTGTGAGTAGTTTTTGGGAAAACTGTGTCACTAATATCTCCACACATTTTTACACAAAACCAAAAAGTGTGAATATTTCTTACTTAATAAAAGTTAAATATATGTTAGGTTAATATTTTTATCTTAAAATGATATTTCCATACATTGTTTACATATTTTATACGTTTCATTATTGTATGAGATTGACATATGCATGTGTATCTGAAATTCGACTGTAGTACACACTCAAAAAAATCAAAACAAAATTTGGTTGGGTCTTGGGCAGGTTAAAACCCGCTCCTCCTCAACCTTTGATCTTTTTTTAACTATTACAATTAGTGTCATGAGGATATAAAACAAGGGTTGAGATATGAGTGTGAGATTTGTTCTAAATACAGCTTCTGAAAAACAAAACAAAAAAATAATAAATGAGGGGAGTGAGGAAATGTGAAACATATGGGGATATCTTGGTTAGGAGCTTATGGTTTCACTTCTGGGAATTCTTAAGTGAGTTGGTCTTGAAATATTATTACAAAAGATGTTGGTCATGTTCGGTGGACAAAATCATTTGAACTGAAAAATGTTAAAATAGCCTATATTTATTGGACAGAAAGTGGAAAGAATAGAATGGAATGGTTTTCACACATACACATGGAGAGTTAGTGGCATGGTTAACTTATGAATTCCTTGCTCAATTTGGTATCATTAATATCTTTGAATTTCACTATAATATGATTTATGAGACATATTTTTCCATTTTCACTAGGAAGTACTCCTTAGTGTGGTTTTTGCATTGATCACATTACTTTAATGAATTAAAATTTCCTCAAATGTTAAATCTTCATGATGTTGGTAATATCTAAATTCATAATTTTTTAAAATGTAACTTTTCCTAGGAGTTAAAATGTTTAGGTTTGGGGGTGTGATCGCACCATGATTTACTATTTCATTTTCACCCTTACACCATTGTGCTAAACTTTTTTTATATTAAAAATTATAAAAATAAAAAAAATAATTCCAGGTTTAAATATTTTTTTGTTTATCACTGTTGAAAAGTGAAATGACACCTGTTTTGATGATTCCATTGCAGGATGAGGTGATTTGGAGGCCCCAGACATGATCTAAAAGGAAAATGGGCCAAAAATGCGTGGGTGCCATGAACACCTTTCCACTGTTGGGTATAGTATGAAACCTTTGTGAATCAAAATGGTATGAGATTTTTGGTCTAGTCCAAAACTCAATTTTCTACAACTCTTATGAAGAAACACAATCCCGATTAGGATATTAAGGGTCCCAACTGAAGTGATCTGTCCAGGCTACCAAATCTACACGGAGTCAAAAGTTATGTGTTGGGTGATGTCCATATCTTGAGATGTAGGTTTCAAAATGAAGAAAAACTTTCACTTGAGATAGAAAATACATGGGGGAAAAACTTTATAGTTTTTTCAAAATCTATTTAAGACTTTATGGAGTTTGAAAACAGTGGTACAAATGGTTTTACACAATCTGTGTACCCAAAACCACTTCCCATTTTTTGCTATAAAAGAGCACCATGGGTACCTAGTTTGGGAGTTCGATCCAGGAGCCAAGATCTGCCATTTTGGATTCCTATATGATTATCCACATCATCCTAAAAGTTTTGGAGGCCCCTATCCTCATAGGGAGATCAAGGATGAAGAAGGATTTCCACCCGACTTTCCTCCTCCTTTCTGATGTCGATCTAAGTAGTGGGTGTTAGTTGTCAGGGATCTACACACTTGAAGAGGGAGTTCCAGCATAGAATTATCTACTGGTTTGGTGTATATTGTGGTTTGGAATTGGTCTTTAATATTTATCTTAACTTTTTTTGATGAATTTAATTGAAACACTTCTTATCTCATAACCAATCGATGTGTAATTTTAAGTGTGAGACTTATGTTGTTCCGATTGGACAACATAATACTCCTATTCATTCCCAAAAATTTGAGATTTCAGTGTTCCTTGAAAATACTTAATTCATTCTTAGGGTCTAGAACTTGACTATATGATTGTTATATCAAGTTTTAGTCCTATATACATCATTTTTGGGGTTGTGGGTACCCAAGATCTTGGTTAACCCTCAATCAAAGGATTACACCAAAAACCTAATAATAAATTATGAACAAGGAACTTTTCAAGTGGTGTGATAACTTAGAAATGATCGCATACTTATCATATATTTTCTAAATCTACTTCTTTCTCAACTATTAAACTCTTTAAATTAATTTAGTTTCATAAAACTGTTTTCAAAACCAACCCCACCCCCCCCCCCTTTAGTACTTATTATTAAAAATGCACACTCTAAACCCACCAACGATCCTTGATAGACGACCTAGGTTCTACCCTAGACTATAAATCAACATAAAAATCATAATCAATTTGACATGTCATGATAATGCGATCACCCAACAAAATAGGGACTCATATTTGAAGGTTTTTTCTGACATCATCCTTCCCCAGTTACCTAAAAGAGAGCACCCAAAAATGAAATGCACCGAAGTAAAACAGAAAATGAAGAGCACATACAAGATCCTACTCTACTGGAAGCTAGGGTTCTTGATTACCTCAAACATATATCAATAATTTCTCAAGAACCTATCACTCCATTTCTAAATTATGGAAGTGGCAGTAGCAGTTGTGAAGGCCCTCCCTGCAATGTCACTACCAACAGCTCTGAAGGTGTAACACCCCAAGGTTTTGAAAATAAATATAGAATGCAATTTTATAATCAATCCATTAAACACAACTTTGCCTCTTCTATGTTTTAAATTTTGAAAAACGGTCATCTAGAGTTGTGTTCAGTAAGTCATTTGGAGTCTGATAGAATAAGATTGATTTTTGGTGAATAGTAACATACCCTTATGAATAGTAATATGACCCTTTTGAATAGTAAATAATATTATTATTTTATTTTCTTAAGGCAATAAGATAATGAGATCATAATTAGTTTTTCATTGACAAATAAAACTAATTTCACTTTAAGATTGTTATTTTTCGAATTAACTATGACATTATTTAAAAATTAAATTGATAATAATTAGAAAATTATTTTTGAAAAATGGATTTAACTTTAGAATTCTACATGTCAAAAAATGGTAGGGGAGAATTTTTGGGATTTTCTGAAATTCTAGAATTTTTTATGAATAGTAAAATACGATAAAATACCGTACATACAAATTATCAGTTAAATACACTATTCATGACATCAGAAGTGATGCAAGGCCAATTGGGTCAAACTCACATGCACTTATTACTATTATGGTTCACATGAAACAACACTATTGGTTGTCTTGAGGGAAATAATAAAATAATGAATTAAATATTGAAAATTTACTCCTCTCCTCCAGTATAAAAACCCCTCACCACTCCCTCTTCTCTTCACTCCTCTAAGCCTTGAAGCTCCTCATAGTTCTGCCCAATTAGCGTTACCTATTCTCTCCCCATGTCCAAGAAGCTTTTGGTCTTTCCAAAAGTCCAAAACCCCTTCCCTTAAGGAGTTTCTCGAGGAGGTTATTTCAAGAGGTAAAGCATCCTTCTTTTTCATTTGGTTTCATTTCAATTTATCTACATTTGCTATCCTCTCCTCACCTACTCTATCCAAATGATCATGATAACTCCATTATCATCTATATACTAAAATTATATCCTGTGAATGGAATAACCATCATAAATATTCTTACTCCCTCCCTTTTATGTTTTATAAACGAAATCAACATCCATGAGGATCAAATTTATTGCCTTCATGGACGACGAAGTTTAGTTCTTCAATTTCTTCTTCATTACTGGTCATGATACCATATTTATGGTTTAAAAAGACTTTAACATATGTATTATAACTTAATTAATATTAAGGAACCAGAACATGCACATATAATTAAGTTATATGACAAAACTAGTTCATAATAATCCAAATACCGCCGAATAATCAAAGTGGTGGTCATCTAATGATTCTTCCTCATTCCATGTAACAAAATGATAGAAATGAACATTAACAATTATTTATGTTCATAAATAATATATAATTCCAATCCTGAAGATTTATAACATTTCCACATGAACTCCATTACTTAAAAACAAGTGAATCGATTATAATGATAAAGAAACTGAACACCCCGGAACAATGAAATTCAATATAATAACATAGAAATAAGGGTATAAATGAAGTAAACAGAATTATGATAAAATAAATACATGTATAATAGGTTCTTAAATAATTTATTAATAAGTATAATTTCATATTCCAGGATCTTAAGTTCAAGAGAGGAACACGTTCGGAGCTAAGGTAAGGGTTTTCCACCCGAACTTCCATTTTCATTCGGGATACTTTCATTGTCTAAATACCTCAATGAAATTCTTATGTATTGTTATGTACTCCTCATATATTCTTCTTGAGTATCATATATATGTTTAAAAACTATAATCCTTCCTTATTTTATTGATAGTTACATGTTTTAAAAGGAACTTTTAAAATTGTTTCCAAAATACAAGCCTGATTCAAGGGAATTATCCAATTCATATCTATTTACAAGGGCACACTATAATCTGTTTTTGGAAACAATTATCTTTATAAAAAATACTCATTTTTTTCTGAAATAATATCTTACTTCACTTCTGGTTTTATAAAAATATTTTCCAAAACAAATCTTCTTTTCAAAATAAAAGAGTATTTATCTAAAAATTGCATAATGATTTTATAAGAGTATTTTTGTTTGATTCAATTCCCTTGATGATTCCATGGTAATTATTGGGTTTAATCATTTATGAAGTAATATAACATAATTTATTTAATTTTTTATGACTAACTCTATTGTGGATGATCTATCCTAAAACCATTCACCATTTTACTCGGAATGGTTAGTGTTTTATGTTTAATGATTGGGGAAAGTTAGTTACATTTCATATGATAGTTTCAATATGAATGTATATGTTGTTTATGTTGATCCCATCTCATATGAGGAATTCATTGGAATTATTATGTGATTAGTGGGGCCCGTTGTATCCCCTCAATTCATTATTAGGTCTCATGAGACAAACTATGGTCTGGCACGAGGCCTTGACAAAATGATTATTTTATAGTCCTAGCACGAGGCTTGGACGGTATGGTTATGATGTCCAGCATATGAACTTCCCTCATTATGAAGCTAGTAATCTAAAGTTCATGTGGTTATTTGACTAGTAGAATACCCATGATTATGTTTTATTATGGAATTATTTATTCAGCTCATATTTCTACCATAATGTGTTCAAGTTCATTATTAAAGGAATGTGTTTTCAATTATTCACCATGTCTGATATTTATGCTATCTTCCACTGTATTGATTACTCTTATTGTGAATTTAAGATCACCCATTTCTTATGTTTCATTTTTCTTAGGACATGAAGAAGTAAATTTTGAATGACATGCAAGCATAATCTAGGAGACATGATGTTTCTAGTGGAATAATTTAGTGTTGTTTTCCCCTACACGTTGTAATGTTAAACTTATGTTTTTAACTTGTTTCCAATAACACTAAATTACTCGGTCTTTCGGGATTTGTATTCCTTGTATGTATGCCAACGTAATCAAATAAGGCACCGGCTCTGGGCAACTGGGGTCGGGTCCTTATAGTTGGTATCAGAGGAAGTTTAGTAGAATACATGGAAAATAGATTTAGAAAACATATAATTAGGGAAGAGTCCCTAAGTTAATCTTTGAGGATATACATACTATAACGCCCTGGTATTTTGGTAAGGAATATATTATTTGGATCTTTCAAGCAATACATCCATGTCTGGATATGAGCAGGTAGAGGTGGCTCTGGCACAGATGTATCTAGGGGTAAAACCCAAAAACACCACTTTGAGCTAGACTCGAACAGGAACTGGTGCACGACAATGGGCCTTGCTGCACTCTTGGTTACGACACTCCCGGGGGATATGCTTAGGATAATTCACATTTTCTTTACAATCCATTATGAAGGATTGAAATACAAAATATTCCTCAAAGAAACCATATTTTTGAATATGAGATTATCCATTTTTAGGATCTCAATTTTTCTAATTATTTTGTTAATTTAAGATTGTACATTATGATTCATAACCTAATCTAGTGTATGCCATTATCTAGAGATGGCTCCAAGTGGAAGGAATGGAAACCACATGAACACACGTGTCCCTTTTAGAGATTTTCCACCTACCCAAGATAATGATGTTACCTCTAGTGTTGTGACTGGTGTTGATCAACTCACTACTATACTAGGACAACTTACTCGGGTTATGAATAATAACCTTACCCGTATGGAGCATCTGGATCCACCATGTGGAGGAGCCATGCTAGATTGCTTTATACGACAACGGCCTCCATCATTCAATGGGACTACAAACCCATTTGTAGCAAAGCAGTGGATATGTTCCCTTGAGAAGATATTTCTCACATTGGGATGTAATGAAAGAGAGATGGTTTTCATGGAAGTATATCGTCTATCGGGAGATAAAGATCAGTGGTGGTCATTAATCCAAAACACAAAGGAGTAATAGATGGAAGATATGGAATGGAGGGATTTTAAGGAAATATTCTTAGAAAAATATTTCCCTCATGAGCAGCAAGCAGATATGGAGAGACAGTTCTTGAATCTGAGGCAGAAGGAAGATGAGAATGTTGCAAGGTACGAAGCTAACTTCACAAGATTAGAGAGACATGTTGTAGACTAAATATGAAATCCAAGTAGTAAAATTGATCGATTTTTTGATGGCCTAAATCCATTCCTCCAGTGGGAACTAGTCTCCCAAATATTTTCATCATATGAGGATATAGTTTCATGTGCCATCATGACATAAAAAGAATTCTCTAAGTCTTATGACTTTAAGGGAAATCAAGAAAAGAATAGGGATGCTGAAAACCCTTGGAAAGGAAATAAGGAAACGGGGAAGAAGGGAATAGTTGAATTTCCACCATGTGACAACTGTGGAGAGAAACACCCTGGTGCATGTTTAAAAGGAAAAGGAGTATGCTACAAATGTGGTCAGAAAGGCCATATTACTGGTGATTACAAAGGGAAGAAGGAAGCCAATGATGTTCAATGCTATAGTTGTCGGGAGATGGGACACTATGCTAATGATTGTCTAAAATGTCAAGGAAATATGCAATAGAAAAGGCTAAGGGATTTGGGAAAATCTTATGCAATCACAACTGCAGAGGTTGAAGTTTCTAATGACATGGTGGCAGGTACTTTAATTTTTTCCTCAAGTTTAGACAATGCTTTATTTGATTCTGGATCATCACATTGTTTTATATCATCCCAATTTTCTAAGAAAATTAGATATTTCCAATTTTATTTAACAAGGTAGTTGTCAGTCAAAACTATTAAGGGAAGTATCAATGCTACAAAGTTCTGTGAATCAGTTCCCATTAGGGAATATAAATTTTCTTCATCTACTGATCTCATCATCATACCCATGATTGAATTTGATATAATACTCGGTATGGATTGGCTTTCGGACCATGATGTAAAATGTTATTGTAAGAAGAAGGAGGTTACAATTTTTTATGATGATGATAAAGAACCCCTTATCTTTAGAGCAGAATCGCCATCACCTGATTCTTATCTAGATCCACCCCTAGTAGCTCAACTAAATTCAATTATTTGGGAGGAAGAGAATGAAATAAATGTGGGTGACGAAATTAATGTTCAAATAGAGGATGTACCAATTTTGAGAGAATATGTTGATGTGTTTCCAGAAGATTTACCTGGACATCCTCCAGAATGAGAAATTGAGTTTTCTATTGATTTAATTCTGGGTTCAAGTCCCATATCAAATACCCCTTATATAATGACCAATGTGGAATTAGTGGAACTAAAGAAACAAATAGAGGAATTGAGTAATAAGGGATTTATTCACCCTATTGTTTCTCCATGGGAAGCCCCTGTCCTTGTTTTTATGAAGAAATATGTATCTATGAGGTTATGTATCGACTACAGGGAGATCAGTGCTACAAAAATAAATAACAAGTATCCCCTACCTCACATTGATGGTTTATTTGACCAACTGCATGGATCTCAATACTTTTCAAAGATTGACCTTTGATCTGTATATCATCAGTTGTGTGTGAAGAAGGAATACATTCCGAAAACAGCATTTCTAACCAGGTACAATAATTATGAGTTTATAAGGATGCCTTTTGGATTGACTAATGTGCCCTCTTTCTTCATGGATCTAATGAAAAGAGTTTTCAAGGAATATCTTGATGATTTTGTAGTGGTATTTATTGATGATATCTTGGTATAATCCAAAAGCTAAGAAGATCATGAAAATCACTTGTGCATTATCCTGAAGACTCTAAGAAGAAATGAATTATATTGGAAGTTTAGCAAGTTTGAATTCTGGTTTCAAGAGATTTCTTTTCTTGTCCATATTCTCTCTAAGGATGGAATCCTAGTTGATCCTGAGAAGACAAAGGCAATCGAAGATTGGCCCACGCCAACAAACATAACTGAGGTACACTGTCACGACCCCCTCCCCACAAAATGTACCCCTCCTGGGTCGGCAATGTGAGAAGGGAGATAATGACCCCCGAGTCCCACCTCTAGTAGGCCCCAGGTTGGCGACTAGCTTCGAGGGTATAGTAAACACACAAATGGGAGTCATTACCCTCTAAGAGAACACATGCGGAAGAGAGAGATAAGATAGACACCAACCAACTCCAACTTAGAACTTAAATATAAAAGAAACCCATGTACATATATGAAATGCCATGAAAAAGTACAACAACTGAAAGGGAAAACTACAAGTACCCAAAAGAAAGTAAAATGGCAGCGATCGCAAGCCCGAACAGCTCCTCCAACCACAAGATAGTGGTAACCAACTTGATCTTCAACCTACTCCAAGTGACCTGAAAAACAGTTTATATATGTGTAGGGTGTGTATAACTATATACTCAGTAGGATCCTCCCTGAAGCCTCTCATGCAAAAGTAAAGAAAGCATGCTAAAGCACAGTGAACAACAGTGCAACTAACTCGTCCACTAAGCAGGTATACTATGCTCCCAACCTCGCCATGGATACTCTCACCAAGTAACGAATACAAGAATATATCACATATAAAAGGATATCAAGGGTTCCCCTCAACTACTTCCTCACTGGTTTGCCTCTTTTCCCCAACAACATACGTCCAGTGCATCTCTCTCCAAAGGCTTACCCGTATATACCTGGGCTAAGCTCCACAATCTGCACCTCGTGCACCACAAAGGCTTGCCCGCATACACTTGGGCTATGCACCAAACCATCCTCACAACCAAAAGTAACCAGGTAGGTTTTGGGAGCCACCACAGCCCGCATAACGTGTATCATACGTCGGGTATTGTACCTCAATCCATTACAGACCATACACCGTGTAAGGATCCTCAAGCCATCATAGCCTATACATGTTACACCTATAGTAGTCCATAGGATACTACATCCAGAATATATATGTGGAAATAACCACAAGCCATTACATCCCTCTACACACATATATGGGGAAAACTAACCGTTGTGCCAACAGTACTAGTATCTACCAAGAGAAGAGAGTGGGGTCAAAGGGGGTAGTCATCTATTCACCCTCCCATCGGAATGTTGGGGAAAACGCCCCCACAGGGCTCAGAATCCACGGGATGTCAGTTGCCCTTACTGATATGGTGGACTAGCATATAGAAACACAAAAAGTACAGAATATATATAACTCACAACCACACTATGGGCATAACCTAGTCTTAGACTCAAGGGTAGCTAACGTCTCCCGGACTTCGGGCTGCTATTTCTAAGACTAGGCATCCTATAAGCACACAACCAGTTAAAGAACTTCATTAGGTTACTTCATTCCCTTTTCATCAATTCCACTTTACATTAATTAATTCTTGGCACACTAATTAACCATGAACAAAAACCACATTTAAACTTCATTATCATTACACCCAAAGTCAATTGTTCCTTCAAAATATCACAACCTCATCATTAAATTCCAGCATTTGCATCCCTGTAGATTATCACCATTTCATCAAACATTCATTTCAGAATTACATTCCCATATTCCCAGGAATTCTAGAAAAGCATCCTATACTACTAAACACAAGGGGGCTCAACACGGTGAGTAGATATACTACCTGTCGAGTATTTTCTACCTATAGCAAGAGCGTAGGCTCATTCTCCCTCGAGAGGCTAAACACGGAAGGCACGTGGCATACCCCATGTGTCTTCTCCCCTTTCAGAAGAAGGGTTAGAAAAACCAGCTGTAGAGACCCGAAGCTTGATGTATATGGACATTGCATTAATTTTGCGGAATACTTAATACATAAAAAAACCAAAACTCAAGGATCGTAATTTTTTAGTGTCTTTGGAAACTCGGAATGTAATCTTCTAATCTTGGTGAAAGATCGTCAAAAACTCCCATAAAGATCTTCCCATTTTGTTTTCTTAACTAAAAAGTTTCTTTATTTCCTTGGGAAAACAATACATAAAAAGGGTGAGCTCAAATGCTCAGTAAGGGAAAACATAGAGAACATAAAACAATCCATAAACATTTGAAAACAAAAACATGAACATGAAATTTAAGCATTAAAACCTTGAGCAAAGACATAAATCTTGGAAGTACGTAAGGAATATATCATAAAGGAACATCAATCATGATACAATAGCATGGGAATAAAACATGTAATTGTTTCAACCATTCAGCACTTGTTATGATTTCCATAGTAGCCAAGGCATTGCTGCCAAGACCATCTTAGTGGACAAAGTCCCTTTCTGAATCGAGTTCACTCCTTGTTTCAATCCTGTAACACTGAACCGGATTAACTTACCATTCTAGAAATTTATATCTCATTAGATATAAATCATTACCCAATGCATTGGAGGGAGATATAGTTATCACCCATCTCATAATTAAATCATTCTTACTTGTGCCACAAAATAAACATACATCATTCATAATAACCCAACGAATAAAATGGGTTTCATAAACATCATACCATCATCACATAATCTATATAAAAGAAATGGATATCATTTCATAATAAGAAAAGTGAAACCAAGTAAATCATAGAGACATGATACTTGAAATGTACACATATGAAATAATTTCATCTTAGATGAAAAATGGTTTTGATAAAACACTTGAAAGGAATTCTTGAGGAAAATATCCTTTCTTCTAAAAAATCATTTTCTTTTCACAAAATGTCATGCAATTTTAAAAGAAAAGGATTTTTTTGAAAATAGTCATGAAATATTTTGGAGGAATCTTCATGAAAATAAGTCTTTATAAAACTGTAAAAATCTGTTCGTGACGTATAAGTTAAAAAAAACATTCTTCTCGTACTTTTGTCAGAAAAGTCAAAAAAGTACCTCGTAACGTAAACAAAAGAAAGATTCCTTACATACCATGTAGTAAAAGTCAAAAATGGGTAAAAGGAATTTAAACATACATGAAAACACTTTTATAAAACATGGACATGGATGATAGTAATAACGGCAATAAATACTTACAAATAATCAATCTCGGATAAAAATGAGATTTGCAAAATTATCCCTTACCTTAGGTCTGATATGCTTCGTATAGATCCGAACCTCATGTATAATGATTTAAATAATTTCATTGATTTATTACATAATCATATTCATTGTTATGACATCATATATGTTTCACTTATGACTTTATATTACCCGTTCTTTTGTAAATTCCATGTTAAAGCAGTGTTTTGGGTAAAATCATTTCATTTATCGTATGTGTTTCGACTTGTCGTTATTGATATTATTACATATATCCTGATTTACATAATTCCAGAATGTAAAAAATGATTTATATATAATATATATTCATCATATACATATATATTATAGATCTATTAAAGGAATGAAATACACCGTTCATAGAGACGGTAGGCCGTACGTACGCATGAATGCTGTTTTCGTTTCCTTATTGAATTGAATGGAATTAAGTGGATGAAATACACATATATATATACATAAATCTAGTATCATTATTATTTCATATATATCATGATTACTTATTATATATACTTTATAATCATTCATGAATGGTTAATCATTGAGAATGAATCTCATCGCGTCGTGGAGACAGTAGTCTGTACGTACGCACGAGCGATGATATCATTCTCATACTTATTGAATTGAATTGGAGTGGATGATAAAATATATAAGAATCATTATGATTTTATAATAAATATTTATAGTTATTATTTACACCATTATACCCATCCAAGTAAGGTGGTGTTAGAAAAACAGATTACACCATGGCGTGGAGACGGTATTCCGTACGTACGCACGCGCGGTGATTTCGTTTTCCGTAGGATGGATAGATGGTGAAATAGGGTTGTTTCATACATATAATAACATATCAGTACATGAGTTATACTGATGTTATTACTTCATAATGAAACAACTAAATAATAATAAGTGGAATAAGAAATAAAGTTGAAAGAATCGGTAATGGACATTACATCTTCTTTGAAGCGCCTCTTTGAGACTTCCTCTTAGGGAACTAAAATTGGTCTTTGAAGAAGACCAGGACCTCTAGGATGTTTATAGGGAAATGTAGAAGATAATTTGGTAGGGTTTGGCCGAGCCTGAAGGCTCAAAGTGGTGTGTGGAAGAGAGGGAGGAGGTGCCCTTTTATAAGGTAGGAGAGGGGAACCTTTGGAATAAGTAAAAATATTATTTTATTATAAAGTCATATTTGGCTTTTAATAGCTCCAAATAGAGTTATTTAGAAGCTAAGGTGAGGATGGGTCGAAATACTCTCATCCAATAGAATTTAGACAAGTTTAGGGTTCTATTTTAACCTTATCATTTAGATTTAACTTTAAGTTAAATAATTTTTCTTTTACCGTGTCTTCTTGTTTTCTTACACTATATGGTTAATAAACTTACTATAACAAGCCAAACGAACCCCAAGTTGTTTATTATTAATATATATAACCTTATATAAGTCATTTTTCCGAACCTTATATTTTTAGGAATAAAAGAAAAATTAATAATATAATATTGTTTTTAAAAACTATTTTATGTCAATTTTGACACTATTTGGTAATTGATTTTTTGTGAAAATCATAACAGAATGATTAGTTCGAAAAAAGTTAACTTAATCAATACTAACATGTCATAGTAACCTATAAATTTAGTGGAATTAATAAAAAGTCTCAAATTACATTTATTTGGGTATTTATAACATCAATTATGTCAATATTTCATTAATAAGATAATTATTGCATCATCATTGTGTCATAAATAAATTAAATTAGTTAATGTTTAAAAATTAAAAATAAAATACCATTATGTAGGAAATAATTTTAGATTTCTAATGAATATTTATAGTCAAATTTATCTTATGTATAACCTTATGTTAAAAATGATTTAGTTATTAAACTTTGATTTTAACTATTTTAACCCTTCTTTAAATAAATTAATAATAAATGTCCTAATCTAATCCAAGTGGGCCTAAATGGTCATATTTTAGGTCTAAGGTTGTTTTTGGTCGAATTAAACTTATCCAATTGAATTAGGACATGTGTTAGGGTAATAATAATATCATTTTTACCCTTAATTAACCTATTTACTTTTAACCATGGTAAATAAAAGTAAAAAGTTACTATTCACCAAAAATTATTTTTATCTCATTGAACCACATTTTACTTACTAACATCAACCGTGTCTCTCGGATTTTTGAAATTCCATTCACAGAAGTGGTAAAATTAAGTTTTATATAAATTTTCAAATTCTCCTTGGAGGTGGGTAAAAGACGGTGAAATGTTCAATAAAATTTTTATATATCTAAAATTATTATAAAATGACTCCAATGAATTACATTGAACTTATCTTGGTATTATGTATCAATTTTTAACTAAAATAAAGTTAAATAAAATAAATAATTATTTAAATAAAAAGTCGGTTTTTAAATAGTAACCTAGTGTTTTCACTATTCATCAAAAATTGAAAGTTTTCAGAAAAATACCAAAATTTCACCCTAAGATAATTTCGATATTCTGAATCTAAAAATGAAGTCAATTTTGAAAGATAAAATTTCAATAAGTGGGTATTACTATTTATAACGGCTAGTTCATAATAATATTATAATAATATCTCGTTTGGTGAAACTTGGTATTGCGTACAACACACGCTATCGTGGAAGGTCGTGATTACGTGTAATGCATGCCAAGTTAGGGATGCGTGTAGTGAAAGCTCCATTTTGTGTAGCATACAACACAAGACATTAATAAAATTAAAAAGAATATTTTTCCTAAAATCTCGGGGTGTTACATTCTACCCCCCTTAAAATGAATTTTGCCCTCGAAATTCGTTGGGGTTGTAAATGGTTTACTACTTGAAAGTTTCTTTCATAGAAACCCACATCGTAAAAAAAAGAATACTAAAACTTCATTTTAAAAAAGGAAAGTTATAAATGTAACGGTTACCCAGATTAATTCATCACTGGGTTTCCACATAGGAGAACATATATGAAAATATGGATATGGAAGAGAAATCTAACCATCATGTTCTGATGGAGAGTGGCAGAGAACATGGCTATGAAATAGCCAACAATCACAAAGCCATAGATTTGTGATGATCTAAGGTACCATATGATTCGTCGGATATAAGAGCACTGGGACAACATTTTTGGTTTTCAATATCATTTCCCTAAAGTTGAAAATTTTGAATTAGAAGAAATACTTGCTTGATTTTGGTACAATCTCACTATTGTTCGTGCTTTGAACAATTTCCACTTCATCTCTTAATGAAATGAAGTTGAATTTGTTATTCTTGAAGTGATAACAGATCATGTGATAGAATGATGGGTCATTCCATCTATCTTAAAGAAAAGGTTAGAAAACGTTATCGAAAACATAAGTCCATGTATGGTGAGGTTAATCAAATATGATTCCAAACATGGACTTATACTTCATCTATCATGCCGCTTAATAAAATAAAACTAGTTTCTACTAACCAGGGACTTCTTCTAGGCCAATGGTAGGTGATAAAGGCATGTCGCACTTCGGTTGTGGGTTCGATTCCCATAGCCTTGTCCGACGCGATGGGTTGTCGCCCATCCTACAGGTTGTCCTTTTTCTAAAATTACATCATTATGACATTCCATCGATAATATCGAAAACAGTTCTATCCTTAAACAATACTAACTTATGTCTAACATAATCCATTCCAATATTTACGCTTATCTAAAATACTTCGGTCCAAGCTCATAGTATAATGAAAACAATTACTAGAAAGGTTATCTACCGAAAATGTGAATACAAGCATTTATCCCACATATATCATAAGATATATCTTGTTGGTTGCATTCCAAACACATGAATACCTTAGTCATATATTCTCTTGAAACATAAATTACCATAGAACCTTAGTGAAAACATGAATACTTCCAAAAGGTAACTCTTTCCACATACCAAAATCCCAAAAAATCTATATAATCAAACCATAATTTCACTTAGTCCTTATATCAGTCATGAGCTCATGAATACAATCAAACATTTCATTTTCTCTTTATCCCTTCATTATGCGCATATCATATTCTTTCCAAAAATATCTCAATCACTTTCCATGGTTACCGGTACCATAAAATTATTGAAAACCACAATAGACCAATACATAAATATTCCAAAATTCCATAATACCATAAATGAGATTCCATGATAATATATACAACATTATTTTGGAATCCCATTACATAAAAACTTAATCATTAGAAAACTTCATTTTCATACTCAACATCACAAATAGTGATCACATGAGACTTCCCTTTATCCTTTTCTTTAATAGGTTGCTCACGTTGATCATCATTAACCCGTGGATTAGGGAATTTATTAACATAATGCCCCATTTCCTTGCACTTGAAGCATTAAAGTGTTGGTGGTGCATTGTCTGCAGTCATTTCTTTATTCACATCATTAGCAACCCTTTTTCCATTACTTAGACACTCAGCTGCTCGATGACCTTCTTTTCCACACTTAAAACATTTTCTAGTCCCTTTAAGACAATCTCCACCATGTTTCTTTCCACACTTTGATCATAAGGAAACATTCATCTTCTTTTCACCATTATTCTGAGATTTCTCCTTGAACTCCATCTTTCGTTTCTTGTCAAAACCATGAGATGGATATGTAAACCCAACTTCCATTTCTACCTTGATATCACAACGCACAATTTCTTCATAGCTACTGAAGTCTCTTATAGTTAATTCCCTTCGAAGACTTGGTTTTAAGCCACTGAAAAATCGATCAACATTACTTTCAGGTTGGATGATAAAGCCAGATGCATACCTTGCAAGTCTTGTAAAATTTTCTTCGTATATACCAATAGATTCATCATCCTTCTTCTTAAGCTCAAGAAACTCCTTCTCCATCTTTGTTCGAAGAATATGAGAGAAGTACTTATTGAAAAATAAGTTCTTGAACGCGTCCCATTCCATGGACTCAATTTCATCTCTTGGACTCATATTCTTGATAAGATTCCACCATTGATCAGCTTCACCTTCCAAACGATATACTGCTAAGATGACTTTATCATGTTTAGAACATTGAAGAAATGAAAATATCTTTTTAGTTGTACTGATCCATTGTTCAGAAACAAGTGGATCAGAAGACCCACTGAAAGAAGGTGGACGTTGCCTCATGAAGGAATCAATAGAATATTGTTCCCTTATCTGCTCATTTGGAAGTCCGGAATGATTCATAGCTTGTGTAAGTATAGAAATAAGATTTTTCACTCCATCTCCCATAACATTTGTTTGTTCAGGAGGACAATCATTTCATTGTCCATTACATTTATCAACACGGTTCCTTCGGGTTCCAGCCATCGTCTAAAACCCAAAAAGAATAGTGTGAGAGGAAAAAATCATGGTAGGGAAAACAAAATAATAAAGGGGGAGTACCTTCAATATCTAACATCTTAGGTTTAATTCTAATATCATTACCGTAATTCTAGGACTATAACCTATACTTATACTTATCCTTAGGGACATCCCTAGACATACCTTATAAATATCTCTAGGGATCTCACTAATATTTTTGCATCCTAGTTTCCAAAGGTTGACTAAACCTTTCCTCTGATACCAACTATAGAGACCCGAAGCTTGACATATATGGACATTACTTTACTTTTTCGGAATACTTAATACATAACAAAAACCAAAACTCAAGGACCGTAATAGTTTAGTGTCTTTGGAAACTCAGAATGTAATCTTCTAATCTTGGTGAAAGATCTTCAACAACTCCCATAAAGATCTTCCCCTTTTGTTTTATTAACTAAAAACATTCTCTATTTCCTGGGGAAAACAAAACATAAAAAGGGTGAGCTCAAATGCTTAGTAAGGGAAAACATAGAGAACATAAAACAATCCATAAACATTTGAAAGAAAAAACTTGAACATTAAATCTAAACATTAAAACCTTGAGAAAAGACATAAATCTTGTAAGTAAGTAAGGAATATATCATAAAGGAACATCAATCACGATAAAATAGCATGGGAATAAAAAATGTAATTGTGGAAACCATTCAGCACTTGTTATGATTTCTATAGTAGCCAAGGCATTGCTTCCAAGACCATCTTAGTGGACAAAGTCCCTTTCTGAATCAGGTTCACTCCTCATTTCAGTCCTGTAACATTGAACTGGATTAACTTACCATTCTAGATATGTCTATCTCATGAGATATAAATCTTTACCCAATGCATTGGAGGGATATATAGGTCCCACCCATATCATAATAAAATCATTCTTACTTGTGCCACAAAATAAACATACATCATTCATAATAACCCAACGAATAAAATGGGTTTCATAAACATCATCCCATCATCACATAATCCATATAAAAGAAATGGATATCATTTCATAATAAGAAAAGTGAAACCAAGTAAATCATAGAGACATGATACTTGAAACATACACATATGAAATAATGTCATCTTAGATGAAAAATGGTTTTGATAAAACACTTGAAATGAATTCTTCAAGAAAATATCCTTTCTTCTTTAAAATCATTTTCTTTTCACAAAATGTCATGAAATTTTAAAAGAAAAGGATTTTGTTGAAAATAGTCATGAAATATTTTGGAGGAAGCTTCATGAAAATAATGCTTTATAAAACCGTAAAAATCTGTTTGCGCTGTATAAGTTAAAAAAAACATTCTTCTCATACTTTTGCCGGAAAAGTCAAAAAAGTACCTCGTAACGTAAACAAAAGAAATATTCCTTACATACCATGTAGTAAAAGTAAAAAATGGGTAAAAAGGACTTTGAACATACATTAAAACACTTTTATAAAACATGGACATGGATGATAGTAATAACCCCAGTAAATACTTAAGAATAAGCAATCTCGGATAAAAATGAGATTTACAAAATTATCCCTTACCTTAGGTCTGATATGCTTCATATGGATCCAAACCACCTGTATAATGATTTAAATAATGTCATTTATTTATTACATAATCATATTAATTGTTATGATATCATATATGTTTCAATTATTACTTTATATTACCCGCTCTTTTGTAAATTCCAAGTTAAAGCAGAGTTTTGGGTAAAATCATTTCATTTATCGTATGTCTTTCGACTTGTCGTTCTTGATATTATTACTTATATCCTGATTTAAATAATTACAGAATGTAAAACATGATTTATATATAATATATATTCATCATATACATATATATTATAGATCGATAAAAGGAATGAAATACACCGTTCATGGAGACGGTAGGCCGTACGTACGCATGAACGCTGTTTTCGTTTCCTTGTTGAATTGAATGGAATTAAGTGGATGAAATACACACATATATATATATAAATAAATCCAGTATCATTATTATGTCATATATTTCATGATTACTTATTATATATACTTTATAATCATTCATGAATGGTAAATCATTGAGAATGAATCTCATCGCGTCGTGGAGATGGTAGTCCGTACGTACGCACGAGCGATGATATCGTTCCCATAATTATTGAATTGAATTGGAGTGGATGATACAATATATCAGAATCATTATGATGTTATAATAACTATGTATAGTTATTCTTTATACCATTATACCCATCCATGTAAGGTGGTGTTGGAAAAACAAATTACACCACGGCGTGGAGACGGTATTCCGTACGTACGCACGCGCGGTGATTTCATTTTCCGTAGGATGGATAGATGGTGAAATAGGGTTGTTTAAAAATTATAATAACATATCAGTTTATTATTTATACTGGTGTTATTACTTCATAATGAAACAACTAAAGAAGAAGAAGTGGAAGAATAAATAATGTTGAAAGAATCGGTAACGGACATTACCTCTTCTTTGAAGCGCCTCTTTGAGACCTCCTCTTAGGGAACTAAAATTGGTCTTTGAAGAAGACCAGGACCTCTAGGATGTTTCTAGGGAATTTGAGAACATAATTTTGCAGGGGTTGGCCGAGCTTGAAGGCTCAAAGTGGTGTGAGGAAGAGAGGGAGGAGGTACCCTTTTATAAGGGAGGAGAGGGGCACCTTTGGAATAACGAGAAATATTATTTTATTATAAAGTCATATTCGGTTTTTAATAGCTCCAAATTGAGTTATTTCAAAGATAACTTGGGGATGGGTCGAAATACTCTCATCAAATAGAATTTAGACAAGTTTAGGGTTCTATTGTAACCTTATCATTTATATTTAACTTTAAGTTAAATAATTTTTCTTTTACCGTGTCTTCTTGTTTTCTTACACTATAAGGTTAATAAACTTACTATAATAAGCCAAACGAACCCCAAGTTGTTTATTATTAATATATATTACCTTATCTAAGTCATTTTGCCGAACATTATATTTTTAGAAATAAAATAACAATTAATAATATAATATTTGTTTTAAAAACTATTTTATGTCAATTTTGACACTATTTGGTAATTGATTTTTTTGAAAATCATAAAAGAATGATTAGTTAGAAAAACGTTAACTTAATCAATACTAAAATGTCATAGTAACCTAGAAAATTAGTGTAATTCATAAAAAGTCTCAAATTACATTTATTTGGGTATTTATAACATCAATTATGTCAATATTTCATTAATAAGATAATTACTGCATCATCATTGTGTCATAAATAAATTTAATTAGTTAATGTCTAAAAATTACAAATAAAATACCCTTATGTAGGAAATATTTTTATCTTTCTAATTAATATTTATAGTTTAATTTATCTTACGTATAACCCTATGTTAAAATTGATTTAGTTATTAAACTTTGATTTTAAATATTTTAACCCTTCTTTAAATAAATTAATAATAAATGTCCTAATCTAATAGAAGTGGGCCTAAATGGTCATATTTTATTCCTAAGGTTGTTTTTGGTCGAATTAAACTTATCCAATAGAATTAGGACATATTTTAGGGTAATAATAATATCATTTTTAACCTTAATTACCCTATTTACTTTTAATCGTGGTAAATAAAAGTAAAAAGTTATTATTCGCCAAAAATTATTTTTATCTCATTGAACCACATTTTACTTACTAACATCAACCGTGTCTCTCGGATTTTTTAAATTCCATTCACAGAAGCGGTAAAATTATGTTTTATATAAATTTTTAATTTCTCCTAGGAGGTGGGTAAAAGACGATGAAAAGTTCAATAAAATTTTTATATATCTAAAATTATTATAAAATGACTCTAACGAATTAAATTGAACTTATATTGGTATTATGTATCAATTTTTACATAAAATAAAGTTAAATAAAATAAATAATTATTTAAATAAAAATTCGGTTTTTAAATAGTAACCCAATGTTTTCACTATTCATCAAATATTGAAAGTTTTCAGAAAAATACCAAAATTTCACCCTAAGCTAATTTAGATATTCTGAATCCAAAAATGAAGTCCATTTTGAAAGATAAAATTTCAAAAAGTGGGTATTACTATTCATAATGGCTATTTCATAATAATATTATAATAATATCTCGTTTAGTGAAACTTGGTATTGCGTACAGCACACACTATCGTGGAAGGTCGCGACTACGTGTAATGCAAGCCAAGTCAGGGATGCGTGTAGTGCAAGCTCTTTTTGGTGTAGCGTACAACACAAGACATCAATAAAATTAAAAATAATATTTTTCATAAAATCTTGGGGTGTTACACCAGCTTCCATGAGCAGTGGGGAAAAGTAAAGCCGATAAGAACCAATCAAACCACCAAATGTCCAGCCAACACATCCATTCCATACCATCATCCCTGGTGTCCTCCCTGACACCCACATGCATAAACCAATGCATCTTGCCACTCCAGGCATCATCCGCTACCACAACCACATGACCTCCTTTCCACCACATATCACAACACCCCTCCAATGTCACATCAAAACACAAGATATCACAACACCCCTCCAGGGTCACAAAACAACACAAGTAGTAGGAAAAACAAACATCACATCAAGTGGGATTTTAGCCCTAATTTACAACAAGAGGGTAACTCAAAACCCTTCATGGAACTCAATCAATCAAGTTCATAATCCATCTTGAATTAACATATTCAATTCATTGGTTCCAACATAATGAACCAAAACAGTAGGCTATCACAAGGATTAAACATGCTTACTATTCCAACTTAATTAACATCAAAAAATTACCACAAGAACCAGATTCTTTTTCACTCCTCTTTATTTTTAGCCAATTAATTATCAATTAATTTCCATATTTACTTTCTTTATCAATTTCAACAAGAGTAACATGCTAACAATCAAGGCATATATATCACACTATCTAGCAAATCAAGAGGCAAACCATTATCACGGTACAAAGAAACAACATTCTATCAAGCAAATTCTTTTAATCTGGTTCATGTATTTAATTAGGTCAATTCCATTGTTATCCAAAGGGCTAAAACCTGATAACTCTATGATTTCACATAAACAATTAGAGAATCCACGAATCCCCTACCTCAATGGTTTTCGAGGAAAACCAAAAAGATCGATGAGCGCCCAAGAAACCGGGTCGATTCTCTACGAATCCTCCTTAGATCTCCTCTCCTAACACAACTAGGACCAAAGCACACCATAAACGACATCCACACACTTAGATCTACCCATAACGGGTGTAGATAAGATCCCGAGAGAAGAGGAGGAGTAGATCTTGGTAGATCTAAGAAACCAACAAAAAGGATCACTTACCTCGAGAAATCGGCTTCGATTCATGAAGAGAAGCCTCCGGATCGCCTCCAAAATGCTTGGGAGAGGTTCTTCCACCTCCAAGGAAGGGTAATCCCGAGTTATGGCTGATTAGGAGCTTAAATGAGGTGATTAAAGGCAAAAAGAGTTAGATTCACAATTTTAGGATCTAACTCTAATTACCCACACGGTTAGTCCGCACGGTTTAACAAACCACACGCTAACCGTGCGTTAGCTTCTGCCTTGACAAACACTCCTCGTACGGTTAGTCTGCACGGTTTGGAAAACTGTGCACTAACCCTCTGTTAGCCACTACCCTCAAGACCAGCCTTGCACGGTTTGGTCGCATGGTTTAGGCAAACCGTGCACCTCCCGTACGAAGGCCATAACCCTTTAGATTTCCTTAAAAGTCCACCCAAACGCACCCCCAAGTCACCTTGACCTCTCGGAACACCTCTAGAACCACATTTTCACAAAGGAATGGACTGAAGAGGTTCGGTCCATTACATCAGATACCTCTCAAAACATTCTCATCCTCGAGAATCCAAAACCCACCTAAAGAGAAAACGAAACACAGTCTGAACAACCACCCACTGAGATACCTCTCAAAATAGATAAAGCCACCGAAGCAATGAAGGATTACATCTCATAAACATGAAAGTTTCACAACCACATAAGTTACAATGATACACAAAAAGAGTTAAACATCAAAAAACTATGGGTACTGAGCATGTATTTGTGACTCACGTTCTCATGTACTCTCCTCCATGCCACCGTGTCGCCACAAGACATGAACTAAGGGGATGGAATGTCTGCACAACACCTTCTCCTTGCGGTCTTGGATCTCCACAGGTCGCTCCTCAAAGGTGGCATCATCATCGACATCAATCTCTCCCCAATCGATGATGTGGGAGTCGTCATGAAGATAACGACGTAGTTGTGATACATGGAAAACGTCATGTATCTGACTCATCTACGGGGGAAGTGATACTCAATATGCCACAGATCCAACACGAGATAACACCTCGAAAGGCCCAACAAAGCGGGTAGAAAGCTTACTCCCATGACCAAACCTTCGCTGCCCATGATGGGGAGTCACCCTCAGAAACACATGATCGCCAACATTAAACTCTAAGGGTCTCCATATTTGATAGGCATAGGATTTCTGACGATCTTTCACTACCTTCATCCTCCCACGAACCACATGAACCATCTTTGTTGTATTTTGCACTAGTTCTGGTCCAAGAATTATTGTCTCTCTGACCCTAGTCCAGCACAATGGAGAACAGCAAGGCCAGCCATACAAGGCTTCAAACGGCGCCATACCGATGGTGGAGTGAAAACTGTTATTATAAGATAATTCCACCAAGGGTAAGGGCCTCATCCATGAACCTCCAAAATCAAGAACACAAGGGCGCAACATTTCTTCAAGAGTCTGGATGGTTCGCTCTGTCTGACCATCCGTTTGAGGATGAAAAGCAGTGCTAAGTCACAGTTGAGAAACAAAAGCATGTTGGAGAACACTCCACACCCTGGAGGTAAAATGAGGATCTCAATTAGAAATGATCGTCCTTGGGACTCCATGAAGTCTCACCACATCTTCCAGATCCTGCCTTGACAAAACTTCCACTGAACTTGACTCCTTGATCGCTATGAAGTGGGATGATTTTGTTAAACGATCCACTACCACCCAAATAGCATCATGTCCTCCTGGAGCTTGAGGTAAACTTGTAACAAATTCCATTGAGATATCCTCCCCCTTCCACTTAGGAATCTCTAATGGATGGAGAAGACCACCAAGAACACGGTGTTCGGCCTTCAGCTTCTTGCATACTAAGTATCGAGACACAAACTCCGCAACAAAATGCTTCAGCCAAGGCCACCAAAACTCACTCCTCAAGGATATGTACATATTCATCATGCCAGGATGTACTGATAAGGGAGAACTATGGAACTCTCTGAGAACTATCTCATGCATCTCCAAGGGAACAAAAAACATTCCTTGATACAACACTCTGTGTTGTTCATCTTCAGACCAACCATCAGGGGCCTCGCCACAAACAACTCGGTCTCTTCAGACCTCCACATAAAGATCCTCCAACTAGGACTCTTCCACCTTCTGCATCAGGGATGACTGCACCATCATCTGAAAAAGACAACCTCTTCCCCCAACTTCTCACATGTCAAGATGCAAAGCTGACAGTTCCTCAATTACTCTCCAAGAATCACCGGATTCACACACAGCATCACTACATGACTTTCATCTCAGCGCATCAGCTACGAAATTCCATTTTCCAGGTGTATACGATATTTCAAAGTCATATTCCTGTAGTAACTCCATCCACTGACGCTACTGCAAGTTCAAGTCACGCTGGGAGAAAACATACCTCAAACTCTTATGATCAGTGAAAACCACAAAGTGTTCACCAATGATGTAATGTTTTCACAACATCATAGAAAACACCAAAGCTGCTAACTCAAGATCGTGGGTGGCATAGTTGCGTTCATGGGGACATAACTGCCGAGACCCATAAGAAACAACAGACTTCCACTGCATGAGAACACAGCCTAACCCCATAAGTGAAGCATCGCAGAAAACATCAAACTGAACTCCCTCAGTTGGAAGAAAAAGGACTAGAGCACTTACTAACTTCTCCTTTAGATACTCGAAGGTTGACTGGCACTGATCAGTCCATATTAAGGCCTTATCATTCCTGGTCAAATCTGTTAGAGGAGTCGCAACCCATGATAAATTGGTTACGAACCTCCTATAGTATCCTGAGAGACCAAGGAAACTTCGCACCTCTAAAACTGTCTTGGGGGATTCCCAAGACACAAATGCTTCTATCTTCAATGGATCTATAGCAACACCCTGTGGGGATACCACATTCCCCAAGAAACGGACTTCTCGGGCCCAAAACTCACACTTTGACAACTTCTCAAACAGCTGATGTCGACAAAGAACTCCCAAAATAGCTTTTCGATGCTTTGCATCCTCCTCTTCAGATGTGGAGTACACAAGGATGTCATCGATTAAGACTACCACAAACTTGTCCAGGAACTCACAGAACACAACATTCATTAATCCCATGAACATAGCTGGAGCATTCTTCACATTTAACGACATTACAACGAACTCATAATGCCCATGACAACAATGGAAAGCAGTCTTCGGAATGTTCTCATCCTTCACACACATCTGATGATATATTGACCGCAAGTCAATCTTGGAGAACCAACTTGCACCCTCTAGTTGATCGAATAAGTCAACAATTCGTGTAAGAGGATAACGATTCTTTATTGTCACTTTTTTTAAGTGACGATAATCGGCACACAACCGCAAACTACCGTCAGCCTTCTTCACGAACAGAACAGGTGCACCCCATGGTGACACACTTCGTCGAACAAAACTACACTACAAAAGACCATCAAGCTGTATATGTATCTCTCGTAACTCAGAAGGGGCCATCTTATATAGGGACATAGAGATAGGAGACACTCCTGGTTGTAGCTCGATCTCGAACTCGATCTCTCGTCAAGGGGGTAATGCTACAACATCTTTTGGAAAGACATCAGGGTACTCCTCTACGACCCTTGGAAACAATAACTACTGAACCTTTGAAGAACCCAACATCAAATCGGCCATCATGGACGATAAGGATGGAATGCGCTTATGACCCATCTGAGGATCTCACTCACCAACAAACACCACCTTCTCTTCATCGGCACCAAGGAAAACAACCTTCTTCCTGAAGCAATCCACAATAGCCTGCACCGAATACAACCAATCCATTCCAAGGATGAAATCATATGGTTGAATTCGTAAACATAGGAAATCACCCTAAGAGCGGTGTTTCCTGAACATTAGCTCACAGTCTCTGCATACTTCAAACAAGTTAGCTCGACCTCCAACTGGTGTAGTCAACGCCAAGGGCACTGGAAGCCTCTCTACCTCAAGTCCCAAGGCATGGACAAGGGTAGGCGATATGAAGGAGTGTGTCACTCCTAAATCAAACAAGGCATACATCAAGGTAGAAAACAAGGAAAGGGTACCTTGAACGACATCTGGCTCATTTGGTGCTGGCAATTCTAGAGCATGAAGCTAACCACAGCCTCCTCCATGGCCTCTCTGACCCTAATGACTACCACCACCACAGCCGCGCTCTGCTCTCTGAGGACAGGGAGCTTCATGGGGTTGTCCTCTGCCCTCCCCATCTACCCTCTGGTGATTTAAAGCTGGTGAAAAATACTGTTGTTGCCTCAGCTGGAACTATCTCAAAGGAGGAACCTGGAGCAGAGCGCCCGGTACACGATGACTGCTCTGAAAGGTCGGGCACTCGCGCTGCTAATGGCCACAACCACCACAAGAAAAACAAGTTTCTGATCCCTTGGCATAGGCCTGAGAGTTTCTACCTCCGTAGAAACGAGATGTGAAGGGCTGGGACCACCCCCGGCTGAATGGAAACTCTTCTGTCCTAAAAACCAGGATCCCCGGACCACAGCTCTGCTCCGTGCGGAATTGTGCTGATTCCCCTCTCATGATGATCCAGTCCTGGCCAAAGTCCTCTCAACAACCTCCAACCTCGCCAACACCTCATGATATGTCTTCAGCATAAATGGGGTGACCTGGAACTAGATCTCTGGATACAAAGCCTCCTCGAAATGCCTCACCCTGGCCTCCTCATCTGGTAACAGGTCCAAAGAATATCGTAAAAGGTTCCTGAAACGGATTCCAAAATCTCAAACACTGGAGCTCCCCTGCTGAAGGGTAAGAAGATCCTGATGACTGGATAGTTTTGCATTCGAAGAAAGGAACTAAACTCTAAACATGTCTCTGAACTCCTCTCATGAGATCGCTGACTCCTCATGATCCCTGAGGAACAAGAGCCACCACTGCCTTGCTGCTCCACGCAACATTGTCACAACCAAGGACACCCAGTACTCCTTCGGAGCACGGATTGAACTGAAGCCTATCTCAACCTCCTACAACCAGTCTTTTGTGACTACATCTGAAACGTATCCCTCATACTTCTGCAGACTATGGCATTGAAACTCTCGAAGTGTATTCCTCCAAGTGTCGTCGAGTCGACCTCCACCCTGCGGCGATCTGCTGGGACAGCCTGCTGGACATCTTCTACGCAAACCTGACGAGGACGTCGACCAGGATCCATACCTGTAAAATAAAAAACCATTAGAGATCCTAAGTCTGGAATATGGAAGACTCAACATTAATTAATTAATTGTTTTCTTTCATTTTTGTAGGTTAACTTATCCCAAGGTCTATCTATTCAAACACAGGCACAAAGTAGAATGATGCATGATCCTTTCCTAGGTCTCTACCCTGCAACTATTATCACCCTGTTTAGTAGCCATTGTAAACATAAAGGTCTATACATCATATCATAGGGGGCCCTAAATGCCTATGTCTCATCCGGTCTCCAGTGTTTACCTCACTTTCTAAACATGAATGGCATCATTTCCCTACCAACCCATGCAACCTCACATGTGCCTAACTCCAAACTCCATCCTATCCCTCAACCAGACCTCTGATACCACTTTGTCATGACCCCCTCCCCACAAATTGTACCCCTCCTGGGCCGGCAATGTGAGAAGGGAGATAATGACCCCCGAGTCCTGCCTCCAGTAGTCCCCGGGTTGGCGACTAGCACCGAGGGTATAGTAAACACACAAATGGGAGGCGTTACCCTCTAAGAGAACACATGTGTAAGAGAGAGATAAGATAGACACCAACCAACTCCAAATCAGAACTGAAATATAAAAGAAACCCATGTACATATATGAAATTCCATGAAAAAGTACAACAACTGAAAGGGAAAACTACAAGTCCCCAAAAGAAAGTAAAACAGCAGCGATGGCAAGCCCGAACAGCTCCTCCAACCACAAGCTAGTGGTAACCAGCTTGATCTCTAACCTGCTCCAAGTGAACTGAAAAATAGTTTATATATACGTAGGGTGAGTATAACAGTATACTCAGTAGGATCCTCCCCAAATCCTCTCATGAAAAAGTAAAGAAATCATGCTAAAGCACAGTGAATAACAGTGAAACGAACTCATCCGCTAAGCAGGTATACTATGTTCCCAGCCTCACCATGGATACTCTCACCAAGTAACGCATACAATAATATATCATATAGAAAAGGATATCAAGGGTACCCCGCTACTACTTCCCCACTGGTTTGAAACTTTTCCCCAACAACATACGTCCTGTGCATCTCTCTCCAAAGGCTTACCCACATATACCTGGGCTAAGCTCCAAAATCTGCACCTCATGCATCACAAAGGCTTGCCCGCAGACACCTGGGCTAAGCACCACACCATCCTCACAACCAAAAGTAACCAGTTAGGTTCTGGGAGCCACCATATCCTACATAACATGTATCATACGTCGGGTATTGTACCTCAATCCATTACAGCCCATACACTACGTAAGGATCCTCAAGCCATCATAGCCTATTCACGTTACACCTATAGTAGTCCATAGGATACTACATCCAGAATATATGCATGGAAATAACCACAAGCCATTTCAGCCCTCTACACACATATATGGGGAAAACTAATCGTTGTGCCAACGAAACTAGTATCTACCAAGAGAAGAGAGAGGGGTCAAAGGGGGTAGTCAGCCATTCACCCTCCCATCAGAATGTTAGGGAAAATTCCCCCCTAGGGATCAGAATCCCCGGGGTGTCAGTTTCCCTTACTGATAGGGTGGAGTAGCATATAGAAATAAAAAAAGTACAGAATATATATAACTCACAAACACACTATGGGCATAACCTATTCTTATCCTCAACTGCAGCTAACGTCTCTCGGACTCCAGGATGCTATTTCTAAGACTATGAATCCTGTAAGCACACCACCAGTTAAAAAATTCATTAGGTTACTTCATTCCCTTTTCATCAATTACACTTTACGTTAATTAATTATTTTCACTTTAATTAACCATGAACAAAAACCACATTTAAAATTCATTAACATTACACCCAAAGTCAATTGTTCCTTCAAAAGATCACAACCTCATCATTAAATTCTAGCCTCTCCATCCCCGTGGATTATCACCATTTATTCAAAATTTCATTTCAGAATTACTTTCCCATATTCTCAGGCATTCTAGAAAAGAATCATATGCTACTAAGCACAAGGGGCTCAACACGGTGAGTAGATATACTACCCGTCGAGTCTTTTCTGCCTATAGCAAGAGCGTAGGCTCATTCTCCCTCGAGAGGCTAAACACGGAAAGCACGTGGCATAACCCGCACGTCTTCGTCCATTTCGGAATAAGGGTAAGCAAAACTAGCTGCCATGAGTAGTGGGGAAAAGTAAAGCAGATAACAACCAATCAAACCACCAAACATCCATCCAACACATCCATTCCATACCATCATCCCTGGTGTCCTCCCCGACACCCACATGCATAAACCGATGCATCTTGCCACTCTAGGTGTCATCCGCTGCCGCAACCACAAGGCCTACATACCTCCACATATCACAACACCCCTCCAGGGTCACATCACAACAAAAGATATCACAACACCCCTCCAGGGTCACAGCACAGCACAAGTAGCAGGAAAAAAACATCACATCAAATGGGCTTTTATCCCTAATTCACAACAAGAGGGTAACTCAGAACCCTTCAGGGAATTCAATCAATCATTTTTATAATCCATCTTGAATTAACATATTCAATTTTTTGGATCCAACATAATGAACCAAAATAGTAAGCTATCATAAGGATTAAACATGCTTATTTTGCCAACTTAATCAACATCAAAAAAATTACCACAAGAACCAGATTCGTTTTCACGCCTCTTTATTTTTATCCAATTAATTATCAATTAATTTCTGGGATTATTTTCTTTATAAATTTCAACAAGAGCAACATGCTAACAAGCAAGGCATATATATCACACTATCTATCAAATCAAGAGGCAAACCGTTATCACGGTACAAACTAACAACATGTGATCAAGCCAATTCTTTTAATCCAGTTCATGTATTTAATTAGGTCAATTCCATTGTGATCCAAAGGGCTAAAACATGATAACTCTATTATTGAAAATAAACAATTAGAGAAGCCACGAATCCCCTACCTCAATGGTTTTCGAGGAAAACCACAACGATCGATGAGCGCCCAAGAAACTGGGTCGATTCTCCACGAATCCTCCTTAGACCTCCTCTACTAACACAACCAAGACAAAATATAACCATAAAAGACATCCACACACTTAGATCTACCCATAACGGGCGTAGATCTAAGATCCCGAGAGAAGAGGAGGAGTAGAACTAGGAAGATCTAAGAAACCAACAAAAAAGATCACTTACCTTGAGAAACCGACTTCGATTCGTGAAGAGAAGCCTCTAAATCGCCTCCAAAATGCTTAGGAGAGGTTCTTCACATCCAAGGAAGGGTAATCCCGAGTTATGGATGATTAGGGGCTTAAAAGAGGTGATTAAAGGAAAAAGGAGTTAGATCCACAATTTTAGGATCTAACTTTAAGTGCCCACACGGTTAGTCCGCACAGTTTAACAAACTGTGCGCTAACCGTGCATTAGCTTCTGCCTCGACAAACACTCCTCACATGGTTAGTCTGCATGGTTAGGCAAACCGTGCACTAACCGTGCATTAGCCACTTCCCTCAAGACTAACCTTGCACGGTTTGGACGCACGGTTTAGGCAAACCGTGCGCCTCCCGTGCGAAGGCCATAACCCTTTATATTTCCTTAAAAGTCCACCCAAACGCACCCCCAAGTCACCTTGACCTCTCGAAACACCTATAGCACCACATTTTCACAAAGGAATGGACCAGAGAGGCCCGGGCCATTACATACGCAGTTTTATTGGCTTAGCAGGTTATTATAGGCGTTTCGTGCAGAATTTTGCCCGACTAGCTAACCCGCTAACGAAGCTCACACATAAAGGGGTTAAATTTGTTTGGACAGAATATTTTGAAGAATGTTTCGAAGAACTAAATAGAATATTATTCAATGCTCCTATATTGACTCTACCATCGGGGAATGACGGGTTTTTTATTTATAGTGATGATTCAAAGAAAGGACTTGGTTGTGTCCTTATGCAAAATGATAGGGTTATTGCTTATGCATCACGACAGCTAAAAATTCATGAGAAAAAAAATATACTACTCATGATCTTGAGTTAGATGTTGTAATCTTTTCTTTAAGGATATGGAGACATTATCTCTATGGTGAAAAATGTGATATTTATACTGATCAAAAGAGTTTGAAGTATATTTTCTCACAGAAATAACTCAACATGAGGCAAAGGATATAGCTTGAACTACTCAAGGATTATGATTGCATAATACACTACCAACCAGGGAAAGAAAATAAGGTGGAAGATGCTTTGATCAGAAAGGATCATGGAGTTTTGAACATGATGAGAGTTGAAAGGGATCATATTTTCATGGATCTAGTAAAGATGGGTATGGGAATAACCATGGAAGGTGAAACATCAATGTTTTTTCAAATGGATTCCAAACCATCTTTATTGGAAAGGATAAAAAGTTCTCAGGCTGATGATGAGGTGTTTCAAAAGAAGATTAAAGCAGTGAATTATGGGAGATTGAGTGACTTCATATATGAAGATGGAATTCTGAAATTTGGGAAGAGACTTTGTGTTCCCGATATACCTAATCTAAAAAGGGAATTGTTGGATGATGCTCACAGTTCCAATTTCTCTATACACCCTAGTAGCACTAAGATGTATAGAGATTTGAAGGAACATTTTTGGTGGGGTAACATGAAGAGGGGGATTGTAGATTTTGTGTCAAGATGTATGGTTTGTCAACAAGTGAAAGCTGGAAGGCAATAACCTAGAAGAGTATTTCAACCTCTTCCTATACCTGAGTGGAAATGGGATAATATCACGATGGACTGTGTCATGGGACTACCAAATACTCCTAGAAGGAATGATACAATATGGGTCATTATTGATCGTCTTACCAAGTCAGCACATTTTATTTCTATAAGAGATGATCTACCACTTGAACGTCTAGTAATACTATATATTAATGAAGTTATGAGACTTCATGGAGTATCCCTATCAATTTTTTCTAATTTTGATCCACGTTTTACATCAAGATTCTGGAAAAGTATTCGGAAGGCCCTAGATACTGATCTTCGTCTGAGCAATGCCTACCACCCACAAACTGATGGACAATCAGAACGGACTATTCAAACATTGGAATACATGTTGAGGTCTTTTTCACTTTATTTTCAAGGAATGTGGGATCAGTATTTATTTCTCTTATAATTTTCCAACAACAATAGCTTCCATTAAAGTATTCAGATGGCACCCTATGAAGCATTATATGGGAGGATATGTCTTACACCAACTTTTTGGGATGGTGTTGTTGAAAGAAAGCTCGTGGGCCCAGAAATTGTTGAAGAAGCAACGTAAAAGGTGAAGATTATCCAGAACCATATCAAAATAGATCAAAGTAGGAAAAAGAGATATGCAGATAACTGAAGGAATTATTTGGAGTTTCAAGAAGGTGATCACGTTTCCTTAAAGGTATCTCTATGGAAGGGTATTATATGATTTGGTAAGAAGAGAAAATTAAGTCCCAGGTACATCGGACCGTTTGAAATTCTGGACCGAATTGGAGCTGTCGCTTACCGTTTGGCAATGCCGCCAAGTCTCTCTAAGGTTCACAATGTGATCCATGTTTCAATGTTAAGAAACTACATGCTAGACCCAAAACATGTACTCACTTATAAAGAAGTAGAACTTGAGCCCGATATATCTTATTGTGAAGAGCCTATCAAGATTCTTGATACTAGAGAACATGTATTTAGAAATTGGATGACTCAATTGGTAAAGGTTCTATGGAGGAACCATAAAATGGAGGAAGCAACATGGGAGTCAGAGGAGCTTATGTTAAGGACATACCCGAATCTTTTTAGTTAATATTCTGTGAATTTTGAGGACGAAATTTTTCTAAGGAGGGGAGAATGTAACACCCCATGGTTTTGAAAATAAATATATAATGCAATTTTATAATCTATCCATTAAACATAACTTTTCCTCTTATATGTTTTGAATTTCGAAAAATGGTCATCTAGAGTTGTGTTTAGTAAGTCATTTGGAGTCTGATAGAACAAACTTGATTTTTGGTGAATAGTAGAATACCCTTATTAATAGTAATATTAATAGTAATATGACCCTTATGAATAGTAAATAATATTATTATTTTATTTTCTTAAGGAAATAAGATAATGAGATCTTAATTAGTTGTTCAATGAGAAATAAAACTAATTGCACTTTAAGATTGTTGTTTTTCGAATTAACAATGACCTTATTTAAAAATTAAATTAATAATATTTAGAAAATTATTTTTGAAAAATGGATTTCAATTTTGAATTATACACGTCAAAAAATTGTAGGGTGAATTTTTTGGATTTTTTTTGAAATTCTAGAATTTTTGATGAATAGTGAAATATGATAAAATACCGTACATACAAATTATCAGTTAAATACACTATTGATGACAACACAAGTGATGAAAGGCCACTTGTTTCTAAATCACATGAAATTATTACAATTAGGGGTCACATGAAACAAAACTATTGGTTGGCTTGAGGGAAATAATAAAATAATGAATTAAATATTCAAAATTTACTCCTCTCCTCCACTATAAAAACCCCTCGCCACTCCCACTTCTCTTCACTCCTATAATCCTTAAAGCTCCTCAAAGTTCTTCCCAATTACCCTTCCATAGTATCTCCTCACTTTCCCCACATCCTAGAAGCTTCTGGTATTTCCAAAAGACCAAAACCCCTTCCCTTAAGGAGTTTCTCAAGGAGGTTATTTCAAGAGGTAAAGCACCATTCTTTTTCATTTGGTTTCATTTCAATTTATCTACTTTTGCTATCCTCTCCTCACCTTCTCTATTTAAATGATCATGATAACTCGAGTATCATCTATATACTATAATTATATCATTTTAATGGAATAACCATCATAAATATTCTTACTCCCTCCCTTTTATTTTTTATAAACGAAATCAACATCCATGAAGTTCCAATTTATTGCCTTCGTGGACAACAAAGTTTCGTTCTTCAATTTTTTCTTCATTAATGGTCATGAAACCATATTTATGGTTGCACCAGACTATAAAAAATGTATTATAACATAATTAATATTCAGGAACCAGAATATGTACATATAATTATGTTATGTGACAAAACTAGTTCATAATAATCCAAATACCGCCGAATAATCGAAGTGGTTGTCATCTAATGATTCTTCCTCATTCCATGTAACCAAATGATATAAATTACCATTAAAAATTATTTATGTTAATAAATAATATATAATTCCAATCCTGGAGATTTATAACCTTTCCACATGAACTCCATTACTTAAAAACAAGTGAACCGATTATAAAGATAAAGAAAACGAACACCCCGAAAGAATGAAATTCAATATAATAACTTGGAAATAAAGTTATAAATGAACTAAAAAGAATTATTATAAACTAAATACATTTATAATAGGTTCTTAAATAATTTATTAATAAGTATAATTTCATATTCCAGGAGCTTATGTTCAAGATAGGAACACGTTTGGAGTTAAGGTAAGGGTTTTCCACCCGAACTTCCATTTTCATTCGGGATACTTTCATTGTCTAAATAACTCAATGAAATTCTCATGTATTGTTATGTACACCTCATATATTCTTCTTGAGTGTCATATATATGTTTAAAAACCAGAATCCTTCCTTATTTTATGGATAGTTACACGTTTTAAAAGGAAATTTTAAAATTGTTTCCAAAATACAAGCCTGATTCAAGGGAATTTCTCCAATTCATATCTATTTACAAGGGCACACTATAATATACATTTGAAAACCATTATCTTTATAAAAATACTCATTTTATTATGAAATAATATTTTTCTTTACTTTTTGTTTTATACAAATATTTTCCAAAAGAACTCTTCTTTTCAAAATAAAAGTGTATTTATCTCAAAATTGCTTAATGATTTTATAAGAGTATTTTTGTTTGATTCAATGCTCTTATTGATTCCATGGTAATTATTAGGTTTAATCATTAATGAATTAATATATCATATCTTATTTAATGGTTTATGACTAACTCTATTGTGGATGATCTATCCTAAAACCATTCACCAAATTACTCAGAATGGTTCGTGTTTTATGTTTAATGATTGGGGAAAGTTAGTTACATTTCATATGATAGTTTCAATATAAATGTATATGTTGTTTATGTTGATCCCCACTCATATGAGGAATGAATTGGACTTATTATGTGCTGGGTGGGGCCCACTATAGCCCTTCATATTCATTGGTAGGTCTCGTGAGACAAACTATGGTCTTGGCACGAGGCCTTGACAAAATGATTATTTTATGGTCCTAGCACAAGACTTGGATGGTATGGTTATGATGTCTGGCATATGAACTTACCTCATTATGAAGCTTGTAATTGAAAGTTCATGTGGTTATTCGACTAGTACAATACCAATGATTATGTTTTATTATGTCATTATTTATTCAGGTCATATTTCTGGCATAATGTGTTCAAGTTCATTATTAAAGGCATGTGTTTTCAATTATTCACCATGTCTGATGATTATGCTATCTTCCGCTGTATTTCTTACTCTTACAGAGCATTTGAGCTCACCCCTTTCTTATGTTTCATTTTTCTAAGGACAAGAAGAAGTAAATTATGAATGACATGCAAGTATAATCTAGGAGACATGATGTTGCTAGTTGAATAATTTAGTGTTGTTTTCCCTTCATGTTGTAATTTTAAACTTATGTATGTAAATTGTTTCCAATAATACTAAACTACTCGGTCTTTTGGGATTCGTATTCCTTGTATGTATTCCAACATAATCAAATAAGGAACCAAATCTAGGAAACTAGGGTCGGTTCCTTACAGAAGGTCCTCCGCAGAGCACCCATGGGGGCTTACCCCGTGTGCCAGGAATGATCGACCACGAGAGCCTATCTCCTGATGCGTGTTAGGGTAGCCCTCCACTTGACCTGAATATAAAATCATAAGAATTTCCTCCCCTTGTTTTCGTCTTCCCTAATGGTCTTTACCAGGTTATACGTTGTATATATGCTTCTCCTTGTAGTCGAACATCGATTCATGATGGTATTCCTCACCATGATGACAGTCATTGCGAAGGACCTCCCCATAATGGCAGTTGTTGTGAAGGCCCAACCCATAGTAACATAAAGCAATGGGAAGGTCCTCCTCTCATTGAAATACATCATAAAGGCCCTCCCCAGGATGTACAATGCATATATTCTCCTTGCAGCCAGGTATCAAGCTGTGATAGTCGTCCTCGCCATCATAGCAGTCATCTAGAAGCCCCTCCCCTCAGTGAAATCAAGTAGAAAGAAGGTCCTTTCCTCCTTGTGGACTACCCTAAAGGTCTTCCCCAAGGTATACACCATAGGGATACTCCCCATGTTTGGGAATCAAGTTACAATGGTAGCCCTTTCCATTTGTAGCACCAATTGGGAAGGTCCTCCCCACAATCAAAATTCATATTGGTGAGAAGGCCCTCCCCTTGTCAGGACAAATGTGAGAAAGCCCCTCTATGATGAGGTGCTTAGAAATATGGTTCCGGACATATCAGGCCCTCTGTCTATGATGAGTAATACCCTCTCTCAATTGGAGGACTGTCCAGGGCCATGCTCATCTTCTGAGCCACCCCCGCACCGCTCACATATCAATGAGGCTCTCACCAGCCTGGCAACTTGGAAAGAAATTATTAAGAAGTATTCAAGCTAGGAATATAATGTAGAGGAGTCCCTGAAAGAACAACAGCATGATATGTTTCTTGTGAGAAGAAAACTAGCAATGTATAATATACCAGTGATGTATTTTCCTACGACCACTTCTCACTTCGACATACCAAGGAGGTTGTCTGGGGAATGTATGCATGACATTCACCTTAATATATGGATGACTCTTCACTAGATAAAAGAAAATTTCTTTCCCTACAAAGTGTAACACCCCAAGATTTCATAGTAAGTTATTTTCTATAAAGTAATTCAATAGCTTGCGCTACACACAACACCGAGTTAGAGCGCACCACGACTTACCAAACTAGTTGTTCAAAAAGCGGTTATGAATAGTTTTAACTAAATTTTGAATTTTATATACTCCATATAATTTTAGAATCCATATTATGTGTTTTTAGACATAATAAAAGTACAAATTCAATTTTTCAGATAAAAGAAGTATTTTTCAAAAAATTCAATTTACCGCCTTTTAACGGAGAACCATTTTTAAATACAATATTTGAAACTTTTTTATATTCAATTTTACAAAATAATCTTCTTATTTAGAATTGACATATACAAATTTAGTTTGTATAAAATTTTTGTGTTTTTCTGATAACTTTCATATGTTGATGAATAGTGAAAAATACAAAAGTTTAATTGAAAATAAATTTTTTAATTAAAATAATTTATAGTGTTAAATTATAATTTTTAATGGTTTTAAAGTATAATTATATTATATTTTTACCATTTAATCTATTTTTGTTCATTTTCAGTAATTTCACTTTGAAATTGGACACAAATAAGTGCCAATCTTTTAATAGTTATTATTTATTAAAAACATGCTCTTTATTTTGAAAATGGGAATTAATTTTAAATTAATTTCTACCACTTATGTGTTTTGAATTTGGAAAAATGGATTCCATATTTTGAATAATGTGGTCCAAATTGTGTAAATAGGTAACTTTTATTTTTATACATTATGAATATTTACATCAGTAAATATTTTATTTACCGTGGTTAAAGGGGTAAATCCTTTAAATAAGGGTAAAAAAATAATATTATAATAATATTAAATTACCCTAAAATGTGTCCTATTCCTATTGGTTGATATATATCTGACCATGGGAATCCTTGGGTTGAGTTTGGGACCCAATGGATCCACTTGAGAGTGATAATGACACTATATATTAATTATTTTAAAGTAAAGACAAAAATGACATAACCATATATCTTTTAGTAAAACAATTTTTACATACTGTTATATAAGTTATATTTTAGACTATAAATATTAATTTAAAATATAAAAATATTTCATACATCATGGTATTTTTTTTAAATTTTTAGACATAAAATAAATAAAATTATTTACGACACAATAATGATGCAGTGTTTACCTAATTAATAAATGATTTAAATAAATAAGATTATAAAATTTTAAAAAATATAAAAAACCTATCAAATTATTATTGGATGATTTTATTTCAAACATTATTCATCTTATCTTCGACTTTAATTAGTTTTGGACCTTTAGAAACTGAATATCATTATATAATAAAATAATATTTTCAAACTTTCATAAAGAGCCCCTCCTCCCCTTTATAAAACTACCTCACTTATAACCCATCTCTCAAAACTCTAAAGCCCCTTGGATCATCCAAACTCTACCCAACTAATATCCTTACATACCTATCTTCCTATTAGAATCCTTAACTTAGGAATAAGGCACTTCAAGGAAGCCTTTTTGTTCAAACCAAAGGGAGTTACGCGATTTAAAAGTAGCATCTCCTCTTAAGTTCCTTTCTTTAATTTTACTTCTCCAACCCCCTAAAATCTCTTTATTCGTTTCTTTTATAAAAAAACAAGTATAATCAATATACTAGGTTGTTTTTATAAGAATTATTTGAACTAAAATTACACACACCTCCATCTAATGTGTATAGAACATACTGTTTCTGTGGACGGAGAACTACTGCCTCACAAAATGATGATAGTTGAATCTTCTACTACCAACTATTATGGTGGCAATTATGATGGAACTATAATTATATATGATATTTATGATATTTTTTTATCTATATTCTTCTTTAATTCCCTTTTATATCATACCCGTATTCTTTCCATGTTGTATATATACAATAATTTCATTTGAGGAAGTGCGGACTACCGCCCCCTCAAAGTGATATGAATCATTCATACCATACATGGAACATATAAAGGATGGTGTTAATTAAAATACATAACATATATAAAATATTATATTATAATTTAATAATAATATACCTTTGTATCATTTTTTTTCTTTCCTTTTAAAATAAAAAAATGGATGTAGTGTTCTTGCGTACGTACGGATTACCGTCTCCACGAACGCGATGAGATTCATTCCCCATCGTAACCATTAAATAATAATTTCCATTTGATTATTAAAAATAATATTTAATAACACAATATATTTCTATATATGAATCTAATACATCCTATCCATAATAAACATGACTTACGTAACAAAACATATAAATGAAAACGAATCAATTAACACACAAAATAATGATACTACTAAAATATTTTTAACAAATCAATACTAAAAGATCATGCATGATATAATATTTATGTATGTAGTTCTTGTATAATTTAATAACAATTATTTAACTATTATACATGAGGTTAATGTACCCTCAACCAAAGAAAAGTACAAGGTAAGGACTTTTAATTCTGTGAGATTTCCATTGTTCACCACCTATTTATTACATGTGGTGTATTTTGTACTGCCATTTGATATATATTATCATGATTATCTTTGTATTAATAGTATTCTGTGATTCATTTTTTGGTTATTAACTTTTTTTCATACGACTATATTGATTACAACATGGTAAGAGGTTTTCATCTCCCTTCTTATTTCTATGAGATTCATGCTATATTACCACTATTTCCTTTTATGTGGTGTATGTACTACCCATGATTGTATTCCTTATGTAATATAATTTAATTTATGTGTATTTACATCTTCATTTTATGATCCTTCTTTCATGGGTTTTATGTTTCGTAAGTCACTGAATCGATAATGGAATTTCTAATTTCTATTTCCACACATTGGGTTTTACGCAAACTTCATTGATTATTTTACTCCAAAATTATGTTTTAAATCACTATTTATTTATTTATTTAGTACTTTCCACTCCCCTTTGTGTGGTTATTATTTTGATACACATAATCACTCCATTGATAAATTCTCAAGTCATCGATATGAACTTGATAAGAGTAATCATAACTCAATTTTCATTCATTGAGTTAAACATCCAAGTCATTGGTGTGTTGTTACAAGAATATGTGTGAATGTACTCTGATTGTTTTACACTGAATATCCAATCATATTTAGTGTATTTATATTTTTCTCACATAATTATGTCAATTATATATCCTTAACCTAAAGATATGGTCTTTATAAGGGATTTCATCTCAACTTACATTCCATTGAGACTTCTTTGTTGTTATGCACCAATTCAATTTTATTTTGTGTATATAATATACTTTGACATAATATATCATGAATCCCTTTATTATCATGATATTATTAAGTTTTTATTACCTAATTTATTTTTATTCAAGCATCTCTCATTTGGTTAGGAACTCTAACTAAAATATCGTGTTTAATGTTTCAAAAATTTATTCTTCTACATCTTTCTCATTAATGTCCATGTTTTAAAAATGGTTTTAAGGATTTATTTATGTGGATATTAATGTTTTAAATTTAAAATTATTTTTAAGAATTTCAAAATGTTATGGGAAACTTTGATTCAAAAATCTATTTGAAACAACTTCTTGATAAATAAGGATACTTTTAAATGTTTTTAAGAAAAAGGGGGATATTTCACTCAACTAGTTTTGATGATTATTTTCATCTATGTTAATATCCTTCATTATTCTTGATTGAGGTTAATTTATTATAATAAAATCTTCGAAATTGTATTGAATGAGTTATGTTTTACTGTGGATGTTCTATTTTTATACCATTCATGGTTTATGGTTGAATTATTGACATGTCGTATGCTAGTTTTAATACGAATGTTTATATTATGTTTCACCCTTTCATATGAGGAATGAATTGGACTTAGTAAGTGATGGGTAGAGCCCGCAATATCTCATCAATGCATTGGTAGGTCTCATGAAACAAACTAGGGTCTTGACCCAAGGCCTTGAAAAAATCTTATTTGTAGTCTTGGCACAAGTCCTTGACTATGTGGTTATGAAGTCTGGCATTATGCATTATATCATTATGAAATTGGATATTGATATTACATGTGATTATTAGACTAGTATAATATCCATGTGAATAAGTAAATGGTATTTTTTGATTTATCTTTGTCATATTATGCAGATTTTTAAGTTTAAAAGGCTTGTGTTCTGGTCTTATACATTACCTTAAATGTTTATTCTTATTTATGACAGTTTCTGCTATATTGTTATCCTTACAAAGCATCTGAGCTCACCCATTTCTTATGTTTTATTTTTCCCAGGATTCAAAGAAGTATATTTTGATTAACCTGCAGGAATGGGATAAGGGATATAAGAGTTTTCAAATGGGACACAATGTTGTTTTTTTATTTCATGATGTAATGTAAAACCGATGTATGTATCTAGTAATTCTAAGGTTACTAAACTGATTGGTCTTTCGGGACTTGATTCCTTCTAATCATGCCAATGTATTAAAATAATGCACTAGATCTGGGATTCTGGGGTCGGGGCATTACAGTTGGTATCAGAGTAAGTTTAGTACAAACCTTGGAAGATAGATTTAGAAAAAAAACTCTGATTAGGAAACACTACCCTAAGATAGAAATTGGGGGTTAGTATAAATGAACATCCAAAAAATTTGGTAATGTTAATATTATGTGGTTTTTCTAAGCAATGCATCCATCTCTAGATACAAGCAGGTAGAGGCGGCTCTGGAAAAGATGTACCTAGGAGTGAAAACTCCAACAAGGAGTTTTGAGCTTGACCCGGGGTATCCTGGTACACAATAACTGGCATTTCTACACTCTTGGTTATGACACTCCTGGGGGATATGCTTAAGATAATTCACATTTTCTTTACTAAACAATTTTAAGGATTTTCATATATGATGAGAATAAATAACCTTGGTTAATTCTAAGGTGTTTTAGATTGAAAATAAGGTGTTATGATTTTCTCTATATTATTTTATGACTCAAACTATGATTTCTTGTGTTAGTCAATGGCTGGATTCCTAGGAAGTTATAGTAACATTGAACATGATGTACAAGGTGGACATGGTGGTGAAAATGTGCAAGGAAATGGAATAATGATAGGTGTAAAAGATATCGTGTTCATGCTAAATCAATTTTCCAAAAATATGATCAACAACATATATAATAACCAACTCCCAGACTCAACAAAGAAGATAAAGGTGGTGAATGATAAGAGCTCCAGAAGTGGAGACCATGGAGAAAAGAAAGTTCAATTTCCATCATGTAAGAAATGTGGTTGGAGACACCTAGGTAAGTGTCTCAATGAAACAAATAAATGATTTATTTGTGGGAAAGAAGGACATAAAGTAAAGAATTGCCGAGGAAAAATGAAGAGTACTATGGAAGAAAATAAAAATGATCCTAAAAATCCATTTATAGTCATTTACCATAAATTTATGGGACCTGGGCATTACCCAAGTGAATGAACTATTCTATAGGATAACCTCTTGGCCAATGAAGAACCTATGTGGAAATAAATAGATGGTGAAATGTTTAAAAGTATTAGTGTTCTTTGTTGATGGGATTACTTTGGAAGACTTTTCTCTTGTATGTGCAACCCTCCACTTTGGTATGTGAAAATGCTATTTTATGAAGAATTATCTTTTATATTGTTGATATAGTTATAAATAACCGTTTGGGTTTATATGATCCTTGAATTTGAGGCAATTACATGTTACTAAATTTTGGGATGAAAATGAGAGGCATGAGATAACATTTGTGGTGAAATTATGTTATACTTATTTTGAGGAATTCATTTCATTTTGAGAGTGTTATAAAATATAGTTTTTGAAAAAGGACAACACACAGACCATGTGACAACCCGTTGTGTCGGAAAAAGCTACAGGAATCGAACCCACAACCAGAGTGCGATTACGATTTATCGCCTACCATTGGACTATGTGAAGTCCTTGGTTAGTGTGACTAATTCTTTTTAGTTAAATGATTTTAATGATCAATAATAAGTTTATTTGGGATCTTATGTCTTATCAAATGGATATCTGTAGTATAGGAAAATGGTTTGGTGATTAAGTGAGAAATGTTATTTTGGAAGATGTTCGCTCTGTTGGGAACACTATATGCCTAAGGAAAATAGAATACTATGTGATTTCATTTGAGGAGTAATGGTGGATTTTTATGTATGTTTTTTATGAATTTATAGAAATTTGGGTTATTTATGGAAATGACTAACCTATCATAGAAAATATGTGATTAGGTTAATTATTTTTAAGTATGAGACTTTAAGAGTAGTCAATGTTATTTGGAGATACTATTTAACTTGGAAGACTAAATAATCAAATTCTTCTATTTTCTGGGTGTCAATATTATTTTGGATTATATTGAAGTATTGTAAGGATAATTGTTTATTTAATGGTATTTATTGAACTTTGGGTATTATTGGATTAATTTTAGAAATTAAGATTAGTATTTATTTCTCTAAAGGATTGTCCTTTTTGGGGATCATCTAATCTTGTACTAACCATTTTGGTTTTGGTTAATCTCTAAAGACATGGTAAATATATATTTTATCCTTTGTGGATCATGTGATTCTATAGAAGTTGATTTTAGCACTTCAAGTGTGACCAAGTCATCTTGAATACTCATCGTTTGAAAAAAAGAAGAGTTAGTGGTAGAAATTTATTAAAGGATGAAACTCTACATAAAAATTAAGTATATCTTTTTATGTTCTTAGTCAATATCATAAATAAATTCCTTAAATTTATGAAATGGAACTAAAAAAAATGTTTTCTGTTTACTTTTCCTATTGGGAAACTAATGATTGTTTATCCCATCACAAGTGTGTGGTTTTCTTGTGGTTAACATTCTCATGATCATGTTTTCTATCACTCTCCATCATAACTTTACACTTAGTTTATCTTCCATATCCATGTTTTCCTACATGGAATCCTATTATGGGTTATCTTGGGGGACCTTTGTACTTATCTTTCTTCCTTTTAAAGTGGTAGTTTTATTGACTCTTTTTTCGACGTGGGACTTTCAATGAAGTTCCCAAGCCCAATTTTAAAAATTTTGGGGGAAAATTTTCCAAAATGGGGGAAGAATGTAACAACCAAAGATTTCATAGTAAGTTATTTTCTTTAAAGTAATTCAATAGCTTGCGCTACACGCAACACCGAGTTTGAGCACACTACGACTTACCAAACTAGATGTTCAAAAAAAATGATGAATAGTATTAACTAAATTTTGAATTTTATATACTCCATATAATTTTAGAATTCATATTATGTCTTTTTAAACATAATATAATAACAAATTCAATTTTCAGATAAAAGAAGTATTTTTCAAAAAAATGAAATTTTACCACCTTTTAATGGAGAACCATTTTCAAATACAATATTTGACACTTTTTTGTATTAAATTTAAAAAAATAAACTTCTTCTTTATAATTGGGACATAAAAATTCAGTTAGATAAAAAAATTTTGTTTTCTGATAACTTTCATATTTTGATGAATAGTGAAAAATACTAAAATTTAATTGAAAAAGAATTTTTTAATTAAAATAATTTATAGTGTTAAATTATACTTTTGAAAGGTTTTAATGTATAATTTGATTATATTTTTACCATTTAATCTAATTTTGGTCATTGGAAGTAATTTAAATTTGAAATTGGACACAAACAAGTGCCAATCTATTAATAGTTATTATTTCTTAAAAACACGCTCTATGTTTTGAAAATGGGAATTTATTTTAAATTAATTTCCACCACTTATGTGTTTTAAATTTGGAAAAATGGATTCCATATTTTGAATAATGAGTTCAAAATTTTATAACTAGGTAACTTTTATTTTTAGACATTATGAATATTTACTTCAGTAAATATTTTATTTGTTGTGGTTAAAGGGGTAAATCAGGTAAATAAGGGTAAAAAAATAATATTATAATAATATTAAATTACCCTAAAATGTATCATATTCCTATTTTTTGATAAATATCCAACCATTTTCATCCTTGGGTCGATTTTGGGACCCCATGGAGCCACTTTAGAGTGATAATGACACTTTATATTAATTATTTTAAAGTAAAGACAAAAATGACATAACCATATATCTTTTAGTAAAACAATTTATACATGAAGTTATATAAGTTATATTTTCAACTATAAATATTCATTTTAAATATAAAATTATTTCCTACATCATGGTATTTGTTTAAAATTTTTATACATCAAATAAATAAAATTATTTAGGCCACAATAATGATGCAGTGTTTACCTCATTAATAAATTATTTAAATAAATAAGATTATAAAAATTAAAACAATATCCAAAACCTGTCAAATTATTATTTGATGATTTTATTTAGAACATTAGTCATATTATCTTATACATTAATGAGTTTCGGACCTTTATAAACCTAAAATCATTACATAACAAAATAATATTTTCAAACCTTCATATAGAGCCCCTCCTCCCCCTTATAAAAAGCACTCAATTATAACCCATCTCTCACACATCTCAAGCCCCTTGGCTCATCCAAATTCTACCCAAATAAGATCCTCAGATCCCTCTATTCCTCTTAGAATCCTTACCTTAGGCAGAAGGCACTTCAAAAAAGCATTTTGGTTCAAACCAAAGGGAGTTACCCGATTTAAAGGTAACATATCCTCTTGTGTTATTTTCCTTTATTTTACTTCTAAAACCCCCTAAAATATAATTATTACTTTATTTAATAACAAAAACAGTATCCTAAAGATACTAGGTTGTTTTTATGAGAATTATTTGAAATAAAATTACACACACCTCCATCTAATGGGTATAGAACATAATGTTTCTGTGGACAGCGTAATATTGCCTCACGAAACGATGATTGTTCAATCTTCTACTACCACCTATTATGGTGGCCATTATTATGGAACTATAATTATATATGATATTTATGATATTTATTTTATTTATTTTATTTATTTTATCTATATTCTTCTTTAATTCTCTTTTATAGCACACCCTTATTTTTTTCATGTTGTATATATACGATAATTTCATTTGAGGAAGTGCGGACTACCGCCCCCTCAAAGTGATATGACTCATTCATTCCATAAATGGAATGTATAAAAGTTGGTGTTAAATAAATTACATAACATATATAAAATATTATATTATACTAGAGTAATAATATACCAATGTACAATTTGGTTTTATTTCCTTTTAAAATAAAAAAATGGATGTAGCATTCGTGCATACGTACGGATTACCGTCTCCACGAACGCGATGAGATTCCTTACCCATCCTAACCATTAAAGAATAATTTTCATTTGATTATTAAAAATAATATTTAATAACACAATATCTTTCTGGATATGAATCAAATACATCCTATCCATAACAAACATGACTTACATAACAAAACATTTAAATGAAATTGAATCAATTAACACCTGAAACAATTATTCTACTAAAATATTATTAACAAAGAAATATTAAAATATAATATATGATATCATATTTAATTATTTAGTTATTTTATAATTTAGTAACAATGATTTATCTATTATACATGAGGTTAATGTACCCTCAACCAAGGAAAAGTACAAGGTAAATGGTTTCTTATCTCACTTTTAATTCTATGAGATTTCCATTGTTCACCACTTATTAATTGCATTTGGTGTATTGTGTACTAACATTTGATATAAATTATCATGATTATATTTCTATTAATGGTATTATATGATTCATTTTGTGTTTATTAACTTTTTTTCATACAACTCGATTGATTACAACGTGGTAAGGGGTTTTCATCTTGCTTATTATTTCCGTGAGATTCATGCTATATTGGCACTATTTCCTTTTATGTGGTGTATGTACTGATCATGATTGTATTCCTTATGTAATATACTTAAATTTATGGGATTTTAAATCTTCATTGTATGATCCTTTTTTCATGAGGTGTATGTTTCGTAAGTCACTGAATCTGTAAGGGAATTTCTAATTTCTATTTACACTCATTGGGTTTTATGCAAACTTTATTGATTATTTTACTCCAAGATTATGTGTGAAATCACTATTTATTTATTCATGTACTTATTTATACTCCCCTTTTGGTGTTTATTCTTTTGATGCACATAATCACTCCATTGATAAATTCTGAAGTCATCGATATGAACTTGATAAGAGTAATCTTAACTCAATTTTCATTCATTTAGTTAAACATCCAAGTCATTGGTGTTATTGTTACAATAATATGTGTAAATGTTCTATGATTGTTTTACACTGAATATACCATCATATTTAGTGTATTTATATTTTTCACACATAATTATTTCATTGATTTATCGTTAACCTAAAGATACAGTCTTTATAAGGGATTTCATATCAACTTACATTCCATTGAGACTTCTTTGTTGTTATGCACCAATTCACTTTTATTTGGTGTATATACTATACATTGACATAATATATCATGAATACCTTTATTCTCAGGATATTATTAAGTTTTTATTACCTCAATTATTTGTATTCAAACATCTCTCATTTGGTTAGGAACTCTAACTAAAATATAATTTTTAATGTATTCAAAATTTATTCTTCTAAATCTTTCCCATTAATCTCCATGTTTTAAAACTGGTTTTATGGATTTATTTATATGGACAATAATTTTTTAAAATTATAATTCCTTTTAAAAGTTTAAATGTGGTATGAGACACTTTTATTCAAAAATCTATTTGAAACATCTTCTTGATAAATAATGATACTTTTAAATGTTTTCAATAAAAGGGGGATATTTCTCTCAAATAGTTTTGATGATTATTTTCATCTATGTCAATATCCTTAATTATTCTCGATTGAGGTTAATTTATTATAATACAATCTTCCATATTGTATTGAATGAGTTATGTTTGACTGTGGATGTGTTATTTTTATACCATTCATTCTTTATGGTTAAAGTATTGACATTTCGTATGCTAGTTTTAATATGAATGTTTAGATTGTGTTTCACACTTTTATATGAGGAATGAATTGGACTTAGTAAGTTATGGGTGGAGCCCGCTATAGCTCCCCGATGCATCAGTAGGTTTCATGAGGCAAACTAGTTTCTTGGCACAAGGCCTTGACAAGATCTTATTTGTAGTCTTGGCACAAGGCCTTGAATATATGGTTATGAAGTCTGGCATTATGCATTCCATCATTATGAAACTGGATATTCATATTACATGTGATTATTCAACCAGTAGAATATCCATGTGAATAATTAAATGGAATTATTTGATTTATCTTTGCCATGTTATGCTGACTTTTATGTTTAAAAGGTTTGTGTTCTAGTATTATAGATTGACTTAAATGTTTATTCTTATTTATGACAATTCCCGCTATATTGTTATCCTTACTGATAATCTGAGCTCACCCCTTTCTTATGTTTTATTTTTCCCAGGATATAAAGCAGTATATTATGATTAACCTGTAGGAATAGGCTAAGGGATATAAAAATTTTCAGAGGGGTAATAATGTTGTTTTTTTTATTTCATGATGTAATGGAAAACTTATTTATGTATATAGTACTTCCACGGTTACTAAACTGATCGGTATATTAGGACTTGATTCCTTGTAATCATGCCAATGTATTAAAATAATACACTGGCTCCGGGCTTCTGGGGTTGGGGCATTACATGAAGGGTATGTGTTCCATTTCAACATGTTAGGGGAGCATCGTCGTCTAATTGATCTGGAATCCCTCCCTTCCGCATGGTAGCCATGACCAGAAAGGAGAAAGAAAAACCTTTAACTGGATTACCTCCATGCACTGCACAAGTTGTGTTGCCTCATTGGTGATACCTAGACTGGAGTTCATATTTGGGGATGGGGAGAACATGGAGATCTACACTTCACCCCGACATCACGTCCAACAAACCTCATTGGAAATGACATCTTTAAATGTCATTACCCAAAGACAAAAATCAAATGAAATCCCTACTTAGGAAAGATGGAATACTCAACAAAAATCGTCTTGGAGTAAGTCTCAAAAGCATTGGGACCAAATAGATCAAGCCATCGAAAAACTTCTGAGCCAGGAAACTGAGAACATCCTCCAAGCTTCCCTCCTAAGAGAAGTTAACCAGAAAGTAGTGATCATGTCTTCAAAATCCCTTAAATATCGTGCAGGTCCAACTCCATACTCATATCACATCTTCACGGGAGTGCGTGAAATAAAAAAGGTGTGTAATATGGGAACAACCTCAGCCCATAGGGTTAGAGTCATTTTTAACTCCAAATTCCCCTATAGGACCAACAAATCTAGGATGTATTACATCAATGGAAGAATGGGAGAAACCCCTACCTTCAGGGCTGGGGGCATTTTTACCTCAATTTTTTGCATAGCAAACATCTGTCTTCTCCCATATGGAAAGAATGATGAGTAGACAAGTCACTCATTCCACCTCATCTCATGGTTCATACCCTTAGTGATGAATTGCATTACGAGGTCTGATCAGGGCTCCCTTCAGGTCAATCTTCATCAATAAACTCGAAGAATATGATAGAATAGAAGGAGAAATTCCAAAAAAGGACCCAGAAATTCTTCCTACCATTCAGCACCGAGTACACACCCCCAGTGCGGTATGCATCAGTGAACGTGGTAAAAATAAACCGCACAGATCTCACAGGATATGATACAATGGGATAGGATGCAAGAGAATATGGTTCCCTCCTATAGGCATCCCACACTGAGCCTGATTGTGTGCATACCTAGAACTAGAGAGCGATCCTAAATCTAGGTTCCCCCTTAGTTAATTTGTCATTACTTCTCTCGCAATAACCGAACAAGGGGAAGAATAAATCCCAGGACGTCTATGACCCACCTCCTACTCCCCCTGTGAAGGTGTCCCTCACTGTCAAGGAAATACTTTCCAAGCAGGAGGAATAAATAAAATAGCTTAGGTAAATTAATGTCGAGCTGCATTGAGGGAGATATTTTGTTGGATGTTTTCCCCCCTACAAAACGTCAACAGGTATTCCCAAAAGAGGTTCCCTTGCCACAGGCACTCATCCCGGTGAATGAAGTCAAGTTCAGAGGCCCGCCCAAGCCAACACCGGAACTTTCAAACTACTTAAATCCGGCCCTGGAAGGACATTAAAACTTCCCCGCATTGGGAAGGAAACCAGAGTATATTTAGGTGAACCCTCAAAGGATACCCCTATGTGGGTGTCCACCCCAAATTTCAGCAGCACTAGCACGTCCATCTTTGGCCACTACTGCACCAACCTAAGCTCAAGCCCTGCAGGATATTCATCAACAGATATTGAATACTGTCGAGCAACTAACAGCTCAACTAGAACCCATGGAGGGGTGGTGTGCTCCAATAGAACCAAAGCACAGACCCTACCCTGATTGGGTGATCAATATTCTGCCACCACTGAACTTCAGAAACCCAGTATTCCTAGTGTTTAATGGATCAAGAGACCTAGAATAGTATATATTGCACTATTCCTCTTACTATGACGCCATGATGGGCACTATGGAGCAATAAGAATCAATAAAACTTAGGTGATTCGTGCGAACCCTTTAGGGTTCACCCCTCATATGGTATACTAGATTACCAGCTAACTCAATCATAGGCTGGGAGGACCTCCGATGATAATTTATCTTCCAGTTCAGTTCAACATTTCCTAAGACAATGATTAGTGATCTCATGAAATATAAATAGAGAGTGAATGAATAATTGTTAGACTTAATTTTTAGATGGAAAGGCCCAAACTATTCTGTGAACCGACCACTCCCCCAATATGAAATGATTTCTTTGTGCATCGATAAACTCCATGATGAATTGCGAACACTGCTCATCCGTGTGAATTACACAAGTGGGTTCTGAGATTTCACTACCATTTCCCGAAGAATATAGGAATCTTTGTAGTGGACCAATCTCAAGTCCCGAGTGGCCCCTCGGCCCTAGGAAAAAGAGCAGGAAAAGCTGAAGCGACTTCTGTCACAATTAGGCCACCCCCAGAACTAGATCCAGTTGTAAGGCCTCCAACGAACCATGTGGGACCCCCAAGATTCCCATAGCCACACCCACCTTAGAAAGATGAGTGAAGGGGTGCTAAAATAAATCAGTCTGTGGTGAGTATAAATAATTTCTACTCATTATGAGATGACCAGGTCCATGGCTACTTTATAGCCGTCATGAATTGCAACTTGCTCTAGAAACTAGAGCCAAAGCGAGCTAATAAAGTGGGTCTTAATGACATTAAAAATTATTGTCCTTGTCACTAGATATTGGGACACACAATCCAAGAATTATTAGTCTTCAAGGATCTCCTACAAAAGATGGTGGATTCTGGGAAAGTCAAGTTGGGTTCGCCGCTAGCATAAGTGGTGTATGTTTCCACCTCAGACCCAAGAGAGGAAGTAGAATATAAAATAGTTTCTAGTAAAAAGGAGAAAAAATTGACACTTGGATGACCCAAAAAATATTCAACCAAGTTCATGGAATCATCTAGGTGTAGTTGAAACAACCGATCGTGCCCGTGATAGCTCCTGATGCAGCACAACCGTCATCCTTATCCCTACAGTCCTTCAAGGGCCAGAAGGGTAGAAAGCAGGAGAAAGAATATGGGATTCCACCAAATCCAAAGATAGTCTTGATACTTTCATACTTAATGATATAAAATGGTACAATGGGCATTGCCCCACCAAATGGTACAATGGGAACTTCTCCACCAAACAACACTATCAAGAGGAGACAGTCAGATAGAAACATTATCGGATCAAGAATTGATCTTCGTCTCGATTAATGTCAATCACTTTTTGGACCCCTTATCTAATGGAGACTATAGTGACAAACCCAAATTCCATGTTCCCAATGGAAGAGTAGGAGGAAGAGGTCGCAGAGGATGAGGGTTTATTGGAAGGCATGATCATGGTATGAGTCAAATTCCCAAACACACCTTAACTCAAACCATTAACATTTCAAAAACTCATGGAAGGACCCTCTAGTAGAAACAAAAAGAACTAGAATGTTTCTCTTACCCTTATGAAAGAAATACAAGCCCAGTTATCTTGGAGTATCCATTGGAAAAATAACAAATATCAAATCACCTAAGGCATATAGCCTGACCAGTTCAGCCAAACCCGAAAAGGACCATAGTGCCACCAACTCATATCACAGAGGTTGGACCATCTACATACAAATCCCAAGACCCTAAGGTTTTTATGAAAGAGAAACCCTGATCTAGGAAGCTCTTACCTTTTGAGTAGAAATATGATATTCTAAAACATCTAACTTCAGTACCGGAAAAGCTATCAATCCTAGATGCTTTGAGTTTGTCTGCAGACCTTAGGGAGTCACCCATAGAAGCCTTACTAAGTCCCATGAATTTTAATGTGAAGTATCACCCGCCGAATTATATTTAATAGAGACCAATCCTAAAGAATGTCATGCCATCATCTCCTTCATAGAAAGGGATGAAGATGCCATTATGAAAGGGAACATCAAAACCATATATTTGTCTGGTAAGATAAATGGAATTGATGTCCAGAGGATTTTCATTGAAAAAGGATTGGGATTCAACCTCATCCATCTGTGAAAAATTCTTTGGATGGGCTACGATGAGGATATTTTAACACCCTGCACTACAACTCTGCTAGGATATGACAAAAGAGAGAATAATCCATTTGGATGGATCAATCTTAAAACTTGTCTTGGAGAACTCGTGTCTGATTCTAAGTTCCTAGTAGTGCGGAAATGTACGACCTTCAACATCCTATTAGGGAGACCCTGGCTACATCAGCCTGCTGCAATTCCATCATCATACCATTAGTGCATCAAATATTGCATTGATGGAAAAAGGGGGACATTACGCACTGATAAATCCCCATTCAAATACTATGATTCACATTACATCATTGCAAGGTTCTATGAACCAAAAGAGAAGAAGTCTTTGGCCGATGACATTGACTAGATCCCTTCCCCAAATGGATTGTAAATTTCTCCCACCGACCCACTCCAACAACTTGGGGAAGAGTATGCATTACCCATCCACCAAGTTGAATGCATAAGTTTAAGCCTAGATATAGATTCAATTGTCTGCGTGATTTATGTTATGGCCACCAATTCCAATGAAATGGAAGAGTAGGTTGACTCATATTATGTTATGAAAATCCCTAAAAAATATGCTTCTAATCTATCCTCAAGACCCCAAGTTGTCCCTGCCTTACTCACTAAGGCAGAAAATGATTTCTCTCCCAACATTGGAGAGTTAATCTTGATAATCCTCCCTCCATTAGAATAGGAAGAAGATTATAAATAGGATGATAAAGAATAATAATAATAATAATAATCCCTCAAATATGTCCCTCCCACATTTGAAGAAGGTGTCTCCACCATAATTGATGAACTTAGGGTGATAAACTTGGGCACCGAAGATGACCCATGACCCACTCTGATTAGTGAGGCTATGAAATTCAAGGAGAAATAGGCATATACCTACTTCCTAAAAAACAATTGAGATTTATTTTTCTTATAACTACATAGAAATTCCAATCCTCAATCCTGAGGTCACCACTCGTCATATGGGTCTTCCAGAAGATCACCGGGGCTATAAGCAGGCAGCCAGAAGAACCCACCCGATACATGATGACAAAATAGAGGCTGATGTTAACAAGACGATAAAAGAAAACTTCATACAGGAAGTCCAATATCTAATCTGGTTGGAAAACATAGTCCCTATCAAAAAACAAGGATGTACAAATTAGAGTGTTCATCGACTTCACGAACCTTAATCGGCATGGAATGAAAGATGATTTTTCTATCATGATCACAGAATTGTTAATCCATGTGACCACCAGATATGAGGACCTCTCTTTTATGGATAGTTATTCTAGATATAACTAGATATGAATTGATTGAGTAGATAAAGAAGCCAATGATTTCAAGGCCCCTCAGGGAGTGTTATTTTTATAAGGTGATGCCCTTTGGTATAAGAAATGTCGGCGCTACATATCAGCACATCATGCTCTGCATCTTTAGGCCCTTCTTGAGAAAGTTTGTTGAGTTCTACATTGATTATTTCATGGTTAAATCATGGAAGTTCTCAAACCACCTGACTGATATTGAAACTATCTTTAACAAACTATAACAACATAGTTTAAAGATGAATCCCATAAAGTGTGCCTTTAGTGTTACCTTTGGGAAATTCCTTGGCTTCATCGTACACTATCACAATGTCGAAGTCGACCCTAAGAAGAAAAATCTATCATTGGCATGGCCCCACCTCAAAAAATCACTATGTTGAGAGGTCTCCAGGGGCACCTAGACTACATTCATCACTTCATAGCCAACCTTGTAGGTAAATGATTACATTTCACCAGGTTAATAAATAAAGGGGTTACCTATGAGTGGGATAATGATTTTTAGGAAGCGTTCAACAATCTATAAATATATATCCTAATCACACTAGTTATAATTCCTCCATTTGATGGGAGACCACTCATTTTTTACGTAACCACCTTGGAACCATCATTAAGTGCCTTCCTCGCATAGAATCATGATGTCGGCAGCGAGAAAAGTCTTTATTACCTCAGTAGAACAATGATTTATGTTGAGACTTGATATTAAATAATTGAAAAGAAATCCATATACCTAATCTTCATGGTTCAAATACTCAGGCATTACTTGTACCACCACGAGGTCCACCTGGTCTCCCACTGCAACCTACTCAAATATATCCTCAACCATACCATGCTAACAGGACACCTATCACAGTGGGTGGTCATTCTAAAATAGTTTGAAATATGGTAAGTTCCCCATAAGGCCATAAAAGGCCAAGAGTTAGCATACATCTTGGCAAAGAACCCCTCAGAAGAAACAACCCTGTTGGATGCTGAACTTTTGGATGAAAAAGTGTTCTCCATCCAAGAGGACCCCCATATATGAGAAATGTACTTTGACAGTGCTTCAAGAAGCCTAATAGGGAAAAGGATGGAGGATCCCAATATCAAAAAAGTGGGGATGGGAGTTATAATTGTATCCCCTAAAAGGCCATCTTTCCTTAATCATTCTTGCTTTTAGAGGGATGTACAAATAATGAAGTAGAATACCAGGCCCTCACTGCGGACCTAGAGTTGGAAATTCATGCATGATCCAAACACCTGAAGGTAAAGGGTGATTAAAACCTAGTCATAAAGCATGTCAATGCTGACTATGACAATAATAAATAAGTGTTGTCCCCCTTGATGAACCATGTTTAAGAAGTGATGAAAGAATTACCGTCAGAACAAAGGTTGACCTATGACCCCTGGTCACAAAATACTCGAGATGATGCATTGGAAAATGCATCCACATCCCTGGACAATCCAGATTGAGATAAATTGGTTATTAGCATTTCCCACCGTCAGATGTTCTTTCCTTTTATTCAAAACCATACAAAGGAAATCAATGAGATTAGTCCCTTTTTTGAGCCATATGGTCACACCACCAGCTGGATGAATCCCATTGCAAATTACCACTACAGGGGGAACTCCTACCAGATAGGGATATAAGAGAATATATCCGGATATGGATAGTCAAGTTTGTCTTGTAAAATCAGGTAAACCAAGAAAAGGTTCTCTATAAATGTAGCCTTGACAGAGTCCTTCTCAGTTTCATTGATGGAGAAGTGACTACTGGCGTCAGGAAAAAAGTGCACGTCGGAGCTTGTGGAGCACACCAATCAACAACCAAGATCTCACATAAAATTTGAATGCTTGTATACTATTGTCCCACTGTGATATAGGATTGTTCTATTTTCTCCAAGAATATCCATTCCTTCCAAGTTCATGCCAATTTTATTCACCGACCCCCAGAGACACTTCACATATCCAAGTACTCCTTGACATTTTACGCCTAGGGTATGGATGTTGTGGGACCATATCCCCCCACCACATTTAGAAAATTCATGTTCATACTCACAATAACCAACTTCTTCTCCAAATTGGATGAATCCATTCCCCTTAAAGAAGTCGAGAAAAAAATCATCGTTACCTTTGTAAAGGCCAACATCATTACCATATTTGGTGTCCCTCACACAATACTGAGATACAACGGCACAAAATTCTTCTCTACTAAGTTGGAAAAGTTATACAAGGATTATGGTATCAAAGGTAATTGTTCATCCCACTCCCATGTGGTGGCCAACGGGAAGATAAAGGCTTTAAACAAGACTCTGTCTAACATACTCCAAAAAATGGTAGATAAGGATAAGAAATCATGGCCAGACAAGCTCCTTCATGCTTTACGGGCTTACCAGACCATGACCCGCACTGCCAACCAAGCAACCCCATACTCACTAGTGTATAGGTCATAGGTAGTTTTACCTATTTAAATTCAAGTGCCATCACTTCGTGTGGCCATTTGAAATCAATTGTCCATGGATGAGTAATCCCAGAGACAGTTTGGTGAGTTAGAGCAGATAGATAAGAAAGGGTTGCACACCTTTCACCATTTGGAAGTCTACAAAAATCGAATTACGTGATCCTTCAACAAAAAGGTTTTCCTTTAATCTTTCCTCGAAGGAGAGATGGTTTTGGTCCCCAGAACCCCGATGATACTTGGGAAGAAGCCCCCAAATCTTTATCCAAAGTGGGAGGGACCATATTTCATACATAGGGTCTATTCCAATGGATAATACACAGTGATATCAATGGATAGATAGCTCATCACGGATCCCAATAATTCAAGGTTTATGAAGAATTACTTTGCGTAACAACAACGCCCATTTACGGTCCAAACTCTATGACCTTAAACTATGAGATATCATCCTGAAGACATTACGTTAAACTATATGGTAGTATTACCTGCAACATGACATTAAACTGGGATGCTAGTGTCCCCGCTGGATGACTCTAAACTACACAACATAGCATCTAAGCTGCAATACATTAAACTGCATGACATAAATCATCCTAATCGCATGACTAAAAACTGCATGATCCCTTAGATAACTATGTACGAATTGATTTCCATTTATTAGTGGGATACATAGCAATGCCTCAATCCTTGATCTTGGCCCAACCCCCACCATGTAAAAAAATTCCTCTATTATATTCTCTATCTCTCAATATTTATAATGGAAACCCTCGTCACTCATTGTTTCTCACATCGAGTATAACTCACATGAGCTTAGGATCAGTGGTAAGCATTCCCTTACGTAAAAAACTATAAAGAAATATGGTATACTTGGTATCCATAGCAGATGAAACCAAAATTCCCCTACTCCTATGTCTGATCCAGATCGGTGCAGGGAACATTCATAACTATGTACGACTTGATTCCTTCCCTTGTAGGATAAATAGTGATGCTCGGATTTGGTATCCTTGTCCAGCCACCAACAAAAAAAATTCCCTCTCATGTCCCTACGCATGGACCGAACCTTTGTAGGGAACGTTCAGAACTACATATGGCTTGATTCATGCCCTTGCAGGATACGTAATGACACCTAGATCTGTTATCCCGACCCAACCACCATTTTAAAAAAATGCACCTTCCTCCATGAAAAGGTCATACTTGTATGGGGAGTTCATGAAAGGTCCTAACCACATGACAATAAACTGAGAGACTCTTCAGGAGTCATGTGCGGCCTGATTCTCAATGTTACGAGATTTCGTACATGCCCCCACTCATAAGAAGTCAAAATATCATGCTTCCTCGAATACATTTGAGTCAAATCTAGGTGGAAGATTCCATAGTTCATAGATAATCAGGGTCTGGATATTTCTTACATTCGCAGAAACACCATTCCCATTTATCAAACTCCATACTCTAAGAAATCATGGTTCCCTATAAACATTCACGGCCATCAGAGATAGAAATCTAGTGTCCAACATACACCATTGTTTGACTATTCACATCATGCCCTGTTGGCTCTGCATATGTCACCTACAAAAGAGTCATCAATCAAAGGCAATTTCATCCCTAGGAGAGTCCCCTCCTACCTCAGTATACCCAATGGCTTTCAAGCCCCGTGTCATTATTCCTGATCCATATTTCCCCTAGGGACTATGGTTTACACCTTCTATTATCACTCATGTCTAAGTAATGCCATAATATCCAGACTATGATTAACTCAAAGATATTAATGGTATTTTTGACATCATAATGTCTTCACTACATGACTCTAAATTTCACAGCATAACGTCCTCACTACATGACTCTAAACTACACATCATAATGTCCTCACTATATAACTCTAAACTGCACAGCATAATGTCCTCTCTGCATGAATCTAAACTTCATAGCATAATGGTCTCCCTGGATGACTCTAAACTTCACAATATAATGTCCTCACTGCATGACTCTAAAATACACAACATAATGTCCTCGCTGAATGATTCTAAACTGCATAGCATAATGTCCTCATTGCGTGACTCAAAACTACACAACATAACATCCTCACTTCATGAATCTAAACTACACAACATAAGTTCCTATATGCATGACTCTAAACTTCACATCAAAACATCCTCGCTGCATGACTCTAAACTGCACAACATAACGTCCTCACCGCATAACGCTAAACTAAAATGCCAAAATCATCCTTGATGTATGACATTAAACTACATAACATTGGTTAAATCCTAAAGTGATCCCTATTATTGATTTTTCTATTTTTATGTGGTGATATGGAATCCTCATAATCTCTTGTTTCTCACACTTAGCATGGATCACGTGATCTTAGGGATCTTAGTGAGAGATCCACCATGAAATCAAGGAAATTCAATCAAGGAATTTGGTCCTAGCATCACGACCCTAAAAGTCATGTCATAGTTCCCTTGCCTATAAGGAACCCCATGTCCTAGTCATACAACGTTGAACTATAGGGTACCCCACAGATGGGAAGAATGCCTCACCCTGTGTATGAGTCAAATCTATATAGGGGATACCTGATTCCATGAGTGAATCACAACCCAAATGTCTCTAATGTATTTGGATACACTCATACCATACCTCAAACTCCGTGCTTTGAGTGATCTTGAATCCCCATAGTCTTCCATGGACATCAGATATGCAAGGCCAGTGTCCTGTGGAAACCTTTGTTTGACTATGAAAATCATTCCCCTATGGCTCAACATAAAATTCCAATAAGACTGTTTTCAATCAAAGGAAAATTCATCCCCAGGTGAGTCCTCTCCTATCTTAGTATGCCTAATGGCTTCCAAGCCTCGTGACATTCCTCCTAATTCAAGGTCACTAAAAGTCATGGTTTACATTCTACTTCTTACCCACGTCTTGGATATATCAGAACATGTTGGCCCAATTCACCTCTGGTCTCTCTTGAGGGTTCTGTAAAATAAAGATACCCCATCCACATGTGTGAAATTGATCCACATATAAGAGAAAAAATCCCCCACTTATTTTTGGGTTCACCGGTGATGTTTAGCTAAAATAAATGTCCCTTTTCATGCTCAGGCACACCCCTAGCCAAAGGTCATATACCATGTTCAAAAAGGTCTCAATCTTTATAATCCTTCATATCCATCGGAGATGGAAGACTAGTGCCATGTGGACACCTTTTTTTGACTATGCACATCATCCCCCGATGGATCTGCATATGGAGCCTATAAAACAGTCATCAATAAAAGGAAAATTCATCCTCTAGAGAGTCCTTTCTGGTTTCTGTACGATCATATGATATTCATGTCTTGTATCACCCCCAGATTTGGAATACCCCTCTGGATAACGGCTTACATATCCTCCCCTTTTTAAATTCCCAGACCTGAAAAATATTTCTAATTGAACTGGCCATTCACCAGGCTCTCCCTTACGCAAATAAGAATTGTGTGGTAGTGGTTTTCCATTCATAGCCGATGCGAATTTCCCTAATAGTTTTGGATATAATCACTCAGACGGGCCACCCATTGTGGTTCCCAACATCAAAAAAAAATTCAAAGTGTTGTAAATCCTGCCAACCCATCGGAGATGGAAGGAAAATGTCTCGCAAGAACCTTTGTTTGACTATGCACATCATTCCCTAGTGTCTCTGCATATGGCGCCTACAAAACAACCATCAATAAAATGAAAATTCATCCTCAGGAGAGTCCTTTCCTGCATATGTATGCCTAAAACGGCTCCTAAGACTCATACATGTCAAAAACATTCAAATTTAGGGTCAATAAAAATCCCTCATTCATGTATAAAATTTATTTGGATATTCCCAGTTGATGAATCCAAAATTGGGGCCCATGTCCCATCATGTTTGGTCAAAGATGTCCGACCTAAGACATCCGTAATAAGTTTGATTGGATGGACTATGAACTGCCAATGAAAAAGATGCCATACTCACCAGAGTAAAAAATCCACAAAGGTAACCTCTGGATAAAAGTCGAGTATCAATTTGTTAAACATATTCCATGTATGGTGTAGAGAGAAAAAATTTTGATCGATGAAAAGAGATGTAAATATTTTTAGGTTGAAAACCTGCAAAGGGAGGCCTGTGAAAAAGTCAATTTGTACCTGCTAAGCCCGTATCAATAAGGATTAGGAAACAATTATGGTGACAATGAAAAAGACACAAAATTTCGTAAGGTTTTACATAAAACCTTAGTAATTGTCGAACTACGCTTGCTGAGTCCCGTGGCTAAGAAAAAATTAGAGCCCGATTAGATTATTTCATTTCACTAGTTTCAAATCACGGTTCAAAATTAATACCTAATCAAAATGATGTTTATATGATTGATTGGGATCAATTTAAATGATAGGAAAAGGAAATGAAGAAGCATTTTAATTCAAATTAGTTCATCATGTTTCATAAAAAAATATGGTGGGCATCCATATCCTGGAGCCTCTCCTCGTGAGTGGGACATAATCATTACTGGAGATGTTCAGTAGATTCTCAAAGTTTCATCAACAACTAATGTGACTCCTCAATGGCTTGGAGAAGCTTTAATAAATTCTTATTCTTTTCCTCTATTCTTTCTTGCAGTTCCTCCATGTCCCTCATAGCTTTGAGGCTGGTCATTTCTCTTTATTTCATTTTCCATCACCCCTCCTCAATGGTGACCATGGTCTGGGCCCGCTTCTATTTAAGCTACTATAGTTTCTATCTCTATTTCTCCACTTATTATTCAATTTGTTCCACCAAGGAATATTTCTTCATGATTTTTTTGAAACCTGACAACTGTTCCAGCTTGGTTGGTATCTTCACAAATGATAATTTTCCGTGTAGTTGCAAGATAACTTGTCGACTCTTCCGTGGAAAGTTGAGACTCAAGAATATCAATTTCTTCCTGAGTAATAACCACCTTACTCACTGTATCATTAATGACATGATATCCAAATCCACTAAAACCTAGGACCTCAAACTGGTGGTGAAATTTCAGAAACTTCACTAGCATCTCAGCCAATGGGGAACACTAATGACCCATGTCTATACTCAACCGAAATAGTAACCCCCAAGGCAACCCTCAAAAGGTATATTATTGATATAAGGCATGTAGGGATAGTCAGTCTGGATAAGGGTACTAGTATTTAGATCCTGGGGGAAGAAAACATAACTTCTCTTAGAATTGGAAAAAATGTTATAATGGCCCGCTCCAAATTTTCATGGGTCGGGACATCAGGTACCCTGGTGATTGTGACTTATATAGAGTAAGCATGAGAAGGTGAAGTATCAATATATGAAGGGACTCTCTACATAGGGGTAAATTCCATTTGATCATGATTAATTTGTTTCTAAAGATTTAAATCCCCTCCAAAATACGGTACGACTTGGGGCTTGCCACTTGATTTAGCCCCTACCATAAAGGCCACCCTGTCTCTCTCCATGAGAGCCAGCTCAACATGGTCAAATGAGCCCTCAACTTCTATATATTCTTCCAATATTGGGGAAGATATCATTCGAGTGGGAGAAGGCACACCTGAAGGGTCAACAGTATCCCCGGTTTCTTCGGTTGGTCCCAATCCATAGCTTCGGGCAACCACAAAGGTTGGTGACCCTTCCTCTTACATAAAGGGTACAAGAGCCATAGATTCCTGAGTAGCCATAATCTAGTTACTAATAGACCCTATTTCAAAATACACACACGCACTAGTGAGTCAACAAGATAAGGTTACTCGGTTCAACCACCAGTTGAACAGACAATTACTTGTGATTTTCCTCCTAATGTTTTTTGATAGTTGGGAGGTTTGCTCGTGTTTTTTTTATTGTCATGGAGATGGATCCTAAGTAATATCACCCATAGGAGATGTATGGGGAAATTCCCTGGAAGGGTCTGTGATGACTGCTTCCATGTGTTATTGGGCTCTAGGGGATCCTTTTGCAACACCCCTACCATCGGTAGGGCACACTCCCTAGTTGTGGTGCCTCCAAGGGAATAAATGGGGAAAGATCCATTTCTTGAGACCCTGTAGGCTCCTGCAAAATAAAAAGGGGGGAAACTTTAGCATCTCCTCAACAAATGAATTTAAGGACAAAGGCTACAGATAAAAAAACCTCTCCCATCAACCGCGGGAGTACTACCACTAATAGCATGTGGTCCAACAAGTAATCCCTATTTGTAGGGGTGTGGAGACACTTTTCCATTTCATTAAAGTAGGAATCCACCTCATAAGGCTCTTATTCATCTGAAATACTGGTAGGAGCAATGGATCCCCCAAAACTCAGAAGGTCGAAATTTCCTCCCTAAAGAAGCCTCTATATATCTTAATTTGAAGTGTTCTCCCTCAGTTTATCCCAAACACTCTAGGAATTTGGAAATGAAGCCATAGCTAGGATGGACAGCGCATGAAGGTTGGTGCAGGGGAATGGAATGAGTTTCGACAATTGAAAATGTTTCCTGAGTGTCCTTGAAAACATAGGACCTCGAGAATATGAATGATTATGAGACGTTGGGAGCATATAAGAATCTTTTTCCAAAAAAGCCGCAATAGGTGAGCAAATGACATCATCATCCGCATCATCAGTATCGGGTCACAACATTGAAAGAACTCAATGCAAGTATTTGAAATGGACACTTCGGGAATGGAATAGGGTCTCGAGGTCCCCATGGTAATGACCCACCTTCTCAGGATCCTCATCAAAAGAAATGTAAGTGGGTTCTGACACATACCCAATGCCTATAAGAGAAACTTCCCTAGTTAGGAGGAGCTACCATAAAGCATGAGGGGACCTGTTGTGAGTAGATGGATGGCCTTTCAAAACATCTCATTGCCTCCATGCCAATGGGATATTAGCCTTGGGGTGAATGGATGGTGGACTCCCGGAAGCAGTTTCAGTAGCTCGTTCGGTTTCCCGTGAGGTCATGACCCCATCTTTCACAATTTTTCTCATGGGGGAGATGAGAGGCTTTCGAATGAATTTTCCTGGCTGAGAGTGTCCAACAACTCATTTTTTATTCTCCTTCACCTTTTCCCCTGATTCCTTGGAAGTTTTCACGATAGGAACGATATTAGCTAATTGGCCATCAAGATATGATTTAACCCAAGCCTCAGTATAGATTTTGGTAAGGAAGGGTATAGAATCCCCAAAATCTGGATGTCTGGCCTAGAACTAGGTGTCCTCCTGGGTGAACATCAGCCATAGTTGATGGGCTATCATCAGATGATTCTCTTGATGGGAACTATTGAGAGTGGGAGGACACAACTTATGGACATAGTTAAATTGATGAATAAATATTCAGGGTGCATATCCCTTAAAAATAAGCTCCCCTCCGATATGGGAAACTAGGAAACCTTCTCTCGAAGAGAAGAAGTAACCTTGGTTGACTAAGTCTTCAGATGCATTATTCATAATTTTACTGGTAGGGGAATTTTAAGGATGATAAGAGTAATTTCCATAGTCATCGATATGAGCCATTAAGTCTTTCTCACTCTTTTCGGTTTTCTCCTCTCGCTTATCCTGTGAAGCCCAAGACATTAGCATAACCCTGATAGTACTCTAATGATATGGTCAGAGGGTGTAATGTAGAATTGGTAAGAAATTTATAAAGGTATAACCTCCTATGTGGGATCCTATATATCCCTTAAGAATTATGAAGGTCCCAGACATTTGGTAAGGTGCCCCACCCCTCACTGATCTGACCCAGTAGATGATAAATATTGGCTAATACTGGGATAACTGAAGTGATGCATCTACAAGTGGCCAGCTGAGAAGCCATGATGAAATTTGAGACTGTCACACCACCATATTCTTGTATTGGTAAGATCCAGCCACTCAGAAACATGGACAAGAAGTCCACTAGTCAAAATAATTGGTTGACGTCAGGGATGAGCCCCCATACCCATTCATGAAACATCCCCTCTTCTAGGGTGGTCCAATAGGTACCCGCTTTCCTCTGGGTTTTTAGTAGGATAGGAATTGGGTCTCTATTGATCAGGCTCTAGACCAGTATACTTAACAAAGTCACCAAACCACTCATAAAAAAATTTCATTCTTTAGACAAGGATTGATTTACTTTAAAAGTTCCTTCGCCTGAATAATGAGTTTCTTGGACAAAGAAGGGGTTATTTCCTTGTTATCCCAAATAGGGGAACGATGTAAGAATTCATCAAATATATCCCCAATAATAGGGACTCCTAATATTAATCAGATGTCTCAAAGACTGATGTTGACCTCCCCATGGGTTAAATTGAAGGTATCAGTGTCTGGGCTCCACCTGTTTAGGAGCTGTTAAATAAGGGTGGTGGGACAGTGAGTGTATGTCTAAGATACCCAAGAGGCCTCATATATTCCCATGGTCTGCAACTCGGTTCAAAATTCTTCTCAACTCTGGAGAACCCAAAAATTCCACCCCCATTCTAAGACAAACGAGCCTCTCGAGAGAAGATCCCACCTGGATGACCATCCATGCTACTCATTCACTGTATCTTTACATGCAATGCTCTGGTAGAAGTGGGTTGTATTTTCTAGCTTCCACTGCACCTCCTCTAAATTTTGAGGTGAGTATCTCAGCAAGTACCAAAAGGAAATATCTCTCTAAAGGTACCACCCCTTTGAATAAATCAAGGCCTTTAGTATATTGTTGTAAATTATCTTGGCAGTATGATGATCTGTCGGATTTGGAACTAGGATCACAGTATTAGGAAATCGACCAAACCCATAATATGGAAGCCTTTATAAAGACAAGTATTCTCTTTGACTCGCTGTAAGTAAATTTTCTAGAGATTGGTGTAATGGAATGACCAGAATATTGTCAATAACTAAAGCCACCATGTTCTTCGATCTGTCATCAGCTGCTTAAAGAAGAGTAGTAGTAGCCTCAGAAGGAGCAGCGATATCAGCACCAGCCTATGAAATAGCCATTATAAACTGCACAGGAGGATCCAAAATCCCACAAAAAGTTAGTCTAATAAAAAAATTGGACAAAAGCCCCAAAAAATGGCTAAAGGACTTAAATAGGTGTCTGCATGGGGCTCTGCATACTGTTCTCAGAAGCGGTATGCAATAGCCATTTCCTATGTATTGTATGATACACAGAAGCAATCCCTACATGCTATACGATACATGGAGATAATCCCGGCATACTTCTACGGTATGAGAAAACATTATATTGTGGAAATCCATGGTACGTCAAAGTCCCATGAGGCACTAGCCCGCGAAGTGTTGACCAGTGAACAAAAGGGTTCACAGAAGGCAGATACCATGAATCAAGGCCTTGCCGAGTCGATATTCAAAGTTGTTGTTTAAAAGTTTAAGTTTGGATTATTAAGGCTTAAAGTTCAATTTTCCTATTCAGGCTCGGTGTGTGGGACACGCAAACAACATAGCATTCTCCTATGAGAAGGTCCAAATTTTAGTTTTAATTTCCACAACTTAGCTCTCGAAACCCAAAATCTGGTTCATGGGTAGAATCAATGGTGAAATTTTCAGTTTTCAGAACATACGAAGAGGTTCATGAATACGAATTTCACAAAAGACACGGTATATGAAGGCAGAGAAAGTCGAGGGAGAGTCAAGATCACTTTTCCCCATGAGAAATGGTAAAATAAAAATAACATGGGCCCCTATTTATAGGTGTGTTCCACTCCTACTGGGCCTATATATTCTACCATAAACCACTTCAGTTCAGGACTGCTTCTACATCGGAAGAGTCTTCTCTTCATTCTGAATGGACTCCATTCTAATGGGGGAAATTTGTAGGGTCCTAAAAACTTCTCCAAGGGAAGAAAATACTCCCAAAATCACTTTACATAAGGAAGAAATAATTCCTACAAGTCAATTAAAGTAAATGGACTACAATTGACTTTCAAACTTTATAAGAAACTTGAAGGAATTAAATTTATCAATGAGTTTTATGTGACCTGCGTACAATCACCGGGAAGGGTTTGCGGACCGCAGGAACCATGAACCACTAGTATGCGGAATGACCCATGAGGCATTGGCCCGCAGAGCAATGGCCAGTAAACCTAGGCACTTTTGAACCACATTGATGGCTAAATAAAGTGTAAAATTCCATCTACATATCAACTCGTGAACTCAACAGTTCACATAAGAAGAAAATTGGCAATGTTTTGCGAACTATGACTCGTGAGACATAACCTCCGCAAACCCTAGTTGATCGAGTCTTCCATGGATCAATATATCTCTTCATGGGATTTGGCATATGGTGTTGTATTCCCATAGATACGATTGACCAAATGATTTATAGAAAGTGTATAGAAGGATTTGAGAGAGGTTGAACAAAGAATGCATGAAGGAGACCCCAGAGGTTGGAAGTACGAATTCATAGAGGATTCTGACTTTAGTTTCAAATCATCGGCAAATTACAAATTGAAAACAATGTTTCTACAAGAATAAATAGTCATGAACCATAAAATGAAGGAACATATTAATAATGGGAGAACTAAAAACCTAATTGGTGAAATCTAAAACCATGTATTCATTGTGGATGAACTCCTTGAAAATGATAGTACCAACAACCCTCCTATGATATGGTGTTCCACATAATGTATCACTATGAGGATTTAACACGGTGTTGCGTACTGCATCAGTATGTGGATGGAACCAAAAGTGGTGTGGAAGACCACATCCAGGACCACGTACCACTGTGGTGCATGGTGGTCCATTCCAAAGCTCGTGTAATATTTCAGTATGTGGACGACTCCTCTACCTTCATACCACTATGGTATGCGGAGCTCCACCCATCCTGCAAAAAAAATACTATGCAGAATGGGGCACCTTCGATTGTTCTTTCCTCCAGCTCTAATATTGCCCCTCCATTACTATCCAGTCCTCCATAGCCCCTCTGTGAACCAGTCCCCTAGCATCAGGCCAAAGCCTACTCCAAATCCACTGGACACGTATGATCATATCATTGGGTGCATCAGCATGCCCCTTTGAGTCTACATACCCATGGTAAGTAGAGTCATGAAGGATCTCCTCACAACAGTTCAGACTCTAGGGATGTTTGTGAGCCTACATTCCCATGTGAACCTAGAGTCCAACCTTGGGACACTGACGTGAACATCCTCATTCTAGGGATTAAGGGTGATCACTTGTTTTTCTATTCAATTAGGAAAGGTGATCAGTCAAAGGAATCATGTTCTCTTCACCTCTTGATGAGAAGTGACATTCATCCCCTTTCCCAAAACGTGTTCTGGGGAACTCTCACTAATGTAAGTCCTCAATATTCTGAGGGTTGAGCTTTATGACCTCCAATGTCATCCCACATTGAATGGTTTATTACTTTGTTCCCTCCTCCCTAGCCGCCTCAGCTTCTTCCACCATAGGCCCTCCCTCTCCCATAAGTGGAAGAGGAGGTGTGTGGTTGGTTGGATATTTCACATCATCTTGTTTCTCACACCGAGTATAACTCATGTGGTCTTAGAAATTTGTGATGATCACAACATTCACGCTACCCAAACCAAATCTAAACTATGAGAAATCTGATTCCTGGCCAAGCAAGGATACGTAGGACGCCTGCTTGAAGGCCCAAGTACAAAAGGGGTTCCCTTACAAAATGGTTCACCCAATCATGACCTCTCAAATGGGAATCTCTCATGCGTAATCCCTAAACCAAATCGAAACTATGAGAACTCTGATTCTTGGTCAAGGCAGGATGCGTAGGATGCCTGATTGAAGGACCGATCTCAAAAGGGGTGCCCTTCCAAAAGGGTTCACCCAATAACGACCTCTCAAATGGGAATATCTCATGTATAAGACCCAAAACAAATATGAACTATGAGAACTATGATTCCTTATCATAACAGGATATGCAGGATGCCTTCTTGAAGGCCTGACCTCAAAAGGGGTTCCCTTCCAAAAGGGTCCACCTAACTATGTCTCCTCAAATGGGTAGCTCCCATTCGTAAGCCCCAAGTTTCATGAACTACATGGGCTATGATTCCTATTCCTAAGATACATAGGAAGCCCATATTATGGGTCTGATCCCAACATCAAGTCACCTTCTACCCCCCTAGATGACACTAAACTCTAGATTACCTTATGGCATGGATTAAGTTTGCATTACCTCTGTAGCATCAAACCCATGTATGCTTATGATGATTCTGCAAACTAGGGGTAGTCGTGGACACACTCTTTGGGAATGAACCATGTATTCATGAATATATTAACATTAATTAAATCTATAATAGAGTATTATAATAGGAAAAAATTCCCCCCTCCAAAGGGGTGCGGTGAGACCGGCTTCCCATCCTCTCGACCAATGGAGTCCTTAAGTGTCATTGGCCAAATCATCATCCAACGAGCACCTGAATTTGGAAATAAGGTCCTTGAATCATGGATACCAAGTCCATTGGGTGTTTTCTTATCCACAAATAAACCCGTTGGAGACCATCCGAGGAAGTTATATCCTAAGAGGACTGATTGCACAAATAGTTGACCCCATGCAATCACCCATTCGGGCCATTTGACTATGGCACCTCCTTCGCAATACAGAAGGGATAAACTAACCATTCCTTGTAGGGTAAATCTAATCCCCCTTTAAATGATGACAATGTGAATCAGGTTGAAACAAATATGGTGATGTGAAAGTTTCTATTATAACGAAAAAATGTTTGTCGCCCATCATTTGATTGAAAGTTTTGTTTTATCTTGAGGGTACTTCATTATTATGTGTTTATACCTTTGGTTTTCATAAAACTAGTGGAAATAATGGATTTAATGGTTTATCCCATTTTTATCTCTCTCTAGTGATTCCCTGATCAAAGATGGAGAAGGTACCCACTCCCCCTTCCTGTTGATGGGAGGGGAGAGGATGGTCACATCTTCTCCTCTCCTGTAATGATGTAGTGCTCTTTTCTACCATTTTTAAACTCTAAATTTCTCCCTAAGTTCTTATCTATCTAATTAATACTGAAGGTTCCTAATTTATCTAACAGTGTGCCTCATATTTATTTATCGATGTTGGAGTTTATAAAAACTCCGTGTTTTCTGGATCTGACCCTGGTGGATCATTTCCGGCATCAAAGACCTTTTTGATGATTTTGATAGGTTCATTTTTTGGAACTTGGTGGTTATAAGAATGTGTGATCTTTGGTCTCCTCAAGTAACATTATATAACGATTTGGTTCACCTCAGGGGAAGATCTGATTTTTGAATGGTCCAATGCTCCTCAAAAATGAAATGTATAAAACTTCTATATTTTTTATGGTCATATGAGTTTCATACAAAACAAGATTCTCATACCATCTTGATTTGGGTAAGCTTTTCTAAATTTCCACTGTAAATCCAAAATACATCAATTATATGTATTCTTTGAAATTTTGTAACACCTTTTCTATATTCCAATAGTATAATTATATCTTTGTTTCATCTGATCTATATGCACATATGTGTGGAAGTTTATATTTCAAGGCCACTGGTGGAGTGTGTTTAGATTTCTTCTACTGAATAATTTTGTCACAAAAAATTCTTGGTTTTCTAATATTGGGTTGATCACTACAAATCAAGTAGATTTCTGGGTAACTTGGCTTCTTCTAGTCATCGTGGAGTTAGACATGGGGGGGTTGAACTGCTACTGGGGAAAGATGGTTGCTCTATCCATGAAATTGATCATGCGTGGTGTAATGGGGTTGATTCTGATAATATCATACAAACAAAAGGCAAGGCCTTTGAATGATCCAAATATTATGGACATTTTTTATCACTTCAAGAATGACTTAGTGGATCACAAGTTGATAGTGTAAGACACATATGATCCAGGGGTATGAGGTGGTTTGTGTTGTTGGTCCCTTGAGAATCAGCCTAAATCATTAATTTCATGCGAAGGTTGTGAAAACTAGAAGAAAACTTCATCAAGAGGTGGTGGTTCAGAAGATAGTTAAGGGGAAATATTTAGGTGACATGGATTAGGATTTTTCATAGAAGGTTACACCAGTTAATCTGGTGAATCGAAGGATTTAATCCAATAGTTAGAGGTAGAACTAGGAAAATATCAAAATTAGTAACTATTTTGAATGGTCAGAAACTGGGTGAGAAACTCAGGACCATGGGACTTCACCATAGGTGGAGAACACCATTGAGGGGCAGGGTCTATTTGAGGAAGAGTTGGTTGAGGATTTTTCTTGTTATTTTTCAATGGATAATGTAGGAGGAAGACATAGCAAAGACTTGTACTACTTGATAATGAAAATATGGTAGAATACTATTTGTGATTTGGGGAGTTACATTTTGACTTAAGGGAAGAAAAGAAAAGGGCTCAATGACAACTCATATCTACCAAAATCAATAAAGACAAGGTATACTATAAAAAATAGACCAAAGTAGGTGGATTGTGTGCTTTCTGGTAGTGATCACATGTAGGGAAACTACAAAGAAATGGATCCTGATAATGAAGAATCCATGTCTGACAAGGCCATCCCCAACAAGGGTGTATTGACTGGTCAAAAGTGGGATATAGTAGTGGAGTATTAAATAAATAGGAAAAAAATTGAGCTTATTATCCATTCGGAGAAAGAAATTATGGGGGAGGCTCTTTAGATTAATTACACACCATAGGAGGCTAACAGGATGATGTAAAGATTGATACTTGTGGATACTAATTGTGAGAATCATGTATGGATTAACAAGAAAGATATTATACTAATAAGTGGATTCAAATAATAGATGATTAACATAGAGAAGTAAATGAAAACTTGTGACAAGATGTCTTATCACTTTGAAGACCTTATAATGGACAATCTAGATACACAGGTAATCACTCTCTCCTAGAAATTATTTAGATAGAATGTTTCCAAAAATATTAAGTTCATTTTTAATGAATTTGTGATATCTTATTGTGTTTTTCTTCCTGGGTGAACTTATGCGGTTTCTCAGTTTTCCCTTAAAAGGGTTTTGATAATAAAAAATTTAATTTTGAGTCAAGGGCTTTAATATCGGTGTTTTATTTTATTATTAACATTTTTTAGAAAGTGATTTTGATTTAGGAAATGTTAAAAAAATTATTTTTAACTTCAATTATTTAAAAATAACATTAAAATATAATTTCCATGCCATATTATATACAAATAGACATTGAAAATGTGAAAAAAATTGATTGTTTAGGAATTTCATTGTAAATTTGTTTTAAAATTGATGTTGAAACTATGAAAAAATATTTTTTAACAGTTTAAACATAGGTTTTGGTATAAACCAAAAATTAAAGTATGTTTAAACTTTTTTATAGAAATCGCAATGATAAAAAAATTATTTTAACATCAATTTAAAAAAAATAATGTTAAAAACATATAATTTTAAAATAATGTTTTAAAATACATAAACCCAAAACCTACAACATGAATTTCAGTATAAAAAATTGAAGAAGATAGCAGTAAATGGCATGAAAATGAGCACCAAAATAATATGTTTAAACATTAACCACAAGATAAATAAAGATACATGGAACATTTAAATTTAAATATAAAATTGAATCATACCTACAAAATAGTTTGAAAATAATATTCCAAGGTAGTTTAAGTGTTCATTTGTATAAAATGTAACATCAGAAAAAACCTAAAAAATAGATAATGTTATATAATAAACAATAGAACATATTGGTTTAAAACATAAGACTTGTAAATTATGTTAAAACTTTTTTAGGGCCTAAAAATTCATATTTCTATTTCTGAAACATGTATAGAATGAAAAATTTAATATTAAAGAACTAATAAAATAGAATAAAACATTTTAATTAAACAAATTTTTAAAACTTATACAAACTCCACATAGTAAATAGTATAACAACTATATCATGCATTAATGTGGAATATAATACCCATAACATCCCATAGCCACTAAAATATAAAATGTTCAACATTAATGACATTATAATGAATAGTTTTTCATAATTATAATATAGACTTCTTACTTGTCAAGGAATTAAATAAAATAACACCCAATATTTGTATTTGATAATCTTAAACATATATAATTAACTCTAATAACATCACTCAGATAATTAATATTTATTGAAATGTACTTTGGATCCATAAATCCATAAATGGAAGTACTATTGTCTTAGATGCATAGAGTATAGAGATACCTAATTATATATGTAATAAATTAATTCACTCTATGTTGGATTTCATTAAATAAATAGAAATATATTTATAAATTCAATTACATGGAAAATATAATCAACATGGGTATAAAAATATATTCACCATTAATAATATTCATTATATATTTTTTAAATAATATCAATGCATTTCTCTCCCACAAATATTAGTGGTCATCATAAAATCATAATATGGCTCCAACATAAAATATTTTTGAGTTAATTTTATTAGACTTGTTGGTAGCGGGGTGTGTAGAGGAATCTGGTGGGCTGGGGGTTTATAATTTTACCTCACCAAAGAGATGAGGCTTATTGTATCCAGTTATCTAATCCTGAGTATAGTATGAGGATCTCACGTGAATTAATCAGAGTGAAAAAATTTAATCAAAATGTGCACCTCATTCAAAACGAAGTGCGCTAAACATCAGTTCTTTACGGGTGAGTATTTCGTGAAGGGTCCAAATCCAATCCACTTTATGTCATCAAAAAATGTTTCTAGAATCTATGTGCATGTTGTTTTTCAAATTTTTTCTACTATCATGGAGCTCTGATGATCTCTCTGATGTCACGATGATCACCACAACATTGTTTCTTTGATCGATGAAGGTGATCTTGGATTGTTCACATGATTGAATAATTTCTCTATATAAGAATCTAGAGGAGAGAGAAGATATCCATTCCAAATGAATGAATAGTTCATGGAATGAGCTTCTCCTCCACTTATATAGTGGATCTTCAAAATACCCAGTTTGGGTTCCCTGGCCTCCATATATTTAATATACACTAAATAAGTAATAATTAATTAATTATGAAGAACTAACTATGTTGTAAATATTATTTATATATTATCACATACATTTAATATATATTAAATATATTACATGATAAACCTAATTAATTAATGCAACTCATAATTCCCACTAATATTAAATGAAACCTGAATATTAAAATAACAATCATTCGTATAATATTATTCCTTGTATTTACTTAAACACTTGTAAATAATTTTAATAAATAAATTCAACCAAATTATTCTATACTATAATAATAATTAATTCATTTATTTACCAGTGATTGATAAAACACGGACAACTCTTAGACCACATATTGGGGCCCACCATGTCTTATATACCCATTCACCTGAATATGGAAGATTCTTGAATAAGCTATTGGGTGTGACTCTCTAGAACCTTATCTAGATAACGGTGAATAGTATTCAAAAATCAAGAGTAGATTCTAGAAACCCACCATGGCCCCTAAATATATAAGTAATATTTATGGTAATGATAACTATCTTATTAAAACACACTTTATAATATAATCTCATTTTCATACAATGTCTCATAAATCTGGATGTACACTTGTGTCATTGTTAGTTCTTGCATTATTATTTGTTAGTCTAACTGGATAGATTTACCTTTGACAACCATGTCCATGTATCTATAAAGGTATTACTATCTTGATCAACCAGGCCTGAGATATCACTTCCTCAACTTGAAAGAGACAAATTCAATCTTGACCCTTAAACCAATTTCATACCACCAATGACACACACAATACAATCTTCCTCACCATGAATTCATTTTGATGGTTTTTTCCTTGCATAAAATTTCATGATCAAATGGAACACATTGGTAATGATCTCAATTCATGGAACCAACACACACTTCTATAGATAGGAATAACCAATGAAACCCAAAACATATGGTGTTCCTATTGGCAGGCATGTCCTCATGATATCACTTACCAGAGATCAACAAGTGAAAACTTCATGAGAATAAGTATCAATTCTTATGATCCCCAAGAACCTGATAGTCATATATCAACTGTGTCAATTTATTATGATTTATTTAGACCATAGCACATATATTTAAGATTAATTCCATAGTATCTCAAGGTTCACATTATATCATGGGAACTTCTATAACCTTTTGATAGGAAAAATAATCTATGGAAATTACAATTTAAATAGTGGATGTAGAAATATATACACTATAGTAGTAATCTAACATCTTATATAACTCACTATATACATGGTATAGTAATCAAAAAGTACTTTTTAGTTGGTTCTAGGGCACCCAATATTACAACACTCCCACTTTCACTAGATCCAACTTGCTAACAAACCTTGTTATATATCACATGATAAGTTCATGTTTATATTGAGTTATAGATTTAGTCAGGGCCTCTCCAAATTTCAACTACATGGTAATTCTTCTATCAAGGACCTCACCTCCTTGAGTAAAACTCCTCACGAGGTGTTATCCCTGAGTATACTACTTTTTACCACTGTATAAACTTGACATCTTGGATAATACTAGAAAAATAATTATCATCATTATAAAACATTTCTAACTAGTTGTGATTCAAATAACTAGAAAAAATCATTGTGTAATATAAACTGATTCTTCAGCTGTATCAGAAGCCACAAAACACTTGATATTTTTACGTATGAATAACACTAGATTAAATGATCTTTTCTTTCTCATTATATTAGCCCCATTGTGATATAAGATCATATTTATCTAAGGAAGACTATTTTGTATCCCCTCGAAACTAGAATCCCCTCCTCTACACATACTAGGTATATATCCCTTATAGTTTCTCAAGTACGACCAGATAGTTCAAACTGATTATCTTGCAGTTCTCCTGGATATAACTGATATTTTCCTACTACAAAGTATATATTGGCACTATTATATCTTGTACATATCATGTTGTTTGTGATTGATCCATCACAAAAGCATATATAATTCAATTCACTAAATTAATCTCATCTTATTCCATTACATATATTCTTGGAGAGATATATTCCATGTGACTCTAAAAAAAATTCTCACACAAATTTTTCTAAATTGTATTTTTCAGTACATTATTAATATATTAACTATTAACCAAGTTTAAGAAGCTATTATATCAACCTCTATATATCTCATTCCCAAGAACTTTGGTTTCTAATTTAAGTCAATCTATATAGAGTTACTTTCATCCACTTCATAACTAACTGTAAGACCAATAACTATTTTCCATATGTTACCAAACATATTTTATTTGTAAAATAATGGTTCTCCCACTAACCTCTACTAGACACATGTAAAAGATTCATTCCAAATGAATAATATAAGATCTTGTTGATTACTTTTAATCTAGAATTATATTTAAGTAACATGCATCCCTAATTGGTATTCTATAGTGCCACTATCCCTTTCTAGTTGCATCATATAGACAACTTCCAGAGTCTGTGGTCTTGATATCCAATTATCAATTAAAATGATCATATAAGGTATTAATGACAAGTAAAATTTTGATTGATTTAGTCATAATTAGTTGGTATTACCAATTGGGCCTTATTAGTACCACGCTTGTACCACCCATGTATTGTCTCACTTGAATACCCACTAGAGTACTCAAAGTACCAATCCCTTATCCTTTCATACATGGAATCCATTACTGAATTTTAATTGATCTTGTAATTTTTATCTAATTTCCATATACTTCTTACTTATAGGAATTATTATTCTCAATGAATAATGTATCACTTGACATGGTGAATGTAAAACCATCACCATGGTTTTATCCTACCTATTAATCATGTGTCTTTGGAAAATTCTATTACAAACCTCTTTTCGAAATTATTCATATATCAACTATTTGGGAATCTCTATCATTAACTAAACCCAAGTCAATGTTTCCCCCACTATTAGAAGAAAATATTTGTACCCTGTTATAGAAATATATTCTATAACTTGAATATATATTTTCTATGATAGTTATTTTTGTAATATCCTTATAAAACTTTAGGATAATTCCTTTTAGATGCACATTGTGTTTTTCTTAATGCATGTTTTTTGATATCCTTAACAAGCAATTTTCATCAAAACACGTGTTCTTATGAAATAATGGATTTACATCATATTTTAACCCATCAGATGTCAATTTTTCAAGATATTTTACATATTGTTGTGGGATAATGTTGCTATTTTATACGCATGTCATAAAAAATAATGAAAGTATATGAAATGAATATAAGTTTCAACATTAATACTTCTTTAAACTTACATCATGAATCTAATATATATAAGGAAATTTGAATTTAGGAATTACCAACGATATATATTTTTTTCAATGTTAACATGTGAGACTCATCATTGATCCTTCTTATCAGCATCATAGATATGATGTGGATAAGTTAATGTGCATTTAGGAGTTACTCAACTTCACATTATAAGGATCGATGATTTCTTGGTCAAGATATTCTTAGGCACACTATCCTTAAGCATCTCATATATTTTAACCATGCATATACCATATATCACTTTCAAATTCCTTAAACATTTAATGGAATATTATGAAGTATACTTACCACTAGCTTGGCCTTAGAATGTTTCACGCTCTCTAGTTAAACTAGTTCTGAAATCATTGTGTCTTTCCTTTATTTATAATGGTTTCTTTTCCCAAAACTGAAGGCATAAATTTGTTTATAATACCTAAGGTCCTTAACTCAGAAGAGTCTTACAATATAAAATTTGTATCCTTGTTTTTATAGAGACAATATGGCCACTTGTTGCATATGGTTTGGGCCATTATTTGATTGCGAGTGGTTTATTTCCTACATAATCATTAAAGTTGGGTCACCATTGTCATTATTAATGGAAACTTCCAATGGTTCCCTCTTCCATAACTAGGTACATACCTCCTTTCCAAAGGAAGGTTTTCAATTGGGGTTTCATAACTAATGACACTTAGGTACTCTCATTGGTTGAGAGGATGGGAGGTCGGGCTCATTGTACCCTTTTGGGGGGAATTGTTACCTACTCAAGGACTCTATTATAGATTTAAGATATGTTCTAGAATATATTACATATCTCGATATGGGACTGGTTACCCTAACAAAACGATGATGGGATAAGCCTCTTTTTATACAAAGAAAGGGGGAATCACATGGGTGTATCTATCTTTATATATCTAAGGTTCCTCATCTATTTCCCAGTGATGAATAGCTACTTATATACTAAAACCATATAACCAGGTTCTTTGGAATTTCTACCATGCAGAGAGGTGGTGAATATTCTGAGGAGGGGATTGAGACATTATAAGGAATCCTATATATACTAGTTACTATAGAAATAAAAACCCACAAACTTCATTAAACATGTTCAGTTAAATGTCTTATGTAAGGAAAATTGTGTGGGAATTTAGGCACTAGATATTTGAGATCGAGTCTTAAAGAGATGTCCTGCATATCCTGGTTATATCATAAATCAGATTTATCAAAGTTAAATCAATCCCTTGGTACTATCCTCAAGGTATATGGCCTTATATTAGGGAGATTTATAAAATTCCAACCAACAAGTTCATACATTTTGATATTTCCCTGGCTGGTGGAGATTCATGATGTCAATGATGTGTTTGTTGTGACTCCCTAATCCCACATGATCTATGATTGATGTGAAAAATAAGGGATATAAAGTGATCAACATCATTTTATATGGGTTTGGTGGTTCATGTACTGGTAAATCCATTGGAATGCTTAATATGTAGCTCAAGACTCAAGGAGGAATCCTACATATCTTGGTTATGGTAGGAATTAGCAACCTCATAGTTCAATTGGTTGCTTGGTCCACAGAGGGATGATCTAGAATGGTCATCCCATGGTAATTATTGAGTCCCAATGGTTGTAATTTCAGAGACATGGATGGACTTATACTGATTTCAATTCCCATTTTAGTTTTGTATCTTACCTTAGGAAGGTGTCCTGCATATCCTACTTATAGTAGGAATCAGAGTCTTCATAGTTCAAATAGATGCTCAGTCCATTGAGGGATGAGGTAGAATGATCAGTCCATGGGAATGATTGGGTCATGATGGTTGAATATGTTAGAGACATAGCGGGACTTATACTAAGTGGGAGGCCCATTTGAGTTGGATCTTGAGTCTTAGGAAGGTGTCATATGTATCCTTATTATGGAAGGAATTAGAGTCAATGTAGTTCAGTTAATTGGGGATTACACACTAAGGTTTCCCTTATATGTGGGACATATCATGTTATTTTGTTGGTCGAGCCTTACAGACTGACATTTCCCATGGATTTTTAGAGTCTTATGATGAAAATTATATGATCATTGCAACTCCCTAAGCCCATGTGATCTATGATCATTGTGAGAAACAATGGATGGAAAATAATCAGTGTCATTTCTTGTAGATGCGAGACTTATGTACTAGGACTTCCCTTTGGTTGATTTATATGGAGCTCATGCCTCAGAGAGGAATCCTATGTATCTCATTTATAATAGAAATTTGATTCATCATAGTTGCATTATTTAGGGATTACACACTGAGCTTTCCCTTTTAATCGGGGCTTACACACTATGGGTGGACAAATTTATCAAGCCCTGGGATTCCCTTGGACCCGGCCTACTTATCCACCTAATGTGCATTTATTTTCCACTTGATATGACTTGATTGTCTACTTGACACGTCTGAGGGTTTATTGATGACATTTCCAAAGGCAAATACATGATCCAGTTGGCTTGTCCAAGGGATTTCACATAACCTAGATGGCACATCTGAAGGATATCTCATGATCTAGGATGAATTGTCCAGAGGAAATCACAAGAACTAGAAAGTTAATACTCAAATCCCTCACATGATCTTGTTTGACATTCCAAGAGAGAATTTAATTATCCGGATTACATTCCCTAGTGTCATCTAAAGAGCTATATGACACTCCTGGAGGGTTTTGCAAGATTTAATGTCACATGTCTCGAATGGGCTTCAAGTTCTAGATGACTTGTCTAGAGGTCATCGAGAGACTTGGTCGGAATTCCTAGAGTATATCAAAAGAGATAGTTGACATGTTCAAGTGATACCAAGATACTTATCTAACATGTATTGTTGCCCCCATATGAGTTAGGCAACACATCTAAAGAAAAATACAAGGATTGGATGGTGAGCCTAGAGGACTATGCGAGACCTGGGTGAAATGATCGTGGGGAACCATAAAACTTTAATTGACATGTCCATATGACTTTTCATGATCCAAATAGTATGAAAATGGATAATCACATGATATTTGTGACATTTCCTAGTGTTATCTCATGTCCTAGGTGGTTCACGTGAAGTGCATGAGGATTAGAATATATGTACTTCACATAAGTCTCCCATATTTTAGTCATTATTCTAGACTTTTATTGTAAATGCCTTAGATTTATCTAGAAATAGATTGTTTTAAGTCTTGCGTGATCTAGAAGATGTGTGGGATATTCTTTTTTTTTCTACTATAATTACTTCGTGTGATCTATAATGACCACACCAAGTGATTATGCATAATGCATGATTGCTCCAATTGTTCGTTAGGTCTTACCTGATAGAAAAATTCTAGATCATAAGATCATATGATCTGAGAAATCCACTATGGTTCTTGGTGCACTGATGCATCTGGATGAAGAAAAGGCCAACCCAATCTTTGAGGTTGGGTTGATGGGTTTATAGGCCTTGTCACCCCGTTCAACACTTTTCACAATGCGCGTCATGTGACTCTAGGCTGGAGTCAGTTGGAGGGTCTCGATGTCACGTGTCTTCATGAGGTCCTTCTGCAAGAGACTACAAGACCATCCATAAAATTCCTCCTTTATCAAATTATATCCAATTAAATGGATCTTGTTTAATCACGTAGACATGCCAAGGTAATTTCATATTGTTTGGTCGATGCGTCCAAGGTACTTCACAAGATAAGGGTTCCTTCTAAAAGGAATTTGTGTGATCTTTGATGAATTGTCTTGGAATTTCCATGAGACAAGTATGAATTTATTAGGGGCCATTGTGAAATCAAACTATTTTGTTTAGGGGTATTTCTAGAACATGTTGCAGATATCCTTGGCATCTCGAGTGAGTTTTACAACTATGAGAGGCTCCCACATCCTCCCCTTTTTATTTCTTTTTTTTTCAAATTTTAGTGAGTTTATGAGGTCATATGAGTGTTTTAAAAGGTAACAAATCTACCTATTGGGGATGCATCATGTAAAAATTATAGTGTCATATAGAGATACATGATAATTTCATGGACAACACCATCTTCTTTTCCTTATGGATCCAAAGGGGCGTGAGGTTTCCTAGATATGTCTAAGGATCTTTGTACGATAAGGGTGACATGCCACCAATCTTTTTTAAGATGAGGAAGGCATGTCCCGGGGTGTATTATCCATCCCATGGATCTCCAGGGGTGCATCATGTGATTTTTAAAACTATAAGAGGCTCCATCCTCCTCCCATTTTATTTTTTTGTTTATTTTACAATGATTGGGGATCTTGTGAGTTTTCTTGGATATTTTCAAGGATAATCGTCCTCTTCATTGGTGATGCATCGTGTGAATTTTGTGACTGCAATAGGATCTCTCCTTTTGGGTATTTTCCTCATATTGTTTAAGTAATTTTGGATGGTTTTTTAGGTTTCCACTGGTTGAAAAGGCATGTGACCTGAGGGAGTCTTATCTGTTTTTCACTGCATGATCAACAAGTGTCTGAGGTGCCTTTTCATGAGAAAAATGACTTATCAAAGGGGTTTTGTAGGATAATTCACAGGTTGTTCATTACACATGGCTCCTTCATGTGGTCTTATAATGGTCAAGTGATCACATGTCTCTTGGGGATTAGATGATCTGTGAGTCTTTGGCCACCTTCTTCTTCCTTTGTTTTGTAGGAAAGATAATAGCCATTTTTAGGTAATTTCTCCTTCGTGAATTTTCCGATGCTCATTTGGTGGGAATCAACAAATCCCCCCCCCAAGAGCAATGACTATGGGGACAAGGTCTTGGTTTTAAGTAAAGAAAATGTCTGCTTGAGTCTTTAGTGTTGTCATGAATCAGTGTCTTGGGAAACTCTTCATCTATTGGGAAATGCTTGGTATTCCATGGGATGACCAATTAATAAAGGAGAAGAGAGAGATTCATTCACCAGTTACTCACTTCTCTAGATATCTCTCACCTTACTTCCATCGTGTAACCTCATTACAAGACCTTCCTACAAGCCCGATTACAATACCTCATTGTGGGACCTTTCCAAGAAAACTTATTTCCAAGAATCATTTTTCTCATGCTCTCACTTGAACTAACCACAAATTTCCCTTTAGTAATTACTTGAACTCTATCCATGGGGATTTTTGATCTTCTTGAGGGTTTTGTGGGATCTGGAGGCTTGATTTCATGATCATTTTGACTATTCTTTGGCTCTCATGACCATGTTAAAGTCATGTGATTATGATCCCTCAAGGGGTAATGTAGTTTTGTGGAACCCTATGGGTTCATGTGACCTATGAGATCTTCAAGGGTTAAGAAATTTGTGATCCCTTTCTATGATTCAAAAATCCCTTTGATGATTAATGGGATGCGCATGACACAACCAGTTTATTATGTATTTTTTATAATAATTTATTTTATATATCTGACATATGCTACATACTTTTTTTCAGATGTATTCTAGTTCAAGTCAAATATCCTTCATTGTGGCCAATCAATGGGAAATGATTTTCAGAAACTATAATCTTGACCCCCCGATATCACGTGAATTATGACAATGAGGTTTTGAAGAGGTTCCCCTCATTTGAGATCCTAGATTACCCTTTATCACAATAGATTCCTCTATATGGGTTTGGTTTGATATATTATATTTTCATACCTCCCTCACACCTCAATCTATCATATTTCTAGGTGTCAACTTATTCTGACTATATTCATATGGAAATTACTGAGGATGGCCAGCTGGTCACAGCTCGACCCCAGGTTTTGTCTTATATGTTGGAAAAATCTCCCTTTGGTATGGATGGATTCAAATTTTCTCATCATCCTATTGATCATAGATAATTGAGTATATTTTACTCTTCTCTAAACCATTCAGGCAGTATATGGAGATTGAAATAGGATCTCCATCCTAGAGGTAATATTTCTAATGAATGGTTGTGGCCATTCTAGGCCAGGGAAATCTACTTAGAGTTTTCTAATTAGTTATATCAGGTCCATATTTATGAATTAGTATGGATTTCTATTTTATTGTCTACCACCAGCCTGATATTCTTCAAGAAATTATCATATGTTGGTTCCCTATCACCATCTTATTTCATTAATCCCACGGTAGGGTGGGAATCATCCTATATGACATCTTCCAACTAGGAGGGATCCACCCTCTCAGAGTGATGTTCAATGAGTTCCTCCCATACGCATATGTTCGGTATGACCCCTCGTAGACTCCAGTCATAGTGAGGGACATACTCACCATTTTCAAGGAGAATATAATAAAGGATTTGATAGTGCACTCACTTATTTCCTTCAAAGACTAGTTCAACATTTTCCTTTGTCACAGAAAAATGAGGACAACAGTTATATGCCCCCATCGATGACCTTCTGAGAAAGTTATTGATAGTCCTGAATCATATATGGATATTTTTGAAGTTTGGGATTATACATCCCAAGGATTATGAGTGTATTCATAGATCTCTTTGAGCCTTAAACTAATGGTCTTTTGGATATATTCCTAAACGGATAGCTTTTTTCATTAGGGGATGCATGTTCAGGAATCCAAGTTAGTATGCTAGTAAGGGAAGCACAGTTATTAGAAAAAAAACATCTTAATCTAGCAGTATCGACTCTTACTCACCGCTACCAACTCTTAGTCCACATTAAACAAGGAATTATCCCATACAATATCAATGGACCTTTGAAATTTTTATTTGGATGGATAGGGGATCATTTCCTTTTCTGTGACTATTACAATGCCAGCAGGATCCCGAATGCCTTATCTCATCATATATTACTGAGCATATCTAGGATTGAGTCCATTTCACTGAGCTCTGAAGAGGATGCAGACGTGCTGAGTAGATCTAACAACTTATATTTCAGCCAATATACTATACGGACTAATAGATTACTATAATGGTTGTAACTACCTCAATTAAAGTTTATATATGATCTCTCTTAAGGATAGAGTTCTTGCATCTAGGACAGATAAGTTGATCATTTTTATCCATATACGCCTCATTGGTTTTCTCATCAGTTCGGTAGCACCCAACGAGTCTCCCCTCTTCCTTTGGATGGTGTGTGAGGGGAATGACTCCCTCAGATCATTCGCTAGTTCTTGATGTTATTGGCATGTGAAGACATCAATGTTGAGATAATTCTTCTTCCCATTGATGCTACTTCCTTTATTTCTAAGGATTTTTCCTAGTATTGGGTAACTAAATATCAAGGTGGTGTGCTAATTCGAAGGGTTTGTCTTGTGGATAGGATACATTCCCTATAAAATACTTTATCTATGGAAATGATGCATCTGATTCATGATCTAGGAAAGACGTCAATGAAGTTCCCTCATTCTAGTGATGACCACTCTGATAGTAAGATAGAATATGTTAAGGAAATTAGTTCTCCAGTATAGGAAACAGGTGATACACCAAATGAGGGAAGAGAATATGATGCCTCTTTCAATGCTTCCCTTCCATCTCATCCATCTATCCCCTCTACTATTGTGCATACTCCATTAGTCACATAATTCCAAACATGTCATAGGATGATCTGGTAGTAGATTCACACCCTAGATACTAAGACTCCCCTGGAAAAAATTTGTGATTAATGGGAGAACCTTCAACATCTTTTTGATGAGTTGGGAGTGGATGGATTTGACCTCTAACCACTGTGATATGTTTTGAAGAAAATCATACTAATTCAAAAGGATTTGACCCCCAATGAGAGGGGCTTGTGCGATCATGAAGATGAGGATCCCCTTTCTGAGAAAATAAAGGATGCCTTGGAGGAGTGTCTCTACCTAATATCAAATTTTCAATCCTATATGGATACCTAGACTATAAAAATATGTAGTCATGATAAAATTATATACCACCTAAGATCTATCACTCAACACCATCTTCATTATTGAAAACTAATCAAAAATATATTGAGGAACTGACAGCTTTAGGTGCGACCCACCATCCTATGGTAGAAGTGGAAGAGGCAAGGTGAGTGGAACTTTGGTATTCAATTTACACTTCTCACCATGCTCTTGACAACTTGGACAACATAGCTGATCTAATACTATTGTATTTTGACCACTGATATATACTCTATTTTTTATGATATTCTTAGAGAGACTCCTAAATGTTGAGATTCCTCCTCTTGAACACTATTAATGAATATATTTTATGAACTTTATATGTTGTCCAATTTTCTTTCATTTATGATGTGCATGAATTTTTGCAGATCTTATATTATATAAATCACCAATGATACCCATCCTTTGCATAATATCAAGTGAAAATGAAGTCTAGGACTAAATATTAAAATCATAATAGATTCTTTTCAAAATTCTCTCATGAATTCCCAACAACATGACTTTCCTTAATGATAAATATGTTCTATCTATATTAATATCACTTTATTTGTATAAGGATCATTCTGGTAGAATATACATCTTGGAGGGATACCACTCATTCTTTTTCTGAAGCCGATATTCTTGGAGAGTGTGGCATTGAATTTTTCCAAGGCCATATAGTAGGAATTGAAAGCTTCTCCATTCTTTCATACCATATTGTTGTTGTGATGTAGTTTAGTTTATTTTAGCTCAGACCATATAGCACTTTGGTTTAGGGTCTTTTTGATCAGGCCTTATATTGCATTAGTATTGGTTCTTTCATCCCATACCTTATATTGATTTAGTTTAGGGTATTCTAAATCAGACCTTCTATCACATTAGTTTATGGTATTTTTGTTGGTACCTTCTATCAATTTAGTTTAGGGACTTTTATCTCTAACCATATTTTTTTTAGTTTAGGGTCTTTTAGCTTGTACCTTTTATTTCTTTAGTTTAGGGTATTTTAGCTCAAAACTTATATCACATTAGTTCAGGGTCTTATAGCTCAAACCTTCTATCACTTTAGTTTAGGGTCTTTCAACTTGGACCTTTTTTATAACTTTAGTTTAGGGTCTTTTAACTCAAACCTTCTTTTTCTTTTGTTTAGGGTCTTTTAACTCAGATCTTCTATTGCTTTAGTTTAGGGTGTTTTACCTCGGACCATCTATCGCTTTAGTTTATGGCATTTTATCTTAGACCTTATATCACTCTAATTTAGGGTCTTTTAGGTTGGAACTTCTACTAATTTATTTTAGGGTCTTTTAGCTGAAACCCTATATTAGTTTAGGGTCTTTAGCTTCAACCTGATCAATGATCATGGAATATGGTACAGACATGCCCGAAATGACCCAAAACACACTGAGGTGTTGAGTTCAATAATGGTGTTTCTAGGGATCATAAGGATGAAAAATCCTTTTCTGTTGAGTAATGCATTTTTTTTTATGAAAATAGGTGCAGATGCAGGAGCCATAAGCATACATTCATAGTCATGAAAAGGTTCTCTTAAAGTTGGGTATCTTTTCTAGGGACCATGGAAGACTTTTTGGGCTAATATCAGTTGAGGTTGAAATACTAGGGATTCTAGGTCTACCTAGATATTTGGAGTATGGATGAATTAATTCATAACCCAATAGTGCAAGTCAATGAATTTGGGATGGGGTAGACATGACAAGGATGACTCATAACACCCTGAGGTTCTAGGTTCTGTCGTAGTGTTTCTAGGGATCATAAGGATTGAAGCTCCTTTATTTCAAGGAGGATATACCTTTAGTTGGTAGGTAAAGTCCCTTATGTGTCAATATAATTTCCAAGAAAAGATTATCTCCACTCCTTTATGAGGTCCATAAAAAAATTACGAATACTCAAACATACATATGATGAGGTTTTTATGGGAAGAAATCTATCTAGGAAGGGTTTTATCACCCTAGGGACGTTCAACTATTTAATTGTGAATCTCGATCTCTATTCCCTATGGTTCCAGATCATGTGGTGTGGGCCATCAAAGTTTTGGGAATGGATTGTCACAATCCATACATAAGAAAGGGTACCCAACATGGTGACATAATTTAAAGGATGTCAAACCTACTTAGATGGTTTCTCATAGAAATTGTAAATCACGGTCCAAAGTTCTGGGGTCATGAGGATGATATAGGACAATCATACTGAGAATGACCCAAAACACACTGAGGTGTTGAGTTATTCTATAGTGTTATCAGGGCTCACAAGGATCGGAAATCCCTTTTTTCAAAGTTACACATTGACCATAGGTGTATATGAAGGATCTATAGTAATAAATTCATAGTCAAACAAAGGGTCCCTTGAAGCCGGGTATCTTTTCCAAGGGACATGAAAGCTTCACAGTGATCTGAAATTCTCAAATCAAGAAGTGTAATTTTTGGAAAGTGTAATATCCAAGAATGGTTAGAGTACCTTAAAATTTGGGACACCACCTAATGAACATATTCTCATGGTGAGGAAATGTGAAAATTCATTACTCTAATTTTTTCCTAAACCAGGGGGTTCAACAATGTAATAACTAAAAATTTTATAAATAAAATCCCCTTTTTGATTTAATTAAATGTATTATTACATAATATGGTCATAGAATACACGTTCTATTATTTGGTTTTATCCAATAAAATTTAAATGAATTTTGAGTATCATTATCATTGATAATATATCCATTGAATAGTGATCACATGATTTTTATAAATATAGGTTTTTAAAAAATCCAATTGACACATACAAAGGAAGTGAAGGCCTCAACTAGTAGGATCGTATGCTACGAAGCCCATTTATTGAAGCTCCTGAAGGACATAGCATAAATATGATTTACCCTTGAACAATCCCAATATTATATCCAATAACATAATCATGATTGAAACCTTTTATGGGAGAAGTTAAAGCTCATCAAGATCACAGTCCAAACCATGTTCCCTAAACCACCCCATGAAAGTCTCAATGTGGCACACCTTAATCTTAGGGTGTTCACTTGTTTATTAAATTTATATGTATCAAGACCCTAGAAATATAAGTATGCACATTATTTTTATATAATAATTAATATATTTTCATCCTATTATTTTTAATTTATAAATGATTTTGATTTTGATACAATAAAACACATATTGTATTTTTTGTGTAATATTAAATTTTAATTATGGAATTTATTTTAATGAATTAATTGATTTTCTAAATAAATAATATTTTAATAAAATATTATTATTAAATAATTTTTATTAAATATAAATTATCATATAAGTTTTATGAAGTCAAATGTAATTTTTACAAGGGTTTGAAAACTTTTATTGTTAAAAAACTCATCATTTCTCAATAATTTTATATTATTATTTTAAAAATGAAAATGAAAATATTTAGAAATTGTTTTATATAAAATTAATATTATTTTTGGAATCATAATTTCAAAATTATCCAATGGTGAATTTTTCATAATATTCTGAGACAATCGAATTTTCATTTTAAAATTAAATACAATATAAATATACGGTGTGTATTATGATATCATAATGACTCAAAAGTGTTTTAGTAAATACTATAAATTGTATCCAACCCCAAATATATGTTTTAACTTTAAAATAATATGATTTAATGTTTATTTTATTAATTTTATTAAGCCTTTTTGAATCCTCCAAAACCATTAATATATTTAATGGTTTTAAAAACCTTTATTTAATAGTATGAATCACTTCCACATAAGAAAATTTGTTATTTTATTAAGTTATGCCACTGGACTTATAAAATAATGAAAAAAACTCCCATTTTGCAGAAACCATGGTCAAAACCATTATAAGGTTTGTATTTTTGGTTATTTTATTATATGGGGTCCAAAACCTAAGTTTTTGAAATATTAAACAATCCCCGACTCTTTTCCTATATAACCCCACCCAAGAACCCATTTCTATTCACTAAAAATCCTTAGATAATGTCTTTAATCTAATATCCCCTATATAAAGTTCTCCTAATGTGCCCCCAAACTCTCAATAATCCCCTCCCAATCATTTGGAGTCACACACTCAAGTAAGGGATTCTGGAATTCTCTTATTTATTCAAGTTTCTTTATTATCATATGCCTTATATTTAAAATTCCTAATGTTGGTATATTTCTTTCCATTACTTCCCATTTTATTTCCAAATTATGAGAGACCCTTTATCTCTCATCATCCCATTTTATGAATTCCTATATGACGTTGTTATGCTGTCAAAATTTCTCCATGATTTTACATTCCAAAACAATTGTGTAGTGAATATCATACTAATTTCATATCAAGGGTATTCACCTTTTTAAAATTATATTTATTTGAATTTGGACTTAAATGTATTTATTCCACACTCCTTGATTGTGTAATAAAATATGGTGATGAATGAATCTATGTTGTATGATCTATGTGGCACAATTAATCATGGGAATAAAATGAAACTGATGAGTGCACCCGGAATTATATAGCACTCGAATACATTGGGTAATATTTAGACTCATGAGACACAATGTTGGGAAAGGGAGTTAACCTAATTCCTTTATGGGACTGTGTCCATCGTGATGTCTTGTTAGTTATCCTTTACCTATGTTTTTGATTTAGTGTTTTAAGTTGTTTCCACATTTCCCATGATATAATTATCATGATATATTGTGTCTTATTATTCATGTTCCTTTTATGCTTCATTAATATTCTTACTATCTAACATGTACTATTCTCTTCATTTTATTCTAGGATTATTTCCCTTACTGGGCTTTATAGCTCACCTCTTTCTTATGTATGTACCTACTTTATCCCATGTAGCTTTAAGTGTGAGCATGTTAAGGAAGTTTTCAATAAAGATGATGTTTTTTCTGTTTAAAATTTTTATGTAGTCTACCTAATTCACAAAGACACTTGAATTCTCAATATTTTGGGATGTATTAAGTGTAATATTATGTAATAAATCATGTATTAATGCAAAATAAAGAGAATGTTTTTGTAAGGGAGAATTACTTGGATATTACTAGGGCTAAAAATTAGTACTTATGAGCTTTATGACTTATTCATTTATACCCTAATTGTTTCCAACACTCTGAGGATGATGAGTTTAACAAGTGAAGACTTGACTTTTTCTTAGGTCTCCCTTTGTGGGTTTTCATCCTAATTATTTTTGTTTCTCTTTCACTAGCATTTTAATGTCTTGTGATATATATCATTATTGGAAAGAGTTAACAATCATACAAATTTGACCAAAGTGCGAGCAGTTTAAGGTCATGACACACATATACCTAATATGGTGATTTATACACAAGAGCCTAATTAGGATACCTAGGGTCAATAGTACCCCAACATCATTCTGAGAAAGATATGGAAATATTTTAAATCATGGATCGAGGTTCTCAAGTCATGAGTAATGATATGGGACAATAATATCAGGAGTAGTTCATATCACTTTGAGCTTTAGTGTTCTTCCACGATGATGTTTGGGATCAAAATGATTTAAAATTCGTTTTTATAGAGTGATTCGTTTGGTTGATGACCATATGAACATATGAAAGAGCCATAGTCATATATTAATAGTCATGAAAATGCCACCTTGAATCTCAGTATCTTTTCCTGGACCAAGGAAGGTTTTGGCCACCCAAGGAACTTGATACATAAAGTATGTTTTATGGAGTGAGGTTCTTTAAAAGATGATGAAATCACCCCATAATCTAGTTCACTAGGGTAAGGATCTCATGGTCCTTTTATAAGGGTTGAAAAATGGGTAATGATCTGTACAATTTATTTTTGTGTAGTTGGGATGTATTGTATCTGTGCAGTTTCATGACATGCGTCAAGGACGCTTGTCCTCCATTTTATCATCACACAATAAGGGCGTATTTTTCCATGCATTTTAAAATAATGCATTAAGGATTCCCTTATTGTGAAATTTTGATGTCATGTGAAGGAGAATTTTTCCATGTAGTTTAACATCATTTGGTAAGGTCATATTTTGTTCTTTATGATTTAACGCCATGCGGTAGTATTCTCTTGTTGTGCAGTTTTGATGTCATAAGACCAGGAATTTTCCCTTGTAGTTTAACGTAATGCAGTAAGGATGTGGAAACCTACATGAAAGTTTGTGCACAATATATCACATACACAAGAAATACATGCATTTATTACACTCATATGTAGACCAAATGAGATTTTATGACTCAACCCCAATGTAATTGTGGTGCATTTGTTATTAGTTGTTGTAGCTAGACCTAGGATTAGAAATTCAGGCATCACAATGTATCATGTGATGGAAGTAATCAAGCTACACCTAGTTCTTAAAGGGTCATGCAATTTAAAATCAGATGTTAAGGATGTGGTCTCCCCAGAGAGAAATGGTAATGTTGTGGCTAGGCCCATGAATTGAATACTAGGTTTCACTATGTTTCCCGTGGTGATAAGAATCAATCCACATATAGTTCTTATAAAATATCCCTATACGGGTCTAACATGTACACAGAGAGGGGAGAATTTTTATACTTTTATGTTTTGATTGGACCCAGAGTTGTATATATGGGTATCACTACATATCCTATGAGGATAGGAATCAAGTTACTTGTAGTTATTGGATGGGAAATGCTCTATGTAGGTCTACCCCAAATGTAGAGGTGGGTATTTTTTCCATTTATTGTTGTAATTAGGAACAATATTGTAGATCCTGGAATCACTATGTATATTATGATGATAGGAATCATGTCCCATGTAGTTATTTAGTGGAGGTATGGTAGGAGACAAACAAAAATAGTAGTAGTCCTCCCAGGTGAAGTCTATAGGAAGGTGTAGCTTTATTTCATGAAAGGACATCACTCATACAGTTTATCATCATGCAGAAAGGACTCATGGTATTCCTTTTATGGAATTACATTCAGGATCATAATTAGTGTTTCATGGACCCTCATTCCTTTTTTGTATGGGGAATCCCGCACCCAAATTCCTAATCCCACGTGAGCTATGCTCAGTGTGAGAAATAAGGAATGGCAAGGGTTCCACTTACAATGTACAATAAATTTAAGGACATAACAGGGGGTTTTGTATCCTATGGTTTATAGACAACGAATAGGATAAATTCTTCCCTATGTGTCCCATTAGAAATTTGAATCAATCTATACACATTTCTGGGAAACCCATGCAGTTTAATATCGTGTGGAAAGGAAATCAGTTGGGTAGTTTAATATCTTGTTATAAGGAAATCTGTCATGCAGTTTAACATCATGAAATAAGGAAATGGACCACCCTCTGTGAAAAGAAAAGTAATATTGTTTCTAGACCCAAGGCTAGAGGTTTGAGCAACACTGTATATCATGTTATAGAAATAATCAATCCACATATAGTTCTAGATAACATGTGCTGTTTAATGTCATGAAGAAAGGAAATGGATCACCCGACATAAATGAAGGTGGATTTCATGGATCCATATAGTTTTACGTCATGTGTTTGGGATAATATATTTCATTTAGTTTAAAATTTTTCTTCTATTATGTCTCCATATAATTTATTATCATGTTGTCAGGATGTGGGGTAGCGTGTAGTTTAAAGTCTTTTTATCCAAACATCAGATGTCATGCAGTTTATCATCTTATTTTCATGAATTCTTCATACATTTTAATGACATGTGGTTAGGAAAATCTTGTACATTTTAACATAATTTAATTAGGATGATGGGTTCTTGATGATAGATATCCATACTATTTGTTGAGAAATCTTGCATTGGTGGGTGGTGTGACATGCTCCCCAACTATTGAGGCCAATGAGTAGGCTTCATTATGATAGAACTTATGTATGATGTAATGTCCTTACCATTTGGGTTCCATCTTTGGAGGATTTTTCCATAGTATCATTGGGGTCCTGAGATTCAACACCAATTCTCTTTGTAGGAATTAACAAAGGTTAACCTTCTTATTAAAGGCTCATGTGATCTGATTCTGATGGACTTCAAGGTTATGTAGTGTATGCAACATGTTCTCACTGAGCCATTCCAATTTATCCAACAACTTTTGTGATTTCTCGTCATCTAATATTTTTCCAAAAATGGATATTATAAGAACTAGGATCTTCATTTCAGGTATGGATCTTTAAATTGGGTTGTTTTTTAGGGAAAAGGAAGTATTGGAATGTTTCTAAGTACACACGGTGTACTTTTGAGTACATGCCGTGTACTCGGTTGTCACGGGTAGCCATGTACTATCCATGTAACAGCCAAATACATGGCCATGTGGGTGACCTGGAAGACCGCCTAAAGCGGGAACTGGTTGATTCTAGTACACGGTGTGTTCATTAAATGAACATGTTGTGTACTTTTTTTATTTTATTAATCGGATCGGGGTCGCGGCTCATCTCTATAACTTCTTTCTTATTCTCATGTCTCATATAGGAGAGGTATGTATGATCAAAGGTCTTAGAGCTTCTCCCATTCCTCTGTCTGAGCTCTAATTGATATGTCATCGGGTGCATTGGATTTCCACTGGTGATTTCTCTCTTTCCCTAGAGCCTCTCTTCCAAATTTCTCATCTCTTGTAAGTTATCAAGGGTTGAACGATTTTGAACTTTTATAGATCTATGATGTTCTAGGCCGATTCAAGGGCCGAGGTTTGAGAGTGTTCACTGCACCACACCAAGGTAGGTGGTTTGTTCCTTCTTTGATTGTCTTTGGATGATATATACTAAAAGTGTCGAATACCCATGTTTAGGGTATTGTGTGTTATGGAATTTAACCATGTTTAAGACCTTATTATGGTTTGTTTGATTGAGAAAGGGTTGTTGATTATGCATATGGATTATTACCTTGATTATGGGTGTGTTTCCCATGTTTTATTGATTATGGCCGTTGGATCTATGAAGCATGTTAGGATGATTTTTTCCATGCCTAGTGTTTTTAGGATGGAGTTGTTGTTTATATGAGGTGCATGAGTTTTGCATTATAAAATTATAACCAAGGGGAATTGACTGTGACAGATTCCTGAGGTAGGTTCTTTTAATTATGAATTGTTGTATTTTTATCTCCACAACTATTTATTTCATTATAAATAGTTTACTAAAATTATTTAATTAAAATTGGGGCTACCCAACATTTTGTTGATAGTTTCTAATGTGTTCCCTACTCTTCATGGGATCGACTATGTACTTCTTATATGCTACTCCATTGTAGCTAGTATGGTTTGGAAAAATAAAAATTTCTAATTTGATACTACTATATGATTTAATGAAATCCTTAAGATGCATAAAGTTTTGTTTCAATTACTTAGGGGGTCAGAGAATATAAAATGTTTTTGAGACTAATTTATTAGTTCAAAGAATTTTCTTATCTCATTTCTATTTATTTATTTTATTTTAGGATTTTGTTTCCTTTTTTTGTTATTTTAGTTTATTGGTAGTTGTGAGTGTTGTGAATAGTATAAAATACCTAAAATTATTATTATGTTTCACCATCACCAGAGTACATAAAATATCAAGGAGAGTCTACTAAATGGGTAGCAACAAATTATGATGGGTGTTCACTCTGAAATTCCACATATTAACATCCCTATAAAGCAGCTCTATCCTATCAAGGAAACCAAGGTAACTACTAGTCTTTACCAAATTACTAATAACAACACTTTGAAATACCTCAAGATACATATTCAAAAGATAAATTCATGTAATTATTATCAAATTACGTTGAAACTCTAGATAATAGTATGGATGATCAAGATAGACAGCTTATAGAACATGGAGAAATAATTAATCACCATACTCCAATTATTCTAAATTTAAATTACCCTAGGAATAACATACCATTGATTTATAATATAGGGATATAATGGTTTGAGGAGTAATAAAAATATAAAGAGGTGGAATAATTCCAATCTATTGAAATAACAAAGGAAATAAATTAATTGGAGAGAAATAATGAAGATTTCTTGGAGTATGCCAAAATTGCTAGAAAAATATGATCCTATACCTCATGAAAAATAAAAAACATAACCTCGTGAATATATTATATTATTAAAAGTGAATGAATAATATATAAATCTATTCCTCCCACACATATATGAATAAGAAGAAAAAACATGATATGGATCTCAGTGACTAGATGGTACAAAAGATAGAGATTAAAGTATTTCAGGTTATAAAGTTAAAATAAGAGGACAATAAAAATATACACTTTGAGATAACGAATATACTAGAATAAGAATAAAGGAACACCCTATTGAACTTAAATTATGAATAATATAAGACAAGAAATGATATCATTAATAAAATAATGTAGTAAAGGAATAAGAATGATGGCATTGAGACAATAACCAAATCTAAATTGGAAATGGAAGAATACCATCCAATAATTAATAAGAAAAATGAATATGATCTATTGGTGATGATAAAATATAAAATATTTTTAGATTCCAATTACTTTGTATTTTATTTATATCATTACTCAAGTAGCAACTAACCATGAGAAGAAATAACTAATCTCTATTCTAAAGAGAGAGAAATAAGAACCCTCAGAAAAAATCAATTTTTTTCACAAAAAGACTTGGAAATTTTGTATCACTATCATATGACATGATAAAGGTAAAAGGTATAACTACATAACATAATGCAATGCTATCAGGAGGAAAACTAAATTCTTAAATTTCTTTCATGTGTTTAGATTTATTTTATTATATTAGTTTAATAACTCCCCTCATGGTCAATCTCTTTATATTGTTAAGATAAATGTATTGAAATTTATAACATCCCGATTTATGTTTTTTTAGGTTCAATAAAAGAAGATGAACTAAGAAGATAAAAAAGAGAAAACAATTGATTAACTCTATGGACAGGGAGTACAAGTCTACGTGAACATATTTTTACTCCATAATTCATATGATTTTAAAGAAAAAATGAATATTTTTTTATGAACTTAAATGAATTACATGCTCCAATGATACTTAAATTTTTTTGTATTGTACTTAAAAATCTATGATACATTGGTACTTAGTAAAATATTTTTTATAAGTCATAAAATTTTAATTATCATTCCCATAAATGTTAAACATATAGGTGATTATTTTAAAAGTCACATTCTTAAATAAATTTTTAGCCTCTTAAAAATAGTTACTGATATGATTTTTTATGTTATTTCCGATAATCATTCTTTTAGTAAAATGATAATTTATGTACATTTCAAGACCCAATCGATTTATTTTATTTACCCATTCAAAAAATGATCCAAGACCAAATATATCCTAATCCTTTTTCAGAATATTTTTCTTGAGTGAATCTTGGTGCATATAAACCTTTTAGAACTTTCATTGTTATCTTATCAAAATTATGACTAAAAAATTCAATTTTAAAGTGATTTAGGAATTTTTTATTGATAATCCCATTTATATAGAAACTCACATGTACATTGATCCTAATTATATATTAAAATCCTTGTATAATCTGTTAGGGAAGATTTAAGTAACAATATTATTTTATCCTTTCCTAACTTACTCTTTGTATTTTTCATGATATTCAATTGAATGAGTTTGGTGGAATTGAGTTTCATGGTATAAATGGTATTTTTTATCCTAAGGGGAGAAAATAGTTTTTCTATGTAATTAAAGGTTTAGGTTCATGATTTTATTCTCTATATTTTATAGTTTTTTCCTCCTATTGTTAAGAAGAAGGGAAAAGGAAAAAAGAATACAAAACATTTGTTATTTCTTAGGTAGACCAAAAATCACCACTACTAGACTAATGATATAAAAATAATATGGATTTATAGGGTGGATCTGATATTTATCCTAGGTATGCCATTTAAATAAAAAGAGGAAAAATATTAACATAAAAACACACATAATAAGAGAGGATCTTCGTTCATTATGATTACATTTTTCATGGTCCATTACTTTACACATTAGGGAGTATTTGAGATCTTATTTTGGTGAGTATAATTTCAATGAGAATGTATTTTGAAAATAATTTATTATAATTCAGAGTTTTTCCTCCTCTTTGTGCCTTACTTTTTTTAATATCAATTCCAAACAGCCCTCTACCTTATAATCATTTGATCATTGTTGTTAATCAGACATGATTAATTGGGGTATTTTTCTTTATAAGGTATAGAATTTATATTAAATTCAAGATAATGGTTATAATAATGTAATTTAGGTATTATTATAACTTCATTTAAATTGTTACCATGAGTGATGATAGAAAAAAATCATGGTGAGGTAAATCAAAAGTGGAATGGAAATTAATGAGAGGTTGAAATATATAGGTGAAATCATGAAACTTATTGAATTATTAATTATTAATTAATAAGGATTTACAAATCCTTTATTGAGGATGTTTTATGATTTTAAAATGTTTAGTTATAACTTGTTATTTATTCACATGATAATTTGAATATTCCCTTTTTTATTTTTGGACCAATTGTGTGAAATTTTTTATATCTTTCTCAAGGAGGGGGAATGGTTTGAGTGTGGGAGAATTTTTTGTCTCTATTTTCATTCATGATTTGATTAGTTTTTATAAGTGTTTTCAATGAATTATGATTGATTTAATATAATATTCCAACTTAATTTTGTTGGTTTTTGTGTTTATAAGTAAGATCCATCATTACGGTGAAATCAATAACAACATGATGGAAAATGTTGAATTTTTAAGATGATGTGAGATGGAATCATTGATCCAATAGTGTGTCACACAATGATTCACCATTCACATAAAAATTGGATTCAAGAAGAATTCCAAAGGATGCTAAAAATCATCACCCAACTTGTGAACAAAGATAAGAGCAGTATAAATCTAGGCATTTCAAGATTCATGAGGTGAATCTCCATTCATGATGTGAATAGATCAATCCAGGCATACAAAAAATTCAAGGAGATCCTTCTTGATTGGTTTCTAATTCACGACAAGGACTTACCCTAACGTAACCCCTATAAACTTGTTGATACCCTTACACATGTGATTCATGTTGTGAATTCCTTATTCATAATGGGAAATATAAATTACATGAATACAAATGAGGAGGTTTGATACTTGTTCATGCCCCGATTTACATTTTCTCCTTGAGATTTTTTTAAAATAATTTTTGGAGAACCAGTTGCACTTTTAACATTGTGAAACCTACATTCAGGGTATGAACCTGAAGTCAAAAATAAATTTAAATATAATTTATTTAAATTTTTTAAGGTAATTAATACTAGTTTGAATAGAAAAATTCATGGTTTTTGGAGGCTTATTTAAGATATATTTTACCAAACACGAATGGGATTCTAGGAGAAAGTACTTTGAACAACGAGAGGCTTCTACTAGGTTTTTGACCTTGTTACTATTATTTGTTGTTTTCTTCCTATTGTCCTATTTTCTATTTTACTATAACATTAAATGATTCATTTTTTAATTTAATTAATATTTATACAATCTTTATCAGCTATTATTTTCTCTATGGAATTTGGTTTATTTATCATTGTCAATCACCCGATCATGATTAGATAAATCCATAGGGTAAAGTGGAATGGGATAAATTGGGTGTATACCAATTATTTATATTTTTTTATTTATTTTTTGATTATTTTATTTAATTAGTATTTTCTTTCAATATAATTTTATCATATTTTTTTGTTAAATCACTGAATTAATATATTTCGAAATAAATGAAACCTAACCTGATAAAGGTAATTCATTCCATAGTACTAAATTAGATTTTTATTTTATAATTAAATTATGATACTAATGCATCATAGTTATTTTAATTCATATATCTATGATGGAATAATAATTTAGAATAGATTTAAAATAATTAACCATTATTTATTTCAATAAAATTGATTTTTTATGTAGCTTCTAGATATAATTATTTTTTGAGTGCAGTTGGAATTTTTATACTGTAAACCCACCCATGGAAATTAATTTCTCTCTCTATTCTAAATTTTTTGAATATATTTTTTTAATAAATATTTTAATAAAATTATCTAATTAATTTTGGGGTGACATAAAATTTTGTTGCGAGTTGTCTCTATATTCCATGCTCTTTGTGGGATCGACCTCATACTTTTTTATGTTATTCCATTATAGCTAGTGTAGTTTGGTGAAATATAAATTTATAATTTTATTCATATAATATATTTAAAATAATCCTCTCGATTCATCTAAAATATCCAACTAATGACTTTATTTGAGAGAATATATTTCATAACTTTTAATGTAACCCTCTGTCCAATGACTTCTTCCCAGTGCTTCTAACTCAAATTCTTTATTTGATCGACTCACAAATATTCCTCTATATGAGTAATCAGAAAAGGTCATCTGAATTTCTCTATGTTCGATAAATTCTCTTTGGAATCCTCTATTAAATTTCCTAGAAACTATTTTCCAATGTTCTCTTGAATGTTAATCATTTATCCTTCATACTTCTCTAACTAGTAACTTCATTAGGACATCTTTTCTAGTGATATTTTTATGAAATATTGGTCTGATACAACATCACAACATTCATTTGGAAGACATTATATATTTTCTAATCCATTAAAAATGTGTTTGATATGAATAACCTCTTCTTAGAGCATGATAAATTTTGGTATTAATGGTGTTTGGTACTTTAATGAAATAATAACGAATTTCTTGATTTTACTTTTTCTAATCATCTTTTCCCAATGTAAATATGAATATAATTAGAACAACTTTTCTTTGAACCATTTTTGTTTTCCTTAGTTTATTCAAATCAGTGTTCTCAATCTATTCATCTTTGTTTGATTGAACCAAACTTTTATGCCCATAATTTTCTTCTCAGAAACATCATAGGTCAGTTCCTACTTCAATATTTTGATATATCATGTGGTTCTTGTAAACATCATGGAACATTAATAAGAATTTAGTATCTTCTCAAAAATCATCATAAGTAATTTAAAATATTCCATAAAATCTTTTTCCTTAAAATAATTAACACACACTAAATTTTCCAAAGCCAATAACATCATTTTCCTTCTTCCAAGGTAACTTGACATAGGAATTTCTTATCCTCTTCAACAAATAGTGATTATTCCTCATTTATATTTAGTTATTTATCAATACCATCCCAATTCAAAATTAAAGCTACATCTTCTTCATTAACAGGCTTGGATAGTTCAACCAAACATCCATGAAATTTTATCTTCACAATTTCTCAAACATGTTCTCATTAATAATAATCATGGATACTTCATCCAAACATCAAAAAAATGTATTACTCACAACCTATTCAATACATTAACATGAATATAATTAATTTAAAACCATTACCAAGTAAAGAAAACAAGTATGAAACATAAAAAGTGGGTTCAACCAAATTGTCTATAAAAAATCATATGTAATTCAAAACTTGGATCATGCCTTAATTTTAACAACCCAACCCAATGGGGACCATGTAGTGACTACCCCAATACCACATCCAATAGTATAGGGGATGTAAATCAGTGCTTATTTGGTATATCACACACACGATAGGCCTTATCCTAAAGTACATGTATGCATGCACACATCTCCAAGAATGTATAATGGTTAAATATAAACCAACCGATAACAATGCATGTCTAAATCTAAAATCCCTCCATCAAAGTCGGAAAACAAGGGAAATGACCATATACAATCCCTCCATGATAAAATTAAAAAAATTACATCATTTTGGGTTGGAGAGAATAGATGTCAATGCAATCAACAGAAAATACCTCGGTTTATCTGGCTCACTAAGCTCCAACTGGTCCTAGTCCCTCTATGAATCTATCAAAAGGTAGGTAATATTTATAAGATAAGACATGTGCAAAAAAACACATGTAGGGGTAATTATAAAGATACATAGTAGAACACTCTAAAAACACTAAACTTAATTCCTCACTAATAATATTCTGGTCATTAGAGGGGTATGACCATAGCGTGTATAACAAAAATATCCGGATATACTCATAATATAAAAACAATATCAAGTAATATCACAATCATAATTTCCATCCTATGATTTCTAATCAAATATTCCATATAACCCTCATCTAGGATAACACACTCCTTGAGTCAGATAGACCTGATAGCATCCATTTATCATGCTCCTTGTTTTGGCTATAACAAGTACACTCCGGAGGTTTGAAGAAATTGATAAATAGATTGGGATAACTATTAGAGCCATGGGGTATACCAAAAATGTAACGACCCAAACTTTGATTAATGAAAATCCCTCTTGATCTAATTAAATGTATTATTATGGTTATATAAAATGTGAACTTCTTTGGTTTTATGTTTCTGGATTTTAAAATACCATTAAGAATTGTGACTATTGCTAATATAGTCATTGATTAGTGATCACATGATTTGTATAAATATCGGGCTTTAAGAAATCCAATTTACTCAGAGAAAGGAATTGATAGACTCATCGAGTAGACATGCCCCATAAGAATCACATTTGTTGCAGCTCGGAAAGGAGGTGGAGTCATTGGGCATCACTCTTGACCAAGCCCAAGCTGAGCTTGAACACATTAATCTGGAGCATAACCGACTACGGGAGAAGTGTAAGTTAATAGAGATTACCAACCGAGAAATGTTATCTGAGCCACCCCAAGAGTCTGTCACCATCACACACATTACCCTTTGGTCTTATGCAGGTGTTATAAGGTGTTATGTAGCAAGAACCTAGCACTATGACTATATACATTATTTTTGTATAAATAATGTGCATTCATTTTATGATGGTTACTTTGTGAATAGATTTTAAAGAAAAGATAGTATTTTTTAGTTAATATTCAACTAAGAAATATATTTTGATGAAATAATGGATTTTGTAATTAAATAAATTTTTAATAAAATATTATTAATAAATTACTTTTTATTAAATATATTTTATCGTACAATTTTTTATGAATACAGTTGTAATTTTTATTAAGGATTGAATGTTTTTTTTCAAAACCCATGAATTTTCGATAAATGTCGATTTTTATTTTAAAAGTAAAAATTCACATATTTAGATAATTATTTAGAAAAAATTAATATTATTTTTGGAATCAGGATGTCGAAATTATCCATTGGTTAATTTTTTATAATTTTTTGAGACAGTTGAATTTTTGGGTAAAAATTAAATACCGTTTAAATATATAATTTGTTTTATGACATCATAATGACCCAATAGTGATCTAATAAAATACTATAAACATTATTTTCGGCCAATATATGTTTTAACATTAAAATAATGAAATTTTAGAATTGTTTGATTTATTTTACAAAGCTTTAGTGGACCCTCCAAGATTTATAAAACATTTTGTCTTTTTAAATTGTTTTCCTTGAGAGTGTGACTCACCTCCACATAATCAACCCTATTATTTTAAGAATTTAGGCCATTGGCCTCATAAAATATTTTTTCCCACTCCCCTTTGTAAAACACCATGGGAAGAAACCATGGGTTTTGTTGTGGTTTTGATTTGTTTAATGTGTGGTATCCCAAACCTATATAATAAAGAATTCCCTCTCATTTCCTATATAAACCCACCCAAGCTCCCACTTCCACTTCACTCAAATCCTTTTGATTTCATCCAAAATCTTCCCTCCTCTCACTAGAATCCTCCCAAGGTTCCCCAATCTCCCAATAAGCTTCTCTCAAGCCTCTCCCAAGCCTTTGTAAGCACACTTCCAAGTAAGGGATTTCTTCCTTTCTCATTTTTTTCCAATTTTCATTAAGTTGGTATGAACTTTATTCAATTAAAAATGTTGGGATATGATTTATAACCTCCCCCAGACTTCCCTCTTTATGTTTGGATGATGATATATTCCTTTCTCTCTCATTAATTCCTCCCATGTATACTCGTTACCATGCCGAAATTCCGTGATGGATTTCCCTCTCCTATTTTACATCCAAGTATTTATTCTGTATTATGCATCTAAATTCTATTACATTTTTTGGTACATGAGTTTATATTACCCCCTTACTTTCCATTTCATGTAAATATTATGAGACACCCCTTTCTCTCTCATCAACATTTTTTTATGAGTTCTTATTTCACATCGTTATGCTGCTGAAATTGCACTATGATTTTCCAAGCCAATGTCATTATGTAGTGAATACCATGTCCATTTTTCTATCAAGGGTATTCACCTTTATGAACATTTACTTATTGATTATAAATATTCATTAATGTATTCCAAATCCCTTTATCTTGGAATAAATTATGATGATTTATTCCATGTTGTAGGATCCATGTGGCACACTTATGCCTAAAATGAAATGTTTATTAAGGGTGCACCCTGATAGTGCTCCAATGCATTAGGTAAAGTATAATATCATGATAAATCATGTAAAATAAGTGTTTACTCATGCTATTTCAAGTGAAATAAGGGTTTACTCATTCTTCATGTGCAATAAGGGATTACTCATGCTCTATGTACAATGATCCTTGGGTTAGGCTAATTCCATGTTAAGTGTTGTTGCCACATTTCCATGTTATGATTATCATTATTTAGCATGCATTTATGTTCATGTTTATCTTGTTCTCAATTGATATTCCTATTGCCAAAAATTTATTTTAATCTTCATGTTATTCCTTGTTTACTCCCTTACTGGGCTTTATATATCACCCTTTTCTTATGCATGTCCTCAGGTTATCCCATTCAATGCAAGGTACAAGGGAATGTAGTGGTAATGTAAAGAAAGTTTTCAAAAAGATGTTGTGTTATATGTTTTAAGTTGTTATGTAATGTTCCTAATCCCAAAATACACTAGACCTATTTATCTTCTATGTTTTATCAACTGAAGGTTTTATTTAATAAATCATGTTTAAGTATGAAATAAATAATAGGGTTGTTATAGTTGGTATCAGAGGATAGGTTTAGTTATTTTTTGGATTAGGATTAGAAAACCCTAGTGAAAGCCTTAGGGATAAGACTAAGTATAATAAAAACATCCCTACATTTTGGTGAGTATTCAGTAAGTGGTTTATCAAGAAAATACATCCCTCTCTAGATACGAGCAGGTATAGGCGGCTCTGGCACAGATGTACCTAAGGTTGAAAACCCCGATAAGGAGTTTAGGGATTGACCCGGGGTATCTTGGTACACGAAAATTTTCCTTTCTGCACTCTTGGTTATGACACTCATAAGGGATATGCATTGGTAAATTCACAAGCTTAGTATGAACCATTATTAAGGGAATAAAAAAATTCCCCTAAGAATATATTTTAGAAAGTAGATCATGGATAACATAGATTGATGCCTATAGATTCATAAGTTAAGGAAATAAAAGATATTTATAAGTCATCTATTTTTTCCATGGATTACCCTTTATGTGTTACCCCTAACTTTCCTTGTATTCGATCCAATGGCCAGTAATAGGAGGACTCGGGCTTACAACGGATGCGAAGATCAATGTGATGACTGTTCTAATGAGATTCCCAATCCGATGGGAGCAGGAATTGAGAACTTTTTCATGATACTCTCTCAGTTAACTCAAGATTTTAATAGAAACATGGGTCAAGAGAAATGTTCACCCCCACCCCAAGAATGAACAAATTGCTATCGAAAGCTTCATGAGACAAAGGCCTCCTACTTTTAATGGATCATATGATCCCTCATTCGCCGAACAATGGATCAACTCCATTGAAAATATCTTCTCCATCCATCAATGTTCCAAACAAGAGAAGGTTCTCCTAGATGCTTATCATATAGAGGGTGAAGTGTATCAATGGTGGACACTGATAAAAAATACAAAGCCTGAGCAGGAGATTGAGGCATTGGAATGGAAGGATTTATGGAAGATGTTTTTTGATAAATATTTTTTGTGCACCCTCCAGCTTAAGATGGTAAGGGGATTCCTTTCCCTCAAGAAAAAAGACGATCAATTCTTCGGAGCGTACGAGGAAAACTTCACAAGGCTTGCATGATACGCCTCTAGATTTGTCGTTACACCCAAATGCAAGGTTGACTGCTTCTTTGGTGGGATGAAACCTTGCCTATGGAAAGCCTTTTTGATCCGTGAATTTGATAGCTATGAGTAAATTGTATGATGTACCCTCAAGGTCGAAGTGGAGATTAGAGAATCTCAAGGGTATCATGGGGATAAAAATCATAAGGTGGATTTCAATTCTAGTGGTCTGATGGATAAATCCAATGGTTCTAAGATGATCCTATTCCCCACTTTCCAAAGGTGTGGAAAGAAGAACCCCAGAAATTGCTTGAAGGGGATGATTAAATGATTTAATTATGGAAGATAAGGACACATAGCTCTTAACTACTGACAAGAAAAACCCACGACTACAAAAGAGGAGAGTAACGCTCTATTCGACTCTCAACGCATTGTTCATTGCTTCAACTTCAAAGAACCAAGGAATCTTGAAAATCAGTTCCCTAAGTAAAGGGTTTTCAGAGGCAACCAACAACCTCCAAGGCAGTAAGGGTGAGCTTTTTCCATCACTACCATCGAAGTGAACCCCAAAAATGAAGTGGTGATAGGTATGCTAGTTTTTCATTCAATAATAATGAACATACTTTTTGATTCAGGTTCTACGCATTCTTTTATATCCCAAAAGTTTAGTATAACAATCCCAACACCACCACAAATCATGGATGTAAATATGTCGGTGAGTACCAAAAATGGGACAGTCATTGCATACCCTGAATATAACTCCTACCCTATCATAATTTGTGGATTGAACTTCCTGATGAACCTCGCTATACTCCCTCTGGTGGAATATGATTCAATTCTTGGCATGTATTGGCTTTCCCTATATAGAGCCAACATAAATTTTCATGAGAGAGAAATTACTATCCATGTGGAGAATCGACCCCCGATTTTATACAAGTGCAAGGAGGAAGATGAATCTTCTTTAGCTCCATCATCTCAAGAATGGATATTAATTCCCTATGAGCATGCATATCTGGCTCAGATGATTGAGTCTAAAGAGGCAACCATCCTTGAAGACATGCCTATTGTGAGGGAATTCGCTGAAGTGTTTCTTGAGGAATTGTATGGTCTTCCTCCTAGAAGAGATGTTGAATTCTCAATTAATCTCATACCTAGGGTGTTACCAATATCCAAGAATCCGTAAAGAATGGTTGTTGTGGAGCTTGAGGAGATGAATAAAAAACTACAGTAGAATATGGATAAAGGGTTTATATTCCCAAGTTCTTCACCATGGGGTGCACCATTCCTCTTTGTCAAGAAGAAGGATGGTTCAATGCGCCTTCACATTAATTATCGCGAGCTTAACAAAATCACGATAAAGAACAAGTATCCCTTACCATGAATTGATGACTTGTTCGATCATCTATGTAGAGAAAAATACTTCTCCAAGGTAGATTTGTGGTTGGGATATTATCAAGTAAGGGTGAAGAAGGAAGATATCCCCAATAATGATTTTCTTACAGGATACAAGAACTATGAATTCCTAGTAATGCCTTTCGGACTCACTAATGTTGTAGAAATATTCATGGACTGGATGAATAGATTATTTAGATATTACCTTGAAAAATTAGTGGTAGTATTTATTGATGAAATTCTAATATACTCCAAAACCAATGAGGATCATGAGGAGAATCTAAGAACTGTACTAGAGACCTTGAGAAAGGATAAGATCTATGAAAAGTACAGAAAGTGTGAGTTCTGGTTGAAGGACTTCTCACTCTTGGGCCATATCATCACAAGCAATGGGATTTCTGTGGATCCCTCTAAGACAGTTATAATAGAGGGATGGTTGAGGCCAAAATTGGTCATGGATATCCATAGATTCTTGGGGTTATCTGGATATTATCGATGATTTGTGAGAAATTTCTCTCAATTGTCCAACTGTCTTACCAAGACAACTCAGAAGGGAGTAAAGTTTTCTTGGAGTGATGAATGCAAAGAAATATTCAAGGAGTTGAAAAGGAGGTTTATCATTGAACTTGTGCTCACATTACCCACAAGTGGAGAAATTTTTGTGGTATGCAGTGATGCTTCGAAGAAGGGCCTGGGCTGTATGTTGATGAAAAATGAAAAAGTCATTGCCTATGCTTCAAGGCAATTGAATGTTCATGAGAGGAATTATCCCACACATGATCTGAAGTTTACTATGGTGATCTTCACTTTAAAATTTTGGCAGCATTATCTCTTTGTGGAGAACTGTGAAATATATATGGACCACAAAATTCTCAAGTATATATTCACACAGAAAGAGTTGAACATGCACCAACGAATATAGTTAGAGCTGATCAAATACTATGACTACTCAATCCATTACCACCCTGGGAAAGTGAACAAGGTGGCAGATGCTCTAAGTAGAAAGGACCTAATGATTCTATCATTGATGATAATTGATAAGGATGAAATCTTCTTAGATTTGATGAAGATGGACATGGGAATCATAAATAAGGGAACATCATCAATCCTTTCACAAATGATTACTCAACAGTATCTTTTGGAAGGGTTAAAGTATGCTCAAAAGGATGATGTGAGAATTCGGAAGAAAGTGGAAGCTATCAGGAAATGGAAATCCTCAGAGTTCAATGTTAATGAAGAAGGAATTGTGATATTTTGGAAAATACTATGTGTTCCATCAAGTCCATAGCTGAAGAATGATCTTTTGGATGATGAACATTGTTTAAATTTCTCTATTCACCCAGGAAATACAAATATGTATCGAGATCTCTGAGAGAATTATTGGAGGGATAATATGAAGAAGGAGATATCTGAGTATACATAAAAGATCTTGATGTGTCAGTAAGTGAAGGCAGAGAGGCAGAAGTCTAAGGGGGTGATGAAATCATTGCCCATACCAATATGGAAATCGGAGAACAACACCATGAACTTTGTCACCAGACTTTCGAAGACATACAAAGGCAATAATGAAATCTGGGTTGTTGTGGATTGTCTTATAAAGTCTACACACTTCATTACAATTCATGAGGATTTCTCATTGGACCAACTAGCACAGATATATATTAGGGAAGTGGTAAGGCTTCATAGAGTACCACTATCTATTGTATCCAATCAAGATTCAAGATTCATCTCTATGTTTTAGAAGAGACTTCAACATGATATGGATACTAAACTAAACTTTAGTACGGCTTATCATCCTAAAACTAATGGCCAATCTGAGTGAACTATTCATACACTGGAAGATATGTTAAGATCATGTTCTATGGACTTTAAATGAAGGTGGGACTAACATCTTCCATTGGTGGAATTCTCCTACAATAATAGTTTCCACTCGAGCATCTGAATGACACCATATGAAGCCATTTATGGGAAAATATGTAGGACATTGGCATGTTGGGATGAAGTCGGTGAGCGTAAGATGCTAGGACCAGAAATGTTTGAAGAAATGGTGGAGAAGGTGGAAACTATTCTTCAGCATATCAAGGCAGCCTGGAGTTGACAGAAGAGTTATGCAAATAACTGTTGATGAGACCTTGAGTTTAAAGTTGGATACATGGTATTTCTACGCATATCTCCATGGAATAAGTTCATGAGGTTTTTAATAAAATGGAATTTAAGTCATAGGTGTATCGACCCATTCGAGATTCTTGATGTTGTCAGGGTTGTGGCATATCGACTAGAACTTCCTCCTACCATGGCCAAATTACATGATGTATTTCATGTATCCCTATTAAGGAAGTACATACCAGACCCTTCACATGTACTCTCTTCATATGTAGTATAGTTAGAGGATGATCTTTCTTACGAGGAGCAACCAATAATGATCTTAGATCGTAGAGAAAAGTTCTATGAAATAATACAATAGCCATCATCAAGGGGTTTTGGAGAAACCACAAGTTTAATTAAGAGACATGGAAATCATAGGATGTAATGAAGTAGATTTATCCACATCTGTTTTAGTGTGGGAAAAGAAATTTTTGAGGGAGAAATTTCTTAAGGGGGGGAATATTGTAAAGACCCAAACATTCATTAATGAAATTTCCTCTTGATATAATTAAATTTCTTATTATGGTTATATAAAATGTGAACTTATTTGGTTTTATGTTTTTGGATTTTAAAATACCATTAGGGATTGTGACCGTTGCAAATATATTTGTTGAATACTGATCACATGATTAGTATAAATATAGGGCGTTAACAAACCTAATTTACTCAGACAATGGAAGTGATGGCCTCATTTAGTAGACATACACCATACGAAGCCCATTTGTCAGAGCTTCTAAAGGAGGTGGAATCATTGGGCTTCACTCTTGACCAAGCCCAAGCCGAGCTTGAACATGTTAATCTTGAGCAGAACCGACTACCGGAGAAGTGAAAGTTAAAAGAGATTAACACCTGAGCAATGTTATCCAAGAAACCGCGAGAGTCTATCACATCGCACACCTTACCCTTCAGTCTTATGTGGGTTTTATAAGGGGTTATATAACAAGACCCAAGCACTATGACTATGTACATTATTATTGTATAAATAATGTGCATTCATTTTATTATTGTTACCTTGTAAATAGTTTTTAAAGCACAAATAGTATTTTTTTAGTTAATATTCAACTATGAAATCTATTTGGATGAATTAATGGATTTTTGAATTAAATAATATTTTAATAAAATATTATTTATAAATTAATTTTTATTAAATATAAATTATCATACAATTTTTTATGAATATAATTGTAATTTTTATTAAGGTTTGAAAGTTATTTTTGTCAAAACCCATGAATTTTCAATAAATGTATTTTTTTTATTTTAAAAGTAAAAATTCACATATTTATAAAAATATTTATATTAAATGAATATTATTTTTTGAATCAGGACATCGAAATTATCCAATGGTGAATTTTTCATAATTTTTTGAGACAATCAACTTTTTGGGTAAAAATTAAATACCGTTTAAATATATAATGTGTTTTATAACATCATAATGACCCAATAGAGATGTAATAAAATACTATAAATATTATGTTCGGATAATATAATATTTACCATTAAAATAATGTGATTTTATATTTGTTTGATTTATTTTACAAAGCTTTAGTGGACCCTCCAAAACTTATAAATCATTTTTTCTTTTTAAATTGTTTTCCTTGAGAGTGTGACTCACCTCCACATAATAAATCCTATTATTTTAAGAAGTTCGGTTATTGGCCTCATAAAATATTGTTTTTCACTCCCCCTTTTAAAAAACTATGGGCAAAAACCATGGTTTGGTTTGTGGTTTTGATTAGTTTAATGTGTGGTGTCCCAAACCTCAATAATAAAGAATTCCCTCTCCATTCCTATATAAACCCACCCAAGATCCCAATTCATCTTCACTCAAAGAATTTTTATTTCATCCAACCTATTATCTCCTTTATCTATAATCCTTCCAAGGTGCCTAATCTCCTAATAATCCTCTCTCAAGCCTCTCCCAAGCCTTTGGAATCACACTTCCATGTAAGGGATTTCTTCCTTTATCATTTTTATCCAATTTTCATTAAGTTGTTATGCCCTTTTTTTATTACAAATGTTGTAGTATTATTTATCACCTACACCATACTTCCCTCTTTATGTTTGGATTATGGGAGACCTCTTTCTCTCTCATTAATGCCTCCCATGTACACTTGTTACCATGCCAAAATTTCGTGAGGGATTTCTCTCTACTCTTTTACATCCAAGTAATTATTTTGCATTATGCATCTAAATTACATTATTTATTTGGGACATGTATCTATATGACCCCCTTACTTTCCATTTCATTTAATTATGATGATAAACCCCTTTCTCTCTCATCAACTATTTTTATGAGTTCTTATTTCACGTCGTTATTCTGCTGAAATTGCATTACGATTTTCCAAGACAATGTCATTGTGTAGTGAATATCATGTCCATTTCTCTATCAAGGGTATTCACCTTTATGCACATTTACTTATTGATTATAAATCTTCATGCATGTATTCCACATCCCTTTATCATGGAATAAATTATGATGATTTATTACATGTTGTAAGATCTATCTGGCACACTTATGCATGAAATGAAATGTTAAAGAAGGGTGCGCCCTAATAGTGATCCAATGCATTGGGTAAAGTATAGTATCATGATACGTCATGTGAAATGAGTGTTGACTCATTCTAATTCAAGTGCAACAAGGGTTTACTTGTTCTTCATGTGAAATGAGGTATTACTCATGCTTCATGTGCAATGAGCCTTGGTGCATGCTAATTCCATGTTAAGTGTTGTTTCTACATTTCCATGTTATGATTATCATGATTTATCATTCCTTTATGTTCATGTTTCTCTTGTGCTCTATTGATATTCCTATTTCCTAACATGTATTTTAATCTTCATGTTATTCCTTGTTTGATCCCTTACTGAGATTTATATCTCACCCTTTTCTTACGCATATCCTCAGGTTACCCCATGCAATGCTTAGTACGAGAGAATGTAGTGGTCATGTAAAGGAAGTTTTCAATAAGATGTTGTGTTCTATGTTTTAAGTTGTTATGTATTGTTCCTAATCCCCAAAGACCCTATGACTCTCGATATTCTATGTTGTATCAATTGAAGGTTTTATGTAATAAATCATTTTTAAGTATGAAATAAAGAGCAGGGTTGTTATAAAAAACTCATCTTAGATTGACCCGCTATGTAGGGGATTGATGCCTGCACAGTGTTGTTCATGACAATACTGGGAACCCCACATATATAAATGATGATGATAGGGGATCTCACTCTTGTCCTCACAGAGGGATTCCAACAACTCTACCTAAGACTGAAGTTTATCAAAGGGTATCACCATCCTAAGAATAGGATTTTATTATTTAATGAACACATAGGGAAATAATCAAGGGAACATACTCTAGAAAATGTTTCCAAGATAAAGTAGACAAAGGCTCTAAGCCTTCGTTGAGATGGTACATGGTGTGAATTATGAGTACAGGGTGTATACCTTCGTCTCTGGGTCCTACCAATGCATCATGTATATTGTCTATGTATGTTTCTATGTACAAAGAATGTGGCCTACCACCTGGCATGAGGGGACACATGGTCTCCTAGATGTGTACCACCTATACAAGACATGTCGCCTCCAGGGTGTACATGGTGTTAGGAATGGATGACATGGCATGTAACGCCACCCGACCTCTTGGTTGTGTACACAATGTACACACTGATTTGTTGAAAAAGGTTCAAATAGAGTTTGTTAGGGACCAGAAGGAGTGTCATCTTTATATCTAAATGGAACCCCTATCCAATGCTCTGAGTGTCCCACATGAAGTGTAATGCCAAAATACATGTCATGTTTCCTGAAATTTCAAATAACCCATATGTCCTTATACACATTATCCTTGGAACCACCTCCACCACAATGTTCACCAGAAAACAAGGATCTAGGGATAGCTGATCTGTGTCTTCATTTACCATTGGGATCTAGCCTTTGAAACTGCTTGATAAACTCCCTTGTTCTCCATTCATAGTTGCTCTATCTAATCAGGATGAATGAAATTCATTGATCTATTCTGAACTTCCTCTAATCATCCTCTATCCTAACCACATATTAAGCACATCATCAATCATGATCTTTACTCATGGTATTGGTCATTTTCATTGAAGAATGATCGTGAAATGATCGAATAGCTGGTATTTCATCAAATTTAAAGCCAAAGGAATTTACCAAGATGAATTTATAAAGAACATGGGAAGAGATTCATAAAACACATAAATGTATAATGGACCATGGAAAAATTTCTTGTTTTCTTCAATTCATTTATATTAGAATGGTGAACGAGTAGATATAATATAATCCACAATATAAATCCCCATTACCAAATAAATCTAACACATACCCACAATTCACATGATATGTGAATAAATTCAATATTTGATTGATTTGAGTTTGTTTTCGGAGGAATAAAATGGGGATAAATCCACATAAAACAATGTACTGCCTTAAGATGGGTCGATCTCTAATGAAGAATGAATCTGTTTGAATATTGTTGGGGAGATCCACCATTCTCGTTGATCAATGATTGATGATCCATTATATAGTTTTTGTTCACTAGAGAACAAACATTCAACATTCTCTCTAATGGATCCAGGGTTAAGAATATAACCATGATATTTCTTTATAGCTATATATTTATAGGAAAATTTTAGTTCAGGGAAAATTATTTTAATAAATTATTTTAATCAATTAATTTTTTTAAAAATTATCCCATGACATCGCCAAACCTGAACATCCAACATGCTCTAAAGTTATATCACACCTAGGGTGTAACCGACTCTCTAAACTCAACATTGTCTTTAGACTTTCGGTCTGAGCCTTCATTTAATATTTTTCCAATTTTTTTATAAAAAATGCTCATATGTGATATTTAATATATTTAATATATTTCAAAAATTATTTATAATCTAACCATGCCTCAAAATCTCACACCATATCAGACCCTATTTCTAAAAATAATTCATACAATATTATAAAGTAATACAAGGAAAAATAAAATCCATTATATTCTCCCCACCTTAGGGCTTCATATCCTAAAAAGAAAAAAAATACTCCACAAAGAGATGTGTGTACTAAGCACGTATATCGGTCTCCCACTTCTAGGATATCTCATGATGATTCTCATGTTTTCAAAATAAATTCACTAAACTAATCAATTTCTCATGAAGTATCTTCCCCTACTGATCCCCAATCTTCATTGGTTACTTAGCAAAGGTAGCCTCATTATTGATGTCCATCTCACCCTAGTTGATAATGTTGGAGTTGGTTCACTATAACCAACCTATGTGTACTTTATGATAACCTTTATTCATATTTTAAAATTCTAATAAAATTATTATCACATCATGATTGTTCTTATGCAGAAAACAGTATGTAATAATGTCCCAAGAGTAGTTGTCGTATTAAAAGATCATAGCACTTCCCTACTATGATGAGAACTCGGAAGTGCTATGACACTATTTTGAAATGTATTTTTTATAGCCAGATGATATCATTTGAGGGACACAAATGATGTAAGAAGCTGGATCTTCATGTCAGGTATGGATCTTTATTTCGGGTTGTTTTGAGGAAAAAGAGAAGAAATGAGAATTTTATAAGTATACATTGTGTACTTATGAGTACACACCGAGTACCCAGGTACCGCGTACAAGCACATACTGGCCATGTAACGGCTGAGTACATGGCCATGTGGTGACCTGGTAGACCTCTTAAGTTGGGGCTGGTTAAGGCTACTACACAGTTTGTACATTTAATGAACACACCATGTAGTTTTCTTTTTAATTGATAAATTGGGGCCGGGTCGTGTCTCATCCTTAGAAATGTCTTCTTCTCCCCTTGGTTCATATAGGCGAGCAACAAAAGGGCTGACGAACTCCAAACCCCTCCTAATCCTATGTCTGACCTTTAATTGAGACGCCATTAGGAGTGTTGGAATACCACCGGTGAGTTCTAAATTCTTATAAATCCTTTCTTCCTAATTCCTCCTCTCTCGTGAGTTATTCAAGGTTGAACTTTTCTCACCTTTTTGTAGATCTACACTATTTTAGGCCAATTCAAGGTCCTATATTCAAGATTATCGATTGTGTCACATCGAGGTAGGTGGTTTGTTCCTTTCATTTATTGTATTTGGATTTTATATGATAAAAGTGTCGTATACTGATGTTTGGGTTATTGCGTGTTTGGAATTAGACGATGTTTATTACCTATTATGGTTTGGAAGATTGATAAAGGGTAGTTGCTTATGAGGGAGGTTAGATGCCTTTTATATGGGACGCCCCATGGGTTCATTTCCCTTATTTGATTGATTATGGAAATTTGGTCTAGAATTCTTATTAGGATTTCCTTGTTTTCCATGCCTTCTGTTGTTAGGATGGAGTTACTGATTGTTTGAGATGCCTGTGATATGCATTGTGTAAGTATGACCTAGGAGAATGTGACTGTGGGAGCTTCTCAAAGTAGGTTCATTTATGTATGAATTATTGTTATGTTAGACCAGAGGGGTTAGACTGTGATAGCTAACTAGAGGTTCATTATTAAATTAATTGTTGTTATATTGACCAAGGGGTATTGAACGTGAGAGATTCCAGGTTGTCTTTTATAATTTATTGATTCTATGTTGACCAAGGGTTATTGATCATGTGAGTTTCCCAGGTGGTTTTTTGTAAATGATTAGTGTTACGTTTGACCAGAGGGGTTAGACCATGAGAGCTACCCAAATGGTCATTATAAAATGAATTTTTGTTATGTTAGACTAGGGGGATTGGACTATGATAACATTCTAAAAAGGGTCATTATTTGAATAATTGAATGATTGTGACGATTCTTCCAAGCCAAAGCACAATATTGGACTCAGTCTTACTTGTTAGTTTATATTATCTTTTGAGATATATGTTGTTACTATTACACTGGGGATACAGAGCTTAGTCTAGATCCCAAAGATTGCATGATTCAACTGATGAATAATAAATGTAAATGAATATAATTGAAAACTGTAGGATTGTTTACTTTTGAGTATTTCCTAGTTTATTACTTCATTTATGAATATTACATGCTATATATATCCACTGACAGTTAGGCACAGATCATTTGGTGGTTGCCTACTGGGATTCATCTCACACTCTATTTGGGTCATGCTTTTGGGCCCAAATAGATTATATGGTTGCTGGTATAGATAAGGGAAAGCTCCCTTCTTCATGAGGTACTTGATTTCTATTGGATCTAGAGAGCATGGGACCAAGATGAGACTTGTGATGCTATTGGAGTTTACATTCTTTTCCGTACTTTGGTTTCTATATTGTATTTCCATCATTGTTACTTTTTTTGGCTTCTTTTCTATATACATATGACATGCATCATTATTATATGCTCTAGTTGTTTTATTTCTGTCAGTCTTCTACTATTTAATTCTATTGTATTGTATTACTACATCCTCTATTGTTTACTATTTTCTTTCTGTTTTTTATACTCTTCTAATGAGGGCATAATTTCTCCATTATCACACCTTGGACCTCATTTCTAGTTAGAACTATTTGGAGTTTGGAAAAATGTGTTTGAGGTCATGTGACCAACCAGGTTTGGGGCACCTTTGGGTAGCACCCAGATCTGGGAAATTACAAAGTGGTATCAAAGGAGGTTTTCTTTTCTACCTTATCATACTATTTGGAGCCTATGGACTAGGAAAGGAAGGAATATGTAGTTGGTAATAAGATGTGCTCGGGAATAACTAACCCATGTATAGGGAAAAGCCAAGTTACCTCAAATATTTCAATTTTTATGGTTTTTCAATTGTTATAGTTTATTTTATTTCATCATTGGGTGATTCACTTGTTTTTTCCTATTATGATTGATATGATTTTGGTTCTATTTCTATTGAAACCCGATGAGATGAGGTTATTCCATCTCTTGCATCATATAGACACAATCTAGAGATCACATTCCTTGCATTCTTGTCATACCATTTAGGGGGCATTAACGATTTCATGTTATTGTGATAGATTTTATTCTAGATATGCATGTTGTTATGACATATGATGTGATAGAATCCCTGATATTTTGATAGGGTATTTTAATATGTAAATTTTCATTTGGATGGATGCCAAACTTTGATCCCTAAGGTGTTATGGGCCCTCTTGGATTATAATTTGGTTTATCATGTATGAACTTTAGTTGAATTTTGTCAGGTTTTTCTATGTAAAGGGATGAAAAACTTTGATTCATCATAGTATGGGCTCTCATGGGTCATAATTTGTCATTCCTTGGACAAAATTTTAAGTTTTTAAGGGTTTGGGAGAAGTTTTAGAGGACTAATATCCAAAAAACCAGACAACGCAGTTTGTGATGTTATGAAAACAATCCATGTGTTATTTTGTTTTGGAAGAAACAAATTTTCTTAAGTACACGCCATGTACTATATATACACGTTGTATAGTCTTTAAAAAATTGACTGACTATGTCAGCATAGACACGGGGTTGGGAAACTTCTGGTAGAACATGTCATGTCTAGATTGTATATTCCATGTGTAGAGAACCATGTATCTAGCCGTGTGACCAACGACACGGGTGGATGATACTTGGGTTGTACACGCTATTTCTAGATTGTACATTCCGTGCAGAGTAAACTGTGTAACTAACCATGTGAATAACAACACTTGTAGTTGGAACTAAACTAGTACATGTTGTGTCCAGGGTGAACATGCCATGTAGTGTTACCCAGGAGAGAACCATGTAGTTCTAGCTATGTAGAAGAACCTGGGAATGCGGTAAAATTCAAGTGCATTCCCTATCCTAAGATGAGCACGCTGTGTTTATGGGTGTTACATGACCAGGTTCGGCAGAGGTACATGCCATGTTAAAATCTTAAGGGAACACCTCGTGTAGGGGTTATACATTCCGTGTTACTCTGTTTTATAAAACTTGAATTTTTCTTCTCCTATTCCTTTCTTGAACTTATAGGTTGTTGTCCTTAATAATATTGAACTCAGGTGTGAGCTTGACCTTGCAGAGTCATGTCATTGAGACGTCCTCTTATTTTACACTAGATATATGGAAACGATCATACACTGGAAATGATAGATCAGGGACTACTAGTGGATCCTCCCTGCACGCCTGTCTTGGCACCAGTTGTTATACTAGACACAGGTGTTGATTCATAGTTCTGTGAAGGATTTTTTAGGATATTATAGGATTTTCATGGAGCACCACATCCTACTTGGACTGTGGCAGAGCTAACAAGGGTGTTCCAGCAGCAGCATCCACTCACTTTTTTAGGATATGGAGAACCACATGCTTCAGAGTCAAGGTTGTAGGCCAGACTAGCTATCTTTGAGTATCTTGATATGCCTACGGAGAAGAGGTTAAAGATTGCAATGTACATGTTATGTGATTCCGACAAGATATGGTGGGATGTTATCTCATAAGTGGTACATCATCGGGATATGTCTTGGGAATAGTTTCATAGGATCTTCTATGATTCTTTCTACCCTGAGACATTGAGGTCTGATAGAGATCAAGAGTTTATGCATGTGGATTAGGGTACTCTTTCAGTGATGGACTAATCTTCTCGTTTTACATAGCTTCAGTGATTTGTACCTATTCTAGGAGGTGACAAGTTATCTTTGGCTTGGCGGTTTGAGGATGGTCTCAGGTATGACATCTGATCACAAGGGAATGTATTTAGAATGACTGCAATAGTGAACCAAGTGCTGGTTACTGAGTGTAATCTGATGGAGTTGGGAGCTTTGAGCTAGAGAGGTTCAGCATCAAGGGCTAGTTCTCCTTCGATAGATAGCAGGAAGTGCTGTAGAGATCTTTCAGGCGGTGTTTCTTCCGGTAGCTAGGTGGTATGCTACCAGGGCGGGAAGGGCAGGCACACAAGACCTCAGTGCCCGAGAGATCTAGTAGAGTGACGATCTTGTGGAAAGATGGGTCATATTCAGTGTTTTTTCCAGATGCCCTCTCCAGCAACAGGTGATAGGTGTTCTGTTATAACTCCACATTCAGGAGCAGGACCACCAGTTTCTCCTCATTCATGGAACTGGAGTTCATCGGGCCATTCAAACTGAGGAGGTGGTCATGGTAGTGGTAGTTAGTCAACATGATTTCAGTGACAGCAAGGTGGATCAGTCCAGGGTGGTCAGGTAGTATCTCAGGGCCATGGTACATGTAAAACTTTTGTAGTGGAGTAGATCCACCAAGAGTAGGATCTCTGAACCTCTATATTTAGAGGTACGATTCTAGTTGCCTCAATTTTAGCTTCTGCTCTTTTTGATATAGGGTCTTCCCATAGTTTTATATATATTTCTATTTTGGAGAGACTTGGCCTCTGTATCTTTACTTCTAAGGATGTAATAATGCTAGACACTCTGTTGGGGATTAGTATGGCTAGTGTACATTAGTGAAAGGCGTGCCCTCTTGAGGTTAGTGGGTGTCACTTCTTATGGGATCTCTATGTCTTCGAGATGATAGACTTCGATTTCATTCTCAGAATGGACTGTTTAGACTCTTTCTAGGCATTTGTTGACTTCTATCACTATAGGGTGTGTTTCACATAACTAGTGGGAAGGTCTTTTCTACACAAGGGAGAATGGGATGTTCATGCGAGTAGAGTCGAACCCGAGCATCATGGGTTGGGAAGAGTTATAGCCCAGATTGCTAGTTTATATCTAGATGACTAGGGGACTTCACAGGTGGACTTTCCTCTAATGTTGGATCATTTTTGAGATGTCTTTCCAGATGAATTTTCAGGTTTACCTCTGGAGTTAGAGGTAGATTTCTCTATTGATCTTGCGCTAGGAGTGGCACTAGTGTTCATTCCTCTTTATAGGATGGATACACTAGAGCTACATGAGATCATGAAGTAGTTAGAGGAGTTGCATGAAAAGAGTTTCATCTAACCGAGTGCTTCTCCTTAGGGTTCGTATGTCCTTCTTGTGAAGAATACGGATGATACCCTCTGTCTTTGTGTGGATTATTGGAAGCTGAACCAGTTGATGGTCAATAACTAATACCCCTTGTTTAGGATTAATGATCACTTTGATCAGCTTTGAGGAGCCATAGGGTTCTCAAAGATTGAATTGAGATCTGGTTATCATCAGTAGTTCTTTAGACCATCAGATATACCTATTATAGCCTTTCTGAGCAGGTATGATCTATACGAGTATGTGGTTATGTCGTTCGGTCTCATGAACACACCTAAAGTTTTCATGGCACTAATGAACCAAGTGTTCCATCATTACATGGATTATTTTGTGTTAGTCTTCATGGATGATATCTTGGTGTACTCTCACACTCGACATGACCATGCCACCCATCTTGAGATCATATTTAGTATACTAAGAGAGCATCATTTATATGCTAAGCTCTCAAAATTCCACTTTTGGATGGACCAGATTCACTTCATGGGTCATGTTATCATAGATACAAGAGTATTAGTATGCCTAGAGAAATAGAGAGCAGTAGTTTCCTAGGAGTAGCTGAAGAACGTCTTTTAGGTGTGGAGTTTTTTGGGGCTGGCTAGTTACTACAAGCACTTTATACAAGAATTTTCATGCTTAGAAGTGCCACTAACGGGCTTGACTAAGAAGGGTGTGAAGTAATTGTGGGCAGAATCCTTCGATTCAACCTTTTAGAAGTTGAAATGGAGGTTAACTTCAACACTAATACTGATTTTGTTGAAGTCAGGAAATATTTACATGGTTTACTATGATGCATCAAGTGTCGGGCTGGGAGGAGTTCTTCTGTAGGGGTAAGGAGTCATCGCGTACGGGTCTTGGCAGTTGAGGCCACATGAGAGGAATTACCCGATGCACAATCTCGAGTTAGCTGCAGTTGTGAATTCTTTACATTATGGGAGACATTATCTTTTGGGAGAGTATCTTTTTTTATAAACTGACCACAAAAGTCTCAAGTATATCTTTAATCAATGTGATTTGAATTTGATACAGTGAAGGTGGGTTGAGTACCTTCAGTCTTTTGACATTGATCTTGCCTATGCATCTGAGAAAGGAAACACAGTGACTGATGTGTTGAGTATGAGGACTCAGATACATGTAGATCGAGAGGGCAGCAATGAGTGGTAGCTTATGGATCTATTCTCTGAGATGCATTTGGAGTTTCACAATAGACAGGGGCATACATTTCTTTCTTCTATACCTATTACATCTACTCTTCTGGATCAAGTGCGAATGAGGAAGCTATCATATTATGAGGGACTAGTCCTACGGGATAGTGTGTCAAGCAAGGACCCTACTCCTAGGTGGACCATAGGTGAGGATGAGATATTTCATTTTCATGGATGCATATGGGTGTCAGTAGACATACACGAGGAGTTGATGTGGGATTTTTATTCCTTAGTTTGGGCAGTTCATCCTGGTGTCACCGAGATGTATCGAGAACTACCCCATCAATATTGGTGGCTAGGTAGAAAGAGGGATGTAGCTGGTTTCGTTATGAGGTGTTCCACCTGTAAGCAGGTGAAGGTGGAGTATCAGCAACCAGTAGGTATTTTATAGCAGTTACCCATTCCCGAGTGGATATGGAATGGAGTCAGGTTAGATTTCATGATGGGTTTACCGAGGTCGCCTTAAGGAAATGATTTGGTTTGGGTTGTTGTTGAAAGAATCACAAAAGTTTCACATTTCTTGTTGATAAAGGATACCTTCAATGTTGATGATCTTGGAAGGTTTTACATCTGAGAGATTATACATTTTCATGGGGTTCTACACTCCATCATTTCAGATTGAGATGCATGTTTTACTTCTCATGTCTGGCAGGGACTACAGATGGATTTGGGTACACTCGTACTTCTGAGTACAGCTTACCATACCCAGATAGATGGCCAGTCCGAGCACACGATTCAGGTTTGGGAGGACATTCTCCAAGCATGTGTCCTAGATTTCAGGGGTTTTTAGGAGAGACACATACCCCTAGTAGATTTTTACTACAATTATAGTTTTTTGGTGATGATTCATATGGAACATCATGAGGCTTTGTATGGTAGGACATGCCAATCACCCCTATATTGGATGGAGGCAGGAGAGGAAGCTATGTTGGGACCTCATCTTGACCAGGAGACCACTGAATATGTGGAGTTGATTCAAAATAGGATGGGTACTACATTGTCTTGGCAGAAATATTTGGTTGGTTGATGGAGAAGACCTCTAGAGTTTGAGGTTGGAGATCAGGTTTTCTTACGTGTCACACCGAGGTTGGGACACATGAGGATTAAGAGACAAGGAAAGATTTCATTGAGATATGTCGGGTCGTTTTAGGTTTTGGAGAGAGTTGGGTCGGTTGCCTATTAAATGTAGTTACCTCATAGGTACTATGTTATGCCCGATGTCTTCCATGTTTCTCAGCAATGACATTACTTTTTAGACTCATCTCACGTTTTTTAACACAAGGAGGTTGAGTTGGATGTGGATTCATCCTTTTAGGAGCACCCTATTTGGATTATGGATCACAGTATGAAGGTTCTCCGAGGCCGGTCTATTCCTCTGGTATTGGTTCTTTGGCAGCACGAGTGAGTATAGGATGAGACTTGGGAGAGGGAGGTCGATGTACGATCACAATGGCCAGAGTTGTTTGAAGTTTCTTCTTCACCATCCTTGGAAAGGAAATTCAGGGATGAATTTCTTTAAGGGAGAAGTTTGTAATTACCTAGATCTTCATTTCAGGCATGGATCTTTATTTCAGTTTTTTTAGGAAAAATGAAGTTTTGAAAACTTCTTAAGTATACATTGTGTACTTTTAAGTACACGACGTATACTCATTTGTCGCGGGTAGCCATGTACTAGTCATGTAATGACCAAGTACGTGGCCGTGTAGGTCACCTAGAAGACCACCTAAAGAGAGAGTCGGTTGAGGTTAGTGCACAATGTGTACATTAAATGAACACTCTGTTTACTTTTATTTTTATTTTATTAATCGACTCAGGGTCACGTCTCATCTCCATAAATTCTTTATTCTTTTCGTGTCTCGTATAAGAGAGAAATGTATGGCTGAATATCTTAGAGTTTCTCCCATTCCTCTATCCGAGCTCTTATTGATATGATGTCAGGTGCATTGGATTCCCACCAGTGAGTTCTCTCTTTCCCAAGACCCTCTCTTCCTAATTTCTCTTATCTTGTAAATTATCAAGGGTTGAACGATTTTAAACTTTTTGTAGATCTATGACATTCTAGGATGATTCAAGGGCCAACTTTTAATATTGTTCCCTGCACCATTTTTGAATGATTGAATGATTGTGATGAGTCTTCCAAGACAAAGCACAAGCTTGGACTCGGTCTTACTTGATTGTTTAGAAGGTCTTTTGAGACATCTAGGTGTTATTATTATACAAGGGGATACAAATCTTAGGCTATATCCCTAGGATAAATTATTCAATGGTTTGAATAATTTATAAATGAAAATGAATGTAATTGATAACTATAGGATTGTTTAATTTTGAGTACTCCCTAGTTTATTACTTCATTTCTACCATTTACCTGTTATATACATTCACTGACTATTAGGAACATATCTTTTGGTGGTTTCCAACTGGGATTCGTCTCACACCCTATTTGGGTCATGCTTTTATACCCAAAAAGATCATATGGTTGTGGGTATAGATAAGGTAAAGTTCCCTTCTACTTCAAGTACTTGATTGTTATTGGAGATGGAGATCATGGGACCAAGTTGAGGCTTGCGATGCAGTTGGAGTTTACTGTTTTCTTTACTTTGGTTTTAGTATTTTAATTCCATCATTTTGAATTGTTTGGCTGCTTTCCTAGATACACGTGACATGAATCATTATTTATATATATTTTATAGTTGTTTATACTATTAATCTTCTGTTGTTTACTTTGTTCTATGGTATTAATGCTTCTGCTACTATTTACTATTTGTTTCCACTATGTTACTCTTCCAATGAGGGCATAGTTTCCCCAATGTCTTAACATAGACCTCACTACTAGTCGAAAGCCTCTAGTATTTGGTGAAATGCGCTTAAGGTTATGTGACCAATTGGGTTTGAGGTACCTTTGGGCAGCACCCGGATCCTGGACGTTATAGCTATTCTGAGTGAAGGCAGCTAGACTTCCATGGGTAATACTGCCATGGTCCTGCACACCAATGAGTATGGAGTTTCTTGTGTAACAGTATGCATGGTGGTATGGTAGGCCCATAAGGCATGGAGGATCTTTTATGTCCATAACTTCTTATCATTGTTTACCATACTTTGGAATATATTTTATAGAGTCTTATTAAAGGACTCAATCTATCTATTTTTTTTTCATGATAGCGAGATGATTGATTGTAATTGATATTGTACTCCTGGTAAAATTTCTTCAACTCTATAGAATGGAAGATGGTGTTGTTTTCATTCAATATCATGTGAGGGACTCTAAACCTAGTGATGATATGGACCCATGATATCCCTTCCCCAAACAACAAATGGAAAGGAATATTAAGCTGTATATAGCAATTTCGGGGGTTGGTTGATGATGTTTTGAGGGATCTGGAATGAATGAAATTTCATGGTGAATTCCACACAGTCATTTATTATGGTTTTCAAGAAGTAACCCAACCTCCTAATTTATTCAAAGATCCTGGTTCTATATTGCTGGATGCCACAAGATCCTACATGAACTTCTTCCACAATGGAAATAATCTATCCTCCCACTATAAATTTCATGAAGATTCTATCAAATACACACTTTTATAGGGACCTATATTAATTTGGATCGTTATAAAGGGTGATGTTCATTGCACGACACTGAATCTGTTCCCTTGAGGCTCAATCTGTTGGGAGAGTCCTGTTTTGGAGATAACTGATTATGGGATCAATCCATTTAGGGTTATTTATTGGTTCATCATGATCTGGGGAAGTGTTGACCTGATTGATTTCTTTCATATTATATATGATGACTGATGAGACCATTCTTTGATGTGTGAGACAGAATATTGTTTCCTCCTGATCAGGGTCAGCGAAGACTATGGCTGCATTTTCCAATGCATCAACACAAGCATTCTATGATCAGAGAACATGATGGAATGTGGGATCAAAAATGGAATTATGCCATCAGTCCCTTGAAATAACCTGTGAGAGGGTCCAATTATTCCTTTTTGATGGCATATTAATCGTTAATTTGATTTATCACTAGCTTTGAATCCCCTTTGATATTTAGGTAGACTATTTGCAACTGTAAGGCTAGTTCCAAGCCATAAATGATGGCTTGATATTCAGCCTCAATATTTTTGTAGCCTTTGGATTGTGAGAAAGCGTATGAAAAAACTACTTTCTCTATAGAGAAAAATAAAATCCATAAGACAAACTAATTGAATTTTGGGTTTTTATCCTTTTACTGATTATAATTTGGGATGCACCGTAAAAATACATCTCCCATGTCCATGGAATGTCATGAGGATAAAAGACCTCCTCATTTTGGAGCTCGATTCCTACTAGTTTATTTCTCAGGGCAGGATGTGATGTGAGAAAATCAAGTAGATAAATCCGTTTTATTAATTTTTTTATATGAACTTAATATCGTATTGCTACATAATGACCACCCATCAAACCAAGCATCCAATCAACATAGGATGTCCAAGGATTTACTTGAGTTGATAAACATGAGAGACCATGTGTACTTCATGGTGAGAAAAATAATGTATCATCTTTATCACTACAAATATGAGTGCATGATAGTTCTTCTCAACATTATAGTATCAAGGATCAGTACCTAGCGTTGTATGACTAAGGTAGTAGAGACTTTTCTCACTCAATAAATCATTTTTCTATATGTGGTGGGCACCCAATAATCAATCCATGGTGGAAAAATACAAGTTTATTGGCCTCCCATTTCACTAGAGGAATCAGAACTAATGAGTGCAGTAAATACTAATTGATAATTTCAACGGCTTCTTGGTAGTCATCATCCCAATGATAGGTGATTCACTTCTTCATTATCCTGGTGAAGGAGAGATATTTTTTGGCCAATTTTTCGATGAAACTACAAATGTAAGTGAGGTTAACTTGGATCCCTATAATTTTTTTGATATTTTGGGTGGTGACATTGTAAAAAAACACAAGTCTTTTCTAGGTCAAATTTGATGTTGCAATGGCATACCACAAAGCCAAGGAACTCCCCTTGTCGCACCCAACTTTTAATTTATTTTCATTTTATTAATTATTGGGCTCGGGTCCTCTCGTCAAGGTCCGAGCTGGGTTCCAGATCAAAAAAATTGGTCGTTTAATATTTTAATGGGCTTCGCACCTATGTGTTGTCACCGCGCGGTTGGCAGTAGCCGTGCGGCCGGCCCGGGAGTCGGGAAATTGCCTTTTTTTCTTCTTCTTATTATTATTATCATTTTCATTATTAATATTCTTATTATTATTATTCTTTATATCTTTATATTTATATTATTTAAATTTTTATTTATGTTACTATTATCATAATGATTAATATTATATTATTATCATTTATATTATTATCGTTTATTATTATTATTATTGTTTTTAGTGTTTGTATTAGTATTATTAATATTATGTAATAAAAAATTGCTAACCCTAGCACCCCATGTGTGCATCATGCGGCTCCCCCCATTTTCCCTCTCCGTGTTTTCCCTGACCTCTCCCCCATGCGGCGGCGGACCTACTCGTTCCCCTTCTCATAGCGGCACCCTTCAGACTTAGCACCCCTACGCCCAGCAGCCCCCCCCCCCCCCCGCTCGTCGTTTTCCTTTGCACCCTCAACATGTACAGCACCCCGGCCTCCCTCCTACAGTCGGCTCTCGTGGCCCTTGCTCACCTTTACCTTCCCTTGGCCTCCACCTGCGCGAGCCACCCCCTCCGCAGCTCCCCCCTGTCGGCTTCCCATTGCCTCCCACTGCAACCCAGCTCCTCCCCACGCACCCCCCTTCTGACCTCCACCTCGCACCTGCTCCGCGCGACCCCCCGGCTCTACCCACCCGTTTCGGCTTCCAGGCCTCCTCCCGGCGCTCGGGCCAGCCTCTCCACCTAGCTGCCAGTCTCTGGCCTCCCCTGCCGCTACTCGCCTCGCCAGCCAGCACTTCCAGCGAGCCCTCGCCACCGACCAACAGCCTTCGGCCCCCTCCGGTGCCCCATGTCATCTCTTCCGGCGAGCCCCGCCACCGGCCAGCGGCCTCTGGCCCCCCAGCACAGCCCCTGCTTGCCGGCGCTAAACCCTCTCCCTTTAGTCTAGTTTGTCTCCCTTTTTGGTAAGGGATGTTGTTTTACGATTAAATCATAATTTTTGTGAGTTTTATTTTGTTAGTGTGTGTTGGTTTTGGCTTCCCGCAGGTGCGGTTGTGGTGAGAACAAGGTTTATCACCAGCTTCAGGAGGACTATCCACGTTTGAGGTAGGTGGTTATACATTTAACGGTTTTTTTATGAATTAATTTTCTTCTTAAATTAGTTTAGCATATATATTAATTGGTTTGTTTGATGTGGATCAAGTTTTTGATTGAAGTTGATATGTATATATGGTATGTGTGTTTTTTCTGTGAACAGCCATGCTGAATTGTTTATTTTCATTTCAAAAAAATTTCAGTTTGTGTTTCGGTTTAGCGTCGATGTGAAGATAGTCATAAAAGATGTTTTTGAACAGGTTTTGGTGTGTGTAAACTAAAAAGTAGTTTTTTTTATAAAAAAAAAAGAAGTGATGTTTTGTGTGTGCAAACGGGTGAGTTATTTTATAAAATGTTTTATGGGTTGGTTGTTAGGTTCAAGTCATGTTTTGGTGTGGTGATGTTGTGTTTTTTGTTTTAAAGTGTTTTCTTATGTGAAAATGTGAATGTTTTGATGTGAACCTTGGTTTATGCATTTTTGGATGTTTTTTAAATTATTCAAATGGGTTATTTCTTAAATCATGTGGTGTGTATGATGTTTGATAAGTGGTTGGTGTGTCTATAGGTTGTAATTGGATTCTAATGTAGTGTTTGGTTGTGTTTTGACACGTGTTTTGATGCAATATTTTCAAAACATGTCGAGTTAGTTATTTTGTGTTGTTTGTTCGTATGGAATATTTTAAGTCCGTGTTCATGCATTTTATTTATCTTTGTGGTTGCAGCGCGTTGGTGGGGTATCCCCGCATTACCACAATCATCGGTTTGTGTGTGCTTGTGCGCCTGTGCAAGGCGTTTCATGTTGTCTCGTTGTCGCGTTCGAGCTGCGAGTCGAGGTACGTTCCCATTGCACTGCTTTTTAAAATTTAAGTTACATTATTTCTTTCTATTTGTGCACACTAATTGTTCAAATTAAATATTTTATTAATTTTAATAAATGTGAGATAATATAAGATAATTAATTTTTAATATAAGACAATTAGTTTTTAAATGATTATTTGGTGTAAAAAAGAGCCGTTTATTTTATACACGACACTTGAAACATTTTCTTGATGAGCGGACACCCAGTATTGAAAGAATGCTTGTTTGGACTTTAAACATAATTCATGGAATATCAAATGTAGTTATGTTTTTGATGATAAATGATTTCTTCTCAAGCATGAACAAGCGTTTTGGTCCTTTTTAGAGTAGTGATTGTGAAATGTATTTAAGGCTCGTTTTGCACTTTATGTTAATGCGATGAAAATGTTTTGATAAAAAACCCCCTACGACAACTCTCCTGCCTTGGATGCAATTGATTGTTTGGGAGGTCGTGCTTAGAGGCTCCCGGGTAATTGAGTAGTTTAAAGGCAAGAGGTTGTTCCATGGAGTGGCCCGGGGTGATGCCTATTGTGCTTTATATATATATATATATATATATATATATGATTGAATGCTCGGTTGGCATCGGTTGGCTCACCCCCTTCTCAAACACTTGAGACATGGGAATCTGGAATTTTGAGAGAATATTCTAAGAATGATTCCCGCACTAGTAGGTTATGGTACTGACCAGTGGCTTGTAGTATGTGTATATATTGGGTTTATTACTATGTGATTTTCCCTCGACCTGCCCGAGAGAGGATGGTCGAGCGTATTGTGAATTTTGATTTCATCATGACATGTAAACAAGGATTATTTCACATGTATTGGTGTCTTATGGTTTATTCTCAATCTCCTAGGCTCACCCATGTCTATTCGGATTTTATTTCTTGCAGTAGTGATTATGATGCTCATATGTATACCTACATTTCCCTTGCTGTGTGTTTTACTTTGTGCATTTCTGGTGTATTTTTTTCCTTGGAAAAGTGGTAAATTGCTTTTTATTAGGTTTCTAAAAATGGTTTTCAAAAGAAAGTGTTTAATCCTCTTTGTGCAAATTTGAAAATATAAACATCACTTTCCCTTTCTAAAAAGCCATTGACACTAATGAAATGAACCCAAGTTTGGAAATGGTTAAGGGAAATGGTTCATACTTTGTTTTTAAGTAAAATATTTATAAAACATACTCTTATATATTATAGTTCAAACTTGAAATGGTGTTTCTTTTATTTTTAAAGGTAGTGCATTGGGAATAGATATCGGGCTAGCCTACTGAGTTTTAATACTCATGCCTATAGTGTTTTCTTTTTTTTAGTTCTGTTGCAGGTTCCAGCTTCAGTTGTTCACCTTGAGCGACGTTGGTTGTGGTATTGGAGAGTGACCCACGGGGTCACGTAGGGTTTTGTTCGTAGTCAGGTTAGTAGAATTGTTGGTTGTTCTTTATTTATTTACTTTTGTTCTATTTATTTTTCACTGGTTAGTTTATTTTATTTTGGGCCAAATCATTCCCACATGTTAAATTTTGATGTCCGGAACTAGTTGTCAGCCCTTGGGGATCGGGAACGCCCTTCGGGCCATGTCGCGGGCCGGTTCGGGTGACCGATTCAGGGTCAACCCGAGTTGGTTCGTGAAAAAATGGTATCAAAGGGAGGTTCTTGTTATATGGGGTGTCTGGTATATGGAGATTAGGATTTTCGGGACTCAAGAGGTAGGTATGGGAAGGACGTCCTGAACCCTCTCCCGTTCCGCACCTCGAGTCTCGAGGGATAGTCCAGGAATTGAGTCTTTGTTTCGTTCTGGTTTGTTTTGGATTGAGGGATGACAACGGTGGAAAACCGATGTTACATCGTGATCTCACATGGAGTAGTGACCCATGTTGAGTACGGGTAAACGGTTTAAATTCCTCCTAGTTGTTGATGCTTACTTGGGTCATGGCCCACTACCATGTCGTCAGGTTAAGTGTGACCGCTAGTCCCTCACTTGGGTGGTTTGATGCAAGTTGAGTGTCGTTTTCGTTTTAGTTGGTGTAAGTGCATTTTTGGAAATGAAAAAGGGTTTTTGAAAATGGGACTGATTTCTTTTAAATGACTTTAAATTTATGAAATGTGTTTTAAATCTAAAAGCCTTTGGTTTGGAAAACTGGTGTTTTCTTGGAAATTGGTTGAGAATGGTTTGTGGTGAAACCTTAGGTACTCCTTATGAACATTTGCACATGTGAGAGGATGCGTGGAAAGTGAGTGTTGGTGCGTATGAATGAGAGTGGATGAAGACATGTGCAACAATTCATGGGATTACCTGGGTGTGTTTGAAATTAAAGGCTTGACCTTGTTTTCTAAATTGTCTTTTAAAGAGGAAAATAGTTTTTGAAGGTAATTTTGGTTTGAAAAGTGGATTTGGTATTTGGAAAATGGCCTTTAAGGAAGGCATTTTTGAAATATAAAATAAATAAGGATTTTTGTGTTGTGTTGGTATTTGTCTGTTTTTTTTTTGAGTTGGATGTTTTTTTGGATGAAAATTCTTTTAATGATATCGCTTCGGCTTGATATTGGTTTTGGTTCTATGTTTCATATGTTGTTTAGAAAATGCAACCCAGAAATGTCCTCAAAAGTTGTTAATGAGTCGTGCCCAATTCTGGTTTCTATAGAGTGTTGCTTCTCTTTCGAGGAATTCGGGGTTCGTTAGAGGTACTGAAGAAGTTGAAGGGAGTAGAGCATGTCTTCAGGTGGTTGCAGACTCCTGAGTTTGTTAGAGTTCATATTGTCTTGGGTTTAGTGGAGGGTCCAGCCTTGGACCAGTGGAGGTGGACTTTACATCATAGTTGAGGTTGGGATGATGTGGTAGGTGTTAAAGTCTATCTCCATCCAATGGATCATACCTGAGGAGGTGAAGGAGAAAAGAGGTGAGAGCCCATTCGTAGTAAACAAGGATAGTGGTTGGGGACGGCCTGTGTTGGCCTCTTTAAGGAGTCGACATCTGAAGTGTAAGTGCTTGACAAATCTGGCGCCTCTCATCGCTCGTAAGGGTTCCCCATTTTGCGAGCAGGGAGTAGGAGAGGAACCTGCCTCTGAAGAAATCCCTTTTGTCAGTGTCGACTTCTGGCTTGTAAGACTACTTGATAATGTGCCATCGGTGTTGCCGGTTCGAGCATCCTAAGACATCTTATCTCATCCCTCTGAAGTCCTATTAATGTGTGATTGTTTGGGTCACTCGGAAAGATTTCAAAAAAAATGTGTCGTTCGAAGGAGCCCTGGTTGGGGGATGCACGTGTCTGACTATGAGGCATGAGATGCTCATCCATCAGAGCACTAACCTCAGGTCTCAGGGTGAAGCTCGCACACAGTCAAGGCGTCAGAGTCATGTGAGACCTTTGTTTGGTTCTTTATCTTTCATCTTGTAATCGAGACATTCAGGGTTTCCGTGTCCTTGTTTTCCCGCTGTTGTAAGTGCATATTTTGCGGTAATAGTGCGATGAACTTATTCTTTCGTGATCATAGTAGTTGCATTCTTCTGAATGTGGCCTCTAGAATTGTTTGTTTTTTTAAAGGGTTTGTGGCCTTGTGTGGGTTTGTCCTAATTTCATTAGTGATCGTTTGGAGATGTGAGTTTTGGGGGTTTTTGTCTTGCACTGAGAGTTCTGGGTTTTAGTGGAAGCGTTGCCTCGCTCGTACTAAGGGAGTTGGATGTGTTGGGAGTTTTAAATATGTTTGGAGAATTATTAGTTCCAGCAGAGTTGTTATAGGGAGTTCATTGTTTTGGTGCCCCGATATGCCGGGTGGCCTTGTAGTGGTGTTCCATTTAAGTCTCAGTGGTCCCGCTCAACTCGGGTGGAGAAGTCGGTAGGTTTATGTTGGGGGTTCCCCAGTTTCTGGTTGTGGTGAGGGTGTTGTTTGGATAATGTAGAGAGGTCAAGATGGTTTTTGGGACCTGGGTTTGTCGGGTAGCTCTGTATTAGGTTTCTCGTTTAAGTCTTGGTGGAGTTGTTTGGGTTTTAATGTTTCTGTGTTATTCGTGTTCTTGTGGTGGGGAGAACCCTCTCGTGTTCTCCCCTCGTTTTATGTCATGGGTTGTTCGTGACCGGTTGGGTGTGACTTGTGGAGTGAGTCATCAACCCGAGGTTCTTGACTTTCCTTTTGGCTCTGTTTGGGAATGGACTCAAACTTTGGCTATCTTTTGACTTGGTAACTTTCTGGGGGTAGAAAGTGTTTGTGGTGGGGAGAATTATTGCACCGGACTTTTAATTTATTTTCATTTCATTAATTATTGGGCTTGGGTCCTCTCATCAAGGTCCGATACGGGTTCCAGATCAAAAATTTTGGTCATTTAATATTTTAATGGGCTTCACACCTATGTGTGGTCACCGCGCGGTTGGCAGTAGTCGCGCGGTCGGCCTGGGGGTCGGGAAATTGCTAATTTTTTTTTTCTTCTTCTTATTATTATCGTTTTCATTATTAATATTCTAATTATTATTATTCTTTATATCTTAATATTTATATTTTTTATATTTTTATTTATGTTGCTATTATCATTATGATTATTATTATATTATTATCATTTATATTATTATCATTTATTATTATTATTATTATTGTTTTTAGTGTTTGTATTAGTATTATTAATATTATGTAATAAAAAAAATCACTAACCCTAGCACCCCATGTGTGCGCCGCACAGCTCCCCCCTTTTTCCCTCTCCGTGTTTTCCCTGCCCTCTCCCCTATGCGGCGGCAGACCTGCGCGTTCTCCCTCTCACAGCGGCGCCCTTTGGACTTAGCACCCCTATGCCTAGCATCCCCCTCACTCACCGTCTTCCTTCACACCCTCAACCCGTGTAGCGCCCCGACCTCCCTCCTATAGTCATCTCCCGCGGCCCATCCTCACCTCTACCTTCCCTTGGCCTCCACCTGCGTGAGCCGCCCCCTCCACAGCTCCCCCCTGCCGGCTTCCCATTGGCTCCCACTACAACCCATCACCGCCCCACACACCCCCCTGCCGGCCTCCGCCTCGCCCCTGCTCTACGTGACCCCCCGGATCCGCCTGCCCATTCCGGCTTCTCAGCCTCCTCCCGGCGCTCCGGCCAGCCTCTTCGCTGGTCTCCGGCCTCCCTCACCACTGCCCGCCTCGCCGGCCAGCACTTCCGACGAGCCCTCGCCGCCGGCCAGTGGCCTCGGGCCCCCTCCAGTGCCCCCTTTCAGATCTTCCGGCGTGACCCGCCACCGACCAGCGGCCTCCAGCCCCCCTGATAAAACCCCTGCTTTCTGGCGCTAAACCCTCTCCGTTTGGTATTGTTTCTCTTCCTTTTGGGTAAGGTATGTTGTTTTACGATTAAATCATAATTTTTGTGAGTTTGATTTTGCTTGTGTGTGTTGGTTTTGGCTTCACGCAGGTGCGGTTGTGGTGTGAACAAGGTTTCGCACTGGCTTCGGGAGGACCATCCACATTTGAGGTAGGTGGTTATGCGTTTAATGATTTTTTTTATGAATTAATTTTCTTCTTAAATTAGTTTAGCATATATATTAATTAGTTTGTTTGATTCAGATCAAATTTTTGATTGAAGTTGATATGTATATATGGTATGTGCATGTTTTCTGTGAACAACCATGCTGAATTGTTTATTTGCATTTCACAAACATTGCAGTTTGTGTTTTGGTTTAGCGTCGATGTGCGGAGAGTCATAAAAGATGTTTTTGAACAGGTTTTGGTGTGTGTAAATTGAAAAGTAGTTTTTTTTTTAAAAAGAGGTGATGTTTTGTGTGTGAAAACGGATGCGTTATTTTATAAAATGTTTTACGGGTTGGTTGTTAGGTGTGAGTCATGTTTTGGTGTGGTGATGTTGTGAGTTTTATTTTAAAGTGTTTTCTTATGTGAAACTGAGAATGTTTTGATGTGAACCTTGGTTTTCGCATTTGCGGATGTTTTATAAATTATTTAAATGGGTTATTGCTTATATCATGTGGTGTGTATGATGTTTGATAAGTGGTTGGTGTGTCTATAGGTTGTGATTGGATTCTAATATAGAGTTTGGTTTTGTTTTGATACGTGTTTTGATGCGATATTTTCAAAACCTATCGGTTTAGTTATTTTGCATTGTTTGTTCCTATGGGTTGTTTTAAGTCCATGTTCATGTATTTTATTTATCTCTGCAGTTGGAGCGCATTGGCGGGGTATCCCCACATTACCGCGATCATCGTTTTGTGCGTGCTTATGTGTCTGTGCGAGGCGTGTCATGTTGTCTCGTTGTCGCATTCGAGCTGCGAGTCGAGGTAGGTTCCCATTGCACTACTTTTTAAAATTTAAGTTACATTATTTCTTGCAGTTTATGCACACTAATTGTTCAAATTAAATATTTTATTAATTTTAATAAATGTGAGATAATATAAGATAATTAATTTTTAATATAAGATAATTAATTTTTAAATGATTATTTGGTGTAAAAAAGAGCAGTTTATTTTATACATGACACTTGAAACATTTTCTTGATGAGTGGACACCCAGTATTGAAAGAATGCCCATTTGGCCTTGAAATATAATTCCTATAATTTAAAATGTAGTTCTGTTTTTAATGATAAATTATTTCTTCTCAAGCATGAACAAGAGTTTTGGTTCTTTTTAGAGTAGTGATTGTGAAATGTATTTAAGGCCCGTTTTGCACTTTATGGCAAAGCGATGAAAATGTTTTGATAAAAACCCTCCTAGGAAAACTCTCCTACCTTGGTTGCAATTGATTGTTTGAGAGGCCGTGCTTAGAGGCTCTCAGGTACTTGAGTAGTTTAAAGGCAAGAGGTTTTTCCACAGAGTGGCTCGGGGTGATGCATATTGTGCTTTATATATATATATATATATATATGATTGGATGCTCGGTTGGTATCGGTTGGCTCACCCCCTTTTCAAACACTTGAGACATGAGAATCTGGCATATTGAAAGAATATTCTAAGAATGATTGTTGCACTGGTAGGTTATGGTACTGACCAGTGGCCCATAGTAGGTGGATATATTGGGTTTATTACTATGAGATTTTCCCTCAACCTTCCTGAGAGAGGATGGTTGAGTGTATTGTGTGTTTTGATTTCATCGTGACATGCCAACAAGGATGATTTTGCATGTATTGATGTCTTCTGGTTTATTATCGATCTTCTAGGTTCACCCATGTCTATTCAGCTTTTTTTTCTTACAGTAGTGATTATGATGCTCATATATATACCTACATTTCCCTTGCTGTGTGTTTTACTTTGTTCATTTCTGGTGTATTGTTTTCCTTGGAAAAGTGGTAAATTGCTTTTGATTAGGTTTCTAAAAATGGTTTTCAAATGAAAGTGTTTAATCCTCTTTGTGCAAATTTGAAAATTTAAACATCACTTTCCCTTTCTAAAAATCCATTGACACTAATAAAATGAACCCAAGTTTGGAAATGGTTAAGGGAAATGGTTCATACTTTGTTTTTAAGTAAAATATTTAGAAAAACATACTCTTATATACTGTAGTTCAAACTTGAAATGATGTTTCTTTTATTTTAAAGGTAGTGCATTGGGAATAGATATCGGGCTAGCCTACTGGGTTTTAATACTCGCGCCTATAGTTGTTTCTTGTTTTTAGTTTTGTTGCAGGTTGCAGCTTCAGTTGTTCACCTTGAGCAACGTTGGTTGTGGTATTGGAGAGTGACCCACGGGGTCACGTGGGGTTTTGTTCGTAGTCAGGTTAGTAGCATTGTTGGTTGTTCTTTATTTATTTACTCTTGTTCTATTTATTTTCCGCTGCTTAGTTTATTTTTTTGGGCCAAATCGTTCCCACCTGTTAAATTTTGATGCCCGACACTAGTTTCCAGCCCATGGGAATCGGGAATGCCCTTTGGGCCATGTCGCGGACCAGTTCGGGTGGCCGGTTCAGGGTCGACCTGAGTTGGTTCGTGACACCCCTAATGTCTCCCCGAAGGCACATTTCAGTGGATTCATATTTAGATTGTATTTTCATAGCTTGTAGAAGACTGTTTGAAAGTATATGAAGTGATCACACTGTTTTCAATATTTGACCACTAGGTTTTTGACATAACTTCCAGATATTCTCCCTAATAATGGCTGAAAGATATGTTGCATGTTGCGGTGATAAGTGGTGCTTGCATAATTTAAGGAAAGGGGAATAACCTAATAGAATAAGATCCCTTGATGAAATATGATGTTGGGAGATTCTTCATCTTAAGGGGACATATTTATCTGATTATACACTGAAAAACCATCCATGAAGGAAAGGACTTGCAAGCCAGTAGCTTCATCAGTCAAAAGTTATATGATCGATAATGGGAAAACATCAATTGGGTAGTAATGATTAAGTTCCCTAAAATTGATTCATACCCTAATCTTCTCATTTGTATTCTTCATAGGGATTATGTTAGAAAGTCATCTTGTGCATTTTACTTCTTATAAAATTTTGGCTTTGATTAGTTTGTCAACTTCCACCTCTACATTGGTGTCATGAGAGGTTTTCATCATCCTAGATACCTACTTGAAGCCTTAATGCTCATCTAGTAATCCAAGATGGTGCATAGCCACATTGGGATTTAGTCCAGGAATGTTTGTATTGTTCCAAGAAAACACATAGAGGTTCTTCTTTAGAAATTCTATATACATATATTTCTCTTCAAGGGGAATGGGGATACTAATCAATGTAGGTTGCGGGTCTTCATCTATTCCCATATTTACCTATCGGAGCTCATCAATGGTGGTGGATACACCTTCAATTAATGTTGTAGGGGAATACATAAGGTCATCCTCATATTCTTCCACCTTCAGGTCCATGGATATATTCTCAAATAAAGATGGTAATTTATGGGAATCTCTATCATTGTTAGGGGAGAGAGGCCATGGGAAGATACATTATCATCCCCTACTTCCTGAGTCATTACAAAGAGATACCAAAGATGATTTTATTTCACATTGTCACTGGGGATAGAAGGGTATTGGAACTCTGGGAATAGGTCTATCACCTTGAATAGATTTATGGGGAGCACATAGTCACTATTGAGAATACTATGGGGATTTGTAGGGGTTGTACCCAATCCATTGGGGGATATAACCTATATATCATCATCCATCATTGGTTGTTTCCCTACCTTCTTATAGAAACTTTCCTTATCATATGTGGATTCACATGTCTCAAAGGGGGTACCATCTCCATATAGTATGTCAACATTTCCATTGATGGGGTATTTCATACATTAATAGAATGGTGAGGGTATCACTATGTGCTTATAGGGCCAGAACCTTCCAAGAAGAACATTATATGAGGTTTCTTACTAGATAAATATAAACTCAGCTTCAGATGTGAGATCACAAACTTAGTTTTGAGTATGAACTTACCCATATATATTTTCTCATGCTTGTCATACCCTTAAATGGACAGCCTTATGGGGAATAGATCACTTTCAATATATCCTAGTCATAGAAGGGTTCAAACTAGGATGAGGTTGATCCAAGAACAATTATCAATCAGATCCATTTAGATGTTAACATTTTCGAGTCTACCCGAAACATATAGGGGCCTGATGTTACCTTGGATGTCCTCTTCCTAGTCTTGGCCAGTGAACGAGATGGTGACATGACATTCTACTGACATTGCCTCCACTCAATAAACCTCAGCTGTAGAAACTTCCACCTAAAACCCATTTGGGATCTAGAGGGATTCAATGAGTGCCTCTCTAAGTTATTTTGAAATATAAATCACATCGAGGATGGATAGACTGATTAGAAAAATCACCATCTATTTCAGAATGTTTTACTTTTTTATTATAGGTCAGTGCTTCCCTAAGTGGAGTTTCTCTTGGAAATGTGGCTCAGTAACTAAGGAATTTGAGGTAGAAGGGGATGGTTCTTATGCAGAGGTCAATGAAGCATCTACTGCTAGCGGTTCAGGTCGTTCTAGCCTTCCACATTTCTTAGGTTGATTTGATAATCAAACCCCCTCTAGGAAATCATGCAATACAACTGGTTGCAGATGACCACTAAAGGGTTATAGGAAACCTTTGTTCCTCTTATAAGCCTACTTGAGTTCTTTACCACAATGTACACATATATATATATATGCCCTCTGGGAGACACAAATGAAATATTAGGTTCGAAGATGCCCATTTTGTCCCATGTTTCCTCAGTTCCTACGTATGCAGCCTCTCTTTCCATGATTATGCACAAGAAGCACATATTATGAGGCATATCCATCATCGAAGAAGGGGTATTCCAAATGTATCACATTTATAGAACCAAATATGATCTCTTTATCAAATGAGGGTTCCATTTGGTGGGGTGGTGCCCGTACTGAGGATGTTGCGAGGAAGAAATCTAAAAGAGTTAGAGCTTGCATTGGAGAAGAATATGACACATAATATTCTCTTTATTCTTACTTTTGGTGGTAAGTCCCACTTTTTGGTGTAATATTTTATGTTGTTTCCTTAGGTGGTGGAGAAATTGTGGGTTTTCACAACTATTCTCTCTGGGTGGCATGAGCTCAGTCGACTATTTTCGAGTCATCCATTTGTTGAACTTCCACTCACACCTATCTGGAACATTCTTCCAATCACCTTCATATTATAATAAGAAAAGGTTATGTAGGACACCTACTCCATGGAGTTATGTAACACCAGCTATCTAGAATATAACATGAATTGAAGGATGTATTTGAAGATGAATCAGCCCTAGATATTATGACCCAGACTCTTGTGGAAAGGTCAATAGTCCGGATAGTCGGTGAGGTTGACCTCATCAATATTTCGAGGATGTGGTAGCTTGAGAATGTTACTATCCATAGATTCCAAGAAATAACTGAGTAATATTTCATTTTGAAATGATTATTCATTGTTCGTCTATTCCTCAAATCCCCATGGACCTTGATTTCTCTATGATTCTTGTTGAGAGCGATTTTTTGATCGCTTCCTTTCAACATGATGTGTTGGATGGTTTAGAACCTACCAAGGTGCATGGATGGGTACTATTGCTAGCTTGAGAGTGGCAGTTAATCTTCTTCTTTTCCTATCCTTTTCCCCTACACTGAGGACATGAGTCAAGATTTGTATTGATTTTACAGAATGGAATCCTCAAGATGTTTTTTCGTTTCTACGAACTCACGAAACCCACTTGGATACTTCATTTGGATTAGATGTGTCTACAACTCATCCCAAATATTTTTATCATAGATATCCTATAGTTTCTATTATGAGAGAGATATTCTAAGTGAATATGTTAAACCTTTCCATCTATCTATGAAGTTATACACCCACTAATTTTTTCATTGAATGAAGTTAATTAGGTTGATGATCATCATTTTCCTCAACATGAATCTGAACTAATAAAGGAATTGACGATGAAGGACTTCCCATCCTACAACAGATCCTACTGGTAGACTATTTTACTAAACAAAGGTTTACCCTATATGGTTTTGTACAATAAATATCAATTTGGTTCCTCCTATTAATCTCAAGGGCCCATCATCATCCCACATCAAGATATAAAGTGTTTTATAGGTTGTTCAGGGTCACCTACATCGTCAAGGGTAGAGAATGTAGTTTTTTCATAATTGGGTGGTGGAAAAGTGGCATGCACCCATTTGAGATATGAATTTCTCTTAGTATACATAGGTTCATTACACCCTTGCATGGCTTCGATTAGAGTATCTAGGGACTCAATGACATTAAGAAGCTCTAGGGACACTACTGTCTGAGCCGCCTCTCCTCTACAGGGAGTGGGTGGGGGTCGATGATGGGGCCCCACATTAATCTCTCCTTGATTCTAAATTATTCATAAGATAGAATGATTACCCTGATAAGGGAGAGGTTTTTTCCACAATGGAAGGAAGTCATGATCATTTTCAACTTCCTAATTTATGTAGACCGAAAACCTAGATCCAGATCTAGTCTGATGCTTAGATACTGCTTTTTTTGGCAGATCTGTATGGGAGGAATAATATTCAACTTAGCCTAAAGATGATTCCCATCAAGAATATTTTCCCTAATCAACTCTTCTTTGAGTCATCTGAGAGCTTTTATCTCACTCTCATATTGTGAAAAATGTTACTTCACGGTAGGAACCTCAATTTCTCTATGTGGTGATTGGGATGTATTTGAACCATTCCCTTTTTCTTTGGAAGTTTTATTTCAAATAGGTGGTGACTCAATATTTAGTGGTGCTGGATTTTTTATCATTTATTGATTTTGGGTGCATGCAGCCTCAGTTGGTACAACCAAATCACCCTCCTCTCATGGTAGATTTTCCATGTTGTGACCCTCTGTATTTATGTATTTATCCACAATATATGTCATGTTGATAGTGAAGACATTCACATAGGCATATCAGGCAAGGTTGTTTGTCCCATTATTTTAAACTCAACAGAATGATGATTTACTATCTTAATTAGGGTAGTTATTCAAACCCTTGTCTGTATTGGGTTGTTTTGTCTTATGACTCTAGTGGGGTCTGATCACCTTCACCATACATTCCTCCTATCTCAAACTATGAACAAAGAACTTGAGAGAGTTTCTAGTCATGTTTTTCAAATGATTCCTAAATTGAATTGGTTTGTATTTTGGTGAGAGGAATGGATGGGATTCCAACAATTGAATTTTGCCTCCCAATATGGAGAAGACTAATTCCCTCTACAGTGATGATGATGATGAAAATTCCCCTAGTCCTTTAGGTTAGGGGTTATTCAGGGAGACAATTGGAATTGATTGATCTTGTTGCTAAGGATAAAATTATTCCAGTCAGGGATTTGATGACTCTCAGGATGGATAGTGAGATATAAATTTCCCTAAACTAGTGGGATGGGTTTGATCTAGAACCACCAATTATTTCCCCAATACCCTCTTAGGGGATTTTGAACCTGGTGATGGTGATGGAGATATAAATGCCCTCATCCCAATGGTTTTGGGTTTGTTTGAAACTGTTGTCGATATTTCCTAAATCCTATTGGGTATTGAAGATTTGAGAGGTGAAGGTATTGGTATATATTCCCCCGGCCTAGAGAGATGGGTCCACTCATGGATGGCTGATATGGAAGATACTACTATAGCCTATATTATGTGATATATCTATGCTTGTGTAAGACCCGGGTGCTATGAGATCCCATGATGGGAATCATTCCTTACAGGAAGTTTTCTGGTTGATCTCAACTTCAATCGTCATGTTTGAAATGAATTCCCATTACTTCTAGGGACCTAGTTTAAAGTAATTTTAGCTATCATCTCCCTTTGTACATGATTTGGGCACCATTGAAGCATGGTCATGCTATTTTAGTGACTAAATATCCAGATCATTACCCCATCCCCAAATTTCATCAGAGGTTATGACATTTTAGGATATCATATCCAATGGGTTTCTCTATTACAGGGGTGCATCAAAGTGTAATTATCCATACTTTCCCTGTCCTTGAATATGGATACATGATTTATCTTTAGGGGTCATCTATTTAATGGTCATGATGCAATAGTGATAAGTGTGTTTCATATTTGTGTTGTGATTTTCCAGTTTTGGATCCTGGACCATGGAGATAGTGCCCAAGTCTAGATGATAATAGAATATCTTGATTCAATGAAGGTGACCCTCATATCCTAGATAAGGGAGATTTCTAGTCTTTATACATTGATGAGTTGCCCACATATTTTGGTATATATAAGTAATTAACTCCTTTTATAGCTCATTTGGGACCTCATAGTCAAAAGTGGAGAGGGGCCAAATCATGATGCGGGGTTGTTTCTGGATAAATCTATTCATATGTCAATGTCGGACCCCTATTCATTAGAATTACATGCCTCTATCTGGTCAGATCATGGAAGATTCTTATGAGGTTCACTTGTTGACTGGAGTGGAGTGCTATTGGAAAGTAATGGGAAAATATATGTGTTTGACACTAATGTTTCGAGCAACTCTCTATACGAAGGTGTTTAAGTTTTGGACACCTCTCTATATAAAGGTGTCTGAGAAAGGGGAGGATTTTCTTGTCCATGGGAGATATCATTGTGGGAAGGTTAACTATTTTGGATTTTAGGAGTAGAGTCCATGCGATCAGTCCCCACACTACCATGAGGTGGAATATCATGGTGATGGTCATCTTCTTTAGTTAAAGAGTTAATGGACCCTTTTGGTGTTGAGATTATATCTTGAATGACCTCAATGACACTGGTTTTGATTAGATTAGTAATATGGGTCTCAATCTACATTGTCAATAGAATATACTGAACTTGATTTTGTAATTGTGTAGGGATATGATCCTACTATATGATGGTTGTTAGAACTTTCTTATAATTGTTTGGTGGGGAAAGAGTATGATCCCACTACTAAGAAGTTATTGGAATATTCCAATCAGCTTCTTCATTATTGAGAAGAATATGAGCTTATCATAAGACATGTTTTATTCTCACATGGTGATCCTTGGTTATGATGGTAGTATGAGCTTGATCCTTATCTTTGGAATATGTTATGAGTATTTCTTACGGATGTGCCGCTCTCACCTGGTGAGCCACAGTTGGAACAGGAATATGAGCCTAGAAAAAATATTAATTCCCCAAAAGAATATGATTATGGACCTTCAGAATAGGAGAAGGGATATATGACTGATTTTTTTATTATTATTATGAAAACACTTTTAAGGAAAAAGTTAGAAATCATACATGACCTCACCACATCACAAATTAACCACTTCATAACTTAAAATCATCCAAGCACAATGGATGAAATCTATTCAAGACTTCAAACCAAAAAACCATCATAGTTGGAGCCGAAGACACCATGAAATGGTCGAGGTACCACGAACTAGGGGAAATAAACATTAGGAGAGCTGGACAAATCTCAGAACCGGTCTCCTCAAATGACCACTGATGCGACCGTCGACACCAACCCAAATCCACAAACTCGCCGACGGACTCTAGTCAGATTCTTCCCAACCCTCTAGAAAAGTGATATGGGCTCTGAAAAGGGCACATACACAAAGGGTGATGAACAGACCAGAGCGAGGAAGACCAAGCCATCTGGATGTTTCACCCTACTCCGCAGGTAACCGCAACACAACCTCAGACCAATTAAACATTCAAACTCTTCTCCACATCAAAATTCACAACACCTCTAGAAGACCAACATTGTCCAACTTCCATCCAAAATCCAAAAAACCAAACAATACACATCGAATCGAAAATCTCAGAAAGAGACCAGCATCACTGAACCATCACTGAACCATCACTGAACCATTCGTTCAACATATGCGCCTTCAACAACCTGTCATAATAGAAAATTTCATCAAAAAAACAAAATTCATCCTTGAGTAGGACAACCATAACTGGAACAGGATCACCGGACATAAACCCATCATACGACCCAAAACAAAACTCAAGTGTAGATGAAGAGCAATAAAAATGAGGACCTCCCAAATCTAGCCGGAAGAAGACCTCACAGAAGACCAGAGACAAAGATTCTGCCACCACCTCCTATCCCATACAGAGAGAGCAGATCCTCCCAGCATACCCACATCTGATAGGAAACACGATGAACACCTTAGCCCACATCATCTAGATCTCAATCTCTGAACGAAAACCGTGTCACCATAAATGTTGCAGTAGACGGTGGGGTCTTCCGAGAGTGATGAGCCTGCACGACACCACCACTTAAGGGTGATTCACACTACGAACGCGCTGAATAGGAGCACCAAAGAGAGATCTACAGCTGATCTTTGGTGGTGGAGAGGAAGGCGGCTCAGGGGGTGTAACACCCCAAGATTTTATAGTGTTTTATTTCTTCAAAATAATTCAATAACTTGCACTACACGCAAAACCGAGTTCGAATGCACCATGAGTTACCAAACAAGCCGTTTAAAAGACATTATGAATATTATTAACTAAATTTTAAACTTTATATAATCCTTATAATTTTAGAATCCATATTATGAGTTTCTTAGACATAATGTAAGAACAAATTCATTTTCTGTATTGCACTTTTACAAACTTTTAATAGTGAACCCTTTTTAAATAAAATATTTTAAACTTTTATATATTCAATTTGACTAAATAAATTTAATTTTTAGAATGGGGACATCAAAAAATTTACAATGAAACATCCCAAGCTTCCACGGTACACTTCCATTTGAATACTGCAATGGCGTGCATTGTATGCAACTTCGAGATTCTAACACACCACAACCAATCAAACTAGCCGTTATAGATAGTAATACCTACTTTTTGAAATTTTATAAATTTTATCTTTCTAAATGGACTTCATTTTTGGATTCTTAATATCGAAATTAGCTTAGGGTAAAATTTTTGTACTTTTCGGATAACTTTCATATTTTGATGAATAGTGAAAATTACTAAATTTTAATTAAAAACAACTTTTTTAATCGAAATAATTAATAGTGATAAATTATTAATTTTAGTGGTTTTAAAGTATATTTAGAATATATTTTTACCATTTAATACAATGTCGGTCATTGGGGTGTAATTTCACATTTAAACCAGACATAAACAAGTGTCAATCTTTTGATATATATTGTTTCTTAAAAACACGCTATTTGTTGTAACAGCGGGAATTAATTATAAAATTAATTAATGAAACTTATATGTTTGGAATTTTGTAAAATAGACATCATTTTTAAATTCGGAATATCAATTATAGCTTAGGGTGAAATTTTGGCATTATTCTGAAAAACTTCAATTTTTGATGAATAGTGAAACTACTAAGTGGTAGTTAAAAAAACTGTTTTTTTCATAAAACTTAATTTTACCGCTTCTGTGATTGGAATTTTGAAAATCCGAGAGAAACGGTTAATATCAAGGAGTAAAATGTGGTTCAATGAGATGAAAAATAATTTTTGGTGAATAGTAACTATTTACTTTTATTTACCACGGTTAAAAGTAAATAGGGTAATTAAGGGTAAAAATGATATTAATATTACCCTAACACAAGTCCTAATTCTATTGGACAAGTGTATCTCGACCAAAAACAACCTTAGGAATAAAATATTATCATTTAGGTCCACTTGGATTAGATTAGGACATTTATTATTATTTAATTCAAAGAAGAGTTAAAAGAGTTAAAATCAAAGTTTATTTACTAAAACATTTTTAATATAGGGTTATACATAAGATAATTCGATTGTAAATATTCATTAGAAATAAAATAAGATTTAATACATAATTATATTTTATTTATAATTTTTAGACATTAAATAATTTAATATATTAATGACACAATGATGATGCAGTAATTACCATAATAGTGAAAAATTAAAATAATTAATATTATAAATACCCAAATAAATACAATTTACTACTTTTAATGAATTACACTAATATTCTAGGATAATATGACATATTAGAATTGATTTAATTGACTTTGTTCGAAGTAATCATTCTGTTATGAGTTTCACAAAAATCAACTATTGAATAGTGTCAAAATTGACATAAAAGAGTTTTTAAAACAAATATTATATTGTTAATTTATATTAAATTCCTAAAAATCTAAGGTTCTGCCAAGAGACTTATATCATGATAGTTATATCATTAATGGACCACTTTTGGGTCTCTTGGATGTATATAGTATGTTTATTAACTATATAATATAAAAATACAAAGTGACATGGTAAATGTCAAACTAATTAAGTAAGAGTTAAAACTAAAAGATAAGGTTAATATGGTGACCCAAACCTGTCTAAATTCTATTGGTTGAATGGTTTTCGACCTATCACCACCTTAACCTTTGAATAACCAACTTTGAAGCCATTAAAACCCGAATATGAATTTATTATAAATTAATATTTTTAGCTTTTCCAAAGGTGCCCCTCACCCCTCTTATAAAAGGGCACTCCTCCTTATCATTACTTCACACCTTAAAAGCCTTTTGGTTCGGCCAAACTCTGCCCAAATACTCTCTCAACTTCCCTCAATTCATCCTAGAGGCCTTCCTTTAGTTAGAAAGCCAGCCTAAGAGCACTTTTGATCAAATCAAAAGGAAGAACCCAAAGAAGAGGTAATGATTTCACCACCTTTTTTCAAGTTCCTTTCTTCTTCCACTTCTTCTTTCTTTGTTATTACCATTCTAAAATAATAACTCCAGTATCTTATATATACTGTGATGTTATTATAAATATGTTACAACCATATTCAGTATTCTACCCACCCTTTGAATAACATGTCACCATACGTGCGTACGTACGACTTACCGTCTCCACGTCGTGGTGTAATTGTTATTCAATATATTATTATTTGGATGGGTATAATAATGATGTGTAACTCATGTAAATAATAAATATAACATGATAATGATTCTGTATATATGATATACTATCCAATTATATATTATTTTAATATCAAAAGAATGATATTGTCGCTCGTGCGTACGTACGGACTACCGTCTCCATGAACGCGATGAGATTCATTCTCCATCGTATCCATTCAAGTATAATTATCATTTAATGATTTAAAAATAATGTTTAAGGACTTGATATCATTCTGGATATGAATAAGATACAACCTATCCATGAAAAAACATGTCTTACATAACAAAACATATAAAATAAAATGAGTAAGTTAACACCCGTAACGACGATAATACTAAGATATTATTAACAAAGTAATGTTAAAAGATCATATATGATATCATATTAATATATATGATTCTTTTATAATTTAATAAAAATTATTTCACCATTATGCAGGAGGTTAACCTACCCTCAACCAAGTAAAAGTACAATGTAAGAGTTATTTCACAATCTCTTCATTATCCGAGGTTGTTTATACGTAATAATCTACTGAGATTTCTTTATCATCCACATCCATGTTTCTTAAAAATGTATTTCAAAACATTTTTACTATCTACTATGATATGGGTTAAAGTCATTTATACCCTTGTTTGATTTTTTATAAGATTTTTATAAAAGAATCTTTCTATCATTTTTCAAACAAGGTGTTTTTTAACCTTTTCGACAGAATTAAGGTAAGAATGTTTTTTTAACTTATACGGCGGGTGCGGCTATTTTCCGCCGTTATAAAATCGTCGAAGCTTCCCTTACCATCTTATAAGAATATTTTAAAAGAAAATTTTTTATTTTATAAATATATGACTCTTAAATGATTTCAAAATAGAAAGAGATATTTCTCTAAAAAGAGTTTTGATTTCATCTATGTCAACATCCTTTGATGGATTTTACGCTTATTTGAAGTTGATTTATTATGATACAAAACTTCTATATTGTATTGAAAGTTTTGTGATATGTTTTACTGTGGATGTGTTATTTTTATACCATTCATAGTTTATGGATGAAGTATTTACATTTCATATGCTAGTTTTAATACGAATGTTTATGTTATGTTTACACCTTTTCATATGGGAATGCATTGGACTTAATATGTGATAGGTGGAGCTCGCTATAGCTCCTCGATGCATCGGTAGGTCTCATGAGACAAACTAATGTCTTGGCACAAGGCCTTGACAAAATCTTATGTGTGGTATTGGAACGAGGCCTTGGATATGTGGTTATGATAGTCTGACATTATGCATTCCATCATTATGAAAGTGGTTATTGATATTGCATGTGATTATTCGATTAGTAGAATATCTATGTGAATAAGTAAATGACATTATTTCATTTTACTTTTTCCATACTATGTTGAAGTTCAAGTTTAAAAGGCTTTTGTTTGGGTTATACATTGTCTTAAATGTTTATTCTTATTTATGAAAGTTTCCGCTATATTGTTATCCTTACTGGGCATTTGAGCTCACCCCTTTTCTATGTTTTATTTTTCGCAGGATGTGAAGAATTAATTTATGAATGACCTGTAGGGATAGTGTGAGGGGATAAGAGTGTGTACTATGGAGACTATGTGGTTGTAGTTTTCATTTTATGATGTAATGTAATCCTTATGAATATATCTAGTGTTTCCAAGGCTACTAAACCAATCGGTCTTTCGAGATTTGATCTTTCTTGTGATCATGCCAATTTCATGTAATAATGCACCGACTCTGGGTCACTGGGGTCGGGGTGTTATAGTTGGTATCAGAGGAAGTTTAGTACAAACCTTGAAAGCTAGATTTAGATAAACTCTGATTAGAGCACGTAGACCTAAGATGAACTTTGAGGATTAGTATAGAGGAACTTCCTAGAATTTTAGTATTGTAGATATTTTGTGAGTTTTCCAAGCAATACATCCCTGTCTAGATACGAGTAGGTAGAGGCGGCTCTGGCACAGATGTACCTAGGGGTAAAACCTAAAAACACCACTTTGAGCTAGACTCGAACGGGAACTGGTGCACAACAACGGGCCTTGCTGCACTCTTGGTTATGATACTCCCGGTGGATATGCTTAGGATAAATCTCATTTTCTTTACAAATCATTATGAAGGGTTTATGAGTATATACTTCCTCAAAGAAAACATTTTTATGATTATGGATTATATCCATAAACTATTTAATTTATGTTATGTATTTTACAAGTATGGGATTAGGTATTGTTATTCATAAACTAATATAGTGTATTCCGTTGTTTAGAAATGGTGCCCAGTAGAAGGAATGAGAACTCCAACAATGCACATGATCCAAAGAGAAAGAAGGATCATATCTTTCATGGTATTAAGCCAGAATTTATAAGAGAAATAGTCTCCCATGTATTATCATCATATGAAGAAATAATATCATGTGTTGATAAGATAAGTAAAGAGTTTACTGAGTCTTATGGCTTTAATGGGAAGCATGAGAAGAAAAGGATGGAAGAAGGAAAGATGGATAAAGGAAAGAGGGAAAAGAAGAATTTTATCAAATGTGATAACTGTGGGAAGAAACACCCAGGAACTTGCCTGAAAGGAATGAGAGTTTGTTATAAGTGTGGAAGAAAAGGGCACAAAGTACGTGACTGCAAGGGTTAGAAAATGGTTTCAAATGTACAATGCTTCATTTGCAAGGAGTTTGGACACTACGCGAACCTATGTCCCAGTCATCAGACTATGCCAAAAATGATGATATTGGATAATAATCAAGTTATGATACTACCACAGATGAAGAAGAATGATTAGAGTTCTTATGTTGATTATGACATTTGAGTGTTGTATCAACAATGTACTTGTTATAATAATTATGGAGTATATAAGGATTGTACTGCAATAGTATTTCATTAAGGACTTCAGATTGTGTGGAACCAAAAAAAGTGACTCAATAGCAGGTTAAATTTTTGGAAAATATATAGTTTAGAGAAAGATAAACCATAATATGGTTCTGATACCGAGGTAGTGATTTTAGAATAATACATGATTGATTTGGATAAATTATATTGGATATTCTTGACTACCTTGAAACTGATTAATGATTTGTATATTCCATCCTTGTAGGGGTTTACAACATTTTTGGGATTTAAGGAGTATATCTGTGATTCTTTAAGGAATAAGGGATCATGAAAGTAATCAATAAGGTTTTATTGTAATTCAGGATGTTGCACTGTTTTAAAAGAATACATGATAAAGGTTTTCACATGATATTACGCGGAAAAATGGATCTTCATTGTGTTTACCTTCCTTATAAATTTTGGACTTAAGTATTTGGATAGTTCTAGTTTGGATTATTTTGGATTGCCATAAAAGGACAACTCGGAGGTCGGGCGGCAACCCATCGCGTCCGGCAAGGCCGTAAGACTTGAACCCACAACCGAAGGGCAACAAGGGTGTATCACCTACCACTGACCCACATGATGTCCTGGATTGAATAATGTCATTTTTTTAATGATTCTGCTAGATGAATTATAAATTCAATTTTTTAACCCTATACGAATAGGATAAATATAATATTATTTTTAAGATATACTATCTTTTAGAGTGAAAGATGAGTTTGTGGTAGAACTTTGTTAAAGGATGAGACTCTACTTGTCAAGTATATATTTTCCTTCTCTTATTCAATGAAGAAATTAATTCTTATACTATAGTGAAGGGATCTTAAAACAAAAAAATGTGTTATCCTAATACCATATGTTTTGCTGAACTGATGGTATTTTAAATCATCATAGATTGATGAATTTAAGGCCCTCAATTTTATACTTGTTTGTGATTGATGACCTCAATCACTACCTATAAATATTTACGTTTTTCCTCCAATTATATGTCTCTAATTGCCACTAATGTTCTCCGAATATAGATCATAATTTGGTGGTGACCCTTTCATTTCTCTTTTCCTCTTATTAAGACTAAATTTTATTAACCCAATTTCCGATGTGGGTTTTCCCACAAAGATATTTTCTATATTTAACCTTTTATTTTCGAAGAACAATTTCAAATTGCGAGGACACAATTTATTGATGGAGGGGAGAATGTAACACCCCAAGATTTCATAGTGTGTTATTTTTTCAAAATAATTCAATAACTTGCACTACACGCAACATTGAGTTTAAATGCACCATGATTTACCAAACAAGCCGTTTAAAAGAGGTTATGAATAGTATTAACTAAATTTTAAACTTTATATAATCCTTATAATTTTAGAATCCATATTATGAGTTTCTTAGACATAATGTAAGAACAAATTCATTTTCTGTATTTCACTTTTACAAACTTTTAATAGTGAACCCTTTTTGAATACAATATTTTAAACTTTTATATATTCAATTTGACTAAATAAATTTAATTTTTAGAATGAGGACATCAAAAAATTTACAATTAAACATCCCAAGCTTCCACGGTACGCTTCCCTTTGAATACTGCAATGGCGTGCATTGTACGCAACTTCGAGATTCTAACACACCACAATCAATCAAACTAGCTGTTATAGATAGTAATACCTACTTTTTGAAATTTTATAAATTTTATCTTTCTAAATGGACTTCATTTTTTGATTCTTAATATCGAAATTAGATTAGGGTGAAATTTTGGTACTTTTCGGATAACTTTCATATTTTGATGAATAGTGAAAATTACTAAATTTTAATTAAAAACAACTTTTTTAATAGAAATAATTAATAGTGATAAATTATTAATTTGAGTGGTTTTAAAGTATATTTAAAATATATTTTTACAATTTAATACAATTTTGGTCATTGGATGTAATTTCACATTTAAACCAGACATAAACAAGTGTCAATCTTTTGATATATATTGTTTCTTAAAAACACGCTATTTGTTGTAACAGCGGGAATTAATTATAAAATTAATTAATGCAACTTATATGTTTGGAATTTTGTAAAATAGACATAATTTTTAAATTCGGAATATCAATTATATCTTAGGGTGAAATTTTGGAATTATTCTGAAAAACTTCAATTTTTGATTAATAGTGAAACTTCTAAGTGGTAGTTAAAAAAACTGAATTTTTCATAAAACTTAATTTTACCACTTCTGTGATTGGAATTTTGAAAATCCGAGAGAAACGGTTAATATCAAGGAGTAAAATGTGGTTCAATGAGATGAAAATAATTTTTTGTGAATAGTAACTTTTTACTTTTATTTACCACGTTTAAAAGTAAATAGGGTAATTAAGGGTAAAAATGATATTAATATTACCCTAACACATGTCCTATTTCTATTGGACAGGTGTATCTCGACCAAAAAACACCTTAGGAATAAAATATTATCATTTAGGTCCACTTGGATTAGATTAGGACATTTATTATTATTTAATTAAAGAAGAGTTAAAAGAGTTAAAATCAATGTTTATTTACTAAAACATTTTTAATATATGGTTATACATAAGATAAATTCGATTGTAAATATTAATTAGAAAGAAAATAATATTTCCTACATAATTATATTTTATTTATAATTTTTAGACATTAAATAATTTAATATATTTATGACACAATGATGATGCAGTAATTACCATAATAGTGAAAAATTAAAATAATTAATATTATAAATAACCAAATAAATATAATTTAAGACTTTTAATGAATTACACTAATTTTCTAGGATAATATGACATATTAGGATTGATTTAATTGACTTTTTTCGAAGTAATCATTCTGTTATGAGTTTCACAAAAATCAACTATTGAATAGTGTCAAAATTGACATAAAAGAGTTTTTAAAACAAATATTATATTATTAATTTATATTAAATTCCTAAAAATATACGGTTCGGAAAAGATACTTATATCATCATAGTTATATCATTAATGGACCACTTGGGGGTCTCTTGGATGTATATAGTAAGTTTATTAACTATATAATATAAAAATACAAAGTGACATGGTAAATGTCAAACTAATTAACTAAGAGTTAAAACTAAAAGACAAGGTTAATATAGTGACCCAAACCTGTATAAATTCTATTGGTTGAATGGTTTTCGACCTATCCCAACCTTAAACTTTGAATAATCAACTTTGGAGCCATTAAAAACCGAATATGAATTTATTATAAATTAATATTTTTAGCTTTTCCAAAGGTGCCCCTCACCCCTCTTATAAAAGGGAACTCCTCCTTCTCATTACTTCAAACCTTAAAAGCCTTTTGGTTCGGCCAAACTCTGCCCAAATACTCTCTCAACTTCCATCAATTCATCCTAGAGGCCTTCATTTAGTCAGAAAGCCATCCTAAGAGCCCTTTTGATCAAATCAAAAGGAAGAACCCAAAGAAGAGGTAATGATTTCACCACCCTTTTTCCAGTTCCTTTCTTCTTCCACTTCTTCTTTATTTGTTATTACTATTCTAAAATAATGACTCCAGTATCTTATATATATTGTGATGTTATCATAAAAATGGTACAACCATATTTAGTATTCTACTCACCCTTTGAATAACATGTCACCATATGTGCGTACGTACGGCTTACCGTCTCCACGTCGTGGTGTAATTGTTATTCAATATATTATTATTTGGATGGGTATAATAATGATGTATAACTCATATAAATAATAAATATAACATGATAATGATTCTGTATATATGATATACTATCCAATTATAAATTATTTTAATATCAAAAGAATGATATTGTCGCTTGTGCGTACGTACGGACTACCGTCTCCACGAACGCGATGAGATTCATTCTCCATCGTATCCATTCAAGTATAATTATCATTTGATGATTTAAAAATAATGTTTAAGGACTTGATATCATTCTGGATATGAATAAGATACAACCTATCCATGAAAAACATTGCTTACGTAATAAAACATATAAAAGAAAATGAGTAAGTTAACACCTGTAACGACGATAATACTAAGATATTATCAACAAAGCAATGTTAAAAGATCATATATGATATCATATTAATATATATGATTCTTTTATAATTTAATAACAATTATTTCACCATTATAAAGGAGGTTAACCTACCCTCAACCAAGTAAAAGTACAATGTAAGGGTTATTTCACAATCTCTTCATTATCCGAGGTTGTTTATACGTAATAATCTACTGGGATTTCTTTATCATCCACATCCATGTTTCTTAAAAATATATTTCAAAACATTTTTACTATCTACTATGATATGGGTTAAAGTCATTTATACCCTTGTTTGACTTTTTATAAGAGGTTTATAAAAGAATCTTTCCGTCATTTTTCAAACAAGGGGTTTTTTAATCTTTTTGACAGAATTAAGATAAGAATGTTTTTTTAACTTATACGGCGGGTGCGGCTATTTTCCACCGTTATAAAATCGTCGAAGCTTCCCTTACAAGATTATAAGAATATTTTCAAAGAAAATGTTTTATTTTATAAATATATGACTCTTAAATTATTTCAAAATAGAAAGAGATATTTCTCTAAAAAGAGTTTTGATTTCATCTATGTCAGCATCCTTTGATGGATTTTACGCTTATTTGAAGTTGATTTATTATGATAAAAAACTTCTATATTGTATTGAAGGTTTTGTGATATGTTTTACTGTGGATTTGTTATTTTTATACCATTCATATTTTATGGATGAAGTATTTACATTTCGTATGCTAGTTTTAATACGAATGTTTATGTTATGTTTACACCTTTTCATATGGGAATGCATTAGACTTAATATGTGATGGGTGGAGCCCGCTATAGCTCCTCTATGCATCGGTAGGTCTCATGAGACAAACTAGTGTCTTGGCACAAGTCCTTGACAAAATCTTATTTGTAGTCTTGGCACGAGGCCTTGGCTATGTGGTTATGATAGTATGGAATTATGCATTCCATCATTATGAAAGTGGTTATTGATATTGCATGTGATTATTCGATTAGTAGAATATCCATGTGAATAAGTAAATGACATTATTTCATTTTACTTTTGCCATACTATGTTGAAGTTCAAGTTTAAAGGGCTTTTGTTTTAGTTATACACTGCCTTAAATGTTTATTCTTATTTATGAAAGTTTCCGCTATATTGTTATCCTTACTGGGCATTTGAGCTCACCCCTTTTCTATGTTTTATTTTTCCCAGGATGTGAAGAAGTAATTTATGAATGACCTGCAGGGATAGTGTGAGGGGATAAGAGTGTGTACTATGGAGACTATGTTGTTGTAGTTTTCATTTTATGATGTAATGTAAACCTTATGAATATATCTAGTGTTTCCAAGGCTACTAAACCAATCGGTCTTTTGAGATTTGATCTTTCTTGTGATCATGCCAATGTCATGTAATAATGCACTGACTCTGGGTAACTGGGGTCGGGGTGTTACAGGGGGAACCCTAGCATCGCTATGCCCCTTATGGGCTCATCCCCTGTATTGCCTTGGAATAATTCTAATGCAGTTGTTCATCGGTGGAAGTAAGAATATTCTCCTAGATTCCATGATCTACTATAATATGAAAGAAAGATCGACTAATATGAATATGATCATGTCCGGAGGAATGTTCAATTCTCACTTGGTTAGCCTCGACTAGAACAGGGATATGAGCTCGATCATAGGCCTTTGGAGTATGTCACTAGACTTCTTCAATAGGAATATAAACCTATTATAAGGCATGTTCCCCTCACACTTGGTGGGCCCTGACTAGAATAGGGATTGGAACCCAATCCTGGGCCTTCAGAATATGTCTCCAAACTTTTTTGACAGGAATGTTCCCTTGTCCCAAGGTACCTTCCACTCTCACCTAATGAACCCTAGTTTAAATAGGGATATGAGCCCAGTTTTACTCCTTTAACTTTACTGGAATGTGTTGATAATCCTCCTGGATATAAGAAATAATGGGTAATTGGTCTAAAGCATCCACTTATTCATAATGATCAGAGTGTTAAGATTTTCTAGTTATAGGGATAGAAATAAGTTCATGTCCCTTTATCAATACTAGTGCTAGAATCTGTGAGCTAAGTTCTTCAGTTATTTCTAAAATATATTGTAATTTTAGAAAATTTTGTGCATGGATATATGTTTTAACATTTTCCATCTCCACTATGTACTGGAATATATCTTCAATAGAAGTAGGGATATGTTCCCACTTATATTCTCTGTGCACCACTGGAATATGCTGATGGAATTCATCTATGGGGGTAGGGATATGTGCCTCCCCCATGCTTGTTATGGGAATATGCCCACATTCTTGTTCTGAGTTAGTAGGGATATGAGTCTAATCACTAGTTATTGGTAGAATATGATGGTATAAATCATTATTGGGAGTGGGGATATGATCCTACTCTTGAATATCTAGCATTTTCCTCACCCAATGTGTCTTCCTTGATACTCATGAATAGGAGTCATATGTGGCATCATGTTAGGTGGTACCCTTAGTAGGAAACAGATGGGTATTAGTGGGATGGTGTTGGAGATGGAAGTTGATAGGGGCCCTCCTTAGTGGCACCTGAATTGGGTGGGAGCTATATTTTTCTCCCTATTCCACCTTCTTCAGATATTGAATTTGGTGATTGTTGTGATTTAAGGATAATCTTCTGAAGTGGTTGGTTATAGTGATGAGGTCCACAATATTAGATTCATATTTCCCTAGATGTTGTGGAATCATTAGTTTTAGTACTCAGAGAACCTCATGGATAGATTCTGGGGTCAGTATTGTACCATGTTGGTGATATTCCCAGACCATTGTGTATACCACCTGACATTGAAGCTATTGGGAAGGTGATATCATTTTACAACATGCTGGGGTTGCAATCATTGGTAATTTTTTTGGAACAGTTGATGGATGTAGACATTATATTGGATTGGGATTATGTTGATGATAGAAGTATCTATATCCATGAAAACAAAAAGAAACAAGGACATCTATTAATGAAATATCATAGGCATGATGTGTGATCAATTAGATTTGCATGGTTAACACAATTGTCCTTTTATTCCTGATTCGTCCATTATATTCATGTGGACTTATCAATGTGAGGATGGAATTATTTCATGAGAACCCTAGTTATAGAGGATCAGCTGTAAGATTTATTCTAGGCGTATTAGATTTGTTTAAGTAGGATATGCATAACAAAGTGTTCCAACACATAATAACTTGGTCATTTTTTATTAGAGAGATTCACATTGGGTTCACAATTGTCACGACCCGCCCTCGGGGTCCGTGCCGTGACTACCCCAAGCCCGCCTTCCATAGGCCAGGGGCTGGCGACTAGCACCAAGCCGTAAATCCCAATAAAAAGGGAAGGCATTGCCTTTGTAAGGTAAACAAACACCACAGAGTAAGAAAGCGGAAAGTAAACACTAAACTAAAGCAGAGTACAACTGATAGTGCGGAAAAGTAAATGGGTCAGAATACAAACCCAAAACTGAAAGTAAAGTACAACTCGAAAGGGGAAACAACAACTGAAAAGTAAATGCCGCTACACCGAGCTGTCCACTGGAAATCCCACCTGAAGGGTGGGTACAGATAGCTCCTCTGCTCCACAGGTCCCACCGTCTGCTCCGTGCACGTCCCGCCCAGTGGTCCACCTCCGGGTACCGTCCCGCTCTGCAAGCCTCAGCTAAGGTCAACGCTGTCCGTCGTCTGAAACCAACACAACGTAGTGCGGGCAAAGCCCGTGCAGAGGTGAGTATAAGCTACTCAGTAGGGACCCCGAGACCCCTGAAGGTCTCTCAAATCCACAAAGGATAAACCACGAAGAAAGGTATAATCACGAAGTAACAACCGACACTGCTTAGGTATATGCCCATACATATACCTAAGTCATCAATTCAAATACGCTCCAACCTCCGAGCCCAAGTACAACTCAGTCCACACAGGAAAGTAAACGTATTCCACACAGGAAAACAAAACGTAATCCACACAGGATTGCACAACACAATCCACACAGGAAAGCAACAGGATTCAGCTCACACAGGTATACTTCTTCAAAGGACGATAAAGATGATCACTGATCCATCTAAGTCATTGGACCCACGAAGGATCGATAGGTAACTAACCCCCGCAAAGACCCACACAGGATCGGGCCCACACAGGACCTGTAGGCGCTGGTTCACACAGGACCGCTGAGCGCAAAGACCCACACAGGATCGGACCCACACAGTATCGGGCCCACACAGGACCTGTAGCACTGATCCACGTAGGATCGCTGAGTGCTGAAGTCGTCGTCGTCGAATCCACACAGGATCTCTGTACTGTCGTCGTCGCAGTCACAGTAGCAGTAGTAGCAGTAGCAGTCACAGTAACAGTCGCAGCCAGCACTAGGGTTCCCGCACACAGCAAGCTCGTTCGGAGGGTCCGCTCCACGAGCCGAGAGGCTGATACATCAACTGTCACGAAGACCAGAGTTGATGTATCCAAAAGTTCCGTATCGTCAACAGGAACTCAACGCAACAGACGGCGCGTCGATCGGACGCCCGGTCTGAGAGTTATTGGCATTTTCGTCTCCGGGGCCCGGTTGTTTTTAAGGTAAAACCAACCCGACCGTGCTCCACCTACGTCCAAACCTCGGGCGGAGTATGCCAAAAGATTCGTCTCACTAAGAGGAACACAACACGGCTGACGGCACGTCAATCGGACGTCCGTAGCTCAAGATATGAGCGTTCCCGCTCCGAAGGCCCGGTTGTTTCGTGAACGAACCAACCCGGACGAACTCAAAGTAATCCGAAACCTTGAGTGCGATATACCGAAACGACCGTCTCGATCCAAGGATCGCGTTGCCGTAGACGGTTCGTCAATCGGAGGTCCGATGCTCAAGTTATGGCCAAAAGACTGTAAATGATTCGAAACGGGGGGGTCCGGGTCCGGGCCGACCCGGCCCGGCCGGCCGGCCGGCCGGCGGCGCGGCGGCGCGGCGGCGCGGGGGCCGCGGCGGCCTGTCGCCGCATGGTGGCAGCGCGGGGGGAGTCAATCCCCCGCGGATTGAATAACGGCGCGGCATATTGTCGCGCCCCTTTTTGCAAAACCGCCCCCCCCCCCACGTGGGGGGCTTGATTGGCAGGAAACGGGGGGCTTTGCCCCCCACAAGGAAACCGCCCCCCTCTTAAAGAGGGGGGTTTTAAGTGCTGGCCGGGGGATTAATTCCCCCGGTTTAATGGCATCCGGCCGGCCAGCTGGCCGGCCGGTTTTCTCCAACGGGACCGAAAAATCCGGTCCCCTCTTCGGCTTCCGACGCCGGCGGCCCGGCCGCCGGTCTTCTCATCCCGCCGCGGCCCGGAACCGGCCGCGGTCTCCTCGTCCCGCCGCGGCCCGGAACCGGCTGCGATGTTCGTCGTCCGGCGCGGTGCGACGGCACCGCGCCCCTTCGCCGCGCATTTGATTCCCTTCGACGCGGCGCGACGGCGTCACGTTCTTTATGATTCTTCCAAGGCGCGGCGCGACGGCGCCGCGAAATTTAATCATATTATTATCTGTGTGGTGCGACGGCACCACGCCACTTTGCTTCCACCCTCAAGATAGAACAATAAGAACGATGGAGGGGGTTCGGCCGTGTTCATGCGGTTCGGCCCCCTCACGTTAAATAATAACTCAACATAAAAATTCAAATTTCTCACGTTAGTCATGCGATCCACGAGCAAGAATAGAATAATTAAACAATAACAAAAACCCCTACCTTGGTATAAAGTTCGAAGATTTGTCTACGTTCCGCGGAAGACGACGTCGCGGAGGTCGGGCGTCGCGGTCGTCGTTCGTCAAATCCGATGACGAAGAGATGCGTCCGATGCGATACGTCGTTGGCGAAAGTTCTTATGTCGACGAAGAGAAACCGAGGAGGAAGCGGCGTTCCCTCTCGTTGACACGGAAGACGAAGAAGAGCGGAGCGGCGTTCTTCGTCGGAACTTGAGCGTTCTTCGTCAAGTTGAGCGTTCTTCGTGATCTTCGTCAGAGTTGAAGAAGAAGAAGGAAAAGCTCTCCACCTCTCAAGAAGACAAACAAATAACCCAAATAAAATAAGACACTATCTTATTTTATTATCACATCAACACACAAGAATTTAAAAAGTTTGAAATTCAAAAGGATTAACTCCAAAAATTAAGTAACTCATGTCATTTAATGAGGCGTTAAGGGAGTTGGGAGAAGATGAAAGGTTTAGGGGTTCGTGTGGGCCCCACCACACTTAATCCTCCCAAGGGAGGTTAAGTGGATGTGGGTCCCACTTCCAACTCCCTTTGGTAGGATCTAACAAGTTAAAATAAATTTTGTTCTTCTCAAAATTTTATTTAACTTAAACCTAAAAACCCAAAAACTAACTTTCAACCCGCAACCAACGCAACTTCCAAAAAGGTCTCTTTAAGCGAATATTGGCGCTGCGAGTTCATCGGTGCCCTCGGATTTCAATTCCGAGCACCGTATCAAAAGTTAGGAATTCCCGCTCGTTCGTTCACTGAACGTACCCGAGCCAAACTTCGGAAATTAATTCCGGGCACTCCGGGCCTCGGAATCAAGTGCCGTCTGAAACCGCACTCTTGTAAAATTCTAAAGAAAATTAAGAAAAAATTTCCCTTGAATTTTACGGGTCTTTACATTACTCCCACCTCAGGGATTTACGTCCCCGTAAAGATACATCAAAATCTAGGGAAACAAATGAGGGTACTGAGCACGCATCTGAGCCTCCCGCTCCCATGTGCTCTCCTGGAGATTCCCGTGCTGCCATCTGATGCGCACAAGAGGAATCGATCGCCCACGCAGGACCCGCTCCTTTCGATCCTCTATCTCCACCGGGACCTCCGTAAAAGTCGCCCCATCGTCAACGTCAAGCTCCCCATGGTCAATGATGTGCGTCGGGTCGTGCACGTATCTCCTCAGCTGAGATACGTGGAAGACGTCGTGCACCCGGTGCAACTGAGGTGGTAGAGCCAGGCCATAAGCCACCTCACCAATCCTGCTGAGAATCTGGAAGGGTCCGATGAAGCGCGGAGATAACTTGCCGCCTCGGCCAAATCTCCGAATACCACGTCGAGGTGAGACCCGCAAGAAGACGTGGTCGCCATCCTCGAACTCTAGTGGCCTCCGCCTTCTGTCAGCATATGACTTCTGCCGGCTCTGAGCTGTCCTCATCCTCTCCTGGATGACCTGGACCTTCTGTGTCGTGGCCTGGACCATCTCCGGTCCCACCAGTGCTGACTCTCCGGGGTCTGTCCAGTACAAAGGAGATCTATAAGGTCGGCCGTACAATGCCTCGTACGGTGCCATCCCGATGGTGGAGTGGTAGCTGTTGTTGTACGCAAACTCCACCAAGGGTAGGTGGTCCTCCCAGCTACGACCAAAGTCGAGGACACATGCGCGGAGCATGTCCTCGAGTGTCTGAATGGTCCTCTCCGTCTGACCATCCGTCTGAGGATGAAAGGCTGTGCTCAGACGTAGCTGCGTCCCGAACGCCTCCTGTAACCCCTTCCAAAGCCGGGAAGTAAAGCGAGCATCTCGATCGGAGACGATAGATGATGGCACGCCGTGAAGCCGCACAATCTCCTGAACGTAGAGACGTCCCAAGCTCTCCACTGAGCCCTGCTCTCTGATGGGTAAGAAGTGTGCCGACTTGGTGAGTCGGTCAACAATCACCCAGATGGAGTCGTGATCTCTGGAAGTGCGTGGAAGTCCAGTCACGAAATCCATAGATATGCCGTCCCACTTCCACTCCGGAACCTCCAAGGGCTGTACCAAGCCCGCTGGTACCTGATGCTCTGCCTTTACCTGCTGACAGGTGAGGCATCGAGAAACGAACTCTGCTACAGCCTTCTTCATGCCCGGCCACCAGTGTTGTCGTCTGAGGTCCTGGTACATCTTCGCCACTCCAGGATGTACCGCCAAAGGAGAAGTGTGAAACTCCCTCAGCACTTCCTCGCAAAGCGACTGGTACCATGGTACGTCCTCTGAAAAGGATGCTGTGCTCTGCTCCAAGGGAGAAACCATCAGGTGCCTGTCCCGAGGATATCTGTGCACGCCGTGTCTCACAGTCAGCGTCCCCACGCTGTGCCTCCCTGACTCGCTGCAGTAGTGGAGGGGTGACTGTGAGAGACTGGAGGAAGGCTGCTCCATCTCTATCCACGAAGGATATCTGCAAAGAGGCTAGCTGCTCCGTCGCCTCCTCAAGTAGCTGAATGCCCGTCCTCCTGCTGAGGGCATCGGCTACTACGTTCCCCTTCCCAGGAGTATAGACTATCTCAAAGTCATAGTCCTGGAGGAACTCGAGCCATCGCCGCTGTCTCAGGTTCAGGTCCTTCTGAGAGAAGATATACCTGAGGCTCTGATGATCGGAAAAGACTGTAAAGCGCTCGCCCATCAGATAGTGTCGCCATGTCTTCAGAGCGAAGACCACTGCTGCTAGCTCCAGGTCATGGGTAGCGTAGTTCTGCTCATGCGGCCTCAACTGACGTGATCCATAGGCGATCACGGCCCGCTCCTACATCAGAACACATCCGAGTCCGGTCCCTGATGCATCGCAGTAGACTACGTACCCTACTCCCTCCTTAGGCAACCTCAAGATAGGTGCGCTAGTCAATCTCTGTCTCAGCTCCTGGAAGCTCTGCTGACATCTATCTGACCACACGAAGGGTTTCCCCTTCTTCGTCAAAGCTGTGAGTGATGCCGCAACTCTAGAGAAGTCTGGCACGAATCTCCGATAGTATCCAGCTAGTCCCAAGAAACTCCGAACCTCAGTCACGCTCCTGGGTGGCTCCCATGCTAACACAACCTCAATCTTCGCGGGATCCACTGCAACTCCCGTCTCAGAGATAACATGTCCCAAGAAGTGGACCTCACGTATCCAGAACTGGCACTTCGAGAGCTTACCATAAAGCTGGTGCTCTCGGAGTGTGTCTAGTACAACTCGCAAGTGATAGGCGTGCTCCTCCTCTGTCGTAGAGTAAATCAGAATGTCGTCGATGAAGACCACGACAAACCGATCGAGGTATGGCTGAAAGATCTTGTTCATGAGAGCCATGAACACTGCTGGAGCATTGGTTACACCGAATGGCATAACCAAGAACTCATAGTGGCCATACTGACATCTGAAGGCTGTCTTCTGCACATCCTCGTCTCTGACTCTGAGCTGATGATAGCCTGACCTGAGGTCTATCTTCGAGAACCACCGTGCTCCCTTGAGCTGATCAAAGAGGTCATCAATCCTCGATAGAGGATACTTGTTCCTCACTGTCACCTGGTTCAGGCGACGATAGTCAACACAAAGTCGCAAGCTCCCGTCCGCCTTCTTGGCGAATAAAATCGGGGAAGCCCAGGGTGAAACACTGGGTCGGATGAACCCCTTGCCCTGCAAGTCCTCCAACTGTACCCGTAGCTCTCGAAGCTCGGCGGGGGCCATCCGATATGCTGGAGTGGATATCGGGGCTGTCCCGGGGTACAAGTCAATATAAAAGTCTACCTCTCTGCGAGGAGGTAGCCCTGGAACGTCGTCGGGAAAAACGTCCGCAAACTGATCCACCACTGCAGGAAAACCAGGACTCCGCACGTCAACTGCTCCAAGGATAAGGCTAGCCAACTGATGAGTAATGGGTTGTCCTCTCCTCCGCGGAAGTCCATCCTGTGCTGCTAAGGCTCCCTTCTCGCCGGTGAAGGTGAACCTGCTCCCGTCGGTGCGTACACATCGCACCTTGCGCCTAAAACAGTCAATCTGTGCATGGACCGTAGATAGCCAATCCATGCCCAAGATGACGTCGTAAGGCCTCGACGCTGTTACTAAAAGATCCCAGCCGAAGCTCTCGCCTCCTAGAGTAAGCTCACACTGCCGACACCAGTGCGTAATCGTCGAGTCTGCTCCCGTAGGAGTCTCTAGCCGTAAGGATCGAGCCAACGGCTCTGTCGGAATCTCCGAGCTCCGAACAAGGGCAGCGGCTATGAAAGAGTGACTCGCTCCTGTGTCTATAAGAACTGCAGCAAGGGTGGAATAGACACAGATAGTACCTCGAATCATCTCGGGTGTGCCGTGGTTGTAGGCCTCTGCTGCCTGGAGCTGTGCCTGTCGCTGCCCGCCAGCTCCCTGTGGTCGGGGTGGACCTCCTGGTGGTGGTGGTGGTAGAGCCTCAAAGCGTCGGCCACCACCGGCTGCTCGTCCAGCTCCTCTGCCTCGTCCGCCTCCTCCCTGCGGACCGCCACGGTCGACCCTCTGCCTCTGCCTCGGTGGTCCATCAACTGTCTGCTGCTCCTCGGCACGACGGGTCTGGCAGTCACGAGCCATGTGGCCCTGCCCGCCGCACGAGTAGCACTGTCTGCCTCTCGTAAGACTGGCTCCGCGCTGTGTGCCCCGCACTGCTGAGCCAGTGCCCTGAGATCGTCTGCCCGAAGGTCTGGTCTGTCTGGACCCCTGAGTCATCCGTCGACTGCCTGCTGCAGATGACTCTGCCACGTGCCGCCCTGCGGTGGGTCTCTGTGCTGGTGTAGACTCAGCAAGGAAGCTCTCGATCAGAAGGGCCCGCTCCAGTACTCCTGTCTGAGTCGGTATGCTGAGGGAGATCAGCGATGCCCTGATCTCGTGTCTCAAACCTTGCTCGAAGGTCCGGGCCCGGAAGAATGGGTCCCGTACCATGTCGGTCGAGTAGCGCGAGAGATCGGTAAATCTCGCCGAGTACTGTGCGACTGTCATGCTGCCCTGCCGCAGCTGTAGAAGCTCCTGGATACGCACCGCACGAAGGGTGGCTGGGACGAACTCCGAGCGGAAGAGGCTCTCAAAGTCCGTCCAAAGAAGAGATGCCTCATCGTGCACCTGGAGCATCAAGCTCCACCATCGTCCTGCTGCTGCGTGTAGTAGGCTCGCAGCGAGGATCACCATGAGGTCTGCTGGTGTCCTCACTAGCCTAAACACTCGTACTACCGCCTCCAGCCAATCCTCTGCTGCCTGAGGATCCGTCTCCCCACGAAACCTGGGCGGTCGCTGGCGCTGAAACTCATGCAGTGCGCTGAGGCGACGTGCATCATCAGCGGCTGCTGCTGGAAGCATCGGGGGCTCGACGGGTAAAGCTACCGCCGGTGCCACTACTGGCAAAGGGCCCTGCACCGAGGCCTCGTCGCTCGGTGGGCTGTCGTCACGCTCGACTCTCGGAACCCTAGCTGGCTGCCGTCGTGGGGCCATCCTGAAAAGGAAACAGGTGCGCCACGGTCAGAACAGTATACCTGGTGAGCTGATTTAAGTAATCACAAAGAAAACTTTGAAACACACACGCAATCAATGTTTTCGTGCATTAAGTCGGAAATCAGAAGTCAGGGTCCTGGTGTATGGATACGTCGGCCGCCGCACCAACACTGGACTCCCTGGACTGATAACCACACTCAATACGCTAAACATTATTGCTTCACATAGAAAAGATCAGAGTTTGCGGTAGAACCGAACTCCTCTGATACCAATTTGTCACGACCCGCCCTCGGGGTCCGTGCCGTGACTACCCCAAGTCCGCCTTCCATAGGCCAGGGGCTGACGACTAGCACCAAGACGTAAATCCCGATAAAAAGGGAAGGCATTGCCTTTGTAAGGTAAACAAACACCACAGAGTAAGAAAGCGGAAAGTAAACACTAAACTAAAGCAGAGTACAACTGATAGTGCGGAAAAGTAAATGGGCCAGAATACAAACCCAAAACTGAAAGTAAAGTACAACTCGAAAGGGGAAACAACAACTGAAAAGTAAATGCCGCTACACCGAGCTGTCCACTGGAAATCCCACCTGAAGGGTGGGTACAGATAGCTCCTCTGCTCCACAGGTCCCACCGTCTGCTCCGTGCACGTCCCGCCCAGTGGTCCACCTCCGGGTACCGTCCCGCTCTGCAAGCCTCAGCTAAGGTCAACGCTGTCCGTCGTCTGCAACCAACACAACGTAGTGCGGGCAAAGCCCGTGCAGGGGTGAGTATAAGCTACTCAGTAGGGACCCCGAGACCCCTGAAGGTCTCTCAAATCCACAAAGGATAAACCACGAAGAAAGGTATAATCACGAAGTAACAACCGACACTGCTTAGGTATATGCCCATACATATACCTAAGTCATCAATTCAAATACGCTCCAACCTCCGAGCCCAAGTACAACTCAGTCCACACAGGAAAGTAAACGTATTCCACACAGGAAAGCAAAACGTAATCCACACAGGATTGCACAACACAATCCACACAGGAAAGCAACAGGATTCAGCTCACACAGGTATACTTCTTCAAAGGACGATAAAGATGATCACTGATCCATTTAAGTCGTCGGACCCACGAAGGATCGATAGGTAACTAACCCCCGCAAAGACCCACACAGGATCGGGCCCACACAGGACCTGTAGGCGCTGGTTCACACAGGACCGCTGAGCGCAAGGACCCACACAGGATCGGACCCACACAGGATCGGGCCCACACAGGACCTGTAGCACTGATCCACGTAGGATCGCTGAGTGCTGAAGTCGTCGTCGTCGAATCCACACAGGATCTCTGTACTGTCGTCGTCGCAGTCACAGTAGCAGTAGTAGCAGTAGTAGCAGTAGCAGTCACAGTAACAGTCGCAGCCAGCACTAGGGTTCCCGCACACAGCAAGCTCGTTCGGAGGGTTCGCTCCACGAGCCGAGAGGCTGATACATCAACTGTCACGAAGACCAGAGTTGATGTATCCAAAAGTTCCGTATTGTCAACAGGAACTCAACGCAACAGACGGCGCGTCGATCGGACGCCCGGTCTGAGAGTTATTGGCATTTTCGTCTCCGGGGCCCGGTTGGTTTTTAAGGTAAAACCAACCCGACCGTGATCCACCTACGTCCAAACCTCGGGCGGAGTATGCCAAAAGATTCGTCTCACTAAGAGGAACACAACACGGCTGACGGCACGTCAATCGGACGTCCGTAGCTCAAGATATGAGCGTTCCCGCTCCGAAGGCCCGGTTGTTTCGTGAACGAACCAACCCGGACGAACTCAAAGTAATCCGAAACCTTGAGTGCGATATACCGAAACGACCGTCTCGATCCAAGGATCGCGTTGCCGTAGACGGTTCGTCAATCGGAGGTCCGAGACTCAAGTTATGGCCAAAAGACTGTAAATGATTCGAAACGGGGGGCTCCGGGTCCGGGCCGACCCGGCCCGACCCCCCCTGGGTCGGCCCGAACCGGGTCGACCCGACCCGGGTCCGACCCGGCCCGGCCGGCCGGCGGCGCGGCGGCGCGGGGGCCGCGGCGGCCTGTCGCCGCATGGTGGCAGCGCGGGGGGAGTCAATCCCCCACGGATTGAATAACGGCGCGGCATATTGCCGCGCCCCTTTTTGCAAAACCGCCCCCCCCCCCCCCCCCACGTGGGGGGCTTGATTGGCAGGAAACGGGGGGCTTTGCCCCCCACAAGGAAACCGCCCCCCTCTTAAAGAGGGGGGTTTTAAGTGCTGGCCGGGGGATTAATTCCCCCGGTTTAATGGCATCCGGCCGGCCAGCTGGCCGGCCGGTTTTCTCCAACGGGACCGGAAAATCCGGTCCCCTCTTCGGCTTCCGACGCCGGCGGCCCGGCCGCCGGTCTTCTCATCCCGCCGCGGCCCGGAACCGGCCGCGGTCTCCTCGTCCCGCCGCGGCCCGGAACCGGCCGCGGTGTTCGTCGTCCGGCGCGGTGCGACGGCACCGCGCCCCTTCGCCGCACATTTGATTCCCTTCGACGCGGCGCGACGGCGTCGCGTTCTTTATGATTCTTCCAAGGCGCGACGCGACGGCGCCGCGAAATTTAATCATATTATTATCTGCGTGGTGCGACGGCACCACGCCACTTTGCTTCCACCCTCAAGATAGAACAATAAGAACGATGGAGGGGGTTCGACCGTGTTCATGCGGTCCGGCCCCCTCACGTTAAATAATAACTCAACATAAAAATTCAAATTCCTCACGTTAGTCATGCGATCCACGAGCAAGAATAGAATAATTAAACAATAACAAAAACCCCTACCTTGGTATAAGGTTCGAAGATTTGTCTACGTTCCGCGGAAGACGACGTCGCGGAGGTCGGGCGTCGCGGTCGTCGTTCGTCAAATCCGATGACGAAGAGATGCGTCCGATGCGATACGTCGTTGGCGAAACTTCTTATGTCGACGAAGAGAAACCGAGGAGGAAGCGGCGTTCCCTCTCGTTGACACGGAAGACGAAGAAGAGCGGAGCGACGTTCTTCGTCGGAACTTGAGCGTTCTTCGTCAAGTTGAGCGTTCTTCATGATCTTCGTCAGAGTTGAAGAAGAAGAAGGAAAAGCTCTCCACCTCTCAAGAAGACAAACAAATAACCCAAATAAAATAAGACACTATCTTATTTTATTATCACATCAACACACAAGAATTTCAAAAGTTTGAAATTCAAAAGGATTAACTCCAAAAATTAAGTAACTCATGTCATTTAATGAGGCGTTAAGGGAGTTGGGAGAAGATGAAAGGTTTAGGGGTTCGTGTGGGCCCCACCACACTTAATCCTCCCAAGGGAGGTTAAGTGGTTGTGGGTCCCACTTCCAACTCCCTTTGGTAGGATCTAACAAGTTAAAATAAATTTTGTTCTTCTCAAAATTTTATTTAACTTAAACCTAAAAACCCAAAAACTAACTTTCAACCCGCAACCAACGCAACTTCCGAAAAGATCTCTTTAAGCGAATATCGGCGCTGCGAGTTCATCGGTGCCCTCAGATTTCAATTCCGAGCACCGGATCAAAAGTTAGGAATTCCCGCTCGTTCGTTCACTGAACGTACCCGAGCCAAACTTCGGAAATTAATTCCGGGCACTCCGGGCCTCGGGATCAAGTGCCGTCTGAAACCGCACTCTTGTAAAATTCTAAAGAAAATTAAGAAAAAATTTCCCTTGAATTTTACGGGTCTTTACAACAATTTTTTTGCGTATAGTTTGAAAAAAATGGTATGACGGATAATAACATAACCTTGTTTTCATTAGAGAGATTCATGTTGGGTTCACCATTATAGTTTCAAAAGATAAGAGATGATTGCTTGGGGCATATGGTTTTTCCCTTCAGTTGATTGTGAGTGGTCTGTTTCCTGCACAATCATTAACTTTGGGTCACTATTGTCATTCTTAATGTAAATTCCCAATGGTTCCCTCTTCCATTACTGGGTACATATCTTATTTCTAAAGGAAAGTGTTCATTTGGGGTTTTATACCCAATGACGCTTAGTGACTCACATTGGTTGAGAGGATGGGAGGTTAGGTTTATCACACCCTTATAGGGGAGTCATCACCTACACTAGGACTCTCTTATATATTTAAGATATGTTTTAAAATATCTTCCTAATTCCAATATGGGACTAGTTAACCTAATAGAATGATGATGGGATAAGTCTCCTTTTATACAATGAAAGGGAGAATCTCATGGGTGTATCCAACTGTATGTATCTGAGTTTCTTCATCCATTTTCTATTGATGAATAGTTGTTTATATGTTGAAACCACATAACTAGGTGATTTTTAATTTACTTCTATGCAAGGAGAAAGTTAATAATCTGAGGAAGGTATTGAGCCATTATGAGGTATCCTATATATCCTTGTTATTATAGGAATCAAAACCTATGTAGTTTTTTAAACTTGTGTAGTTTAATGTTATGTAGAAAAGAAATATGTGCAGGAAATTAGGCACCGTATATTTGGGAACGAGTCTTGAGTAGGCATCCTACGTATCATAGATATAGTAGGAATCATACTTATTATAGTTTGATCATGCCCTTAGTTCTAGCCCCAAGGTATATTCCCTTATATGAGGGAGATTTATATCATTACAGTCATCGGGGATTACATACTAACATTTACATGGATGTTGGAGATTCATAATACCAATGATGTTTTAGTTGTGGCTCCCTAAGCCCATGTGATCTATACTAGGTGTGAGAAACAAGGGATAGAAAGTGATCGGTGTTGTTGCATATGGATGTGTGGGTTCATGTACTAGGAAAAACATTGGTATGTTTAGTATGGATCTTAGGCCTCAAAGAGGAATCCCACATATCTTGGTTATGGCGGGAATTATATTCCTCATAGTTTAATTGGCTTCTCAGCCCTCTGAGGGGTGAGGTAGAATGATCAACCCATGGGAATGATTATTCCCCATTGGTTGTAATGTTGATAAAATGGTGGGAATTATACCGAGGTGGATTTCCATTTGAGATCATTATCAAGACTTAGGAAGGATTCCTTTCTATCCTGTTTATGGAAGGAATCAGAGTCTTCATAGTTCAAACTTCTCAGTCCACTGAGGGATGAGGTAGAATGGTCAGTCCATGGGAATGATTAGGTCATAATGGTTGAATATGTTGGAGAAATGGTGATACTTATACTAACTTAGATTCACATTTGAGTTTGGGTGAATGACTTAGGAAGGCATCATACATATCTTGGTTATGGAAGGAATCAAATTCCTAGTAGTTTAGTTGATTGGGGATTACGCACTGAGGTTTCCCTTATATGTGGGACATATAATGTTATGTCGATGGTCAGGCCTTACACACTTATGTTTCCCTTTTATTTGAAAAGTCTTATGATGTGAATGATATGATCATTTCAACTCCTTAATCCCACATAAACCATTCTCCTTATGGTAAACAAGGTATGGAAAATAATATGTGTCATTTCTTGTAGATGGAGGACTTATGCACTAGTTCTTCCCTTTTGATGTTTTATATGGAGATTGGGCCTTGGGGAAGCAACCTATGTATCCTTATTATAGTATGAATCAAATTCATCATAGTTCCCTTAATTAGAGATTACACACTGAGGTTTCTCATGTGCTAGGCTGACTTTTCTAGAGGACATCACAAGACCTGACCAGTTGATTCAAGAAGCCATCGTATGATCTTTTATGACATACCTAGAGGGTGTCACATGATCTATATGACATGCCCTAGTGTCATCACAAGAGATAGATGAAACTTTTGGAGGGAATCACGAGAGTCAATGTGAAATGTCTTGGAGGGGGCCACATTTCCTAGAAAACATTTCTATAGGTCATCGTAAGACCATGATGGCATGCTTAGAGGATATATCAAGAGATAGTAGACAAGTCTGGGTGCTACTGTGAGACTCAAATAACATGTATAGGTGCCTCTATATGAGTCAAGATACATGTCTAAAGGACACTTCAAGGATTAGATGGTGATCCTAGAGGAATATGTGATACCTAGGTGACATGTTCATGGGGAACTATGTAAATTTATTTGATATGTCTAGAGGACTTCGTATGATCCAAATTTTATACAAAAAGATCATCACAAGATATAGGAGACATGTCCTAGTGTGATCAGGTTTACTGGGTAGTTCACGTGAAGTACATAAGGATTGGTGTATATGTCCTTTCTATAAGTCTCCCATCTTTTAGTCTTTGTTCCAACCTTTTATTGAAAATTCCATATATTTATCCAACATTATCTTTTTTTAATCACCTGTGATATAGAATATGTGAGGTATATTCTTCGCATGTCCTTATAGAGGTCATTTTCATGATATGTACTGACCATGAGAAGTGCTTATGGATGTTTCATGATTTCTTCATCTATTCTCTGGATCTTAACTGGTAGAAAACTTCTCGATCACAAGATCATCCTCTCTAATAAATCCACTCTTGTGCTTGGTGTCCCAGTGCATTTGGATGAAAAAGGTTAACCCCCTCCTTGAGGATGGGGTGGGGATTTATAGGCCATTCCACCCCAGTTGTTGACCACTTTGTGTGGCGCATATCATGCAACTCCAGGCTAGCTAGATTTGGTTGGAGGGTCATCAAATCACTTGTCTTCATGAGGTCCTTAGTTAAATCACTATGGGGGTGTCGCATGTATTTCAGAAACCACATGACCATCCCATCAATTCCTCATTTATCAGATTATATCTAATTAAAGGGGTCTTGTTTAATCATTTACACATTCCATGATACTTTCATATTGTCTAGATGACACGTACAAGGGCCTTCGAGAGATCATGGAATCTACTAAACGTCTATTGTTTGATTTTGATGACTTTTCTAGGACATTCCATAAGACAAGGATGACTTGCTCAGGTTCCTTCATGAAATTAGACTGGTTTTTTATGGGGTCTTTCTAGACTATGTTGTTTATATCCTAGGCATATCATGTGAGTTTTATGACCATGAGAGGTTCCCACCTCATCCACTTTTTATTTCCTTTGTTTTATTTTACAAAGTCCAGTGAGTTCGTGAGGCTACACTACTACAAAAATGGCTTATATCAGCGCTAAAAAGGGGCTTTAACAACGCTAAAAAAGCATTGTAAAGCTCAGTGCTAATATAGGGGGGGTCCCTTTTATCAGTGCTCTGAAAAGGGCTAATAAAGGCCCCTTTTATCAGTGCTAAAAAAAGCGCTGATAAAAGACCCCTTTATCAGTGATTTTTTTAGCGCTGATAAAACGGGCCTTTATCAGCGCTTTTTTTTAGCGCTGATAAAGGTGAAAAAAATTAAAAAAAATAACAAAAAGTTAAAATAATGTGGGGAGTGCTTTTATCAGTGCTTCACACCCCCTTTATCAGCGCTAGGAGGTCTCCCGCACACTGCCCTCCCCATACATCCTCATACGCGCGCGCACCCCCTTCGCCTCCACCCGAACTCGAACCCGGGACCACCCCCCTTTCACAGCTGCACCTTTACCACTAAGCCATTTCATTTTGTTCTCTATTTAATGATATATCTGTATATATATAGTTATATTTATTCATATATTGATATAGATTCATATTAATATAAATATATTTATTCATATATTAGTATATATATATATATATTAATTTGTATATTAATATATCTATAAATATTTTTAGTTATAATTTTTTATATGTATATTTATTTGTATATTAATATATACATATAAGATTAGTTTTAAATAAATTTATGAAAAAATCTGTTTTTTATGTGTGTTTATAAATAAATAAATACATACATACATACATACATACATAGATATATACAACACACAAACACACATAGACACACACACACACACAAACACATATATATTTATGAATAAATACATATATATGTGTATTTGAAAATCCATAGAACGTACATATAAGATTAGTTTTAAATACATTTATGAAAAAATATTTTTTTGATGTGTTTTTATAAGTAAATAAATAAATACATACATATATACATATATACAACACACAGACACACACATACACACTCACACACACACAGACACATATATATTTAAGAATAAATACATATATATGTGTATTTGAAAAGCCTTAGAATGTTAAAATGACCATAACTTATAATCAAGAATCCTATTTCAATGCCACAACCAGTCAAATCGAAGAAAATGAAACAATCTTAGATATGATATGTGGTACAGGCCTAACAGACATCCGGATCAGAAGTTATACTTGTTTGAATGTTAACAAATTAGGGTATCCCGACTAAAAACTCAGTTTTATAGGCCTTTTGGGCCTTTTGGGCTCAAAAAATGAGACAAAGGCTTTGCCTTAGTCATTATCATGTATATCTTGTCGCAGGCTTCGATTTGATATGCTGTAGAGCTCAAACGGACACCCGGATCAAAAGTTATGGCCGTTTGAAGTTTGAGTTACATTTTCAACATATTTTATATCTTTTATTAATTGTTTTGATTTTTTTTGTGTCCTAAAATTGTTATTAAATGATTTTTAATTGATAATAATTAGAAAATTATTAATTAATAACATTTTTTTAAAATATTTTGAAGCCATTTTCACTAAATTTTATATATATTAAATGTAATGGTCTATTTATACGTATCTATAACATATTTAAAAAATATATATTGTATTTATATCAATATAAATATACTTATATAAGAATAATTTATTTTTCCAGATTTTTTTTTGAAATATAAAATTTTTCAGCGCTGATAAAGCCCCCCTTTATCAGCGCTACTAAAAGAAGCGCTGATAAAGGGGTAGCGCTTCCCTTGCCAGATTTTGGCGTAGTGTTGTATGAGTGTTTTCAAAGGAAATCACTCTACCTATTGGTGATTCATCACATGAACAATGTAATTTCCTATGTAGATGCATGATCATTTCATGTACAATGTCATCTTCTTGTCCTTATGGATCCATAGGGGGAGTGTGAGGTCTCCTGGACATGTCTGAGGCTCTTCACGCGACAAGGGTGACATATAGATGGGATTTTTCAAGATGATGTGGCCATGTCGTGGGGTGATTTTAGCATCCTTTGGATCGCTAGGGGCACATTGTGTGATTTTTATGACCACAAGAGGATCCCACCTCCTCCCCCTTTTATTTCATTTGCTTGTTTTAAAATTTTTGGGGATCTTGCGAGTTTTCTTGGATGTTTTCAAAGAAAATTATCCTCCCCATCAATAATGCTTCATGTGAATTTTGAGACTGCAAAAGGCTAAAAGCTTTTGGATATTTTCCTCCATTAAAGGACTTTTAGATGGTTTTCAGGATTCTGTTGTTTGACATGCTGCGTGACCCAAGGTATTCTTATCTAGATACCATTGCATGGTCAATGAGTTTCTAAGTCACTTTTTCAAGAGGAGAAATACTTGTTAAAGGGGGATAAATGGGAACCTCTATAGGTTGTATGCTATACATGGATCCTTTAAGTGATCTTATAATGGTCATGTGATCATATGTCCCTTGGGGATTATGTGATATGTGAGTCTTTTTGCAACTTCTTATTCTTTTTTATTGCGGGAAAGATGTTACTCATATCCAGGTACTTCGTCCAATGTGAATTTTTTGATGCTCATTTGGCAGGCATAAAGAATCCTTAACAACAATTTAGTTTTTCTTGAAAATGTATTATCTTATCTCAACTAGGTATATAAGTATTACATTTTGTATTCATCAATTTTTTTCAGTGATTAAAGCATTACTTAACTATTGGTTGAGCAATACACACCAAAAAAACATTCATTCCTGAACTGGAATATTGTCTCATTTTTTCTAAATAACATGTGAGATTAATATTTTTGTAATACTTAACAAATGTTCAACTATAACCATTAAACTCGGTAATATAAAAGTTGTTTATTTCTCACTGCTAACTTAGGAACCACCCTTTTCAATCACTTGTAGAACACACCTTACTTCTTGTAGCATTTATATTACTTTCTTGGTAATTTTATTTCTATACACATATATGATAAAAATATTGTATTTAATAACCAAGAATTATGAAAGAAACATTACTTGACATTGATGAATATACCTGAAAATAAGTAACTGCTTGCTTCTTCAGTTCAGTTCATTGCATTAAAATTTCTATAGACATATTTCATGACACGTGAAGAAAATAATATCATGTTTAATTCCTATTTCTTTGAAGGATTCTGCAAAGGTTCCTTGAAATTCATACTTGACGTTGTCCTTTTTTCCTTATATTTCAACTTTTTCTCCATAAGAACTAAAGATTAATCTTTATTTAAGGTTATTATTGCTTTGAAAACCTTACCCAAACTTTTAAGAGGTGTTTTATCTATATTGTTCATTTTGAAATCTTAAAAAAACATGATTAAATGGGGGAAATGATTTAAAAAATGGATCCATTGAAATATTGTGATCCGTCTTTCAATTTACAGATATCTAGTGCAATCGTCACCAATTCAAATATGCAATTATTTTTCTCCTGGTAAGCTTCTCATATATGTGACTACATGTAATTTCATCCATGTCCTGATGTAGTATCTTCAACTTACATCTAATGTTTATGATATAATTATGACTTACTCATCATATGAATCATAGATGAGCCTCCTGTAATCTTTTTAACACCCTTGCTTCTTGAGGTGGCTCAATAGGTATTGGGGACACCAACACCTTGAATTTCCTATGTCGTGGTACTTTGTGAAAGAACCTATACTATTATTTGGAAACTCATGTCAGTGTGGACATTTTGTTTTTTAATAAGATACCACATTATATCTTATGGTATTTCATTCCATTTTCTACAAAAATAAAACTAGTAGATTAGTACTTTTATCTTGATTACTGATTTAGACCTTATCAATTATTTAAATCATTAAATGTATCAGACTATTATATTAAACTCCACCTACCCTATATACTAGAATCAAAATACTCTACCTCTTGAGTATTCTAGTGTAAGGGATACTTGAACCTCCCCTCATAGTTGGAAAGATTTGGCTATGACACTACATGGAGAGTTTCTATGTAGGTGTTTGACTGGCCAACCGCATTAACTCATGGTCCCTTGGTCTATTGAGTGATGTCACAACTTCTAAAATAATAAATTTAATTTAATCAACGATATCTTATAAAAATGAAACAAATAAATATCTGGCTACTTATTTTCTACCAAATTTAGTTAATTCAACCCATAATTCTCAAAAGAACTCCCTGATGGTAGGAGGAACCCTCAACTTTGGCTGACAAGCACCCCAAACACTGAGTTTTGTTCAAATTGAAATGATGGAAGGTGTTTGTAACTTAATATTTCTAAGTGGGTTTTTAATATTTTTTTAAAAATAAAATTCATTTATATTAATCAGTTAATTCTATGTTGTCGTGCTCAAAACTGAACATTAATAGAGAAACATTCATCACGTCTTCATTCATTTTATATGTTTACTATTTTATGGGTTTCTGACTATCGTAAAATTTCATAAAATAATAAAAAATGCATAAAGGAAATAAAAATGCATGACTGGTCTTGAGCATCTAATATTGGTTGATCCATTTATACTTAATGGATCAACCAGGACCTAGGGGAATCATACCTAAGTCATGTCTTGACTCTTGATGTAGCTCGTCCCCATCCAGTGTCTCCACTTCTCATCTGGATTTCACCTAAACTTGTCATGGTCCATGTAATACATTATCTTTGTCAAAATATAAAAGTACTCACACATAGGCGAGGGGGTCTCAGGAAGAACAATTTACATTCAGAAATTCAAATGGAAGTGCAGGCCCTTATACATATTTAAATGAAAAATACGATGTGCAGACCATCAAAAAAATTAACTACTTATTACAATAATCACACACAAGTAATAAGTAATTAAATAAAAATCTATACATACACAAGGTCGGTCAGTTCTCAATACCAGTCAGGACAATAAAATTAAATTGTAGTAAATTTAATATATGGGGTATTTTAAATAAATTAAATTATTTATTTATATTCAAAAAAAATTATTCGAATAATTTATTCTATCCCGATATGAATTAATTAATTTTGGAATTAAAATTAAATTAATTAATTCAATTTAATTTAAAAATTAAATTAATTTTTTTTGGAGTATTCAAATAATATTTTTAAACCAAAAAATAATATTTAATTAATTTAATTTAATAATAAAATTATATTAATTAAATCAATTAATTTATGATTATATTAAAATAACTCGGACACTAAAACCCCACCCAGGCACATTGGGGGTCAGTCTGTATCCCCGAGGGCCCATACTAGGCTGGAAAAACCCCATGTAGCAATGTTCTAGGATAGAAAAGCCTTCCTAGACCTGTTATGTGTCAGGAATTCCTCCTAGGACTGTTTCAGGGAAAATGGGGCCCAATAAGACTGTAGAGGCCATGGAATGGGTGCCTTATGGCTAGGGATCTCATATAAGGGCATGGTACAAAAGGTGGTTGTGACATCCTACACCCGGATGAAACTTAATGGGTGCCACAATCTTGGTGGGCCATAAGGCCTCAATCGCATCTCCCCAAACACTAGAGGATTCCAACAAGCAACGAAAGCCTAGGGTGTGTCTATAGGGAGACTATGCCCTCATTACCAAAGTGTAGCACAATGGGTGAAGATAAATAGGGGTAAATAGCATAAGAAACATAAGTAAAAAATAAGGCATAATGAAGAATAGAGACAACAATAACCATATCTAAAGTAACTAGAATAACATCCAAGAATACAATAACTAATGATAAAACTTCATTTCACTATAAAACTATAAAACCTGGATACAATAAAGTATTCATAACATGTTCCACAAAAGTATAAAGTAATCAAAATATTATCTCAATCATCCCATGCTCCTGGATCAGTCATCTTCTATCAAGATCCATCCAAAATAGTAAGCAATTAAGGGTTTGAAGTTGTATTATTCCCTTTGTTAAAAACATCAACCATGTAATCTACTCTGGGTACCAAATGGTTCCTATAGAGGGTGTGAGATAAATCTTAGTAGGCCACCACCAGCGGTGTCTATAACATTCAGACCATGTAATGGAAATGTAGCAATGTGAAATAATTCATTTATGAAGTAAAACAGTACAATGTAACTAAATACCCAAGTACCTAATTCATCCCTTGGCTTGTGTCTGAACATGTAAAAAATCATTATTTGATTATTGCCTCTTTATAAATAAGTCACGTGTTAATAAAAGTGAAGTTTCTAAGATGTAACAAGGAAACCTATAATGATATTTAATAGTGAAGTCCCAAGGTAATAACCAAGGCCACGTAGACCTCAAGAGTGACCAACTCAGTAATAACTATAGTTTATCATGGGGTAAGAGTGCAATCCAAGGATCACTGTACAATCCATTCCACAATGAGGTGCCTACCAAGTCTAAGGGGTTCATCAAAGGTAAAACAAGGCTATGAAATGACTGGGCCTAATGGGATTTAACCATAGAGCCAACATGTCAATACTAGATCCAAGGAGTGTATCCAAGGAATCCTATAATGATATTGAAGGGATCATATGGTGTCATACCATGCATACAAATAATAGAAAAGGATCGGGATCTAGGTGGGTCTCAGCCTAAGAAAGCTGAATCCTTGAATCATAATGGGGTTACCAAGTGCTCATGGCATTCTCTGATCAAAATCAAAGGCAATATCAAGTCAACCCATTCCTATTTGATTATGTAGTCATGTAATGTTTCACTTGGTTCAAGCCTTTCATTTCATTAGTGTGATAACATCAAGTAGCATGAAACCTTTTAATCAAGTCATAATAAATCAGTAAGTCCATTCGGTCCAAGCCTTAGCTTTTATTAGTGTGACAAGGCCATGTATCATGCAACCTTTATTAATTCCCTTTAACTCACATTCAATAATTAAGGTTCATTATGCTACCTTCCATTAATGTTGTAAGGGGTGTTATAGACATGCAACCTATTAATCATTCACATTTAATATGGTCAAGTCATATACTTAGTATACTTGACAATTTCCATTTCACATTTAATTATCAATTGAAGGACTTACCTTAAGTGGGTCAAGTGGTGAGCATGCATGGTACTTGTTATTGTTAAATTCACAATATAAATCAATTCATTTAATATAGAAAAGATTACCCTTAGAATGGTCAATACAAGGCACACCTAAATGGTGGGGCAAACATGTCAAAACACTAAACAACAATTATGGAATAACATTAGAAATAAAAAGTATGGAATTGTGGTTTTAACCACTAAAAACTAATTACATTTTTGGAAATAGTATAACCATACGGTTCTAATGATTATAAGAATGGAATATAAATTCTATAAATGACACCCGATGAAATCAATGGGCCCCAAACGAATATTTCAAAAATCAATGAACTAGAGGGATGATTTATATACCACCCATATTAGGGTCATACAATCCTTCTCATCTGATATCGGCCACTAATTCGTCTTAGAATGGAGTAGATCTGATAAGAAGGGGAAAATGCACACGCCTTGATAATTAGGTCAAGAGCAAGAGAGAAGAAGAAATGCCTAAATAGACTCAGGTACTTACCATTACACATCCAACATGATGAAAAAAATATCAATTGGATCCTAGACGAAGGATATCTTTTAATCCTATATTAGGCCTTAATTATATCATTAAGGGAAAAAAGTAAAATTTACCCAAAAATTAGCCTACACACATTTTGTCCACATTGTTTGAAAAACCATGTGAAAACTATGCATGGTTACCTGAGCATAAGGGGAAATTTCATGGTTAGGATGCATGGTCTTGTGAAAACCATGCAATTTGGTTTTTTCTAGAAATTTCCATCTATATGGTTAGTGAAACTGTGCACCAACTATGCACTAACCGTGTGACATGTCCTGTTTCCCCAAAAAGATAGTTTCAGGCTCTGAACTTGCCTCAGAAACCCCTAATACCATTACTAACTTATTAAGAATCCATATTAAGTCCAAATTAAATATTTAAAATAAAAATTAAAGGATAAATAATTGAGTGAAAAACCAGGTTCTTACAATCTTCCCCCCTTAAAAGAACTCGTCCTTGAGTTCACCGTCCATGGGTGTAGAAACACTATCTGAGAACAACTCTTGGAATTGTTCACATACATCGGCTTCCCTCCCTCAAGTCTCATATTGTACTTGACCGTGCTTCCATATCACCCACACTAGAGGGACATACCAGCCTCAGACTACATTCATGCTCTGATAAACAATGTGTACTGGATACTTCTTAAGGGTAACATCAGCATCTAATTGAACTTCCTCAGGATCAAAGGTATTAGGTAGGTCGGCATGATATTGGAGAATCTTTGAAACAGAAAAGACATCATTCATGGCACTTTACCTCTAAGGTAGTAGAAACTGATAGGCTACCATCTTGAATATCTATAGAATTTCAAACAGCCCTATGTAATAAGACAACACCTTTCCCTACTTTCGTAACTACCTATTCCCTAGGCTGGGTGATACCCGAAGAAAAAAATGATCCTCAACCTCAAACTCAAGAGGTCTTTGATGTCGATCAGCATAAGATGTTTTTCTAGATTGAGTAGTAGTAATATGCTTTCTGATTAGCTGAGATTTCTCTAAATTCTTCTAAATAAGATGAGGACCTAGTAGGGCTGCCTCACCTGCCTCTAATCAGTACAGGGTTGAATGACACGACCTACCATATAAGGCCTCAAAAGGATCCATCTAAATTATTTCCTGGAAGCTATTATTATAAGTTAACTTAATGAGAGGGATATGCTTTTCCCAATAACCTCTAAAATCATGGATACATGCTCAGAGCATGTCTTCTAGAACATTTATCGTATGTTCTGATTGTCCATCAGTCTGAGGGTTAAAATCTATGCTTAGAAGCACCTTTGTTCCCATATCCTTATGTAATCTCTACTAGAACCATGATGTGAAACGAGAATTCCTATCTGAAATGATAGTATGTGGAACCCCATGTAGTTGTATGATCTTACAGACATATAATATTCCCAGCTTATCAACTGAGAAAGTCTCCTGAATAAGAATTAAGTGGGATGATTTCATTAGTCAGTCAATAAATACACAAATATCATCGCTAACCCTTGGTGACCTTGGTAATATGACTATCAAGTCCATAGAAATATATTCCCATTTCCATTTCGTGACTATATGTGGCTATAGAAATCCTGCAGGTATCTGGTGTTATGCGTTCATCTACTAACAGGTGGAACACCTAGTGATAAGGCCCACTATCTAATGTTTAATCTCAGACCACCAATACCAGTGTCACATATCTCGATACATCTTGGAGATACCTAGATGAAATGCCCACCGATAAGTGTGGGACTCTTTCATCAACTCCTCACTCATATCTGTAGGAACCCAGATACATCCACATAGACACATGACGTCATCTCTATCCAAAAAACAATCCATAGGCAGGTTATCTCTTGATATAATCACATTGAGAACCAAGCCTTCATGATTTGAAAATTGTCTACTCTTAACCTTATTAAGGAGGGAAGAGGTAACTATCAAGTATGAGAGGTAATACCTCTTGTTACTATCATGAAAATTTAGATTCAGCTCAGAAAAGAGGGACATTAACTTCCATTTATCATTGGCTTCCCATACAGCCTGTGTTTGAGTTTTTTGACTCAGTGTATCTGCAAACAAATTTTCCTTCCCAAGTGTATAGGTAAGCTCAAAATCAAAGGATTGTAGATACTCAACCCATCTTCACTGTCTGAGGTTCAAGTCATGCTGTGAAAGGATATGTTTTAGGTTCTTTTGTTCTGTGTACACTACAAAATATTCACCCAAAGTATGGTGTCTCAAGATACATAAGTTTTGGAAAAATGTTGGTAGCTCAAGGTTTTGCATCAGGTAATTTATCTCATGATTCCTCAATTTCCAAGATCCATACATAATGATTTCGTCCTCCTACATCAGCATTAATCCTAGGCTGATGCCTAATGCATCAAATAAGATGGTATGATCCATACCTGGCTCTGGAATATTCATAATAGGTGTTGATACAAGCCTCCATTTCAACTCCAAAAAGGCTTTCTCACATGCTTCTAACCATATGAACTTGACACCCTTATTTTTAAGACTAATAAGAGGTGAAGTAAGGTGAGAAAATTATTTTATGAAATTTCAGTAATATCTATAAATCCACAAGAAACTTTGAATGTAAAACATGTTCTTGGGATCCTCCCAGGAAACTACAACACTAACCTTTTCAGAGTCAACAAATACTCTTGGTTTCACTATTATATGACCTAAGAAGTGAACTTTTTTGATCCAAAAGTGGCACCTAGAAATCATGGCATAAATCTGATGCTCTCTCAATGTACTTAGAACAATAACAAGATTTTTTGAATGGTCTCTATGAGTGTGAGAATACACTAATATGTCATCTACAATGACTACAAAAAAAATCCAAATAGGGGTGGAAAACCCGATTCATTAGAGCCAATAAAATGGAGGGTGTGTTCTTATAATAAAAGGGTATAACAAGGTACTCATATAGACTATACCTGTTATGGAAAGTTTTACGAGGTATTTCTGATGGACTAAATCACACCTGATGACAACTCGGTCTCAAGTGTGTCTTAGAGAAGACATTTTCTCCTCTGATCTGGTCAAAGAGTTCATCTATTTGAGGTAGTGGATACTATTTCTTGACTATAAAATGGTTCAACCCTCTATAATCCACACAAAGACATAAGGTTTTATCCTCCTTATTGGAAAAAATATGGGAGAACCCCAAGAGGATGTATTGGACCATCTAAATCTTTTGGCCTCTAAATCCTCTAACTACCTCTTAATCTCTTGAAGCTCTATTGGTTCCATCATATACAGAGGAATGGACACTAGAGTTACCCCATGAATATGCTTAATAGTAAAATCTACCTCTCTCTTAGGAGTAAAGCTAGAAAAATCATCAGGAAAGACATCCATGAAATGATCCACTACTGGAGGGAAATTATCTTTTCATAAACCCTAATCCTCTATGAAGATATTTTCAATATTGGTGGTCAATACACCTATCTCATGATGCTATGGTCTCACTCTACCTGCCTGGATATCCCACACACCCATATGTAGATAACTATTTCACTATAGTGATGTAAAAGATAGCCTATGGAAATAGCAGTCTACAAAAGCATGATACTAAACCAGAAAATCCATACCAAGTATGACATCGAATCCCATAATATCAAGAACAAATCGGTTCCATAAGAAAGGATAACTTCCTACCTCGAGGGGATTGTCCCAACACTGGCATATTCCCTCTGTTTATACCCCTAACGACATATCTATGGTCATTACACCATAGTAATATTATATCTCTAGTCTAAGACTCTCTACAATATATACAAAGATAAAAGAGTTTGAAGCACCTATATCAAATAAAGAAGATACTATAGTTGGGGCTACTGGAATAGTACCATGTACTGTAGATGATCCCACTACCCAATCCTTGTGTATCGGTTGTAGTGCATTCAAATGGCCCGATCCACATCCATGTGCAACAGATGGACTACCATGATCATAACTGCTCTGTTGGTGCAGCTGGTGATTAGGGGTCTGGATACCATGGCCATGACCTCCTCCTCAGCCAAACCTACCAGTGCTATTCCAACTCCCCACCTAACACGACATAAAAGAAATCTCTCCAAAAGGTGGAGATGGTGAAGATAATTTTCCACTTGAAGATGGTGGAAAGGTCTTATAGAATAATGGAGATACCCCATACGGATGCATGCCCGACACTCCAGTGGGTCTCTATCACACTGAGGCTTCTAATTCTCCCATCATCCACACTAATGACAAACTTTAGAGCTATCAAAACAGGAACTCTGGTTGTCACTTCCCAGATGAGAAACCTCGAGGGAATTCTTCCTATCACTAGAAGAACTACTGGCGTGTCACAACACTGATCCTCTATACCTGGTACTATATCCATTCCTCAGGTTACACTCAGTGATATGAACCTGATTGGATATGTTATAAAAAGTAGGTAGGATAAATACATTCACCGGTGTGCGGATGTCATACTAAAGTCCATCCACAAATCCTCTAGCACGTGAAATCTCATCACCATCTAGAAGTTGTGAAAAGAACTATAACTCCAAGAAACACACTAAATATTCCATAACTGACATATAACCCTGATTGAGATGCATGAACTCTCTAGATCTTTCAGGTCTCAGCGTTTGAGGAAAGAACTGATCATAGAAGGCAGTCTGTAAATCAACCCATAACATGCCCTGATGATGACCAGCCTGGGAAAACACATCCCACCAATGCTTGGACGAATCCCAAATCATGTATGTGGAAATATTTAATCTTTTATTTGTAGGTGTTTCCATATTCTAAAAGATATATAGGTTGTCTTCTGGCCAAGACTCAGCAGAATGTAGACCACGATCCCCTAAAAACGTAGGAGGAGGATGCTGCTGGAACTCACGAATCAGATCAGCCATCATAAGTTCAAGCTATGGAGCACCATGCATGGACAACATCATATGTAAAAAACTATCACGAACTTGAACATCAGGGCCCAGATCCGGTACAACATACGGAGCTGTGAGTGCTACTCCTAGAGTTAAGACTGGCGGCTCAGGGTCCACCACATCTTGAGAATGGTCATCTCCACCCTCCTAGCATACGATACGAGTACATCATGGTGGAATTGGTCTACAATTTCCAAGAACAAGCCTCAGAACAAGCTTAAAAGGAAATATAGAATCACTATTGGAAGGTAAATGTATAAAAACTCACTACCCAAGGCATAATACCCCAACCACCCTCTTAGATGGAAAAATATCGGTAAGTGATCAAGTGTAAGTTTCATTTCAATTCACATTTAATTACCGGGTTCACTCATTTACCTTTAATAAACATGACATGGAGGGATAAGGATAGGAAACAATTCATTTTAGAATTCATGTTTCACTTTATAATGCATACCCATTCCTAGTGAATTAGTTCCCATACACCTATCACTAGAAATGACACCCATTTATTTATAGAATAATGGATTGACTCGGTAAATTAATCATCCCAACCCATGAGGACCCATACACCTCATGAATTGAGATAGAAAATAACTCAATCATAACCAAGAGTAAAAACCCATAAGTTAACTATCACAACATCACTCAATAATCACAGCAATATCAAGCAATTCAACACAGTGAAATTCACCCATATGGTATGGCAACATGCATGACATGTGAATCCTAGGTGCCTATAATGACTCATGTAACAATTATCCATTCCCTCATATCATCAGGCCAAGGATGAAATAAAATCATCAAACATATTAATAATAAAAAACACCACACAACATGTGCATCACCCAGTGGTGAAATAATATCAAATGTAATAGGAAAAAGCAAAACAGCAATTATAAATTAGGCAACTTGGTTTTTACCCCAAACATGGGTTTGCGACGCCCAAGCATGACTTACGAACAAGTACCAAGTGTTTTTAATATCTAATATATTGTCTCCAAATATGAAATCCAAAAAATAACCTCCTATAATTCCACTTTGTGATATCCCAGACCCGTATTCCACATAACAGGCATCCCGAGCATGATGGGTCACATGGCCTCCAGTGCATCTCCCTGAATGCTAGAGGTTGCTGACTAGAAGCGAGGGCATAGGGTGTGTTTTTTGGGATTCTATTCCCTTATTACCAAAGTGTAGTGTCGTGGGTGAAGATAAAAAGGGGTTAAATAGTAGAAGAAACATAAGTAAATAGAAGGAACAATGAAAAATAGAGACAATAGTAACAATAACTGAAATAATTGGAATAACATCCAAGCATACAACAACTGATGATGATATGTTATATGACTAGAAAACTAGAAAACTAGAAAACATGGATATAAGAGAGTATGAATAATATGTTCCACAAAAGTATAAAAGAATCAAAAGTCTATCCCAAGCATCCCAAGATCCAGATCAATCATCTTCTATCAAGCTCCATTCTAAATAGAAATAAATAAAGTTTTTGAAGCCATATGCTTCCCTTTGTAAACACCCACTACCATGTAATCTACTTCGGGTACCAAACAGTGCTTGGAGAGGGTGTGAGATAAATCTCATTGGGCCACCACCAATGGTGTCTATAACATATGAACCATGTATTGTAAATGTAACAGTGTTCAAGGCATTCCATAATTAGGAACCTACCGAGTCCAAGGAGTTCATCCAAGGTAAATGGGGATAAGTAATAACTGGGCCTGATGGCTTTACCCATGGAACATACTTTTCAATGATGGATCCAAGGAGTACTTCCAAGGAATCCTATAATTATATTAAAGGGATTATATAGTGTCATACTAGGAATATAAATAATAGACAATTATTGGGATCTAGGTGGGTGTCAACCTAAGTAAGTCGAATCCTTGAATCAGAATGGGGTTCTGAGTGCTCATAGAATTCTATGATCAGAATCCAAGGCGAGCATGAGTTAGGCCATTCCTATTTGATAATGAAGTCATTTAACATTTCATTTGGTTGAAGCCTTTCCTTTCATTAGTGTGATAAGGTCAAGTAGCATACAACCTTTTAATCAAGTCATAATTAATCAATAAGTCCATTTGGTCCAACCCTTTCCTTTCATTAGAGTGACAAGGCCAAGTAGCATGAAACCATTATTAATTTCCTTTAAGGGATATTTAATAATTAAGGTTCATTCTTCTACCTTCCATTAATGTGGTAAGGGGTGATAAGGACATGCAACCTATTAATCATTCACATTTAATCTGGTCAACTAATATACTTAGTATACTTGCCAATTTCCATTTCAAATTTAATTATCAATTGATAACGTGCCTTAGGTGGGTTAAGTGGTGATCATACATGGTACTTTCCATTATGAAATTCACAATATAAATCAATCCATTTAATAGAGAAAATATTACCCTTAGAATGGTCATGCCAAGGCACACCTGAATGGTGGTGCAAACATATCAAAACACTAAACAATAGTTATGGAATAACCATCAACGTGGAAAGGATGGAATTGTAGGTGTGACCACTAAAAACTAATCACATATTTGGAAATAGAATAACCATATGGTTCTAATGATTATAATCATGGGATATAAATTCTATAAATGGCAGTCGATGAAATTAGTGGTCCCCACATGACAAGTTCCAAAATCATCAAACTTGTGGGATGAGTTATAGACAACCCACCTTAGGGTTGTGCGATCCCTATCCTCTTATATCATCCTATAATTTTTCTTAGAATGGAGTAGATCTGAGAAAAAGGAAAAAACACTCACACCTCGATAACTAGATTGAGAACAAGAGAGAATAAATACATAAACGAACTCGAGTACATACCATTGTGCATCCATCATGAAAAACAGAAGCTCGATCAGATCACAAATGAAGGAGATATTTTAATCCCTAGTTTAGGCCTTCAAAGAGATCTAAAATGAGAGAAAAATAGGATAATCCCGCTAGATCTCATATTAGGAAGAAGAGGGGGACTAAATTAGGTCATTAAGGGAAAAAAGGACAATTTACCCGGAAAAATAACTTTTACACAGTTTTTCACATGGTTACCTAGGAAGAAGGAGAAGTTTCACGGCTAGGTTGCATGGCTGTGTGAAAATAATGTGATTTGGTTCTATTTGGAAATTTCTATCTACATGGTCAGCCAAACCATGTTCCAACCATGCCCTAACCATGTGACATGTCTTTTTTCCCCAAAAGATGGGTTCTGGGTTTCAAACTTTCCCCAGAAACCCCTGAGACCTTTACTAACTCATTATGAATCCATATTAAGTCTGAAGTAATGATTTAGAAATAAAATTAAGGGATCCATACCTGAGTGAAAAATCAGGTTCTTACTATGGTTATGGGATATTGGCTTGGCTGAGAAGAGGTGGTGGTGGCCTCACCCAGCCCAGATCCAGGCGGTGATGGAAGCAACCAGCTCAGACGACGATGGCATGAGTGGTAGCCATAGTGGTGGAGGGAGGCACTAAGCTTGGTTTGAGGCAGGTGGTGGTTGCACATCAGTGGCAGGTGGAGGGAGGGAGTGTGATGGATAGTGCAGCCTAGAAACAGTAGGCCTGAGATGGTAGGGAGGTGGTGGGATAGTAGAAGGGAGGCAGATGGCTCAAGCTTGGTGTAGGTGGTGACCACTCTTCAATAGTGTCCCAATGGTTGGAAATTAGATGAGGGGAGGAAACTACATTTGGTCGACTCCGAGAAGGTGGCTTGAGATCCAAGATAGGGTGGTCAGGAGGGAGGTGGTCAATTTCTGCGGCGTCTAGCGCTAAACATGGGAGGTGGAGGGTGGTGATTTTGACCACTTGGGAGTAGGTATCAAAAGATATAGGGGTGGGGTTCCCTCACACACTATGATGGCCAGCTAAGAAAATCCCCGACAGAGGAGGAGAGGGAAGCCCACAAGGGGTCCATCTTGGATAAGAATACCTCATCGTCTAGCCTTTTTTAAAATCTCTTTCCAAATGGACTATAATTTGGCCTTTTGAAAACATAAAAATAGTCTTCCATTTTATTAAAAAAAAATACTTTGATGGATTTTTTGGTGGAAAAACAAGTAAGACTCATGATAAGCCAAACGCACCCTAAAAAAAAGATATTTTTTTTATTAAAATAAAAAATTGATTCTACAAGGGTGTAGAAATGTAGCTACCATCCCAAGTAACTCCGATCAAAAAATTACAACTGGTTCTTGTTGGAATAACATTTTTTTTCTGAATTTCCTTCGATCACTTGAATTTTAATACCCAAAATTGTAATATCCAGAAAAACACCACCTTTGATCAATAAATTTTTTTTGGATGGTCCTGACATGGCCATTAGAGATCATATTGAGACATGTTTGGATCCATTGGGACAAAATTATTACCCACTACTTAAATTTAAAGCAAAATAGATTTTATTTTCTCTGAAAATCCACATGACTCTCTCTGATACAAATTTTTGGTTCCATGGTGCATAACAAAAGCTGGTGGGATGGGGATTTAAAAAAATATCACCACCAAAGAGACAGAACTTGTCTTCTCTAGTGATCTAAGACCTATTACGGTCTATGTATTGTGTGTGAATTAATCAGGGCACATAAATTAAATCATAATTTGTGTCACATTCAAAATGAATCTCACTCGACATTAGCTCATTGTTGATATCTATTGACCATAATATCTAAATTTGAACCCATCTAGATCATCCAAACATGATTCAAGAATCATTTCACATATCATTTGTCAAATTTTGGGTACTATAATGGAGCTCTGAAAATCTCTTCGACATCATGATGATCACTATGATCTTGTGCCTTTTATCGGCAAAGGATTTCATGGATCATTCACTTAATTAGAGCAGTTATCTCTCTAGGAATTGGGGGGATAGAGAAGCTCTAAATTCCTAACTAATGATTAGTTCATGAAATGAACTTATCATAAACTTATATAGTGGGTGATCAAAATACCTAGCTAGGGTTCCTCGACCCCCCTATATTTAACATCCACTAAATAAGTAATAAATAGTTAATTATGATGAACAAAATGCATCAAAAATATTATTTGTATTTTATCACATACTTTTAATATATATTAAATATATTATATGATAAGCATGATTCATTAACACAACTCATAATTCCCTCTAACATTAAATGAACCTCGAATACTAAAACAATATTCATTAGTATAATATTATTACTTGTTTTTACTTAAACATTTTTAAATAATTTTCATAAATAAATTCAACCCAATTAGTCTATAAATTAATAATAATTTATTTAGTTATTTATTGGTGATCTGTAAAACTTGGACAACTCTCAAACCCCATGGTGGGGCCACCATGTCCTATATACCTGTTCACTAGAATAGGGAAGATTCTTGGATACGCTATTATTTGTGATTATGTAGGACCTTATCTTGATAGTAGTGAATATTATAAATAGACCAAGAGTAGATTCTAGAAACCCATCAAGGCCCCTAAAGACCTAAGAAATAGTCATGGAAATGATAACCATCCTACAAACACACATTGTGTAATATAATCTATTTATCATATGATATATCATAATGTAGTATGCACACTTGTATTATCACCCATTCTTGATTTTTTATTTGTTGATATAACTTGATGGATTTACCTTCGACTGTCATGGACATGGATTTATAAAGGTACTACCATCTTGATCAGTCAGGCTTGAGATATCACTTCCTCAACTTGAAAGAAACCATTCAAATTATTTCATACCACCAATGATTCACCCAACACCATCTACCTCACTAAGACTTCTTTTTTATGGTTTTTGACTTTCATCGAAGTACACAATCAAATGGAACACATTGGTAATGATCTCAAGTCAGGAGACCAATACACATTTATGTAGATAGGAACAACTAATGACACCCAAAACATGTGGTGTTCCTATTTGTGGGGTTTGACCTCATGATATAACCCACCAGTGATCACCAAGTAAGAACTTCATGAGAAGAATTATAAATGTTTATGAGTCCCAAAACTTGATAGTCAGACATCAATTGTGTCCAGTCAGTATGATGTATCTAGACAATATGACATATATTTAAGATTAATTTCATAGTATCACAAGGTTCTCATTATAGGCTGGGAACTACTATAAATATTTCATACGACAAATTATCTATGGAAATTACCATTAAGTTGGGTATGTAGAAATATATACACAAAAATGGTAAGATAAAATCTTGTATAACTCACAGTATACATGGTATGGTAATCAAAAGGTACCAATTAGTTGGGTCTAGGGAACCCACCATTGCAAAAAGCCTATCCATAACCTTATAAGTATATGAAGGTGCTAATTCTTGCAACTTTTGTTCTTTTTTCATTGATTCATTTGATTTCAGATACTCCTATATGAGGTAAATGTAAGATAACATTACAAGTAATTTGAAATCAAAAGTAAATAAAAATTAAAAAAACAATGCATACATCATATATCATATGATGAAGAAGGCTAGCTGGCCATAGTAAAAAATGAAGTATAATATCTCCGACTAAGGCCACCTCCTTCAAAGGAAAAGACACTAGAGTTATAGAATCAATAATATCATGAACCACTATTATTACCTGACCCAAATTGATAAGCTGATGATGTACATAATCTTTTAAATTATGTATGATTTTGTATTCCATAATATGTACATGGGGATCCACAACAAGCAACTCAAAATACAAGTTTGAGTCTTAATATGGATTTGGAGGATCTAGGTTGGAAGGTTTTATTTGTCTCATATAATCTACAAAAATTGATTTTACAAAAAAAATATAATTTGATCATCTATTGATTATTTAACCTCATACATCTTAGTATTAAAGGAATTTATTTCTCACTTTTATTTCCCCCTTATATCTCATACTAGGAGGGCCAAAAATATTTCTAATATTGATACCCACCTCATATCCTCTTACATGGTTTGGGTTATCTTACTTTCTTAAATTCATAGATAGAATATTCATCCCAACCTTAGTGATATAACCCACCAGTGATTACATGTGTCAGTTTCACAAAAAAAAATGACATTGGGATTTTTAACCAAAAAATGTGCAACTAAAGATGATAGATATAAAAATTAATTTAATAAGTCTAGAAATGATTAGTATATATAGATTTAAATATTCAAGATAAAAAAGTGTTCTTACATGTGTAAATTTCATAAAAAATAATTATTTCAAGCTTCTTCAATAAAAAAATGTTTAACAAAAACTAATTAATATAAATTTTAACAAGAAAACAACAAAAATGATAAATATCTACATATTTAAAAAACCATGTTATAAAAATAGATTCTTTTCATATATGGATTTCAAAAAAAAAAGAAAATATAAATTTACCTAAATAATCATTAGATTTACAAAGGGTTTTCTCATATTCCTTCAACATGATAATTCCATATAGCATGGACCATGTCTATATAATAGTAATTTTTATCATCAAGTAGTCACATAATTGATGAAAAAACCACACATAATTCTCTAAAATCATCAATATCCTCATCACCAAAATGATTTTTTTCAATTCCAAAACAATGGACAACTGATCATTTGATAGGTCAGTAATAAAAAAATATCAACTATGTACACATCAATGTGATAAATTATTCCTATTTCCAAATAAATATTTTCCAATCGATGAGTGTAAATCTATAATCATCGTGTTTCACACCACTTTTACTGTCAACCTAGTTACACTTAAAAATGATATTAAAAATTTAGTATCATAAATCTCTTATATATCCTAAACAACTCCAAAATATTTTATTGATGCCAAAATTAATTTTTTATCTTTTAAAATTAAAAAATTTAATTCTTCAGTGATGGTCATTACTCCACTATTTTGAATGGTACTCTTATCATCCTTTTTTTAAAATGTGTAACCATTAATATAAAAACCACACCACGTTGTCACATTAACACTTGGTCACCCTACTAACCATTTCAATGTTTTTGAAGTAGATAAGCAGTGTGGAATTTCTCCTTAAACCATGAAACAAATATATTTTTATGTTCATTTATCAACCAATTTTCATTTATTTTTATATATCATGCATTAAATGTAGCAATATGTCATGAAATATATGGTTAAAAATATTCTATATTGTTCAAAATGTATAAATGTGCTTACTTCCCTTCGTTATGAGGAATTAAATTTAACTTGAAGCCACAAATCCCTTTACCTTTACTATAAATAATAAAATTTCAAGATATAGAGAGGCTAAAATTCTCCAATTAATACAAATAATTAGTAAAAAACTTAATAACCACTTCTAATATACTTTTTAATAATAGATTCCTTTGGTTTATATGTATTTTTAACATATCCCTTCAAAATTTTCATATTTATTTCTAAAGGATGCATCCAACGTAAATAAATAGGCACACATATTCTTATCCCTCACACCAAATGAATAATCAGATGAACCATTATATAAGAAAATAGTGGAAAATACATTTCTAATTAAAAACCTATGAGGAAAACTTCATTCTACAACACATTTAAAAAATTTGTATTTATGAATTTTTTGTTAATATATTTGAAAATGTTACACAATATGATGGTATAATTTTTAACAGGTATCAAAAATATGTCATGAAATGAAACCAGTAGAAGTTTTTGAATCAATGCATGATAATCATGATATTTCATACCTATTAAGTTTAAATCCTTCAATGACACCAAATTTTTTACATTTGAATAAAAATCACAAGGTACTTTAATACCATTCATAAATTAAGAAAAAATTATCTTCTCACTCTTTCTTAATCTATGAAAATATAGAGGGATGTATGTTTCGTTTCATTGCATAGTTGTATAAAACTCCAAATGTATTCTCATGGATATTAAGTCCAATATTACATAAAATCCATATTTTTCTATCCTTTTTTGTCTAAAAATATTTAATCAAACTATCACATATGTTATTATCAATATAAATAATGTCAATGTTATATTTTACCTCTAAAAATATTCAATATGGTAGCTCAAAAATGATGGACCATTTCATCCATATATTTGTCTGACGATTGGAGAATCCTTTCTTTACAAATGTGATATTGATGTTTTTCAACTTTTTATAACATTCTTCAGCTGACAATGGTTGTGGGGAAAAGTCATACTCTTGTAAACCATTACTTTTTTAATATTCAATAAATAAGATCCATTTAAAAAAATCAGATGTGTCATGTATCCTTTTTTCTTCCATTATTAAATTGATGATATAAAGTTCCCTCTTCATAAATTATAAAATATTTATATCCCTTAAAACAGTATTCAGATAATTATCAATATGTAGGAAATTCATTTATAGTAAACATTATAAAATCATGTAAAAGAAAATATTCATTCTGGAATACACAAAAAACTATAACACATGTCTTGAATAGAAATTTAAAATAATCAATCAATGGTGATAGATTAATATCAATATCATTTCTAGGATATTTTGGTCTAGTAATCATCAAGATCATTAAAATATTTTTTCTCTCCATACATATCTATGGGAAAAGTTTCTAACAACCAACATAAATGGCCATGAACTATGTTGGCTACTGAGGCTCTGATATGGATTCATTCCTTATGTGCACAACTAAATTTTTATATTTATAACTTCATTTCATAAATCAAGATTTTTTTTATCAAATATATTAGATTGTGGTGAATCTGTAGGGTGATATAGGTCTTGATCCAACATGATCTCATTTGTATATCATCTTATCCTCTGTGAAGTCCCGGTTCCGGAAGCCACCTAGAGGCACCCCGTACCCGGTTGGTCACATGGCCTCAAGCGTATTTTCCCTAATGTCAGAGGCTTCCAGCTAGCAGTGAGGGACTTAGGTGTGTTAGTGGGTAAAATATGCCCTCATTGGTAGAGTAACACAGCGAAAGAGAAAAAAATAGATAACAATATCGGAAGCAGTAAAAATCCATACGAAAGTAAATAGCAGAAGTCTATAGAAATAAAAAGTTGGAGTGTATATATATATAAATGAAGCATGGTACATATGTCTAGGAAAATATCCAAACACATCATAATTCTGGAATACAGAATAGTACTAATCCAAAGTACAAAAGAAAATAGATAAACAGCTCCCCAGCATCGCAATCCTCAGCTTGGTCCCATGATCTCCAAGTCCACAACATATCAAGTACCTGAAGTAGAAGGGTGATTGCCCTTATCTATACCTGCAGTAATAAAATATGTTTGGCCCCAAATGCATAGACCAAACAGGGTGTGAGACTAAATCCCAGTAAGTAATCAGCACAAGATCTGTTTCTAACAGTCAGTGAATATATGGAAGGTAATAAACAAAAGAAATAAGTAAACAAGGAAGTACTCAGTTGTAACCAGTCCTACAGTTTCCATGCAATTAGTTCTATACATCAACAATAGAAAATAAGCAGGGAACCCTCTGGGTAGTACTCTCAGCCTAACCCCTCTGGTTTAATCAAAACAAGGATACTATAGAGACTCTCTGAGGAAGCTCTCTCAGTCAATTCCCCCTATAGTACGAAGCGTTTAAAGACTCTCTAAGGAAGCTCACAGGGTCAATTCTCTTTATATCCCCAAGTGGTCAAAGCCTCTCTGAGGAAGCTCACTCGGTCAATTCCCCTTATATTCTAAAATGGTTCAAAGACTCTCTGAGGAAGCTCACTCTATCAATTCCCCTTATAATCTTCTACACCAGGTTCTCATAGCCCTGTGTAAGTCAACGAGTATAGCTATGCAATACGGCCCAAGTAAACCTCAAAAACTACTTGGCTAATTGGTCAATAGCGTATAAATCATGTCAGAAAACAACACTCCACCCTATAACACTAGGCATGGTAAAATAGGTAAGGTGTCCAAAAAGGCTAAGCAAGACCAAACGGTCGTAAACAATACATGCATGGGAAACCACATCCAAAACATAGAAATCAACCCTATTCATATCCAAATAAACTCTACTCAAGCATACAAGTAGGGAAGGAAATTAAAAGGGGTAAAATGGTAAATTCACAATACCCTGTTCATGGGTATTGGGAAAAATTGCACATAATACTCAAAGACTTTCAACGGAAAGTCACTAACCACCTACCTTTGGTGTTCTGGTGAAATCAACCCACAAAAAACCACACCCCAATCCGGGAAAACGCTTCATGAAAACCACTCTAAATCTCCTTCCCTATCATCCAAAAGCCCTAAAATCAACACCCAAGCCAACCCCAACACTAGATCTACATGAAATTGATGTTGATCTAGAAAACTGAGAGATATGGAAGAGAAGACCTAGAGAAAACCAAAGAGAAACCAAGAGGAGAAACTTACCCGAGAAGAACCGACTTCAATCCAACAAGAAACCCCTTAGATTTTCTTCCAAAACAAGTGGGATAGCACCTTAAACCTTTGAGAACCCAAAATACCGAGTGAGGATCTAGTGGGAGAGAGTTTGGAGTGAAATGAGGCACCCTCGAGGGAGCCCAGATTTAAAAACCATATTTTTAAGTGGTCACACGGTTAGTATGCACGGTTTGGAAAACTGTGTGCTAACCATGCGCACACCACTAACTCGAGAGGAGGGGTCCACACAGTTTCCTCACATGGTTTGGAAAACTGTGTGCAAGCCATACGAAGCCTACTATCTCCTCCTACATGGTTTCCTGGAGAACCTGCACGGTTTCCCCTAATCGTGCTCAATCCATGCTCCCTAAGAAAAGCCTCCAAACTTATTCAAAACCATTCCAAACTCGCACAACTTATTACCAACTCAATCCATTCACTTTAAACACATAAAAAGGAAAATAGAACAACTCATAATGTACATAGTGTGTACTTCTAAAATTTCCAGAAATTCCTCTTTCTCTCAAAAATGACCAGAAAAGGAAAACATACCTGAAAAGGAAGATCTGGGTTCTTACAAACTTCCCCCCTTAAAGAAATTTGTCCCTGAATTTCTATACAAGGTGGCGTAGAAGAAGAAACCCTAAAAAGCTCTAGCCACTATGATCATACATCCACCCCACTCTCCCAAGTCTCATCTTGTACTCGCCCATGCTGCCATAACACTCGTACCAGAGGAACAGACCGACCACGGAGAACCTTCGTACTTTGATCGACAATCCGAATAGGATGCTCTTCAAACGATGCATCCACTTCCAACTCATCCTCCTCGAGTTGGAAGACATGAGACGGGTCTGAGAAGTAACGTCGAATCTATGAAATGTGGAAGACGTCGTGTATAGCCCGATACCTCTAAGGTAACTGCAACCGATAGGCAACTGGCCCAACTCTCTCCAAAACCTCAAACGGTCCGACGCACCTCGGTGAAAGCTTACCTTATCTCCTAATACTCTTGTGCCCCAACCTCGATGTGACACGCAGAAAAACCCGATCCTCGACCTTGAACTCCAGAGGTCGTCTCCACTGATCAACATAAGACTTCTGTTGAGACTGTTCAGTAGCCATCCTCTTCTGAATCAACTCTATCAGCTCTGTGGTCTCCTGAACAAGATGAGGTCCCAACATAGCTGCCTCTGCTGCCTCCAGCCAAAATAAGGGTGATTGGAATGGCCTACCATACAAATCCTCATAAGGTTCCATCTGAATAGTTTATTTAAAACTATTATTGTAGGCCAACTCCACAAGAGGTACATGCTTCTCTCAAGAACCTCCAAAATCCAGGATGGATGCACGAAGCATGTCCTCAAGAACCTAAATCGTATGCTCAAACTGGCCATCTGTCTGGGGATGGTAAGTTGTACTCAGAAGTACCTGTGTAAAAAAATCCTTCAGAAGCCCCTGCCAGAACCGAGAAGTAAAACGTGCATCTCTGTCTGAAACAATGGAGTGTGTAACTCCATGTAAGCGCACAATCTCACGAATGTACAAACATCCCAACTCATAAACACTAAAGGTCTCCTTGATCAGAAAGAAGTGAGAAACCTTCGTGATTCTATCAATGACAACCCAAACTGCATCATTCCCTTCAGGCAACCTCGGTAAACCTGTCACAAAATCCATTGCGACATCATTCCACTTCCAATCGAGAATAAGAAACTATTGAAAAGGCCCTACTGGTCGTTGATGCTCCACCTTCACCTGATGACAGGTGGAACACTTCATGACAATACCAGCAACATCTTTCTTCATACCTAGACACCAATACTGATGGTGTAGATCACGATACATCTTGGTGACACCAGGATGAACTGCCCAAACCGAGGAATGAAAGTCCCACATCAGCTCCTCGCGTATGTCTTCCAGCACCCATACGCGCCCCTGGAAACTCAAGATCTCATCCTCGCCTATTGTCCATCCCAGAGTAGGGTCCTCTCATGACACACTCTCCCGTAGGACTAGTCCTTCTAGATCTGATAGCTTCCTCATTCTCACTCGATCAAGAAGAGTAGAGGTAACAGTCACAGAAGAAAGAAAATTCTTCCCTTGTCTATCATGCACCTCCAAATGCATCTTAGAGAACAGTTCCATAAGCTACCACTCACTACTATCCTCTTGAATTGCCTGTATTTGATTCATCCTACTCAATGCATCAGCCACTGTGTTTCCTTTCCCAAGCGTATAGGCAAGATCAAAGTCAAAGGACTAACGGTACTCAACCCACCTTCTATAACTCAAATTCAGATCACACTGAATGAAGATGTACTTGAGACTCTTTTGGTCGGTGAAAACCACAAAATGTTCTCCCAAAAGATAATGTCTCCAACAGCGCAAGGCATGGACAATGGAATCCAACTCGAGATCGTGCATTAGGTAATTCCTCTCATGTGGCCTCAACTGCCGAGACCCATATGCAACAAATCCTTCTCCCTACATAAGCACAGCTCCCAGCCTGATACCTAAAACATCACAATACACAAGATATCTCTTTCCCAGCTCTGGAAAAACTAGTATCGGTGCTAAATTCAACCTCCCTTTCAGCTCATGAAAGGCTGACTCACAAGAATCTGACCACAAGAACTTCGCACCCTTATTAGTCAGACTCATCAGTGGTGATTATAAGCAAGAAAATCTTGTAAAAACATCTGTAGGATCTATCCAGCCCTAGAAAACTCTATATCTCAAAGATTTTCTTCAGTTACTCCTAGGAAACAACTAATCTCACTTTCTCTGGGTTTAATGATACTCCTGTCTTTGAGATAAGATGACCTAAAAAGGGAATATAGTCCATATAAAAGTGGAATTTTGAGAGCTTAGCATATAATTGATGCTCTATCAGTGTACTAAAAATGATCTCAAGATGCGTAGAATGGTCATGTCAAGTGCCACCACCATGAAAGAATCCAAGTATGGATGGAACACTCAGTTCATCAATACCATGAAAATTTCAGGTGCGTTCATGAGACCGAACGACATAACCATATACTCGTATAGACCATAACTACTCTGAAAGGCTATGAAAGGTATATTTGATGGTCTAACATGCAACTGATGATAACCAGATCTCAAGTCAATCTTTGAGAACACCTGGGCTCCTTGAAGCTGATCAAAGAGACCATCAATATTTGGTAAGGGATATCGGTTCTTGACCATCAACTGGTTCAGCTTCCGATAATCCACACAAAGCATGAGGGTATCGTCTGCCTTCTTCGAAAATAGGATAGGCGAACCCCAAGGAGAAGTACTGGGTCGGATGAAACACTTTCCCTTCAACTCTTCCAACTGCTTCTTGAGCTCCTGTAACTCTGGTGCAGCCATCCTGTAAGGAGGAGTGGACACTAGTGCCGCTCCTGGCACAAGCTCAATATAAAAATCTACCTCCCGCTCTGGTGGAAAACCTGAAAAGTCTTCTGGGAAGACATCTCTAAAACAATCCACCACTAGAGTAAAGTCTAACTGTGAAGTCCCCTGGTCATCCAGATATAGAATTACAGTCTGAGTTGTAACTCCTCATAACCCATGATGCTCAGGTCCCTCTCTACTCGCCTGGACATCCCACTCGCCCTTATGAAAAAAAGATATTCCCTATGGTGATGTGAAACTCACCCTACGGTGATAGCAATCGATGACTGCCTAGAAGGGAACTAACCAGTCCATTCTGAGAATGACTTCATAGCCTGTCATCTCTAGGAAATATAGGTTCCATAAAAAGTGGCAGCCACCAACCACTAGATGGAACTCCATACAATAACGTATGCTCACCGTTATAGTCCTCATTAGAGTGTCTAGTTTTAAGATATTAGCAGAAGAAAAGATGCAGAGCCCAAGTATCTCCACAACCCCAATAGATATAAAGTTATAGGAATCCCCTATATCGAAAAGAGAAAAAGCTAACACTGAGGCAACTAAGATCATACATCGAACTGTAGAAGGTCTGAGATCCTGCTTCTATTGGATCTGCTCCACTGCAAAATTCTAGCCTATACCACATCCCTGTGACCCTGCCTGACCACTCTGACCTGATCCACCCTGATGTCGCTGAAAACCTGGTGATTGGATACCACGGTCATGACCTCCAGCTCAACATGAATGGCCGGAAGAACTACAGTTTGCAGACTGGTGAGAAACTGGTGGTGATGCTCCTGAACGAGGAGTCATAGAAGAACCCTTGTCACCAGCTGCTGGTGAGAAGATCTGACATAAGCACTGAAGATGACCCATCTTGCCGCAAGATCAGCACTCCACCGGGTCTCTCGAGCAATGTGGCCTCATATTCTCACTCCTACCACACTGGTAGCATACCACCTAGCTCCCAGAAGATGCATCCCACCTACTCTGATCTCCCCGTGAAATATCCCTACGGGTCTTCCTGCTATCAGCTGGAGGAGCACTAACTCTGGATGCCAAACCATCCTGGCTCACAGATCCATAATCCCCCATATTGCGCTTTGTGATTAGCACTTGGATGAATATAGAAGAGATAGAAGTCAACCTTAATATATTAACCTGCGATCGGAAGTCGTGCCTTAGAACATCCTCGAACATCCTTGTAAGGAACAACTCATCACCTCCTGGAATAGGCGTGAAACCCTGCAGCTCTGTGAAGAGATAGGAATAATCCATAACATAAAGAGTACCTTGCTCCAAACTCATGAAAACTCAAGCTCGATCAGCCTTTAAGGTAACCATATAGAAGTAATCATAGAAGATACACTGAAACTCATCCCAAGTCATGTTCTGCTGGCATCCTGCCTGTGAGATCACATCCCACCACCTCTTGGAGGAGTCTCGAATCATGTAGGTAGCGAGCTTCACCCTCCTCTTTGGAGGTATCTCCAGATTCTTGAAGATCATTAGTGTGGATTCCAGCCATGACTCTACAGCCTGGGGTCCTCCATCCCCTGAGAAGGTGGCAGGATGTTGCTGCTAAAAGATCCTCGTCAATTCTACCATCAATGGGGCAGGAGGCAGCGCTCCCTGGAAGGTCTGCATCATCCTCATAAATCCCTCTGTGAATTGTGTATTGGAACCTGTGTTAGGTATAACTGATGGTTCCAAGACGGGCAGAACTGGAAGATCTTCTGGCTATCCCTAATCAGCCATATCTGGTGTCTAATCATCACCTTATAATTGGCATACAACTGGAGGACGTCTCGATGGCATGAATCTTCAAGTTCAAGTGCACACCTTAGATTAAGATCATCAAGGACAAAGAACTGGAAACATAATAAGTGAACAGTAGAAAGAAAACATTCAAGTTTTACAAAACAAGACTACCCGACCTGTATAATAACTACACGACGTGTTCCCTTAAGTCTTTCACATGGGTGCGTACTTCTGCCAGAACTGGTCATGTAACACCCCAAACACACGACATGTTATTCTTACACATGGCATGTACTTGAATTTTCATCCCCTTCCCGAGTCTTTCTACACAACTAAGCCACACATCTCCCCTTAGAACAAGTTTACATGGTGTGATTGTTCCAGACACAGCATGTACTAGATGAGCTTCACTGACCCGTGTTGTTCGTGACATGGCTGGGTACTCAACTGACACTACACAATGTCTTCCAAATGGACAGGTTGTGTACTAGAAAAGATAACACTGACCCGTGTTGTTAGTCACACGGGTAGATGCAGGGTCAACCCTACACGGCATGTACAACTGGTACACGACGTGTTCCCATAAGAATTTATCTATCTCGTGCCTCTGCCCACATTGACTATGACACGATTAGAGACTACATAGCATGTACATAAAGTACATGGTGTATACCTAAGAAAAGCAGTTTCTTCCCGAACAAAAGAAGATAGGGCATGTAGTCAAAACTATACGGCGTGTATTCTGGGTTTTTCTGAACAGTAAGCCTCAAAAACTACTCTGGAGCCCAGAAAACACTGAAACAAACATCAAAGTGCCAAATTTTGATCTGTGAGGGCCAATACTCCCCACGAATCAATGTTTTTCATCTTATACATGTTATAAAAAGCAAAATAGGGCAATGATCCACTAAATTCTGATCCATGAGGGCCCATAACACCTCAAGAACTAAAGTTTGTCCTTCATTCAAACAAAACCATACACAAAAAATACCCTATCAAATAGCATGTATTTTTATCATGAAAAATATCACAACAACATTCATATCTTGCAAAACACCTATCACAACAACATGAAATTGATAATGCACCCTATTTGGCATGGCTAGAATGCATGACATGTGATCCCTAGAAGTGCCTATATGATGCATGAGATGGCATACCCTCATCTCATCGGGTTGCAATAGAAATAGAACCTCAATAACATCAAAAATAATAGTAAAAATAATGTGAATCACTCAAGGTGAAATCAAATCAACTATAATAATTTCAAAAACAAGAAAAATTGAAATTAAACGAGGTAGATTGGTTTTTCCCTGTACACGGATTAGCTACTCCCGGGCGCAACTTATTACCAAGTACCAATTCTGTCCTATCACTAGCAATAGGCTTCAAACAGTAAGTCAAGAAGAAAAGAATTCATCTGATACCACTTTGTAACGTCCTGGTTCCAGAAGCCACCCAGAGGTGCCCCGTACTCGGTTGGTCACATGGCCTCAAGAGCATTCCCTCTAACGCTAGAGGCTGCTGACTAAAAGAAATGGCCTTGGGTGTGTTGTTGGGGAAACTATGCCTTCATTGGAAGAGTAACAAAGAAAAATAGAAAAAACATATAACAATAGAAGTAGTAATAATCCATACAAAAGTAAACATTAGAAGTTTGAAGAAATAAAAAGCTGGAGTGTATATATATAAAAATGATGCATGGAACATATTCCTAGGAAAAAATAAAAACACATCACAATGCAATAATACTAAACAATACTAATCCAAAGTACAAAAGAAAACAGAAAAACAGCTCCCCAGCATCGCAAGCCTCAGCTTGGTCCCATGCTCTCCATCTCCACAGCATATCAAGTACCTGAAGTAGAAGGGCGCTTGCCCTTATCTATACCTGCAACAATATAATTTGTTTGGGCCCAAATGCATAGCTCAAATAGGGTGTGAGACTAAATCCTAGTAGGCAATCACCACAAGATCTATGCCTAACAGTCAGTGAATATATGGTAGGTAATAAACAAAATAAAGTAGTAAACAAGGAAGTACTCAACAATAACCAGTCCTATAGTTGCAATGCAATCAGTTCTATACATCAACAATAGAAAATAAGCAGGTAACCCTATGGGTAGTACTCTCACCCTAACCCCTATGGTTCAATCAAAACAAGGATACTACAGAGACTCTCTGAGGAATCTCTCTCAGTCAATTCCCCTTATAGTCCCAAGTGTTTAAAGACTCTCTGAGGAAGCTCACAAGGTCAATTCTTCTTATAGCCCCAAGAGGTCAAAGACTCACTGAGGAAGATCACTCGGTCAATTCCCCTTATAGTCTAAAATGGTTCAAATACTCTCTAAGGAGGATCACTCGGTCAATTCCCCTTATAGCCTTCTACACCAGGTTCTCATGGACTTATGTAAGTTAACGAGTATAAAAATGCAATACAACCCAAGTAAACCTCAAAAACTACTTGGCTAATCAGTCTACAGCATATAAATCATGTCAGAAAACAACACTCCACCCTACAACACTAGGAATGGGAAAACAGGCAAGGCGTCCAAAAAGGTTTAGTAGGACTAAATGGTCGTAAACAGAACATGCATGGGAAACCACATCCAAAACATATCAATCAACCCTATTCATATCCAAATAACCTCTACTCAAGCATATAATCAGGGCAGGAAATTAACAGGGGTAAAATGGTAAACACACAATACCCCGTTCAAGGGTATTAGGTAAAATTGCACATAATAATCAAAGACTTTAAACAGAAAGGCACTAACCACCAACATTTGGGGTTCCAGTGAAATCGACCCACAAACAACTGCACCCCAATCTGGGAAAACGCTTCACAAAAATTGCTCTAAATCTCCTTTCATATGATCCAAAGCCTTAAAATCAACACCCAAGGAAACCCCAGCACTATATATACATGAAACATATGTAGATCTAGAAAACCGAGAGAGAGGGAAGAGAAGACCTAGAGAAAACTAAAGAGAAACCAATAGTAGAAACTTACTCGAGAATAACCGAATTCAATCCAACAAGAAACCCCTTCTATTTTCTCTCAAAACAAGTGGGAGAGCACCTTCAACCTTTGAGAACCCAAAATCCCGAGTGAGGCTCGAGTGGGAGAGAGTTTTTAGTGAAATAAGGCACCCTCAAGGGACCATGGATTTAAAAACCGTATTTTTAAGTGGTCGCATGGTTAGTACGCATGGTTTGGAAAATCGTACGCAAACCGTGCACACACCAATGCCTCGAGAGGAGGGGTCCACACGGTTTCCTCGCATGGTTTGGAAAACCATGTGCAGGCCATGCGAATCCTAATGTCTCCTCCTGCACGGTTTCCTGGAGAACCCGTATGGTTTCCCCTAACCGTGCTCAAACCGAGCTCCCTAATAAAAGCCTCCAAACTTATTCAAAACCATTCCAAACACTCCCAACCTCTTCCCAACTCAATCCATTCACATTAAAAACATAAAAAGGTAACCAGACCAACTCATAAAGTACATGGTGTGTACTTCAAAATTTTCCAAAAAATCCTCTTTCTCAAAAACGACCAGAAAAGGAAAACATACCTGAAAAGGAAGATCCAGGTTCTTAGATACTTATTTCATTATATGAATTTGTAAGTAAACACTTCAAACAAGTAATTATATAAAGATACTAAATTGATTTATTGGGAGGTTTGGTTCCTATTCTTGATAATGAATCACATTTGGATTTTTCAAAAATTTTATATCATGATGTCCCACATTTATGACATTCTAATAAACTTTAATATTCCTACAAATACATAATATAATGGTTTGGATAACCATGTATCTTTTTATACCCCAATCTCATTGGGCATAATATTTTTTCCCTCAAAATTTCAATCTAGAAGAACATTTCCTTCTGGTAGTATCTCATTTAAAATTTCAAGCAATTCAGTGAATCTTTTATCACTCCAACCATTTCTTACTCTCAAGTTAACTAATCTCATCACTGTTGACAACATAGTAAATTTAGTGTAAAATCGGAATAATGGTTTCTCATTATCCCTGTAAAATAATTCAACACTTGTTTTTTTCAATGGTTTCAATATCGACATCATGAATTAATTCTTCAAGATGATCCTCAATCTCATGTTGAACATCTTCTTCATCATTAAATACTTGTTTTTTGTTTCGAATATAGGATCTAACATGTATTATTATGATTAAAACCATGGAAAATCATATGGTATTTGATTTATTTATACCAAATTTTATCATATTAAAACACTTCAAGCATGGAGAAAAATTCACATCTTTTTTTCAATATTTCATTTTTAAAATACCTAGAAATTTTCAACACCTTTCTCATATTCACTTCTAGTTCTCTAAGTATTTATCCAATTATGATCCATTAATTACCTAAAGTTGAAATATAATATACAAATATAATAAAACATAAAAATATTTAAATATATATATATAAATAGATAAATTTAAAACATATAAACATACATAAATTTATAATAAATAATTTATATATGGAAAAAATTATAACTAAAATAAAAATTTTAATAAAAAACAATTTATAACCATAATTAATTGTAATAAAAAAAATAATTATTAATAAAAAATATGAAAAAAGATGATTTAAACCACAAAAAAATTATAATGGTATATAATTTATAAATAAAAAAATTATAAATACAAATAGTTACAACCAAAAACAAATTATACACATAATTTATGATCACAAATAATTTATAATCAAAAACATTATAAACATAAACTAACTGTAAAAAATATATATATATGCACATATATATAAATGGATTGATTCAATCTATAATTAAAAAATAATTAATTAATATTTCAAAAAATAACTTACAAAATATGGATACTAATGATGAAAAATGGATATTGAAGTATGATGATGATAAAACTCTAATGAGAAAAATGTAATGAAACTTTGGTGCTTTGAGTTCAGTTGAGGGTGGTGTAATAAGGGTGAATGATAAAATATTGAGTACAAATGTTTTCAAAAAATAAGTAGAAATTTGATCAAACAAAAAATTCATAGTGTGGTTAGGAGTTAAGGTGATTAGGGTTTTAGTGGATCGAATTCAGTCAAGGGCAGTAGAAAAAGAGAAAATGGTGCAGGATTGAGGAGAATCAATGAAAAAAGAAGTTTGAAAAATAAAAAAAACAAATAAGATCGAGCATGGGTGGAGTTTTATCTCAAGTTGAGCAAATGAGGGTTTTAAAAAGAGGGCATTTAAAAATGAGTACAATTCATGTGCATTAGATTTTTTAAAATATTTTAACATCACTTATGCAATAATTAATATTAAAAGTCATTATAAATAATTTTTATGCTTTTTTGACCATAAATAATGTTAAAATCATTCTCTTGATTCTATTAACATCCGTTATTTGAAAATCAATTGTAAAACTATGATGCCAATTATTCTTTTTATACTAGTGGCATTAACCCTTGACTAACTTATTACGCAATAAAATGGTTAATATGATCAAAGTTTCTACCCCATCACAAAATCTCATGATGGATTATTACCATAAATCCATGGTTAATTCATGATATTTTTCAAATTTAATGGAATATAATTCATCATCATGTTATCAAGTTGTTATATAGAAAATAATTCTCCCAACTCATAGAGTAAAATTTGGTTCTCCATTATCAATATTTCATTTTATTTAGGAGATCAAAAGACTCACTCAGTGGTTAGTTGTGAGATTGTAATAAAATCATCATTCAATATCATAAAATGGTAATAAATACTTTTAACAATAAATTAAAAAATACCCCCTTTGTTTCTATCCATAAATGTTTCCTCAGGAGCTCTTGAAACTCATTTGGAAATCATATTGGACATGTTTGATTAGGTTTCACAAGATATCTTTTTGGTTTAATATCATATAGAAACCCATATTTTAGTGATCTAAAACCTTATAGTATTTAAAATAATATTTTTTAGGTGGTTTGTTGAGTCATTTTTTAAAATTTTTTGTTGCATAGTTTTAGTGATAATATATTAAAAATAATATATTATTTTTAGTCCATACATGTATTGGTGATTAATTAGAATTTTATTCTAAATATATCCTTAGATAGAAAAATTGGCATAGTGGTGGTGTCTTAATTAAGGGGTTTACCATATGAGTGATATAATATTTGTATGCACCTAGAGTCCCTAGGATTATACTATCACAAGTGGAATTAATTAATTAGATTGACCGATTTATTTATTAAATCTACTAAACCTTCAAATCCTATATTTATTTATAATTATCCTCTATTTCTAGGGATAGTGACCAAAAACTCTAGTTTGATAGAGAAGAATATATGGATATCATGGGGGTTCTAATGATATATAGAACTAGGGAATGAAATTATTTATCAAAAATAACCAATGAAGATAATATGGATGAAGTGATTTCCAAAATTTATCCAAAGATGAAGCCAAAGATCATTATTTTCAAATTCATTCCCATTTGTGATTCTGATCCTAGATAATTTATTCATTGATTTTCTTTGAGTGCAATTAAATTCCCCCAAAACAATATTAATATTACTATTGGATTTTTATTTCTTATCATATGGTCTGAGTTGTTAAATAATTATGCACCCAATGATCAATGGACATGATTTGAAATGACCACCATTAATTTCCTTCTCATGATTATTTTTTGACTTCCCTTTCTAATTATTTTCATATTCATGGTTGAACATCGCTATGGTTAGTGGTTCAATGAATCTTGGTTTGGATCTATTTGTAATCAATATTTGGGACCATAGGTGATGGATTTGGGTATGGTAGTGAAGATAAAGTCATACAAGAGGATCATTGAGTGATGATAGAACACTGGGATGTGTATTGGTGTTTCTTCTTTAAAACATAGTTATGGAGATCCAAGCTTTTCATACATAGTTATTATATCTTAATATATGAATATTCATTACATTACAAAAATAAATTCCTAAGGACACTAATATTTTAGTATATTTGGAAACATAGATACATAAACAATTGGATCATAAGTAAACTACACAATAACCCACTAAGTTCTTCATAAATATCTCTCATCTTATACATAACAGGCATAATACCTTTCAACATAACCTAGGGAAAGGAAACCAAAGAAAACGGTGAGCTCGGATGCTCTGTAAGGGTAAAAAATAAGATACGTAAACATAACATAAGAATAAGTGAATGGGAACATGAGAATAATGTCTGAAGATCATACCCTGTATATCAAAGATCATAAAATTGAGTCATTTCATAAAGATTAGCGGTTCATAATACATGAATCATAAAGGAATCAAAGAACATAGTCCTTGAGAGAATAACATTAGCATAAGACATGGAATTATGGAATACACATAAGAATAGAAAATCACATCCATAGTATTCAAGGATCACTTCTAAGGATATCATAGTGGTATGGGTTCACTCCCCAAACCATCATATTAGTCAAGGTTCACTCCCAATACCATCATAGTGGGAAAATTTCCTTAGTGAACTGAGGTCCCTCCCAAATCTTGTTTTGTTTTATCTCATGAGATAAAAATATTTACCCAATGGATTAGAGAGAGATATAGGTCTCACTAATCATATAATGAATATCATAAATATGTGTGTTGTAAGATCATAAAACATTAATCGTATCTTAACCCATAAAAAGATATGGTTTTCATAAACATTTCATCATATCATAACCTATGGAAAAGAGATAGGTTTCATAATCATTTCATCATATCATCATATCATAACATATAGAAAAATAATGGGTTTCATGAAAATATTTTCAACATAATCATGAATATAAACCATCCAAATAATCAATAATTATGATTTCATTGGATCATATACTCAATAATACTTAAATAACATGAAATTTTGGGGTTGTTGATGAATAGAAATACCTTTAAAACATTATTGAAGAAAATATCCTTACTTTGAAATAACATTTTCATTTAAAATTTTAACAATAATTATGGAAAAAAATTATTTGAAAATAAGATTGAAACATATTAAGTAATATTCAAATAATGTAGTGTTCATGATAGATGAAAATTCCATACATGATGTATTCCTCAAATTATAGATTCCCTTTAAATTGTCGAAAGAAAGTAAAAAGGACCTCATTTGAAAAATAACAAGAAGATTCTTTTTAGAGATTTTTTTAAAAAATTAAAAAATGGGTAATTTTTTTAAACAATCATTGGATAATAGGAAAATATTTCTTTAAAAAAAATTCAGAATTTATGGAGGAAAAATATTTTCAACTGATGAGAGAAAAAAAGACGATTTTTCTTAAAAAAATATTTAAAACTCTTGATTACATAAAGAGAAAAAAATGAAGGGAACAAATTTATTCCCATAAAATAAATATAGTATAAGAATATTCATGAGAATTATTGATTTATGTATCATAATATTTCATCATTTGAAGCATAATCATAAATAATCTTGATAAATAATGAGATTTTAACGTAAAATATTTACCACATTGTAAACTTTGAATCATAAGACCCATGAAGAAATAACATTAAATATAACTTAAAATATCATGATAAAAGATAAATTAATGATATTACATGTAAATGGGTCTTTATATATACCAAATTAAATAATATAGGTTCATAACATGACATTTTTCTCAAAGAAGGAAAATTGAGACAAAAAATCCCTTAAGTCTTGGATTTATTCACACACATTTGAAACTCCTGTATAATTACTATAATTTTATTATAAATATTTACCATAATCATACAAAAACTTATAAAATCATATATTATCCTTTTAAAACTTCTTATCACCCATTTTTTAATAATATTTTATCATTACTACTGTTTCGGCTATTAATTGCTTAGTTTTCACGTGTGTGTTTTGTCATGAAAGTTATAGATCTTGAACATATGAAAGTTATAGATCTTGAAAATATGAAAGAGTTAAATCATATTAAGAATTTAAATAATGTTATAAATATCATATATATATATATATATGTATCATATGTATTCATTTAATCTGTACTTATTACCATCCAACTAAAATGGAAATGAAAAACACATCACATCGGTTCGTGAGGCAGTAATCCTCTATACACATGAGCGATGTTATTATTCCTCATTTGAAGGAATAAGATATGGATATAGGTAATGATATTAAAATAACAACATATAATTATATTTAAGATACACATTTTATTATATTATCATGATTTAATAATAATTTAATGAGGTGGAGGAAGAAATAAAATAAAAACACTCATTGAAAAATGTTACCTTCCTTCGGACAACTTATTTTGGTTTGCACTGAAATCCTTCCTTGGTTGGATTTATATCCAAAAAATATTATAGGTTTATGGTAGTGAAGTATATAAGGTATTTGGGAATTTATTGGCAAAACCAAATGGTTTTTTAAAGTGTTAAGAGGATAGGAGATGGGGTGGCTTTTATAATTGAGGTGAGTGGCACACTTGTAATTTTTGAAAAGTGTGAATTCCACCAACATATATTTCATGTCAAAAGGATCCGGTAATGAAAAAATATTGATCCTAGAAGTAATAATGTCTAAATATGTCCATATAATCTGTTTTCAATAAGTTTCTTGGTCATTTTACCGCTTATCTTTTAGGTTTAACCCCTAGTAAACTCATTTTCACCTTAAATGTGGTAAATAATTTTTACTTTTTCATTATTCATTATGGTAAAAAATTAAGTTCAAATTATTAGATAATATAAACTATTATTATTAAAAATATTTAATACATTTTTTCTAAATCAACTCTCATAAGTGTAAATTTTTTATTTATAATTAATCGCGTAGATGCAACGATAAGTCAGGTTTTCAAAGAGAAAATGTTCAAAAGTTTAAAATGTTTATATATAAAAAATAAATATGTTATTGATTAAAATTACCTAAATTAGATTAATAAATATATAATTGAACTAATTTTTCTTTTAAAATAGTATTAAAACAATTTTTATGTTTTTAAAAGCATTAAAATAAATGAAAATTCATAATAAAAACCAGTATTTTTCACTATTCAATAAAAAAATTATATTTTTTGAGAAATATCAAAAATTCATCGAAAGATAATTTAAATGTGATGATATAAAAAATGAAGTCTATTTTTTAAAATTAATTTAATAAAATTTCCAAAAATTAATCTTAAAATAAGTGCATAAAAATGCGAGGTAACTATTTTTTAGAAAAATATCATTTTTTATTATTAATTTATAACCAATAAATTAATTTGATAAATGTGTAAACCATGAATTTTTAAAATTTAGTTAATTCTATTCATATCCATCATTCCAATGTCTAAGAGAGAATTATCATATATAAACAGTAATATTAAAAGTACGTTTTTGTTCGGTAAAGCTCAGTCATGCATGTAGCACAATCTATCGAAGAAACTCATTGTTGCATATAATGCATGATATCATAGAAATTATATTTATTTTAAAAAATTATTTCATAAAATATCAGTTTGTTAAATTATACCCTATCAAAATGAATTTCACCTTCAAATTTTTTTCACTCTGCTCAAAACAATTGTGGATACTTCTACCTCGTCACATATTCAAGATCCCACATAGCTTCCTAAAACTAGTGATTTCACCAAATAAACCTTTGAATAGGTGACTGGTCTTATTTTTTAAAACTTACTCTCTACAATCTAGAATCTCCACCAGCTTCTCCTCATAAGAAATATATTTCTCCAATGGTATGACCCCTAAGTTCATTACATGTTATGGATCAAGTATGTACTTCCTTTGGAGAGATATATGGAATGCATCATGGACTTGAGAGATATTTTTGTGGAAGCGCCAAAAGATAAGATACTATCCCTTTATGAACTAGAATTTATAAAGTGATAACAAACCTAAGGCTCATCTTCCCATTACTTCTAAATATCATAACATTCATTCAAGGAGAAATTCATTGAAACACCTTTCACTTACTTCAAATTCTAGATCACATCATTTGTGAACATTTTTCTTACCTTATATGTTGTTGAGTGGATCTAACCTTCTCTTCCATTTCTTTATCCATCTTAGGTCCCAATATCATTCTTTATCCAACTTCATTATATCATGTTAGATCTCTACACTTATTTCCATAAAGGCTTCATAAGAATCCATATGGATGCTCAAGTGAAACTATTGTTGAGAAAACTCAATTATAGTGATGTGTGATCCCATCCACCTTTCAAATCCATAGAACAAGATCTCATCATGTCCTATAGGGTTTGAATTGTTCTCTCAAACTGACCATCTATTTGGGTAAAATATGTAGTAATAAAACTTAAATACATATTTAGAGAATGATAAAGACTTTTTCAGAACTTAGAGGTAAACCTCAGATCTCATCTTGATACAATTGAGAGTTGTACTCCATGAAATCTTACCACTTAATTAATGTATATCTCGGTAAGCTATTCTAGATAGAAATATTCTCTAATAATGGTGAAATGTGCTGAATTCATAAGGTAATTTCTACTTCACATATAACATTATGCCTTTTATATGTTTTGCGGAGTCTAATGACAAAATCCATGGTGATGTTTTCCCATTTCCAATATGGTATGGGTAATGATTATTACATCCCCTTAGGATTTTTTCTCTCATCCTTAACTCACTGACATTCCAAGAACTGAGATAAAAACTCTTTAATATCTCTATTCAAGACATCCCACCCAAAATACTCTTTCAAATAATTATACATCTTTTTAATTCCAGGATGAATATAGAATGGAGAACTATGAGCCTCCTCTAATAGATCCTTCTTAAAATATGGTATAGATGGAACAAATACATGGTCCCTAAACCTTATCATTACATCATTATCAATTTTAAACTTAGGAACATCTCTCAACATCTTCTATAGCTTCACATATTCATTCAGTTCCTCTTTAATCTTCACATGGATAGATGGTTCAACACTCATTTGAGAAAGATAAGATATTTCCCCTTCCATTAATATTTAAAGATCCATCCTTTGAAAATATGGATATATTATATTTTTTTTATCTTTATCATAAATAATATTTCATTATACCTTTGACTCAAATAATCATCCACCTCTCTTCACTTTACTAGGGTGGTAATGTATCGACCAATCATAATCTATAATCAACTCCAACCATCTTCTATGGAGAATATTCAGCTCCTTATGAGTAAATATATAATTCAAAATTTTATGGTTAGTATATATCTCACACCTTTATCTATAAAGGTAATGTATCCATATCTTCAATGAAAAAATAACAGAAACTAACTCCAAATCATGGGTTGGGTAATTTTTCTCATGAACCTTCAATTGACCTAAGGCATAAGCTATGACCATATCATTATGCATGAGAATGCATCCAAACCCCTTCGTAGATGCATCTCTATAGATTAAATATCCATATATAATGTAGGGTGATGTAAGAATAGTTGAACTAACTAACCTTCTCTTTAGTTTCTAGAAATTTTCTTCGCATTCCTCTATCTAAAGGAACTTTTCACCCTTTCAAGTTGACTTAGTGAATTGATTAGATAGTTGTGAGAAATTTTCCATAATGAATTGATAATATCCATCCAAAGTAAGAAAAATTTGGATTTTATTCACCATTGTTGGTCTAGGACAACACTAAATTACTTCTATCTTTGATGGATCCATGAATATACCCTCTCCTGGTATTAAGTGACCTAAAAATGAAACCTTTTTTAGACAAAATTCACACTTCATAAATTTTTTATAAAACTTGCCTTTCCTTAGGGTTTGTAATACAATCCTCAAGTCATCATCATGATCTTCCTTTCTCATTAAATATATATGAATATCATCTATAAATACTACCAAAAATTGATCAAGGTAATCTATAAAGACTCTATTCATTAAATACATAAAGATGGTGGGGAATTTGTAAGACCAAATGGAATCACTATATATTCATAATTTCCATACCTTGTATAGATTTTTTTTCTTGGTTATATCCTCCTTATTAACTCTAAATTGATGATATAAAAAATGAATATCAATCTAGTAGAAGCATTGAGCTCTATGTAGTTGATCAAAAAATTCATAAATACAAGGTAGAGGATACTTGTTCTCGATTATGATATTTCTTAGTTCCTAATAATCAATGAAAAGTGGCATTGATCCAAATTTTCTCTTAACAAATAGAATAGGTACACCCCAAGGCGACACACTAGGATGAATGAATAACTTTTCAAGATTCTCCTGGAGTGTCTTCTTCAGTTCCTAAAACTCAATCATGGCTATTATATAGGGAGTCTTTGAAATTGGTGAGGCACCATGTATGAGGTCTATTTAGAACTCAACTTCATGATTTGGTGGAAGACTATGAAATTCCACTATAAAGACATCAAGAAAATTCTTCATGATAGGAATATCATATATTTTGCGTTTATCACCAACCATATGATATAAATATTCCCATTGAATAGGAATCAAGACCCATACAATGGATGCGATTTCCATTAGAAGTTCATATTTAACATCACACTGGTAAACAATTATAGGTTCATTTTTAATGTAAAATATAAATTTCCTTTCTTGGAAATTAATGTTGTCTTTATGTAGATAAATCCAATCCATTCTTAAGATAGCATCAAATTAAACTAGAGGGAGAATAAAAATATTTTTGGGAAGTAATTTCCCAAAAACATTAACCTGAGAAGATTAATAGACTTAAGATGTGATCATAATACCATTAGGGGTTTTTACTGCTAATTCAACATATAATAATTGTGGTGGGATCTTGATGCACTTAGAAAATTCTTTAGATATAAAATAATGGGTATATAAAGAGTCAAATAAAACATTAGAAGTTTTGGAGTGGATGATAAGTGTACCCTTCACAATGTCGTTATCATTCCCCTCATCAAAAATGTTGATCACATGATATTTCCATTTATCTCTTAGATTAATAGGTTTTTCTTATTGATCATCATCATTATCCATCGGGTTTTTGAACTAGTTATCATAATGCACATTCTCCTTAAACTTGAATCACTAAAGTGTGCATGGTGTATTCTATGTAGCTCTCTCTCTATTCACGTCATTGGATATCATTTTCCCACCACTTCGGTAGTTGATTTCATGATGACCATCCTTACCACACTGAAAACATTTTTTAGCCCCCTTTAAGACAATTTCCTCAATGTTTCTTTCCATATTTTGAGCATGTATGATGGATCATCTTCTTCTCTCCATGATTTTTAGAGTTTCCCTTGAATTCTATTTTCCTCTTCTTATCAAAACCATGCAATCAATGCATAACTCTAACATCCATTTCTGCCTTGATGGTACATCAGATGATTTATTCATAGCTACTAAAGTATCTTATGGCTAATTCCATTTAGAGAATTTTATTTAATTAACTATATAATTTATCAACCTTACTTTCAGGTTTGATGATAAAACCCTAAGTGTACCTCATAATTTTTGTAAAATTTTCTTCATATGTACCAACAAATTCAACTTATTTTTTCTTGTAATTGAGGGAATCCATCTCTATTTTCATATGAAGGATACAAGGAAAGTACTTATTGAAAAATAATATCTTTAACTCATCCCAATTCATGGATTCAATTTCATCATGTTTCTTTGTATTATTGATAAGAGTCCACCATTGATCTTATTCACCTTCCAAATAATAAACATCCAAAATGAATTTATAATGTTCCAAACACTAGATAAAGTAAAAAATATTTTCAATGGTGTTGATCTATTTCTCATCCACTAATGGATTATAATACCCATTGAAATAAGGTGTATATTTTCTCATAAAGGACTCAATAGAATGTTTTTCCCTTCATCGCTCATTTGGAAGTCCAACATGATTCAAATCTTGAGAAATTTGTGCGATCGTGGAAATTATATTTTTCATTCTAGATACCATAGAATTCAATTTCTTATAAGTTAAATTGTTGCAATATTTATCATATTCATCATTAACATGATTTCCCTGGGTTCCAAACATTGACAAAACCCAAAAAAATATTGTGAGTAACACTAATCATAGTGGAAAACCCCATAATCATGAAAAGGAAAACTCTTATAACATTTCAATCTATGACGCCTTCATTTTAAACAATTTAATTCATAATTATCATCTATTCGACCTTTTCATTATGGTTCATAAATATTTTGTTAATTTCCAATGTATATCCCCTGGGAGGGTCAAATAAGGTGTGTAGCAAGTCCCATTTTCATGCACTGGGTGATGATTGAGTCTAACACAATGTTCCATTTTTCGAGTTGTTACAACCAGGTACCTATGTGCCCGAGCCACATCCAATTTTAGTATCCTTATAGGGATTACTTGGAAACCACCCACTCCATCCTTCACCAAAATTCTAGGATGTTTTACTATACATTGACTTGTCCTTATACTTATCTATAGAGATATCCTTAGGTATCTCGCTAAAGTTTTCTCATTCTAGTTTCCAAAGGATAACTAAAAATATCCTCTAATACCAATTATGGTGACCTTGGATTTTCATACATATATATTACATCTTAATATATGGATATTCATTACATTACACAAATACATTCCTAAGGATCATAATAGTTTAGTTTATTTGGAAATAGGGATACATAAAAAACTAGACCATAAGTGAACTAAAATATTCCCCACTAAGTTCTTCATAACTAGAACACTTCTTAGACATATCATACATAATATCTCGCATCATAACATGGGTAAAGGAAATATAAGAAAAGGGTGAGATCAAATGCTTAGTAAGGGTAAAAAAGAGAGATACGTAAACATAACATAAGGGTAAAGGTGTGAGAACATGAGAATAACATTTGAAAATCATACCCTGCAAATCAAAGATCATAAACTTAAGTTAGGGAATAATGGTTGGTAGTTTATAAGTCATAAATCATAAAGTAATCAAAGAATATAATCAATGATAGCATAACATTAGCATAAGACGTGGAATTGTGGCATACACAAAAGCATAGAAAATCACTTCCATAATAGTTAAGTCTCACTATCAAGGATATTATAGTGGAATGGGTTCACTCCCCAAACCACCATACTAGTCAAGGTTCACTCCCAAGACTATCATAATGGAAAAATTCCCTTTTTATACTAAGGTCACTCCCCATTCCAGTCAACTCTATCTCACGAGATATAAATCTTTACCTAATACATTGGAGGGAGATATAGGTCCCAACCATCACATAATGAAAATAATACATATGTGTTCCATAAAATCATTAATCATTAATTATATCAAAACCCATAAAAAAGATATGGATTTCATAAACATTTCATCATATCATAACCAGTGTAAAATATAAAGGTTTAATTATCATTTCATCATTTCATTATAGTATATCCCATGGAAAAGGAATAAGTTTCCTGAACATATTTTCATCATAATCATGAACATAAACAACATAGTGAATGAATAAGGGTGGTATCATCAGATCATATACTCAATAAAACTTAATTAACACAAAATGTTGTTATCGTTGATGAATATATTTACCTTTAAAACATTCTTGAGGAAAATATCATTTCTTTAAAATCATTTTTTCCTTTAAAAATTTATCAATCATTAAGGAAAATATTTTCTTTGAAAATAACCTTGAAAGTTATAAATGAATATTTAAATAATTTAGTGGTATTGAAGGTTTAAAATTTCATAAATAATGTATGTGTTAAAATAAATATTCATTTTACATTGTCGATAGAAAGTTAAAGGAGCCTAGTTCAGAAAATGATAAGAAGATTACATTTAGAAAGTTTTGTAAAAAGTTAAACATGGGTAAAAATGTATCTAAACAGACATTGAATAATATTAAAAATTATATTTAAAACATTTTTAGAAATCATATAGGAAAAAAATAGATTGAAGAGAGAAATAAAGACCATTTTTCTTAAAAACATCATTTTGAACTCTTGAGTACATAAAGAGAGTAAAATGAAGGTAAAACATGTATTCTCATGTAATAACCATATTATAATAATATTCATGATAATTATTGAGTGATACATCATAATATTTCATTATTGGAATCATAATCATAGAAATTCCTTATAAATGATGATATCGAAATGTAAAATCTTTACCACTTTGGTAACTTTGAATTGTAATCCCTATGAAGGAATAACATTAAATGAAACTTAAAATGTCATAAGAATAAATTAATTCATGATATTTAATTTAAAAGGGGATATATAAACACCTCATTAAAGAAGATAGGTTCATAACATAACATATATCTCAAATAATGCAAATTGAGATAAAAATTCTCTTACCTTATGTCTTGACTTTCTTTACACACGATCAAACTTATTTTATAATAAATATAAGTTTATTATAAATATCTAAAATAATAATATACATACTTAAAATATCATATATGATTATTTTTTAACATCTTATCACCCATTTTTTAATAATATTTAATTATTACTACTATTTCGGGAGTTAACTTTCTGGTTTTCACATGTTTGTTTTCTCATGAAAGTTCTGGATCTTGAACTTAATACACAACTAAATCATCTCCATAATGTAAATAATGTTATAAATATCATATATATATCATATATATTCATTTAATCTATACTTATTACCATCCAACTAAAATATAAATGAAAAAATGCATCACATCGGTTCACGAGACGGTAGTCCACTGTACGCACGAGCAACATTATCATTCCCCATTTTAGGGAATAAGATATGGATATATGAAATTATATTAATATAAAAACATATATTTATATTTAATATGATGAATTTATTATATTATCATGATCTAATAATAATTTAAGGAGGTGTAAGAAGAAATAAAATAAAATCACTTGTTGAAAAATGTTACCTTCCATCAGACAACATCTTTTTGTTTTCACCAAAATCCTTCCTTGGTTGGATTTATGTCCAAAACAAAGAATATATGTTTATGGGATTGAATTATATAATGTATTTTGGTGGTTCATTTCCTTACCAAATAGTTTTTAATGTGTGAAGAGTAGAGTATGGGGGCGGCCTTTTATAAATGAGGTGAGGGGCACACTTGTAATTTTTGAAAAGAGTGAATTCCACCCACATTTGTTTCAGGAAAAAAGGATCCAATAATATAAAAATATTTATAAAATAAGTTATATGGTCTAAATATAGACATAAAATGGGTTTTGTATAAGTTTTTGGGTCATTTTATCCCTTATCTTTTAAATTTAACCCCACGGTAAACTCATTTTCACTATAACTGTGGTAAATAATTTATATTGTTTTCACTATTAATTAAGGTCAAAAATTAATTTTTACTTATTATATAATATAAATTACTTTTATTCCAAAAATGGAATACAATTTTCCAAATTCAATTAACAAAATTGTTAAATTTTAATTTATAGTTAATCTCACAGACGCAACGAGAATACATGTTTTCAAAGAGAAAATATTCAAAAGTTTAAAATGTTTTTATATGAAAATTTATTATGTAATCGATTTAAAGGATAGAAATTGGATTATAAAATATATAATTTTACTAATTTTACTTTTAATACAATCTTAAAACAATTTTTATATCTTTAAAATCTTAAAAAGAAATGAAAATTCTTAATAAAAAACTAGTATTTTCCACTATTCACTAAAAAAACATTTCAGAAAATTATCAAAAATTCATTATAAGATAATTTCAATGTTCTAATTTTAAAAATTAATTTTATTTTCTCAAATTAATTAAATAAAATTTTCAAAAAATTAGTTGAAAATAAGTTTGCAAAAATGTGATGAAACTACTTTTTTGAAAAATACAGTTTTTCAGAAAATATTCCCTTTATTTTCAACTGGATTTTATTTTCCTTTATAATTAATTTAGAAAAAATGAATTAATTTTATAAATTTGAAACCATATATTTTTATAATTTATTTAATCATATTCATACTCTCCATTCCAACATCTAGGCGATAATTGTCATATTTAAATAATAATTTTAGTAGTATATTGTTGTCCGATAAAGCTTGATCATGTGTGTAGTATAATCTATAAAAGAAACACATTGTTTAATGTAATACAAGATATCATAGAAATTATTTTTATTTAAAAAATATTCCATAAAATCTCAGGTTGTTACAACAGTGGTGAATAAGGCATTGAGGTTATGAGAGAATAAATTCAGATCCCTTTTTTCTAGTGAAGGATGGTTGAAAAGAAACCAATAGTGGTGAAATTAAATGGGATGGAGACTTTGGTTTTGTTTGAGGATTGATTGGAGGTCATAATTCTAATGAAAATTCTATTCTAGTCATTCCATAGTTTTTGTTCATGAAGATGTGATCACACAATGTCTGATCCAATGTCAAAAACTATGTATTACCTAGGAAAAAATGAATAAGTTTTATAGTAAGTTAAGTATTACACAATGTGCATCCTTGGTACACATGTTGTGTATCCCTAATCTAAATGTATTTGTGTGTACAAGGATTATACACCAAGGTGGTCATCTGACCACGCATGAACTGTGGGTCAAGACCATAGGTTATTTACCCTTAGTCACACACAACTCAGCCTCCCTGGAAATACATGATGATTGATATGGATGGGCTTAAACACCATGTTCCCTCACTAAGAAACATTATGTAGTCTATGCACGAGTGATTTGAAATCCAATTCAAGTTCTTGATATTAAAGTGTGTACCCCTACTAGTCACACACATTGTGCACCCCATCACAAATGATGTGTAAGTCGACCCATATAATCTATATGGAGGGTGGTACATGACCAAGTTACCCTTGAGGGTATCACTCCATGTACCCCCATAGTACTATCATGTACTCTCCTAGCCTTAGTGTATTTTCATATTTCATTTCCAATTACTTAGATATGGTCACACAATTTATACATACTAAGTGTTTTTTCATATAGAACATGATGGTACACTTTTCTTCAAAATTGGAGGTGAGGCACGTGATGATACAAGAAATTTAGCTATGTAGCATAGATGATAGAGAATCATGTGAGACAATTAAAGCATCCATGGTCTTAGAAACTCCTCTCGTAACATGTGTATGATAGAGTGAAAATCCCCCACATGAGGGTTAGGAACTCCCCCACTCATGGAGTGTGGGTCCTCTATCCATGAAGTTGGGTTCTTCCTTATCTAATAATATTTGATGGGGTATGGTTCCTATATCAATTTTGGTTACTCACATGACCAAAATTTATTCTTTAATAAGTCATGAGTCCCACACTAAAATTTCTGAGAGGTGACTTGGGTTAAAAAGATAGATGATTCAGATTCATGGGATTCTTATTCGGCTGGTTCTTCTATAACTGGTCTATATAGATCTAGACTCTCTTCTATTTCATGGTTTCTTTCCTTTAATCATAACTATATTTTCATATTCTCTTACCCTCATACCTTATTGGTATTTTTATGACTATTACTATTAAATTTTCTTTATTATTTTTGGTGCATTCTACCATGTATGTATATACTCACCCTTGTATGGGAGTTTTTCCCATACAAGTTCTATCTTATACCGATGATGTATAGTTTGATAGAAACTTTGGTGGACCCATAGGTTTAAATAGAGGATAAAATTGGTTTTTAAATCTAGTTTACTATATAGATCCCTTCAAATCAATAATTTTAGGTCTGTTTCCTTTGTGATTGTTGGGTGTGTATTTTACTTATTACATTATGATTTATGCACTAGTTATTACTTTATGGATCTTAGCATTTGTTGTAATTATTTTATATTGTATTTGGTTTTATTTTTTTATCTTGTATTATTATTTCATGTGTGGAGATGTTTGTTTTGTATATGTGAATTATTTTATGGTATCTCTTCATGTGTGTTATATCTACTTAGTGTTAGTCATTGACCTCTTCTCTATTAGAGGAAGGCGTAGGGTGGCACACATAGAATACTACCAATTTAGGTGGGGTATCAGTGGAATGGGTCAGTCAGAGTGGTATTATAGCAGGTTTATCTTTGGGATGGAGTGGAGTTAGGTGGCATGTGAAATTATTTTTGGAATTTAGAGAAACATTTCAAAGGGTTTTTAATTTGTATTTTAGGATAGAGAACCATGTGTATGTGTATCGGCCAATATACCCATTTACTAGGACTCTGATAACATACTTATAGACTTTAAGATCTAAGGAAATTGTTATAGGGAATAAGTAAATGGTGCATGAATCATATAGGAATGGGTCATTGTTTTCCATGTCCTTCTTTATTCACCTCCCCAAATATGCCTTAATGAACATGGTTCATCGTATCAATTGTAAAATCTTTCCATAAATATAACCATATAAATTCACGAGGTCGGGTCATAATGTGTTTGTTATAGTTATTAATCCTCTCTTCATCGAACAATTGATAGATCAGGATTTTATACAATGACTAGATCATGTGATGCCCCTACCAGGCATACAAGGACTAGTACCTCTTCCCACTATGTAGTGAGAAGACCCACCTCCCATAGAGAAGTATGATATTCCTCTACATTATAAGAATTAAATTATTCTAGTGGTATAGGATGAGTATTCACATAGGATAAGTGAACATCATGAGTCCCAGTGATAGATACCACCTAGGTTCTAAGGAAAGCATATCCATTATGTGGGTGAGGATTGGATTACAATAGTGATTCAGGTGTTCTACCTTTTATATATTCCTAATAACCATGTGGTTGTGTATATACCTAGTATTCTCTATGGAATAGAGATTCACTATTAGACCTTGATCGTCTAGGAGCATGATGAGGCAACACTTTCATGGTTAGAGTTCAAGTGCCTTTTCCATGAAGAGTGACACCAGACTATGTTAAGTTCCATGCATATCCAAGAATGGATATAGCTTCAATAGGGTAGAAATTCTATTATAGAGTATGTGTTGAGGTTTGATGACTTTATGAGGTTCTATATCGACATGATTTATGATGTATTATTTTGATCAAGGAAGTTTTGAGCAATAATGGTTCTTAATTGACATGATTTATGGGACTAGGACCACACATGATATTCAATTTGGTGTTGTTCCCCTCTACAATTCCACCTACACTAGGGTTTGGGAGTGATCCATGGTGATCGAGAGTTTCTTGTTATTGGAATAGTAGGTAGCAGGTGACGTTGGAATCCATCCATAACAAGAGTCATTGGTCATAATGGGCTAATGATTGGCATCTATATCATGACATTGGAGGCATATGCATGTGCAGTACCAGTCCCATGGATCAATGACTCATGAGTCACATAGAGGATCTTATTGTCCAAGAAACAATATTTTTTATTCCTATAAGGGACAGGGTCATCTGGTTCATGAATTACTAAACTGATGTGAAATAGAGGGTGGTAAATCAATGGATGGGCCTCCATACTATAGGCAGTGACACATTCGAGGAACTCCCTAAGGTGGGTAGGGAGACCCTCAAGGAGGCGTCTATGGTAGGGGATCCAACGGTGAACCAGGAGGGAGCGTTGTAGGTGGAATTATCTATGATATAATTCCACCATTTCCTCCCCCAATAAACACATTCCAAGATTATAGATCTATGAATTAAAAATGCACCCATATGTAGTATATGGAGGGTTATGACTGGGAATCACCTGACACGATTTGAGGTACGATCTATATCTACTATAATTTTATCACATTCACTCTTATATACTAATGAGATTCATTATTTTGTTGTTTCAAATCTAGTTAGAGATATCAATATTCTATTATATCCCCTTCACTGACCAATACAGTTAGAGAATTATACTGTAAGAAACAACATGCTCAACCACATCTATTGGTGATGTGAAATTTCTCTTAGTTGAGAGAAGTTTTTATGGGACCTTATAGCAGCTACAATGAGGCCCTGTGATGTCATCCTTGGTATGGAATAGATATCCTCAATTTGTTCCTAGATATAATTATATCATTTAAGAGTGATGTAATTTTGAGTGAAAGGATCAACGTTTTCTTTCATAGGTGAGTGGGACCTTTAGTCGAGTCAAGCAGGGCATAAGCATGAAAATTTATAGTTGATCACCAATTATTTAGTGTGTTTTTTTCTATATGTATAATATGGTTCTAACAATCATATTACTATAATTTTGTAGGAGTACATATACATATTTCCAAATTATGTTCTATGATTTTCCACTAATCAATAGATCAAATTTTTCATTGATCTTAACCTTGGGACCACTTTGATATCTTTTTTTACCTATCATATATCTCAGATTGAGATTAAGGAAATAAATGTGTCATTGGAGGACCTTATAGAGAAGTGTTTTATCAGACCTAGTGTATCCCATGGATATCTCCAAGGTTTTTTTTCCAAGAAGTTAGATGGGAGCTCGAGCCATTGTATTTACTATCACCACCTGAACTAGGTGACGGTCAAGAAAAAGTACCATATTACAAAGATTTATGACCTCTTTGACCAGTTAAAGAGTGTGAAGTGGTTCTCAGAGAAAAATTTTAGTTTTGACTATCACCAATTTGGGGTCTATGAGGTGTATATCTTGAATATGAAATTCCAACGTTGTTATGACCATCACGAGTTTCTAGTGATTTCCTTTAGTGTGAAAAACAAAATGGCTATGTTTAGGGGCCTCATGAATTAGATATTTTATCTCTTCTTGGACCGGTTTGTACTGGCCTTTAATGATTTTATCCTTGTATATCTAGTATTTGAGGAAGAGAACATTGAACATCTCATAATTTTTTTTGGGCCTTTTTTAGGAGCACCGGTTATACAACAAGATCTCACAGTATCAATTTTGGATTCAAGAGGTCCAATTCTTAAGTAATTTCATATCAAGGGTAGATTATATTTGGACCTAATAAAGATTGAGGTGGTTATTTCTTTGGAGTCATCCAAGAGAGTGCTTGAGGTGCAAAGTTTCCTTGGATTAGTAGGGTCATGTTAGAGACTTATATTGAACTTATCTGGAATTCCAACTCCTACAACTTCCCTTACTAGAAATATGAAGCCTTTAATTTGGTTTTAATGATATTAAATAGCTTTTGAGGAGTTGAGGTAGTGGTGTTGGCCAAAGTTCCTATATAATTATAACTTTGAGATTGTCTATACTCTATGGAAGGGAAACATGGTGGATGATTCCCTTATCATGAAGTCTCAGGATTAATGGTTGTAAGATGCATCTAATAATCTAGCCTTAATGAAAATATCCTTAGTTTATGAAGGATATGTGGCCAATGTTTGATTGATGGTGGTGGCCCCAACACTTCTACAGTGTGTGAGGGAGGCCAAATTGAGAAACATTGATTGTGATATTTTTTATGACTGAATATCCTCAGGTGATGAACCAAATGGATATTATGATGGTGGGGAAAATTTCATCCACATTCAAGGATGAACACTGATTATAGTCACACTGTGTGAGGGGATTTTCATAGAGTTACATACTTTAAAGTTAGTAATATATCTAAGTTTGAAAAAGATGTACCAAAACCTCATGTTTCAGTTTTGGTGGCCAGGTATGAAGTAGATTATTACTGAGTTTATCTTGTGCTACCTCACCTATCAATATTTGAAGTAATATAATGGCCCCAAAAGTACAAGCACAACCCCTAGACATTCTAGAGTAGAATTTTGATGACATATAGATGGATTTTGTGATGGGGTTTCCATAATCAGTGAGAGTTCACAACACTATATCAGTGATCACAGACTAATTGACCAAACTGACCCACTTCCATCCTATTTGGGAGAAAATCATGATAGGGAACATGGTATACTTGTATATGTAATATATCATTTAATTTCATGGAGTTTTCTCATTTATCATTTTTGATCGAGAAACATGATTTTCATCCTAGATTTGGAGGAGCTTACATGAGGCATTCGAGACTCAGTTTCAAATGAGTACAACATTACACCCTCATATCGTTGGTCTAGAGGAGTGAACCATTTATGTTATCAAGGATATGTTGAGATATTTCATGTTATATTTTGTATAGAACTAGAAGGATCAATCTACTTTAGTACATTTCATGTATAAAAATAGATACCATTCCACTATTGGTATAACACATTTTGAGGCCCTGTATTGGAGACCCTATAGGTCAATATGATGTTGGAAACAAGTTTCAGAGATAATATTGATTTGGAAATAGCTAGTATGGTTGATGTATAAGAATGTGAAAGTGATCCAACAACATATGAGTACTGGTCAGAGCCATTAGAATCCATAAACAGACCGATGACATAGGTATTTGGAGTTTTAGTGGGGATATCATGTGTTCATGAAGGCCTTGCTATGATTTGGTTTATAGAGGTTTGGTCGACGGAGCAGGTTATCCTTAAGGCTCATTAAGTCATTCCAGATTCTGCATAGGGTGGAGGGTTTATCTCCTAGTATCATGATGGTAATATTCCCTAAATCTTTTATATATATATATATATATGATATATATAAGCAGATATACACATATATATATGATATATTTATAACATGTATATTTGATTTCATATAAATTATGATTTTAATGAATTGAGAATATTATTTTATGTGTATTAGAAACATAGACTAGTCTTACACCTAAGCTATCATTTAATAATACATTACAAGAGATTTAATACTAGAGTGATGTTTTCATTCATGAGATGAATTCACTGGTCATGGAATTTACTCAAGCATTATAAATGCACGAGTAAATGTAGTAGAAATAAAAGAGTGTATTAAATATGATATATATATATTATTATCATTCAATGGTAATGTTTTATGTGTTTTATTCGATAATGCGGAGTGGAAACTACCAAATATCCATATCTCTATTTTTCTTCTTCCTTTTCATGTTGATATGCTAGACTGTCATGGGAGAAAGAATAATATGCATATATGACATTTGATTAATTCAACCCATGGATACCTATAGAGGTGAGATTCTTTTATTTTCGGTATTTTTGATCTTTATCAAACTCATCATATGAAGATAAAAAGGTTGAAGTGTCTCTTATTTGTAATTTACACATGTTTTATAGTATTTTTTATTTCAGTATTTTTTTTGCAGTTTCATATTTCATGCAAGGATATTCTTGAATTTGGTTTCTAATTATCATGACTTGACCCATCAGGGCCTACTTTTCCAGTGATAGGACAAGTGTGACACCCCAATATCACCTCTAATAGGCCAGGGGCTAGAAAATAGTGCCAAGTAGGCATATCATACACATGGGAGACTTTATACTATGGTACCTATAAACATTCACACACATTCATCTCTATGAAACAATGTAGAGATAATAATACAACTGATACCAAAACACATGCATACATATATATCTCACAATCAGAGTATAGTATAAGTACTAGAAATTATAAAGGAAAAAATACAATCCCATAAAAAACTACAAAGGATTCCAACCTGCTAAGAAGGAGGGGACTTCCATCAAATGAAATAATTAGTGCACACCTTGATCCATCTAGCTCACTATACTCTGCCTTCTCCTAGACCTATTAGAAATCCATCAAAAGGCATATTGTCTGCATAAGAAACGACATGTTCAAATAGATACCATGTAGGGTTGTGTATAAAAATACCCAGTAGGAACCCTAAAACCAGAAAATAAAAGGGAGAAACTAAAAGGAAACAGTCTGCTCGAACCATAGCCAGAGGGTACAACAAACTCAGGTGGGAGAGAACAGGAGTCTCCATCTCCACATCTCGTCTATACATGACTATTAATCTCACCACCACATGGTATTTCCAAAAACATACATGAAAAACCGACAAGGAACATTATAATAACCTATATATACTCATTATAGACTCTAAGTCTCACGGTCTCAACCATACCGCAAGCTAAAGGATTCTAATCGAGCCTCAAAGGTATCACTCATCTGGGAGTACTCACTCCATGATCACTTCCATACCTTATGTCACTAATATGAGAGATATTACTCATATATTATCACTAAAATGATTCCACATCCCTTTCATTTCTAAAGGAATCCATCCAAGAGAATATTCTCATCGAGTATTTCGATAAATAAAGTCATGTTGGAACCCAATGGATCTTGATACTTAGATAGGATATTATACCCATGTCTCAAGGGGGACTCCAAGAACCCTACTAGAACTTAGGATATCTCATTAAATAGATATGGTACCACACCTAGGACCATTGGGGGCACACCACAAACCTAGTCTAGAAATCCATATATCTCAACACTCAGAGAGGATATCACACCTAGGACCACTAGGGGTACCGAAAACACAATATAAGATATAAAATATGATACATAGATAACGGATCACACCTAAGAAAACTAGGAGATACCACTAACCCAAAATTAAACACCCTTTAAGTATGGGATCATATACCTATGTAAGTGGGTCATGCCGATTCCACAAACCCCACTTAGGGAAGATGATGTGATAGAGGATCCCACCCAAGGCTTACTAGAGGGATAAAAAAAATATAAATGAAGCATTATCATAAAGTGGATCACAATCCTTTTTATTAGGATATAATTCCACACTATACCCTTAAAGGTATAAACCAAGGAAAATTATCGAACATGCATTGATCTATGAATCTCTAACAGAATCATCCCACAAGAATCACCTCACATCGCATCTCTCTCACCAAAACCATGGACACCATCATGTTATTCATGAAAAATACTCAAGATAGGACACTCACAGGCATCAATTTTACTCTTGAAGATAGATATTCACAAGAGAGAAGTCACTGAGGGGAGTACACAACATGAAAGTAAGTACACGACGTGTATATGTAGTTATATGGCATGTACCATTTCCTGATCATCTGGGTGTGTCCTATCCTACATGGATTTGTTGTACATGTGGGTATACATAGTGTGTACATGTAGTACATGGAATTTCTTACCCAACTCGGTCTATGACCATGTCCCTGTCCATGCCTGGGTCCTTGGTCATTCTTGTGTCATTGGTTGTGTACCTCCACATAGTCATGTCCTCTCACATAGGGTGTCTTCCCCAATCCTAGGCCACATAACAATGCAATGCTATATGAGATATAGTCCTTCTACAAATCATGTAATAAAAAAAATTCCACCTTCCCTAAATGTGAAGAACACATTTTGTGTTCCCCAAAACCACATTCCATGTGGTTGGAACTTCCAAATGGTAAATCCCTATAATTTTCCTAAAACACCCATTTTTTCTCATTTCCCCCCAGATTGACTCTCAGGGGATCCTCAGAAATCATAAAACTGATCTACAACCTTAAAAAATTCATCAAAAGGGGATCAATACATAAAAATAAAAATTTTATACCTCATGGAGAAACTTCGAAGCTTCAGGTCCAAAAGGACACTCGGAAACCAGTGCACCTCGATCTGGTGTCGATCTTCATCAAGGACTGAATCTGAAAATGCCTTCTCTCTCTCATGGTTCATTCATCACCATGATGGACCTTCCTCTCCTATAATTCTAAGTGTAAAATAAAAAAGGGAGGAGGGGTTAGTTTTATTAATTAAATTTGTTTAATTAATAAACCTATATTATTTAACACCCCTCTGATGGTCACCTTTTACCAGGAACCTGACACCAAAAAACTTTATGTTTCTTCTAGGGTAAAACTCATGTTTTGGATGCAACTACGGTCTCATATTTCCAGTCTAAGACTCCATTGATGATTTATTCCACATTTATAGGAATACTACATGCATGTTATGTAAAATATTTAATATTTTTAATATAATCACACTGAGGCTCTTTGGGCCCTAAAATTCCACATCGAATCAGTGCCCAGCCGTGGAAATATTCTAAGATATATTCCTAAGTCTTACACTAAAAAATAGAGTTATTGGAATCTCCTAAATTTTGATAATTTTCATCCTAAAAAGTAAAAAACTACTCATATGGGGGGGGGGACTGATCTCCCAACTAGGTTCCCCATATAAACAAGCTCTCTAGAAGGTTCTCATGCTTTCAACGAACACACACATTGGGGAACCACTTTTCCACAAAGGGTATTCACTAATCATTTCACAAACACTACCAGTAATCTCAAAGTGGAAACTCCACACTTAATATCCATCTCAATCTAGTTGACATTGTGAAACGATTCATGCACATCTCTCCTCGGTTGCGATAAGTGGAAAATACCAAGCACCTAGTCTAACTATGATCATGGGGTCCAACATTACACCACCTCTCTTGTAAGTACTCGACCCAAGTTTTCCACAACAGGTGCCTTATTTGATTACATTGGAATACATAAAAGGAATAAAAATCTCGAAAGGCCGAGTAGTTTAGTATTATTGGAAACAAGTTACATACATAAGTTTAACATTACAACTTGAAGTTAAAAACAATACTAAATTATTCCACTAGCAACATCATGTCTCCTAGATTATGCTTTCATATCATTCATAATTTACTTCTTCATGTCCTGAGAAAAATGAAACATAAGAAAGGGGTGAGATCAAATGCTTAGTAAGAGTAAGCAATACAGCGGAAGATAGCATAAACATCAGACATGGTGAATAATTGAAAACACATTCCTTTAATAATGAACTTGAACACATTATGGCAGAAATATGAGCTGAATAAATAATTCCATAATAAAACATAATCATGGGTATTCTACTAGTAAAATAACCACATGAACTTTCAATTACTAGCTTCATAATGAGGGAAGTGCATATACCGTACATCAAAACCATATCATCCAAGCCTCGTGCTAGGACCATAAAATAATCATTTTTTCAAGGCCTCGTGCCAAAACCATAGTTTATCTCATGAGACCTAACGATGCATAGAGGGGATATAGTGGGCCCCACCTATCACATAATAAGTCTAATTCATTCCTCATATAAGTGGGGATCAACATAAACAACATATACATTCATATTGAAACTATCATATGAAATGTAACTAACTTTCCCCAATCATTAAACATAAAACACTAACCATTCTGAGTAATATGGTGAATGGTTTTAGGATAGATCATCTACAATAGAGTTAGTCATAAACAATTAAATAATATATGGTATATGACTTCATAAATGATTAAACCCAATAATTACCATGTAATCAATAAGAGCATTGAATCAAATGAAAATACTCTTATAAAATCATTAAGCAATTTTGAGATAAATACTCTTTTATTTTTAAAAGAAGAGTTCTTTTGGAAAATATTTGTATAAAACCAGAAGTGAAGTAAGATAGTATTTAATAATAAAATGAGTATTTTTAGAAAGATAATGTTTTCCAAAAACAGATTATATAGTTCCCTTGTAAATATATATGAATTGGAGAATTTCCCTTGAATCAGGCTTGTATTTTGGAAACAATTTTAAAAGTTCCTTTTAAAACATGTTACTATCCATAAAATAAGGAAGGATTCTGGTTTGTAAACATATATATGATACCCACATAGAATATATGAGGATTACATAACAATACATAAGAATTTCATTGAGGTATTTAGACAATTAAAGTATCCCGAATGAAAATGGAAGTTCGGGTGGAAAACCCTTACCTTAACTCAGAACGTGTTCCTCTCTTGAACTTAAGATCCTCGAATATGAAATTATACTTATTAATAAATTATTTAATAACCTATTAGACATGTATTTGGTTTATCATAATTCTATTTAGTTCATTTATACCCTTTTTTATAAGTTATTATATTGAATTTCATTGTTCTGGGGTGTTCATTTTCTTTATCTTTATAATCGGTTCACTTGTTTTTAAGTAATGGAGTTCATGTGGAAAGGTTATAAATCTCCAATATTGGAATTATATATTATTTATGAACATAAATAATTGGTAATGTTCATTTCTATCATTTTTTTACATGGAATGAGGAAGAATCATTAGATGACAACCACTTCGATTATTCGGCGGCATTTGGATTATTATGAACTAGTTTTGTCATATAACTTAATTATATGTACATATTATGGTTCATGAATATAAATTATGTTATAATACATATTTTATAGTCTGTTTCAACCATAAATATGGTTTCATGACCAGTAATGAAGAATAAATTTAAGAACTAAACTTCGTCGTCCACGAAGGCAATAAATTGGAACCTCATGGACGTTGATTTCGTTTATAAAAAATAAAAGGGAGAGAGTAAAAATATTTATGATCGTTCTTCAATTCACATGATATAATTCCAGTATATAGATGATACTGGAGTTATCATGATCATTTGTATAGAGGAGGTGAGGAGAGGTTAGCAAAAGTAGACAAATTGAAATGAAACCAAATGAAAAAGAAGGGTGATTTACCTCTTGAAATAACCTCCTTGAGATACTCCTTATGAGAAGGGGTTTTGGTCTTTTGGTAAGACCATAAGCTTCTTGTACGTGGGGAGAGACTAGGGAAGGGTAATGGGGCAGAAATTTGAGGAGATTCATGGGTTAGAGGAGTGAATATAAGAGGGAGTGGTGAGGGGTTTTTATAGTGGAGGAGAGGAGTAAATTTTGAATATTTAATTAATTATTTCCCTCAAGACAACTAATAGTGTTGTTTCATGTGACCCCTAATAGTAAGAAGTGCATGTGAGTTAGAACCAAGTGGACTTGCATCACTTGTGATGTCATGAATAGTGTATTTAACTGATAATTTTTATGTACAATATTTTATCGTATTTCACTATTCATCAAAAATTCTAGAATTTCAGAAAAATCCCAAAAATTCAACCCTACCATTTTTCATCGTGTAGAATGAAAAATTGAAATACATTTTTCAAAAATAATTTTCTAAACATTATTAATTTAATTTTTAAATAAGGTCATAGTTAATTCGAAAAATAACAATCTTAAAGTGCAATTAGTTTTATTTCTCAATGAAAAACTAATTAAGATCTCATTATCTTATTACATTAAGAAAATAAAATATTATTATTATTTACTATTCATAAGGGTCATATTACTATTCATATTACTATTCATATGGGTATGTTACTATTCATCAAAAATCAAGTTTGTTTTATCAGACTTCAAATGACTTGCTGAACACAACTCTAGATGACCATTTTTTGAAATTCAAAACATAGAAGAGGAAGAGTTGTGTTTACTGGATAGATTATAAAATTGAATTATATATTTATTTTCAAAACCTTGGGGTGTTACATTCTCCCCTCCTTATAAAAATTTTTTCCTCAAAATTCACAGAATATTACCTAAAAAGATTCGGGTATTTCCTTAACATAAGCTCCTCAGGATCCCATGTTGCTTCCTCCATCTTATGGTTCCTCCATAGAACAATTACCAGTCAAGTCATCCAATTTCTCAATACTTGTTATCTAGCATCAAGAATCTTGATAGGCTCTTCACAATAAGATATATCGGGCTCAAGTTCTACTTCTTCATAAGTGAGTACATGTGTGGGTATGGCATGTACTTTCTTAACATTGACATGTGGAAAACGTTGTGAACCTTAGAGAGACTTGGAGGCATTGCCAAATGGTAAGATATGGCTCCAATTCAGTCCAAAATTTCAAAAGGTCCGATGTACCTGGGACTTAATTTTCCCTTCTTACCGAATCGTATAATACCCTTCCATGGAGATACCTTTAAGAAAACGTGATCACCTTCTTGAGACTCCAAATACTTCCTGCTCAAAGCATCTTCCACCTTATTTTCCTTCCCCGGGTGGTAGTGTATCATGCAATCATAATCCTTGAGTAGTTCAAGCCATCTCCTTTGCCTCATGTTGAGTTCTTTCTGTGAGAAAATATACTTCAAACTCTTGTGATCAGTATAAATCTCACATTTTTTCACCATAGAGATAATGTCTCTAAATCTTAAAAGCAAAGATTACAGAAGCTAACTCAAGATCATGAGTTTGATATTTTTTCTCATGAATTTTTAGCTGTCATGATGCATAAGCAATAACCCTATCATTTTGCATAAGGACACAACCAAGTCTTTTCTTTGAAGCATCACTATAAATAACAAACCCATCATTCCCCGATGGTAGAGTCAATATAAGAGCATTGAATAATCTTCTCTTCAGTTCTTCAAAACATTCTTCACAATCTTTTTTCCAAACAAATTTAACCCCTTTACATGTGATCTTCATTAGAGGGTTAGCTAGTCAGGAAAAATTCTGCACGAAATGTCGATAATAACCTGCTAAGCCAATAAAACTGCGTACATCAATTGTGTTTATTGGCATGGGCCAATCATGGATTTCCTTTGTCTTCACAGGATCAACTAGGATTCCATACTTAGAGACAATATGGCCAATAAAAGAAATCTCCTAAAACCAGAATTCACACTTCCTAAACTTCCTATATAATTCATGTCTTCTTAGAGTCTTCAGGATAATGCGCAAGTGATTTTCATGATCTTAGTAGCTTTTGGAGTATACCAAGATATAATCAATAAATACCACTACAAAATCATCGAGATGTTCCTTGAAAACTCTGTCATTATATCCATGAAGACAGAGGGTGAATTAGTCAATCCAAAAGGCATCAATGTAAACTCGTAAAGCCTATACCTAGTTCGAAATGTTGTTTTCGGAATTTCTTCCTTCTTCACACACAACTAATGATATCCAAATTGAAGGTCAATATTTGAAAAGTATTGAGCTCCATGCAGTTGGTTAAATAAATCATCAATGTGGGGTAGGGGATACTTGTTCTTTATTGTTATAGCATTGATCTCCCTGTAGTCGATACATAACCTCATAGATCCATCTTTCTTCTTAACAAAAAGGAAAGGGGCGCCCCATGGAGAAACACTAGGGAGAATAAATCCCTTATTAATCAATTCCTTTAGTTGTTTCTTTAGTTCCACTAATTCCACAGTGGAAATTCTATAAGGGGTCTTTGATATGGGCCTTGAACCAGGAATTAAATCAATGGAAAACTCAATTTCTCATTCTGGAGGATGTCCTGGTAAATCTTCTAGAAACACATCAAAATATTATCTCATAATAGGTACATCCTCTATTTGAACATTCCTTTCCTCACCCACAGTTATTTCATTCTCTTCCTCCCCAATAATTGAATTTAGTTGAGCTACTGGAGGTGGATCTAGATAAGAATTAGGTGATGATGATTCTACTCTAAAGATAAGGTTTTCTTTATCATCATCATCAAAAATTGTAACCTCCTTCTTACAATAATTTTTTTCATCATGGTCTAAAAGGCAATCCATACCGAGTATTATATAAAAATCAATCATGGGTATGATAATGAGATCAGCAGATAAAGAACATTTATATGTCCTAATGGGAAGTGATTAACAGAACTTTGTAGCAATGATACTTCCCTTAAGAGTTTTGACTGAAAACTCCCTTGTTAAATCAAATTGGAAATATCTAATTTTCTTAGAAAACTGGGAAGATATGAAACAATGCGATGATCCAGAATCAAATAAAGCATTGGCTAAACTTGAGGAAACAATTAAAGTACCTGCCACCACATCATTAAGAACTTCAACCTCTGTAGTTTTGATTTCATAAGCTTGTCCCTAATCCCTTGGCATTTTCTATTGCATATTTCCTTGACGTTTTGGACAATCATTAGCATAGTGTCCCATCTCCTGACAACTATAGCATTGAAAATCATTGTATTCCTTCTTCCCTTTGGAATCACCAATAAGATGGCCTTTCTAACCACATTTTTAGCATACTTCTTTTCCTTTTAAGCATGCACTAGGGTGTTTCTTTCCGCAATTGTCACATGGTGGAAATTCAACTCTTCCCTTCTTCTCTGTTTCTTTATTTACTTTCCCAGGGTTTTCAGTAGCCCTCTTCTTTTCTTTCTTTCCCTTAAATTCATAAGACTTAGAGAATTCTTTTTCTGTATTGATGGCACATTAAACTATATCCTCATATAATGAAAAACTTTGGGAGACCAGTGCTCACCAGAGGAATGGATTTAAGCCATCAAAGAATCGATAAATTTTTCTCCTTGGATTTCGTATGTAGTCTACAACATATCTTGATAATCTTGTGAAGTTAGCTTCGTACCTTACAACATTCTCATATTCCCTCTGCCTCAGATTCAAGAACTGTCTCTCCATATCTACTCACTCCTCATGAGAAAAATATTTTTCTAAGAATATTTTCTTAAAATTCCTCCATTCCATCTCTTCTATCTCTTCCTACTCCTTTGTGTTTTGGATTAATGACCACCACTGATCTGTATCTCCAGATAGAAGATATACTGCCATGAAAACCTTATCTCTTTCATTACATCCCAAAGTGAGAAAAATCTTCTCAAGGGAACATATCCACTGCTCTACTACAAACGGGTTTGTAGTCCCGTTGAATGGTGGAGGTTGTTGTCGCATAAAGAGATCTAGCATGGCTCCTCCACATGGTGGATCCGGATGCTCCATACGGGTAAGGTTATTATTCATAACCTGAGTAAGTTGTCCTAGTATAGTTATGAGTTGCTCAGCACCAGTCATAGCACTAGAGCCAACATCATTATCTTGCATCGGAGGAAAATACCTACAACGGACACGTGTGTTCGTGCAGTTTCCATTCCTTCCACTTGGGTCCATCTCTAGATAATTTCATACACTAGATTAGGTTATGAATCATAATGTACAATCTTAACTTAAAAAAATACTTAGAAAAATTGAGATCCTACGAATGGCTAATCCCATATTCACAAATATGGTTTCTTTGAGGAATATTTTACATTTTAATCCTTCATAATGGCTTGTAAAGAAAATGTGAATTATCCTAAGCATATCCCCTGGGAGTGTCATAACCAAGAGTGCATCAAGGCCCGTTGTCGTGCACCAGTTCCCGTTCGAGTCTAGCTCAAAGTGGTGTTTTTGGGTTTTACCCCTAGATATATATGTGCCAGAGCCGCCTCTACCTGATCGTATCTAGACAGGGATATATTTCTTGAAATATCCACATAATATATTCCTTACCAAAATACCAGGACGTTATTGTATGTATATCCTCAAAGACTAACTTAGGGACTCTTCCCTAATTCTATGTTTTCTAAATCTAGTTTCCAAGTATTCTACTAAACTTCCTCTGATACCAACTGTAAAGACCTGACCCTAGTTGCCCAGAGTCGATGCCTTATTTTATTACATTGGCATACATACAAGGAATATGAATCCCAAAAGACCGAGTAGTTTTTTATTATTGGAAACAAGTTACATACATAAGTTTAACATTACAACATGAAGGAAAAAACAACACTAAATTATTCCACTAGCAACATCATGTCTCCTAGATTATGCTTGCATTTCATTCATAATTTACTTCTTCATGTCCTGAGAAAAATGAAACATAAGAAAGGGGTGATCTCAAATGCTCAGTAAGAGTAAGCAATATAGCGGAAGATATAATAAACATCAGACATGGTGAATAATTGAAAACACATGCCTTTAATAATGAACTTGAACACATTATGGCAAAAATATGAGCTGAATAAATAATGCCATAATAAAACATAATCATGGGTATTATACCAGTTGAATAACCACACGAAATTTCAATTACCAGCTTCATAATGAGGGAAGTTAATATGTCGGACATCATAACCATACAGTCCAAGCCTCGTGCTAGGACCATAAAATAATCATTCTGTCAAGGCCTCGTGCCAAGACCATAGTTTGTCTCATGAGACCAACCGATGCATCGAGGGACTATAGTGGGCCCCACCCGTCACATAATAATTTCAATGCATTCCTCATATGAGCAGGGATCAACATAAACAACATATACATTCATATTGAAACTATCATATGAAATGTAACTAACTTTCCCCATTCATTAAACATAAAACACTAACCATTCCGAGTAATATGGTGAATGGTTTTAGGATAGATCATCCACAATAGAGTTAGTCATAAACCATTAAATAAAATACGGTATACTAATTCATAAATTATTAAACCCAATAATTACCATGGAATCAATAAGAGCATTGAATCAAATGAAAATACTCTTATAAAATCATTAAGCAATTTTGAGATAAATACTCTTTTATTTTTTTAAAAAGAGTTCTTTTGGAAAATCTTTGTATAAAAACAGAAATTAAGTAATATAGTATTTCATAATAAAATTAGTTTTTTTATAAATATAATGGTTTCCAAAAACAGATTATAGAGTGCCCTTGAAAATAGATATGAATTGGAGAAATTCCCTTGAATCGGGCTTGTATTTTGGAAACAATTTTAATAGTTCCTTTTAAAACCTGTAACTATCCATAAAATAAGAAGGATTCTGGTTTGTAAACATATATATGATACCCACGCAGAATATATGATGAGTACATAACAATACATAAGAATTTCATTGAGGTATTTAGACAATGAAAGTATCCCGAATGAAAATGGAAGTTCGGGTGGAAAACCCTTACCTTAACTCCGAACGTGTTCCTCTCTTGAACTTAAGATCCTGGAATATGAAATTATACTTATTAATAAATTATTTAACAACATATTATACATGTATTTATTTTATCATAATTCTGTTTAGTTAATTTATACCCATATTTCTATGTTATTATATTGAATTTCATTGTTCCGGGGTGTTCGTTTTCTTTATCTTTATAATCGGTTAACTTGTTTTTAAGTAATGGAGTTCTTGTGGAAAGGTTATAAATCTCCAAGATTATAATTATATATTATTTATGAACATAAATAATTGTTAACAGTCATTTCTATCATTTGGTTACATGGAATGAAGAAGAATCATTAGATGACAACCACTTCGATTATTCGGCGGTATTTGGATTATTATCAACTAGTTTTGTCATATAACTTAATTATATATACATATTCTAGTTAATGAATATTAATTATGTTATAATACATATTGTATAGTCTTTTTCAATCATAAATATGGTTTCATGACCAGTAATTAAGAAGAAATTGAAGAACGAAACTTCGTCGTCCACAAAGGAAATAAATTGGAACCTCCTGGACATTGATTTCGTTTATAAAAAATAAAAGGGAGGGAGTAAGAATATTTATGATGGCTCTTCCATTAACATGATATAATTTCAGTATATAGATGATATTTTATTTATCATGATAATTTGGAAAGAGGAGGTGAGGAGAGGAATGAAAAATTAGATAAATTGAAATGAAACCAAATGAAAAAGAAGGGTGCTTTACCTCTTGAAATAACCTCCTTGAGAAACTCCTTAAGGGAAGGGGTTTTGGTATTTTGGAAAGACCAGAAGCTTCTTGGATGTGGGTAGAGACTAGGGAAGGGTAATTGGGAAGAACTTTTAGGAGCTTCAAGGCTTAGAGGAGTGAAGAGAAGAGGGAGTGGTGAGGGTTTTTTTATAGTGGAGGAGAGGCGTAAATTTTGAATATTTAAATCATTATTTTATTATTTCCCTCAAGACAACCAATAGTGTTGTTTCATGGGACCCTTAACAGTAATAAGTGCATGTGAGTTCGAACCAAGTGTCCTTGAATCACTTGTGATGTCATGAATAGTGTATTTAACTGATAATTTTTATGTACGGTATTTTATCGTATTTCACTATTCATAAAAAATTCTAGAATTTCAGAAAAATCCCAAAAATTCACCCCTTAAATTTTTCGATATTTAGAATTAAAAATTGAAATCCATTTTTCAAAACTAATTTTCTAAATATTATTAATTTAACTTTTAAGTAAGGTCATAGTTAATTCAAAAAATAACAATCTTAAATTGAAACTAGTTTTATTTCTCATTGAAAAACTAATTGAGATCTCATTATCTTATTTCCTTAAGAAAATAAAATAATATTATTATTTACTATTCATAAGGGTCATATTACTATTCATATTACTATTCATAAGGGTATGTTACTATTCATAAAAAATCAAGTTTGTTCTATCAGACTCCAAATGACTTACTGAACACAACTCTAGATGACCATTTTTCAAAATTCAAAACATAGAAGAGGAAAAGTTGTGTTTAATGGATAGATTATAAAATTTCATTCTACATTTATTTTAAAAACCTTGGGGTGTTACATCTCTAACCTAAACAATAACTAGAAAAAGGGTCTACAAACAACAGGGTAGCCTATAATCCAGTTCAACTCTCTGTAACAGTCGATAAGGTGAGATATCTCGAAAAACATGATCTACTCATTGAACTCCAAATTACACCACTGTCAGTCTAAAAAGGACTCCTGAAATCTCTTGGAAGCCTTTATCCTCCCTTGGGTGAACTGCACCCTCAACATCCATTACTAGCACCAACTCATGGCCTGAAAGTGTTTTCTCCCACTGGATTTGACCAGTATAGTGGTGACATGAAGGGTTTACCAAACATGGCCTCAAATGGTGATACATCGATGGTGGGGTGGTAACTACTATGATAAACAAACCCCACCAAGGTTATGGTCATCCTCCTAGCCATGGCCCCAAGTCAACATTCAAATCTGAAGCCTGCTCTCATGAACCTAAATTTCTTACTTTACCTAACCATCTTTCTGGGGTAGAAAAATTGAGATCAACCACAACTGAGCCCCAAAATCCTCATACATACTCTCTATAATCATGTTGTTATGTTAACATCGCATTATAAAATGATCATTGAGGGAATTCCATGAGGTAATACTACCTAATGCAAGTATAGTCATCCTAAACTCTCCTCACTAAGCTCTGATCTTGGATGGTTAGGAAGTGGGTCAACCTAGTGATCCAGTCTATGATCACTCAGATAGTGGTGTGACCACTTATTGATCATGGAAACACCATCATGAAAACCATAGTCACCACTCGATTACCTCTACCATCTGGGTACCTTGGTCTCCACCTACTGATTAGTGAGAAATCAAGAGCTCAATAGCAATCCACCTAATCCTTGGCCACCAAACCTAATGCGAAGGGATTTTGGGATATCCACCCCTCTCCTAAGTGTACTACAGAGGGAAATCAACCCCATAAGTATCTCATATCCTAGTGTGACTGGTGTTATTGTCAATAATCATAAGGATGACGTACTCTCCAACTATATAAAATTCATCAAGGAAATGTCCAGTGGATATCTAGTCACATGAGCCCTCTCTAAACTACAAATAGGTCAACTGCTTCATCACATCACTCAAAAACAGTGGAAAGAAAACTTCACTATGTGCACATGTGGCTATGGTCATGCCCTTTGGTGGATCTCAAGATAGCATGAACTCAACCTCTATTGGATCCATTATCATTCCCATGTTTGAGAATATATATCATAATAAGTGAACCTTATGAATCTATAAATGACTCTACAAGTGCTCTTCGTAAGACTAGTACTCTCAGAGCATGCCTAGATCCAACCTCAAGTGTCTCGTGTGAAACTATGGAATTGAGTACATGAGGGTACCAACAAAGAAGAATACCATGAATTGATCCAAAAAATGTTTAAAGGACCCATTTCATAAGTATCTCATATGAATACTAGGAGAACAATATAGAGGTACCCTAGTGAATACACTGGGTCTATCAACGTAATCCTTCTGCAAAACCACTAAATGCACATCCATCTCACAAGGCTCAGTGGGACCCTTCCAATATGCTGGCGCAAATATCGGGGTAGTCTCTATGTTCTATTCTAGGTAGAATTCTATCTCTTGGTCGGGAGGTTAAATTTACATGTTATTAAGAAATATATATTCATAATCAGACACCACTATAGAGAACTAAAATCTTGTACCATCGCTTCTCTAAATGTCATACTAGCCAATTGATAAGAATTTAGTTGTATCCTCTTACACATTATATCATCCTACTCTACCTGTGATCACTCCTTATAAAAAGGAGAAAACACCATCCCATAATCTAGAAACACTTCCACACCCACTTTCGGAAACCATATGATCATGGATGGTAAGTGACCAATCCACATAGAGGAAACATCATAGGGTATCTATACCACTACCAAATAAGATTATATACAAATCTATATCTCCTCCAATTTCAGGTCACAAAACTGATATAAGTGAATAAACTATGATCCTATCTATTAGAGCCTCCAAACATGATGGTTGAGCTAAAAGACTCAACTAGCATTGCTTAGCCTCAAATAGGGGCCACACACCTGGAAAAGCAGCTCAAGACTCAGTGATAAACTATAGCAGGGGTATTGAAGTCATATGTTGAACCTTGAACCACTCTCGATCATCCAGGATAGAATCCCCATCTTCTTAAAGCTCATAATTTCCCTTTCCCTCCTATTCACCACAATTAGGTCCTTCTTCGAGACCTTAACAAGTCAAACTTCTTAGAACACACTAGTCAAAGGAAGTCATCTACCACACCTAGACACTATCCACTTTAGGTGGTACTAAAACTCCTACACATTTTTGGATCACATCAAAATAATGAATATCTATGGGGGAATCATCCCTTTTTCTTGTGAATCTGAATCCATGTCAAACATTACTATCATAGGGCTCCACTAACAACCTACATCATGTTAGGAAAGCCTCTAAAAATGAATGTAAAGAAAAGTGTATCCCATTCATATTACTATCTGTACTACTAAAAAATTATAAAGGATACACAATATAACTCTAATCATCCATGGAGCCTCTGGGTCATAGGCCACTATTTCCTAAAGCTATCCCCACCCTTTTCTTTCACCTCCTTGAGCCTAGAATAGACAACTATGGGGTGGTGGTGGCAACAATTAGAATTGTCTGCCACCTCCTAATGATATTCTCACCCCTATAAAATCTATTATCATGCATAATTCCATGCTCTTTAAACTATCTCAATATAGTAGGTTCATTAATCATATCTCTGTCAGTGGAACGATGGCTCGGATAATCCCATGAAAGATGTCCCTAACCACATTAAGATTAACACTGACTCTCTCTCGGATGACTGGAACAAGACTGAGAGCCCTAAACCATATAACCTATATCCTAGGATCATGTCTTAAAGCATCCCACACACCCATATCCCTGAGCCTATTATCATATACTAGTTGTGGAGGTCTCATATCCTGTATTCCCACTACCAGCACCAAAATTCTCTGTCAAATTGAGTAGAAAGACCTGCACTACAAAAGCCCGCTTTATTATTCTAGCATAGGGGTAATGTAAAGAGATATTACTGAAACCCTGAGATACTGATGTAATCCGTGATGAAAGGATAATAGTTAGAAAATGGATCTCATACCATATCCAAATAGTATCTTGAGAGGGAAGTGAACCTTTCTGAATACTCTACCATGTTCATTCTAATCTACTAAAGTTATAGAAGCTACTGGATATGCACTGCTTGCAATGTGGTTGGATAAAACTCTTCCTTGAAGATTCAATGAAACTTTTTCCAAGTCAGTGTTGTCTCATCATGTGTTTGAGTAACCAAAATCCACCATCCCCCTAAATATCCATAAATAAGTCTCATAATTTTCATAACCATCTAATCTATAGGTTTCCTCACAAGATGGAAAACATGTGTGACTACCTCAAGCCAATCATCAGCTACCTAGGGGTCTTGTTTGCTTTGAAAATTCAAAGACCTCTGCCTATGAAACTCATGGAGTTCACTCAACCTATGAAAATCCTCATCTGGTACTACTAATTCATCCTTCTACTCAATAGATGGCTATATGACAAGAAAAATACCCAGAGGTACCACCTCCTGTGAAAAACCCTACATTGAAGCCTCGACACTGGGAGAGTTATCATTAAAATCCTGTAGTGAAATCCTGACCATATTTCATCATGGAGGAATCATGAAATAATAATGATGTACCACGGTTAAAGAATACATGTGGGGATATGACTCAAGAAGGACATGATAACCCCAACCCATTCCTATATAATTATTTTACCAAAGTTTCCCTATAATAAGTTCCTGCATGTGTTGAGTCAATAAGAAAGTTATCAGAGTCATGATGAATAGATACATCAATTATTGCACCAATACTAGACTCCCTTTCATAAAATCCAAACTGAAGACTTTTTAACACTATTTCGATAAATCCCAAACCAAACCTCAAAGATATAAAACTCATAACTTTAGTCCTAAGGAAGAACCCACTCTAATACCCCTCTATCATGACCCAACCCACCGGGGGCCACATGGCTAGTAATAGGCCAAGTGTGATGCCCTAAGACTACCTATAATAGGATAGGGTCTAAAAAATTGTTCTAAGTAGGAATTTCACACACATGTGAGGCCTTATACTATAGTACCTATACACATGCACACAAATTCATATCCATGAAATAGTGTAGATATAATAACACAACTGATGCCAAATGTGTGCATACATCTATATCCTACAATTAGAGTATGGAAAAAGTATGAAAAATCATAAAGGGAAAAATAAAATCCTACTAAAATTTTTAAAGGATTCCAACCTGCTAAGAAGGATGTTCAACCGTCAACTACAACAATTGATAAATACCTCGATCTATCTTGATAACTATGCTCTCCCTACTCCTGATCTTCCTACAAATCTATCAAAATGTCTATATTTTTCATGATACATGACATGTGTAGGGATATTCCATGTAGTGGTGATTATAACAATACTTTTTATGTTAAAAAAACCCCAAAATAAAATGGATCAATATTAAAGGAAATAGTTTTCTTGAACCATAGCTAGAGGGTGCAGAAAACCTAGGTAAGAGATAACAGGAGACTCCATCTCTATAGATCATATATACATGACTAGTCATGTAACCACCACATGGTATTTCAAAAAAGATATGTGGAATAACCACAAGGACCCCTAGAAAAACCCTGATATACTCATCACAAACTCCAATTGTCATGGTCTCAACTATACCACTAGGCACAAGATTCTACTCGAGACTTAAAGGTATCATTCATCTAGGATTACTCATTCCACTAGCCCTATCATCCCTAATGTCACTCATCTAATAGGTATCTCTCATTGGGTATCACTAAGCTAATGGAACATCCCCACCATCCCAGATGGTATCCATCTAAGAGAACATGCATGTTGGGTCTTTACATACAGAAATTCATGTTGAAACCCAACAGATTTTGATACTCAAATAGAGGATCACACCCAAAATGGGGGATGGGTTAGGTGTATAAATTAAAATTGTTTAATTAATCAACCTCCATTATTTAACACCCTACCAATGGTCGCCTGCAAACAGGCGCCCAGTGCCGAAAAACATTATGTCATTCCTAGAGTAAAACTCACATTTCGGATGCAACCAAAGTCTCATATTTCCATTCCAAATTTCTAGGAAGATTATATATGTGTGATATAAAATATTTCATATTTTTAATATAACTAAACTAAGGATCTCTAGGCCGTATAATTTAATTCCAACTTAGCGCTTGGATTTATAAATATTCTTAGAAATATTACAAATTCTTATAATAAAAATAACAAAGTTATTACACTAATAAATTCTGCTATGTGTAATAAGTGTAATTAAATTCCTAAAAAACCTAACAGTGATATTAGAGTGATCCATGCTTAAGTTTTTCAAACTTTCCTTGAAATGAATAAATCATGAATAACATAGCATCATTTTCAAATTCTAGACAAAAACAAGTTTCCTTTATGAAAAAAAAGTTTTATTTAAAGATCATATCATTTTACCCTTATTTGGAACTATCTACATAAGGTTATATCCATTTTACCCTTATGTAGAATGGTATATGTAAGGCTAGTACCTAGATATGTCGGCTCATTGATTCATTAACCTTATGTATATTCTCGAGTAAAAGTAAATAAGGCTCTGAGTAAAGGTATTTTATGATTACCTTTATTTAACATAAGAAAATTTAATGTTACCCTTACATAGAAGAGTTCTATGTAAGGGTCCATTTGTTTAACTTTATGTGTCATAAGTAAATTCCTTGATACCTTTACATAGAATATTATTTAAAGGTAATCTTTACTCTTCGTAAAGGTATCCTCAACATCAGTCGCTTATCCTTACACGATACCCTTATTCAAAAGGTCTATGTAAGGTTAACCTCATTATTACATTTATGAAAATGTTTTGTGTAAAGGTAGTACCCTTATGGAAGGGATTTTACATAAGGTTCATCCCGACCTACCCTTATGCAAATGGTTTGCATAAGGGTCATTTGAAAATATCCTTACACTAAATATTCTGTGAAGGGTTATATCATTATACCATTACACAGATGGGTCTCCATAAAGGTAAAATGTAGTTTAACTTTATGAAATAGTATTGTGTAAGGTTCATTGAGTTCTAATTTAATTTAATGGTATAAGGAATTTAACCTTACCCCAAATATGGATTCAAAAAATTGGTAAACAAAAAATATTTTTAAGATTGTTTTAAAATTCTTAAATGGTTTTAATGGTTTATAAAATTCTTATAAATAATTATAAAAGGTATTTATTGTATATTTTAATTTATAAAAGTTTCATAAATTAATTAATTAAAAAAATTATAATTAAATTAAATTAATTTTTATAAAACATTTATATTCCCAAATATTAAATTTTAATTTCTTAAATACCTTTGGACTAAATTATATAGCATGTCTTATGATCTAGAAATAAAAATGTTTATTTAGAAATCATAAAAAAAAATTAAAGGGATAATTATAAGATAATACCAAAAATAAAAAATGTTTATATTTAAATTATGAACTGTTCATAATTAATTATTTTAAATTGTTCAAAATTAAAAAGGAGACATATTTGGATATTATTTTACATCCAAAGTTTTTTTTGGTGATTGATATTATCAAGATTTAAATAGTAAATAAAATATATTATATTAAGATCATGTAAAATGTTTACATAATTGAAATTTTATTATAAATAGTATATAATTTATAAATATCATATATTTAAAATTTAAATTCCATATAAGGATAAATATGAAAGAGTTAATATTGGAATATTCAAAATTTTGAAGTAAATATGAAAGAGTTCACGTTAGAATGAATATAAAATATTTATATCCAAAATTTTGGAATGTCAATAATGTTAAAGCTATAATTATTAAATGTTTATAATTATCTTTTATTAAGGAATTTTTTATGGATGGTAATCTCATGTTTAAATATTTGAATTGTACATTTATTTAATAGGTTATTCCTTTCCATATTTAAGATTAGTAATTTTTTTAAGAAAATTAAATATTGTGTATGATTTTTTTAATTGTAAAACTTATTCTAGATGGAGCCTTAAATGACATGCTAGAGATGACTCCATAATGAATTTAGTTTTTCATCTACCTTGTCCTTGGTTTGTAACTAAAGTTATGAACTTGTATTTATTTATTGAATATAGTTTGTACATACTTGGTTTTAGAGTAATGATGAATTTCATTCTCTTTCGAGTAAAGTATCCCTAGTAGAAGAACTTGGGGTCAGGCTACCTACCAACCTAGAGGCTTATGCCTTATCTAGGTTGGTGAATGGGGTTTTCTATCTATCTCTCTGGGCTTACTTGTGTGGATAACTCTATTCCTTTACATGATTTTTAATGTACCTTATGCATGTGATGCATTAAAATATGTATGATTATACTTGACTTCTATTTTTTAGTGAGTAACACAAACTTGTGGGTTTTGTAAAGGTTTTCACATCAATATGGTTTGAACATATTGATTTGGTGGAGGTAATAGGATTATAAACTGAATTACTAGAATCATGAATATTTAAAAGGGAATAACATGAGATAAGACGGTGAGATTAAAATTCCCTTAAAATATTAAGTGTGATATTCATTCCTATGTGGCACTTGTTATGACCTTGATCATCCAACTGAGTAGTTTCATGCAAAAGTAGGGTGCCCCAAGATTATCATTTGTCAAGAAACCAATTAAGGATTAATCTTGGATCATCCTTGGGTAGTTTCTCTCTGAACTAGGATTCTCCTAGATTGTATTATGATTATATAATTTTTTATATTTTATTTGGGTTACACTAGATGGGAAACCCCAAGGGTTGGGATACCATTGAAATAGAGTTTGGTTTATCCATATGATGGATTGGAAAAAGAGTTTTCTACTCATCTATATAAGATTCAAATATGATATTATTGGTATGATGCCCTACCAAAATAACTAAGTGGTGAGTTTCATGAAAAAAGGGGTTGTTTTCTTAGTGAAATTTGGATCTTCGACCACTAATGGTGTAACGGCCCAGATCCAGATGCCACTCAACTGGTTCCCCATACCGAGTTGGCCACATGGCCTCAAGCACATTTCCCCAAATTCCAAAGGTTTCCAACTAGCAATGAGGGCCTAGGGTGTGATAGTGGGGAAACTATGCCCTCATTGGTAGAGTGTAACAAATAGGAATAGAAATAAACCATATCTGAAGCAGTAAACATCATATAACTGGAATAAATAGTGGAATACTGACAAGATAAATAACCAAGCACCATTCAATACCAAAGTTGATGCAGCATGTCATATGCTCTAGAAATCATCCAAACAAGTACATTGTAGTAATACAAAATATAACTCTCAAAATCAAAATAGAAACAAAAAGAAACAAGGAATAATCACAAGCCTTGGCTTGGTCCCATGCTCTCCGACTCCTAAGCAGCACATCAAGTACCTGTAGCAAGGCACTTTCCCTGATCAACACTAATAATCATATAATCTGTTTGGGCCCAAAAGCATAACCCAAATAGGTTGTGAGACTATATCCTATTAGGAAACCACCAAAGGTCCATTCCAATTTTTCAGTGAATATATATAATAGGAAATGTACAATAGTGAAAATAGTAAATAGTAGGTACTCAAAAGTAAGCACAACAGTTGTCTCAGAAGACAAAGTAAACATGTATAATTAAGTGAAGATCAAATCCAATCTTGTGATTTGGCTTGGCAGATCTGTCATAAGTAATCCATTCCATTATTCATCTTCCATGAATTATATAAAGTCTCAAGGTTTTTCCTAGGCTTGGTGACCCCCCCCCATATAATAGTAATGGTCAACTCGTGACATAGTAATAATTTAATAATTTTTCCAATAGAGTTTGGCCTGGGTATCCCTTAATGGATCCTAGGTTCCTTCGGAATTTCAAAATAAGACTCCATGAGCCCAACCACCATATATGTGGCTCGCTCATGGCCTTTACATAGTTAACCTCTTGAGCTCATCCATTGTCTTTTAACTGAGACAATGGTTCACCGAAGGTATATAAGGTGCAATTAGTCACATGAGCCTGACCTTGACTTTTAACCGAGATGGTGGCTCGCCCATTTCTAATTACCACTTTTTTATCATTTAATTAAATTACACAACCCATCTCAAAAGAAACACATGTGAATTAAACTATCACATGGCCTTAACATAATCAACTAACATGGGAAAAACATATAACAAGATTATTATGCAATTCAAACAATTACAAGGCTTAACACAACCAGTATATCATGTGGGAGAAACATATAATGAGAAATATATTTTCAACAACCCAAGAATGGGAGTTCAATTCAAGCCTCATTATCATTCTTAGTCACACAGCCATCCAAGGGAAATGCACCCATGGGGTGGCCCTAAATCAAGTTTCAAAACCCTAAACATTCTTTCAAAACATCTAATCGATTACCTAATCATCAATAGGAAATAGAAAGGTTCATCATTCAATCAAGAGACACACTAAAAGTGGGCGTGTGGAATCTCGACATATATAAACATCAAGACAATTCATGAAAGGCATAAGACCACCTATCTCATTGTAGTACAACTTTCCTCATCTAGCGTCAAATGTTGATTCGACCTAGAATGGGGTAGATCTATAAAATGAACAAAAACGATCAAACCATGATAATTCAATCAAGAGAATAAATCAAGAAGAAATGATCATGTGGAATTGAGAGATCATTTATAGGAATTCAACGGATCTAATGATGTTTGAATCGGAGATCGGATGATGAATCAGGAGCCAAAATCTGGTTCGGATCTCCTGGGTGCACTACTTGTCGAAGGGGAGGTCCATTTCTAACTTCCTGGAGAAATGAGATACTTCTAGACTTATTAATCAATTAAAAAAAGTACATAGTATGTACATGATATTACACGCCATGTTCATACAGTTTTTGGCCCAACCTTTATGTGTTCGTAAACTGGGATTACATGGAATGTATCCTTAAATACACGACGTGTACCTATAAGTAAACGGCATGTAGTTCCCAATCATGCTATGTAACAAGCCTATAGCCATCCCCTTGACATATTTTCCCCATTTACTTAAGTAAAAACTGAAAATGAAAGATCCATACCTCAAAGGAAGAACCAAGTTCTTAAAAAAATCCCCCCTTAAAGCAATTTCTCTCTGAATTTTTCTTCCAAGGGTGGTGAAGAAATATCTAAGAATAACTCCAGCCACTCTGATTGTACATCGTCATCCCTCTCCCAAGTTTTTTCAAGCACCCAGACATGTTTCCATAGAACCAGTACCAAAGGAACTGACTGGCCATGGAGAACCTTCATGCTACGATCCACAATACGAATTGGATGATCCTTAAAGGACACATCTTCCTGTAACTCCACTTCCTTGGGATGAAAGGTGTGACATAGTTCTGAAAAGTAACTTCACAACTGAGAAACATGGAATACATCGTGCATAGCCTCGTAACTCTTAGTTAACTACAATCAATAGGAAACTGGAAAGTCCCTCTCCAGAATCTCAAACAAACCAACGTATCTCGACAAAAGATTACCCTATCTCTTAATTCTCTTGTGTCCCAACCTCGGTGCAACACGTAAGAAAACTAAATCCCCGACCACGAACTCTAGAGGTATTTTGGAGAAATTGGAATAAGATTTCTGATGAGACTGCATAGTATCCATCCGATTCTAAATCAACTGGACTGAATCAGAAGCCTCATGCATGAGTCATGGTCCCAATAAAGTTGTCTCACACACCTCCAGCCAGCATAGGGGTGATCAGCATGGACTACCATAAAAAGACTCATAATTTTCAATCCCTATAGTCACCTAGAAATTTTCTTTGTAGGAAAATTCAACCAAGGTAATATTCTTCTCCTAAGATCCCCCAAATTCTAGGATGCATTCTCGCAGCATGTCCTCCAGTACCTGTATCGTACGCTCTGAATGTCCATCAGTTTGAGGATGGTATGTTGTGCTCAAAAGCACCTGTGTACCTATCATCCTATAAAAACTCTGTAAAAAATGATATGTAAATTGGGAATCCTTATCTGAAATGATAGAATGAGGAACCCCATGATTTAGTACCACCTCATGAATATACAGCTTCCCAAACTCATCAACATAGAAGATCTCTTTGATAGGTAAGAAGTGAGTGACCTTCGTAAGTCTATCAACCACCATCCACACAATATAATTACCTCAAGGAGACCTCGATAAACCCATTAAAAAATCCATCACAACATCATCTCATTTCTACTCCAGAATAGGTAACTGCTAAAAAAACCCAACTGGTCATTGATGTTCCACCTTCACCTGCTGACTGGTGGAACACCCCGTAACAAAACCATCCACCTCTCCCTTAATACCCGACCACCATTACTAACGGTGAAATTCACGGTACATATTGGTAACTCTAGGATGCACTACCCAATATGAACTATGAAACTCCCACATTAACTCCTCACGTATGTCCATTGGAATCCAAACACGTCCACAGATCCTCAAGACCTCATCATCACCTACTGTCCAACCAGGAGGTGGATGCTCACCAAATACACTCTCCCACAGGAATAGTCCCTCTAAATATGATAGTTCTTTATTCCTAACTCTATCCAGAAGGGTATAATTCACAGGTAAAGATGAAATGAAAGTCTGTCCCTGATTATCTTGCACCTCCAAGTGCATCTCAGAGATCAACACCATAAGCAGCCACTTACTTCTAGCCTCTTGCACTGCATTCATCTGAGTCCTCCTGCTCTGTGTAATAGCCACTGTATTTACTTTTCCAAGCATTTAGAAAAGATTGAAGTTGAAAGAATGAAGGTATTACACCCACCTTCACTGCTTCAGATTTAGATCACACTGAGTAAATATGTACTTGATAATTTTTTGGTATGTGTACACCACAAAACACTCTCCCAGAAAGTAATGTCTCCAACATCATAAGGCATGAAAAAACATGGATAACTCGATATCATGCATCAAATACTTCCTCTCATGCAGTCTCAACTACCGAGACCCATATGAAATGACTGGATCCCCCTGCATAAGTACTACTCCCAACTCGATACATGATGCATCATAGTACACAGCATAACTCATTCTTGGCTTTGGAAAAATGTGTATCGGTACTGATGTTAATATCCATTTAATCTCTTTAAAGGACATCTTGTAAGAATCTGACCATATGTACTTCACACCCTTATTTTTCAATCCTGTCATCGGTGCTGCTAAGCATGAGAAGTCCTGTATGAAATGCCTGTAGTAACCAACCATCCCTAGAAAACTCCATACCTCAAAGAAATTCTTGGGAATCTCCTAGGTAACTACTACTCTCACCTGTTCTAGGTCTGTGGATACTCCTATATTCTAGATGATATGACCTAGGAAATTAATATGATCCATCCAGAAGTGGCACTTTGAGATCATAGCATATAATTGATGCTCTCTTAGTGTACTCAAAACAATCTCAAGATGTGTGGCATGATCGTGTTGATTACGAGAATTTACCAAGATGTCATCCACAAAAACCATCACAAAATAATCCAAGTAAGGATGGAACACTCATTTCATCAGTTCCATTACAACTGTTAGAACATTCATGAGATTGAATGGAATAACCACATACTCATATAGACCATACCTACTACAAAATGTGGTATGAGGTATGTCTAATGGACGAACACGTACCTGGTGATATCCTGGACTTAATTCGATTTTTGAGAACACCCGGGCTCCTCGAAGCTGATCAAACAGGTCATATATCTATGGAAAGGGATATTAGTTTTTAACCTTTAGCTGGTTCAGTTTCTGATAGTCCATGCATAGCCTGAGGGTACTATTTTCCTTCTTCACAAAAAGTACCGGTGAACCCTATGGATAAGTATTGGGTCAGATGAGACCCATAGCTTCCAAATCCTCTAGATTCATCTTGATATCTTGCATCTATATCCAAGTCATCCTACAAGGAGGAATGGACACTGGTGCAGCTTCTGAAACTAGCTCTATCATGAATTCCACCTCTCTCTCTGAAGGTAACCCTGAAAAGTCATTCGGAAAAACATCCCTGAAACGATCAACAGTTGGAGGGAAATCTATCTAATGTGTTCCCTGGTCATTTAGATATAAACTAGATAACTATGGTTTCATCCCACTTAACCCATGATTCTTGGGTCCATATTGACTTTCATGTACATCCCATTCACCCTTGTGTAGAAACGATCTGCACTCTAGTGATGTCAAAACTCACCCTGTGGTGATAGTAATCAACAAAATCTTAAAATGACACTAGCCAATCCATTACAAGGATGACATAAAATCATGTCATATCTAAGACATACAGATCCCAAATTAAGTGGAACCCACCAATATCAAGGGGGAACTCCTTGCACTATCACACACCTATCATTCTAATCCCTAACGAATTATCTAGTTTCATAATGCCATCATAAGTAAAAACAAGGATCCTTAGGCTCTCCACAATGGTAATAGATATGAATATATGTGAAGACCTTGTATCAAAGAGTGTAGAAGCTAAAAAAGAGGTGACTAGAATAATACTTTTGACAGTAGAATGTCTGGGATCCTGCTCTGGCCTGTACCGTGGCCCTGAGACACTAACTGGATAACTTGATCTTACCCACCCTACTATTGCTGAGATCCTGGGGTCTGGCTACCATGGACATGACTAATACCTCATCCTGAATGGCTTGACACATTCTAGTTCCCTGACTGGTGAGAAGCTATGGACCCTGCTCCTGAAAGTGGAATTGGTGCAGACCCTATCTCACTAGATGCCAGTGGAAATGTCCTGCAGAAACGCTGTAAGTGGCCCATCTTTTAGCAAGATTAGCACTCGACTGGGTCCATCAGGCACTGAGGTCTAGTATTCCCAATTCTTTCACACTGGAAGCATGCTACCTAGCTATTCAAATGTAGGTTTTTCATATTAGATTCACCACGTGTAAGCTCCAAATGATGCTTCCTGCTACCGGTCAAAAAAAGTACCAGATCTCAGTGTCGAACCACCCTTGCTTGCACCTCCATATTCCCTCTGATTCCACTCAATGATTAGCAGCTGGTTCACTATAGTAGATATAGTTGTTATCCAAAAGATATTCACCTACAATAAGATGTTGTACCTGAGACCATCCTCGAATCACCTAGCCTTTGATAGATCATCACCTATTAGAATAGGTGTGAAGCGCTGGAGCTCATTAAAGTGGGAAGAGTAATCCATAAATAATAGAGCACCATTATCCACATGTATAAACTCATGGGATTTATTAACCCTCGGTGTCTTAGGATAGGAGTAGTCATAGAAGACTGTTTGAAAATTTCTTCATGCCATGTCTTGCTGAAACTCAGTTTGTGTGGTAACATCCCACCACCTCTTTGAGGAATCACCTAGCATATAATTCATGAGCTTGACCCTACTCTCATGAGGAATCTCAAGATACTTTAATATCGATAAAATGGCCTCTAACTATGACTTTATAGCCTACGGCCCACCTTCCCCCAAAAATGATGGTGGATGTTGCTTCTGGAACACTCGGGTTAGTTCTGCCATAGACATGGTAGGTTGGGGTGCTCTCTAAAAGGTTTACATGAACCTCATAAATCCTTCAAGTAAAATTGCATCAACACATGCATCCATTATAATAGTTGGTGCCACAAATGGCACATTTGGAGGGTCCACTAGTATCCCATGACCTACCACCTCTGAGGTATGATCATCGCCACCCTATTGGCATACTAGTGGAGGTCATCATGGTGGCATTTCTCTGTAAATTTCAGCACATACACCTCAGTATAAGATTATTTATCAAGGTATGCAGTTCAATAGTTTAAGAAATAAATAGGAGAACAAAATACTCAAAATTTAACAAAAGATGAGTAAACAATGTGTAGGAACCATACACGGTGTGTACATTTAATCCCTTAAATGGTCATGTACTCCTGCAGGCCTGGGTGTGTAAACACCCCAGGTATATGGAGTGTCATCCCAACACATTGAGTGTCCCTTTTAACTCTCACATAGGCATGTAAGTATGCCTTCTTTAGTCATGTAAACATCCTATTTACATGGTGTGTAGGCTGAAACATGGTGTGTATTGAAGTCCTTTCCTCCTAGACATGTACTTTTACATGGCCAGAGCCACATGGGTCTTCCAATGTAAAACCAAACGGGGTGTACATAAGGTACATGATGTGTTCTGATCAATACTCAACAACCTGTGCTTCCTCTCAGACGGCCAGTGACACGGTCATCTATCACATGGTGTGTACTTGGAAAAGTTATTTTCTTCCAGAACAGAAGAACACATGGCATGTGTTCATAGGACCACATGTTGTGTTGTCTGGGTTTCCAGACAGTAAGCCTCCAAAACTTCCTTGAAACCCCTTTTTCAAAATAAAGAAATGGTGTGCCGAATTCCAATCCATGGGGGCCCATACTCTCCGTGAATCAAATATCAGAATCCACATATAGCACATAACAACAAAATTTATATACCATGTGTTAAACATGATTCACTCAATTTTTATCCAATAAGACCCATACTCATCAGGGATCAATGTTTGGCATCCATCCCATTAAACCATATCATGTACCAATACACCTAGCACAATAGCAGGAATATCTATCATGGTAAATATCACAATAACATGCATATCTAGCATGACATCTATCACAACAGCATGCAATCAGTAATTCTCTCTAAATGGAATGGAAAGAATGCATGACATGTGATTTTAACAAGTTCCAATATGATTCATGAGATGGAATACCCTCATCTCATCAGTTTGCAACAAAATAAAACCACTATGATATCAATAATAATAGTGAAAAACAAGTGTGTCACCCAATGGTGAAATCGAATTAACTTTAATATCTTGAAATCCAAAAATCAAAATTCAATTCGAGGTAATTTGGATTTTACATGTACATGGGGTTGCTACTCCTAGGAACAGTTAATTACCAAACTCCATTTCCTTCCTACCCTTCCCAATGTTTCCAAATAGTAATAAAACCTAAAAAAGTAAACTCCTTTGATACCAATTTGTAATGTCCCATATCAGGATGCCACTCAGTTGGTGCCCCATACCCGATTGGCCAAATGGCCTCAAGCACATTTCCCCAAACGCCAGAGGCTGCCGACTAGCAACGAGGGCCTAGGGTGTGACAGTTGGGAAACTATTCCCTAATTGGAAGAGTGTAACATAATGGAATAGAAATAAATAATAGTGGAAGCAGTAAACAAAACATAACTGAAATAAACAGTGTAATATTGATAAGATAAATAACTAAGAATCATTCAATACCAAAGTTGATGTAGAATGTCACATTCTCAAGAAATAATCCAACGAGTACACTACAGTAATACACAATATAAGTCTCAAAATCACCAGAGAAACAAAAGGAAACTAGGAAGTATAGCAAGCCTTGGCTCGGTCCCATGCTCTCTGACTCCTAAGTATCACATCTAGTATCTGTAGCAGTGTGCTTACCCTAATCAACTTCTACAATCATATAATCTATAAGGGGTCAAAAGTATGACCTAAACAGGGTATGAGACTAAATCCTAGTAGACAACCATCAAAGGTCCATGCCAATTTTTCAATGAATATATATAACAGACAGTGTACAATAGTGAAAATAGTAAACAGTAGGTACTCAAAATTAAGCACAACAGATGTCTCATAAGACAAAGTAAATAGGTATATGTGAAGACTAAATCCAAGATTTTTCTTTGGCTTGGAAAACTCATTATAAGTCATCCATTTCATTATTCATGTTCCATGAATTATATAAAGTCTCGAGGTCCAGCCTATGATTGACGACCCCCCCATATAATAGTAATTGTCAACTTGTGACATAGTAATCATTTAATCATTTTCCAATAGAGTCTGTCCTGGGTATCCCTCAATGGATCCTAGGTTCAGTTGGCATTTTAAAATAAGACTCAATGATCCTGACCACCATATATGTGGCTCACTCATGGCCTTTACATAGTTAACCTCTTAATCAAGTCCATTGTCCTGTAACCTAGACAATAGTTCACCCAAGGTTTATAAGATGTAATTAGTCACATGATCCCAACCTTGTCTTTTTGCAGAGACTATGGTTTTCCCATTTCTAATTAACTCTTTTTAATCATTTGATTCAATTACACAATCCATCTCAAAAGTAACACATATGAATTAAAATATCACATGGCCTTAACATAATCAACTCACGTGGGAAAAACATATAACAAGCCTATTATGCAATTAAAACAATTACCATTCTTAACACAACAAGTATCTCACATGGTAAAAACATATAATGAGAAATATATTTTCAACAACCCAAGACTGAGAGTTCAATTCAATCCTCATAGGCATTCTCGACCACATGGACATCAAAGGGAAATGCACCCATGGGGTGGCCTTAAATCATGGTTTAAAACCCTAAACATGCTTTCAAAACATATAATCGATTACCTAATCATCAATAGGCAATAACAAGGTTCATAATTCAATAGAGAGACACCCTAAAAGTGGGTGCGTGGAATCTCAGAATATATAAGTATCAATACAATTCATGAAAGGAACAATACCACCTACCTCGTTGTAGTACAACTCTCCAAATCCAGCATCAATATTTGATTCGACCTAGAATGGGGTATATCTACAAAATGAGAAAAAATACTCAACCCTTGATAACTCAATCAAGAGAATAAATCAGGAAGAAAGGCTCAAGATGAATTGAGAGCTCATTGAGGGGAATCCAATGGATCTAACGGTGTTCGAATCAGAGATCGAATAAAGAATCAAGAGCCAAAATCCCATTTGGATCTCCTGGGTGTACTGCTCATCGAAGGGGAGGTCTATTTCTATCTACCTGGTGAAATGACATAATTCCTGACTTATTAATCAATTTAAAAAAGTACACAGTGTGCACTTGAGATGACACTTTGTGTCCGTACAATTTTCTGGCCCGACATTTACCTGGATGTGCATTGGGATTACATGGTGTGTATCCTTAAATACATGGCTTGAAACTATAAGTACATGGCGTGTAGTTCCTAGTCACACCATGTAACATGCCTAAATCTAGCCCCTCGACCACTTTTCCCCCATTTCCTTAAGTTCAAACTGAAAAGGAAATATCCATACCTCAAAGGAAGAACCGGGTTCTTACAAATGGGTATGGTGGATTTTAAAGGGAGCATCATTTTAGTGGATGATCATTTTATAAAATTTATTATTAAATGGATAATAATACATGATAATCATATGATAATAGATTATGTTTTATATAATATAATCATCAAAAACATCAACCTAAACATTGTAATTAATCCTTGAATAGAAGAAACTTAATGTAAGTAGCTCTTAAGACTTGTAACTTATGAAAAGTTATTAAGAAATATTGGTTATTTAAAAAAAGTTATTAAGAAAAATTCAATGTTTCATAAAATTTCCTTAATTAGTAACCAAGTGCTGAAATTATTCAACAATTGGATCTATATTCTTATGGAAGCATAGGGTGATTCATTTATGATTTTAAAGGAATTAGATGCAAAATGATCAAAGGATTTTTAATCTCATATACTCAAAATGACTAGGTATATAAAATGGTATTCAATATGATTGAATATGTTGATAAATCAATGAGACTAAAGGTTTCCTTAAATATTTTTAGTTATAGAATTCAATTTTATTATTCTAAAAGATATACCAAACCGACAACATGTTTTAAAAAGTGTTATAAATATATAGAAGTTTATAAGATGAAAATAATTGAAGATTGAATTTTGTTTTCATGTAATGGAGAAATTGAATTACTATACTAATAACTTAGATGATTCAATCTTGGATGTACTTGTCATAGTATTTGTATTATCTCATGTTTCTCTTGGTAAAAGCATGAAAACAATTTTTGTTTAATAAAACAACATAAGGTATTTTTAATACACATGGTTAATGATTTGTTTAATTCTATAACATACTTTAATGGAAGACTAAAAATGGATTTTTATGGTTATGGAATTCATACTAGTTTCATTTATGGAAATGTTTCGACAAAGTGAATGAATTCAAGAAAAAATTTCCTGCTATTCTCAAATTGTTAAGAATATATGAACTTAGCATATGATATATGGATTTTGGTACTATATGGATAGTATAATTGGGTAATAGTTTAAAATGGAATAATAAAATTTGGTTGAAAATTTTAAAACAATCTTCAAGGAGACAATCAGGGTCATTGAATTGTATAGTTTTCAATAAGGAATTGTAATAATTCGGTATGGTTAGATTATCCAAGATATCCCTGAAGGATTTTGTAAAAATCCATGGAATTTCCAGGTCAGGTATGGATATTATAGGAATTAATTCTTCATTTTTAATGGTATATGTTACCGAATGTATATTTTTCATGTGTTTTAAACGTATAGAAGTTCAAAATCAAAGAATAATTAATTGGTATTATAGTTTATATTCACGAGATGATGTAAATACTAACTACATAAAGTACTTGAATATAAATAATTTCATCAATCTTGGATGAATCTAAGTAAAATATTGGTATCTTCAACTCATTTCTATCATGTGATAAGATAATATGTTCAATAACAAAGAATTTTTATGAAAAATATGAGATTATTAAAATGAATACACATGGTTTATGATTTATCAATTTCTATAACATGTTTTGAGAATAATATTTGGATAAAAGTTTTTATCCATCTATTTGTTAAAGATATATGGGAATGTGTTCATGACACCCATCAGTTGTATGTTTTAATAAATGCTTCTTTTCAAATGAAAAATTTTCAAACACATAGAATACCACATATGATATGGAAACAGTAGTTTATTTGTTAAATATTTCTACTGAAAGGAAATAAATGTGATTTCATAACCCAAAAGGTTTTTAATATCTTTGAAAGATATTCTAAAAATAATATAGTGTCTAAGAGGCTAGTGGGAGTATGTCTGGACTTAGAGAAGTTCAAAATTAAAAAATAAATGATAACACCAATCTTAAGTTGCAATTTTTTCCACTTAATAACCTAAAATGTTTATGATATGTGATCTTATAGAATAATGTAAAGTGTTCCATTTATTTACCATTTATAAATTTGATATCATGGTTATACTAATTTATGATAATGTGTTTTTCACTCAATATTCTAAAATAGTTTAGGATATGTAGTTATAAAGAAAAATGTATATAGTTACATTTAGTTATAATAAAAATTAAAGACACTATTTATTTAAGTATTTTACCATTCAAAATGAAAATTGAATTATAATTGATATCCTAAAAGATTTTATGGTATAACTATAAGTAAAAATGTAAATAGTTACATTAGTTACCATAAAAAAGTGTCATCATTTTATCCTAAAAGTGTTTAGGATTTGGAGGTAAATAAAAATATAAAGTGTTACATTAATTACCATAAAAAAATTTATCACATTATCCTAAAAGATTTTAGGATGTGGTGATAAAGATAAATGTAAGAGTTATATTTAATTACCATATTAAACTGACTGTCACTTTTCCCTAAAAGAGTTTTAGAGGATCGATAAAAAATAATGTAAGTTGTTACATTATTTCAAGGAATGTTTTTTATGGAATGGGGGTAAAAGGATAAATATAGTGAACTTATAAAGAGTTCTAAGTTGAAAACATAAGTTGGAATCATAATGATTTATGTTGTGAATTTAATAAGTTTTAATATTTTAAAGAAGTTGAACAGTTAGGAATATGATTCCTAATTCTCACCATTATTCAAATTGGTTTACTTCATAGATGTTTATCACCAAATATATTAGTGGGAGGGTTTTATCAGATGGTCACATACAGATATTATGTGGATTACATATGATGTAATGAGTTAATAAAATACATAAATTTTAGAATTCATATGGATGATATGATAGTTTATCATATATGATATGTTAAACTCGTACTTATGTTAGTTTTTTTAAATATTCTTAAATATTTTAAGAATATTAAAATGTTTCAAATTGAAATGAAACTTACAATTTATCATTATTTAACATTTTCTACGCACACACACACACACACACACACATATATATATATATTGTAAAGTGCAATGATAATTAACCTCTCAAATTATGACTTTGAGTTTATCTCTGACCAATGTTCATCATGGTGTATAATAGGTTATAATGAAATGATAAGGTTATAATGAGTTGGATTTTTATATAGAGATACAGAATATTCTCATGAGGAACAAAATAAAAAATAATATTGTGTGTGTGTGTTGGATGGCCTACTAAGTACACCACTTGGAGTGTCATGTAAATGTATTTGGTATACTTAAGGTGTATGAATCATATTTAAGTCCCCATTACCTGAGGTTGGAAAGATAACTACCATGAAAACCATCATACATTGATACCCTACTTACTCAATTATACATATTGAATTAGTTAATATGGGGTTGGTTGGGTATATTGTTGATTATGTCACTGGTTGGAGCTTAACCAAGAAGGTATTTGTCCACTTGTATAACGAGCATAACGTTTCGGTCCTCGATTGTGATAGATTTTGGGAGTGTGTGTATGAACCTATATATTTTATATATATCAGGATAAGGTAAATGTGATGTTATTATCTATAATGATGAATGACATGTGATGTATTCATCAATTAGTTCAGTCTATATTTAGGGAATCGAGATCATATTAGTTATCTAAGAACTTATCTTTTACTTAAGGTACAAAACCTTTTTATTTTGGTTTAATTCTTTTTTTTATCATTTTAGTAATGTCTAGTGAGATTGGGGAGGTTTTTAGTCTGTTCATATCTTTTTTGGATCCCAGAGCCACTAGTTTTGGAAGAAACAACTCAACAGCATGGTTAGTAGAAACCATTCAGCCCAGTCCACGTGGTTTCATTTAACCGTGTAGGGTGATCCAGTGGGAATATAATGCATACACTATTTGATAAAACGATTGAATCAAGGATGAATAGTTGTTCATGAATTTTGGGTCCAATTATAGAGTCGTTTTTCATGGGTTATGTATGGTTAGTCTAATTGTGTGCTTAGCCCATATGACGGGGTGACCATAGATAGTGGATGAGCACGGTTGGTGCATGGTTTGGCCAACCATACGGTGAAACTATATAAACCAGGAGGGAGAAATTACCATTTTCCCTTAAATTATTATGTCCCTCACTCTTTTTTCTTTTCCTCTCCCATGGAAAACACCTCTCTCATGCTCTAAGCTCTCTCATGCCTTCAAGATAGTCTTTGAGAGATATCTTCCATCCACGTTTGGAATCAACCTTCATTTGTCTTGTCATATTCCTCTCAGTAAGAGATTCAATCCTTTAGATAATTTATTTTTTTAATTTAACATCAATGATTCTATTTATAAGTGATCTCTTTAACTTATTTTTCAGGGTGTTTGGATTATTCTTTTAATATCTTCCATTCTAGTACAAATTAGAACCTAACAACAGATGAGGAATCAACTAAATATCTATGTTAGGTGGTTTAATTATATTTTCCTAAATTATTATGTAATTTTATCAGGAGATATGTTCCATTCACCAAAATCCTCTAATGATATCTCCTTAAATGTTAATTAATTAAGTTAAATGATACTACCTTGTTTAATGTAGTCCTAGTGACCCTTACATCAATGTCATAGGATGATCTCCTCGACGTGAGCCACCCCAATGGGTGTGACCTCATTAAAGACCTAAGAAACTCATTCCATGAATTAAATTTAACCATAATTTGTGGTGTGTGTGTTTCCATTATGATAAATGAAACATTTATGATTGAAACAAAGGAGATATAGGCTCGTGTAATGGACCTTCCTCATCATGGTGTACCTTGAATGAATTGAATTAACTGAATTGGTTAGAATTATTTAAAATGAATTATTGAATGAAATGAGTTAAGGCTAGCAATGACCTTTCACTTACATATAAGTTGAGGGAGATACATGGGTACCGATTTAAGGATGCCTTGGATGGGCTCATCAATATTTATACATAATGTTTGTTATGGAATTAAAATACACTAGGAGTGATACTCGATTTCTTGCATATAATTCATTAGACAGACTCTCCAAGTGATGATTTAACCTTATCGTGAGTGATACTCAGTACCCTAGTGGATCACCATGGATAGACTTAGTGTTTTATGCATAATACCATGATGAGAGTGATACCTCGGTTCCTATGGAATTCCATGGAAGAACTCTTACTGTGATGGGTATTTTGTAGTGATTTTGGTATGATACTTGGATTCCTCTTTATGCATCACCTTGGAATGGTCCCATGATTATTTTTCATTAAAATTATAAAGATTCCATTTTATAAAATCCTAGGATGTGACTGTCATACCAAAGAACATTCTTTGGCCGATCCATGATTACACTTGACTTCTCATAGCAGATCAGTTATGCTTCCATTCATGTAATCTAGGATAATTAATATATTGATAAAAAATATTTCAAGATATATTCACTTCTATATTATGTTTGTATAGGTGGACCTTAGTTAGAGATATCTGGATTAGGCTAATGCAAGTAGTTCCGATTGGATATTCCATAAGGAACCTAGAATAATGTTATTTATTTATTTATTGTTTTACCTTTAGTATTACATACACACTACTCATTTTATATTCATAGACTAGTGAGTTCTAAACACCATTGGTGGTGGTTAGATGAGTTTATCTCACACCTTGTTTGGGATTCCCTTGGTACCAGAACAGAATTCATGATTATAGGTATTGATAAAGTGTAACACCCAAAGACTTTACAATGTTTTCATTTTTGAATAAATTTAATCTTTTTTCTCTCTTTCTTTATACCCAACACCATGTTAAGCTTATGCTACACACAACAATGAGTTGGCTTGCATTACACACAAGGCCAAGTTTTACCAAACAACCATATATTATTAAAATATTATTATTTATTATAATAAGATATAACCAAGACGTTAAGTTGGAAGTTATGAATAGTATTAACTACTTTATGAAAATATATGGTTGAATTTATTGGTTACAAATTAATTAGAAATTAATATAGGAACCAACTAAATATATAAGAAATGTTTTTATAAAAAACTATTTTTTATGCTCACAAATGTGTTTTATCATAACAAATTAAATTTATTACTATTAGTGAATGATATAAATGAGATATATATGTTATATATTCAATAAAATATTTTCTATACTCATCCAATATATTTTATAAGCATAAGATAAGAACAACACCAATTTTACAAATAAAAATCTATATTTTAATAAAATTTGTTTTACTTCCTTTTAATGGAGAACCTATTATAAAAAAAATTAACACTTTTATATATTATATTTTTAAAAAAAATAAACTTCTTAATATAATGTGGAATATAAAAATTTCTTTTGTTTGATTTTTTTTATTTTTCTGATAAGTTTCATGTTTCGATGAATAGTGATAAAATATTGCATTTTAATTGAAAATAATATTTTTCTAAATAATTTAGAGTGTTGAATTATATTCTTGATTATTTTTAATGTGAAAATTAGATCAATATTTATCATTTAATATAATTTAGTTAATTTTAATCAATTTCACATGGAATTTTGATATAAAAATGTTTCAATCTTTTGAACATTTTTACTTTAAAATCATGTTTTCTCATTCCATTAATAGGATTGATTTTAAATTAATTACAAAAATTATGTGTTTTGAATTTTGGAAAATTTATTCCATATTTTGAATAATAAGATTCAAATTTATTAAATAGTTTTCTTTTATTTTTGGGCATATGAATAGTAAATTTAGTAATATTTTAATTACCACGGTTAAGGGTAAATCAGGTAATTAAGGGTAAAGATAATATTATAATATTACCCTAACACTTTCCATAATTTAATTTAATGAGTTATTTTCAACAAAAATCATCCTTGGGCCGATTTTTTGAGATTTTAGAGCCACTAGGATGACTTCAACCCATTTATAATATTATATTCAATGAAAAGTCAATTTTGTTGCACTTTTGTTTTTAACAAGTGAAATGCTTTTAATATGGTGTTATATAAGATATATGTTAGACTATAAATATTATTTATAAATATAAAATATTTAGCTAAATCATAGTAATTTATTTATAATTTTTAGTGATAACATAATTACCTTGAATGGTGACACAATGATGATACAGTAATTGTTTAATTAATGGACATATCAAATAAATGTTATTAAAAATATTAAAACAAATATAATTTGATTTAATTAATGGAATAAAAAAATTATAGAATACCTATACTATTGGGGATGTATTAAAGTATTTTTTTTCTAAGTTACATTGGGTATTTATTTTTTTAAAAGTCAAGAAACAAATAGAATCAAAATTGAAATTAATGATAGTTTTAAACAAATAATATTTTATTAAATGATATAAAATTCATAAAAGTAAAAAATTCACCCAAATTATTGGGATAAATTTTAAAATTTCATTCATTAATTATTTATAGTTTTTTTGGCATTTTATAGTAACTATATTAACCCTTAAATCATAAAAAGCCAAGTTGTCACAGAAAGAGTTAAAGGGTTTAACTAAGGGTTACAACTAAAAGATAAGGGTGATAATTTGACCTAAAAATTTATAAAAATTATTTATTGAGATAATTTATACCCATAATCATCTTATCTTCTAATAAACTCACTTTGGATCCTTTTGGAATTTAAAGTTAATTTATATTAATTTAATACTCTAAGAGCTCCCAAAAGTGATCCACACCTCAATTATAAAAGGGCACCTCCTCCCTAACTTCCTCAAAGCACATTGAGCCTCATATATCATCCAAATCATGCCAAAATAATCTAAAAACATCATTAACCTAATCCTATAATCCTCAATTTGGGAAAAAATCAAGCCAAGTAAGGCTTTTGGTATAAACCAAAAGGAGTTTCCCTAATAAGAGGTAACGTTCTTCAACGATCACTTTAGTTTTATTTCTTTCCCCACTCCTTAATTTATTATTATTACGTACTTATATAATAAAATAATCATACTAAATACACTTATATTTTATTATGTTTAATTTTCAACCTACACCTACACACACTTCCATCAAATGGGTAATGAAATTACCGTTTGTGTATGGAAAACTATCGCCTCACGAAATGATGTCGTTCGTTTTTTCATTACTACCTATCATGGTTGGTCATTATGATGGATACACTATTTTTATATTATATTTATGTTATATTAATACTTATTTTATTTTTATATAACACATAACTTCATGATTTCCATTTTGTGTAAATACGATAACATCGTTTATGAAAGTGTGGACCACTTCCTCGTCAAAGCGATGTGACTCATTCACACTATACATGGAATGTATGAATGATGGTTTTAATAAAAATATGTGATATATATGAAATATATATGATTATGTAATTATAATATACATATATATAATTTTATTTTATTCTTTTAATACAGTAAAGAAATGAAAGTGGCGTACATGCGTACATACAGCCTACCGTCTAGATAAACAGTGCATTTCATTTTCTATCTCCAAATTTTATGGATTATTATAATATTTATTTACTAAATGTATATGATATATATATCATGTTTTAAAATATGGATATTATTAAATAATTATCTAAGTAATAGTTGCAACAAATAACATGTCAAAACATACTCGAGAAACTAGGAAATTAACACCCAAAATATTGAAAATGGTGAAGGATTATTAACAAATGGGTGATAAAATAATATAATAAGACCATATATTATATAATAAATATGAATAAGGTTATTATATAAATTAATAAAATTATTTAAAAAATTATACAAGAGGTTAAATTACATACAACTAAAAAGGAAGTGTGGGGTAAGGGGATTTCTAGTCTCACTTTTATATCAGCAAGACTTATGCCATATACACGACTCATTACTTATGTGCGGTGTATATACTTACACATTACATGTTATATAATGAATTTAATTTATTTATTGGTATTAAAAGTTTTATGTATTTTATTATTTCATGGATCTCTTGAATCAAAAGTTACTCATTTAGTAAGGGGTTATTTTACAATCTCATTGTTATTCGAGATTTTTTTTTAAGTCTCCATTGAGGAATATTTCTCTTAAATGTTAGTGTTTTCTAAAAATATTTTCCGAAATGTTTTTAAAATTATCCCGTTATTGTTTAAAGACATTTTACCCCCTTTTTTACTATTTAAAAAAAATATTTAAAAAGAATCTTCATATAATTTTTCAAAATAAAGTACTTTATGACTTTTCTTACAAAAGTAAAAGGAATGATTTTTATATGGAATGAATGGAATTTCCCAATGTTATGATTCCATAATGTTTTGAAGATTACATTACAATTTTACAAGATTATTTTCAAAAAAAATATTTTATTTTATAAATTTTGGTCCTTTTAAAAAAATGATTTCAATGTAGTAAGGGATTTTCATCTCACTTATTACATCTATGAGATAAATGTAATATTAACAAGTTAATTCTTTTGTGTGGTGTATCTAATAACCCTTTTGATATACCATATCATGAATATATTAATATTCCTGGTAGTTAATGTTTTATTTGATAATTATTTACTTTTATGGGGATTAAGATTTAAATATTTCAAAGTGGTATGGGACACTTTGATTTAAAAATATCTTTTTAAATCAATTATTTGATACATGGGGAATTATTTGGACTCATATGACATTGTTTGGGAACTATTTAAGGAAATGCCTTTGGTTTGGGGACCAATTAATAAAATTACCTCAATGCATCAGTAGTCTCTTCAGACAAAATTAGTTAGGAGAATCCCTTTGAGTTTGTTTCCAAGAAGAATAAATAGGTTTTTACCCAAAAAATTAAACCATATTGTGAATGGTCTTAATGGAATTTGTTCAAGTTCTAAATACATGATGTCCAATAATTAATCATTTCCTTCATTTAATTTATTATTTATCCTTGAGATTATTATATTGAAAAATATATGGATGCATTTCATTCTCGTATTATTGATTAAATGGCATGTGTTATTAGTTATTTACCTTTCCATGTTGACTATAATAATTGATTAATTACTGCTTCTCCTTTACTTTCCCTTACTGAGAATTTGAGATCACCCTTTTATTTGTTCTACTTTTCCCATGTTATGAAGATGAAATTTTTTTGAATGAGTTAAAGGATAAAAATTATTTTCCTTTTCTATGTTTTATGTTTTACCAATGTAATAAGGGAATAATTTATGTATCTAGTTCTTCAAGACTAGTAAACTGATTGGTCATTAAGGATTTGATTCCTAATAATCATGCCAATGTAATAAAATAATGCGCCAGTTCTAGGCTTCTGGGGTTAGGGAATTACAATTGGTATTAGATTAAGTTTAGTAGAAACCTTGGAAACTAGATTTATAAAAACTTAGATTAAAAAACATAACCTTAAGATAGAATTTTAGGATTAGTATAGAAGAGCATCCTAGATTTTTGGCAAGGTAGAGATTATGTCAGTCTTCCTTGAAATGCATACCTGTATAGATACTACAAGTGGATGTGGTTCTGGAATATATGTACCTAGGGTTAATAACTCCAACAAGGTGCATCAGGCATAACTTAGAATAACTATGTACATGAAAATGGGCCTTAATGCGCACCTAGTTTGACACTTCTGGGGGATACACTTAGGATAGTTTTTGTTTTCATTAAAAACCATTATGAAGGATTTAAAAGTAAGTATGTACCTAAATAAACCATGGTTATGATTTTGAGATTAGTTATACATAAATTCTCAATTTATGTTAAGTGTTTTACTAGTTATAAATTATACATTATGATTCACAACCTAATCTAGTGTTTTCCATTATTTAGAAATGGCACCTAGAAGAAGGAACATGAACCTCAACAATTTACATGATCCAAATAGTAAGAAGGGTCATATCTTTTATGGTCTTAAGATAATATTTTGAAGGGGAACAGTCTCCCAAGCATCCTCATCATATGAGGACTTAGTATCATGTGATAATGAGATGGGTAATGAATTATCCAAGTCTTATGGCTTCGAAGGAAAGAAAGAAAAGAAGAGGATGGTAGGTAAAACTATTTATAAATGGAAGAGGGGAAATAATTATTTTCCCACATGTAATAATTATGGAAAAAACACCTAGGTACTTTCTTGAAGGGAATGGGAGTTTGTTTTAAGTATAGATAAAAATCCCATGAAGTTCATGATTGAAAGGGAGAGAGAAAAATCAACATGCAATGCTTCCACTACAAGGAGATGGGACACTACACAAATCAATGTCTCATGTATCAAAGGAATATAACCCAAAATAGGCTAATGGATCATGGTCAAGATTATGCTACTACCACAGATGAAGAGGAATGATTAATGTTCTTATGTTGGGATTCATGAATTATGTAATTTGAGTATTTATCAATGATTTACTAGTTATAATAATTATGGAATATATAAGGATTTTGTTGTGGTACTATTTCATTAAGGATTTGAGATCATATGTTGAATGCTAATGATAACCAAGAAAATTAACTCGGTAGAAAGTTAATTTTTTTTGGAAAACATATGGTTGAGGGAAATATAACCCTTAATATATTCCTAATGTTGAGATAATTATGTTGGATATAGAGGTGATTTATATGAATAAAGTAAATTAGATACTACTAACTACCTTAGAAATGATTCTAAAGTTTTGGATCATAACACTTGGAAGGGTCATAAGGTTATCCATTTATGAAATGGTTTAAATTGAATTTTGGATGAGGTTTTAGATATTATTTTATTAATTCACCATGTGATGAAACCTATGTTAAGAAAAGAAGTATAAATAGTTAAAGGAATAAGGATAATATTTTGAATATAAAAACATATCGAGTATGTATATTTACTTATATTCTTAGAAAGTGAAAGAATTTATCAACTCTAGGAAAAGGGTCTTAAAATAAAAAATTTATCCTATTATAATAATTTTTTAAGATATCAATGACCTTTATTCACACCTATGGTTTATGGTTTTGTGGTCAACAACTTTCTCATCAACATGTTCTCTATCACTCTCCATCAAAACATGATGGTTTGATTTCTCTTCCATATCCATATTTTCACTAATGTTCTTGTATTCAAAATAATAGCTCTATGGTGAAGTTTGAATTTTATTTTCCATATTAATAAGAATATGTGTTAATAACCTTATTTATGATGTGGGATTTTCAATAATTGTTTATTTTCAAATATCGAATCATAGAATACTGAAATTAAGTTTAAATTGTGAGGATGCAATTTAATTAAGGTGGGGAGAATGTAACACTACAATACTTTACAATATTTTCATTTTTGAATAAATTTAATTTTGTTTCTAGTTTTATTTATATGAAACACCATGTTAATCTTATTCTACACAAAATAATGAGTTGGCTTGCGTTACACGCATGACAAAGTTTTATCGAACAACGATATATTATAAAAATACTATTACTTAATATAATAAGATATTACCTAGTTGTTAAGTTGAAGGTTATGAATAGTATTAACTAACTTATAAAAATATATGGTTGAATTCATTGGTTAAAAATTAATTAGAAATGAATATAGGAACCAAGATAATATATAGGAAATGCTTTTATAAAAAGCTATTTTTATACTCACAAAGGTGTTTTATCATAATAAATTAAATTAATTACTATTAGTGAATGATATTAATGAGATATATATTTTATATATTCAATAAAATATTTTATATATTCATAAAATAGATTTTATAATCATAAGATAAGAATAAGGTCAATTTTACACATAAAAACCTATATTTTTATAAAAGTAGTTTTTACCGCCTTTTAATGGTGAACCTATTTTAAATAAAATTTTTGAAACTTTTATATATTATATTTGAAAAAATAAACTTCTTATTTTAAATAATAATATAAAAAATTACATTGGTTGAATATTTTGTATTTTTTTGATAAGTTTCATGTTTTGATGAGATGTGATAAAATATTGCATTTTAATTAAAAATAACTTTTTTTTCTAAATAATTTATAGTGTTAAATTATATTTTTGATTGGTTTTAAAGTTTAAATTAGATAAATTTTTATATTTTAATATATTTTATGTCATTTTAATCAATTTCAAATTGAATTTGAATATAAAATATTTCATTCTTTTGATCGTTTTTATTTTGAAAACTCATTTTCTCATTCCGTTAATGAGATTAATTTTAAATTAATTACTAAAACTTCTGTGTTTAGAATTTTGAAAAATATATTCCATATTTGGAATCATAAGTTTTAAATTTAGTAACTAGGTTTATTTTTATTTTTGTGAATATGAATAGTAAATTTAGTAATATTTTAATTACCACTATTAAGGGTGAATCAGGTAATTAAGAATAAAAATAATATTATAAAATTACCATAAAACTTGTCATAATTTCATTGGATAAGTTATTGAAGAAAAAAATCATCCTTGGGCCAATTTTTTGAGCTTTTTAAGTCACTTGGATGACTTTAACCCATTTATAATATTATATTCAAAGAAAAGTCAATTTTGTCACACTTTTTTGAACAAGTGAAATATTTTTAATATGGGGTTATATATAGGATATGTTAGACTATAAATATTATATAAAAAACTAAAATGTTTATCTACATCATAGTAATTTATTTATAATTTTTATTGATAAAATAATTACCATAAATGGTGACACAATGATGATGCAATAATTGTTTAATTAATGGACATATCAAATAAATGTTATTAAAATATTAAAATAAATATAATTTTATTTAATTAATGAAATAAAAGAATTTTATAGAATTAATAGACATATTAAATATTTATTAAAGGTTTTTTTCTAATTTATCTTATGTGTTGATATTTTTTAAAAAGTCAAGAAATGGATAATGTCAAAATTGACATTAATGACAGTTTAAAATAAATAATATTTTATTAAATGATATAAAATTCATAAAAAATATAAAATTCGGAATTATTATTGGCATAATGTTTAAAATTTCATCCATGACTCATTTATGATTCGTTTTTCATTTTATAGTAACTATATTAACCCTTAAAGAGTAAAAACTCCAAGTTGTCACGGTAAGAGTTAAAGGGTTTAACTAAGGGTCAAAGCCAAAAGAGAAGGGTAATAATGTGACCTAAAGTTGTCTAAAAATTAATGGTTGAGATTATTTCTACCCTTACTCATATTTTATTCTAAATAACTCACTTTGGATCCTTTTTTATTTGAAATATAATTTATATTAATTTAATACTTTTAGAGTTTTCAAAAGTGACCATCACCTCAATTATAAAAGGGAACATCCCCCCTCACTTCCTTACAGCACATTGAGACTTATATCTCATCCAAAACAATCTAAAATAATCTCCCAACATCCCTCCTCTCATACTAGAAGCATCACTTTGGTAATAAATCAAACCAAGGAAGGATTTTGGTATAAACCAAAAAGAGTTACCCAAATAAGAGGTAACATTCTTCAACGATCACTTTTTTTATTTCTTTACTCACTCCTTAATTAATTATTATTACAAGATTATATAATAACATCAGTATAATAAATATACTAATATTTTATTATGTTAAAGGTTCTACCTACACCTATACGCACTTCCATCAAATGGGTAATGAACTTACCATTCGTGTACGGAAAACAACTATCTTGTGAAACAATGTCGTTTATTTTTCATTTACCACCTCTCATGGTTGGTAATTATGATGTAAAATATGTTTTATATGATATTTATGTCATATTAATTATAATTTAATTGTTATATTACATTTAAATTCTATCTTTCAATTTTTTTTAAATACTATAACATCGTTTATGGAAGTGTGGACCATTGCCTCCTCAAAATGATGTGATTCATTAACACTATAAATAGAACATATAAATGATGGTTTTAACAAAAATATGAGATATATATGATATATATATATGGTAATTTAATTATAATATAAATATATATCATTTAATTTTCATTCTTTTATTATGGAAAATAAATGAAAGTAGCGTTCATGTGTATGTGCGGAATACCGTCTCTAAGAAGAGTGCATTTCATTTCATATCTATAAATGTTATGGATTATTATAAATATATTTTTACTAAATATATATGATATTTAAATCATGATTTATCTTCTGGATATTATGAAATCATGATCTAAATAATAGGAACAACAATAAAAAATTCAAAACAGACTCAAGAAACTTGGAAATTAACACCTGAAATAGTGAAAATAATGAAAGATTATTAATAAAAGGGTGATAAAATAATATAATAAAATCATATATGATATAATAAATATGAATAAAGTTATTATATAAATTAATAAAATTATTTAAACCATTATTCTGTAGGTTAAATTATGTACAACTAAAAAGAAAGTGTGAGGTAAGGGGATTTCTAGTCTCACTTTTATTTCTGTGAGTCTTATGTCATATGAACCACTAGTTTATTTTGTGTGGTTTATATATTTCCAAATTACATGTTATATCATTTATTTCATAGTATTAAAAGTTTAAATTTATGTGATTCTTTCTCATATCTCATGATTCAAAAGTTACTCATGTAGTAAGGGGTTATTTTACACTCTCATTGTTATTCAGGAGTATTTTTATTTAAGTCTCCACCGGGTAATTTTTTATTCATTGTTAGTTTTTTCTAAAAATGTTTTCAGAAATATTTTTACTATCCTTCCTTAATTTGTTAAATTCATTTTTACTCCTTATTTATTAATTAAAAAATGATTTAAAAGGAATATTTATGTCATTTTCTAAAATAATATAATTTATAACATTTCTTACAAAAGTAAAAAGGAATATTTTTTATATGGAATGAAATGAATTTACCAACATCGTGACACCCTAATGTTTTGAAGCTTCTTTTAAATGTTTATAAGGTTCTTTTAAAAGAAAATATTTTATTTTATAAATTTGTGGCCTTTTAAATAAATTATTTCAAAGTGGTAAGTGATTTTCATCTCACTTTTTACATTTATTAGATAAATTTCATATTCACCACTTACTTTTTTTTGTATCTACTGCCTATTTTGATATATAATATCATTAATCTCTTTATCTTAATGGTATTAAATGTCTCATTTGATAATTATTTACTTTTATGGGGATTATGATTTAAATAATTCAAAGTGTTATGGGACACATTGATTTAAAAATATATTTTTAAATTAATTATTCAATATATGAAGAATTATTTGGGCTGGTATGACATGTGTTGGAGACCGTTTAATGCAAGCCCTACGAGTTGGGTACCATTTAATGCAAGACCCTAGATGCATTGGTTGTCTCTTGAGATGAAATCAGTTGGAGACAAACCCTTTGAGTTTATTTCTAAGAAGAACATATGGGTTTCTACCCACAGAATTAAACCATCTTGAAAAAGGTCTTGAGGGTATTGGTTCATGTTCCAGATACATGAAATCGAATAATTAATCATTTCCTTTATTTTTTTATTATTTATCCCTAAGATTATTGCGATGTAAAATAAATGGATTCATTTTATTCTCATATTATTGATTAAATTGGATGTATTATCAGTTATTTACCTTTACATTTTGACTATTCTCATTGATTAATTATTACTTCTGCTTTACTTATCCTTACTAAGAATTTGAGTTCACCCTTTTATTTGTTCTATTTTTCCCAAGTTATGTATATTTAATTGGATTGAATGAGTTGAAGGATGCAAATTATTTTTCTTTGTTATGTTTTATGTTTTACCAATGTAATAAGGGAACCATTTATGTATCTAGTTCTTCAAGACTACTAAAATGATCAATCCTTTAGGATTTAGTTCTTTGTAATCATGCCAGTGTAATAAAATAATGCACAGGCTATGGGATTTTTGGATTTGGGCATTACATAAAGGGAATCATCCAATTACGGATTCCTTGTTAGTTATGTCAAGATAATAGCTTGGTATAAGATGATTGAGCTAGTGCTCGGGATTCTTGGATAGTTTTGGTCTTTTATTCTTTTGTATAGCATATTGTATCTGATTGCTTCTATGTATACTTGTTCATGTTTTTTAGACACATGACATCCTCATAATTTTGTATGTGGTATTACTATTTTATTGATGTTTATGATGGTCATGATGATTTATATTTCCACTAATGGTTATATTATTATGTTTCTACTGCATACTCATTATTATTACCTCCATTATTATTCTTTTCACATTACTGTGGTGTTCCGCTGTAGTAATGAGGCCATAGTCACCCAACGAACACACCAGTGAACCGAAACCAGGACATCCCAAAGTAGTATCAAAGGTTTATTTACATTTGTCTTATCGTTTGGGGTATTAGAAATAAGATTAGGAATATTTCATGGTTTGGTGATGAGCCTTTTCTTGGGAGTAGTTAAGCCACAAATAGGGGAAAGCCAAATTTCTTGGGATGGAATATTACTATTCTGATTATGATTATTGCAATTTTTTTTATTTCACTATTGGGTGATGCACATGAGATATGATGTTATTATTATTTTGATTTTGGATTCCATTTTACCCTTCACCTATTATGTAAAGGGGACATTGAACTTTCATCATATTATGCATTTGAGGATTTCTATGTCATGCATATGTCATTCCATGTTTATAATACTGTGAGCATTTATTATTACATGATATTGGTTCCATGATTGTTTTGTTGATGGAATTATGCTAACTTTTCATGTAGGTAATGGATACATAATTGGTTGTTAAGGTTTCAATATCAATCTAAATATTTTTCCCCTACATAGGTTGATGTTGGAACCTTAACTCACCAATTATGGAATATTTGATACATAAAATACTTGTTTTATTGAATGAAACATTTTCTTAGTTATGATTACATGGTTAATAATTCCAATTTATAAAGTGTATGGTCATTTATAAATTGGAAATAGTGAACCATATAATTCAACCATTTTAAGAGTTTTTCTACATGAATGAGTACGAACTTAAATGAATTTAAATTTTGGAACGAAATGGTTACCATTAAATGGGGATGAAAATTGTAAGGTAAGGTTTTTTTTCACTATACCTTGAAATTGAAACTCCATATACCATAACCTCTACTATATGATGTGGGACCATAACCCCAACTCGACCATATTAGTGGGTAGTGGGATTTTTCCCTTGTAAAATTTTAGATGTTCTTATCCTAGGCCTAACTCGAGGAGCAGGCTTAGAGGTGTGCATGTATATATATATATAAAGGCTTGTTCCTATCATTTTATTTATCTACAATTTATGCTACTATAAAATATTATCTGAGACACACATTTGGAAAATTTTAGAGCAATACTTCCATGACATCCTCGAGTCCTGTGTGAGGAGGGTGGTGATGACCATGATCTAGAGGTGGTGGGACCTAAGACACCAATTTTATCTACTAAAGTGAAAATTAAGGAAATTTTGGTTGATCCTCCACTATAAGATGATGCCCAATTTCAAAATATCTTCTTACGCTTAATGCAATCTATACATGAAGCTCTACGACCTATCCCTACTATGGTAGAGTTGAGGATAGAATTTCATCAACAAATTCCTATCACTTTCTCAAGGGATGGAAGTCCTCAGTTTATTGAGGAATTTCTAGAATCCATGCTATACATCTTCGAGAATTTGTAGATACCTCCAGATTAGAGGGTCAGTATTTATAACTTTATGCTTCACGGTTCTACTAAATTTTGGAGGGATGTTATCACTTGGGCTAATTTTCATTAGGTTATGGTCTATTTAGACTTCCAAATTGTCTTCTAAGGATAAATTTTCCCTCAAATTCTGAGATCACACTGTGCTAGGTAATTTCTACACCTATAGTAGGGTACTATATGAGTGATGAAGTATTCAGCTTGTTTCACTGAGATCCAGTGTTTCGTGTAGATACAGACAGATGACAAGTTATAAATTGTGTGAAAGTTTTAGGATGGGATTCTGTATTCCATTTGATTGTAGGTGAATTCGTTTCAACTAAACCTAATTCTAGAGATAGTGAAATAGGACTTCATCACTAAGTGGAACCTAAGGGAATAAAAGAGTGTGAGTCAAGGCAGTTCAAATTCAAGGCTGGGAGGTAGTTTGTTTAGTTGAAAAAATAATCATTTTGAGTATGCTCATAGTGGAATCATGAATCGTATGTCACACACTAAAAATTATATGGTATGCGTCCAGCATGGTAGGTTAGTCTATAATATTCCCTAGTGTATGAGGAACCCAATTAAGTGCTGATATAGTGGAGTGATGGGTCACCTTTATCATTTCTGCTTGAATTTCCCTCTGGTGCCTAGTGAAAAGGTATATGTACTGATGCTTCTTTCAGGTAAAGGATTAGTATCTCCACTTCAGCTAGAGAGTTGGATGACTACCAGCTAGTTAGTCCAAGGAGGTGGGAATGGATGAGGTCATCATACTTTAAATGTATAACGCTGGTAGAGTGGACATGCCCCAGTTATTCGGGTCACATCTCAGGTCTATGGATCTAGCCATGTCAATGAAATGTATCCTACTTATGAGGATCAAATTATGGGACCTTCTATGATTAGAGGTACTATTCTAGTATCATCCACTTTATTTTCTACTTTTTTAATATAGGTGCTTCACATTATTTCTTATATTTGGAAATTTTGGAGATACTTGGTCTTGATATAAAGAACTTTTATGTGTTATGTCCTTAGATACTCCTATGGGAGTGCGATCAGAGGGTATGTGCAAGTTTAGGGATTTCCCTATTGAGGTAGGTGGATGCCTCTTCCTCTAAAATGATTTTATATTTGATATGACAGGATTTGACGCCATTCTCAAGATGGACTGGTTAGTCCCATACCATTCCCATGTTGATTGGTATCATAGAACGGTGTCCTTTACATCACTTGAGGGTGAAAACTATTGGCATAAGGGAGAATGAGATATCGAAGTGATTCGGTTTGGACTAGAGCATCGTGATCTTGGTAGAGTGGCCACCCATATCGCTAGTCTCTTTATGAGCTATTGAGGCCACTAAAAATGTGCCGCAAACTTTTCTACAAATGGATGCATGTAATTATTGTTTGACTAATCATGATGAATAATGATATATTCTAATTATTTTTGGGGTGTGTGCATTTTTAAAAAATATTGAAACACTATCCATGCACCCTTTGGAATGCGGCCTTGACATGAAAACACCCTTAGTCATTCTATGGAATCATGCAGCCATGAACACATGATGAAACAAAGTCAAGTAGAGTGACTATCCCTAACAATTTCTACATGATACCATGAGATACATCATTATATATGTGACACATCAAAGTCTATTAGAGTGATTGTCCCTGAAAATGTTCACATGTCATTGTCAGATCCATCATTGAACACACAACACGTCAAAGGGAAGTAGAGAGACTATCCCTAACAATGTTTTCATGTCATCGTGAGATCCACCATTGAACATGAAACACATCAAAGGAAAGTAGAGTGACTGTCCCTAACAATGTTTTCATGTTGTTATGAGATTCATCATTAAACATGTGACACATCAATGGAAAGTGGATGAATTATCCCTAACAATTTTCTCATGTCATCACGAGATCCATCATTACACATGAAAAATATCAAAGGAATGTAGATCAATTTTCCCTAAAAATGTATGTATTCCATCTCAAGATCCATCATTGAACATGTGATACATCAAAGGAAAGAATATTAACTATCCCTGATAATTATTTCATGTTGCCATGAGATCCATCATTGAACATGTGACATATCAAAGGAAAACACAAGGTTTGTCCATGAAAATACTCATGCATCACCACAAGACCCATTATTGGTAATGTGATTCATCATAGGAAAGGAGAGTGATTGTGTTCAATAACACTCACACAAATTCTCAAGATACCCAACCCTTATAAAATAAAGAAGGAAATAAAAATAAAAAAGGAAGAAGCTTCTTATAGAGTGAGGAGATATGTTTATCTTCATGAAAAAGGTTTTATGCACCCCGAGTGATCACCATTGATACCATAAATTCCCCCTCTACATATCATCCTAATTTTGCAAAGTCCCCTCCTAAAAAGTTGTCACTGACTCGTGAAAGACCTGAGACAAGTCATCTTCGATCATGAAAAATGCTTTCCATGGGAATCTTGATCTCATGAATATGAATATCCATGTCGGCCTAATATTATAAAATTTTCTTAACATGACAATGTGGTTAATACAAATCATTTTGATCAACCTGGGTCCAATAAAAATATCAAAGGAAGAATATTCTCATGGTAGCTATCATCAGGTGGTGCCATGGATGACCCGTGAAAAGATCATGTGAAGTGGGTAACACCAAAACCCTCCACCGAATCTATCCCAATTATATGAGATACACACCACACAAGTTGGATTATAATTGGGGAGGTGAGACCTATAAACCCCTTCCCCTAAGCACAAAAATGCATAATTTATCGATCTCACATGGGAGCACTGGAGAAAACTACTCAAATAAACTGGTCATGCGATCACAAAAGTCTTCTACTGGGTAAAGTATGGGGAATGGATTAAATGATCATGTGGAATGCATAGGTGCTTCATTTGATCACTCGTAAATCACATGAAGGACTTATGGTGTGTCATTGAGATTAGGTAAAGGAATTCCTGACTATGTCAAGTGAAAACTAAAATAAGCCAACACTATACAAACTTGAGGCACATATGCAATAAAGTCTGGAATAAAAGACTATAAAAAGATATGAGACTTATGAAAATATAGTTATTTTGGTCTTCATGAATTTTTCATGAATCACCCATATCATGTAACAACACCAAGACATATCTCTTAATTCATGAAACACTCCCTTGATATGCCATTTGGATCATGTGATGTCCCTTCGAACATGTTAAGGAAGTTTCACGATGCCCTCCGAGCATGACACCCAAGTCTTATAGAGTCCCATGGACTTGCCATAAAATTTTTTTGTTGTCCTATAGACATGTAACCTAGGTTATGAATCTTTAATAGGACATGTCATCTCAATCTCACGATGACATCTAGACAAGTCATCCAGGTCATGTGACACCCTCCAAACATGCCAGCCTTGATCATACGATGTTCTTTAGACAAGTCACCCAGGACATGTGGCACCTTCCAGACATGTTAGCATTAATCATGTGATGGTCTTCAGACATTTAATTCATGTTATTAGACATCCTTAGGAAAATTCAACTGGATTATGTGATTTTCTTTAGAGGTGCACTCTAAGAAACTAGGATATACTCAGATAATCAAGACATGTCAGGTAAACAAATAGGTCATGTCATACAAACATCCCAAGACATGATTACCTTTCCAAGTGGATACCTCAAGAATTCATCAATGTGTAAGCACTAATCGGTGGCATGATATGACTACCCCCATACAAATTTATCCATCAAAGGGAAACATCTATGTGTAGGCCCTGATAATGAACTATGATAACTCTAATTCCTATCATAACCAGGATAAATAAGATGCCTTCCTAAGACCCAAGGTCCATCCCAACCATACTATAAGGGAAGCCTCAGTGTGTAAGCCCCAATTTGAACTATGATAACTTTTATTACTACTATAACCAAGATACGTAGAATGCCTTCCTAAGGCCAGAGCCCAAACAAGAATCCACTTCGATTTAGGTCCTTCTATGTCTCTGACATTCCACCCATTAGGACCTAATCTCTCCCATGGGATGATAATCTTCCTCATACACTAGCAGATTGAGAAGGAAGATGAACTATATTGTATCTAATTCCTAATATAACCAGGATATGTAGGATGCCTTCTTAAGTCCCAAGATCCATATTAAAGCATCCAAATGGATGTCCCTGTGCATATGTCCCACATCCATATATATTGAGACTGATAATTTGTTATCCCTTGTTTCTCACACCAAGCATGGATCACATAGGATTAGGGAATTGCAATGATCATATCATTCACATCATGAATTTCCTCCAGTTAGGGAAACCTTAGTGTTTGATCCTAGATCAGTGGAATGATATGACTTCCCACATACAAGGGAATGCAACTCGAGGTCAGTCCTAAGGGAATGATCAAACTATGATGACTCTGATTCCCGGTATAACCAGAATATATAGGACGCCTCCCTGAGGCTCGAGCTTGATATCTGGTGCCTAAGTGCCCCCATATATTTCATTTCCACATGATTCTAAACTTCATAGGTTTAATGAACTATGTGGGTTTTAATTCTTGTTATATAAAGGATATGTTGGAAACCTCATAAAGGTTCAATCCCATCCTCAGAATATTAATCATCTCCTTGAATAACAAAAAACATTTGGAGTTCATGGTTGTATGGATTAAACATATAAGCACCTTCCCATTAATGGGATATGGGTTTAGAACCTAGGATACATACATATGGACTCAGTAATATAGACCCTTTGCATATAGAAGGGTTAAACACTTGATCTCTTTGTTAGGGTAACTGGTCTCATATTAGGATTAGGAAGAGGTTCTCAAACATATCTTAAATGTATAAGAGAGTCTTGGAGTAGGAAAAAATTCCTCCCAAAAGGGTGTGATAATATCGACCTCCCATACTCTCAACCAATGTGAGTTCCTAAGTCCCATTAGGTCTGAAACCCCAATTTACTACCTTCCTTTGGAAAGTAGGTTCATACTTAGTTAAGGATTTGGGAACCATTGGTAGTTTATATTAAGAACAATAATGGAGAACCTGATGTGAATGATTGTAAAAGACATTGAACCCCCCATAATTAAACCATCATGCCAAAATAGATGCATATCAGTTGTATCTTTCCCCACAAAACAAAAATGGTGAACCTAGTGGGAATATCTCAAATAGATAAATGATTGGTTTACCATGTGTTGTGCCATTTTATTTACATATCCTACACTCACAAAAATTATGGACCCAATGTGAATATTTCAAATGAAAAAAATGATTGGTTGATCCTCTATTATTGGGGTTCTAATGAGATAAGTTCATCCTCGTTGTGACAGGTCTACATGAGTCAAATAGTCGGACTGAGAATAAGAAATGACAATTATGTTACCCATGAATATCTGATTGAGCATGTATCTTGCATATGATGATGCCCCGATCGGTGACCTTATTCCTTTATTTCTTTATGAATGTAGATACTGTTATGAAAAACAACACCCAACCTAAGATCATGTCATATTCTAATGACTGTTCTAGAAAATTAGCTATGGCTGAAACCCCTATGGGTTTCATAACAACATCACTTACCCAACACGGTCAGTGTTAGGTGGAGAATGCAATTGTCTTGGAATACAACTGACATAGTGAACTCCCATCCCTTGAGAATACACTCAAGGGTCTCTAAAAAATGAAAATGATGAGTGTGTACCATCCAAATAAAGTTATAGTAAAACCAGTGGTGCTCATTTCCATTGTTAACCACTTCGGGAGACTATACTCATAGCACGATAATCACCACATTTAGTGTTTGATGAAGGTGGATCAAGGAGTTAATTATGGATCCCTTCCAGTTCAGGATAAATTGAGGAGGGATCAAATTGAACATCATCACAAACTCCTTCCCACTATTTCCCCTCAGTCGCCTTCTAAAGGCATGACCCAACACATTTCCACCTATGAAACCCATGCACGGGCAACAAGGAAGACACATCAGGCATAGAAATATCTAGATAACTGGGAGTGGGATTATATCCCCGCTTCTATTGATAAAACCCTATATAAAGTTATAGTGAAAGCCAGTGGGTAGGCTAATATTCATGCTCACTCAAAACAAGTCTACATGAATATTCCTATAGTAAGCATGGGGGAGGATCATATCCCTACTCTTATGCATGAATTACATTAGCATATTCTGATTGAATAAAGAGTACATAATTGGGATCATATACCCTCTTAAATCAAACATATATTCCATTATATAGTGGATATGGAAAATGTGAAGTCTTAAATTCCTATAAGCACTTTGCTAAAATACCACTAAATCTTAGCAACAGATGAAGAACTCCACCAGTATATTCCAGCATTGGTACATATACAAGTACAGGTGCATATTCTTATCCCTACATCTAACGCAGCACAACACTCTGATCAACATAAACAAGTGGTTATTTTAATGTAAGATCAAATTATCTCTCCCATATAGAAGGATTATTAGCATATCCTGATAGAGGACAAGGCATCAGACTGGCCTCATTTTCCCATTCCAACTGGGGTTCACCAAGTGAGAGTGGCACATGCCTCGGGATTGGGGAACATTCCTATCAAAAAAGACTAGAGACATTATTAAAATTATTAGGATCAAGCTCATATCACCTTTTTTATCAGGGCACACCAAGTGATAGTGGCACATTCCTCAAGATAAGCCTGTATTCCTATAAAAAAAGATCAGCAACATACTCCAAAGGCTCTAGATTAGGATCATATCCATGTTCTAACTAAGGATCACCATGTGATAGAGGAACATGCCTCAGGATAGGCTCACATTCCTATCAAAAAAACCTATGGCATACTCCAAAGGATCATGATCGGGCTCATATTTCTATTTTGACCAGGGATCACTAAGTGAGAGTGGAACATGCCCAAGGATAGACTCATATTCCCATCAGTTAAGCTACTTGGCATATTCTAGTAGCTCGCAAAATCTGGGCTCATATCCCTACTTCTACTGATGAATGACTTCATCAGCATCCTTCAGAGGCTATATAGGAGGATACTTTCATCCCTTCTCCCATTCTAGAGGTCCTTCAACATATTCTTATGCTGAATTCATATTTGAACCAGTGTCATATCTCCACTTTATCTAGGGTTGACTACCATATTTTGGAAACCACCCACAAACAAGCTCATATTCATACTAAAAATGAATAATCTCATTGGAATAATCTAACATCTTCTTAGTAGTAGGATCATGCTCCCAAAACACCAGATTTTTATCAACATATTTCGGCAGTCATCGTATAGCAGGATCATATCCCTATACAATCCCAAAAGGCAAGTATACATATTCCAATCATGATGTAGAGCAAGGTTCATATTCCTAATTTTCTCAATGATAGAATCCTTGAGTTTGTTTAGGAAACATTATCAACATCCTAAGGGTCCACCAACTCTTCAACCAAAGAATAATGAGATCATTACCATGATAGTCCTCCTCGTGGTAGTGTGGATATGGATCTTAGGGGCTCTACTCTTAACATCCACCGTGGTCAACCTCCCCATGGTGAAATGTCCCAAAAAAAAGGAAATCCTCCCATTTCTCAAAAACCTATATATAGAGAGGTTCTCAAAACTAAGAACCATTCATATATATTGGTTCTTGAAACCCTGGGGTAAACCATATAGAGTTCTCCCATTGACTTCTAGAAACACTCCACTCCAATCAGCAGGTGACCCTAAGGAGAAACTTTTGTGGTCTAACCAGATGGAGGCGTGTAAGTATGTTGAAGTGTAAGACGACAATGACATATAGAGAGAGTTATCTAGAAACAACCTCTAAACCATGTTCTTGACCCTTTCCACTTCTAACTATGAGATCCTAGATGAGATAAAAATGGAGTGCATGCCTTATCTACCCCAAAATATGTGGTAAAGTCATTAGAAATTAAAGTCCAGGCACCTACCTTAGGAAGGATATGAGGGTCACCTTCAGACCATCAAGGTACACTATTTTTAGCTACACTTGGATTCTATCTCCATGGATCAGGTCCTAAAACTAGAAAATAATTGTTCAATTCTACAAAATGATTTCTATTATTTCATCACAACTCTTCAGAAATTAATCATCAAGGCCATGTCATGTATCTATATTCAAGTATGCGGATAGTATGTAGAGTTTCAATTCACCACACCCCTAGAACAATAGGACTCCCCAGACACATCATCCTATAATATCATATCCTTTGGTGAAATTACAGTTCTAGGTAACATGTGATCCAGTTGGTCACTACAATGGAATACCCCCACTCCAATGGTTCCAAGACATCACGAATGGAGGGAGATGACCACCATAATATCTTTTAATTGGGCCCTAAAATCAAAGGTAACAAATTTCAGACACAAAATCCAATGTTTCATTCAACCCAACAACTTCCCATATAAAACGAATCACATAATGGGAATTCATTGCATCCAGATCATAATCATGCACAACTATGCCATGTTAAATAGGTCACAATAGCAGCTTCCATAGAACCATCTAGGAGAAAACCCTACCGACTAGGCTAGGGGAATATCTACCACTGCCTCCACCCCTCAGATCACTGATCCCTAAAAGGATTCAGGACATATAAGTAGTATCTACAAATCAACCCCATCCCACTAGGTTGGGGCATTTTTATCTCAATCACCATCACCATGTTCCTCATCCCCTAAGTGAATCCTAGATAAATCAAAGAAAATTCTAGAATAAACCCAACCCACTAGGATGGGGGAATTTTTATCTCAATTCCTATCCCAAGAGTCATCAATTCCTCAATCAGAATCATTATATCCTCAAAAAAAAGATAAAAAAATGTCAATTTGGGATTTGAATAGTCCCCAGCCCAGAGGGCTGGCATCATTTTCATCATCATCAACACTGTAGAGATAATCATTCTTCTCCAAGTTTGTGGGTGAATATTGACGGGTATCATTCCATCTTTTCCTACCACTGAAATACAAACCTCTACTATTTGGATCTTGTTCGATAATCACAACTGGAAACTCCCTTAAGGTCAATAATCACAGTTCAATATGGGAGGAGTGTATGGAAAATGCAATCAAACCCCACTGGGGTCGTAAAGAAAAATGTTCCAATATGGAAAATGGTTTAAGAAACAACCCTGATGCAGGAACTGAAGAATCATCATGTGGTGTTAAGAGTAATGGGATTACCACCATTTCCTAATACAACTATTTGAATTTCATCACCATCAACACAAAAGATAATGTGGGTCAAGAAAAAAATCTAGTGGGATGAAATATGGAAAATATACTCTGAGATGAGAATTATCTATATGCACTAACCTAGGATGCACGTACGCGGAACCAGAGGAAGATCCAAAACCTAGCATCTATAAATATTGAGTTTCCACATATATAGAAAAATACTACCAAGGATAAAGGTAAGTAAGTGTTTATATACCACACGTCACCTAGAAGAGATGAAATTCCTTCCATGTAGGATCAATTGGAAAAATATGATAATGAGATACAAAATCTCAGACAAATCAACGAGGAGAAAATTAGGGGAAACATTCACACTGGGTATTGTCTTCAGGTAGAGATGAAGATCCCTCCTCCCATACATCAAGAAAGAGTTTATATTCCTATAATAGAGGCATCTAATAAATAGAATGGCTCTTGATCTAGGTATCCACTCAACATAAATGAGAAAGTTGAAGATGATCATGACTTACCTCCATTAATATTGGAGCCTCTACCTCATCAGGGAAATCATTCAGTATTATAATTAATTGAGAATTAGTGGGATATGAAAATAAGACCGCCTCATTAATCCTTGCCTAATATTTTTAGATAAAATTTGGCCTAGAAAGAAGGAATTGTTCAATGCTATTGAGTACATGGATACTCTAATGGAATCCATGGAAGGGAGACACGTACTTATGCATCCTAAGAATAAATCATATCCTGAATGGGTGGATGAAACATTTCCCCCACCCAATTTTGAAAATCCTACATTCTACACCTTTTATAGAACAGGAGACCCCAAATAGAATCTCACACATTTTTTCCTAATCTAGTCCAATTATGGGCCCTCAATATCAACAGGAGGCAACCAAGATGTTTTGTTTTGTGCAGAATATGATAAGGCCATCCTTTGTTAAGTAAAACAGTTTTCTAGTAGGATCTGTTTCAGGATGGGAAGACCTTTCTCATAAATTCCTTTACTATTTTAGTTCCATGTTGAGGAAAGAGACAATTATAGACTTGAAAAACTATAATAAATTCAAAAATGATAGGGTGTCTTACTTCATAGCTAGGTGTAAAGGTTTAACCTACTCAATCAACATCCCTCTCTCATAGGAGAAATTGATGGAGCTCTATATCAAAAATATATAGGATGATATATATACATATATGATCCTAATGAAATATCCATGTGTATTCCGTGATTTTTCATAAATGGAACAATGACTGGAAGATTCCATATAGTGGACCCAAGCTACGTCTCAAATCATGCCTTCAACATAGGGTAAAAGGCTCAGCAAGGCAGAAACTACCATTATTAACCTCAAACTAGTAGCATCTCCCATTAAAGCACCTAACTAGGTCTCGAACCACCCAGCACCTTATATCAAGTATAAAGAGAAGAAAAATCACCATTAAAAAAAGAAAAAAGAGATCAAGGTAATCTGGGATATGAGGAATGGATGAATAAGACATACTCCTTCCAAAACAAACAAGCCCCAAGTTATTTTCTTGCATCAATGTATAATAACCTGGTCAAGATTCTATAGACCAAGAATCCTAAGGAGGTCAACCTCACCAATCATTTTGACTATTTTTCTTTCCCTATAAGGATAGGTCACAACATCCATGGTTGCTTCATCTTAAAATACATCCTCCAAAATCATGGTCAATTCTGTTAGGTTATTTTAGATAAATCACCGACATAGGTCACCTACATAACCATTTCTCAATTAGAAGAAGAAATTGATTGGAAAAAAGCTCAAGCCCGGCATAGGCAGAAGGTCAACACCTATATGGATTTAAATATACTTGACTGAGCTCATTCCATACAAAGAGCATAGATTTTCAAACCCATAACTATCTTAACCCCTAGGGAGGTAACATTGAATGTGCCTCCCAATGGTGGACATGACCATTAGACACAAGAAGAAACAGAAGAGGAATAGTCATATTTAGCTGTGATGTAAGCTCTAACTCTTGCAAATTTCTTCTCGAAAATATTTGAAGCATAGAAACTTCTCCAAAAAAACAGAAACATATTTATAATAAGATCTAATATTTGGTTCTATTAATGTGATAAACATGTAATACCCCTTCTCTAATGATGAATACACCTCAGAATATGATTTCTTTATACCTGGTCAGGTATATGGGGGTTGCAGTCATAGGATATGAGGACCTAGAGGATAGTTCAGGCATGGTCAGACCCAATATCTCGATCACATCCCCTCATAGGACATATATGTAGCTCAGACCCATGGGAAATCACTCCAGTGATCTCAACAAAAACACAGAGGTTCCCCATATCCCGCTAATGATCACCCAGACCCAGTCATTTTCTAAGAACATCTAGAAAGGGTTATATTATCTCATCATCTCAGACAATGAGGAAGTCTAGTGAAATACATTCCACTAGTATTAGATTCTCCCTCAACCTCTATACAAGCACTAGGTTCATCTGGATCAAATTCCCTAGCTCATGATCCACATAATATAGAGTAACCCCACATTGGGAAGAGCCGACCTATAGCATCCCGCCTTTTTATAACATAAACTTTCATTACATTACAAAAAACTGAGGATCTTTAAGGTTTAGTGTCTTGGAAACCAGGAACATAATACATGAAAAAAATATAAAACATTCTTCTTAAACACTTGAAAGGCTTCTCCTTAAGTTCATACTAGGTTCATTACTGCATCTCATAACCTGGGGAAAAACATCAAAAGAAAGGGTGAGCATAAGGCCCAGTAAGGGAAACAAGTGAAACATTTTACATATGAACTTGAGATACACCAATAAAGTCATGAAAAGAACTTTAAGGCATGAAAATGAAATCATGAGGCATATCATAATAAAAATAAATTTTTTTCATAACTTGAAGATGTGGCTACAACATTTAATATTGACAATCATCTCGTTTCACCAAGGTCCATCCCCAAGGTGTCATTAAAAATTACCAAGGTTATTCACCAAGGTATCAGTCTAAAAAGTCATCTCTAGAGATTAAGTCTTTACCCAATGCATTGGAGCGCTATCTGGGTGCACCCTTGACATGTCTTTATTATCATGTGAGCCACATATATCATCATCAATAATTTCATAAACAACCCATATAGCATAAAATAAATGGGTTTCATTTCATAATCATAACTTTTTAAAAACTGCTTTAATGGCATGATCATTATGTCACTTTAAACCCACGGAAAGGGAAAGTGGGTTTCAAGTATGTAAATCCCAGAATTTAAAATAGAGAATTTTGATATATATGTGAATACCCCTGTAGAAATAAGAGCTTTGAGTATTCACTTAATAACATAAAATAATTTTGAGAAAAAGAGAGAGGCATTTTGAGACGAAAATTCTGCAGCATAACGGCTACGTTACAGGGTTTTAGAAAATGTTGAAAAGAGAGGGGACATGGGTCACCCACTCATAAATGATCTATAAAAATAGTATAGGGACAGAATATAAAGGATATGAATCCTGGAAATGAAATTTTAAGGACAATACCATTTGAAATGAAAAACATAGAAGTAAGACAAAAATAAGATTTCTCTTATAAAAATTCGGCAGCCTAACGACGTCACTTAAACTTCAATAAAAATGATTTGACAAGATCAAATATGGTCTCTCATCATATGATCATAAGAGATCAGTATGATAGATATAGATATCATACCCCAACATAATAAAAAGGAACTTGAAAGACTTGACATGAAAATAGAACTTGAAAAATGAGAAGGGTGAAAGAATCCCTTAAAAATTCGGCAGCCTAACGGCGTCACTTAAACTTTCATAAAACGAAATGATGAGAGTAAGAGGGGATATCTCATCATATAAAAATGAAAATGGAAGTAAGAGGAATATAAAAGAACATCCTCCCACATAAGAACATGGAGCATAAAAGTAATGACATAAAAGAGATTACTTGAAAAGAAAGAGAGAGGTCGGATCCCTTACCTTAAAATGTAACTCTTAAAACTCAAAGGTTTGGACCTTGAGGGCTTGGGGGCACCTTGGGAGGACTCATTGGGAGGTAAGGAGACCAGAACTTCGTTGAGGATGGTTTTGGAGTCGAATGGATGAGAGGAGAGCTTGGTATTTATAGGGAAAGTGAGGGGACAAGACATTAATGGCCAAGGGACACCTCAAAAGTGGTTTTCTCAAAACCATGTGCTCTCCCATGATATTTCCCATGAATTTAGGCCACATGGGGCCCCCAATACAATAATTCATCACCTTTGGTCGGCCAACCCTTAAAATATCTCATGACATCACCATGACACAGTTACGATGTCATTAAACATACCGAAACCCTAAAACTGCTTTTTTTACTATTCACTGAAAATTCATCTTTCTCAGAAAAATCCCAAAATTTTACCTTAACCAAATATCGACGCTCTGATTACAAATATGAACTCAATTTTATAAAAATAATTTTCTAAATATTTTTAATTTAATTTTTAAATAAAACCACTATTCACCAAAAATTCATTTTTTCAGAAAAAACCCCAAAAATTACCATAACATAATATCGGTACTCTGAGTTCAAAAATGAAATCCATTTTATAAAAAAAAATTAAATATTTTTAATTTAATTTTTAATTAAAAACACTATTCACCCGAAAAAACTAATACTTGAATAATAATTTATGAAACCGTTATTTAACCATTTTATTGAATCACATTAATTAATCAAGGTGCCTAGATTATTTTAATACTTTCTTTAAGTGAGATTACTAATCCATTTGGACACATTACTAATCCTAATCATAAAATCACTATTCATAATTTACTATTCATCAAAAATCAAGTTGATCTTATTAGACTCTAAATTTCATACTGAACATAATTGTAGAAGACCATTTTTTGAAAATCATTACACATTTTTAATTATTTAAGGTTTACATAAACATTTTTAAAATATCCTTTTTCTAAAATTCATCAAAAATATGCATACTATATTTATCCGGTCATTTGAAAATTCATAAACATCATCATAAGAAGAAATCCCAATTTTTATTTAAAACAAAGGATTACACAAGGCAGTTACGGTCTCCTTAAATAGCCCCTTATCACGCCAGCAGAGGACCTAAGTGTAAGGTGCGATAAGGTGAGAGAATCTGAGGGAGGCTCGGCCAACATCGTACGAGTAGTAATTTCTATTAGTTTGAACTTCTCGCGAAGGCGATTCCATTCTAGCTTCACACGATGAAGTTTGGATTGGGTTTGGTCCAGAGCAAAGCCCAGTGGTGCTACCTCCTTCCCAAGTTCTGTTAGATGGGCTTCGATCGGTCCAAGACTACTGGGTGAGGCCATCGAATCTTCTTTCTATAATAATTAACCAAAATTACTTGTATTTAGAGACAAAAATCAAAATGTTTAGTTTCCAACGGTCATATTGACCAATGGTCATATAACAGTCAAAACCCAACGGTCTCATTTTAATTATAATCATGTTATCAAATGAAACATTTTTGTTGAGTATAAAAATAAAATAACACATAAAATTAGGAAATAAGATTTATTCAAAATTTCGGGTCGTTACACGACCTCTAGCACAAAATTAAGAAATTCAAAAATAGATGGAGGTTTTTTAAACTAATCTATCAATCATGTATTCTCTCCATCTTTTAAAAGAACTCAGAGAGGTACTCATTAAATCCCTCCAAATCCCACAAGAGTTTAATATAGAAGTCGCTACATCCAAGGTTTATCAAGTGGATAACATGTAATTAGAATTCCATGTCACCGTATCATTCACATATAAGGATCAAGAAGAGGTCATATAGAAACACATCATACCATTATATGTTTTAGGAAGACTCAATAATGTCGACATCTTAAGGGATCTAACTTATAATGGTTTTGGGATCAAATTCATCCCAATTCGGACCCTTAGATGTTTTGGATACAGCAAAGGGGATTTAGATCTAAAAAAATGACTATTAAAGGATATTATAAGAGTGAGAAAAGGCCTCTCAAGAAGATCAAGCTCAAAACTCAATTTGGGGATCTCACATCTTACATTGAGTTCATGGCTATCCCAAAAGACACAACATATAGTGTCTTAATCAGAAGGTCTTGGCTTCACAACAATGTGGTGATTCCTTCAACATTCCATCAATGCTTGAAATACCCCATCGATGGTAAGTTTATCATACTAAATGGTGATAGCTCTCCCTTTTGAGTCTTGTGAATCCACATACATTATGGTGGGTTTCTATAAAAGGGAGGGAAAAAAGCCAATGGTGGTTTAAAATATATAGGTTGCAACCCCCAATGGATTGGTTAATTCCCTTTAAAATCCCTGAAGTATTATTGACATAAATTATGTACTACCCATAAATCTAGTTGTGGTAATAGACTTAATCACAAATGCCCAATCCCCTTAGGTCCCTAAAGATATTGTAAAATAAAATAAGCTCCAAAATCTATCTAAAATTACTCTGGTAGTGGGGGATGACAATGTATCTTCTCATGAACTCTCTCATACCAATAGTGATAAAGATTCCCACAAATTATTGATTTCATCTGAAAATGACTCCACTAACTCAGAGGTGTAAGAAGAAGAGGATAAACTTAGGAGTGCACCTCTTACATTTGAGGAAGGCATCTTTTCCACAATTGATGAGCTCAAGAAGGTAGATATAGGAACAAAAGTAGACCTATGGCTGACACTGATTAGTGTCTCCATGCCTCTCAATGACAAATAGATATATATTGAATTTCTAAGGAAACATTGATAGGTGTTCACTTAGAACTACATAAAAATTCTCATACTGAATCCAAATGTGTCTATACACAATATCATATTACCTGATGACCATAGAGGTTTTAAGTAGGTATCCAGGAGAATGCACCCCTCCCATGCTACTAACGTAGAGTCATAAGTTAACAAGTTGATAGAATCTAATTTTGTCTAGGAGGTGAAATAACCAAGATGGATCTCCTAAATCATCCCTATAAAGAAAAAATAATGGGAATATTAGAGCCTTCATTAATTTTAGAGACCTTAATTTACATTTCTCGAAGGAAGAATTCCCATTTCTCGAAGGAATAATTCCCATTTCCAATCACAGAACTCTTCATCAATGAAGCTTCTGGCTTCTAGGCCCTTTCCTTTATGGATGGGTACTTAAGGTAAAATAAAATAAAGATGACCCCTGAAGATGTGGAATCCAATTCCTTCAGATCACACTAGGGGATATTTTTCTATCATTTAATTCCCTTTTAGTTAAAGAATGTTGGTACTACTTATCAACGTTCTAGAAATTGTATATTTAAACCCTTCTTGGGATGAATATATGAATGTTAGGTCGATGACCAGGTGGTCAAATCTCAAAGTTGGTGTAATCAATTCATAGATATTCAAACAGTATTCAACAAGTTGTGGCAGTATAGTATGAAAATTAATCCTATAAAATATGCATTACAGGTAACATTAGGGAAGTTCCTTGACTTTTTAGTACACCACCACAAAATTTAGTTCAACCAAGAAAAGAATAGATAATTTATAGCAATGTCACCCCCTTAGAATCTAAAAGAGATGATGGGGGTACGAGGGAATCTTGCATACATTCAACATTTCATAGCTAACCTGTCTGTAAAATCTCTCCACTTCCCCAATATAATGAATGGAATATCCAATCAATGGGAAGAGAACCACCAAAGAGCCTTCAAGAGTCTCAAGAAGTACCTATTATACCCACAATTATTGATGCCACTGGTGGAGGTAAGGCCACTCATATTATATGTGGTTTCTATAGAAAAATCACTTGGTGGTATCCTCATAAAGAAAAATGATATGGGGAATGAGAATAGTCTCTACTTAATTAGTTAGACAATGATATGTACTGATACTTGATAACCGGATATCAAGAAGAACTTCCTTTCACTCATCTTCACAGTGAAAAAGATTAGGAATTACTTATAAAACCATGAATTCTACCTTGTATCTTCTATTGATCCACTCAGGTATATCATTGTTCATCCTATATTGACCGAGTTTCTGGATCAATGGGTAGTCATTATACAACAGTATGGCAAACAATTAATGTCACATAATTTAGTTAAAGAGAAATCCCAAGATTATTTCTTCACGGAACATATTTCCCCCAAAAATCACACCACTGGACATGAAGCTTCAAGATGAGGAGGTTTATTATTATAATGACACTCCTCAGACATGGGATATGTATTTTGATTGTGCATCCCGGAGTCCTATTTTAAAAATATTGGAAAATCCAAAGCTCAATAAATTTATCTTGGAGATTTTATTTGTTTCTCCAAACAAATAAAATTTTCCCTACTCTTTATCACTATATAAAGTTTAAAAATAATAATAAGGTGGAATACCAACCCCTCATTGCTAGCTTGGAACTGGGCCTATAACTACAAGTTTCCCACCTGAATATCAAAGTGGATTTGAGTTAGTGATAAATAAAATTAATTTTGAATATTCCATTAAAAAAATAAATGGCCCCTCTTACCAACTACGTCATAGGACTGATGGTAGAGTTCCCTTTTTAGGTCATGTTTCATCATTTCCCCCGATCATAGAATGCTCATGCTGACACATTAGAAAATGCGACCAAAGTCCTAGATGACCCTGATTAGTAGGAATCGATCTTACAAATCATGCATAAAAGGATGGTCTCATCAAACATAATATATGAAATATAAAATATAAATCAGATAAACACCATTTTAGAGCATTATTAACCGATATCAACCCTTATATAGATGGAGTCCATAATTGATTATCTCCAAAATAGGATCTTCCTAGCAGACTGATCCATAAGGGAATAGATTTGGCATTGAGCTATGAACTTTACCATAGAGATGATCCAAATGAGAAAAAATATTTATAAAAATGAGGCTTTGACGGAATCCTCCTAAAATGCATAGTAGAAAGATAGATTCTTACATTCATGGAATAATTCTATGCAAGATCCTACAGAGCTCATAAGTCTAGAACTAGACTCTCCCAACAAATTAAGAGGCTTGGTTACTACCAGTAAAAAATGATATAGAACTTCATGGAATTCACCAAGAAAGTTAATGCATGCTAGATTCAAGAAAACTTCATTCATAAAACCCTATAATTTCTACATACAGATAAATATTCATGGCCATTTTCTATATATGGAATGGATGTTATAGGTCCATATCCCCCCAGATACGGCTAAGTAGTTTAAGTACATCCTTACTACTACCAAATTCTTTTCCCAATGGTCCAAAGAAATAACCCTAATGTAATTAAAGATGAATAATATCCTAAAATTAATGATTTCTAATATAATCACCATGTTCGGAGTCCCTCACACAATATTGACATACAACAGCCCCAACTTATATTCTATGGAGTTGAAGAAGGTGTACTAGGAGTACAACATCGAGTCTAACCACTCATCCCTCTATAATGTAAGGGAAAATAGAAAAATAGAGGCCTTCAATAAGACTCTATAAAATATACTCTAGAATATGGTGAGTAAGGATAAGAAGTTCTGGATATAGAATCTCCTCCATGATTTATGGGACTATTGTACCAACACATGTACTGCTATACAAGAAACTCCATATTCATTGGTATAAAGAACCGAGGAAATATTACACATAGAAGTCCAGTTTCTATCACTTGAAATAGTTACCTATGGAAAAATCTCAGATGATGACAGATCAAAAAGTAATCTAGATGAATTAGATAATCTTAATGAGAAAAGGTTTCATGCCTTTCACAACCAAGAAGCCCATCATAATCAGATTGCATGAGCCTTCAGTAAAATTGTTTGCCTCTGTACATTTCATCAAAGAGAAATATTATTGGATCTCAGAACCCCGATGATATCGATAAATAAATCTTTGAATCTAGAACCCAAATGAAATTTTCCTTATATCATATATAAGGTCTATCATAATAGAGCTTATTCACTAGACAAAATGGATGGGTAATGTGTCACATCCCTCGACCAATGTGAAGTTTCTTAAGAAATAATTTCCATATCCACTATCAAATCCTTCCACATCTTAACCATATATCATTAAACTATTTAGAACTCATCTTGGTTTCATAATGTTAAACTACACAAAAAATTCCTTAAAACATGATTTCAAATTGTATATATGAAATTCCTTGTAGAAATACCTTAAACTGCACAACTTCAATCATCTTGGTTGCATGACATTAAACTGAAAAAACTCATCCTAATAACATGATGTTAAATTATAAGGGACATGTCCTGAAATCATGACATTAAACTACATGGGATATGTCCTTACCACATGAAATTAAAATTCATGGGAAGAATCCTCTCACCAATGATTCATCACACATGATCTAGATCTCTGAAAAAGAGAAATAAAGTTACCCATATCCTTGTGTGTGAGTTAGATCTGTATAGGTAATTCCCATTCAATAACTACACATGGATTGATTTATTCTACCGTAGGATAAATAGTGACACCTGGATCTCCAATACTAGGCCCTACCATAATATATTTTTCCCGATCACAATACATCATACTGTGAAATAATGGTCCAGCCTTTTTTCACATAGGGTGACCCTCATCCTTACCGCATGACATTAAACTGCATGGAGGATTTCATTGATGCATGAACCTAAATTGTATGATTTTCTAGAACTATGTGTGGCATGATTCCCATCATAGGATACATATTTATTCCCATATCTCCATTATTGGGTTCAACCATGATATTTCTTCATGTCGGATAACCTTCATCCTTATCGTATGATGTTAAACTACACGCCTGACATCCAATTTAAGAACTATTTATGGCTTGATTCCTACCATCATAGGATACATAGTGACACCCAGACCTCCACTCTTGGTCCGAGTCACAATATTCCTCTTCTTTCACATCGAGTCACCTTCTTCCTTAACTCATAACGTTAAATTGAATGAATGATTTCCTCATCACATGACACTAAACTACATGATTTTACAGAACTATATATGATTTTATTCTCATTCCAATGAGATATATAGGGACACCTAGATCCTAAATCTTGTCCCATCCACCGCATGATACAAAATTCTCCTGCCCTTTCTCTAATTTCCTCCATGTCGTGAATGGATCCTTTACCATTCCTTATTTATAACACCGAGAATGGCTCACGTGATCTTATGAATCTTGGTAAAGGCTTCCCCACACGATCGATACATATCAGTTCGTGATGGGGTTAGCATAGTATTGAATTGGAGAACTTAAAAGGAACACCATTATTCCCCATCACATGATGTTAAACTGCACAGTTGATTTCCCTTGCATGACAAAAAACTACAAATTACTTTGGACCTTGCCCAAGAGGATCACTACCCTTGGTGTTGGTCTTCCACCACACCTCCATTCAAGAACTACATGTGTCTTGATTCCTGTTATCATAGAATATTTAGTGGCTCCCAAATCTCCAATATTGGACTCAAACAAAACAAATAAACATAAGATTTCCCTCATCCCTACAAACGGGTTAGACCTACATAGGGATATTTCATTTAAGAACTATATATGGATTAATTCCTATCGTAACAAGATATTTAGTGACACTTATATCACTAATACAAGATATAGATACAATAATCAATGGAAATGATTCCCCATCTTTGTATGGTTCAGACCTGTGTAGATAGTTTCCCATTAAAGAACTACATGTGGTTTGATTTCTTCCATCATTGGATAATTAGTGATTCCTGGATATCTCATCATGGGTCCATTCATAATATTCCCTTTTTTACATTTAGGATCCTGCATCCTTTCTACATGACGTTAAGTCGCATGATTACTCAAGAACTATGTGTGTCTTGATTCCGGTCATTATAGGATACATAGTTTCACTCAAATCTATAATATTTATCCCAACCACAACAAATCAATGGGAAAAATTCCCCCTCTATGTAAAGTTCAGACCTTCATATAGTGTTTCCCATTCAATAACTACATGTGGCTTGATTCCTTCCACCACAGGATACATAGAGACACCTAGACCCACAATTCTTGATTCAACCACAATATATAAAAGGATAAAAATTCACCCCTAACTACATATGTGATAGACCTATTCAGTGAATGTCCTAAATGAATGATTTTATACTGTAAGGAATGAAAATTTTCCTTACCGCATAATGTTAAACTATAAAGAAAGCATCCTAGTCGCATGACATTAAAACTAAACAACAAATACATCCCCACTTCATGACATTAAAATGTATAGGCCATAAATCATTATCATTCCTTATAAAAGGATCATAAGAGTCTGACTGTAGTCAAACAAAGTATGGGGTGCTTTTGTTATCTTTTAATCCCATTTGCCCATAAATTGCACTTTATGTCTTGAGAACCTAGGGTTGCTGAAAACCTTTCATGGCCCCTAGAAATGAAAATATATATCTCTATTTGACCTTTATATTAATTAATAAGGTCTTATACCTGCCAACGAAATATTTATTGTCCCTGTATGAAGGAATTTGTGATCCTTGTGAGCCTAACGTCATCGTGGTAGGACTCATCCCCTGAGGGTGTTCTGGGCTATCCCAGTCATGATTGTCCCATATCATTACTCATGATCTAATAACCTCAGGACATGATCTACAACATTTTCATCTTCCTATCAAAATGATGTTGGAGTAATCTTGACCCTAGGTATCCTAATTAGGCTATTGTGCAATATCCCCCTCATACTAAGTCCACATGCTTCATGACCTTAAACTTCATGCACTTTGGTCAAATCTATAAAAACTTAAACATTTATCCTCTCATGGTCCAAATTGAAAGACCCTTAAAGCCTAGTGAAAGTGACACAAAACTTGTCAATTTGAAAACCCAAAAAGGGTTTCACGATAAAAATTCTAGTCTCTGCTTGCTAAAATCTTCATCACTAGAGTTTAGGAAAAAGTTAGAGAATAAATAAATAAGGTATAAAGCTCATAGGGCCCACATTGTAGCCCTCATAAAATCCAAGATATTCCCGATGGATACCATGGTCCAAGAAAAAGTTATATTAATGGTTTTTTTCATCTCCTCTCTATAAAAACATGTTCACTAGGCTGCAACACAACTTTTAGGGTGCTCGAACCCTTCTTAAATCTTACATTTTCCATAAATCACACTTCAAGATTTAAGCACCTTAGGCCATCAAAAACCTTTAATGTCCCCTATAAAGGAAAATAGATCTACATGTTTTACCTTTCTACTGATGCATAAGGGATAAGACCTATCAACCAGATACATCTTGGAACTATATGAAGGGATTTATAATCCTTGTGAGCCTAATATCACCATGGAATAACTCAACACCTGAGAGTGTTCTAGTTCATCCTTAGCATGATTTTACCATACCATATTCCTGACCAGAGCACTTTGGACCATGATTTATAATCCCTATGACCAGACTATTCAAGTGGATTCTACATCCTTTATGTTACATCACCATATATTTTACCCTTTCTCAAAGAAAGAATGTGACACTCTATTATTGAACCTTTCCATGACCCACAACACATGACTCAAAACCACATGGTGTAGGGATTAATCCTTTAACTGAAAATCTAAATTACTCAAGGGTGATAGAACATTTCCTAGATATTTATCTTCTCCATGCCCCACATCATAGTCCAAACATTTGAGTCTTCAAAAATCCACCATGTCCCTCAGAAAATTACGGGGATCAACTCTACTTGACCATGAATATAATACCTATGGACTAATGAATAAGGAATTTGGACTACAAATTAGAGACATATCCTCTTTATAGAAAAGGATCTCTAATCCTCATAAGCCCCAGTGAAACTGTGGTGGAACCAAGAACCTTAGGGTATTTTGGTTCATCCCCAGTATGTATGCCCCATTCCATGATTCATTGATTCAAGCTATTGGAAACAAGATTTACACAACCCATATTCCAACTATCAAAGAAGATTATGATTCCCTAATATTTTTTACAACTACCTATACCACCTCCAAAATCTTCAATGATCCTTGGAAAAGATTGGGGATACCTCTATCTGACCATGCTAGTGATGCATAAAGGCTTTGAACTACCAAACAGATTTTTCTACTCCTTATAGTAAAGGAACTCCAATCCTTATGATCCCAAGAAAATCCACAAAATAAATCACAACCTTATGGTATTTTGGGTCATCCCTAGAATTTATTCCCCATATTTCAAGTTCATCAACCAAGTTCTGATAGAATGACTTTAAACTTTATTGAATCTGAAGGTCCAAGCTAGAAGACCCTAAACTACATCAATAGAAGGTCTGATCTAAAATACCCTAAACTACAGAAATGGAAGGTTAGAGGTAAAATACCATAAACTACAAAAATATAAGGTTCGGGCTAAAAGACCTTAAACTACAACAATAAAAGGTCTGATCTAAAAGACCATAAACTAAAACAATAGAATGTATGAGCTAAAAGACCCTAAACTATAGCAATAAGAGGTCTGAGATAAAATACCCTAATCTAAATCAATATAAGGTTTGTTCTAGAAGACTCTTAACTAAAACACATCATTGATTTAGTTTGAAATAATGGTAAAGGAATAAATCATGTCAGGTTGAGAACACGTAAGAGGGAAACCTACTCAAAGATCTAAGTCCAAACCCACTAAGTCATCCCCTATATGAATATTAGGGAAAATATTAGGGAAATGAATAAAGAGATAAAAAGCTTGTGGGGACCACCATGTAGCCCTAGAAAAAATCAAGTTATGATTGCTAGGTCCATTGGCCTAGGAAAAAATTAGATCACCCTCTATCTATGAGCCTCACTTAGGACGAATTCATCTTCATTTATATTTATGTAAAAGTGACTTATATTTACCTTAGAATCAAATTATTTTCATTGTGAACAAATCCCATTATAAGGGGGGATTTTTTTGACACCACTAAACATGTTCCATGAAATTTTATGCATATAGACGCATGTAATGAGTATTTGACTAATCATGATGCCTAATGACATATGATAATGATGTTTGGGATGTTCACATTGTTTAGATGGATTGAAACACTAGAAATTAAACCATTGGAATGTGGTCTTGACATGAAAAAACCCTCATCCATGATATGGAATCATAAATCCATGAACACATGATGCATAAAAGGAAAGCAGAGTGATTATCCCTAATAATGTTTCCATGCCATCACAAGATACAATATTAAACATGTGACACATCAAAGGAAAACAGAGTGACTATCCTTGAAAATGTTCACATTTCATTGCGAGATCCATCATTGAACACGAGACACATAAAAATAAATCAAAACAACTATCCCTAAAAATGTATGCATGACTTCACAATATCCATCATTGAACATGCGACACATCAAAGGAAAGCAGAGTGATTATCCCTAACAATGATTGCATGCCATCATGAGATCCATCATTGAGAACATAACACATCAAAGGAAATTAGAGTGATTGTCCCTAACAATGTCCATATTTCGTCATGAGATCCATCACTAAACATGTGACTCATCAAAGTAAAGTAGAGTGACTATCCCTAACAAAGTTCAAATGTCTTTTCAAGGTCCATCATTAAACATGAAACACAGAAAAGGAAAGTATAACTAATATTGTTGACAATTTCTTCATTTCATCATGAGATCCATCATTGAACATGTGACACATAAATGGAGAATATAAGGGTTATCCATGAAAATGATCATTCACCACCATAAGACCCATTGTCTTTTACGCGGTGCATCACAAGAAAAGAGAGTGATTTTCTTCTGTGACACTCACACAACATCATGAGATCCCAAACCCATATAAAATAAAGAAGTAAATAAAAAGGAGAAAAGGATTAAGATTATTTTCAGTGTGAGATTGGTATTCTTAAGAAATGGGTTATTCACCCCAATCAATCACCATTGATCCCATGGAGTCCCCCTCAACATGTCAGCCTAGTCTCATGAAGGACCCTCCGGACACGCTGCCACTGACTCATGAAAGACCCCAAACAAGTAGTCTTAGATCATGTGAAAGCTTTTCCAAAGGAATCCTGATCACATGAATACCCATATGCATGTCTTATTGACCTTATAGAAGCTCCTTGACCTAACCACGTATTTAGGAAAATTCCATTTGATTAACCTAAGTCCAATAAAAAATATAGAACATTCTCACGGTCTCTATCATCTGGCGGTTCTATGGATGACCCACGGTAAGATCATGTGAAGCATGTAACACCAAAACCCTCCACTAAATCAATCCTAAATATTTGAGATACACACTGAACAAGGCAATGTATAATCGGTGTGGAAAGGCCTATAAATCCCTCCCCTTAGCATAAAAAAGGAAACATCAATCGATCTCACACAGAAGTGCAGGAGAGAACTTCTCAAAGTGAGTGGTCACGTGATTGCAAAAGTCTTCTACCAGGTAAAGTATAGGGAATGAATTAAATGATCATGGAGTATGAATAGGTTATTCACATGATCACTCATAGATCATGTGAAGTACTTCTAGCATGTCATGTGAATTATGAGAAGGTAGTCCCGCAAGTTAGTTGAGTAACATGAAACCTAATATAATCTATTACAAGACACACCTGAGGCACATATAAAATAAAGGATGGAATAGAAGATTAAAAATATGGGATACTTATGTAGAGATAGATATTTTGGTCCTCATGTTCTTAGCATGACTCTCCCAGATCATGTGATAGCACCAAGACATGTAACTTAAGTTTTTTGAAACTCCCTCGAAATGTTATTTGGATAATGTTATGTCCCTTTAGACATGTAAAGAAAGTATCATGATGCCCTCCAGGCATACCACCCAAGTCTTGTGGAGTCCCTTAGGCTTTCCAACCAAATCTTATGATATCCTCCAGACATGTCACATGAGTTATGAAACAACACCAAGACTTGTCATCTATGTCTCATGATGACACTAGGACAAGTCAACAAAGTCATGTGGAACCCTCCATAAACTTCATCCTTAATCATGTGATTTACTCTGAATAAGTCAGGCAAGTCATATTGAACCCTCTAGACATGTCATCATTGATCATGTGATGGTCTTAATACAAGTCATTTAGGTTATGTGATGTCATCCGAACAAGTCAATTATATCATGAGATTGTCTTTATACATGTTTTCTAAGAAACCAAGATGTGTCTAGACAATCCAGACATGTCAAGTAAACCAATAGGACATGTCAAGAAGACATCTCAGGAAATTATAACCTTGTCCAGTGGATACATTACGGTCTCCTCAATGTGTAATCCCTGATCGGTGGCATGATATGACTACCCCCATACAAGGGAATTTTCCTAAGGGTAACCTTAGTATGTAAACGCTAATAATGAACTATAAGAACTTTGATTCGTACCATAACCAAGATACTTAGGATGCCTTCCTAAGATCTGAACTCCATCCCAAACATACTATAAAAGAAAACTCAGTGTGTATTCCTTGAATTGAACTATGAGAACTATGATTCCTACCATAACCAAGATATTTTGGATACCTTCCTATGGCCCAATCTCAAACAGGTGTCTACTTTGATGTAGGTCCCACTATGTCTCTAAAACTCCAACCATCAGGAACCAATCTATCCCATGGGTTGGTTATTCTTCCTCATCCACCATTATATTGATAAGGCAACTAAACTAAGATGAATCTGATTATTTCTATAACCATGATATGTAGAATTCCTTCTAAATTCCCGAGATCCATATTAAAGTGCCCAAAGGACTGTCCTAGCGCATAATTCCCACATCCATATGTAGTGAGACTAATGAATTATTATCTCTTGTTTCTCACACTAATCATGGCTCATGTGGGATTAGGGATTCTCAATGATCGCATCATTCATATCATGAATCTCCACTAGTTAGGCCAACCTCAGTGTGTAATCCCCAATTAGTTGCACGATATGACCACCCCCATACAAGGTAATTCACCTCAGGGATTGTCCCAAGGGCATGATCAAACTATGACAACTCTAATTCCTACTATAACCAGGATATGTAGGATACCTCCCTGAGGCTCGATCTTGATACCAGGTGCTTAATTTACCCCATAAATATCTTTTCTTCATGATATTAAACTACATGGGTTTAACAAAATACATGGGTTTTGATTCTTTCTTAAGAAGGATACATAGGACACCTCATAAAGGTTCAATCGCATCCTCATAATATTAATCAGCTCCCTGAATAACAACAAACTCCGGAATGTCAGGTTGTATGGATTAAACATATAAGAAACTTCCCATTAATAGTATATGGATGAAGAACCTCATATACATGCATATGGACTCAGTAATAGACTTCCTTTTCTTATGTAAGGGATAAAAACTTGATCATTTTATTAGGGTAATAGGTCTCATATCAAGACTATGAAGAGGTTCTTAAATATATCTTAAATTAATAATAGATTCTTGGAGTAGAAAAAAATTCCCCCCAAAAGGGTGTGATGAGCCCGACCTCCCATCCTCTTGACCAATGTGAGTTCCTAAGTGCCATTGGTTTGGAAACCCCAATTGACCTCCTGCCTTTGGAAAGTAGGTTTGTTCTCAGTTATGGATGTCGGAACCATTGGGAGTTTTCATTAATAACAATAATGGTGAACCCAATAGGAATGATTTTATAAGACATTGAACCCCCCATAATCAAATAGTCGGGTCAAATAGGATGTACAATATTCATATACTTCCTAAAGAAAGATGATTGATCAAGGTATGTATCTTATGGATTTCCCTTCTGTTGTGGATCATTTTAGGGATACTTTTCCTGATGATTTATCTGGATTACCTCTCGAGAAGGAGGTAGAATTCACAATTGAGAACATTCCATGAGTTTCTCCAATGTATATTCCTCCATACAATATGGAACCTTTTGAGATATAGGAGATCAATAAGAATTTAGAATACTTGGAATCTAATTGTTTTATTTGACCTAGTACTTATCCTTAGGGATTCACCTATTCTTTTTTTCAAAAAGGCATATGGAACCCTTAGGCTATGTGTGTATTACTTCTATTTAAACCAACTTGTGGTTAAGAACTAGTATCCATTAACTCACATATATTATCTTTTTGACCATCTCTAGGAATCTATATTTTTCTTTAAGATCAACCTGAGATCAAGATATCATCATGTTCGAGTCAGGCCTTCATACATACCACATATGGATTTCGAAATTTGGTATGGTTTGTATGAGTATCTAGTTATGTCTTTCAGTCATACAAACGCACCCACCATTTTCATGGCCTTGATGAATTGGTTTTTCCACCCATGCCTATATTCCTTTGTTGTAGTATCAATGGATGACATCTTAGTATACTCTCAGACTTGATAAAATCATGAAAACACCTTGATATTGTTTTGAGTACACTGAGAGAGCATAGTTTGTATTACAAGATCACAATGTTCCACTTCTAGATCAACCAACATAACTTACTGGGACATATTATTTCAGAATTAGGAGTATCAATTGACACAAAAATGTGAGAGTTGTAGTTATTGATTGTACCACGATTCACTGTGTCATTTTCACCCTTACACCATTGTATTAAACTAAATTTGTATTGTAAATTAAAAAAATAATAACAAATTGCATTCAACGTTTGAATCATATATTTTGAGTTTATCACTGATAAAAATGGAAATTTTACTTTTTTTGATGATTCCATTGCAGGAGGAGGTTATTTGGAGGACCCATGATGATGTCCAAGGAAAATGGGCCAAACTGTGCAAGATCCATGCACACTAGTGGAATCATCCATGAACTTCTCCTGAAAATTGCATCCAAATGGGCTTAAATTTTTTGGGATGGTACAAAATTCATTTTTATACATTTCATATAAAGTAACCCAAGACTCCTTCGGTCATCTGTTTTCCCAACTGACCTGATTTGTCCAGAACACCGAATCTGTACAAAGTCAAAAGTGGTGTGCTATAATTTTTCCATATCTCGGACTCTAGGTGTCCAAATTGTGCCAAACTTTTTGTGGAGACATAAAATAGGTGCGGATACAACTTTTTTATTTTCTTAAAAGCGATATAATGTTGTAGGAAGGTCCAAATCCATGTGACAAGTGGTTTTATGAAATCTGTGTGCTCAAAACCACCTTCCCATTTTCCTATAAAATGGCACCTTGGGCTCCCCATTTGGAAGTTCAAACCAGGAGCTAAGCTCTGCCATTTTGGATTCCTATATAAGTCACTTCATTATAATATAATTTTTGGAGTCCCCTTTCCTCAAGGGGATCAATGATGAAGAAGGAGTTCCACCCGAGCCTCCTCCTCCTCTCGATGGCGAGCTAAACGGTGGACGGTCATTTTGAGGGAGCTACACTAACTTGGGAGGGAGTTCCAGCACATGTTCTTCTACTGGTTTTTTATAATTTTTTTGTTGAATATTACACTTATTTTGTATCTTTACATGCTTCTACCCTGATTACATTTCATTTGATATAATTAAGTGGAACACGTTTTTATTTCAACACCGATTGGGTTGGGATTTCAAGTGGGAATCTTTGGTTATTCCGATTGGACAAAAAAATAATACTATTTATCTCACACATACATAAGATTTAAGTATTATTTTTTATACCTTTTATTCTATGTTTGACAACCAAATCTTGGTGACATGATTGCTGTGTCAAGAGGTGGTTCTTTAAGCATCATTTGAAGAGGCAAGAGGGGAGTCAAGATCTTGACAACCTTCAATCGAATAATTAAACAAAACCATGTTAAATTTTCAGAACAATTAACTATCCAAGATGTGTAGTGAACTTGAAATGATATTATTCTATCATAATTATTAATACACCACCTTTATTTATCAACTAAGTAATTTACTCAAAACCTCTTTTCAAAACCACCCCCCTATTTTGGTAATTATTATTAAAAATACATACTCAAAACCTATAAACACTCCTTGAGATACAAACTAGGGTCTTCCCTAGATAATAAATCAACCTTAAAAACATAATCAATTTGATGTTTCATGACAGTGTGGTCAGTTACCTAGGGGCATCGCTAGAATGTCTTTGATATTCCAATTTTCTTAGGGCTAGCTGGTTATTATAGATATTTCATATAGTATTTATCATGACTTCTGGAACCTCTTACCAGTTTGACTAAGAAGGGTGTGAATTTATTATGGTTAGAAGCTTGTGATAAATCTTTTTAGGAGCTAAAAGGGAGACTAACCTCAGCGTCGGTCCTTAATATACATGGTCCTGGAAGAGGCTATACAGTGTTCTATAATGCATCACGCATTAGACTAGGTGTATTTATGATGTAGGATGATCGAGTTTCTGCATACAGGTCTCAGCATTTGAGTCTTCATGAGTGTAATTACTAGAAGCATAACCTCAATCATGCATCAGTTTTCCATGGCATACATTGTTGGAGTCACTATTTCTTGGGAGAGCACTTTGTGGTATATACAGACCATAAAAGCCTAAAGTATATCTTTACACATCATGTATTGAATCTCATATAGTGAATATGGTTTGAATACCTCCAGTACATTGACTTTGAGCTATATTCCTGGGAAGGGAAACATATTAGTTGATGTACAGATTCAAAAGACTCATGCACAAGCCATTCAGGAGGTTGGTGGTGAATGGAAGTTGATGAATCTTTTTTTTGAGGTGCATATGGAGGTTTAGGATAGTCATGAGTGTGCCCTTATTTTAGCCTTTGTAGTTAACTCTTTGCTCTTTTATAGGGTGAAGAGGAGGTAGTTCTCAGATATTGAAGGGTTGGTCCTAAGGGAGAATGTTTTAGGTACATACCCATCACCAGGTTGGTCTATCAATGGAGATGATATACTACTTATACATGGACATATCTATGTATCTAAAAATATGCAAGAGTTTCTGATAAAATAATCCCATTATTCTTAGTGGTAAGTACACCTAGGGATTCCCAATAAGTACCATGACATGCACCACCAGTATTGGTGGATTAGTATGAAACGTCGGATCATAGGTTTTATCACTAGGTGTTCCATTAATTAAAAGATGAATGTGGAGAACCAACAACCTTCTCTCTTGTTACATCCATTACTGGTATCAAAATGGAAATGGGATGATATAATGATGGATTTTTTGACTGGTCTACTGAGGCTACCTTGAGGTAGTAAAATAGTTTGGGTGGTTATTGAAAAACCAATAAAGGTATCCCACCTCCTTCCTCTCATGGATACTTTCTCAGTAGATGAACTTGGATGACTATACATCCATGAGGTCATACACCTACATGAGGTTTCTCATTATATCATTTATGATGGGGATTATCATTTCACACTGAGGTTCTGGTAGGGTTTATAGAAATATTTATCCACACATGTGCATTTGATCATATATTTCACCCTCATACTGATGGGTAGTCAGAAGATACTATTCAGGTGTAAGACCATGATTTTAGAGGCTCTTGGGAGAAGCATATACCCCTTTTATATTTTTTTCCATAATAATATATTTGAGGAAACAATTCTGATGGCTCCTTATGTGGCCTTTTATGGTAGGTTATGTTGTTCACCTATGTACCAGTTGGAGGTAAGGGAGTCAGTACTACTAGGTACACATATCTTCCAAAAGACTTTGGAGTAGATTCAACTACTCTGGAAGCAGATGACTATTAATCATTCAAGAAAAAAATATTATATTCATCACTGTAGAAGACCTTTAGAGTTAAAGTTTGGGGATCATGTTTTCTTATTATAATCACCCAGGCTTGGGAATAGGCAGATATGGAGGCAAGGGATATTGTCTCCTTGTTTTTTCAGATTGTTCAAGATCTTGGAGAGATTTAGACTGGTAGCCTATTATTTGTAATCACCTTAGACGTATTGTTCCATGAACGAAATCTTCCACATTTGACAAATTTTTCATTACCATGCTGATCCGTCTCACTCTTTTGATCCTGAGGATGTGGAATTAGAGACTGACACTTCTTATAAGGAGTACCCAATTCACATCATGGATCGAATCATGAAGGATCTATGAGATAGGTTTGTTCCTATGGTATGGGTGATATGGCATCACAACCATGTAAATGATTAGAATAGGGATAGAGAGGTATATGAATATTCTCAGTGGCCAGAGTTATCTTCAGACCATGTCATACCACCCTCATAAGGGAAACTTAGGGACGAGTTGTTTTAAGGGGGAATACTGTAAGAAATCAGATTTTCCTTAAGGTAACACACATTTTTCTTTTAGTTTAATTATTTGGTTTTATCCTTATATTAATTCCTAGTGAGGTTATATAGGTTTTGAGGGTGTACAAGGATTTATCAGAGCTCGGATCCCTAAGTTTTGGAAGAAACAACTGGACCACATGGTTAGTAGAAACTATGTTGCCCAGTCTACATGGTTTGATTTAACCATGTGGGGTGATCCGGTGGGAATTATAGGCCCTCGCATTTTGATGAAACCCTACCCTCTAGGTTGAATGGATATGAGGGTGTTTCAAGTCCTTTTTTAGAGATATTTTTTATTTATTGTGCATGGTTATTATAACCATTTTCTTAGACTATGTAGGGGGTGACCGTGGATAGTGGATGTACACGGTCAGTAAACGGTTTGGCTAACCATGTAGCCAAACCATGAGATCTAGTTTAAAAGGGTTAAATTACCCTTTTCATATAAATTATTATATAACTTACTCTCTTTTCTTTTCCTTTTCCACATACAGCACCCCTCTCATGTTTCAAGATCTCCCTTGCCTTCAAGATAGACTTTGAGAAATCTCTTTCGTCTGAGATCAGAATCAACTATTGTTTTTCTAATTAGATTACTCTCAATAACATATTCATTTCTTTATATCCTTTCATTATTTAAATTTTTGTCGATGACTCTATTCATAAGAAATCTCTTTTACCTTATTTTTCAGGTTGTTTGGATGGTTCTTCCAATTTTTCCATTCAATCTCAAATTAGAAGCTAAAAATGGACAGGGAGTCAACTAAGTATCTAAGGTAGGCGGTCTAGTTCTCTTTCCCTAAACTCTTGTTTTATCTTATCATGAATCATGTGGCATGCACTATAATTCTCCAATTAATCCTCCTTAAATGTTAATTAATTAAGTTAAATGATACTCACATGTTTAATGTAGTCCTAGTGACCCTTGAATCGATGTATTAGGATGATCTCCATGATGTGATCCACCCTAATGGGTGTTCCTTCATTGAAGTCCTAAGATCTTTATTTTTTGCATTAAATTTAACCACTATTTGAGTTGCATGTGTTTACCTTGTAATAAATGAAATATTTATGATTGAAATAAAGGATATGTAGGCCCATGTACTGGCACTTTTTATCATGTTGTACCTTGAATGAATTAAATTAAATGAATTGGTAAGCATGATTTAAAATGTATTATTGAATTAAATGAGTTAAGGATAGAAATGACCTTTCCCTTAAATCTTTATTGAGGGTGATATAAGGTTCCCAATTTAAGGAAACCTTGGACGGGGTTTTCAAGATTTATACTTAATGTTTTTATGGAATTACAATTCATCGTGATTGATACTCAGGTTCTTGCATATAATACCTTAGAGGAACCCAAAAAGAAATTTTTTACCATAACATGATTGATACTTGGTTACCTAGTGGATCACCATGGAAAATATCAGTGGTTTATGCATATTACCATACTGAGATTGATACTTGGGTTCCTATGGAATTCCTTGGATGGAATCTTATGGTGATTGGTATTTTATACTGATCCCCATACGATACTTGGATTCCTCATTATAGATCTCCTTGGACCAACCTAGGATTCCTTTTTATTAAAATTATAAAGAATCCATTTTATAAAATCCTAGGATGTGACTGCCAAGACAAATAACATGCTTGGGTATATCCATGCTTACACTTGACTTTTCATAGTAGCTCAGTTTTGTTTCCATTCATGTATTCTAAGATAATTAATATCTAAATAAACATATATTTAAAAAATATTCACATGCATATTATATCAGTATAGGTGGACCTTATTCAGAGATATTCATCTTAGGAAAAAGTAAGTAGTTTTGGTTGAGTATCCCATAAGGAACGTGGATTATAATTAACCTAAAGCCTCAAGAAAAATCATGTGGCTGAAAATTTTATTGAGATCGCCTGGAGGCATGGTGTCCTTAATAATATATTCACCCCTTTCTTATGTTTCTTTACATGGGATGGAAAGATGGGTGTTATGATTTATATAAAAGGTATTATAAGGGGAAACATGGTGTTCTCAAAGAAAATACTTTATGTATATTATTTTTTAAATTTAATGTGAATTTTAATCATTTATCTAGTTTACTAAGACTTCTAAACTATTCAGTCCTTAAAAATTTGATTCCTTATATATTATTCCAATGTAATTAAGTAACCATAAACTCTAGCCTACTTGGGTCTAGGTCTTTACAACAATGATGTCTCAAACCCTATCTGGATTTCCTACTAAATATGGGTTGTTTCCCTTATAGTACTTGTCACAACGATACCTCAAACCCTACCTAGGGTGTAAAAAAGAATGGTGGAGGATCACACCCAAAAAAATTGAGGGACACCACAAACTCCACTAGATCATTCTTCTAGTTAGGGGTCGCTACCCATGAAATTTGTTCATGATAATACCTTGAACCCTACCTACATCTACTTGTTAGATGGAGTTTTTTGCCCATGTATATCAGTAATGATGATACTGTGAACCCCACCTAGGGTGAAAAAAGGGAGACACTCTCAACTGTGGTCTATACTAAAGAGATGGAGGAACTCCCACTATCTCAAGAAAAATACATGGCATGTACTAAGGGATACATGGAATATCCCATGAAATTAGGAACAACATGTGTCCTCCCAGTGTCCAGTACCCCATTCCCATGTACATCTGGCCATGCCCATGTAACTACTTGTGTACATGGTCATGCCCAAGTTATCCATTGTTCTTGTGTACCAACCAGTGTGTATGGCCATATAACATCCCATGCACATCAGGGGTAGACTCCGAGCTGCTGAACTGAGGTCACATGGAATGTGACACATTTCACATGATGTGTGATCCTTTTCTTCACACATAAACCCCAGCATCGTATCCAGGGCCCCACGCGGTGTGTGTTCCTTGGGGTACATGTTGTATAATAGGGAATTTATAAAATTATACAATTCCTTCACATTCCATCCACTTGTTCCTCTATCCTTTGATATAATTGTGAATCACATTATTGGTCGTGGATCAATCATTGACTGACCATCGCACCTTGTTAGAATATATCCTTCGATCCAGTCGAATAGCAACTACCTTCACACTAAGTAATCATTGCATGCCAAAATAGAGAAAGGGGACCCTTGATCTAAATATGATCCTCCTCTAATCATCCATCTTTATCAATGTCCCCCAATCACACCCTCAATTGAAAACTGCACCCACGGTATCGATCCATTGCACCAAAGAACAGTTGCATAATGATCAGATACCAGTTATTCTTCAAACCATTGGCCAACAGAATTTCTAATTCTAAACATGAAAAGAAACATGGTAGAAAAGTAAAAATAAAAAAATTACTAACAAACCTCAACAGTTGTGGTTTTTCCTCAATTAATTTTCATTAGAATGGTGAATGATGAACAAATTAACCAATTATCTAGTCATACATAAAATAAATTAACTGTTGATATTCGAATGAATTATTGTATGTGGAATTGATACATGTTCAACATAGGATAAAATAAAAGTATGAATGCACATAAATTAGAAATCCTACCTCAATTTTGGATCAATCACTAATGAAGAATGATCAGGTGTCATATTTATTAGTGATATCCACAAACTCCATTGGCACAAGTAATCTATGTGGTATCGATCTGATAATTCCATATATTTGAATCCACCATTATATCCTCTAAATATCTCCTCCAATGGATCCTCTAAATCCCAAAATTATGTGTATAACCCTAGGAATTAGGTATATCCATGTTTAAATAGAGGATTCTAGGTCACTATGTCAAAATAGACAAATTAATTAATTAAATTATTTTATTTTATTATTTTCGTTCGTGATAGTAATATTTCAAAATTCCCAATGCTAAAAATGTTTATATCCAATGTAGGGTAAACCCCATGTTTCATAATCAATAATGGTTTCAGATTTTCCATCCAAGCCTCTGATTAGGAGTTATTTTACTTTTTTTTTTAAAATATGTGTGTGAAATTAATATATATAATATTTTTATAATATCAATCTTGGTATCACCAGGACTCATAATCTAATGTCACCTTAGTGCCTGGATCCAAAAACATTATTAGATATATTCCATAGTATTACAGATCATAAACTAGGACATTTCATTCTCTCCACTTTTGGGATTTTCATCCTTGAAATTGAAAAACCTAATAAAAATATGAGGGTACTAAGCTCACATATGGGTTTCCTACTCCTAGTTTCTCTCCTAAAAATTCTCATGCTGATAATAAACACACACTAGGGGAATTTTTCACCCATGAAGGATCCTCTCCTTTTGATCCTTGATCTCCATCGATTACTCTATAAATGTAGCCACATCCTTGATGTCCACTTGGTAATCTACTAAGGTAGTCTCATCCTCGATATTTGGCTCACCCCAATTGATATCATGTGATGGGTCATGCACAAACCTCCTCAGTTGTGTCACATGGAATATTTTATGTACCTTTTATATCTATAGTTATAGATCCATGTGATACACCACCTCTCAAACTCTACACAGTATCTGGAAAGGGCCTATGAACATTAGAGATAACTTGCCACCCCAAAAAAATCATTGCAAACCTCACTAAGGAAATACCTTTGGAAACACATGTTATCCTTCATATAACTCCAAATACCACCATAGTTAGTATACATATAACTTATTATGGATCATTTTATTCTTTATTCACTCTTGGATGATCTTCACCTTCTCTATTTTTTCTCACAACAACTCTAGTCCCATGAGTGATGACTCACCTGGATCAGTCCAACATAGTGGTAAACTATAGGTTCTTTAATACAAACCTTAAATAGTGTCATACTAATGGTTGAATGGTATCTATTTTACAAAAACTTTTCCAAGGGTAGGTGATCCTCCCAACTACGGCCAAATTTCAATATGCAATCCCAAAGCATGTTCTCCAAAACCTTAATGGTCCGCTCAGTCTAGCTATCAGTATGGGGGGTGGAATGTCATGCTTAAATGAAATAAATTCATAAATCCTCCTATGATCCAATATATAATCATGATTTTAAGTGAGAATCACATTATTAAAAAATCATTGATGGATCCCTATGAATCCAGATTATCCCTTATACATACAAGCATCCCAAGCTCTCTAGTGAACTCTGATCTTGAATAACTAGGAAGTGGGATGACTTGGTGAGTCAATATATAATCACTTAGATGGTATTTTTTCCTCTAGATGATCATGGAAGCCTCATCATGAAGTATATAGAGATCCCCTCCCACTATCACTCCAGTTTCTTAAGGGGTTGAGATAAACCCGTTGGATCATTGTGTTCAACCTTCACTTTATGACAAGTAAGGAATCGAGAGACAAAATATGCTACACTCATCTTCATCCCTATACACAAAAACTACAGAAAAAGGTCCCAGTATATATTTTCCTCGCCTGGATGTACCATTAAGGGTGAAGTGTGGAACTCCCACAACACCTCCTCTCTCAGCACAACTGACACCATCATTCATCTTCTAAAAAGAATGAAATGCTCCCTACCTTAATAAAATCCTTCAGGAGCATGTCCATTGGATATCTAATAACATAGGGTCTCACAATAGATATCTCCAAGTTGTGACTCCATGACTCACTGAAGAATATGAGGGGTGACAACCGTTGATATGAAGTAAGTTTCTCTATCTTCATCCAAAAAGGAAAACTACAATGAGGCTAACTACTGAGATGCCTCATTTGACAACTAATAATAAGATCTCCTACATATATCATCTCCTACCACTTTCCCCTTCCCAATAGTACAGACAATCTCAAATTTGTAGTCTTGGTGTAACTAAATCCATTTCCTCTATCTCGAGTTAAGATCCTTCTAAGAGAAGATATACTTGAGACACTTATGATCGGAGTGGATGATAAAACTTATCCCCCATAAATTAGTGTTGCTACATCTTCGTATTAATGACTACCTATATCAAATCCAAGTCATGGGTCATGTATTTCTTCTTTTGGGGTCTCAATTGACTAGACCCATAGGCAATCATAGTCTACCTCAACATCAATACACATCCCAGATCGGTCCCTAAGGCATCATAGAACACTACATACTCAATACCCTCCTCTGATAATATCAAGATGGGGGAGTTATTAAACCCTTGTATAAACTCCTAAAATGAATGATTCACCTTTAATTCCATGTGAAAGGATTCCCCTTTTAGATCAAAAGGTTTAAAGGGTGATTAAACTCTATATAAATAATGAACAAACCTTCGATGGTACCTTTCCATCCTAAGGAAAATGTGTACCTCAGTTACGCTCTTGGGTGGATCCCAAGAATTCACTATCACAACCTTCACTAGATCCAATTCTAATGCTACCTATGAGATAATGTATCCTAGAAAGTGGACCTATCAAATCCCAAACTAGAACTTTGAGAGCTTATCATAAAGCTGGTTCCCCTGGAGTACATCTAGAACCATCCTCAAGTGTCTTGCTTGATCCTCCTCAGATTTTGAGTACATTAGGATTTCATTGATGAATACTACCAAAATATGATTTAAAATTTTCTAAAATATCTAGTTCACGTGTACCATGAACACTGATGTGGAATTTTTCGTTCTTTAAGGAATCATAGAGTAATCATAGTTACTATAGTTACATCATAATTTTATTTTTGTTATGTTTGTGTCCTGTACTCAAAGCTGGTGATAGCTCGATATGAGGTCTATCTTTGAGATCAATCTTTCTCATCTCAGCTGATCTAAGAGGTTATCAATACTGATAGTGGAAAATTATTCTTTACAGTCACCTGGTTTAAGAACCAATAATCCACACAAAACCTAAATCTCTCATTCACCTTCTTTGAGAACAACACTAGGGGGTGCCTATTGGGAAACACTAGGTCTGACAAAGCCCTTCCTATACAAATCTTCCAATTTCACCATTATATCTTGAATCTCTACATGATACATCTGATATTATAGAATATAAATTGATCACATCCCAAGGTGTAATTCAATGAATAAGTCTATATCTCAGTGGAGAGGTAATCCTAGAACATCCTCAGGAATGACATCCTTGTACTCCACCACAACCGCAGGAAACAAGTTGCCCATAGCATCCATTTCTCCAATAGTAATCTAGGAAACTGATGATTAATTAGATGCACTCTCCTACACATGAAACCATACTAATATTCTTGAGTTTCCTTCTCACCCATGAAGTAAAACCTCAATCCTTCTCTATGGATACATCTGATCCACTACTAGAAACAATAAATATAATCATGAACTATGGATAGCCAGTGCATACCTAATATGATTTCATATGGACACATTTCTTCTACAAATATATCTAATAAGAAGCTCTCACCTCCAAGAGTCAGGTCGCACTATTGATGGAAGTGTGTGATCACTGAGTAACATCTGGTTAGAGTCTCCCGGCACAAGGGTCTGGCCAAGGGATCAATCGGAATCTCTAAGCCCCAAACTATAAAAGTGGAAGGAAAATATCATTTCACATTCATGTATACCACTACTAGAGTTACGTAAAAAAGACATAAATCATACCTCAAAACTCTCAGAGCCTCAAGGTCATAGGATTCCCCTTCCTATAGTCATCATTTTACCTAACTACTAGCTCCCTGAGCATAGAGTGGGCCACCTAGGGGTGGTGGTGGAAATATATCAAAGTGCATGACACCTCCTACTACTCTACCATCTCTTATTCCATTTATTCCACCCTAAGGACCTCTCTGCTCCAAATTTTGCCTCTATTTGGGTGATCCCCTAACTGCCTCCCTAGTAGTAGCTTGATGGGTAAGATAACCTTGTGTGAGATGTCCACATCCATCATAATAATAACAACACCTCTAACTCAGTGGACTAACCTTTCCCTAAGGTCATTGATGAAACTTCTTATGTTGTGCACTATATTTTATGCCCACCACCAATGGATATTTCTCACCCTAGACCCTAGGTGATCCCTATCATGAGTTCTCATGATATGCACATGATCCATTTGAATCATCATCTTGCACTAATAGATCCATCCATGGATCAGTCTAACATGATGAATCTACCTAAACAATCATAGGTAGGTCTGAATTTTGTTCATCAGGTGAAATCACCGCCTTATTTCCACCTAGAAGGAAAACATACTTGTGATTAGGTCCCATCATAGTGGCATTATCACTCATCAGGTCATTATATCAACCCTGTTGAAGAATCCTAGTTGGATGGCATCGCGAAAACATCCTGAAATAGAATCAAGATGCACCGTGGTCAAAGATTATATGAGGGAGCTGACTCGAGAAGTGCATGAAAACTACAACCCATTAATATATGATTCATATACCATGATTTACCTACATCCAGTGCCTATATGTACCAAGTTAACAAGTAGTTTATCAAAGCCCTGGTGAATGGATACGTTGGTGTCACACCAACACTGGACACCCTGTCTTTAGAGTCGAACTTGAATCACTTTAACATTGTTGCATTATATCCCAAACCAACATCACATCCTCTATTACTAAGGTAGAACTGAGTTCTATGATACCACTCATTCATGAACAGACCCACTAGATCCCAAGTTGCACCTACCCCAAGCCCTCCTCTAATAGTCTTGGGAACGGTGACCAATACTGAGTAGGCATATCACACAAATGGAAGGTGTTAGCCTAAAATACCTATACGCACATACAAATATACAAACCCATACAATACTAAAAGTAAATTAAAAATGATAAAAATTAATTAATAAATCTAAATACCACAATTAGAGTATGACAACAAGTATTTGAAATCAAGGGGCCAAATACAATCCCACCCAAAGAAAATGAAAACAAGTCCAACCTACTAAGTAGGAGGGGAATTCTGTTAAATGAAACCACTAGTACACACCTTGATATATCTAGATTACTATAATCTACCTAGTCCAAGACCCTCTAGGAATCCTTCAAAAGTTATTTCATCTATATAAGATGTGACACATGCAAGAAGATCCCATGAAGGGATGAATATAACATTACCCCAGTAGAACACCCCAAAATCATCAAACATAAGCATAAATATACAAGGTCATATCATCACCAAAATAAAATATAAATCAGATATATGAGACATAAGAACATGAAAAACTCAGATATAATTATAAAGGACACTATGAATATAGGGGATCTCCACCAAACTATCACCCAAAATATTCTTCTTGAGGCTTCAGGGTAACACTCATCTGGGAGAAATCTCTCTCGACAAGTTATGTTATCATTAATGGTGCTCATATGAGGAGTCTCTTCTCATTGGATATCTCTAAATAATAACTCACTGGATATTTAAGATCTTGATACATAGATAGGGGTCACCTCCCATGAAATATGTTCATGATGATACCTCAAACCCTATTTGGATTTCTTTCTAGATAGGGTTCGTCTCCTATGTAATGTCAGTCACAATAATACCTCAAACCATACCTAGGGTGTAACATAGAATGATGGATTATCACACCCAGAAGTAATAAGGTACACCTCAAGCTCCACTTGATCATCATGTTGGGTAGAGGTCTCCACCCATGAAAGATGGTCACCAAGATACCTTGAACCCTTCCTAGATCTACCCACTAGATGGTGGTCGCTACCCATATACACTTGTAATTAAAATACTACAAACCACACCTAGGGTGGAAAAAAGGAGACACTATCAACTGAGGTCTATACTAAAGAGACAAAAGGGATCATACTATCTTTGGAAAAGTGCACGACATGTACTAAGGGATACATGGTGTATCCCATGAAAGTAAGAACAGCCTGTGTCCTTCCTCATGTCTAGCATCTTGTACCCATGTATATATGGCCATACCCATGTACCTACCTATTCTAGTTTTTCTATAAATTCCCATGCACCAACTCGTGTTCCTAGATGTGTAACTTCCCATGAACCTTGGGGGAACATGCCAAGTTGTTGACTTGAGGTCGCATGGTATGTGACATGTGTCACATAGCGTATGATAATATTCTTCACACATAAACCCTAGTATTTTATCCAGGGATATTGTGGAAAATGGAAGAAAAAATGAAGCGGAATAGGATTCATAGAAGAGTGAAAGGGAAAAAAAGAATAAGAAGAATATCTTGGAAAAAAATACAGGGAGATATTAATGTTTTTCATTTAGAAACCCTAGCCTGAAATGGGCTAATAAAGAATATGAAGTACTATGCCACCAACTGCATAGAAAGTGTGAACTGCAATAGTTAATGGGGTTTGGAAGTATGAATCACTATAGCACCATGGTCACTCGGGTCCAAGATGCTATAGTGGCCGGTGGCTATAAGTCCGTGAAGCTATAGTAGTCATGCCAAATTCTGCCTTACTATAGTCCACTATTGCTGTCGGCCAATAATCTCTACTACAGTTAGTTACAGTTTTGTCATAGTGCACAGTATGGGATGCAAGCAATCAGGCCACCATCATCTAAAAAGGATCGGGCTACACCAATCCAATAAGGACCCCACCCGTCATGTGTTCATTGGGGTACACATTGTGTATCATGGAATTTCTAGAATTATGTGGTTCCTTTATGCATCATATGACCATTCCATATTTATCCATGAATCACACTGATGATCATGGATCTGGCATTGAACAACCCTCATCGTTGCTCCTTGCCGGAATCCGGCCTTTGATCTAGTTGACTCGTAACTTCCATCACACCAATCTGTATCCACACACCAAAATGGAGAATGGGGACCCACAATCTAAACTCAATCCTCCTCTAATCATTCACCTTTTTCATCCTACCTCGACTGCACCCTTGATCTCTAATTTCACCCATGGTGTCGATCTGTTTCTCTGAATAACAGTCACATAATGATCGGATACCATGTATTCATTGAACCATTGGATAAAGTAATTTTTAAAGATGAGCGTGTGAAGAAATGAGGGAGAAAATAAAAAAACAAAAAATGAGGAATGAACTTTAGTAATTTTTTGGGTTGGCCCCAATTCATTTCTGTTAGAATGACGAAGGATGAACTGATTAAAAAAATATCCAATAAACCATAAAATAATTCAAAAGTCAATACTAGAATCAATTTTTTCTCATAAAATTGACCAAATTAAACATGGGATAAATCAACCTTAATAAAATTTCATTCCTTGAGTTCAGATAAATTACTGATGAAGAATGATCTGGCATAATAATCATTAGTGAGATCAATGAACTCCATTGGAATAGGTGATCCATGTGGTACTGATTTGATCCTATGATCAGTTGTCATATACCACAATCTCTTCCAATTCTCTCCTCCAACATCTCCTAAAAATCCTAAGGTTATTCATATAATGATAGATATTAGTCATATTCATTTTTAAATAGAGGGTTCTATATCTCTACATTGAAATAAATAAATATATTTATATTATTTATTTATTTATTTTAATTTATTTATTTTATTATTTTCACACATGATAGCACTTTATCTAAACACCCAACGCCGAAAAAGGTTCTATCATTACTAGGGTAAAACACATATTTTGGACTCAACGGTGGTATCATATTTCCCATACAAGTACCTTTTTAGGATTTATTCCTCTTTTTCATGAAAAATGTGTGTGTGTGATATTAATATATTTAATATTTTTATAATCTCAATCCTGGACTCGTTGAGGCTCGAAATCTTACACCACCTCAGTGTATAGATCCAAAAATATTATTATATATATGCAAAGTCTTATAGGTCAAAAAGGGGAAATTAAATCCCCCCACAATGTGACTGAAACCACCTTTCTTCCTTGCAAAAGGATGATGTGATCCCTTCCTTCAGAAAATATGACTTTTTCATATCTTGAGGATATCTGGTCACATGAAACCTCATAGTTGATATCTCACAACTTATCCTCTATCACATGTTGCAAAAGTAGTGGAGTCACTACCATTGACTAAAGCTAAGTTGTAACCTACTCCTCCACCAGGGTTAGCTATAATGAGGCCAACTACTCTGACGCATCCTCCACCAAGTGAGAACAGGATTTTTTTTCTAATGGAATATGCTACCACATCACCCTTAACTATATTATAGACCATATATAAGTCATGGCCCAACAATAATTCCAACCAATGCCTCTATATCTGGTTAAGATATCTCTAATTAAAGATGGAATTGAGACTCTGATGTTCTGAGTAAACAATGAAATGCTCACCCAAAAGAAAATGTCTCCACATTTTCAGGGTGAATACTACCGATGTGAACTCTAATTCATGAGTTAAATAATTCATCTCATGAGGTATCCAATTCCTTGACCCATAAGTAATTATAGATTTCCACTATATAAAAATTCAACCAAATCCAACTTTAAAGGCATTGAAATTCACCACATAATTGACACCCTGCTTTGGTAGTCTCAACATAGGTGCACTGTTCAACCTGTGTCTCAGCTCCTTGAAGGAAATATGACACTACTAAGTCTTGAAAAAGAATCTCTCTCTCCTATTTAAGGTATTAAAAGGGGATTTAATACTGGAAAAAAATCATAAACCTCTGGTAGTACCCTGCCAAACCAAGAAAACTCCACACTTCTAACACATTATTGGATGGTTCCCAATAAAGAACTATCTCAATATTAACCGAATCCATAGCTACTTCATCCTCAAAAATAAAATTCTCCAGAAATTGAAAAATGTGGATGTAAAAGTAGCACTTTGAGAGAATTTTATAAATCTCATTCCCCTAGAGTAAGTTTAGGACCATCCTCAAATGCTCTGCATGCTCCTCCTCCAAAGATGAGTATACGATAATGTAATTGATAAAGGAAAGTATAAATTGGTCCATGTATGAATGGAAGATATGGTTTATAAGATCCATGAAAAAAATGGGGGCATTAGTCACACCTAAAGGCATTACCAAGAACTAAAAGTGTCCATAGATACATAGGAATGATATATTTGGAATATCATCCTCACAAACCCTCAAATTGTGGTAGTAAGACCTGTGATCGATCTTTGAAAACCAACTTGTACCTTTCAACTATTTGAAAAAGTAATCAATCCTTATAAAAAGTGTGACACCCATCGAGTTACTGGTACATTTCTTCTTAATTTTATTTACTGTTTGGTCTACTCTTGAAGTTTGTAGGTTATAAGGTGTCATAAATGGGGTTTTTGGTGAAACATATTAGACATGTGGTTAGCGCACAGTCTATTAAACCATGTGGATAATTGTGTGATAGGGATACATATGGTGATAGTGGTGTTTTACATGGTTTGAGCATGGGTTTTCAAACCATTAAACACCCAGGGGTAACTGTGAACTTTGGTTTTAGGGGAGGTGGTATCCCTACGTGGTTAGAGGATGATGTTCCTAACCATGTGGGCCTATCTAGATCATTAAAAAGTGTATTTTTACTATTTATCCCTATCGAGTTTTAAGGATTTGAGCCCTCATTTTTCTTCCCCAAAGTGTGAAACTCCACATCCTTGGTTGTGGAGCTCTTCCCTCTCATTGATGGTGATTTCCTATTGGATTCTTAGTGGTTTGACTTGAGTTAAGTCAATTTCTTCTTGATTTATTCTCCTTTTAATCCTTACCCTTTTTCTTCTATTTTCATGGAGATGTGGAACCCTATGGGTGATTTTGGATGAATCTAGGGTGATTAGTGGGGTTTTTGGTTTTATTTATTATGAATTAGATATGTGGGTATGTTTTCTACCTCTTCTGGGTGGTTTTCATTAGAGATGATGAGTTTTGGGACTGGATCTAAGGTAAGTGTCTCTATTTAAGGGCGTTTGTCATGAACTAAATTTAAATTTCTAATTTCCTTTGGTTTTTCTTTTTTAAATTTCCATTTATATGATGTATGGATGTTATGTACTCCATGTTTGATGCTACTCATGGATTGGTTTGGAAATTTGATGGTTTAAAAAGGGTTTTCTGAATGGCGTGGCATGTGTGCAGTGTTTGATTAAATGGATCAAAGAGGTTTTATGATTTGAAATGTATTTCTAAAATGGTTTTAGATATGGTCTTACATTTTTTAATGTGTTTTGATAAAATGGACATGTTTATTTTGGAAAAATGATTTTCATATGACTTTAAATTATATATCACATGTGTTGTGATTTTCTCAAATGGAGTGCCGCATGGGTTAACCAGGGTGTGAGTGAGGGGTTGTCTTAGGGGCCATGATAGCCTTTAGGGAGGGTCCATTAGAGACTTTGGGTAGGAAATCTATGCTAGCTTATGTTTTTTTCTGAGAGACTATAAGAGATCTTGGAGTTTGGGCCTAGGGAAGACCATGAGAGCTTCTATTTTCTTATCTAGCTAGCCTACATGTTAGAATCTCTCACTTTATACCCTTAATGTTATATCCCTATGGGAACTTATTCATGCCATATCTGGTTTATTTGATTTTTTGAATTTTATTATATCCATGTTTGATGTGATGATTTATGTTATTCCAATTTTCTATTTATTGGTTATATGATGATTATGCTTATGATTACTCTTTTCAAGACATGTTTAGAGGTTGTAAGAATGTTGGGTCATGTGGCTTTATTTATTTGGGCCATGGTTAAGGATGTTTTTTGTAATAAAAATTTGTTTCAAAAGTAAAACCAAATGGATTTAAAAGGATTGTTTAAAAGAAAATTGTTTTCAAAGTGATTTAGTTTTGAAAATGAGTTTTCAAACTAATTTATTGGTTTTCATGGGTAAAATCATTAAATAGATTCATGGTGTACCCAAATAGGCTTTGTACCTCACACCCTACTTGGTCCTTTGGGTGTTTTCAAATTATATCTTGTAGGACACAGGTAAGGGAAAGGGCACCATGTACAGGGTGGTTCTTGATTTCTATAATTCAGTGTTTAGTGGAGGATGCATGGTCACATAGGGATTAGATCATGTGGAGTCATTTTTGATATTTTATATCTATTGGGATGTATATATTGGTTTTTTGATATTTTCCCCCTTCTTAGTTATGTATTAAATATATTACTTGAGATACCATGGGTATGTACTTTTTGTTAAATGTCTTGTAGATGATGTTGATTTTGTTATGGTATCTTCTTTTTATATACAGAATTGCTCTGGATGTTTATTATTCTTGTAGACACTGATCAAACAAGTTTTTTCATCCCATTTTATAGATGGGTAATCCTATTTTACCATGGATATGATAGAATATTCCAGTCAATCACAAAATTTTTCTCTTTATATTTTTATTCTCCTTGGTTCCACTTTCTCTTAAAGACAGTAATTGTTCTATGATTACAAATCCTCTAGCATCAGCTTTACCAATAACACTACTAGTCTAAAACCTCTTTCTACAGTTTTATATTAAATGAATATCTATTCCTAGAAGATTGGTCCTTGTATATAAGGATTACCAGTACATCAATTTTTGTATTGGACAAAATAGGACACCACTACTGACTTAGGGCAGTATTGATGTGGTCCTTTAAAATATGCCATTTCTACACTAGTATTACAAGAAATATCTCATATGATCCTCTATTATTCTTGGGTCTGATGTGGGGGTTTCTCCTCACATAATCTCGTATATTCTTCTACAAGTAGATCCCCTTCTTGGTGTGAACTCAACTGAGAGGTATGCTACCACAAACCCTAATCATGCTTTTGAAACTTGTGTATTCCTCCTCGACGGGACTTATCTTGTAACTCCACTCATAGATTGTTCCACCACCCTCCCTCGCCTTCATTAATCTTGAAAATCATGGTTGTTAGATCACCTTCCTTCTAAACCCATATTTTATTAGAGTTGTTTATAAGACCAATTGTTTTATTCAATTACATGTGTCCCTCTCTTTTACCCTCATTCCTCTAGTTATGTGTTCCTTGATAATTTATATCGATAGAATTAGCTACTCCTCTAGGTTAAACATCATTTCATCCTCGTATTTATTGGTTCACCATGCATAACTGCTTCATCACCCCACCTTAACTTGTGAATAACTAGTTTCCTATGACTTCTCTTCAAGTGGTTTGGAAGCCTCTAGAGGCCAGTCCTCCTCATTCTACTACTTTCTCTCTAGGCAGTCCACCAAAAGTGTGAAATTTTATAGAATTTATACTTTCTCCATTGTAAATTAAGTCACCCCAAATTCCAAATTATACAGTTTTACATCAAGTTTGTCCATGAGATTATCCAAGGAATCTTGAAGAGGATGGGGATAGGACTACATGGTCACACAACAATGACTATTGAAGATACGACAATGTTTTAGGAAGTGTTTTTCTCTCCTCCCTCAGAAGGATTTGACAGGTCGAACCAAGTGATTGAGAAATAGAGGACAAACACTTATTTATTGAATAAAATAGGAGTATAATCAGTATAATTACAAGATGTATAAGAAGAAGAAACTATGAAGGATAGGAGAATAAATCATAAGAGTTCTCTAGGAACTTCCCCCAATCCAATGGCTGAAACAACTAAGTATCCTACAACATAATAATAATCCATATTCCCAGTAGTACCCTATTCCCTATTTATAAAAAAACATTACAACTACCCCTGGGCCCCACAATAGATTCCCCTTTAACCATTTTCTAATTCCCCATGGACCCCACTCCATAATGGCCCCTTTTCCCCTCTATGAATACTCTTTCTAGGTTGTGTCCGTATCTCTTTGTGTTGTGAATTTTTATCTTGGGTCACACTACATGTTCAATTAGTTATTTATAGATATTTTCTTTTAATTTTTATGCTTTTAATGTCTATGAAAGGTGATATATTATCTGAAACATTATTTCATGAGTTGATTATGAAATTGAATAAATGGTACTCATGAAGGTAAATTAATATTAAAATTGATTAAAGTTTTTATGTCTAATGGGATTAACAAGATTTGTATTTTTTTATATGTTATTCTTAATTTGTATTTAGTTCTTGGGAAGATTTCCTTTTTTAATTTCTGATTTTAATATATTCTTATTGTTTAGAACCACATTCAATTTATTGTATAAAATAATGATTTGTAGATTATTTCTCAAACAATGGTCCCAGTTTTTTTCTCATTTATTCAATCTTGTCCAAAGTCAAAATTGGTTTGTTTTATTTTGTTTTAGTTTTCTTAAACTACATAAATAAATTTTGAAGTTATATAAATTCCAAAAGACTAGTTTTTTTTCAATTTATATGGACTAAGATACAAAATCACTTGGTGTCTTAGCAGCCTAAAGGTCATTTTGACAACACTAATTGAAAACTACTTTTAGAACTTGTATCTTACCAAAATTTCACAATTTATTTTACCATTTCTTGAAAAATGGTTTTTTATGTGTCTAAAAAACAATTAAACTTCAATTCTATAAAATAACCACTTAAATAAGTTTCAAAAAAATAGTTTTCCAATAAAAAGTTAAGAGATACTTATATAGAATCATTTTTAGTAAGTTATAAGTGTTATAACCAGTTTTCATCAAGTGTTGTCAAATGAAAATTTCCTTTACATATGGTTATCAGTGACTTGATTTTATTTATAGGTTTTAATTAATGATTTGGATGCAAATTCTCCTGCATGGTGAGAACTAATGGTATCCTTATAATTTTCTTCTACAAATAGCCAGATAGTATAGAGCCATCCATAAGGTGTCCTGGGAGACTTGACCAGGAAATCGAAGTTAGTAATGAAATGTGTTCCAATTTACTTAATTTAGGTGTAATATCTCCTAATTAATGACTTGATGTATTATTAAACCTTCTTGGTGAAATGGAACACTATCTTTTAGACTCAAAAATTCAAGTTCTTTCTATAACTTCACATGGATTTGTTGGTGCTGATCTAGTTATCCATTCTAGTGAAGCATCTTTGGTTGGCCTTCGGCATAATGTTAAGATTCAAGAACCCTGCATTAATATGAATTCAAGAAAAATGGATATGGAATTTAGTGATTTTTCTAATACTAATATTGGAGGCTTTTATTTCTCAACGGATTTTCATGATACTAATTTTAGAAATAATTTAGATTCTACATCTACCTCTAAGGTGGATCTCACTCTTTCAACTAAAATTTCATATTATAGAATTGATGGTGAAGACCTAGAAAGTTGATTAAACATTCATAATGGAATCATAAGTGATGAATTGATAGAAAAAGAAAATTATACTTTGAAAATCACTTTTTATGATTTTGAAAATGTGAGGTTAAGTTGAGACCAATTGTAATGCGATTAGTATAATCTGCGAGCTCATTTTTTTTAATACATCAATTTCTGGTAGTAATGTTATGGTCATACCTAGCTTTAGTACGAGTTTGTTTTCTATTTTTGGGCCTCATGGACTATTTTAATGAGTTGGAAAATTTCAACTAAAACTCAATTTAAACATTGTGCTTAGTTAGTCATTGGTTTACATGAACAATCAGTTATGTGCATTGGTAGTTTATGTTTTATTTAAGGGAGGTTTGGAAAGTAATGGGAAGGATAGAAGTTTTTTTATATGTTTTTTTAAATAATTATTAAAGTAATTCTAGGTTACAATTTTTAAACTATTCTGGAAAAGCGTCATCACTGATGTCGCATTTTGGTTATCATGGAAGATGGAAAGGTCAATGATGTTTTTGCCTCTCATTGACCCAGATCGATTACATGGAAAGGGAAGAATCAGAAATGTTTCATTTATCTTAAATTAAGGCAAAAGGTGGAATCCACAATGTCTCATTTCCAGTAAATTAAGGTGAAAGTTGACATCTGCGATACAGACTTTTCCCCAAACACCTATAAAAAGGCACCCGCCACTCCCCCTTATCCTCACTCATTTCACACCCTATCTCTATAATTTCACTCCCTCTCTCTATATATGCTTTTTTCAGTGTTTCCTCTTTTGTGCGTGGAAATTTTTGTGGCCTCAAAAGAGTGTCGAATTTTGTGAACCATCATTTAGAGGTATTTTATCTCATTTATTTTAAAGTTATTTATTTATTTAGTCATTTCATTTTTATTTTGTTTTAAATATGTTATTTACTTAGTTATTTAGTTATATATAGTTTATAAATAATAGTTATTATTAGTAAATAAAATATTTTATTTTATTTATGATTTTTGAGTAAATAATTTATAATTTTTATTATAATAAGATTATTAATTAGTATAACTTAGTAGTTTTTAAATATTAGTGACATAATTAGGAATTAATATTAACTAGATGATGAATAAATATTAGTGAAATAATGGTTTACATATAATTAACTATTAAATAACTAATGATTAACTAATGCTAAAGTAATGATTAAGTATTGATTAACTAATGAATAACTTAGGATTAAAGAATTATTAGATAATGAATAACCTAGGATTAACTTTGGACTAACTTAGGATCAAGTAATGATTAATTGATGATTAAAGAATTATTAACTGATAATTAAATAATGATTAGCAGTAATTAACAAATAACTAACTATAAAGTACTTAAATATTAATTAAGTAATTATTATCAAGAGATTAGCTAATGAGTAAGGCATAATTAATTTAGGATTGACTAATTTTTAACTAATGATTGTCTAATAATTAACAAATGAATAAAAAATTAGTAGATAATGATTAATGAATGATTAACTAACAATTAGTTAATGATCAACTATTAATTAACTAACAATTAACTATAAACTAACTACATAATATATATTAATTAAGTAATGATTAATGAATGATTTTTGAATGATTCATGAGTAATTAATTTTTACCAATGATTAAATAATTATTAAATAATAATTACTTAATGATTAACTATTTATTAACTAATAATTACCTATAAAGTAACTACTTAATCTCTATTAATTAAGTAATTATTGATGATAGAATAACTAATCGGTAAGGAAAAATTAATTTATGATTAAATAATGCTTAACTAATGATTATATAATAATTAAATATTGAATAATAAATAATTATCTAGTGATTAAAGAATGATTAACTAATAATTACTTAATGATTAACTATTAATTAACAAATAATTAACTATAAAGTAAATATGTATTATCTATTAATTAAGTAATGATTAATGAGTGAATAATTAATGATTAAGGCATAATTATTTTAGGATTGACTAATTCTTAAATAATTTTTATGTAATGAAGAACTAAGGATTAGTGAATAATTAATGAATAGTAAAATAATGATTAACGGGTGATTAAAGAATTACCAATCAATGATTAAGGAATGTTTAACATGGGATTAATTAATGGTGAATTAATTATTAACCAATAATTAAGTAATGATTAAATGTTAATTAACTATAAGTTAACTACTTAATGAAGACATAGTAATTAACTAAGAATTAACCTTAAATTAAATAATTAATAAATATTATTTAAGGAATGATTAATGATTGTTTAATGAATAATTAAGGTGTAAATAACTTAGGATTAACTAATTCATAATGAATGATTTGAGTAATGATTAACTTAATATGAATATAGAATTAACATAGGATCAAAGATGGCTAACTTTATGAAAAAGAGGTTTAACTGGACACCTGGTTTGTTACTCTCGCAATTTAGATGATTCATATTTTATTGTGAACCTGGTATGATGCTCTCAACGGATATGTTTTAGATGATTCACATTCTCTTGATAAACCATTGAAAATAACTTTAGGAAGATTATAAATTGTACTACTAAACTATAGGGTTATCTTTTAGGATATAAGTAAATGTTCTAAAATTTTGGAAAAATAAATATTATGTGGTTATCTAAACAATGAAATCCATGTCTAGATATTACAAGTGGATGTGGCTCTATAATATATGTATCTATAGGTAACAATCCTAAAACACCATATTGATCTAGACTCGATCAGGAACTAGTGCATGAAAACGGGTCTTGCTGCACACCTGGTTTGACACTCCCAGGGGATATGCTTTAGATGATTCACATTATATTTATAAACCATTGAACATACCATTAGTAAGATTAAAAATTGTACTATAAAAATATAGATTCATATTTTAGGATATAATAATTAATTATAAAATTTTAATAAAATATGAAATATGTGTTTTTTTAAGAAATAAAATCCTTGTCTGGATACTATAAGTGGATGTGGCTCTCGAACAGATGTACATAGGGGTAAAAACCATGATAACCCTATATTGATCTAGAATTTATTGAGAACTAGTGCATGACAACAGGCCTTATTGCACACCTAGTTTGACACTCCTGAGGGATATGCTTTAGATTATTCACATTCTCTTTATAAACTATTGAATATACCTTTATAATGATTAAAAATTATACTATGAAACAATTGTGTCATCATTTAGGAAATTAGAATACATTCTAAAATTTTGATAAAGTAATGATTGTGTGGTCAAAATTATATGATGATTACTCATTTTCAATATTATTTACACTATAGAAATCTTGATCAAAATATATTTTTCATATAGAAAATCACGTTTTCTTATATCTACTTATAAAGGTAAGTTATTCAAATCGAACAAGGATCCTCTTTAAGTATGCAACTAGAAACAATGGTTAAGACATTTGATTGTGTAACCCTTGTAGAACTTCAGGAAAGAATTCATTGTCATTTAAATTCAGGAACTAATCAAGAGATCAAGTCTACTATCTATATACATTTTCAATTCCCTTCTACTCTATTTCAACTATTTTTTCCATTGGGTGATGATGAGGATTGGGTCCAAGAAAAAATTATTGTCCCAATGATCATATTGTTCCATGATAGAGTTATATGTTCAGGTTTTTAGTGTACAATAGTAATGACCAATTGTACCTAATACATATACATTCAAGAGTGGTTTAATAAGGTCTATCCCAAAAAAGAGGTTATTCCCTATGATGTGAAAGAATACAACCTAATTGATCTCCTAGATATACAGAAAAATATTTTGTGTGATGAGGAAGTTTCTAATGAAGGAACAGATAGAGACAAGAGTGCTGATGAGAAAGAAATTGGAAAATTTTGGGAGGAAGTTTCTTGAAATATAGTAATTGTAAAAAATAATTGACACAAAATAAATCATCCACCACTCTTTTTATCTTGATAAAAAGAAATAGCAAGTTTATTTGTATTTTATTTTAATTCTATCACACCTGAAACTGAGTTTCCTAGAGTTATAGAGGATAGATTTAGTGAGTTGGAAAAAACCTTATACATTGGAAGATATTTTACAAGTAAAAATACAATGAAAAACATACTAAAAATATTTCATATTAAGAGACACTGTAGATATTTAGTTCAGGAATCAATTGATATAAAATACATCATATGGTATGATAAACATGAGGATGATTTTATATTCTACTTGAGGATGATTCCTAACATTGAATTTGGAGATTTTAGAATTTCTAAGATTGAGTCACTTCATACTTGCATTCATCCAAACCTGACACAAGATCATACTCCATGGGATGTTGAATTTGTATCATCTATTATCATTAAGATGGTCAGGACCTACCAATATGTGCATGTATCCATTTTTAAAGAGATGATACAAAAAAATTAGTTATAATATTTCCTATAATAGGGCATGGATAGAAAAATAAAAAGAAATTGTAAAGGTCTATGGTGATTGGGATGACTTGTATCAAGTTTTCCCATAATGTTTTCCATACTAAGACATAATGATCAAGTTGTCTTCTATCTTGACATGAATTAACATGTGTCTTAATATAACTTACTTGATCCATCTCATGTAAAATTTCATTTGTTGTTCTAGGCATTACATCCATGTATTTCCACATTTTGTTTTTGAAAATAGTTCCTACAAATTGGTAGGATGTTTCAATATAGAAAATACATGGGCCTATTTTTTATTATGGTAACCAAAGATGGAAACCATTCACCTACTCTAATTTGATTTTCCATTATGGAGAAATAAAGTTTCAAATCATGGAGTTGGTTTTTGGAATGTAACATCAACCATTTCACCAGTATCTGAGGTGTCTGTTTTATATATGATCATCATTAGAAAATCTACAAGGAAATAGGTATAGATACTATTACATTGAGACCCATAAACACACATCATCAACACTGAATCTGAAACATTTCAAGTAATGTGTGAAAAACTTTCCATGACTAACCTATGAATAATGCTATAACTAGTCTTGGTACACAATCTATTTCTTAATTTTTACTATTTCAATGTAATGATAAAATTAATTTATGTGAATGATGTTAAATTTCATGTAGCATAGGATCTAGATCAATGAAGTTTTGAAAAATGATTAAAAGAAATATTTAGGGCTAATCAAGGAGTGTATGATTGTATGATGTGGATTCCAAAAGAAAAATGGACATTGGCATAGGATGGAGGGAATAGTTATGGACACATGACCACAAACATTGTGGAGTGAATCAATAGAATCATTAAGGGGATTCACAAGTTATGTTTAACTAGCCTAATTTAGGAGACATTTTATAATTGTTTCAAGTACTTCATTGATAGATAAAGGAATATTGCGGATGGGATTCAACAGGGGTTAAGGTATGGATGACACTTTCAATGATAGATTGAAAATAACATTGAATAATCTTCTTCTTATCAAGTGCACCTTCCCCACCAAGAAGAATCTCGATTTGAAGTAAAAGTGTGTTCAGAACCTATCATTAGTAGTAATGGTAGAGTCCTTGTGGTATTACTGGAATAAAGTAAATGTAAATGTGTAAAATTATAGGCATTACAGTTTCCATGCACACATTCCATTACAGCATGTGCCTCTATGAACATGTCAAGGGAATCATATGTTGATCTAGTGTACCATCTAAACACTATCTCTAACTATTACATTTCACCATGGACACCTATTTTGAAATTTTGATATTTTCTAATTCCCAAATACTGGAAGATATTGATACCATACATCAACAGGTTACAAAAACGTGGGAGACTGAAGTCCACCAGGATGTGGAATGAGTTGGATGGGCCTCAAGAAAAAGGGAAATGTTTGATATGTGACATATGTCATTGTAAAGGTCATAATAGGAAGTGATTCCCTAACATTGTTGGATCGAGTTTACACTCTCAACCATAATTATGTATTACTAGCAATGTGAACATTTCATGTTATCGATTACATGGTGTCAACATAAAATCCTTCATTTTTTTTAATGCTGTGAAATTTATGAATACTTTTACTATAAAATAATAAATAGTTGATAAATTATACAACCATTTTCATAAATCACACACAAGATGAACATTACTAGATGTTACATGATTTCAATAAATAAAACTTTCTTCTACATAGCTCCCTTCACTTTACAAATATTTTTCACATGATAAAACCATTTTGTAAATCATCCTTTTGTTTTCATAATAATCCTTTAATATTTACATTATAATTAAAATGAAAAGTACATGTGATATGACATGAAAGATTAATTAAACTATCTATGGATACACCAGAAATCATGTATGTGAGAAAATAACCATGAAATATACCATCATGTGATAAATCATATATAAATGACAAATCATGCAATTTTTTATCTAACATAGTGGTATATATTCTAGACATGAAAGAAATTATCAATCTAGTCACCATAGAAAAAAATTCAAAACTAAACCACTTGAAAACAAACCAACATCAAGTAAACCCTCAAAATCCCTTTGATTTTCCTTTATAAAACAAATATGGTTTTCCAAAAAAAATCCAAACATAGATCAAGTAAAAAAATGATGCCATAAGGCACAACATGCTCAAAATATGTTCAAATATAACCAAATGGCATAATAAATGTGAGAATAACATCAACATCATGTTACCATATAAATGTAAAATGAACAAATAGGCATAATACCTATAATAATGTCAAATGGAACTACTCAAATGCATAAAGAATATAAACCAATATGGAATTTGAAAAATTCTTTGAGAAACATGGATACTTTCCCTTTTCTTTTGATAAGAAAAAAACCATAAAACGATGGGACCGGGAATGTTATGTATTACATTCTGCCAATCATAACATTATTCTCACCATAATGTTATATTTATATTTTACACTTAAGATATTTTTTATTTTTATATATAGAGATGTAGGATACTAAACTACTCATTGAGTAGTATAGGCATGTTTCAAATGATGTTATAGAGGTCCATGAGGTTTGACGGATCAATGAGTGTAGATCCCACCACAAACGTCCATTATATCATACCTACATTTTTTTGATTATATAGAGTTATTCTATCTAATTTTACATTCTTTAATCACTAACTCATTACTTCCCTCACAAAGAGATGGATACCTGACACACACACTCCACTTTCCTAGGGGAGAGATGATCATCACCCTTTAGGATGTGGAAGTTCAGCTTGGTCTTCTGATCGAGGGGGGTGAAGTTATAGGACACACTCATAGAGATCGGCATGATCTTGTACAGTGAAAACTAGGCCTTGACATTGTGGGGGATTATGATGCTATATATGGTGGGTTAATAACTATGTGTTGGCTTGAGATGCACTTCACACAGTTACCCACAAATACTGAAGAGTAGACTATCATGCTTTATGCCCGTGCATATATCTTACAGCACATTGGAGGGATATTTTGGACTGATCACTCTAGTATTCATGTTCACATAATGTATCTGGGACTATTAGAGGATTTTGATCAGGTTGGGAGATAAATATGGGGATCTACGTGCTTGGAATAGAGTTAGAGAGCATTATGCATGGCATGATGATCAGATAACACTGGTCTTAGGGGATGTGTCAGCCTTATTCAGATGTGGGCATGCAAGCGCATCCCTCACCTCTCCCCTAGTGTTTTTGGTCTTGATCTTCATATAGATAAGTTTCATAATGCTCTGCATGGATGCTGGTATGATCACTCATCTTTATTGTTTTCTAATTCTACTATGAGTTATTGAATAAAATTTCTTATTATTTATCACTTTCAATGTTTTATGTTATAGGTGGAGTCAAAAACAAAAATTTGTCAGGACGTTGAGGAAAAACATGGGTGTATATCATCTTATGTTGTACAGCCCAGTACCCATCAATGTAAGTATATATAGTATTTACTTGACTAATCAATTTCATTATTTTATATTTTTTTGTTTCTAGTAATAATTTTTTTTAGCAAATGTCACATGTCATTTCAAATTGCATGGATTGTATATTTGGATCTATTTGACCAACTTCTCATATACTACACTAATGGGATTCATGATTCCATGGTTGTAGTTCCTCTCATTCACTTTCATATTTTTTTAGTTTCACCATCCTAATATAGTCATGTGCTAGTTTGGATATATTTAGCATATTTTTGTTCCACCTAGACAGACAGTAGCACTTCATTCTGTGAAGCTGATAGGGAGGTAGGATATCGATTGGAACCAATTACATATATAGTATCTAGACCTCTAGGATAGACGAGCATCATTTCATATTGAGGTTATGAATACAATGTGATTCCCTCAAGAATAGAATCTTTATTATAATTCATGGTATAGACTAAAGTATATATTGTATCTTACACCACACAGTGGAGGACTTAAGGATCTGGTAAGTTAATAAATTTCCATTATTTTTTAATTATTTTTTTAATTAATTTTGAATCTCTCTATATCATACTTGACTATAACATATTATCTACATGTCTAATCCATAGAATCATGAGGATTTTAGCCAGGTAACATACCATAATACGATGGAAGGGATGATTCCAATATATCATTTTCTACAAGATATTATCTTTGATCATCAAACCCCAGGAGATGATGTTGCTAATAAGGGAGTGGAGGTTTCCAATCAAGAACTTCTTCCATCTTTTGTTGATGTTGAGGAGTCACAATGGTGATGACATAGACTACATCGTGCTTGAAGTGAGGCCTCACCTGTTCCACATGTAGAGGTCGCACCTATAGCAGTCCGGCCTCTGCCTATTGAGGGTATCCATCAGGAGACATGAGATCCATCTGTGTTATCATGATCTTTGTAGTTTTCACCAGGTATAGGTAATTAAATCTTCAATCTTCGTTCATTTCCAATGCCTCCACCTTATATGTCCGATCCTTCATAGGCCTTATGGTTCCCCCAAGTGATGATAGTGGGTCCTTCTACTTATGCAGTTGGAGAAGGATCAGGTGAACATGATGGAATTTAGCTGACACCTCCTCCTGAGGATTCATAGCCATAGAATCTAACATTCAAGGTTCTCGTGCTCAAGGAAGATCCCTCTATAGCTTATCTTATTCCACCCTAGCATAGAGATTGGTGATCTTGATACATGAATCTCATTAGCACACCAGACTATGGGACAGGACCTCATCATAGATAGTGATTATACTAATTCATTTATATGTTCTATGTTGAGTTAAATTATTTGAAATAATAATGTATTTTATCATCTATATTATTATTTTTCTATTAAATTGATCAAATTCATTTTACTATCAACTATTTTTTAAATGTTTTAGTTGTGTTTTAATTTTCATTTATATGCTATAGTTTAAATTTTATAAGATTTTAAAGTGGACTAATTGAGAAATATAAAAACTTATTAAATTTCAATTAGGTAGCTTTAAAATATTATAAATTATAAACTATAAAAATTATAATTAAAAATAAAAACATAACCTAAACATCTAAAATTTGTTGAAAATTACAATAATTTCATCAATATATTCAACCAAAATTAATTTACATGGCACATACATTATTGATTAAAAACATAATATTTACACATTAAAAAATATACATACAAAAATAATAATACAACAATCTAAATAAAATTTAGAACATTGACTAAATATATAAAAAATAATTGAAAATAAAAGGAATGTCAAAAACAATTTATAAATATAAATATAATGTTTTCAAACAACAATATATTGTGACACTAAAATTACTTTTCATTAATTGATTTTATAAAATACTCGTTATTTTCAATTGTGCTTTATATTCTCAGTAAGTGTGTTAAATTCCATTTTGATTGTATTTCTACTTTATTATTTTTAGACTTTCAATGTCACATACTTGAAACATTATTGTGTTTCATGTAGATGACTTTGAAAATTTATAAATTATAAAATTTAAATACAATCTGAATGAAAAATGAAAAACTAAATCAACATATAAAACATATTTGAAAATAAAAAAATCATAAATATAATAAACAAAAGATAATTTTCATGTCACAAAATTTATTTCTTAAAAATATAAAATTTTCACTTTCAAATATTAATGGACATAATTTTTATTAAGTATTATATTATTAATTACATTACTATGAATTATTATTAATTATATTGTCACAATTAAATGTTAGTAATTAAATTATTAATATATATTAATCAAAACATTAAATATTTATATCAATTAAAATAATAAATCTTAATAATGATGTAAATAATATAATTATTAATGTAGTTGTTAAAGTAATTAACAATATATTTTTAAAATAAATATTAATTATATTAGTAATATAAAAAATAAATTACTAATAATGATGGTATTATTACAAAATTATTTATATAAATATATAAACAATATATATATATATATATTAAATATAATTTTTTTTTATTTTTAAAGGAGGCATCATCCTTGTCGCCTTTAGACTATAACCCAAATGTAGCAATATTGATGTTGCCTTTGTGCAATAGTTTTAAAAATATTTTTAACCTAGAATTATTTTATTAAATATTTTTAAAAAAATCATATAAAAAACTTGAAGGAGAGCTTTCCCTTGTTTAGTAGTATGAAAAAGGGATGAGAATGGGAAATGAGAGAATAGGAGAGGAATTGAGATTCCCTTGGGGAAAGGATGAAAATTTTATTTTTATATTAAAATTTCTTGTCAAGGGATATTTTTCTTAGTTAATTCTTTAGATGTTTTATTTTCAAGAATATTATTATTTTTTATTTTTATTCATTTCTATTATTTATTCCTATCACACTAGTTATCAATTTTCTCTCTCCAAATTTTCCTAAAAAATAGAAACCAAAACTATTTTTTATTCACTTTTCCATTTCATTTCTTTTTATATGAATTTCCATTCCATAAAAAATCTTTTTCCATACCTAATAGGTATTAAGGAACTATTTCGAATCACTAATTTAAAAAAATAGCATTTATTGCTTATGATAAATGCTTATGTTTATATGTTTTCTTATTTCTCATAAAAATCATTTCTACCACTTATAAACAGCTTTGTGCCACTTATACAAGTTAATTTCATCTAGAATTCAATTGCAAGTGTTTCTTCAGAAATAGAACAAATGACCACTTATTTTTTAAAAGTGACAAGTGTTGTCAATGATTTTGAAAAAGTGTCATTAAATAGGGTCTTAATTGGAATGAGTTTTTTTCCACTTTTTAAGCATGTTTTTTTAGAAATAGATCACCATCCACCTATTTTTTTAAACTTCTTATCAAAAGTGGTAACTGATATGAGAAATGTTCAAGAAGTTTTGTCAAATGGGACCTTATTGAAGAAGTATTTTTTGAGGATTTTAAAAGTGATTTTCTTCTAGAATTTAAATCTGAGTGTGTCTTTATAAATATAAAAAACAACACTTTTAAAAATTTCTTCTATTGCATGATATGTCATGACCCATCCCAATGGGGCCTATGTTGTGACTCCCCAAGCCTTCCTCTAATAGGCATGGGGATAGAAACTAGCATCGAGTAGACATATCACTTACATGGGAGGCCTTATCCTAAGTAACTACACACACACACACATCTCCAAGCCCATACAATGCTAAAATGTAAAAATAACTGAAAAAACATGCATGAATACATCTAAATCGTACAACCAGAGTATGATAGGAAGTAAATTAAATAGGTTTAAATACAATCCCACCACAGAGTCTGAAAACAATTCAAACCTAAAATTAATATGGGGACTGCTATCAAGATACCATAGGAACACACCTTGATCTGTCTGGTCTCACTAAGCACTGTCTGGTCCTAGTCTATCTATGACTCTATAAAAAGGTCAATCATCTTCACAAGACATGACATGTGTGGGAAAAATCCATGCTAGGGTGAGTATACCAATACCCAATAGGACACCCTGAAACCATAAAGAATACAACAAAGTAATAATATTAATTTCTATATAAGTTTATTTCTACAACAAATGTAATAAGAATATCAAAATAAACTTAACAAAGACACATAGTCTTAAAGGTAAAGTCACAACCGTAATTCCAATCTAGGATTCCAGCTCAAAGATTATAAATTTCACTCATCCCAAAGAACACACTCCATGAGTATGATAACACTAATTATGTCTATTCGAGAGGTAGTTCTCTTAAGTTCTTTCCATTAGGAGTACATATTGAAAGTCTGAAGAGATATGATACACAAATGAGGATCAATCCTAAGGACATGGGTTATAACAACAACTCAATCTGGATTAACCTTATAGGTGGAGGATTGGAATCCACATGCCATTGGTCATGTTGATACTAATAACTCCACCTAAGGTATGAAAATGAATAGAGGATCTCACTTAGGGAATCATATAAGGATTCCAACAACTCATGATAAGAATTCATGCCGAAGGGATCACTATCCTATGAGTAGGAGGAGATTCCATACTAAACCTCAAGGAATGGATATAGATAATACATCCCAATGAAACTTGTACAAGATACAAAGTAAAAGGTCTCCAAGATAACATTTAATGAGTACGTAGTGTGTTTTAGGGTTACACATTGTATCCCTTTGACCCCGAGTCCAGTCTATATAAATATCATGTGTATATGTCCTCATCTTTGTTCGTGTAACATTACACGGTGTGTGGCCACCCATTTACTTATACATGTGCACTAGTGCATAGGTATGTCTGTGTACACCTAGACAAGTCATATCTGTGTGGGAGTACACGGCATGCCCACGCTCATGTACTTTGGTATGTGTCTGTGTACCCTCTGAGGTATACACCAAGATCACCAAAGGGGACCACACATCGTGTGACAAGGTCACACACTATTTTATACTTATCTCTTTTCCAAAAACCTAGTCTTCATTGGGAGGGTCCCACACTATGTGTGGATCTATGTTACATGTCGTTTAGTCTTGAATTTTTCATAATTCTAGATCTAGTTCACACATCACTGACTGCTCCAACATCCACCATTCTGGCCTTACCCTTCACCGAAAATAAGGGAGGTCATCATCTGAATCTCATCATCATTGAATACTGATATTAGACCCTTGAATCCATTTGTAAAATGGATTTTTATTTCATTCTTCCTTGTGCACTGAAGAACATGAGATTGGGTATCCAAAACCTTATAATCTTCCACTTCTTCCATCGTCACACCACCATTGTGTCATGCCAATCCCAGATCTACAATATCGAATCATTACACTAAGAAACAAGTGTGCAATGATCGATTTCTTAGTGGATTTGAACCATAGGTCAATGAAGAACACCCATGATGAAGAAAGAAATATGGGAGAAATGAAAAAACACAAACATGAGGAAAGAACCTTAGATAACTTTCATGTTGAACTTGATCCATTACTATTATAATGAAAAGATAATAATAAATAATAATCAATAGAAACTCTCAAAATATCCATACAAACAAACCCATCCTTCAAGATGACCAAAATGTGAATCAATTTATTGGTTGATTTATTTATTTTCATTATAGGAAAAGAAAATTGGGAAGTGATTTAAACCCAAAAAACATACTACCTCGAGATGGACCAATAAATAATGAATAATGAGCTTATTCTATTTTTGTTGGTGAGATCCCAAATCTTATTTCCCTCCTATTGTTGATCTACATTTTGGTTGTCATTCATTTTAGAGATATTCTTCAATTCTCTCTTCAACGGCTTTCCAACAACTCTATGGTTATTTGGATAACCCTATAATTCTTTCATAATAGTTTATTTAAAGACACCACAATCATTTCTTCAAAAAAATAAAAAATAAAATTTATTTTATTCATTTCAGGCCTGTGATTACTTTTCGACAAACACACTGCACCGATAAAGGTTATATCATGCCTAGGGTAAAACCTATATTCTAAACTCAATGGTACCATCATATTTCTGATCCTAGTCCCCATTTAGAGGTTATTACACTTTTTTAGAAAAATTGTGCACACATGCTATTTAATATATTTAATACATTTCAAACATTTATTCTTGGAACATTGGGCCTCGGAATTGCACGTCGTCTCAACACCTGGTCTCGAAAACAATACATAAAATATCTAAAAAAAATACATGGAAAACCTGATTCACTATATTCTCCCCACCTTGGGTATTTACATCCTGAGAATCCAAACCAAGGCTATAAAAGGAGATGTGAGTACTAAGAAAAAATCTGAGCCTCCTGCTCCCATGTTCTATCATGAAGATTTTCATGCTGCCACCAAACATGCACTAAATGAATCTCTCACCCAAGAAAAATCCTCTTATACCAATCTTAAATCTATAAAGGGTACTCAGAAAAGTTATATCCATCCTTGATGTCCATCTCTCCCTATTTAATAACGTTTGATGGTTCATGCAGGTACCTCCTCGATTGTGACACATAGAAGACGTCATGTTCCCATTCTATCTACAGAGGTAGAGCTAAGCTACATGAAACCTCACCAACTCTATGTAGTAACTGAAAGGGATAATAAATATTAGAGATATCCTATCTCCCCATTCAAATCTCCATAAACCATGTCAATTTGAAACTCATAAAAACACATGGTCTCACTCCTTGAAATACAAAGGCCTCCATCATTGGTCATCATAATACTTATGACAGCTCAATGCAGTCCTCATCTGCTCCTGGATGATCTTCACATTCTCTATAGTTTCTCACACTAACTCTAGGCCCATAAGTTATGAAACTCTCGGTTCAGTCTATAAAAGTGGTAACATGAAAGGACTCATATAAAAATATTCAAATAGTTCCATAAAGATGGTGTAATGGTATTTGTTGTTGTATAAAAACTCCACCAGTGGTAGGTGATCCTCCCAACTACATCCAAAGTCCAACATGAAATATCGTAGAATTTCCTCCAACACTTGAATGGTTCACTCTATCTGGCCATCATTTTGGGGGTTAAATGATATGCTCAAGTATAAATGAGTCCCAAAATCCTCCTTTAATACCTTCCATAACCAAGATGTAAAGTGAGAATCATGTTTAGAAATGATCGTCGAGGGAAATCCATGTAGTCATAATATCTCCTACAGATAGAGGTGTCCCAAGGTCTCTACTAAACTCTACTCTAGAATATCTAGGAATTGGTTGACATAGTGAGTCGGTCTGCAATCACCTAGATGGTGTTGTGTCCCCTGGATGTATATGGTAAGATAATCACAAAGCCCAAGGATATTCCATCCCACCTTCACTCAAGCACCTCAAGGGGTTCAGTTAAACCCACTGGAATTTGGTGCTCATCCTTCACTTTCTGACAAGTAAGGCATCAAGAGACAAACTATACAACTCCCCTCTTTATCCCTAACCACCAAAACTGACATTGGAGGTATTGGTACATCTTTTACACACCTAGATATACCTCCAAAGGGGATTTATGGAACTCTATCAAAACATCCTCCCATAACCTCCCTATTACCATCGTGTATCCTATGAAAAGAATGACATGCTCCCCACCTTCATAAATACATCAGGAGGATGCCCAGTGGATATCTAATTATGTAGGCTCTTATAGTTAGTATTCACAAGTTTTGCCTCCCTGACTCACTATAAGAGTGGAGGGATGAAAACAATCTACTAGAGGTAATATTATCCATCTCCATCCAAAAATGATAACTACAATGAGGAAAAATTCTCTAACTCCTCATTCAACAACTGAGAAAAACATCTTCTACTAAGAGAATATTCTACCACATTCCCCTTCCCAGGAGTATAGAAAATTTTGAAGTCATAATTCTGGAGGAACTCTATCCATCACCACTATCTCAATTAAAGTTCCTTATAAGAGAAGATATACTTGATAATAATGTGATTAGAATAGATAATAAATTTCTCTCCCCTTAGGTAGTGTCACAAAATCTTTAGTACGAAGACTACCACTACGAACTCAAGATCTAGGGTCGTTTAGTTCTACTCATGTGGTCTCAACTAACATGAATCATAGGCAATCATTGATTACCCCTGCATCAAAACACAACCAAGTATAGTTTCTGATGAATCAGACAACACTATGTAATTGAAACCCTCCTCTGTTAATATCAATATGGGAGTGGTCTTCAATTTCTACCTCAACTACTTAAAATCTTATTTTCACCTCTCTATCCACATGAAAAGATGCTCTTTTTAGGTCAAATATATCATGGGTCCTGATATACTAAAGAAATTTGGTATGAATCAACAGTAATAGCCTTCCAACCTAAGGAATATTCACACATTTTTCACACTCTTAAGCGGACACTACCTCGAACATGGCTGAGTCCACTACCACTACATCCAGTAAGATAACATGTCCCAGAAAGTGGACCTCTTGAATCCAAAATTGGCAATTAAATATCTTCCTATAAAGCTGGTGCTCTCAGAGTACATTTAGAACCATTCTCAAGTGTCTCGCATGCTCCTCCTTAGATGCCAAGTACATTAGGATATCATCGATGAAGACCACCATGGACTGGTCTAAAGAAGGCTGGAAGATCTGATTCATGAGTCCCATGAATACTGTTGGGGAATTCATCATGCCAAAGGGAATCACTACGTACTCATAGTGACTATATCAACATCTAAATGCCATCTTCAGTATATCCACATCTTGTACTAACAACTAGTGATAGCTTGATCTGAGGTTAATATTCTAGAACCATCACACCCCTCTAAATTGATCAAAGAGTTCATCAATACTTGGTAGTGGATAATTTTTCTTCTTGGTCAACTAGTTCAAGCATCGATAGCTGACACATAACCTCAATCTCTTATACGCCTTCTTGGAAAAAAATTGGGACTTCCCAGGGTGAAACGTTGGGTATAACAAATCTACTCCTATGAAAGTCCTACAATTTCACCCTCAACTTGTGAAGTTCTATAGGATCCATCTGATATACTAGCATAGATATTAGTTTCATACCGGGATATATATCAATGCAGAATTCAATCTCTTGATGATGAGTTAAACATGGAACATCCTCAGGGAAGACATCCTCATACTCCACCACCACTATAGGGAACTAAAAACTCATAACATCCACTGCACCAAGGGTTGTGCTAGCTAAATAATGAGTAATTTGTTGCACCCTCTTATGAATGAGTCTATCATGCACTACATGGGTTTCCTTTCCACCAATAAAGGAGAACCTAGTCCAATCACTAGGGACACACCACATCCTATGCTTGGAATATTCAATCTAGGAATGAACTATAGATAACCATTTCATACCTAATATGACATCGTATGGCCTAATTGTTTATAAAAATAGATCCCAACAAAAAATCTCACCTCCAAGAGTTAGGTCAAATTATTGGAACAAGTGTGTGATTAGTAATTCATCTCTAGTAGAAGTCTCCAAGCGCAAGGGATGATCCAATGGTTCAATTGGAATATCTAAGTCTCGAACAAGATAGGTATAAATAAATGAATGAATAAAATATATGTCTATCAATACTAGATATAACGTTGAAAAGACATAGATCATACCTCATATCATTCCCTAAGCCTTTAGGTCGTAAGCCTCGACCACCTACAGTTATCCTCACCCCTTTCCTCAAGCTCCCTGAGCCTGGTGTGGACCTCCTAGGGGTGGTGGTGGTAACAAGTCAAAGTGTCTACCACCTCCAACTGCTCTCCCATCTCCCACGCTACCTCTTTCACCTTGAAAACTTACTTATTCCTACTGCTAACTCTGCCTTGATTATCCCTCAATAGTTTCTCTGTAAGCTATATGGCGGGTTGAAAAATCTTGAGCAAGATTTCCCATATTATCAAATGAGTATCACCACCTCTCCATAGGTTGAACGGACCCATATTGTGAGCCTTGTACCCTAGACCCTCTATTATGGGACCTCACCCAGAAATGTATTGCACATTCAGGTCCCTAATCCTGACGTCGGCTCCTACTTTCCCACTACCAGCAACAATTAACTGTGTTTGCTCATCTAAGAAACTCTCAACCACAAAATCTCACTCTATCACCCTAACATAAGTAGGAATTAATAGAGGGATAACAATGGCTTAGATGTATCTATGTAGTCCTCTCTTGAAGATATAATCCTTGAGGAACTGATCAAGAACCATATCTATTGAGTACCTGGAGAAGTTGGTAAACCTTGATGAACACTCGACTACCATCATGCTACCCTACTAGAGCTACATAAGCTTCTAGATACATACATCCCTCAGTTTGGATAGACATAACTCCTCTTTGAAAATTTTCTCAAAATCTGACCATGCTAGAGTCACCTTGTCATAATATTTTGTCACTAACCTCCACCGTCACCCTACTGAGCTATAGAGAAGGCTCTCCACTAGGAACACCATTTGATCTACTGGTGTTCTGACCATAGAGAAAACTCGGGTCACCACCTCAAGCCAGTCCTCATCCACCTATAGTTCGAGCTAACCTTAGAACCTAGGGGGTCTCTGTTACTAAAACTCATGAAGTGTTCTTAGCCTTATCACCTCATCTGTTGGTACTGCGGGTACCATCTACTTCTCAATAGGTGGTGGTATATCTGGTGCACCACCTGGAGGTAACATCTCTGGATCTAGTCCCTATATCAACACCTCATCACTAAGGGGATAGTCCTCATGATCCTGACGCTGAACCATATCTAGAACACGTCACGGAGGCATCCTTAAAATAAAAAAGATGTACCACAATCAATGAGTATATCTGAAGAGCTGACTCAAGAAGGCCATGGAAACCACAACCCATTCCTATATGATTCATGTATCATTTTCCCTACAATCAGTGTTCTCATGTAATGAGTTTAAAAATAGGTGATCAGAGTCTTGGTGTATTGATACATCAGCTTCCACAACAACACTGGAGTCCCTGGCATGAAATCCAACCTCAAAACACTTAACACCCTTTCCCCCAACCAATCTCACAAACTCTGGTCCTAAGGTAGAACCAACATCCCCTAATATCACTCTGTCACAACTTGTCCTAATGGGCCCCATTTCTTGACTCCCCAATCCCACCTCCAATTAATCAGGGGTTGGAAACTAACATTGAGTAGGCATATCACTAACATGGTAAGCCAAAGCCTATGTACTTGTACAGATACACAAATCTCCAAGCACATACAAAACTAAAAGGTAAAATCAAATGAGAAACCATGCATTCATACATCAAAATCCCACAACTATAGTACTATAGGAAGTAAATGAAAGTAAACAAGGAAAAATTCAAGACGAACACATAGAATATGAAAACAATTCCAACCTAAAATTACAATGGGGACTACTATCAAGATACTATAGGTACACACCTCAGTCTGTCCAGTCTCACTAAGAACCATCTGGTCCTAGTCCATCTAAGAATCTGTCAAAAGATTGATTGCCTACACAAGACATGACATGTGAGGGAAAATCCTATGCAGGGATGAGTATAATAATACCCAATAAGAAACCCTAAAACCAAAAATAATACAATAAAGGAATAATAGTCATCTCTACACAAGTATATCTCTACAACAAATATAAAAAGAATACCCAGATATACTCAACAAAGATACGTAGTCTCAAATGTAAAGTCACAACTATAATTCTATCCAAGGATTCTATCTTGAAGGTTCCACATAGAACTCATCCAGAAGAACGTAGTCCATGAGTTTGATAGCACTGATGATGTACATTCGAGAGGTAGTGATCATTGGGTCTCGATATTTGGAGTACACATTGAAAGTCTGAAGAGATATGATACATAGATGAGGACCACTCCCAATTCCATGGGGTATACCAACAACTCAATATCGATTAACTCACTAAGTAGAGGATTGGTGCCCATATAGTGTTAGTCCCGATGATACCCAGAACTCCACCTAGGTCATGAAGATGAATTGAGGATCTCAATCTAGGCCTCACAGAAGGATTCCAGCAACTCTATCCAAGAAGTCCTTCTGAATGCATTGATATCCTATGAGTAGGAGGAGATTCCAAACTAACCCTTTAGGTATGGAAATGGGGAACGCATCCTAACAAAACTTGTCCAAGATACAGAGGAGAAGGACTCTAAGCTGATAGTTAAGGAGTATATGGCATTTAGTAGGGTTACATGTCGTGTCCCCTCAACCCCGGGTCCTACCCATGTAAATGGATCATGTCTGGGTTCATGTCCATGTCCATGTAATAGAAAATAGAATGTGGATGCCCATGTAATAGTACACATGTATTTCCATGTACACTTGGCCAAGATGAATCCATGTGGGAGTACATCACATTACCATTCCCATGTAATCCATCTTGTGTCTGTGTACCCTTTGAGGTATACATTAAACTCGCCAAAGGGGGCCACATGTCATGTGACATGTTCACATCCCGTGTGATACTTATCTCTTTCCCCAAACCATGTTATCCACTAAGTGGGGCCCACATGATGTCTATATCTGCATTACACGCCATGTAGTGAAATTTTTTCCAGATTTCCAAATCGGGTTCACATGTCACCGGCCACTCCATCCACCATTCCAGCCTCTCCCTTCTCCAGAAATAAGGGAGATCTTCATATGAACCTCATCATCATTGAACATTAGGATTCAACCCTTGAATCTATTCGGAAAATGGATTCACACTTCATTATTCATTACATACCTAAGAACATGAGATCAAGTATCCAAAACCATCTCATCTGTTATTGCTTCTGTCACGAACCAAATCGGGTCGCCATCCGAACCGACGCCCGACCCGGCCCGCGGCAAGTCCCAAAGTGCATTCCCGATCCCCACGAGCTGGCACAATTGCCCGGGTATCAAAATAAACTTTGGGAACGATTTACCCAAGTGAACACATATAAAGAAGCCAACCAAAGTAAACCAAACAGAAGTAAAGGTTACAGTAAACATGTAATTAACCAAATAGGTTTTTGGTTCACAAGTATTCAAAAACCCAAATAACCCTAAAACAAGATGACCAACAACCAACCTAAGGACTATCGCCCGGTGTGAGGACACCACCTCTAAGCCACCACCAAAACGCCACGTAGATAGTCCGGCTAACAACCTGAACCACTGCTCCCAAAATCTGGACCCTTACCTGTATCAGAAGTAAACAAATCTACTCACACCCAAGGGTGTAAGTAGGGTGTGAGCAATCGCCCAGCAGGATATCACCAAGAAAAGATTCCACGCACAACTATCAAAAGACAAACCATTTGCAATGCTAAAATACAGAGAGAAATAAGTGCAAAAGAAATGGTTTTCATGAAACGATTTAAAAGAAAGGCAGTTCAAGATAAACACATTAGGATAGCAGTTCAAGTGACATATCACGTATCATTATGCACGCAATGTAACTGGTGGCACCAAAGGATGGGAAAGGCCCTATGGGTACTAGAACTAGTGGGATCCTAGAATGTCGTGTCTCGGTGAAACGTGGTTTAGGCGGCCACGACCCTCAGATAATGTGGCTTAGAAGGCCACGACCCTCAGAACATGTGGCTTAGAAGGCCACGACCCTCAGATATCATATGTTTAGTTAGTGTTGCAATCGTCAAACCTGCCAGTGAAACCGGGTCGGGTCATCTCCGGAACACTAGCTCACTAGTCCCAGTCTCCCCACCTAATACCCCAGCTTTCCTCCTTGTGCTCACCTAAAGATCAAGGTTCATATAACATGTCACATTATCACTTAGAGCCAAACGTGTCACCTGCACACTGATATCCTCTTTGAAAACCACACACACACCAAAACTTCCCTTTTTTCCTTCTTTAAAAAAAAGAAAACATAAACCACACTGCACAGTTTACAAATAATAATAATAAACAGCCAAAGTGAGTTTTCGCAATAAAAATGGACTTTCACCACATAAATATACCACTGGAAAATTAGATGCATATTTAAAAAAAAAAGTAATCAAAACTAATTTGTCAATATGGAAACTAATTAGCAGGGTGCTGAAAAATTAAACCAACACGCAAAAGATCGCCAGATGGTAATTGAGTGTGGAATCACCTACCTCAAACAGGCACGGAAAAAGACACGGCGCAAGACTCCAGTTGCGCCGCGGTCGCACCGTCTTGAGCCGTCAAATAGGTCCTAAAAACAGCAGATCGTACAACAGGTTCAATAATATTGTTAACATAATAATAATAATGATAATAATAATAATGTAAAAAATAATAATAATAGTGAAAGTAACAAAATAATAATAACAATAATATAATAATAACGACAATAATAATAATGGCATAATAATAATAATAATAATAATAATTATAAATAATAATAATAATAATAATAATAATTAATAATAATAGTAATAATAATAACATAATCATAATAATAACATAATAATAAAAATATAATAATAATAATAATGATAATAATAAATATAATAACAGTAATAACATAATAATAATAAGATTAATAATAACATAATAATCATAACAATAATAGTATAATAATAATAATAATATCATTATTAGCACAATAATAATAATAACAAAATAAGGAGTCAAATAAAATAAAACATTAATATAGTAATAATGATAACATAATAATATTACAATAATAACAACAATATTAGTATAATAATAATAATAATAGTATCATTAAAATAATAATAATAATAATAACAAAATAAAACGTTAAGAACTTAGTAAATAAAATAAAATGATAGAATAAATTAAAAACAAAATGAACAGACCCTTTGGCAGAGCGGAGGAGGAGTGGGCGCCGGTGAACAGGAGGGAGGCGCGGCAGCGGAGGGGCAGAACTGGACGGAGAAGGTTGCAGCGCCGGGATGATCCGGATGGGCTGGGGTGCACGCGAGATAGCAGGCGGAGGGGGCATGGATTTTGGCTCGACAAGGGGGGAAGGTGTGGCGGCTGCTGGTGGAGGGCAGCAGGGGGCACCGGTTGATGTCCGGTGAGCAGGGGGGAGGCGCGGCAGCGGAGGGGTGGTCTGGGCTGGCGGAGCAGAGGGGGGAGGACAGGCCAAGTAGGGAGGGGCGAAGGAGAAAGGAAGAGCGGCAGGGGTCTTGTGTGGTGTGCAGCAGAGGAGAACGGCAGGGGGGGAAGCGCTGGCCGGTCCGACGCGGGAGGTGCGGGTGCAGGCGGCTGGTCCGACGCGGGAGATGCGGGTGCAGGCGGCTGGTCCGACGTGGGATAGCGGGAGCGGGGAGGCACGGATGAGCGGGTGAGGGAGAGGCCGGCGGTGCGGGTGAGCAGGGGGAAGGAGAAGAAAGAAAAAGAAAAACGGGGAGAGGAAAACGTGGGGAGGAAGACAAGTGAAATAAAAAAAAGGAAAAAAGAAATGAAAAAGGGGAAGGGTGGCGGCTAGGGTTTCGGGGGGGAGGAAAACCGAAAAAGAAAATTTGATGACAATAATATTTATATCATAATAATATTAGAGATAATAATATTAATAATAATCATAATAATCATAATCTTAATAATAATAATCGCATAATAATAAAATAATAGTAATAATAATATATTAGCAATAATAATAATATCATAATAATTATAAAGATAATAATAACAATAATAATAATATAATAATAACAATAATATAATAATCATAATAAAATAATAACCAATAAAACCATAATAAAAATTTATTCGGTTATTTAACGTTCGAGCATTGGCACCACGTACCGAGCGACGTGAAGCCAACGCGCACATATCAGCGCACTTAAAATAAATTTTATCCAGCTTGCTCGTGCCTTGCGCGCACGCCAAGCGATGTAAGGCCAATGCGCATTTATCAGTGCCACTGCGGAAACCCCTTGTCGATTCAGTCCACACTTCAACCAAGCAATTAAATAAACCGGCAAATTAAACTCATGAAATAAAAAAAAATTAAAGTCGAACCTCTGAATAACGATTGGGCGTGACAATTCTCCCCACCATGAAAACTTTCCGCCCTCGGAAAGTCAGCCCAAAGCATGATCAGAGAACAGAAATGGGTAATCCTGCTCACCCCATGACTTCCGCTCCCAAGTCTCGTGTTCATCATTCCCGTGCTGCCAAAGAACACGGAATAGAGGAATGGACTTTCCACGCAGCACCTTTTCCCGAGAATCCACTATACGCACTGGTCGCTCGACCACAGACAAGTCAGACTCTATCTCCAGCTCCTCCCAATTCAGCACATGCGACGGGTCGGGGTTGTACTTCTTTAGTTGGGAGACATGAAATACGTCGTGAATTGACGTCAACTGCGAGGGCAAAGCTAACCTGTATGCCACCTTGCCAATCCGCTGAAGAATCTCGAAAGGTCCGACATATCTCGGTGTCAGCTTCCCCTGTTTCCCCAAACGACGGTGACCCAAGCGAGGGGCCACTTTCAGGAACACTCTGTCCCCCACTGAAAACTCGATGTCTCGCCGCCTCTGATCTGCATAAGACTTGTGGAGACTCTGAGATGTCAACAACCGCTGCCTAATCATCTTGACCTTCTCAGACGTCTCCTGAACAAGACTCGGCCCCAAGAGCGAGGCCTCTCCTACCTCAGCCCAACACAGAGGAGACCGACAAGGCCAGCCATAGAGCGCCTCAAAGGGTGCCATTCTGATGGAAGACTGGTAACTGTTATTTTAAGCAAACTCGACTAGCCCCAAATGGCTATCCCATGAGCCTCCAAAATCTAACACACAGGCTCGGAGCATGTCTTCCATAATCTGATTCACCCGCTTCGTCTGGCCATCGGTCTGAGGATGGTATGTCGTGCTCATCTTAATATGCGACCCCAAAGCCTTCTGGAGGCCTCCCCAAAACCATGATGTAAAGCGGGGGTCCCTGTCAGAAATAATTGCCGACGACACACCATGAAGCCTGACCACCTCCTGAACATACAAGCGGCCCAGTTCCTCTACCTTCGCTGTATCTCTGATAGGAATAAAGTGAGCTGACTTGGTCAAGCGGTCAATCACCACCCAGATAGCATTCCTACCTCGAGGTGTACGAGGCAAGCCAATGATGAAGTCCATGGCGACCTCGTCCCACTTCCAGGTAGGAATGGGTAATGGATGGAGTAGGCCAGATGGTCTCTGATGCTCTGCTTTCACTTGATGGCAGGAGTAACATCTAGATACGAAGTCGGCTATGTCCCGTCTCATACCTGGCCACCAGAACTGACGGCGAACATCGTAATACATCTTGGTGGTACCAGGATGGACGACCCACTGAGATTGGTGGCTATCCTACATCACCACCTTTCGCAGAGACAACGACACTACAGCACGGACCTTGAAGCATATGACCCTCTGGGAAGACAAAGACCAGTCAGAAAGAGTCTCCCCATCATGAAGAAACTGCATAGATCGCTGACACAACTCATCACCAGGATGCTCCCGCTGAATCAACTCTAGAAGAGCAGGAGTCAACTGGATGCTAGCCAAGAAAGTACCTCCATTGTGCTCCCTGCTCTCCAAATGCATCTGGGTGAAGAGCCCCATCAAAGTCCACTCATCGCTGGACTTCCTCAACGCCTGCACTGGTACTTTTCTACTCAAAGCGTCAGCTACCACATTACCCTTGACAGGGGTATAGACAATATCAAAATCAAAACCCTGCAGGTACTCAACCCAGCGGCGCTGCCTCAAATTGAGATCCTTCTGAGAGAAAATATAGGCCAGACTTTTATGGTCAGAGTAGACCACAAACCTCCCCCCAAAAAGATAGTGGCGCCACGTCTTCAAAGCATGCATCACCGCTGCCAACTCTAAGTCGTGAGTCGTATAGTTCTTCTCATGCGGCCGGATTTGGCGAGAACCATAAGCCACAACATGATCATCCTGCATGAGCACACATCCAAGGCCCGTACCTGAAGCATCACAGTACACCACATAGCCCTTTCCTGACTCCGGTAAAGTCAACACAGGTGCGGTGGTCAACCGCCACTTCAACGCCTCAAAAGATGTCTGGCACTGTGGGCTCCACTCAAACTTCACCCCCTTCCGGGTGAGTGTGGTCATGGGGGAGGCAAGCCGCGAGAAGTCCCGGACAAAGCGCCTGTAATAACCAGCCAAGCCCAGAAAACTCCTGATCTCAAACACATTTCTCGGCTGCTCCCAATACATAACTTCTCTGATCTTTTCGGGATCCACTGAAACCCCTTGCTCTGAGACGACATGCCCCAGAAACTTCACTTCCCTGATCCAGAAAGTACACTTCGAGAGTTTGTCATACAGGCGGTGATCCCGCAAAGTGCCCAAAACAACACGCAGGTGATGCTCATGCTCCTCCTTAGATCCAGAATAAACCAGGATGTCATCCACGAATACCACAACAAATGAGTTGAGATATTGGTGGGACACCCTATTCATGAGCGCCATGAAAACTGTGGGAGCATTCATCAGTCCGAAAGGCATGACCAAGTACTCGAAGTGACCGTACCTGCTTCGGAAAGCCGTCTTCGGGATATCTGCTTCTATCACCCTAAGCTGGTGGTATCCCGAACGCAAATCAATCTTGGAGAACCACTTTGCCCCCTTCAGCTGGTCAAACAAATCGACAATCCGAGGAAAAGGGTATTTATTCTTGATGGTTACCTTGTTCAATTTCCGATAATCAATGCACAACCGAAGGGTTCCATCGGCCGTCTTCGCGAATAAAACCGGTGCGGCCCAAGGAGAGACGCTCGGGCGAATGAATCCTTTGGATTGCAAATCATCCATATGTATATTTAATTCCCTCAATTCGGTGGGGGCCATACGATATGAGGGAAGAGATATAGGTTGTGTTCTCGGCGCCAACTCAATCGAGAACTCCACGTCTCTCTCTGGGGGTAAGCCAGAAAAATCATCTAGGAATACCTCTGGGAACTCATCCACTACACGAGGTAACCCGCCCTGTGAAATACCACCATCGTCCTCCAGCGCGAGCGATGACAACTGATAAGCAAGATTTCCAAGCTCAGGGAGTGGAGGTCCCGCACGTCCCGACCGAGGATCCCATTCTCCGTGAAATAACTGGGGAGTACCATCTGGTGCTGTAAAGCTGACTCGGCGTTGATAGCAATCAATGTGTGCCTGGAAGCGCACCAGCCAGTCCACACCAAGGATCATATCAAATAGGTCCATGTCAAGGACCAAGAAATCCCATTCCATCTTGACTCCCGACACAGAGAGTGTGCACGATCGGCACTTAAGGCCTTGCTCCCTCTTTTTCCCCAACGGTGTTACCAACTCCATAGCAAACGATAACAGCTCGGTTGGTAGGTTCAGTAGATTCACAAAACGAGCAGATATGAAAGAAACTGAAGCACCAGTATCAAATAAAACTGCAGCTATAGAAGATGCAACCAAAATAGTACCTCGAACCGTCGAAGGCCCTGCATCAGATCCCGCTGGTGCCTGATCCACAGCATGCAATTGCCTGGTCCCTTCCTGAGAACGACCGCTCGCCTGAGGCTCTGCCCTGATATGGCTCTGCCCTGAAGACGATCTGGTCCTACCACCACGCCCACCAAACCGAGATCATGTCGTCCTGGTCGGCTCTGACTGAACTAATACCCCTCTGGAATCCACTGATCTAGCCCCACTCTGATAAGGGCGTGCAGTCCTGCAGAAGCGTTGTAGATGTCCCACAACTCCACATCCATGGCATGGTCTGGGAGGGTATGGACAAACAGGTCGGATGTGTCCTGCCCTTCTGCACTGATGGCACACAACGGACCCTGCACCAGAAGCCCCAGACGAAAACTGCCTGGGAGGATCACCTGAGCTTCCATCACCCTTCTTCCATTGCTCATCACGCTTCCTCTTCTTCTCAGATGAACTGCCACTGCCAAGCCCTGACACTGATCCAGAAAACCCCGACTTTCCCTTCTGGTCAGTCTCGGCCATGCAAGCACGATCGACCACCTCAGCATAAGTCTTCAACTTGAACAAGAAAACCTGGGAGTGAATTCCTGGTCGAAGGCCCTTCTCAAACTTCCAAGCTTTCAAGAATTCGCTCGAAACTATCTCAGGTGCGTACCGTACCAGTTCAGCAAAGCGATTTGCATACTCCATCACTGTCTGACTCCCCTGTGAAAGCTCCATGAACTCCCGAGATCTAGCATAGGCTATGAACTCTGGACAATACTGCTCGTTGAAGATACCCTTGAAATCCTTCCAGCTCATGTGCTCATGCTTCCCAGCCTGGACCACTGATTCCCACCATTTTCGACTGGAACCCTCTAGCTGGAACGAGGCACACTTTACCCTGACTTCCTCAGGCGTGTCAAGGAAATCGAACATGCGTTCTATCTTTTCAAGCCACTCCTCTGCCTCCTGAGGTTCTAAACCACCTCGGAAAGAAGGAGGTTTGCTCCTCAGAAACTCCTGAGCTCTATTCTTCCTGGAGCCAAATTCCTCCCCTATAGCTAGAATAGGGGTGGGGGCAGGAGTCGCCCCTTGTCCCAAAGCCTGAATGGATCAGACCATCGCCTTTACCAATCTCTGATCAAGCGGCGCGGGAGAACTCTCTCCGGCTTCCTCTCGTGGGTGCATGGGAGCTCTCCGGGGAGGCATCTTACTGCAAAAGGGGAGCAATCAAGAAAGAAAACCATCAATAAAAAGGGAATAAATTTTTCCAACAAGATAAACATTCATCAATAAACCAAGCATGCAAAAACGAATCCCTATAAAAGCTTTACTTTTCTTGCCTGGTGTCCACGTACAGTCTGCAGCCTGCACGTCCCACCCAGAAAATAAGTGAAACCAGCACCCTAACATCCCATGGTGACTCAGTATCTGTCACGAGGCGTGCTGGCCAGGCACCCTACTCGCAACATGAATTCTTAGCCCCGACAGACCCAACTCATGTATAATCCAACTCATCCCAAATAATATAAACCACCAACAAACCCCCTCTGATACCATTTTGTCACGAACCAAATCGGGTCTCCATCCGAACCGACGCCCGACCCGGCCCGCGGCAAGGCCCGAAGGGCGTTCCTGATCCCCACGGGCTGGCACAAGTGCCCGGGTATCAAAATAAACTTTGGGAACGATTTACCCGAGTGAACACATATAAAGAAGCCAACCAAAGTAAACCAAACAGAAGTAAAGGTTACAGTCAACATGTAATTAACCAAACAGTTTTTTGGTTCACAAGTATTCAAAAACCCAAATAACACTAAAACAAGATGACCAACAACCAACCTAAGGACTATCTCCCGGTGTGAGGACACCGCCTCTAAGCCACCACCAAAACGCCACGTAGATAGTCCTGCTAACAACCTGAACCACTGCTCCCAAAAGATGGACCCTTACCTGTATCAGAAGTAAACAAATATACTCACACCCAAGGGTGTAAGTAGGGTGTGAGCAATCGCCTAGCAGGATATCACCAAGAAAAGATTCCACGCACAACTATCAAAAGACAAACCATTTGCAATGCTAAAATAAAGAGAGAAAGAAGTGCAAAAGAAATTTTTTTCATGAAAAGATTTAAAAGAAAGGTAGTTCAAGATAAACACATTAGGATAGCAATTCAAGTGACATATCACGTATCATTATGCACGCAATGTAACTGGTGGCACCAAAGGATGGGAAAGGCCCTATGGGTACTAGAACTAGTGGGATCCTAGAACGTCGTGTCTCGGTGAAACGTGGCTTAGGCGGCCACGACCCTCAGATAATGTGGCTTAGAAGGCCACGACCCTCAGAACACGTGTCTTAGAAGGCCAAGACCCTCAGATATCATATGTTTAGTTAGTGTTGCAATCGTCAAACCTGCCAGTGAAACCGGGTCGGGTCATCTCCGGAACACTAGCTCACTAGTCCCAGTCTCCCCACCCAATACCCCGGCTTCCCTCCTTGTGCTCACCTAAAGATCAAGGTTCATATAACATGTCACATTATCACTTAGAGCCAAATGTGTCACATGCACACTGATATCCTCTTTGAAAACCACACACACACCAAAACTTCCCTTTTTTTCCTTCTTTAAAAAAAAGAAAACTTAAACCACACTGCACAGTTTACAAATAATAATAATAAACAGCCAAAGTGAGTTTTCGCAATAAAAATGGACTTGCACCACATAAATATACCACTGGAAAATTAGATGCATATTTAAAAAAAAGTAATCAAAACTAATTTGTCAATATGGAAACTAATTAGCAGGGTGCTGAAAAATTAAACCAACACGCAAAAGATCGTCAGATGATAATTGAGTGTGGAATCACCTACCTCAAACAGGTGCATAAAAAGACACGGCGCAAGACTCCAGTTGTGCCGCGGTCGCACCGTCTTGAGCCGTCAAACAGGTCCTAAAAACAGCAGATCGTACAACAGGTTCAATAATATTGTTAACATAATAATAATAATGATAATAATAATAACGTAAAAAATAATAATAATAGTAAAAGTAACAAAATAATAATAACAATAATATAATAATAACGAAAATAATAATAATGGAATAATAATAATAATTATTATTATTATTATAAATAATAATAATAATAATAATAATAATAATAATTAATAATAATAGTAATAATAATAACATAATCATAATAATAAAATAATAATAATAATATAATAATAATAATAATGATAATAATAAATATAATAACAGTAATAACATAATAATAATAAGATTAATAATAACATAATAATCATAACAATAATAGTATAATAATAATAATAATATCATTATTAGCACAATAATAATAATAACACAATAAGGAGTCAAATAAAATAAAACATTAATATAGTAATAATGATAACATAATAATATTACAATAATAACAACAATATTACTATAATAATAATAATAATAGTATCATTAACATAATAATAATAATAACAAAATAAAATGTTAAGAACTTAGTAAATAAAATAAAATGATAGAATAAATTAAAAACAAACTGAACAGACCCTTTGGGGGAGCGGAGGAGGAAGTGGGCGCCGGTGAACAGGAGGGAGGTGCAGCAGCGGAGGGGCAGAACTGGACGGAGAAGGTTGCAGTGTTGGGATGAGCCGGATGGGCTGGGGTGCACGCGAGATAGCAGGCGGAGGGGGCGTGGATTTCGGCTCGACAAGGGGGGAAGGTGCGGTGGCTGCTGGTGGAGGGCAGCAGGGGGCACCGGTTGATGTCCGGCGAGCAGGGGGGAGGCGCGGTAGCGGAGGGGTGGTATGGGCTGGCGGAGCAGAGGGGGGAGGACAGGCCAAGTAGGGAGGGGCGAAGGAGAAAGGAAGAGCGGCAGGGGTCTTGTGCGGTGTGCAGTAGAGGATAACGGCAGGGGGGAAGCGCTGGCTGGTCCGACGCGGGATGTGCGAGTGCAGGCGGCTGGTCCGACGCGGGAGGTGCGGGTGCAGGCGGCTGGTCCGACGTGGGATAGCGGGAGCGGGGAGGCGCGGATGAGCGGGTGAGGGAGAGGCCGGCGGTGCAGGTGAGCAGGGGGAAGGAGAAGAAAGAAAAAGAAAAACGGGGATAGGAAAACGTGGGGAGGAAGACAAGTGAAATAAAAAAAAGGAAAAAAGAAATGAAAAAGGGGAAGGGTGGCGGCTAGGGTTTCGGGGGGGAGGAAAACCGAAAAAGAAAATTTGATGACAATAATATTTATATCATAATAATATTAGAGATAATAATATTAATAGTAATAATAATAATCATAATCTTAATAATAATAATCGCATAACAATAAAATAATGGTAATAATAATATATTAGCAATAATAATAATATCATAATAATTATAAAGATAATAATAACAATAATAATAATATAATAATAACAATAATATAATAATCATAATACAATAATAACCAATAAAACCATAATAAAAATTTATCCGGTTATTTAACGTTCGAGCATCGACACCATGTGCCGAGCGACGTGAAGCCAACACGCACATATCAGCGCACTTAAAATAAATTTTATCCAGCTTGCTCGTGCCTTGCGCGCACGCCAAGCGATGTAAGGCCAATGCGCATTTATCAGCGCCACTGCGGAAACCCCTTGTCGATTCAGTACACACTTCAACCAAGCAATTAAATAAACCGGCAAATTAAACTCATGAAAAAAAAATTAAAGTCGAACCTCTGAATGACGATTGGGCGTGACAGCTTCCATCACTGCACCACTATCATGTCATACTGATCCCAGATATAAAATATCAAATCATTGTGCCAAGAAATGAGTGCACAATGATCAATTTTTCAGTGGATTTTGAACCACTGGTCAACAAAGAACACCCATGATGAATGAAGAAATATGGGAGAAATGTGCAACCATAAACATGCAGAATGAACCTTGGTCGTTATTCATATTTGCTTCGATCTATTTCTATTATAAATAAAATATAAGAATAAATAATAATCAATAGAAACTCCCAAAATAACCCTATAAATAAGCCCATCCCACAAGATGACTGAACCATGGATCAATCTGTTGGTTGATTGATTCACATTCATTGTAGGAAAAAAAGGGGAAAGAGTCCAAACACAAAAAACATTCTACTTCATGATGGATTGATCACTGATGAAGAATGAGCCTACGTCGTTGGTGTTGGAAAGTTCATGAATCTTTTTTCCTACCAATCGCTGATCTATGATCCAGTTTCCACTTTTCTAAGAGAGATAATCCAATAGTCTCTCCATAGACTCTCCAAAGACTCTCCAAAGGATCCATGTTTATGTGGATAACCTTATAATTTCTTCATAATAGTTTATTTAAAGACACATCAGTCACTGCATCAACAAAATAAAAAAATTATTATTATTTTATTCATTTCACACCTACGATGACTTTTCCACAAATTCCCCTATGCCAACAAAGATTATACTGCACCTAGGGTAAAAACCCATATTCTAAACTCAACAGTTCCCTCAGAATTTCTGATCCAGGTACCCGTTTAGAAAAACTTTTTCATGAAAATTGTGTTCATGGGTTATTTAATATATTTAATATATTTAAAACATTTATTCTGAGAACACTAGGCCTTATAATTGCATGTCATCATACTGTCTCGTCTCAAAAATAATACATACAATGTCCAAAAAACAATACATGGAAAATCTGAGTCACTACATGATATCTTTTTTTGGCTGATAACAGTTCTATGTGCATGTTCTGTTATAATAGTATCATTTACAATTTAGATACTTTCTCCATAATTTTTTTATTCTCAATATTTTATCTATTCATTAATTGATTTATGTCCTTTAATAGGTGGTACTTAAAGTTTCAACATTTAAATGTGAGGATGTTGGTGGAAAGAATGAGAATGTTTTTTTTAAGTTTTTAAAAATAATTATTAAAATAATGCTAGGTTAATTTTTTTTAAACTAATCTAGAAAGGTTGCATCATCGATGCCACCTTTCTGTTATCCTAGAGTGTGGTATGGTCGATGCCTCTTTGGCCTCTCATTAACCCATATTGATGACATAGAAAAGGTGACATTAGCAATGCCACCTTTTTTCTAAATTAATGTGTAAGGTCACATATGTGATTCCACCCTTCTAGTAAATTATGGAAAAATACAGCATCGACGATGCCACCTTTTCCCCATATGCCTATAAAATATAACCCATCCCTTCCCCTTCTCCTCACTCATTTTACACCCTATATCTATAATTTCACTCCCTCTATCTCTCTAGGATTTTCCATGTTTTTCTTATTTTGTACATGGTAATTTTGGTGGCCTAAAAAAGAGTGTCAAAGTTTTTTAAGCATCATTTAGAGTTATTTTTTCTTATTCATTTTAAATTTATTTATTTATTTAGTATTTTCGTTTTTAGTAAGTTTTAAATATTTTATTTACATAGTTGTTTAGTTATATATAGTTTTGAAATAATAGTTAATATTATTAGATAAAATATTATTAATTATTTATACCTTTTAAGTAAATAATTTATATTTTTTATTATAATATGATTATTATTTAGTATAACTTAGTAGTTTCTAAATATCAGTGACATAATAATGAATTAATATTTACTAGATGATGAATAAATATTAGTGAAATAATGGTTTAAAAATAATTAACTATTAAATAACTAATGATTAACTAATGTTAAAGTGATGATTGAGTATTGATTAACTAATGAATAACTTAGGATTAAAGAATAATTAGATAATGAATTGCCAAGGATTAACTTATTACTAACTTAGGATCATGTAATGATTAATAAATGATTAATTAATAATATAATAATGATGAACAATAATTAACAAATAAGTAATTGTAAATTACTTAACTATTAATTAAGTAATGATTAATGAGAGATTAAATAATGAGTAAGGAATAATTAATTTAGAATTAACTAGTGTATAACTAATTATTAGATAATAATTAACTAATGAATAACAAATGAGTAACAAATGATTAAATAATGATTAACTAATAATTAGTTAATGATAAAATATTAATTAACTGATAATTAACTATAAAATAACTAATTAATATATATTAATTAAGTAATTATTAATGAGTGATTATTGAATGATTAAGTCATAATTAATTTAGGATTAACTAGTTATTAAAAAATGATTAACTAGTAATTACTTAATGATCAAGTATTAATTAACTAATAATTAACTATAAAGTAACTACTTAATAACTATTAATTAAGTAATGATTAATGAGAGATTAACTAACGAGTAAGAAATAATTAATTTAAGATTAATTAATGCTTAAATAATTATTATCAGATAATTAACTAATGAACAAAAAAATAGCTAATGATTAACTAATAATTACTTAATGATTAACTATTAATTAAAAATAATTAACTATAAAGTAAATACGTATTATCTATTAATTAAGAAATGATTAATGGGTGATTAATGAATGATTAAGGAATAATTATTTTTGGACTAAATAATGTTTAACTAATGATTATGTAATTATTTACTAAGGATTATTGAATGATTAAAGAATGGTAAAATAATTATTAATGGTTGATAAAAAATGATTAGTCAATGATTAAGAAATTATTAACATGGGATTAATTAATGATTAAGTAATGATTAACCAACAATTAAGTAATGATGAACTACTAATTGACTATAATTTAACTGCTTAATGATTACATATAAATTAAATAATAATTAACTTTAAAGTAAATACTTAATAACTATTATTTAAGGAATAATCATTGATTATTTAATTAATGATTAAGGTGTAGATAACTTATGATTAACTAGTTTATAATAAATGATTAAGTAATGATTAAGTAATGATTAACTAATGATTAACCAGTGATTAACTTAATATTGACATAGAATTTACATATGATCAATGATGGAAAACTACATAACAAATAGGTTTAACTACACACATGATTTGTTACTACTGTGATTTAGATTATTCATACCTTGTTGCACACCTAGTTTGATACTCTCAATGGAAATGTTTTTAAATGATTCAAATTCTCTTCATAAACCACTAAACATACCTTTAAAAAGATTAAAGATTGTACTATAAAATAATAGGGTCATATTTTAGGATATAAGAAAACATTCTAAAAATTTTAGTTAAATAAAGATTATGTGGTTATCTAAGAAGTGAAATCCATGTCTAGATACTACAAGTAGATGTGGATCTAGAAAAGATGTACCTAGGGGTAACAATCCCAAAAACACCGTATTGAGCTAGACTCGATCAGGAATTGGTGCATGATAATGGGCCTTATTTCACAACTTGTTTGTCACTCCCAAGGGATATGATTTAGATGACTCACGTTATATTTATAAACCACTAAACATACCATTAGGAAGATTAAAAATTGTACTAAAAATAATAGGGTCATCATTTATGATATAAGAAGGAATTATACAATTTTGGTAAAAAAACGATTATGTGTTTTTATAAGAAATAAAATATCTATATATATAATAAAAGTGGATGTGGCTCTAGAACATGTGTACATATGGGTAACAACCCTAAAAACACCATATTGAGCTAGACTTGATCGGGAACTAATGCACGACAATGGACCTTGCTGCACACATGATTCAAGACTCCTAGAGATATGAATTAGATGATTCACATTTCTTGGTAAACTACTAAACATAACTTTAGGAAGATTAAAAATCCAAATATGAAACAATAGTGTCATAATTTAGTATATTAGAAGATATTCTAAAATTTCGATAAAGTAAAGATTGTGTGGTCAACATTACATGATGATTCTTCACTGTCAATATTACTTACACTATCAAAATCTTGATCAAAAACCATTTTCGCATATAAAATTATGTTTTTATGTGTATAATACTATGGGGAGATTATTAAAACCAAAAAATTATCTTCTTATAGTACACAACCAGCAATAATGGTTAGAAAATAGGATTGTTTAACCTTAAGATAACTTTAGGAAATAATTCATGGTTATTTAAATCTGATACCTAATTAAGAGATCCAGTCTATTAGCTATGGAAATTTTCAATTCTTTTTTATTCTATATCATCTATATTTTACATTGGGTGTTTATGAGGACTAGTTCCAAGAAAAAACTTTACTCTCCCAATGCTCATATGGTTCCATGATGGAGTTATATGTCGAGATTTTTAGTGTATAACAGTAACGCCCAATTTTATGAATACATGGACATACAAGATTGGTTGAAGAAGTTATATTCTATGAAATGAGGCTATTACCTATAATGTGGAATAATAAAACCTAATTGATCTCACTAATATACCCAAAAATATTTTGGGTGATGAGGAAGTTTCTAATGAAGGAACAGACAGAGAAAACAATACTAATGAGGAAGAAGCTGCAGAAGTTGGGGAGCAAGTTTCTAGAAATATAGTAGTTGTAAAATAGAATCAACACACAATAAATCATCCACCACTATTCATATAAAGGTTATAAGCAATGTAATATTTGATTTAATTCAACTGGAATTTTATCACACCTACATATTAGTTTTTGGGAGTTATAGGGGATAAATTTAGTGAGTTGGACAAAACTTTATATGTTGGAATATATTTTACAAGTAAAGATGCAATGAAAAACATAATTAAAATATTTCATATTGAGAGACATTGTAGTTATTTAGTTCATGAATCAAGTCATACCAAATACATAATATGGTGTGATAAATATGGGGAAGGTTTTAGATTCCTCTTAAGTGTGATTCCTGACATTCCATTTGGAGGTTGAATAATTTCTAAGATTGAGTCATCTCATACATGCATTCAGTAAAACCTGACACAAGATCATACTTAATTGGATGCGAAATTTTTATCATCTATTATCATTGAGATGATCATGAATTTTCAAGGTGTTCTTGTATCCCTTGTGCAAGAGAGGATACAACAAAAATTCTAATAATATTTCCTATAATAAGGCATGGATGGAGAAACAAAAGACAATTTTCAAGGTCTATGGTGATTGGAATGACTCGTATAATGTGTTTCTGTAATTTATATCCACACTAAGTAAAAATGGAAAATTTTACTTCCATATGGTCATTAATTAACATGTGTCTTAAGATAACCAACTTGATCGATCTCATGTAAAATTTTGTCAGTTTCTCTAGGAATTCCTTCCATGTATTTCTATATTTTGTTTCTGAAAATAGTTCCTATAAATTAATAGGATATTTCCATATATAAAATACATGGGAATATATTTGATTGGGGAAACCCAAGATAGAAACCTTTGAACTTATCCACTTAAATTTTTCATTGTTGAGAAGGAAAATTTCAAATCATGTAGCTGGTTTTTGAAATTAAACAGAAAACATTTCACCTGCATTCAAGGTATCTATTTGATATATAATCATCATCGAGAAATAAATGAGGAAATCAATGTAGATCTCTTTATATAGAGACCCCCAAAATCACATCATCGATACTACATTTGACACATTTCTAAAAATGTGTGAAAAAATTTCCATGATAAACCTATAAAGAATGCTATCACCATGTTTGGTATACAATCTCTTTTTTAATTTTTACTATTTCAATATAATGATAAAATTAATTTATATGAACAATGATAAATTTCATGTACTATAGTATCTATATCAAAAAAGGATTGAACAACAATTAAAAGAAATATATAGGTCTAATTAGGGAGTGTATGATTATATGATGTGGATTCCAAAATAAAAATGGGCATTAGCATATGATGAGGGGAAGAGGAATGGACATATGACCACAAACATTGTAAAGTGTCTAAATGAAATATTCAAGGGGATTTGAAAGTTATATAGAATTTTCCCAGTCTAGAATACAATTTATCATTGTTTCAAGTACTTCATTGATAGAGAAAAATAAACTATATATGGGATTCAGTAGGGGCTAAGGTACGGATGACACTTTCAGCAAGAGATTGAAAATAACATTGAAGAATGTTTTGCTTATAGAGGGTGAATTTTTCACCAAGAAGACTATCAATTTCAATTGATATAGTATCCAGACCCCATTATAAGTAGTAGTGGTTGAGTCTTGGTGTTATTACTAGAAGCAAGGTAATGTCAATGTGGAAACTTTCAGGAATTTTGGTTTTTATTCCCACATTCCATTACAGCATGTACCTCTCTGAACATATCATGGGAAGTATATGTTGATCTATTGTACCATCTAGAAACCATTTCTCACTAATTTGTTGCACCATAGACACCAATTGTGGAGTTTTTACATTTCCCAATGCTTGAGGAATGAGCGATATTGATATTAGACATTAATAGGTTGCGACAGTGAGAGAGACTAAAGTGCAGCAGGATGCGGAATGAGATGGATGGGCCAAGGGAACAAGGGAAATGTTTGAGATGTATAATATGTCATTAGGAAGGTCATTATAGGAAATTATTCCCTAACATTGTTGGATTGAGTTCACACTCTCAACTACAATTATGTATTGTCACTAATGTGAACTTTTCATATTATCGATTACATGGTGCTAATATAAATTTTTTCATTTTTTAGAATTTTGTGACATTTATGAAATAATAAATAGTTTATAAATTGCACAACCATTTACCTAAATCACTTAAAGGACAAACATTCCAAAATGTTATATCATTTTAATGAATAAAAATTTCTTCTACATAACACCTTTCCCTTTACAAATATTTTTCACATGATAAAACCATTTTTAAAATCATCATTTGGTTTTCATAATAATTCTTTCATATTCACATTATAAGTAATATTACAAATACATTTGAAATGACATTAAATCATAATCAGACAATCTATGGATACACCATAAAGAAAACATGTGAGAAAATAACTATAAAATATACCATCATATGAGAAATCATACATAAATGATAAATTAGACCATTTGGTATCTAACCAATTAATATACATGCTATACATGAAATAAATCTTCAATCTAGTAAGCTTAGAAAACAATTTCAAAACTAATCCAATTGAAAACAATTCAACTTCAAGTAAACCTTTAAAATCTATATGGTTTTCCGTTGTATAACAAATAAGGTTTTCTAAAACAATTCCCAAATATAGATAAAATATACAAATAAGGACAAAAAGAACAACATGCTGAAAACATACTCAAATATAACCAAATGGTATAATAAAGGTTAGCATAACATCAACATCATGGGACCATATAATTATAAAATGAACAAATGGGAATAATACCCACCATCATATCAAATGGAACTACTCAAATGAATAAATCTTATAAACTAGTCCAACATTAGAAACATGCTTTGGGAAACATGAAGACATTCCCTTTTCTTTTGGTAAGAAAAACATCATAAAACGATGGGACTTTGCATGTTATATCTTACATTCTACCAATCATAAAATTATGTTGAACATAATGTTATATTTATTTTTTACACTTAAGATATTTTTTAGTTTTATATATAGAGATGGAGGATACTACGCTACTCACTAAGTAGTATCGAAATGTTTCAGGCGACATGTTAGGGGTTCGTGAAGTTCAATGGATCAGGGTGTGTAGATCCCACCATTATCATCACATTCCACTACCAACAGCCATTATACAATACCTATTCCATGATGTCTTATACGGTGTTATTGTGTCTAATTTTACATTCCATGATCATCACCTCCTTGCATCCATCACCAAGAGATGGATACCTGAGAAACACACATTCCACTTTCTTGGGGGAGAGATTACCATCACCCTTGAAGATGTGGCATTTATTCTTGGTCTTCCAATCTAGGGGATGATGTTATAGGACACACCCGCAGAGACAGGCCTAAGCTTATACAAAAACTACTAGGCCTCAACATTTTGGGGTATGATGATGCTATATATGTTGGGTTGATATCTATGTGATGGCTTGAGATGAACTTTTCATAGTTACCCATTGACACTAACGAGCAGACTCTCATGTGTTATGCTCATTCATATATCTTACATCTCATTGGAGGGACATTGTGCACTAATCACTCTGGTATGCATGTTCACATGATGTATCTAGGCCTACTAGAGTATTTTTATTAGGCCGGGAGATATAGTTGGGGATCCTCATTCTTGGAATACACTTATAGATCATTATGCATGGTATACTGATCAGATCACACTAATATATGTTGATGTGTATTCCTTATTCAGATGTTGGCATGGGAGCACATCCCTCCCCTCTCTATTATTTTTGTTATTTAGGAGCTTCATATAGATGTGATGTATGATGCTCCATGTGGATGTTGGTATTATCACTCATATTTATTTTTTTCTGATCCTACTATGAATTATTGAATTTAAATTCTTATTATTTTTCACTTTCTATGTTGTATGTTATAGGTGGAGTCAGGCACACCACTTTTTCATGAAGTTGAGGCACAACTTGGGTGCATATCTTCTTATGTTGGATAGTCTAATACCCACTGATGTAAATATATATAGTATTTACTTGACTAATCAATTTCATTATATTATATATTTTGGTTTTTAGTAATAATTTCTTTTAACAAATGTCACTTGTCATTTCAGATTGCATGGATTCCATACTGGGATCTATTTGGCCAATTGCATGTATACTAAATTGATTTTAATCATGATTACACATATGTACTCCCTATCATTCACTTTCATATTATTGAGTATAACCATCTAGATAGATTCATACACTATTTTGTATATTTTCTATGTATTCCCATTCCACCCAGACAGTCAGTAGTGCTTCATTCAGTGAAGCTGACTGGGAGGCAGGATGTCGACTGGCACCGATGACATGTAGATTATATGGACCTCTGGGACAGACAAGAATCATTTCATATCGAGAGTATGCATATGATGTTATTCCATCTAGCAGATAAACTTGATTATAATTCATGGTATAGACTAAAGTCTATACTGTGTCTTAATCTACTTGTAAAAGGACTTTAGGATCTGATTGGTTAATAAATTTTCATTACTTTTTTGTTATTTTTTAATTAATTTTGAATGTATTTATAGCATACTCAACTACGTCATATTATCTTCATGTCTAATCTAGAGGAGGAGGAGGTTTTTAGCCAGGAAGTGTACCATTCTGCAGCATAGGGGATGATGTCAGCATATTATGTTCTATATGATAGTATCTTTGATCATCCACCCCAGGGATATGATGTTCCTGCTTAGGGAATGGTGGTTCCCACTTAGAAACTTTCTCCAGCAGCTACTGATGTTGAGGATCCTTAAAGGTGATGGAATAGACCATATCATGTGCACATGAGGCCTCACCTATTCCACAGGTAGAGGTTTCATATCTAGTATTCCATCCTCAACTGATTGGGGATATGCATCAGGGGGTGTGGGATCCATTTGTGTTGTTAGTATATCCATAGATTTCTCCAGGTATAGTTGATCTGATCTTCTATGAGGGGTCATTTTTCATTCCTCCACCTTCTGTGCCCAAGCCTTCATAGACCATATAGTTCCACCATGAGACAATGATAGGTCCTTCTACTTACACAGTTGGAGAAGGATTAGGTGCACATGACAACATCCAACTAACAGCTCCTCACTACTAGAAAAACAGGTATTTGCGACGGGTCATTTGCGACGGGATCCCGTCGCAAATGGCTTTTTGCGACGGGGGCCCGTCGTAAATAGCCCGTTGCAGAAAACGCCGTCGCAACAACAATTATTTGCGACGGGCCCGTCGCTAAAGACATTATTTGCGACGGGGATCCTTCCCATCGCAAATATTACTCCGTATATTTGTAAAAAACTTTTAAAATAGTAATTGCGATGGGGCCCATTGCAAATACATGTTGCGATGGGCCCGTCGCAAATACTATTTTTTTAAAAAAAATTAAAAACTATTAATAAATTATTTTAATCAATATAATAATAATACTATTTGTGATTGGCATAGTATCCCGTCGCAAATACTATAAAAAAAATTATTAATTAATAATTTTAATTAATATAATAATAATCCAATTATAATTCAAAAATAAAAAATAATAAAATTTTAATAAATGATTTTAATTAATATAATAATAGAATTATAATTCACAAATAAAAATAATAAATTATTAATAAATTATTTTAATTAATATAATAATAATAGAATTATAATTCAAAAATAAAAAATAATAGAATATTAATAAATGATTTAATTAATATAATAATATTAGAATTATAATTCATAAATAAAAAAATATTAATAAGTTATTTTAATTAATATAAAAATAATAGAATTATTTTACATTCAAATATTAAAATAATTCAAATATTACAAAAAAATATAATTAAATTATAATATTATAAAATTTTAATATATATATAAAATTTAATATTATAAAATATAAATAATATTATTATTCATATTAATATTGTTATTTCAAAATATAATATTATTAATATTTTATAATGAGACAGAAACTACGAATAGAAAAAAAATTCATATTTTGATTTAACAAACTTTATAACATAAAAACAAACTCTAATCTGAAGGGGGGAGGGGGGATCTGCAGATGCTGGTGGAGGAAACTCCATCCCTAAAGCATGAGTGAGTCGGCGCATGTACTTCATCTGCTCCTACTGCTGCTGCTGCCACTGACTCATCTGCTCCTCATACAGCTACTGCTGGCATCGACGCTCCTCCTCATGCTGCTGCTGCTGCTACTGACGCATCTGCTCCTGCTCCTGTCGGAGACTCTCTATCAGTGCAATCTGAGATCACAACTGATCCTCATACTGTGTAGCAGAAAAAGATGCACGATCTCCTCTCGAGCTGGACGCCAACATCACAGCACTGCCATAATAATCTCTGGGAGTCAGTCAAGAGCTGATACCAACTACCCGACCCTTCTCGAAGGCATACTGGGTGGTCTGCATCCATGCCGCCTCATCAAACTGACGGCCAGTGGTTTGATCTGATGACTCGGCCTGACTCTCAGGCCGGGTCTGTGACGCTGCGGCCTCATATGACTCCTGTAGTTTCAATTTAAAATTAAAATTGTGAATATATTATATGCAGTTAATTTTTAAACTTGAAAACAAATAATACTGACCACGATGTGATGCTGACAATCACCTCTAAGCTCCCCAGTAGCAGGATCACTATACATCCTCTGATATACGTCGTACTCCATAATATCGGGGTGCTCGACAGCCTATAAGAATAAAAAATAAACTGTTAATATTTATAGTTATATAAAATATTTATAAATAATGTATGTACCAGATGCTGTCTATGAGTACTGAAAGAACGACTCCCAGCTCGATGAGTCACCTCCTGTCTCCCCCGATTCTGCCTCCTCACCGATGATCTCCTCTGAAAGGCACCACTCAAACAGTGCGCACATAATCCATCCCATACATGGGATGAAATGTACTCTAGTCGGTGTGCTCTACATGACTCGTTAAAATCTGACACTCTTGCTTTCTTCATGGAAGCTTTTCTTAAATTGTGAAAAAACTGACAAAAGCGATCATGCATGGCCACCTCCCATGCCTTGTGGATGGCATCACGCATGGTATCCTTGATCGGATACCATAAACCCTACAAATAAATCAAAATATCAAGTTAGAAATGAAATAATTTTCAAAATAAAAATTATTTATTTACGTACGTACCAACCAATTGTCGAACATGGCCTGCTGCACATCAATGGGAATCTGCTCCCATGTGGTCCACGACTGAGAGAAATAGTTGCGCAAAATAGTGATGCCATGTCCGACTGCTATATGTGGAAAACTGTAAAAATAATAAACATTTATTATGTGAATAGATTAATGAAATCTTAGTCAAATCCACAGGTTATCACACAGGTTATCACACCTCTGTGTGCGTGGATCAAACCCAAGACGTGGATGTCGCTCGGGGACGGGGTCCGGAATCATCAATCGTGCAAGACCGTGCCCCCTCCGCGTACTCCCTGGAGCGCCTGCAGGCTGAGGGTCATCTGCCAGCAACTCATCCGCATCGAAAGGAGGTCAGCATCCGCCAACTCATGAAATGTGTCGTCGTCCATCTGAAACAGAAAATGTTAATGTTGTTAGAAAATAATTGATAATTACTATTATATATACATATATATATATTATGATTGTATATAACTACCATGGAATTCTATCAGTGTTCATCTTCATCATCATCTTCATATATGTCAATGTCATCTTCATATTCCTCCTCAACATCATCGATATCCATTCGAGTTCCAGTTGCTTCATCTCTTACCATTTCAAATTCATATGTGACATCATTAACATCATCATTATCACCGACTCTTAAATGTGGGGTGTCGTCATCGGTACTCATGTCTCTTTGTAAAAAAGATTTATTTTGAGTACTCTCTTTAAAAACTTCAATTCTTTGCACATCAGTGAAATCACATTCACTTTGACTAAAATGATTGTCTCGAATTTTGATTTTTATTACACTCTACCAATCAGTCAAGTCTCTTGATGTAGCACAGTACTTTGCGTAATAAACTTGATGTGACTGTTGAGCCAACAAGAATGGTTCATTTACTATGAGAACACTTTTACATTTAATATCGATGATTCCATGAGTCGGATGAACACGCACGCCTCTCTCTGTATCCAACCACCGACATTTGAACATGGTTATGTAATGTTGTCCAAGAAAACAGAGTTCAATGATTTCATCAAGTATGCCATAAAAGTCAACTTCATTTTCTTGATGATGAGATCCTCTCAATCTAACTCCAATGTTCATTGTTTTTTTGATTCCCCATATGCATGTGTGTGAAATCGAAATCCATTCACCACATATGCATTATAAGTTTTAACAAGTTTGGAAGGTGGGTTACTCAATATACACAGCCGTTTTTCAATTTTATCATCATGTCGAGACACCTGAAAATTTGTGAAATAATTATAAATATAGTAAAATATACATTGAATTAGTTGCTAAAAGATAAAGAATTTATGTTACCAGTTTTTGAAACCACTGAGAGAAATTTTTTTGTCGGCGTTCTTCAAGAGCAGCTTCTGTAATTTGTGGAATTTGTTTCTTGATATGATTATCGTACATCCTATAAAAAACAAAGTTATTTATTGTAAAATAAATGATAGAATAAGTGATATAAACACTTACAGTACAACTGATGTCATCTCTTCACAGTTGAGCAGAACATATGTATGAGCTCTGTGATGTTTATCATCCGAAAGCCAGCGTTCATAAACTCCACCAAAACCAAGCTCTGGATGGTTGAAAATAGATAATTGATTGTCAATTTCATCAATATTCCTCTCATTCCATCCCATTCGGTTGTGTTTTGAAGGATACTCAAATTCAAAATAATGGGAGCAGAAAAAAGATATTTCCTCTTGAAAATAAGCTTATGCAATAGATCCTTCAACAGATGCTTTGTTACGTACTTTTCTTTTCAATTTTTGCATGCATCTTTCTAACGGGTACATCCATCGAAACTGTACTGGACCTCCACATTTGTCTTCATATAGAAAATGTAACATCAAATGTTCCATTGAGTCGAAGAAATATGGCGGAAATATTTTTTCCAGTTTACATATAATTACAACAATATCTTCTTCAAGTTTGCATAGAGCATCATAATCTGCTGTAGCCGCACAAATTTCATGAAAAAAATGAGACATGTCTGTTATAGAATCCCAAATCACAAAATTCAACAGACCTCTTAATCCAATGGGTAGAATTCTTTCCATTATAACATGATAATCATGACTTTTTAATCCAGTAATATGACCATTCTTTACACATCTACCCAAATTGGACGCACAACCATCTGGAAGTCTCAAATCTGCAATCCACTGATAAAATAATAAACGGTTTTCTTTAGACAGTGTATAAGCTGCTTTTGTTTTCAGTAACCTTTCTGTTCTGACATTCTCAAACAGTTCCAGTTCTGGATGCCTAAAAATTTGGGCAAGATCTAAACGTGCATTTACATTGTCTTTGCTCTTTCCTGGCGTATCCAAAACTGTATGAAACAAATTATCAAAACAGTTCTTATCAATATGCATGACATCCAACATGTGGTGGAACAACAAATCAGACCAATATGGAAAATCCCAAAATATGCTACGTTTAATCCAATTGTGTTCTTTCCCAAAACCAGAAATTTTCTGTTGGTTTATTGTGGGACCAAAAGTGATGGGAGGTAATGAAAATACAACTAATTTTAACTCCGAAGCTGATAGCATTTTTGGAGGTCCATCCCTTTCAATTGTTCCTTTTCTGAAATGAGATTTGTTTCTGCGAAAAGGATGATCAGCTGGAAGAAATATGCGATGACAGTCAAAATAACAAGGTTTCTTTCCATGAATGAGCATAAATGCTTTGTTCTCTCCCATACAGTAAGGACATGATTTCTGACCATGTGTACTCCATCCAGATAACATCCCATAAGCCGGGAAGTCACTAATTGTCCACATCAATGCTGCTCTCAGTATGAAATTCTGTTTTGTATTAACATCATATGTACTGACACCAGTACTCCATAATAAACTTAATTCATCAATCAATGGTTTCAAATAAACATCAATATTTTTCTTCGGATGTCCTGGAATTAGTAAAGTCAAAAAGATATATGGCTCCTTCATCAACATCCATGGAGGTAAATTGTACGGAGTTAAAAAAACAGGCCAACATGAATATTGACTACCATAAGATCCGAACTGACAGAAACCACCAGTGGAAAGGCCCAGTCGAACATTTCTAGCTTTTAAAGGAAAAGATGGATGCACTCTATCAAAATGTTTCCATGAATCACCATCGGCTGGATGATTCAAGCTTTTATCGGTTGAAATATTCGCTTTATGCCATGACATCATTTTCGATGTATTCTTAGACATGAATAAATGCTGAAGTCTGGATGTAAGTGGAAAATATCTCAACTATTTTACAGGAATCAAACTAGACTTCCCATGTTGCCCTTCTTTATAACTCAATTGCTCACATGTGGGATAACTATCCAACGACTCATTTTCCCCAGAATATAAAATGCAGTCATTTGAACATGCATGAATCTTTTGACAATTAAGTCCCAAATTTCGAACCAGCCTCTTACTCTCATAGTAATTTGCAGGCAAAACATTTCCTTCGGGTAATAGTGTTTTAAGCAAAGAAAATATCTGGTCAAAACAGGTGTTTGACATTCTGTTATCTGATTTGATAGCCATAAATTTTGCAACTGCTTCTAATTTTCTCATCTTGCAGCCAGGATATAATGCATCCTCAGCAGACCTCAACAACTCATAAAATTCAGACGGTGCCAACTCAGGATTTGAATCTATATCAGCTAGAGTTTCTGTATATTGAACAGATGAACCTACAACATCATGTACTAAATCTTGAAACCAGGATGGATCTGGAATCAAGTTGGTATCACCCACTCTGGAACTGCATTCACCGTGTTGATACCAAAAAACATAATCTAGTTGAAAACCAAAACGCAAGAGATGTCCCCCCACTTTGTCAAACGTGTCAAACGTTCTCAATGCACATTTTCTACAAGGGAATTTTATTTTGCCTTCTGAAACAAATTCTGGATTTGATGCCGCAAATGATAAAAAAGTCTCCACACCCTCTATATATACTGGATTTAAACCAGAACTGTTTGGATTTCTACGTTGATTTATCCATATGCGGTCATCTAATAATGACTGTTGACGACCTCGGTGTTCCATATTTTTCAATAAAATATAAAAGCATTACTGGTTTTGAATAATTTGTTAGAAAAAACACTCAAGAAAGGATTGAATATGTTGAGTATAAAGCAAAACCTGTTACAAATATTGATAATTTTAATATTATATTGATTTTTTATTTTTTTAATAATACTAAAATAATTTTTTCATAAATATTAATTATATAATAATAACATTATTACAGTATTATTATATTTTATTATTAATATTAAAATAATATAATTTTCTATATTATATACAATTCTCTTTTCATCTGTGTGTTTAACATTCTATCTCCACATGTAATATTTGCATTCACTTTAACCTCTCCATTGGCGAGTAGGTTGATAATTTTGAAAAAGAATGCAAATATTACATGTGGAGACAGAAAACACACAGATGAAAAGAGAATTGTATATAATATAGAAAATTTTATTATTTTAATATTAATAATAAAATATACAAATAATGTAATAATGTTATTATTCCTAATTATTGGTAATTATTCCAAATTATTGGTAATTATTCCAAATTATTGGTAATTATTCCAAATTATTGGTAATTATTCCTAATTATTGGTAATTATTCCTAATTATTGGTAATTATTGGTAATTATTGGTAATTATTGGAAAATATTGGTAAATATTGGTAAATATTGGTAAATATTGGTAAATATTGCTATATATTTGTAAATATTGGTAAATATTGGTAAATATTGGTAAATATTGGAAAATATTGGTAAATATTGGAAAATATTGGAAAATATTGGTAAATATTGGAAAATATTGGAAATTATTGGTAATTATTGGTAATTATTACTAATTATTACTAATTATTACTAATTATTACTAATTATTGGTAATTATTGGTAATTATTGGTAATTATTGGTAATTATTGGTAATTATTGGTAATTATTGGTAATTATTGGTAATTATTGGTAATTATTGGTAATTATTGGTAATTATTGGTAATTATTGGTAATTATTGGTAATTATTGGCAATTATTGGTAATTATTGGCAATTATTGGTAATTATTGGTAATTATTGGTAATTATTGGTAATTATTGTTAATTATTGCTAATTATTGTTAATTATTGCTAATTATTGCTAATTATTGCTAATTATTGCTAATTATTGCTAATTATTACTAATTATTACTAATTATTACTAATTATTGGTAATTATTACTAATTATTGGTAATTATTACTAATTATTGGTAATTATTACTAATTATTGGTAATTATTACTAATTATTACTAATTATTACTAATTATTACTAATTATTACTAATTATTACTAATTATTACTAATTATTACTAATTATTACTAATTATTGGTAATTATTACTAATTATTGGTAATTATTACTAATTATTGGTAATTATTACTAATTATTGGTAATTATTACTAATTATTACTAATTATTACTAATTATTACTAATTATTACTAATTATTGGTAATTATTACTAATTATTACTAATTATTGGTAATTATTATTAATTATTACTAATTAGTGGTAATTATTGGTAATTATTTCTAATTATTACTAATTATTGGTAATTATTACTAATTATTACCAATTATTACTAATTATTGGTAATTATTGGTAATTATTGGTAATTATTACTAATTATGGATAATTATTGGTAATTATTACTAATTATGGATAATTATTGGTAATTATTTCTAACTAATGGTAATTATTAGTAATTATTTCTAATTATTACTAATTATTGGTAATTATTACTAATTATTGGTAATTATTACTAATTATTACTAATTATTGGTAATTATTACTAATTATGGATAATTATTGGTAATTAGTAAATTATGAATAATTATTGGTAATTATTGGTAATTATTACTAATTATGGATAATTATTGGTAATTAGTAAATTATTACTAATTATTGGTAATTCTTGGTAATTATTGGTAATTATTACTAATTATGGATAATTATTGGTAATTATTACTAATTATGGATAATTATTGGTAATTATTACTAATTATGGATAATTATTGGTAATTATTACTAATTATTGGTAATTATTTGTAATTATTACTAATTATTGGTAATTATTACTAATTATTGCGAATTATTGGTAATTATTATTAATTATTACTAATTATTGGTAATTATTGGTAATTATTACTAATTATTCCTAATTATTGGTAATTATTACTAATTATTACTATTTAGTACTAAATATTGGTAATTATTGGTAATTATAGGTAATTATTACTAATTATTCCTAATTATTGGTAATTATTGCTAATTATTACTATTTAGTACTAAATATTGGTAATTATTACTAATTATTGGAAATTATTACTAATTATTGGTAATTATTACTAATTATTGCTAATTATTAGTAATTATTACCAATTATTACTAATTATTGGTAATTAATGGAAATTCTTACTAATTATTGGTAATTATTACTAATTATTAGTAATTATTACTAATTATTACTAATTATTGGTAATTATTGGTACTTATTACTAATTATTCCTAATTATTGGTATTTATTACTAATTATTAGTATTTATTCTTAATTATTGGAAATTATTACTAATTATTCCTAATTACCATTAACTATGAACAATGAATACTAATAATTTAAATTTATTAAGTAACAAAACAATGTAAACATAATTAAATTACAACTAATTAAGAATAATTGAAACTAATAAAAAATTTAAAATAAAAATTAAATTAAAATGAACATAAATACCTTTAAAATTGATCTGAGGTTGATATCTGATCGTTGTTGAAAACTTCAATATCAACTCCGGAAAAAAAATTAAACTTAAGAAACGCTGAACTCTAAAAATAGAGTTTTGAGAGAAGTAGAAGATCGAGTTTGAGAATGAATGAAAAAAAACGAATGGGGGGTATTTATAGGTTAGATTAGTTGCGACGGGTCTATTTGCGACGGGATACCCGTCGCAAATACCTTAGCCCGCATTTATTATGGTCAACGGTTAAATAGTTATTTGCGACGGGACCCGTCGCAAATAATAACCTGCCGACATACTATTTGCGACGAGGGTATATTCCCATCGCAAATATCGTTTACCGCCCCCGGTTATTTACGACGGGCGGTTTCCGCCCGTCGCAAATAACTTTCCCGCGATTTGGCGCGCAAAGCGCGCCAGTCCTTTTGCGACGGGGAAAGCTAACCCGTCGCAAATAAGTTTCTAACGGGACTATTTGCAACGGGATTTATCCCCGTCGCAAATAACCCGTCGCAAATACCCATTTTTCCCGTAGTGCCTCCTGATGAGTCACTGCCAGAGCATCTGACATTCAAGGTTCCAATACCTGTGGAAGATCCCTCTGCAAATCATCATACTCCACCCCTACATAAAGGTCGATAATCTCGATATAGGTATCCCATTCACACATCAGGTTGTGCGATGGGACCTCATCATAGATAGTGACTGTACTCATTCATTTATATTTTTTCTATTGACTTAAAGGATACAAAAAAATAATGTATTCTATCATCTATATTATTTTCTATCAATTAAATTGATGAAATTAATTCTATCTTCAACCATTTTTTACATGTTTTGGTAGTGTTTTAATTTTAATTTATAGGATAAAATTTAAATTTTATAAGATTTTAAAGTGGACTATTTAAAACATAGGAAAGCTTATTAAATTTCAAATAGGTAACGTTAAAATCTTAAAAAATATAAACTATAAAAAATCTAATTAAAACTAAAAACATGGCCTAAAATCTAAAAAATTGAAAATAACCAGAATTTCATCAATATATTCAAACAAAATTAATTTAAATGAAACATAAATTATTGATTAAAAACATAATATTTACACATTAAAAAAATATGTGCACACAAGTAATAGTATAACTAAATCTAAATGAAATCTAGAACATTGAATAAATATATAAAAAATAATTTTAAATAAAAGGAATGTCAAAAAAAATTATAAATACAAATGTAATGTTTTCAAACAATAATATATTATGCCACTAAAATTACTTTTCATTCATTATTTTTATGAAATACTTGTTCTTTTCAATTATGTTTTATATGTTTAGTAAGTGTATTAAATTTCATTTAAATTTTATTTTTGCTTTATTATTTTTAGACTTTCAAAGTCACCTACTTAAAACATTATTATGTTTCATTTAGATGACTTTGAAAGTGTATAAATTAAAAAAATTAAATACAATCTATATGAAATTTGAAAAGATGACTCAACATATAAAACATAATTGAAAATAAAAAAATCATAAATATAATATAAAAAATATAATTTACATATCATAAAACTTATTGTTTAAAAACATAACATTTTAAATTTCAAATATTAATGGACATAATTCTTTTTAATTATTATATTATTAATTATGTTACTATGAAGTATTATTAATTATGTTATTATAATTAGATATTTATAAGAATGTTATTAATATATATTAATTATGAAATTAAATATTTACAACGATTAAAATAATAAATCTTAATAATGAAATAAATAATATAATTATTAATGTAACTAATAAAGTAATTAACAATATATTTTTAAAATAAATCTTAATTACATTAGTAATATAAAAAATTAAATTACTAATAATAATGGTATTATTAACAAATTATTTGTATATATATGTATCTAAATAAAAGAATATATATATATTAAATATAAAAACATATAATTTTTTAATTTTTTAATTTGTTTTTTAATTTGTGAAAAGGCGGCATCGGCCTTGTCGCCTTTGAACTAAAACCCAAAGGTGGAAAGGTTGATGTCGCTTTTTTTCATTAGTTTTAAAAATATTTTTAACTTAGCATTATTTTATTAAATATTTTAAAAAAATGTATAAATCTAAAAGGAGATATTTCCTTTTCTTGGTAGTATGAAAAGGGTAGAGAAAGGGAAATGATGGGATGGGAGAGGAATTAAGGTTCCCTTAGGGAATGGGTGAAAAATTTATTTTTATATTAAAATATGTTTTCAAGGGCTATTTTTCTTAGTCATCATTTTAAATGTTTTATTTTAAAGAATATTATGGTTTTTTATTTTTATTTATTTCCCTTATTTATTCCCATCACACCAATTATCAATTTTTTTCTCTATAAATTTTCCTATCAAAGAGTAACCACACCTATTTTTTATTCCCTTTTCCATTTCATTTTTTTATATAAATTTTTATTCCATAAAAAATATTTTCTCATACCTAATAGGTCCTAAGGGTCTATTTGGCATCACTAATTGAAAATTTTTATATAATTTTTCACTTATGATAAATTCTTAGGTTTATATGTTTTCTTATTACATATAAAAATGCATTTCTTCCAATTATAATCATTTTATGCCACTTATACAACTGAATTTCTTCTATAATTCAATTGTAAGTGTTTCTTAAGAAATAGGAAAAATACCCACTTATTTTTTCAAAGTGAAAAGTGTTATCAATGGTTTTCAGGATGTTCTATTAAATAGATTCATATTGAGAATGTGTTTTCTTCCACTTATTTAAGAGTTTTTTAGAAATAGATCATCCTCAACATATTTTTTCAAACTAATTATCAAAAGTGGTAATTTCTCTGAGTAATTTTCAAGAAGTGTTTTCTAATGGGGACTTATCGAAGAAGTTTTCTTGATTATTTTTAAATTTATTTTCTTATGGAATTTAAATTTAAGTGTTTCTTCAGAAATAGAACAAAACACCACTTTTTAAAATTGCTTCTACAAAATGATATTTGTTTTAAGTTGGTAATGGTGTTGTGCACATGTTTTGTTATAACCATATCATTTACAATTGAGATAAGTTATCCACAATTATTTGTGTGGATTCACCATGTTTCATATATTCATTCATTTATTTATGTCTTTAATATGTGGCACTTAAAGTTTACATGGTTAAATGTTAGGATGTTGGTGGCCAGGATGAGATTTTTATTATAATTTTTTTAAAAAAATAATTATTAAAATGATGCTCGGTTAAAAAAAATAAAACTAATCCATAAAGGAAGAATCATCAATTATTCCTTTCGATTATCTTGGAAAGAGGTGAGGCTGATGCTACCATTTCCCCTCATCAACCTGGATCGATGACATAGAAAAGGTGTAATTGGTGATTCTACCTTTCTCCAAAATTAAGGCTGAAGGTGGCATCTGTGATGTCTCCTTTCCAGTAAATTAAGGAAAAAGGTGGCATCAGTGATGCTGCCTTTTCCCCAAACACATATAAAATGGCACCCAACCATTCCCATTATCCTCACTCATTTCACACCCTCTCTATTTAATTTCACTCCCTCTCTCTCTATTCTTTTCGCACTGTTTCATATTTTGTGTGTGGTGATTTTGGTGGGCTAAAAAGAGTGCTGAATTTTGTGAAGCATCATTTAGAGGTATTTTTTTCTATATTTTAAATTTATTAATTTATTTAGTTGTTTCATTTTTAGTTATTTTTAAATTTATTATTTACTTAGTTGTCTAGTCAGATATAGTTTAGAAATAATAGTTAAATAAAATATTTTTATTTTTTTATGACTTTTGAGTAAATAATTGATAATTTTTATTATAATAAAATTATTATTTAGTGTAACTTAGTAGTTTTTAAATATTAGTGACATAATTAGGAATTAATATTAACTAGATAATGAATAAATATTACTCAAAAAATGGTTGACTAATAATTAACTATTAAATAACTAATACTGAATTAATGATTAAGTATTGATTAACATATGAATAACTTAGGATTAAAGAATGATTAGATAAATTAATAACCTAGTATTAATTTAGAAATAAATTAGGATCAAGTAATGAATAATTAATGATAAAAGAATTATTAATTAGTAATTAAATATTGATGAACAGTGATTAACAAATAACTAACAATAAAGTACATAGTTATTAATTAAGAAATAATTAATGAGAGATTAACTAATGAGTAAGGCATAATTAATTTATCATTAAATAATGTTTAAGTAGTTATTAGATAATAATTAACTAATGTATAACAAATGAGTAACTAATGATTAAAGAGTGATTAACTAAAAATTTATTAATGATAAACTATTAATTAACTAATAATTAACTATAAATAAACTATCTAATATATATTAATTAAGTAATGATTAAGGAGTGATTAATGAATGATTAAGGAGTAATTAATTTAGGATTAACTAATGATTGAAGAATGATTAACTAATGATTACTTAATGGTCAACTATTAATTAAGTAATAATTAACTATAAAGTAACTACATAATATCTATTAATTAAGTATTGACTAACGAGAGATTAACTAATTAGTAAGGCATAATTAATTTAGGATTAACTAATGATTAACTAATAATTAACTAATGAATAACAAATTATTAGATAATGATTAAAGAATCATTAATTAATAATTACTTAATGATTAACTATTAATTAACAAATAATTAACTATAAAGTAAATATGTATTATATTTTAATTTAGTAATGATTAACAAGTGATTAATGAATGGTTAACAAATGATTATTTTAGGATTAACTAATGCTTAACTAATGATTAAATAACGATAAACTAAGGATTAGTTCATGATTAAAAAATGGTAGAATAATGATTAATGGGTAGTTAAAGAATGATTAATCAATAATTAAGGAATGATTAACATGGGATTAATTAATGATGAAGTAATGATTAACCAACAATTAAGTAAGGATTAACTATTAATTAACTATAAGTTAAAAAATAATTAAAGGCTCCCCATAATCTTGCATTAGAGTCGGGTTTAAATCTGAATGGGATTGAATTTCTGTAGGGACTGTAGAAATACTGTAGTAAGCACTGTATCACTATAGTAGTGCGGGTGCTATAGTAGGTATTGTAGCAGTAGTACTATTCATCATGAATGGGATTTCGGGACATTTGGCCTTTAGGCCATCAATAGGCAAGTGATGTAGGCATGACGTTCAGGTGGTGATGCAAAAATTATTCAAGAAGGGCCTCCGGGCCATCCAATGGTGGGCCTGTGGGATATGTAATGGGCTTCATGCCCACTAAGCCTTCGATCCAAAAATATATAATGCAATAAAAGTAGCAGGTTGGGTGGGTTATCACTTGGAAGGGCTATAACCTACCTTTCAGGAATGTGTGTATGTGGTTTGTGTGTGTTTGAATGTAATTGTACCACAAAGCACCTAATATAATTAATAATTGACATTAAAGTAAATACATAATAACTATTATTTAAGGAATGATTAAAGACTATTTAAGGAATGATTAAGGTATACATAACTTAGGATTAACTCATTCATACTTAATGATTAAGTGATGATTAACTAATGGTTAACCAATTATTAACTAAAGATTGACATAGGATTAACATAGGATTAAATATGGATAACTACATGACAAAGAGTTTTCACTGGAAACCTAATTTGTTACTTCAATGATTTAGATAATGCATACCTTGTTACACACTTGGTTTGATACTCTCAATGGATATGTTTTAGATGATTCAAATTCTCTTCATAAACCACTAAACATACCTTAAGGAAGATTAAAAATTGTACTACAAAAAATAGGTCTATCTTTTAAGATATAAGAAAACATTCTAAATTTTTTGTAAAATAAGGATTATGTGGTAATCTAAGTATTGAAATCCCTATCTGTATAATAAAAGTGGATGTGGATTTGGCACATGTGTACCTAGAAGTAACAACCCCAGAAACACCATATTGATCTACACTCAATCGGGAACTTGTGTATGATAATGGGCCTTGCTACACACCTAGTTTGACACTCCTAGAGGATATTATTTAGATGATTGACATTATATTTATAAACCACTGAATATACCTTTTGGAAGACTCAAAATTTTACTTCAAAACAATAAGGTCATCTTTTAGGATATAAAAAGGCATTCTAAGAGTTTAGTAAAATAAATATTATGTCCTTTTTTGATAAATTAAATCTTTTTCTGGATACTATAAGTGGATGGGGCTCTATCACTAATGTACATAGGGGTAACAACCCTGAAAAAACTGTATTGAGATAGACTCAATCAGGAACTAGTTCATGACAACGGGCCTTACTACACACCTGTTTTTACAATCTTGGGAGATATGATTTAGATGATTAACATTATCTTTATAAACTACTAAACACACCTTTAGAAAGATTAAAATTTATACTATGAGACAATAGTTTCATCATTTATGATATTATAAAACATTCTTAAATTTTAATAAAGTAAATATTGTGTGGTCAACAAAACATGATGATTCCCCTTTTTAAATATTATTTACACTATAAAAATATTGATCAAAATCCATTTTTCACATAGAAAATCATGTTTTCTTATGTCTACTACTATGGGAAGGTTATTGAAATTGAACAAGGAGCTTCTTATAGTACACAACCTGTAACAATGGTTCGGACATATGATTGTGTAAGCCTAAGAGAACTTCAAGAACGAATTCATGGTTGTTTAAATCTTGGACTTGATCAAGAGAACTAGTATATTAGATATATATATATATATATATATATATATATTTAATTCCCAACTATGATATTTTATCTAGGTTTTCTATTGGGTACTGATGAGGACTGGGTCCAAGAAACAACTTTATTCTCCAAACACTCATATGGTGCCATGGTGGAGTTATATATTGAGGTTTCTAGTGTACAATATAAATGACCAGTTGTAAAAATAAATATACATAAAAGAGTGTTTGAAGAAGTTCCATCCCATGAAAATGAGGATATTACCTATGATGTATAAGAAGAAAATATAATTGATCTCTTAGATATAAAGTAAAATATTTTGGGTGATGAGGAAGTTTCTAATAAAGGAATAGATGGAGACAACAATGCTAATGATGATGAATCTACAGAAGCTGGGGAGGAATTTTCTAGAAATATAGTAGTTATACAGCAGCCTCGATAAACAATAAATCATTCACTACTCTTCACATCTTGGTCGAAAGAAATAACACATTTTCTTGAATTTGACTGGAATGTTATCACACCTGTAACTAAGTTTCCTGGAGTTATAGAGTATAGATTTAGTGGGTTGGAAAAAAACTTTATATGTTGGAAGGTATTTTCCAAGTAAATATGTAATGAAAAACATGCTAGAAATATTTCATATTGAGAGTTACTATAGATATTTAGTTTAGGAATCAATTCATACTAAATACTTCATATACTGTGATAAATATAGTGATGATTATAGATTCCTCTTGAGGGTGATTCCTAGCATTTCATTTAGAGGTTGGAAATTTTATAAGATTGAGGCATCTCATACTTATGTTTAGACAAACCTGACATAAGATCAAACTTCATTGGATACTAAATTTGTATCATCTACTATCGTTGATATGACCAAGACCTGCTAAGATGTGCCTATATCCCTTGTTCAATAGAGGATACAACAAAATTTTGGTTATAATATTTCCTATAATAATTCATTTATGGAGAAAAAAATCAATTTTCAAGGTCTATGGTGATTGGGATGACTCATATCGGGTATTACCATAATTTCTATCCATACTAAGACACAAAGAATAATTTTTCTTCCATATCAACATTAACAAACATGTGTCTCAAGATAACAAACCCGAAAAATCTCATGTCAAATTTCCTCTTTTTTGGAATTCCTTCCATGTATTTCCACTTTTTGTTCCTACAAACAATTACTAAAAATTAATGGGATGTTTATATATAGAAAATAAATGTGCATATTTTTTATTGAGGAAGCCCAGGATGGAAATTTTTCACCTCAGCCTCTTTCATTCTCCATTGTGGAGAAGGAAAATTTCGAATCATGGAGTTGGTTTTTGGCATGTATCAGCAACCATTTCTTCTGTATTCGAGGTGTATATTTGATTTTTGATCATCATTGGTAAATAAATGAGGCGGTCAATTTAGATACTATTAAATAAAGACCCTCGAACTCACATCATCAGTACCACATCTAACACATTTCTAGAAATGTGTGAAAAACTTTCCATGAAAAACCTATGAATAAGGCTATCACCAGGCTTGGTATACAATCACTTTCTTAATTTTTACTATTTCAATGTAATGATATAATTAATTTATGTGAAATATAACCAATTTCATGTAGCATATTATCCATATCAACAAATGTTTGAACAATGACTAGAATAAATCCATAGGTCCAATTAGGGGTTGTATGATTATATGATATAGATTCCAAAATAAAAATGGACATTGGCATATGATGGGGGGAAGAGGTACGGAAACATGACTACAAACATTGTGGAGTGCATCAATGGTGTATTCAAGGGGCTTCACAAGTTAAATATAACTAGCCTAGTTCATGAGACATTTTTTCATTGTTTCAAGTACTTTGTTGATAGATAAAAACAAACTACAGATAGGATTCAGTGAGGTATAAGGTACCTACAACACTTTTAATGAGAGATTGAAAATAATATTGAAGGAGATTATTCTCATAAAGTGCATTTTTTTGTCGATAAGACTCTCGATTTGAAGTGAAAGAGTTTATAAACCCCATCATAAGTATAAACGGTCAACTCCTAGTGGTATTACTAGAATTAAGGCAATGTCAATATGGAAACTTCTAGGTATTGTGGTTTCTTTGTACACACACCATTGCAGCATGTGCCTCTATGAACATATCATGGGAATCATATATTGATTCAGTGTACCAACTAGACACCATTTCTAACTGTTATGATACACTATGGACACCTATTATTCATTTTTTACATTTCCCAATGCTTGAGGACCAATTGATATTTATACTGGTCATCAACATGTTGCGACAATAAGGGATACTGAAGTCTAGCATGATGCAGAATGAGATAGACTAGCCTCAAGAATAAGGGAAACATTTCAGATGCAACATATTTCATCATGAAGGTCATAATAGGAAATGATTACCTAAAATTACTAGATTAAGTTCACACTCTTAACCATAATAATTTATTTCCACCAATGTGAACTTTTCATATTATCGATTATATGGTGTTAATGTAAAATCCTTCATTTTTTATAATTCTCTGATTTTTTTGAATACTTTTACTATAAAATAATAAATAGTTGATAAATTATACATCCATTTACATAAATAAAATACAATATAAAAATTCCTAAATGTTATATCATTCCAATAAATAAAACTTTTTTTCTACGTAATTCAATTCCCTTTACAAAGACTTTTCACGTGATAAAACCATTTTGTAAACCATCCTTTGGTTTTCATAATAATCATTTTATATTCACATTATAAGGAATATAAAAATTTCATTTTAGATGACATTAAATCATAATCAAAATATCTATAGATACACCATAAAGAAATCATGTGAGAAAATAACAATGAAATATTCCATCATGCTAGAAATCAAACATAAATAACAAAACACACCATTTGGAATTTAACCTATTGGTATACATGCTAGAAATGAAAAAAAAACCTCAATACATAAGGTATATCCAACTTATATAACTTATGTGTGCACAAATATATTTTTAAAGTAAACCCCCTTTAAAAACATGACTCTATTCCAACAAGAACAAAGGAAAAAAACCAGTCTCCATCAAAAATAATTTCAAAACTAAACCACTTAAAAACAAACCAACTTCAAGTAAACATTTAAAATCCCATCAATTTTACTTTATAAAAAATCATAGTATTCCAAAAAAAATTCCCAAACATAGATCAATTAAATAAATTAGGCCAAAATACACAACATGCTCAAATAAAACCAAATGGAATAATAAAGGTGAGCATAACATCAACATCATATAACCATATTAATGGAAAATGAACAAAGGGGCATAATATCTATCATCACATAAAATTACACTACTCAAATTCATAAATCATATAAAAAAATCTGATATTAGAAATATTCTTTGAGAAACATGAATACATTCCCTTTTTTTAAAGAAAAAGATCATAAAGAAATGAGACTAGGCACATTATGTCTTACAATCTACCAATCATAAAATTATACTGACCATAAATTTACATTTATATTTTACACTTACATAAGATATTTTTTAGTTTTATATGTAGAGATAGAGGATACTATTCTAATCATTGATCAGTGTATGCATGTTTCGCATGAAGTTTTAGCTGGCTGTGAGGTTTGATGGATGAGGGTGCATAGATCCCACCATTATCATCACTTTCCACCACCACCCACTATTATACCATAACTATGTCATTCCAGATTCTAGGGAATTTTTGTATATGATTTTATATCCCTTGATCATCACCTCCTTTCTACCCTCACCAAGAGATGGACACCTGAGACACACACATTCCACTTTCTTGAGGGAGAGATGACCATCACCCATGAGGATGTGGTGGTTCTACTTTGTCCTCCGATCCAGGGGGATGCAGTTATAGGAACCACCCATAGAGACTAGCCTAATCTTGTACAACTATTTTTAGGCCTCGACAATGTGGGGAATGATGATACTATAGATGGTGGCTTGAAATCTATGTGATGTCTTGAGATTCACTTTACATAGTTATCTACTGACACTGACGGGCAGACTATCATAGGTTATGCCCGTGAATATAACTTATGGATCATTGGAGGGACATTGGGTACTAATAAATATGATATTCATGTTCACATGATGTATCTAAGACAACTAGAGGATTTTTATCAGGTTGGGAGATACAGTTAAGGATCTATGTTCCTTGAATACACTTATAGAGCATTATACATGGCATGCCGATCAGACCTCACTGATCTTGGTCGTTGTGTCATCCTTATTCAGATGTGATAATGGGATCATATCCCTCCCCACTCCCCTATTATTGCTGGTAATGAGCTTCATATAAATGTGTTGCATGATGTTTTATGTGGACACTGATATGATCACTCTTCTTTTTTTATGCTACTATGGGTTATTGAATTTAATTTCTTATTATATATCAGTTTATATACTATATATTAAATGTGTATCCAAGAACACCACTTTTTCAGGATTCCAAGGCACAAATTGGGTGCATATATTATCATATTGGATAGTTTAGTGCCCACTGATGTAATTATATACAATATTTACTTGAATAATCAATTTCATTATATTATATTTTTAGATTTTTAGTAATAATTTTTTTAACAAATTGCACATGTAATTTCATATTACAGGGATTCCATACTGGGCTCTATTTGACTAGCTTCCCATATACTACACGGATGGGATTCACGATGCCAAAAATGTAGTGTCTCTCATTCACATTCATATTATTGAGTGGAACCATACTAATATATTCATGCAATAGTTTGGATATATTTAGTGTATTCCCGTTCTACCTATATAGTTATCAGTGCCTTATTCTATAAAGCTGACTGGGAGGTAGGATGTTGATGGGGGAAATAATATGTAGAGTATCTGGGCCTCTAGGATAGATGAGTTTCATTTTATATTAAGGGTATGTGTATGATGAAATTCCCTCTAGCATAGTAGCTTGAGTATGAGTCATGGTATAGACTGAAGCCTATGTTGTATCTTACTTCACACAATAGAGGACTTCATGATCTGGTATGTTAATAACTTTTTACTACTTTTTTGTTATTTTTTTAATTATTTTTTAATCTATTTATGGAATAATTATGTACAACATATTATCCACATGTTTGATCAAGAGGAGGAGGAGGTTTTTATCCAGGAAGCATACCATGTTGCAGTACAATGGATGATGCCAATATATCATATTCTACAAGATAGTATATTTTATTTTCCACCCTAGGGATATGATGTTCCTACTCAAGGAGTGGATGTTCCTACTCAGGAACCTCCTCCAGTAGCTATTGATGATGAGGATGCACAACGACAACAATGTAAATTGCATCGTGATACATGTGAGGCCTCACCTATTCCATAGGAAGAGGTCACACCTCTAATAGTACAGCCACAGCTGATTGGAGATGTGCATTAAGAGGCATGAGATCTATTTGTGTTATCAGGATATCCACAGTTTTCTCCAGGTATAGATAATACAATATTATATTAGGGGTCATTTCCCATGCCTCTATATTTCATGTCCAGTCCTTCACAGAACTTATGGTTCCCTCAAGAGATGGTGTCAGGTTCTTCTACTTATGTAGTGGGATAAGGATCAGGTGCACATGACGGAATCCATGTGACGCCTCCTTCTGATGAGTCATATCTAGGGAATCTGACATTTGAGGTTCTAGCACTAGAAGAAGAGACATTTGTAGCTCAATATACTCCACCCCAACATAGAGGTCGATGATCTCGATACAGGAATCTCATTCTCACACCATATTGTGGGATGGGACCTCATCATATATAGTGATTGTACTCATTCATTTATATGTTTTCTATTTACTTAAAAAAAATTAAATAATATTTTATTCTCTCATCTATATTATAGTATGTCTATTAAATTGATAAAATTCATTTTATTATCAACCATTTTTTACATATTTTTCTAGTGATTTAATTTTGATTTATATGTTACAGTTTAAATTTTATAATCATTCAAAGTGGACTAAAAAAACACAAAAAAAAATATTAAATTTCAAATAGGTATATTTAAAATATTATAAAATATATACTATAAAAATCTAATTAAAACTAAAAACATAGCCTAAAAATCTAAAAAAAAATTAAAATAAAAATAATTTCATCAAATGTATTCAACCAAAATTAATTTAAATGACATAAATTATCGATTAAAAACATAATATTTACACATTAATAAATACATGAATAAAAATAATATTATAACTACAATATAAAATAAATTTAGAACATTGACTAAATATATAAAAAAATAATTGAAAATAAAAGGAATGTCAAAAAAATTATAAAAAAAATGTAATGTTTTCAAAAAAATATATATATTTCCACAATATTAATTCCCATTAATTGTTTTTATGAAATACTTTTTATTTTCAATTATGTTTTATATGTTCAGTGAGTGTGTTAAAATTCATGTAGATTATATGTATACTTTTTTATTTTTATAAATTCAAAGTCACCTACTTGAAACATTATTGTGTTTCATGTAGATGACTTTAAAAGCATATAAATTATAAAATTTAAATAAAATCTAAATGAAATTTGACAAACATACTCAAAATATAAAACATAATTGAAAATAAAAAATCATAAAAATAATAAACAAAATATAATTTACATGTTATAAAATTTATTGCTTAAAAACATAACATTTTCACTTTCAAATATTAATAGACATAATTCTTATTAAGTATTATATTATTAATTACATTATGATGAAGTAATAATAATTATGTTATTATAATTAAATTTTAGTAATTACATTATTAATATATATTAATTGCAACATTAAATATTTAAAATAATTAAAATAATAAATCTTAATAATTATGTAAATAATATAATTATAAGTGTCACTAATAAAGTAATTAACAATATATTTTTAAAATAAATAATAATTATATTAGTAATATAAAAAATTAAATTATAATAATAATGTTATTATTAAGAAGTCTTTTATATATGTGTATCTAAAAAAAGAAAATAAAAACACTATATATATATTAAATATACAAACATATATTTTTTAAAAAATATTTTCTTTAATTTGGGAAAAGGTAGGATTGACCTTGCTGCCTTTGGACTAAAACCCAAAGGCGACAAGGTTGTTTCCTCCATTTTGCATTAGTTTTAAAAATATTTTTAACCTATCATTATTTTATTAAATATTTTCTAAAAAACTTATAAAAAACTCCTAGGATGTGGTTAAAAGAAAGATAATTGAAGCTATTGAATGTCCACAGAAACATTAGGGTTCCTTTGAGCATATTGGGATCCAGCCACGAACTGGGGTGTTGATTTTTGGTCTTTTAGGATGCACTAAAATTCTTATTAATCATGCCATTGCCTCTGAAGCTTCTGTTAATTTTTTTATTGTTAAAGACCCTGATATTTCCATCAAGTGGGTTGGTGAGTCAGAAAAGGTTGTGAAATCACTCTTTGAAAAAACGAGGTTCAATGCTCCATAAATCATATTTTTTGATGAAATAGATGGGCTTGTGATAATTCATAGGAAACAAAGTGACAGAATTTCTATTTTTGATAGGGTAATGATCTAGTTTCTCAGGGAATCAGATGGTAAGTAACTTAATAATTCAATTTCAATTGATAGGGTTTGACTGTATTAGTTTTTAAATCTATCCCATTTTCATATACTCATACTAAAACTTTTAGGCTCTCCTTATTCTTAGTATTAGGAGATTACAGAATTTAGATCTCATTTTGATAAAATAGTCACATCCTATCAGTTGCCCCAATTAACCTATCAAAATGAACAAATTAATATTTAAAATTTGTGGTTGGTATAAAAATGCTCTTATTTAGAGTAGATTCATTTAGTTTATATGGTCCATGGTCTGAACTTAATGGGTCTGTTATATTCTTTTTAATATTTATGTTTTTTGGTTTATTATTTATTTTATTTCATTAAATTTATATTTTAATTATTATTTTTTTCAAGTAAAGAATTATGTTATGATGAAATTATGTTGGAATTTATAGAATGTTAAATTTTTTAATTTTTTAATTTAGATAACAAAATGTTGTCATTAGGTTCGTAATTCCCTTAACAAGTGGATTGGACTTTAGTTTTTGTGGCATGTTAAGAAAAACATGCCTATAAATATTCACCCATATAATATAAAACCTTCACATAATCTCATCTCTATCTAATATGGTCTTGTTATTTTATTTAAATCGTGATTAATGTATGTTCCCCTACAAATTTAGGCTTACATAAAAGATTTTATGTTACTGTTATAGCTTCTACAAATCATTAAGTAAATAAAATAAGTAACCTTAACTAGCATGGTGTAATTTTAGAGACAAAACATAGAGTAAATAAAATTTAAACTTTGTAAGATATTTGAATCCACTCAAAAAATCAAGGATTCATAAGTATATGTGGTTCACCACCCAAAATCCTAACTTGAGACTCTCCTAGTAGTGGTTTAGCTATAACTTAAACTATGAAGAGATGTTTGAAGTATCCTTTCTACTGGAATACTCGAGCAATCAAGTTATCCAAATCTAGTAATTGAGGGCTAATAGAGTTTGATAAAATTATGGGATATATTTAAGATTAAAAAATATATAATGTCAAATAATTGATAATCAAGAAAAAAGTACTAATATATTAAAGTTTTTTTGAAAAAAATGGCCATTAATACCACAAATTCACTCTTATAAATTTTGAACTAGGAATATTTCCTAACCAACACTAATTTCCAATAGTGGTATAGGCACTTGTGCAAAGTTATATTATGTGAAAATAAATTGTAAATATTGGAGTCCCTACTAACTATTGATCCACATCAAGAAGTGAGAGTGGAAAGGAAGATTACAAAAGACACATAGATGATGCATTTGATATTTACATCATAATTATATCATCAATGATCAATCATCTATGAAAATAACATCAGTACATTGATTATTACATAGGTTGTATCATATATGAGAAGTTTGTGAGGATAAATTAAATAAATAAATTAATGATATTATCTCATTCTTACATCCTTATCACCAAGTTACTCTTACTTCATTTAGGATTATATAAAATGAATGGTATAAATAAAACACTTCAATAAATTCTAGGAAAAGTTCATCAAGAAGATAAGAACTTAAAGAAATATCAAATTATAGTTATTATGGTGAAAAAATTGAAATATAACATGAAAATTTAAATGAAAAGTGTGACCATAAATTAATATTCACAACGTCCTTTAAATAATAATATAAAGAGCATTGAATAGGAGGCCATTTTCTTCACATGTGGTGAGATAATTTAATGGAAGAGAGACTACAATGTTTTTAAATAGATTCAAGTAAAGTATTTGAAATTGTGTATATTCATCATCACATGTGATGTTTCTATTTTACTTATTTGTTATTAGATATTTTATGTGTTTCACATATGTATCCAAATACAGAAACCAATTAATTTCAAAAACATTATAGAAGTAAGGAAAATTCTCCAAGTAGATGGAAAAGAGTGATTCCTATGTCAACAGTGAGAATCACAAGAATTCTAATTGTCAAGAACATTTATTCCAACTAAAATTTTATTGATTATTACCAAAAAATTTCTCTCATGTGTCTATTGGACATGAAAAGATATTATTTCTTAAAGTAATGAATATTTTTTGTGGTGTTACATACTCAATTAATAGTTTAATAATATTTTAATCATAGGTAATAACTGATGAATATAAAATGTATGACTCAAATACCTAGTTGTGGAAAGATATTAATTTTTATAGTAAACAGAAAGTATCTATCAAGGATATACCCAATATGTTTTTATACTCTTTGAAGCTAAAAACATAAGTATTATTGACGTACTTACTTATTCATTTTTAGAAAAACAAACCTATAAAATTAATTCACAAATCTTTTATAGTTAGTTCAACTTAATAATGTGAAATAATATATGGATAAGAAAGAGGTAATATTATATACTTAATAATATTCCTTTAATAAATTTAAGTAATGTGAAAGTGATGTAAGGAACAATCATGGTTAGAATATATTTTTCACTTCAGGCCCATTAGTTGAAGAATATATTCACCAACAATTCATCGATTGTAAAAATGTTGAGTGAAGTAATTCCTAAAATCACATTTCCTTATACACATAAAAGTTATGTTGTGAGTAAAAGGAGGATCAATTATGTGTCACACATGTATAAATTGGTCATTAAAGTGTCAATTTGATTTATTCCTAAACTCATATTTTCTTATACACATTATATCCATGATGTTAGTAAAAGGATGATCAATGATGAATTTTATAAGTCATGAAAAGTATTCCATTATATTTTACAGAAATGCTTTGAAAATATAGAAATTACCCCATAACCATATACCAAATATAATGAAAAATAGATATAATATAAGTTATAGTATGAAAAAAAATATTATGTAATAAACTCACATGATTAGACAGGAAATTTTTGGTAAGGATAGGTCAATAAAAAAGCTTGCATCAAGAAAATCACAAAGTGTATCTAAGATAATTATCCTAAATGTTTCTAAGGATATTAAATAAATCCAAAATATTGAAAAGTTATAGCAAAGTAAAAGAATCTATTTTTATTAAAATGGTGAAAATATCCATTTGATAAATTGGGAGAAAGATTGAAAAATCAATGCCTAATAATTGTCATTAGAACAAGTTCTATAAGGGCTTATAGAAATATAATGCTCTAGTGACACATACTACTTAGGAAAGATAAAAACAAAGGGATATGGTGTTATTATCACCAATCAAAGTGATATATTATCCAATAATAACTATGAAGTATCATCCTATAGAGAATATATAAAAGGCAACAAGTTATGTTTGACAATTTCATATGAATTCTATAAAATGGATTCCATATATCGAAATCAAGTTTTTATTTTGGTAGTTTCTCCAATTGATGTAAATCCATTGGTTGGTATTCAAGAGAAACTATACATGGGTGTTATATGTGTGGCACTAATAAGGATTTATTGGTTATACAAAATCATCATACTTATATACATTAAAATTCTACCTATCATAGAAACTCCCTATGATCATTATATTAGGTATTGGATGTCAAGAGTACCTTTCTTGGAAGGTGTCTATGTGATGAAACCTGATTGTGATGGTGTCACCATATAATACTAATATGGAATGAAATTTTTAGAGTTATATTTATATATTCATTCAATAATTTTTATTATAGATTATTCTTATAGAACAAATGTATGATAGGTGTCTACAAGAGGTTAGTGGGTGCACCACTAGATTGAAAGTAACTCTCTAGAGATTGACTTAAAGTAGTAACTCAAGTTATAGGGAACAATATTTACTTAGGTAGATCTAATGGGTTACTTGAACCAATTAAAAGTATATATACTGACAAAGTATTGATAAATACTAGTTAGAAAAATTTGAGTGAGAATTTTTTTTCAATGTCACATGGCATAAATATCTCTAAGAAGACATGTATGAAACATAAAAGGAGATTATAATGGTGAGTATAAATACAAACTATTCTATGGAGGATCTATCACATATTTCATGATGTGTTCTAGATATTATATTTCCAACACATACTTTATGGTAGAAAAATATCAAACAATTCCAGGAGAATTGTATGAGAAGAAATCAAAACTATTTGATCGTACATGAAAAAGTACATGGGATATGTACATGGTATATAGAGAGGAAAGAATGTTGGTTATAAGGGGACATAAAATATTCATCCTAAATATTAATTGATCTGATATCATAGTTAGGCTAATGTAATGTGAAATTATAACTCATTGAATCTAATGGTATCCAAATCTACAAATATCGAGTTTATTGTGACTTTTGATGAAACTAAAGAATCGATATACTATATACAAGTAATTTTTTCTAGTTATTTGAATCTTACACAAGGCACAAGATAAGATATAAATATTTTTACAAAGGAAGAAAAGGGATATACTCAAGGATATCATCTCTTGAGTAGTTTTAGTTAAGGAGGTGAAGTCATTGATAAGAGAGTAGCTATATAGGGAAACATGGTAAGCCCAACGACTAAAGACATAACGTAGTAAAAATGTGATCTTTTCATGTGATAAAAAAGAGTATGATTGTTAATAATATGGATTTAGTGTAAGTGGGAGGGTTATAAATTAGGGTTACCTAGGCCTAACTTGAGTAGTACTTCTAGATTACAATATCATGTATACAGAGAGTTATGCATGATGTATACTTACCATAATAGAGTTGATACTTATACATACACTATTTACATGTTAATTTCCTTAGGTTATTGTTTATATCAACATGTTATAGTAGTTCCCATCTATAATGAGAACCTCTAGATACTATGAAAATAATATTAAATATTCAATGACCCAAACTTTTATCAATGAAAATTTCTCTTGATCTAATTAAATATCTTATTATGTAAAATGATTATATAACATATGCACTTCTTTGGTTTTATGATTTTGGATTTAAAAATACCATTAAGAATTTTTACCTTTTATAATATAGTTATTGAAAAGTGATCACATGATTAGTATAAATATAGAACTTTAACAAATCCAATTTACCCAGACAAAGGAAGCGATGGACTCATCCAGTAGAATTTCTCCATATGAAGCCTGTTTTTCAGAGATCGGAAAGGAGGTAGTGTCACTAGGATTCACTCTTGACCAATCCTAAGATGAGCTCCAACATTCTAAGATTGAACAAAATCACCTATGGGAGAAGTGGAAGTTGATAGAGATTGCCACCCGAGTGATGTTACCGAGCCACCCCAAGAGTATGTCCCCATCGTACACCTTACCCTTAGGTCATATGAGGGTGTTATAAGGGGTTATGTAACAAGACCCTAGCACTATGATTATGGGCATTATTTTTTTGTATATAATAAATAATATACATTGACATTTTTATAAAATTATTTATATAAAATGAATATTATTTTGGGAATCATGATGTCAAAATTATACAATAGTGAATTTTTTGTAATTTTATGAGACGGTCAAATTTTTGGGTAAAAATTAAATAATTTTTAATTATATAATGTGTTTTATGACATCATAATGACCCAATAGTAAATTAATAAAATACTATAAATGGGATGTTCTACCAATATATGTTTTACTATTGAAATATTTTGATTTTAGGTTTGTTTAATTTATTTTACAAAGCTTTAGTGGACCCTCCAAGACTGATAAAAAATTTTAAATTTTTAAAATGATTTCCTTGAGAGTGCGACTCACCTCCACATAAGTATAAGGACCCAGCCTTAAAACATTACTTAATCTTGAATTAAATGAATAATTCACATTGAGGATCTTTTTAGGTTTAGAAATTTAGAGAATTAGGCCATAACTATTACATCTCAAAAGTTACAAAGTAGACGCTTCTACTTAGTTTCAATTTTTTTCATAAAATAAAAACTCTTGAAAAAAAAGAGTCATGTCCAGTTCCATGTTTTAGACAGCATGACTTTCCTTGATCCCATCCTTGAACCTATTCCACTTTATGTCCTGTGAAAAACATTTCAAAAACTTGGGATGATCATAAAAAGATCAGTAAGGAATACACAAAGAAGGAAACTGTTAGTTTTTTCAAAACAACAAGTAAAACAAGAATACCTAATCATAAGTAATACTTTTCACCTATATGAAGTAGTAAATACTCTTCACTAAATAAAATATCATTTCTTACCCTTTTGTAACCAAAAGATCACCATAAAACCCATATAAAGAACACATAACATATAAAGGTAACTTGGAACATAAACATACTTAAATGGAATAACCATACGGTCGACTTCAACACATGTCACTAAATGGAATAGCCATATGACCAACTTCCATACCCAATTCATTGGAGGTTATAACGTAACCACCCGTCCTGGTTTATCACAGAACCACCCGTCATTTGGTTTATCACATAACCACCCGTCAAATGTCCAAGTACCATTATAAAATCATAACACATACAAAAAATATAAAGGAAAGAAAACATTTCCACATTTCAATAACAATATATCACTTAAATATATTGACATAAAAAATCCATTATCAAAACCATTTTCAATACCAAAATACATAATAGAGTATATGGTATTTATTTTTCCTTTTAAAAACATTACAGCTTGTTAAGGAAGCCAAAGATCAAGTAACACTCATGGAGGCATTAAAATGATGTATATTTTACAAAATTCAAAACATATATGTTTAATTAATGAATTTTATAATTAATTCTCATTGTCAAATCAAATAGCATGTTTTTAAGAAACAATATATATCAAGATATTGACACTTGTTTAAGTTCAATTTCAAAGTGAAATTAATTCCAATGTCCACCATTGGATTAAATGGTAAAAATATATTCTAATTTCACATTAAAACCAATTAAAAAGATAATCTAACCATATAAATAAATTATATTAAAAGGTTCTTTTGAATTAAAATACAACATTTTTCACTATTCATTAAAAAATGAACTTTATCGGAAAAATAACAAAAACATATACAAAGTAAATTTTGATGTCCCGATTCTAAAGAAGAATTTTATTTGGTCCAATAGAACATATAAGAGTAAACAAAACTATATTTAAATTGGGTTCTCCATCAAAAGGCGATAAATCGACCTTTTAGTGAATATTAGAGTATTCATGCTTAAAATTGGATTCATTCGCATTTTAAGCCTCTAACATTTATTGGATAAATGTAAAAACATTTAACAAACATATATAATCATATTTTAGTTATTTATATTCATTCCCTCCAATACAACAGCTACGTGTTAACTACAATTTAAAATAATATTATTATATTATTAGTGTGCAATGTAAGATTTCAAAGAAATCTGTTGTTGCGTATCGGGTACTCCATCAAACATAGCAACCCCATTAAAGTAAAATTAACATTTAATTCACAAATATTAATAAATGTGAAAATGTATTATTCTTTATTTACCTGGGATATTACATCCTTCCCCCCTTTTGGTAATTGCGTCCTCGCAATTTTATTCACTTATAAAATAAATGGGGGTATTTATCCCTCATAGAATTTTCAGATTACCAAGTTGCCTCTTCAACCATATGGTTTTTCCAAAAAAAACCTTCACTTGAAGAATTACCTTATTCCACCACACTTTCTCTCTACAGTCAAGAATCTAGACCGGTTGTTCCTCATAAGAGAGATTCTCTTCCAACTGAACTACGTCTGGGCTCAAAACATGAGATGGATCTGGTATATACTTTCTCAATATCAAAACATGAAAAACATTGTGTACTTGGGATAAACTTGGAGGTAAAGCCACTCTGTGCGCAAATGATCCAACTTTCTCCAGGATTTCATAAGGTCCAATGAACCTCGAACTCAACTTTCCCTTCTTACCAAAACGCATCACACTTTTCCATGTAGAAACTTTGAGAAAAACATGATCACCTACCTCGAAAAATAGATCTTTCCTCTGGTTATCCGCATAAATTTTATGCATGCTCTGAGCTATTCTCATGTTCTTCTGAATAAACATAACTTTTTTTGCCATCTCTTCTATCAATTCTGGTCCGATCAGCTTCCTTACCCTTACATCATCCCAAAAAGCTGGAGGTCAACACTGCTTTCCATATAATTCTTCAAACGGAGCCATCTGTATACTGGAATGAAAACTGTTATTATAAGAAAATTAAACCAAAGAAAGATGTTGGTCCCAAATTCCCTAGTAATCAATTGTGCAAGCACGTAACATATCCTTCAAGGTCTAAATTATTTGTTCTGACTGCCCTTCTGATTGCGGATGAAAAGTTGTACTAAAATTTAATTCAGTACCCAATGACTTCTGAAGGCCTTTTCAAAAGTTAGAAGTAAACCTGAGATAACGATAAAATAAAATAGAGGGGAACTCCATGTAACTTAAATATCTCTTTAATATAAAACTGAGAAAGTTTATCTAGAGAGAAAGTATCTCTAATAGGAATAAAATGAGCAGATTTAGTCAATCGATAAACAATAACCCAGATTGCATTATTACCTTGATATGTCTTTGGTAATCCCACAAGGAAGTCCATGGATATATTTTCCCATTTCCACTCTGGCACCAGTAATGACTGAAGCATCCCTTTCAGTAACTGCCTCTCTTCTTTAACCTATTGACAAGTAAAACACTTCACAGTAAAATCAGAAATATCTCTTTTCATTCTATCCCACCAGTAATACTCCCACGGATCTCTGTACATCTTAGTACTGCCAGGATGAACTGAAAATGGGGGACTATGAGCCTCACATAATAACTCATTCTTCAAATGTGAATCACAAGGCACACGTAATCTCTTTCCAAACCTCAAAACACAATCATTATCAATGTTAAATTCAGGAAACATACCCTTCTAAACCAGCTCTACCTTTTTCTGCAACCCACTGTCTTTCTTTTGTGCTTGATTAATTCTGTCTGATAGAGATGATCTCACTGACACCTGAAACAAAACAGAAGAACTTTCTACACTAACAACTTCTATGCCAAATTTCATCAAATCAAAAACCAAAGGATCTTGTTCCAAACATAGCATGGTTAATGAAGCATTACTTTTTCGACTCAAAGCATCATCAACTTTATTTTCTTTTCCCGGATGGTAATTAATTGTACAATTGTAATCCTTGATTAATTCCATTCATCTCCTCTATCTCATGTTCAATTATTTCTGAGTGAATATATACTTTAAACTTTTTTGATCGTTATATATTTCACACTTTACTCCATACAAATGATGCCTCCAAATTTTTAAAGAAAAAACAACAACAGTTAATTCCAAATCATGTGTAGGGTAATTTAACTCATGATTTTTCAAATGATGTGAAGCATAAGAAATTACCTGATCATTCTTCATAAGGACACAACCAAGTCCCTTCAACGAATCATCACTATAGATAATAAACTCACAATTTCTAGAAGGCAGTACCAAAACTGGAGCACTCACCAATATTATTTTCAATTCCTGAAAACAATCATCACATTATTTTGTCCAAATGAACTTAACACCTTTTCGAGTTAACTTAGTCATTGGACTAGATAACCGTGAAAAATTTTCAACAAACCTCCAATAATAAGCATCCAAACCAATAAAACTATGGATCTTGGTTATATTTGTGGGTTTTGGCCATTCTTCAACAACTTTTGTTTTAGTAGGATCAACAATTATGCCATTTTTTTAAACAATGTGACCAAGGAAAGAAATTTGTTGTAACCAAAACTCACACTTGCTGAATTTTCCATATAGTTTCTTTTCTTTTAAGATTTTCAAGATAACCCTTAAATGAATTTCATGTTCCTCTTTACTTTTGGAAAAACCCAAAATATCATCAATGAACACAACCACAAACTTATCCAAGAACTCATGAAAAATTATATTCATTAGATACATGAATACAACAGGTCCATTGGTTAACCCAAAAGGCATAACTACAAATTCATAATGGCCATATCTAGTATGAAACGTGGCCTTCGGAACATCTACTTCTTTTACTTTCAACTGATGGTACCCCGACCTCAAGTAAATCTTTGAAAAATATTGAGCTCCCTGGAGCTGATCAAACAAATCATCGATATGAGTCAAAGGATACTTGTTCTTAACAGTGATGTTATCCAATGATCTATAATCAATGCAAAGTCTCATTGAACCATGTTTCTTTTTAACAAAAAAGATAGGAGCACCCCATGGTGATGTGCTAGGTCAAATGAAACATTTATCTAATAACTCCTTCAATTGCTTCTTTAACTCTAAAAGTTCAACTTGAACCATTCGATAAGGGGGTTTTGAAATTGGATTAGAATCAGGAACTAATTCAATAGTAAATTCAACTTCCCGAACATGTATAATACCAGGAAACTCATTAGAAAAAACATCAAGATACTCATTTACCACTAGCACATCATTAATCTGAACAGTTCCTTTGTTTTCAACAATATTTTCAAGGTAACATTCATTTCCATTGTTTACTAGTTTCTCAGCTTCCTGATATATTATCAAAATTAAGGGTTCATTCTTGTACACAAACTGAAAATATTTCTGAAAAGAAACCTCTTTAGCTCTATAGTCAATCTTATCGTGATAAACATAAAGCCATTCCATGACCAAAATAACATCAAACTCTACTAAAGGAAAAATAATAAGGTTTGCAGGTAGATTCTTTCCGTACCCAAGGATAGGAAGGTTCTTATAATTTATTTTTTTCTCAACGTTTCCTCCGGGTGTTTTTACCATAATTTTGGGATTCATATCTTGAGATGGAATTCCCAATTTACTAGAAAACTTCTCAGAAATTAATGAATGTGTAGACCCTGAATCAAACAACACATTGGCATAATCTGAACAAACAAACAGTGTACCTAATACTACTTCATTCGATGGCCCAACATCTACTGAAGTAGTTGCAAAGGATTTCACCACCCCTTTCTGCTTATATTCTGGATGCTTTCCCTCAGTTGAGTTCTTCATTAGACAATAATTTTCATAATGACCCATTTCATTACACTTAAAACATCTTACCGCAATCTTTTCATTACCTGCTTGATCACCTTCCTTACAGTTACGAGCAATATGACCAGACATACCACATCGAAAGCACTTTCCAGACTTGGATAAACATTCTCCAGGATGAATTTTACCACACTTCTCATAGGATGGATAATTGGTTTTCTTACCTCCAGGCTTCTTCGATGAATTCTTTCCCTTTTCCTGCCAACTGTACCTCTTATTCTATTGTTTGACAAAGAACACCTGATCATTGGCAAACTCCATTTCAACCTTCTCTGCACATCGAACAAGTTTTTCGTAACTTTTAAACTCATGAAAATCTAAAGACCTTTGATACTTTGTCTTTAACCCTGAGTAAAAACGGTTTATTTTACTATCAATATCTCGTATGAAATTTGGAGCATACCATTCCAGTTGAGTGAAATTTTCTTCATAAGCATCCACTGAGTCATCCTCCTGTATCAATTCTAGGAATTGTTTTTCCATCCTAAGATGAACCACCTTAGGAAAATATTTCTCAAGATACATACCTTTGAATTCATCCCAGTCAAGATTATCAATCTCCTCATTATCCCTGATATTTCTCACCGTCGACCACCACTGATCAGCTTCACCTTCAAAATGGTAAATAGTGAGACTAACCTTTTGATGTTCTAAACACCCCATGACATCAAAAATCTTATCCAGTGCTTTAATCCACCCTTTTTCTAGCACGGGGTTAGATGATCCTCTGAATTATGGGGTATGTTGCCTCATAAAATGATCCACTACTGAAAATTTCCTCTGTGGTTGATATGGATGATCTCATGTATGGATATCACCACCATTTATAGCCTGAGTCAACTATGCCATCACTACAACAAACTATTCAGTTCTGATTTTGACCATCTCAAGTTGCTGATTTGGAAGGTTTTTTTCCTTCGGATGTCGTCCCAACATAGTTTCCCTGTTTCCTCTGCGAAAAACCATTCTGAACACAGAAATATCTTAAGTGAAGCAACATGATAATCTTTAAATTCTATATCATTTCAATCATACCATAAATTAATTTATGGACATGAATTTAACAATATTCTAACTCCTAAAGTTGTCTAAACCGACCTCTGATACCAACTATAAGGACCTGGCCTTAAAACATTACTTAATCTTGAATTAAATGAATAATTCACATTGAGGATCTTTTAAGGTTTAGAGATTTAGAGAATTAGGCCATAAATATTACATCTCAAAAGTTACAAAGTAGACACTTCTACTCAGTTTCCATTTTTTTCATAAAATAAAAACTCTTGAAAAAAAAGAGTCATGTCCAGTTCCATGTTTTAGATAGCATGACTTTCCTTGATCCCATCCTTGATCCTATTCCACTTTATTTCCTATGAAAAACATTTCAAAAACTTGGGATGATCATAAAAAGATCAGTAAGGAATACACAAAGAAGGAAACTGTTAGTTTTTTCAAAACAACAAGTAAAACAAGAATACCTAATCATAAGTAATACTTTTCACCTATATGAAGTAGTAAATACTCTTCACTAAATAAAATATCATTTCTTACCCTTTTGTAACCAAAATATCACCATAAAACCCATATAAAGAACACATAACATATAAAGGTAACTTGGAACATAAACATAATTTAATGGAATAACCATACGGTCGACTTCCACACATGTCACTAAATGGAATAGCCATACGTTCGACTTCCATACCCAATGCATTGGAGGTTATAATTTAAACACCCATCCTGTTTTATCACGGCACCACCCGTCATTTGGTTTATCACGTAACCACCCGTCAAATGTCCAAGTACTATTATAAAATCATAACACATAAAACAAATATAAAGGAAAGAAAAAATTTCCACATTTAAATCACAATATATCACTTAAATATATTGACATAACAAATCCATTATAAAAACAATTTTCAATACCAAAAAACATAATAGAGTATGTGGCATTTATTTTTCCTTTTAAAAACATTACAGCTTGTTAAGGAAATCAAAGATCAAGTAACACTCGCGGGGGCAGAAAGGTCATTGTCACCGCGTACGTTAAAAGAAACATTACTTTTTGTCATTTAGTAAAATTCTTTATAGAAAAAGATTCCCTTTGAATGAAATGAAAATTCAAAGGTGTTTATATAGTGTATAAAATAAAGTCTTGTATTAAAACAAAATATGCCTCAATGAAAGGAGATTGAGACGAAGTCTCTTACCTCGTGTCCGACTTGACTCGATCGTTCTTTAATCTCTTGAATAATAAACTAGAGTTAATTTCTAATTTATTAAGAACCTTTTTCAAGTATATTATTCCTTTTATATAACTTATTACCATGTTATTAACATTATGTAATCATTCAAGTTAATAACGGTCGTTTTGTCGATATTTGGTACTTGAGTCAAAAATAAACTTCTTATAATTACAAGTTGTTCATGTTGTAAAATATCAACTATCTCCATAATTATATTCATGATTTAGATATCATATATATCATATATATCCAGTATATACATGCATTTATAATATTACATAAAATTTAGAGGTAAGAAATGAAATGCACCGTTCATGGAGACGGTAAGTCGTACGTACACATGAACGCTACATTCATTTCTATTTCACATTTAATGGAATGAAAAAATTATGATATAGAGGTACATTATAATTCCATTATAATATCATATATAATATTATTCACTCTATCCTTTATAAGTCCCACATATGGCATTAACGATTCAAATCACTTTGAGGGGGCAGTAGTCAGCACTTTCTAAAATGAAATTATCGCGTTTATCCATTATAGAAACCATAAAGGTGTGACATAAATGAAAAATACAGAAGAATAAGTAAAACATAAAAAATAATATATATCATATATAGATATAGTGACATATTAATGGCCACCATGAGAGGTGGTAGGAGATATTTTAACAATCGTCATTTCGTGAGGCAGTAGTTTGTTGTCCATAGAAACAATATGTTCTTCACCCATTAGATGGAGGTGTGTGTATGTGTAGCTCAAATAATTATCATAAAAACATCATAGTATATTTAAGATACTAGTTTTGTTACAAAATAAAATAATAAAAAGAGTTTAGAGGGTTGGAGAAGCAAAATAAAACAAAAGAACATAAGAGAAGACGTTACCTTTAAATCGGGTAACTCCCCTTTGTTTGAACCAAAAGGGTTTCTTGAAGAGCTTTGTTCCTAAGGTAAGGCTTCTATGATGAATATAGGGATCATGGGAGCTTATGTGAGTAGAGTTTGGACGAGCCAAAGGGCTTTATAAGTGTGTGAAATGGGTAGGAAGTGGGGTCTTTTTATAAGGGAGAGGAGGGGATCTTTTGGAAAGCTTGAAAATGTTATTTTATTATATAATTCATTCCGGTTTCTAAAGGTCCAAAAATCATTAAAGTCGAAGATAAGGTGTTCCATATTAGAAATAAAATCATCCAATAATAATTGGACAAGTTTTGGATATTATTTTCAACTTTATCTTCTTATTTATTTAAATCATTCATTAATGACAAAAACATTGCACCATCGTTGTGTCATAAATAATTTTATTTATTTGATGTCTAAAAATTATAAAAAAAATTATCATGATGTAGGAAATATTTTCAGATTTCTAATTAATATTTATAGTCAAAAATATAACTTATATAACCTCGTGTAAAAATTGTTTTAGTAAAACAATACATGTTTGTGACTTTTTTATTTTTTACTTTAAATAAAATGTATTAATGTCATTATCTTACCCAAGTGGCTCCATGGGGTCCCAAAAATTGACCCATGGATTTTCTTGGTGGTACATGACTCATCCAATAAGGTTAGTACAAGTGTAAAGGTAATTTCATATTATTATAACATTATTTTTACCTTTAATTACACTAATTACCTTTAATCGCGGTTAATAAAACTTAAAAGTTACTATTCACCAAAAATTATTTTCATCCCATTGAACCACATTTTACTTACTAATGATAACCATGTATATATAATTTTTGAAATTCAATTTACAGAAGTGGTAAATTTTCATTTAAACGAAAAATCAGTTTTTTTAACTAACACTTAGTGGTTTCACTATTCACCAAAAATTGAAGTTTTTCAGAAAAATACCAAAAATTTACCCTAATATATATTTGATATTATGAATTCAAAAATTATGTCTATTTTAAAAAATTCAAAACATATAAGTTTCATTAATGAATTTTATAATTAATTCCCGTTGTCAAATCAAATAGCGTGTTTTTAAGAAACAATATATATCAAGAGATTGACACTTGTTTAAGTCCAATTTCAAAGTGAAATTAATTATAATCTCCACCATTGGATTAAATGGTAAAAATATATTCTAATTTCACTTTAAAACCAATTAAAAATATAATCTAACCATCTAAATAAATTAGATTAAAAGGTGCTTTTGAATTAAAATACAACATTTTTCACTATTCATTAAAAAATGAACTTTATCGGAAATATAAAAAAAACATACAAAAAGTAAATTTTGATGTCCCGATTCTAAATAAGAATTTTATTTGGTCCAATATAATGTATAAGAGTGAAAAAAAACTATATTTAAATAGGGTTCTATATCAAAAGGTGATAAATCGACCTTTTAGTGAATATTAGAGTATTCATGCTTAAAATTGGATTCATTCGCATTTTAAGCCTCTAAAATTTATTGGATGAATGTAAAAACATTTAACAAACATATATAATCATATTTTAGTTATTTCTATTCATTCCTTCCAATACAACGTCTATGTGTTAACTGCCATTTAAAATAATATTATTATATTATTAGTGTGCAATGTAAGATTTCAAAGAAATCTGTTGTTGTGTAACGGGTACGCCATCAAACATAGCAACACCATTAAAGTAAAATAAATATGTAATTCACAAATATTAATAAATATAAAAATGTATTATTCTTTATTTACCTGTTATGTTACATAATCAAGCCTAATATTTTAATAAGTTTGGAAATTGGCCTTATAAAATAATTTTTTACACTCCCCTTTTTCAAAAACCATGGGAAAAACCATGGGATGGTTTTTGGTTATGATTAGTTTAATGTGTAGTGTCTAAAACCTAAATAATAAAGAATTCTCTCTCTTTTCCTATATAAACTCACCCAAGATCTCACTTCCTCTTCACTCAAAACCCTTGGAGAACATCCCTAACATTTCACATTATCTCTAAAATCATATAAAGGTGCCCCAAGCTTACAATAATCCCCTCTCAAGCCTCTCCCAATTATTTGGGATCACACATCCAAGTAAGGGATTTCTTCCTCTCTCATTTTTGTCCAAGTTTCTTTATGTTGTTATACCCTTGTATTTTTCAATTAAAAATACTGGGGTATTATTTCTTATCTCCCCTATACTGAAGTACTTATGTTTTAATGATGATATACCCCTTTATCTATCATTAATTCCTCCAACGTACACTCGTTACCATGCCAAAATTCCATAAGGAATTTCTCTCTTCTCATTTACATTCAAGAAATTATTTTGTATTATTAATATAAATTCCATTACATATGCTGGTACATGTATCTATATGAACCCATTAATTTCCATTTAATGTAAATATTATGAGACACCTCTTTCTCTCTCGTCAACTATTTTTATGAATTTTTATGTCACGCCGTTACGCTGCCAAAATTGCACTGTGATTTTATAAGCCAAAGTCATTGTGTAGTGAATACCATACTCATGTCTCTATCAAGGGTATTCACCTTTATGAACATATACATATTTAATTGTACTTAAATTTATTTATTAAACATTTCTTAATTTTGTAATAACTTATGATGTTTAATGAATCCATGTGGCACACTTATGAATGAAATGAAATGATTAAGAAGGGTGTGCCCTAATAGTGCTCTAATGCATTGGGTAAAGATTAGTATCATGATATGTCAAGTGTAATTATGGTTTAATCATGATAATTCAAGTGCAATGAGGGTTTACTCATTCTTCATGTGCAATAATCCTTGGCTCATTCTAATATCATGTTAAATGTTGTTGCCACATTTCCATGTTATGATAATCAAGATATATCATGCATTTATGTTCATGTTTCTCTTATGCTCTATTGATATGCCTATTTCCTAACATGTACTATATTATTAATGTTATTACTTTTTTACTCCCTTACTGGGCTTCATATCTCACCATTTTCTTATGCATGTCCTCATATTATCCCATGCAATTCTAAGTACGAAGGAATATATATCGTCATGTAAAAGAAGTTTTCAATAAAGATGATTATTTCTTGTTTTAAGTTGTTATGTAAAGTTCCATGCCCCAAAGGCACTATACCTCTCAATATTATATGTTGTATCAAGTGAAGAGTTTATGTAATAAATCATGTTTAAGTGTGTAATAAAGATCAGGGTTGTTATAGTTGGTATTAGAGGATATGTTTAGTTATTTTTGGGATTAGGATTAGAAAACTCTATTTAAAGCCTTATAGATAAGGATAAGTGTAATAAAAACATCCCTAAATTTTAGTGAGTATTGAGTAAGTGGTTTATCAAGAAAATACATCCCTATCTGGATACGAGCAGGTATAGGTGGCTTTGGCACAGATGTATCTAGGGGTAAAAACCGAAAGCACCACTTTGAGCTAGACTCAAATGGGAACCGGTGCATGGAAACAGGCCTTGTTGCACTCTTGGTTACGACACTACTGTGGGATATGATTTCGTAAATTCATAATCTTAGTATGAACCATTATTAAGGGAATAAAAAAATGCCCCTAAGAATATATATTGGCATGTAGATCATGGATAACATAGATTGAAGCCAATAAATCCATAAGTTAAGGAAATAAAAGTAATTTATAAGTTATATCTTTTTGTCTTTGTATTCCCCTTTATGTGTTACCCGTAACTTTCCTTTTATTCTAGCCAATGGCTGGTAATAGTAGGGCCCAGGCTAACAACCAATACGAAGATCAATGTAATGATTGTTCTAATGAGATGCTCAATCTAATAGGAGCGGGAATCATGAACTTTTTCATGATACTCTCTTAGTTAACTCAAGTTTTGAATAAAAACATGGGTCAAGAGGACATTCACCCCCCCCCCCCCAAGAAAGAACAAGTCACAATCGAGATCTTCATGAGACAAAGGCCTCTTACTTTTAATGGATCATCTGATCCCTCAATCTCTAAACAATGGATCAACTCCATTGAGAAGATATTCTTCATCCTTCAATCTTCTAAACAAGATAAGGTAATTGTGGATAATTATCATATGGAGGGTGAATTTTATAAATGTGGGACATTGATCAAGAATACGAAGCCTGGGGAGGAGATCGATGTGTTGTAATCGAAGGATTTATGGAAAATGTTTTTTATAAATATTTTCCTCACACTATTCAACTTAATATGGAAAGGGACTTCCTTGCACTCAAGAAAAAATACTATGAATCCATCAGAGAGTATGAGAACAAATTCACAATGCTTGCATGATACACCTCCATCTTTGTCGTTACCCCTGAATGTAAGGTTTACCTCTTCTTTGGTGGGATAAAACCTAGCCTACCAAAATCCATAGCGATCGGTGACTTCGAGATCTATGAGGAAATTTTCCAATGTTCCCTAAAAGTATAAATTAAGATTGAAAAATCTCAAGGGTATCATGGGGATAAGAAGTGTAAGGTGGAATTTAATTCTGGTGGTCTGATGGATAAATCCAATGGTTCTAAGAAAATCTAGCACCCCACTTTCCAAAGGTGCGGAAAGAAGCACCCAGGAAATTTCTTGAAGGGGAAGAGGAAATTATTTAGGTTTGGAAGAGAAGGGAACTTGGATATTAATTGTCAACAAGAAAAACTTGCAACTGCAACATAGAAGAGGAACACTCCATTCGACCCTCAATGTGTTGTTCATTGCTTCAACTACAAAGAACCAGGGAACTTTGAAAACTAGTGCACTAAGCCAAGGGTTTTCAGAGGAAACCAACAACCTCCAAGGTATAAAGGGTGATATTTTTCCATCACTACCACCAAAGTGAACTGAAAGAGAGATATCGTGGGAGCCCTCAAATTATTAGTGGTTTTTGGGTTACTTAGGTGCAGCATAGTGGCTAACCAAGGTCGTCTCTCAAAGGAGGAAGTAAATTTAACAAATTATTAAAGGTATTTTGAAAATAAAATAAAAGGAATTAAGAAAACTACTTTAAAGGATGGTGGGTTTTTATCATTTATAGAACTAAAATAAGTTTTCTGGAAGAATATTGTATATTTTTTTGTTTTTAATTTTGAAATGTAAGTTGATTAACAAAGCACAACGAGAAGATGTTTTTTTAGAAAACTATTTTTAGAAAGTGTAATTGATATAACTCTACCTATTCAATCATTTATTAATAATTATAATTTAAATTAATATTCACTTAATTATGATCTCTTAATTTGTTAAATCTCATACCCTACAATAATTAACTTTACCACAAAGATGATGTGAATTTAACCCTAGGCTAACTTCGGAACATGCAATCGCAGCACCCAACTTTGATTGATGTTATAAGGTTAGATTATGGTCAGTGGTAAATTAATTCACATATCCTCTCTGTAAAATTATAATTAATTTAGTTTAGGGATTATATTTTAACACTATAAATTGATCCCATGTGGTTTTGAATTACCAATTAAGTTCACGCTCTCACAATTCACACAAATCTCGACCTTGCGTGATTTGTGTTTATTGTTCATTTGCTTTCTTAGTTTCATTTAAATTGAAAACTCAATTAATAGATCATATTAATTGAATTACAGTAGCTCATTGATTCGAAATAAATGAATGAAGAAGGTAAGAGATATATTGATTATTAAAAAGACTACTCTTCCATGGGTGGCGTAATCATCATAGAAGCGAATTGCATTTGCAACGGTTTATAATGGGTATAACCCAATCACGCTTCTACTCAAGAATTACAGCCCAAAGAGGAATATTAAGATAAGAATAAATTTGAATAAAACATAATAAATGATAAGAAATAAAATAAGAACAATGAAGTTTAATACACAAATGAAAATATTACAACATGAAGAAGAGAAGGAGGCTTCGATGAGGGGATCCTTGCTTCAAGAGTTACCCCTCTTACAATGGTTGGAGAATTTGGGTGAAACCAATTATCCTATACCTACAATCTTCTAATTCACATCACAAACCCTCCAAATGAGAAAAACACTAATTTATAGAGTGTAGGTGAGGCTAGATTTAAAGTGGTTTCAAGTGTGAATGGGGAATCTCGGCCAAATATTTTAATACAAATTGAACTGCCCATTTGACCTTCAAAACGAATGAACCATCTCTCCTTACATAATGATGATTTGTGAGAAAACAAATCCCAGATATCCTCTAAAAATATGGGCCTAATCCAAGCACGGATAAAGATGTTACGGACCAAATACATAACCCATGTCCATTCTGGCGAGTCCATCCCAACTTTGACTTCATGGCCCATTTTAACCAACCAAATGAACTCTTTAGCTCTACTGTCCTGAATAAAAGTTGTATCAAATTAAGTGAGGAACACTTTTACAAAAATTTAAGTTCAAATAATTCATATTAAAATATTTATGTTCGAAATACTACAGTTTATTTTAAAAGGGAAAAACTCGAATTTTAATCAAATTTTCAAATGAATGATCTAATCCCAAATATTTCATAAATGAACATATTTAGAACAATGTGAGGAAATTATGTCATTTATTATCAACAAAATATTCAAATAAATAGTGTTTTGTCAACTCCTCCACACTTACCCTTTTTCACTCCTGGGCAACACCTCATATTAAGTAAAGATCAACATTAAATCAAAACAATTTTAAAAAACATATCCTTGAGATCCAACAATTCCACACACAAAAACAGAAGGTATCATGCCTCATAAAAACCATTATTTCAAGTTCTCCTTTTATATCATTCAATATATTTCCACTTCATTTATCCGCCCATGCACAAAACACTTACCTAACTTGAATTTTCTCTTATCACACAAATATTAATTTTTTTTGCAACGTCTTTCTCATCCAAACTCATAAAAGGGTCACCATAGGCTTGATAAATTCCTACATCACCACCCGATGTGAGTCAAGGACATATGTTAATCATGAGTACTTTTCACGGTTGTTCTGTGGCTTTCGTTTGGTCGGATTTAGATGTGAAAAACTCTGAGGCTGAATGAGGAGGGCTTGACTCTTTTTGAAACAAAATTGCATTAATCTAATTTTCACTTAAATATAGTCTCCTCCTAAATCCCCATAGTATCAATTCAGCTCCATCATCACAAAAAGTCATGGAAATTTTACACCATTCATCATTTCAGCAACAAAAATGTCAATCTTCTCCAAAATAGTTTTTCGTAAAAGCTCCAGATAGGCATAACTTTCTTTCTTTTTAGAAGCTCTAGAAAGGCACAACTTAACTTGTCATGAAAGCTCCAGAAAAGGCATAAATTTCAATAGAATGATTTTTTTCCGCAACAAACACATCTCATCAGAATTTAAATTTCCACCCAAAGTATCATAGAATGTCGTAGCATTACACAAGATAGCTTCCCCCACACTTAAGTTCAACTAGATTATGCAATTTCACTTCAAGAGTTGGTTGGATTAGGAAAATTAGCTTGTAATGTGGCTAACCTAACAGGTTTTTCATGGATTCTAAGGAATAAAAGGATTAAATGTTCAAGTTAGGACATTATAAAAAATGATTCTTTGAAATAGGGGCTTTAATACCAAACAAATGCCTCAATCATTTAAACATAAGTACCTCAAACCCTCAAGTTTTGACAGGAATAAATCAAATTATGGTTAAATAAAGCATGGTTTGGTTCTCTCAAGAAGTGAAGTGAATGTAAAGAATATAAAAATAATGGTTTAGAAGCCTCATAGGAAAGTGATTTCAAATATAAAGACAGTGCGATTTGGCATGGGATTCAAAATTTAGTGTACTTTTCATGAAATTACTAAATATTTGAACTTGAAACAAAATCATTTCAGCATTCATTTAAGCTTAGTTTCAAGGGATAAATTGTTTAACTTATTGATATGGATTTAAAAATAGTGATGAGAATCATTTCAGCTCAAAAGTTTCAAAAACACACAAAAAATTAAAAAATAAACACACAAAATTTGAAAAACACACAATTTTTTTTTGTTTTTTTAACAGGAAAACAATTGAAATTACTAAACTAAAAGGCTCCCTCTCCCACACTTAAAATATTGCATTTTTCTCAATGTGAACCCATGATATGATATATGAACATGAAAAGTGTAATTTTAAATACGACAAATAATAAAAAAGTTAAAGGGTTAGGAATAGCCTGATGTGCTCAAGTGATGATGGGGTCATGCAGTGTGATAAAATCCACTACATTAGTAGGAAGTCCCACAATGTATCTCTTAAAATGTTTCCCATTGACTTTAAAGATCCTTCCTATGTCCTCTTGTGTGATCTCCACTGCACCATAAGGAAAAACATTAGTCGCAACATAAGGACCTAACCACCTGGAATGCAACTTACTAGGCATTTGCTTCAATCGTGAACTATAGATAAGGACTTTCTCTCCAACATGAAACTCCATTTGTTGGATCATTATATCATGATATGCTTTTGATTTTTCCTTGTAGATCCTTGAGTTCTCATATGAAGACAATCGAATCTCCTCAAGCTCTTAAATTTGCAGCTTCCTTTGGATTCCGATTGGGTCAAATCCATGTTGCATTTCTTTATATCCCAATAAGCTCGATGCTCAACCTCCACGGGGAGATGACATGCTTTACTAAAAACAATCCAAAATGGGTACATACCAATGGGTGTCTTGTATTCTATCCTATAAGCCCACAATGCATCATCCAAGCGCTTGCTCCAATCTTTCCTATTTGGATGCATAGTTTTCTCCAAAATTTGTTTCAATTCCCTATTTGAAACCTCAGCCTGGCCATTTGTATAAGGGTGGTATGGTGTTGATGTTTTGTGTGTCACCCCATACTTCTGAAGAAGGGAAGCAAAATTCTGATTGTAGAATTGTGTCCCTTGGTCACTGATGATGGCCTTCAGTACTCCAAACCTACAAAAAATATATGCTTTGAAAAAGTCCACAACAACATGAGAATCATCAGTCCTGGTGGCCTTAGCCTCCACCCATTTACTCACATAATCAACAGCAACAAAAATATATAAAAATCCAAATGAACTAGGAAAAGGAACCATAAAATCAATTCCCCATACATAAAAAATCTCACAGAATAGTATGGGTTGTTGGAGAATCTCATGTCTCCTAGAAATGTTCCCAGTGTGTTGGAAACGAGAGCATGACTTACAAAACACATGGGCATCATCGAATAAGCTAGGCCAATATAATATAGAGTCCAAAAATTTCCTAGTTGTCTATTGGGGTCCAAAGTGTCCACCACAAGAAAGTGTATGACAAAAATGTAAAACAGACTCCAACTCATGATCAGGAACACACCTCCTAATAACTTGATCACTACACATGTGCCAGAGGTATAGATCATCTCAAAAATAATAGCGAGACTCATTGTTTAACTTTTGGACTTGATGTTTCTTTAAATTTGCAGGGATTTCGGATGCAAAAAGGTAGTTCACTAAATCCGCATACCAAGTATGCATACCTGAGATGGAATAAAGATGCTCATCGGGGAAAGTGTCCTGAAGTGGTACCTGGTCCAAGGTGTCATCCTCTAGTGTGTGAGTGAGCCTACTCATGTGGTCCACCACCAAGTTTTCTGACCCCTTTTTATCTTTTATCTCAATATCAAATTTCTGAAGAAGGACCATCCATCGGATCAGCCTGGTCTTTGCATCTTGCTTCTTCAAGAGGTACCTCATAGCTACATGGTCAGAAAAAACAACTACTTTATATCCCAATAAATATGAATGGAATTTATCTAAAGAAAATATGATAGAAAGAAACTCTTTTTTGTGGTTGTGTAATTTGATTGGGCTGAATCCAATGTCCTCGAAGCATAGGCGATCACATGTGAACGTCCCTCCACCCTCTGATATAAGACAGCTCCAATCAGGAAATTGGATGCGTCACACATAAGATCAAAAGGAATCTCCCACCATGGGAGCTGTACGATAGGTGTAGTGGTAAGACATTATTTTATCTCATCAAAGGAATTCCTACAAGAATAATCAAACACAAAATCAGAATCCTTTTTGAGTAATCGTTATATAGGAAGAGAAATCTTACTAAAATCTTTAATGAAGCACCGATAAAATCCTGCATGCCCTAGGAAAGATCTTACATCACACACACATGAAGGATAGGGTAGGGATTAAATAATGTATATCTTAGATCTATCAACCTCAATCATATGTTTTGACACTACATACCCTAAGAAAATGCCATGCTCTACCATGAAATGAAACTTTTCAAAGTTCAGGACCAGATTTTTATCAATACAACTATTCAACACCTTTACCAAACTACTTAGACATTCATCAAATGAATACCCATACACTATAAAATCATACATGAATACCTCCATGAAGGTCTCAATAAAATCAGAAAAAATACTCACCATGCATCTCTGGAAGGTACCTGGGGCGTTGCAAAGTCCAAATGGAATCCTTCGGTAGGCAAATGTACCGAAAGGATAAGTGAATGTTTTCTTCTCCTGAGCCTCTAGAGAAATAGGAACCTGAAAATATCAAGAAAATCCATCTAAGAAACAATAATGTGTTTTCCCAGCAAGTCTCTCAAGAATCTAATCAATAAATGTGAGGGGGAAATAGTCCTTGCGAGTAGATTGATTTAGTTTACTATAATCAATACACACACGCCAACTGTTTTGCACCCTCATTGGAACTAACTCATCTTTATCATTTTTAACAATAGTAACACCAATTTTCTTAGGCACAACCTGAATAAGACTTACCCACTAGGAATCTGAAATGGGATAGATTATACCTACCTCGAGCAATTTTTCAAATTCTTTTTTAACAACCTCCAGAAGGGTTGGATTGAGTCTCCTTTGTGGATGCCTAACAGGTTTAACACCATCCTCCAAAAGAATACTATGCATGCAAATGGAAGGTCTAATACCTGATATTTCAGCCAAGGTCCACCCAATTTCCCTGATGTTATCCCTACAAAGATTCAAAAGTTTTTCTTCATGTTCAAAAGAGAGATTGTTAGTAATGATAACAGTTAATTTCTCACCACTTAACAAGTATGATTATTTGAGATTTGGTGGAAATGACTTGAGTTCTAGTGTAGGGGGGTGGTGTATGGATGGAGACATATAAGGAACTGAAATATGTGCACAAAGAGCATTAGTATCAGAATATACATCATCAAAATCAGAGAATAAAGAATCAAATCCATCAGTATACTCAATAGCCATGTCATAATTAGAGTTCACATGATCAAAATCAGAATATTATTCCATTTCAAAATCAAATCTAAGAGAGTATTTTTCATTAGAAATAGGTTTCTAATTAATCTTAGACATCAAACTAGAACCAATACTCATAATTTCCCTAAGCATAGGACAATCAAATTCCATGGGGTTTTTACTTGGTGGTTCAAAATGGGAGATAAAAAAATCAGAATGGTCCTCTAAGGGGTGCTTCATGGAGTCCATAACATTAAATATAACAACTTCATCTCCAAACTCCATGGAAAGTATACCCTCATTGAAATTTATGATAGTTTTTTCAGTTTTGAGGAAGGGCCTACCTAAGATAATGGTAGCATGAGAACTTACCGAATCATCCTCCATGTTAAGCACATAGAAATCTGCTGGAAAGATCATGTCTCTTACCTATACAAGTACATCCTCAAGGACTCCCACTAGATATGACATAGCTCTATTCTCCAACTACACCACTAATCTTGTCAACTTCATCTCACCAACCTGCAAAGAAAATAATACAAAGTGAGGCATCACATTTATGGAAGCTCCCAAATCACAAATTGCATCAGAAAAGTCCAAATACCCTATGGTGCATGGGATGGTGAATGTCCCTGGATCCTTGCACTTTGTCAGCATTTATAGAGATGGTGTAATGAGTGTTGACACATTCCTTACAATATTGATCCATTCATTTACCTTGAGGCCTATTCTATTGGTACATAGTTCTTTTAATAATTTTTCATACCTTGGAATTTTCTTAATGGCTTCAAGTAGAGGAATATTGATCTCTACACTCTTGAATGTGTCCAAAACCTCCTTTTTCATTGATTCTTTAGATATTTTCTTGGTTTGAACAATACTATTTGGAAGAGTAAGTGGTTTATGAGGAACATAATTAATCTTTTTCATACATTTATCTTTCTCCTTGGGTTTCTCATCAGTTGATATGGAATTGGTATTTTTTGGAGTTGAGGTGAATCCTGGTGGAATGGTAGGTGGAGAAGCATCAGTTTTTTGCTTCCCAATTCTCAATGTGATGGAATTGACATTACCATTTAGATTTGGAGTGGGTTGGGAAGGTAGATTTCCTAAATTCTAACTTACAATTTCATGGAGGGCGGTGGAAATCTGGCTCATTTGAGTCTTTAACTCCCTCAACTCTGAACCTTGACTCTTCAGCTCATTCTGTTGATTAAGAACAATTTGTTTCAAAAGATCATTAATATTAGAATATAACTTTGGTGGGGGATTACCTTTTTTTGTCTTGTTGATGTTTGGGCTTAGAATTTTATTTGGGGTTGTTGGAATCCCTGTTGGTAAGGCGGAGGCTGCTGGAAGTTTTGTTGAAAGGGTGTCCTTTGTTGTTGTCCAGAGCCATACCTCATGTCTGATTGATCCTTACACCCTTGGTTGTATATTAGTGCAAAGGAATCAAGCTTCTTTTGGGGATATGGTTGTTTCTGCTGATAAGGTCACCTAGGAAACACTACTGCACAATCTTCTGTTTCTTGTAGTTAGGGGAAATAGTCAGTTGGGTGGCTTGTCTCAGTGAAAATGCCACAAGGCCTGGAAGGAGGGGGTTGGGATATCTTTTGAGCCAAAGCAATCTGTCTCACCATAGTTGTCAATTATTCCAACATGGTTATAATAAAATGACTTTCAAGAGAAGATGGACTTACCTAATGTACTCCCCTGACATGTGGTGTACCTCGATCACCAAATTGTTGGGAGTTTTGGGCCATTTTGTCGATCAACGCACGGGCATCTACTGGTGTCTTGTCCACCAACGCTCCTCCAGCCGCAGCATCCAACATGCTTCTCTCTATAGGTGTTAGTCCTTCATAGAAGTACTGGATGAGTAGTTGCTCACTGATTTGGTGATGTGGGAAGCTTGCACACAACTTCTTGAATCGCTCCAAATACTCATACATTGACTCCCCTTGTTTTTGTTTGATCCCAGAGATCTCTTTACGAATGGAAGTGGTCCAAGATGCTAGAAAAAATCTCTGCAAGAAAAGGCATTTTAAATCATTCCAACAAGTTACATCTTCAGGTTGTAAATAATACATCTAATCTTTCACAGCTCTATCAAGTGAGAATGGGAATGCTCTTAATTTGATTTGTTCTTCAGATACATTTCTTTGTTTTAAGGTTGAGCAAACCACATTAAATTATTTAAGGTGTTTATTGGGATCATCACCTGAGAGGCCATGAAATTTTCGAAGAAGATGAATTAATCCAAATTTCAATTCAAAGTCCTATTCAAGATTTTGGTATGCAATACAATTTGGTTGATAGTTAATATCAGGTGCAGCCAATTCTCGAATGGTTCTATTAAGTTAATTTCCATTATTTTCAGCCATTGGTTCTTGTTTTATGGTTGAATTTTAATTGCTTCCAATTTCAATGTTCTGAAAGTGGATGAATTCTCCAACTGGTTGAATATTGAAACTTCCCATAGACTAAGAATGTCTGATTCGTTCCCTAAGGCTACATTTAATCTCAGGGTCAAGATCTAAGAGATCTTAGGGATTAGTTTGTGTCATAAATCAATGAAAGATGAAAAGGAAATAAAGAAAATTGAACCACAATAAAAATAAAATAAGTTTGAGTTGGTCCGATAAAAATAAAAGAAGAGAGTAAGAGAAAAAAAACTTGAGAAAGGGGAAAGAAGAAAGAAAGAGGAGAAGAAAAGAATTAAATGAAAAATAAAATAAATACCTATAATTTTTTGAATAAATTACTTGCCTCCCCAGAAATGAAGCCAATTTGAAAGAGCACTATCGTGGGCTCCCTCAAATGATTAGTGGTTTTTGGGTTACTTAGTTGCAGTAGAGTGGCTGACCAAGGTTGTCTCTCAAAAGAGGAAGTAAATTTAACAACTTATTAAAGGTATTTTGAAAATAAAATAAAAAGAATTAAGAAAACTAATTGAAAGGATGGGATTAGTTTATCATTTATAGAACTAGAAAAAGTTTTCTGGAAGAAGATTGCATATTTTTTTGTTTTTAATTTTGAAATGTAAGTTGATTAACAAAGCACAACAAAAAGATTTTTTTTTAGAAAACTATTTTTATAAAGTGTAATCGATCAAACTCTAACTATTAAATAATTTATTAATAATTATCATTTAAATTAATATACACTTAATTATGATCCATTAATTTTTTAAATCCCAAACCCTACAAGAATTAACTTTACCACAAAGATGATGTGAATTTAACTCTAGGCTAACTTCAGAACATGCAATCGCAGCACCCTACTTTGATTGATGTTCTAAGGTTAGCTTATGTTCAGTGGTAAATTAAGGCACATATCATATCTAGAAATTAGATATAATTGAGTTTAGGGATTATATTTGAACACTAAAAATTGATCCTGTGTGGTTTTGAATTACTAATTAAGTTTGCTCTCTCACAATTCACACAATTCTTGACCTCGCGTGATTTGTGTTTATTGTTAAATTGCTTACTTAGTTTCAATTAAATTGAAAAATAAATTAATAGATCATATTAATTGAATTAAATTAGATCATTGATTCAAAATAAATCAATGAATAACATAATATATAGATCAATTACTAAAAAGACTACTCTTCCATGGGTGGCGTAATCATCGTAGAAGCGAATTGCATTTGCAACGGTTTATAATGGGTATAACCCAATCATGCTTCTACTCAATAATTCCAGACCAAAGAGGAAGATTAAGAAAAGAATAAATTTGAATAAAACATAATAAAATATAATAAATAAAATAAGAATAATGAAGTTTAATACACAAATGAAAATATTACAACATGAAGATGAGAAGGAGGCTTCGATGAGGGGATCCTTGCTTCAAGAGCTACCCCTCTTACAATGGTTGTATAATTTGTGTGAAACCAATTCTAATCTTCCTAAAATATCCTAATGAACTTACCAACCCCTCCAAATGAGAAAAACCCTAATTTATAGAGTGGAGGGGATGCTAGGTTTAAAGTGGTTTCAGGTGTGAATGGGGAATCTTGACCAAATATTTTAATACAACTTGAACCGCCAATTTGACCTCCAAACCGCGTTAACCAGCTCTCCTTTTAGAAGTATTATTTGTGTGAAAATGAATCTTATAGATCCTCTCAAAATTTGGTCCTAATAAAAACACAGATGAGGAAGTTATGGCCCAAATACATAACCCGTGTCCATTTTGGTGAGTCCAGTCCAACTTTGACTTCATGTCCCATTTCCACCAACCAAATGCACTCTTTAGCTCTAGTTTACTGAATAAAAGTTGTAGAAAATTAACTGAGGAACACTTTTACAAAAATTTAAGTTCAAATAATTCATATTAAAATATATATGTGCGAAATACTACAGTTCATTTAAAAATGGTAAAACTGGAATTTTAATCAAATTTTCAAATGAATGATCTAATCCCAAATATTTCATAAATGAACATATCTAGCACAATGTTAGGAAATTATGTCATTTATTATCAATAAAATATTCAACAAAATAGTGTTTTATCATGAACCCCGATAACGAAGTGGTGATAGGTATGCTAGTTTTTCATTCAAGAATAGCTAATGTACTTTTTGATTCTAGTTATATGCATTCTTTTATATCCTAAAATTTTAGTAGAACAATCCCAACACCACCACAAATCATGGAAGTAAAGATGTTGGCGAAAACATAAAATAGGGAAATCATTGCATCCCATGAATATAACTCCCCCCCTGTCATAATTTGTGGATTTAACTTCCCAGTGAACCTCTTCATACTCCCTCTAGTGGAATTTGATGTAATTATTGGCATGGATTGTCTTTCTCTATATAGAGCCAACATAAATTACTGTGAGAGGGAAATCACTATTCATATGGTGAATCAACACTTGATTCTGTACAAATGAAAGGATGAGAATGAATATTCGTTAGCACCATCATCTCAAGTGTGGATATTATTTCCCTATGATCATGATTATCTTACTCATATGATTGATTCTAAGGAAGCAACCATCCTTAAAGACATGCATATTGTGAGGGAATTCACTAAAGTGTTTCCCGAGGAATTGCTTGTTCTTTATCCTAGAAGAGATGTTTAATTCTCAGTTGATCTTATACCTAAGTCATTGCCAATATCCAAGACTCCATATAGAATGGTTGTTGTGGAGCTTGAGGAGTTGAAGAAACAACTATAAGATAATCTGGATAAAGGGTTTATATGCCATAGTTCTTCACTATGGGGTGCACTAGTCCTCTTCATCAAGAAGAAGGATGGGTCAATGCACCTTTGTATCGATTATCATGAACTCAACAAAATCATGATAAAGAAAAAGTATCCTATACCACAAATTGATGACTTGTTCGATCAGCTACGTGGAGCACAATACTTCTCCAAAGTGGATCTACAGTCAGGATATTATCAAGTAAGGGTGAAGAAGGAGGATATCCCCAAGACTGCTTTTCGTACAAGATATGGGCACTATGAATTCATAGTAATTCCTTTCAGACTCACTAATTATCTAGAAATATTCATGGAATTTATAAATAGAGTCTTTAGATATTACCTCAAAAAATTTGTGGTAGTCTTTATAGATGATATTCTAATATACTCCAAAACAAAAGAGGAGCATGAGGATAATCTAAGCACTATACTAGAGACCTTGTGAAAGGATAAGCTCTATGAAAAGTACAGCAAGTGTGAGTTATGGTTTAATGAAGTCTCGTTCTTGGGTCATATCATCACAAGTAATGGGATATCTGTGGATCCCTTCAAGATAGCTACAATTGAGGGATGGTCAAGGATAATATCAGTAACGGATATTCATAGCTTCTTGGGGTTAGATGGATATTATCACCAATTTGTGAGAAATTTCTCACAATTTTCCAACCCTCTTACCAATATAACTCGGAATAGAGTAATGTTTTCTTAGAATAATGATTGTGAAGAGAGATTCAAGTAGTTGAAAAGGAGTCTTATCACTATTCACATGTTCACATTACCCACAAGTGGAGAACTTTTTGTGGTATTCAGTGATGCTTAAAAGATGGGCCTGGGTTGTGTGTTGATGAAAAATGACAAAGTAATTTCCTATGCTTCAAGGAAATTTAATGTTCATGAGAAAAACTATCCAACATGTGATCTAGAGTTGGCTGTATTAATATTCACTTTGAAAATTTAGCGACATTACCTCTTTAGGGAGAAGTGTAAAATATATACGGACCACAAAAGACTCAAGTATATATTCACACAGGAAGAGTTAAATATGCACCAATGAATACGGTTCGATATGATTAAAGACTATGACTGCTCAATCCATTACCACCCTAGGAAATCGAACAAGGTGGCAGATGATCTAAGTAGAAAGGACCTAGTGATTCTATCATTGATGAGAATTGAAAAGGATCTAATCTTCTTAGATTTTATGAATATGGATATGGGAATAATAAATAATGGAACATCATCAATCCTTTCACAAATGATTGCTCAACCATCTCTTTTGGAAAGGTTAAAGGATGCTCAAAAGAATGATTTGGGAATTCAAAAAAAAGTGGAAACTATTAGAAAATAGAAATCCTTGGAGTTCAATGTTATTGAAGAAGGAATTGTGAGATTTGGGTCAAGACTATGTGTTCCATAAAATTTGGAGTTGAAGAAAGAACTTTTGGATGATGCACATTGTTTGAATTTATCCATTCACCTAGGAAACACAAAGATGTATCAAGATCTCTGAGATATTTATTAGTGAGATAACATGAAGAAGGAGATCGTTGAGTATACATCAAAGTGCCTGGTATGTTAGCAAGTGAAGGCTGGGAGGCAGAATTCTAAGGGGATAATGCAACCATTACCCATACCAGCATGAAAATGGGAGAACATAACTGTGGACTTTTTCAGTGGACTTCTGAAGACATCCAAAGGAAACAATGCTATCTGGGTTGTTGTGGATCATCTTACAAAGACTTCACACTTCATTGAAATTCAAGAGGATTTATCATTAGTTCAACTAACATGGATATATATCATAGAAGTGGTAAGGATGCATGGAGTACCACTATCTATTGTATTTTATCGAGATCCAAGATTCACCTATAAGTTATGGAAGAGTCTTCAACATGCTCTGAATACTAAGTTGAACTTTAGTACAGCTTATCATCCTCAAATTGATAACCAATCTGAGCGGACTATCCAAACACTTGAGAACATGTTGACAGTATGCTCAATGGACTTCAAAGGATGATGGGATCAATATCTTCCTCTGGTTGAGTTCTCTTACAATAACAGTTTCTACTCAAACATCCAAATATATCCTTATGAATCCCTTTATGGGAATAGGTGAAGAACACCGACATGTTGGGATGAAGTTGGGGAGAAAAAACTCTTAGGTCCAGAAATTGTCGAAGAAATGGTGGAGAAGGTTAAGACCATCCAGAAGCACATTAAAGCTTCTTAGAGTCGACAAAAGAGATATTCTGATAATCTTTAAAGATACCTATAGTTTGATGTTAGAGACATGTTATTCCTCTACATATCACTATAGAAGAGATTTATGAGATTTGGGAAGAAGGAAAAGCTTAGTCCAAGGTACATTAGCCCTTTTTAGATCCTTGATCTCATTGGAGAAGTGGCCTATTGACTAGAAATCCCACCGAACCTATCTCAATTACATGATGTATTCCATGTATCACTCTTGAGGAAGTACATACCTAACTCATCACATGTACTCAATCCATAGGTGGTACCATTATAGAATGACCTCTCCTATGAAGAGAAGTTGGTGGAGATAATAGATCATAGGGAAAAAGTTCTATGAAATAAGACAATGCCCCCCGTCAAGGTGTTATGGCGAAACCACAAGTTTGAAGAAGCAACGTGGGAATCAGAAGAAGAGATGAAGCAGAGTTGCCCACATCTTTTATAGTGTGGGAAAAGGAAGTTTTGATAGATAAATTTCTTAAGGGGGAAGATTGTAACGACCCAAACTTTTATCAATGAAAATTCCTCTTGATCTAATTAAATGTCTTATTATATAAAATAGTTTTATAACATATTCACTTCTTCAGTTTTATGATTTTTTATTTCAAAATAACTTTAATAATTGTTACCGTTTCTAATATAGTTGTTTAATAGTGATCACATTATTAGTATAAATATATGACTTTAGCAAATCCAATTTACTCAGACAAAGGAAGTGATGGCCTCATCCAGTAGAATTGCTCCATACGAAGCCCATTTTTTGGAGATCATAAAGGAGGTAGAATCACTAGGTTTCACTCTTTACCAAGACCAATCTGAGGTTTAACATGTTAATCTTGAACAAAATCGCCTTTGAGAGAAGTGGAAGTTGATAGAGATTACCACCCGAGCGATATTATCCGAGCCACCCCAAGAATCTGTCATTGTCGCACAGGTTACCCTTAGTTCATATGAGGGTGTTATAAGGGGTTATGTAACAAGACCCTAGAACTATGATTATGTGAATTATTTTTTTGTAGAGAATAAAGAATATGCATTTATTTTTTTATTGTTGCTTTGTAAATAGTTTTTAAAGAACAAATAGTATTTTTAGTTAATATTAAATTAAGAAATCTATTTTAATGAATTAATGGATTTTTGAATTAAATAATATTTTAATAAAATATTATTAAAAATGTACTCTTTATTAAATATAAATGATCTTATAATTTTTATGAATACAATTGTGATTTTTATTAAGGTTTGAAAGTTGTTTTTGTCAAAACCCATGAATTTTCGATAAATGCCAGTTTTTATTTTAAAAGTAAAAATTCACATATTTATAAAATTATTTAAATAAAATGAATATTATTTTTGGAATTATGATTTTAGAATTATCTAACGGTGAATTTTTTATAATTTTCTGAGACAATTGAATTTTTGGGTAAGAATTAAATATTATTTAATTATATAATGTGTTTTATGACATCATAATGACCCAATAGTGATGTAATAAAATACTATAAATGGTATTTTCAGACAATATATGTTTTTCAATTAAAATAATTTAATTTTATGTTTGTTTGATTTATTTTACAAAGCTTTAGTGGACCCTCCAAGACTTATAAAACATTTTAAATGTTTAAAATTTTTTCCTTGAGAGTGTGACTCACCTCCACATAAGAAATCCTAATATTTTAATAAGTTTAGCCATTGGAATTATAAAATAATCTTTTATACTCCCATTTTTAAAAAACCATGGTATGGTTTTTGGTTTTGATTAATTTAATTTGTAGTTTCCAAAACCTAAATAATAAAGAATTCCCTCTCTTTTCCTATATAAACCCACCCAAGCTCCCACTTCCTCTTCACTAAAACCCTTGGAGAACGTTCCTACCATTTCATCCTCTCTCTAAAATCCTCCCAAGGTGCCCCAATATCCAAATAATCCCCTCTAAAGCATCTCCCAAGCCTTTGGGATCACACTTCCAAGTAAGGGATTCATTCCTCTCATTTTTGTCCAAGTTTCTTTACATTTCTATACCCTTGTATTTTAAATTAAAAACATTGGTGTATGATTTCTCACCTCCCCTATAATTCCATCCTTACGTTTTAATGATGATATAAACCTTTATCTCTCATTAATGCCTCTCATGTACACCCATTACCATGCTAAAATTTCGTAAGGAATTTCTCTCTTCTCATTTACATTCAAGAAATTATTTTGTATTATGAATCTAAATTCCATTACATATGTTAGGACATGTATCTATATAAACACCTTACTTTACATTTCATATAAATATTATTAGACACCCATTTATCTCTCATCAACCATTTTTATGAATTTTTATGTCACGTCGTTATGCTACCGAAATTGCACCACGATTTTCCAAGACAAAATCATTGTGTAGTGAATACCATACTCATGTCTCTATTAAGGGTATTCACATTTATTCACATATAAATAGTTAATATTACTTACATTTATTTATTCCACATTACTTAATCATGTAATAACTTATGGTTTTTAATGAATCCATGTTATATGATCCATGTGGCACACTTATGCATGAAATGGAATGATTAAGAAGGGTGTTCTCTGATAGCGCTCCAATGCATTGGGTAAAGATTGGTATCATGATAAGTCAATTGAAATGAGGTTTTACTCATTATAATTCAAGTTTAATGAGGTTTTACTCATTCTCCATGTTCAATGAGACTTGTATCATGCTAATATCATGTTAAATGTTGTTTCCACATTTCCATGTTATGATAATCATGTTATATCATGCCTTTATGTTCATGTTTCTCTTATGGTCCATTGATATGCTTATTGCCTAACATGTACTGTATTATTAATTTTATCACTTGTTTACTCCCTTAATGGTCTTTGTAGCTCACCCTTTTCTTATGCATTTCCTTAGGTTATCCCATGCAATGATAAGTACGAAGGAATGTGTGTGGTCATATAAAAGAAGTTTTCAATTAAGATGTGTATTTCATGTTTTAAGTTGTTATGTAATGTTCCGAAGCCCCAAATACACTAGTCCTATAGATATTATATGTTGTATCAAGTGAATATTTTATGTAATAAATCATTTTTAAGTGTGTAATAAAGAGTAGGGTTGTTATAAAATATATTTCTTATGGTCTGGATACATCATACTGATGAGAAATATATGATGTCTAACTATCAGGTGTTGTGGGCTCATAACAATTTAGAACTCTTCTCAGAAAATTAACACTTAATGGTCTTGAGTAGAAGAGATCATGAGGACTAATCCACCAATAAGAACATCACATGTTTTATGTGTCATTGGTTTTACCTATTTATGATCATGTGTATTGGTCTCTCAACTTGAGATCATTATCAGTGTATACCATTTGATCATGTACATTGATTCAAGATGAAATTCATGACATTTATGTCATGTTGAGGTAGATTTCATTGGGTTCATCATTGATGGTATAAAATTAATTTAATAGTCAAGAACGAATTTTTCACTTCCATAAAGGAGGAGATATCTTGATCCTAGTTGACTAGGATATTAGTACCTTTACTAAATCCATGTCCATGATAGAAGAAGTTAATTATAGCCAGTAAGGTTATAAAATAATGAAGCAATAAAAGATGATGACACAAATTGTGTCCTTCTTTATGAGATATCATCAGATAAATATTATATTACATTTCATGTGTTTGTAAGAGGTTGTTGTTTCTATGACTAAACCTTTTCTACTTAGGGGCCTTAATGAGTTTCTAGACTCTAATCCTAGTCCGTGATTGTAATTCACTACTATGAAGATAAATGTCTAGAGGGTCACACACAAAGTGTATTCAGAATCTTGGTCAATTCTCGTGAATAGGAATTTAGGACACAATGGGCCCCGCAATGGGGGCTAGGTAATGTCCAATTTTAAACGATCACAAAAAAATAAATAAATTCCATATTATTTGGGTTTAAAATAATAACTTTTAAATTCATTTAATTATTATATTCACAAGTTATTTAGTGAATATAAAGAAAAATAATTTTTGAATGAATATTTAATATTAATATTCAATGTTCATATAATATTTATGGGAGAGGTGATTCAAGTTAATGACTCATATTTTATCATATAACATAGTTTAAAATTTATAAGTATGTGATAGAATTTTTATGATGTTTACGACATGTTCACTATGTCATACATGTTGAATTTGGTTTAATTTGGGAGGTTTTATTTAAAATACCAAGGTGTAATTTTAATAAATAAAACCTACCTATATATGATATTAAGAAAAATTAAAGTCCAATATTAATCCACTAGAATTATCTTTCCTCCCAAGCTCTTTCTCATGTTTTAGAGAGAGAAATAGGAGATCTGATCACCCCGATCCAAGTTCTCTCTTATGGATCAAAGAAACGGTGATTGTGTAATTATTTTGATATAAAAAGTGTCTTCATATCTCTATGATACCACCTAAAGATAAAATATCAAAAATAGAGAAAACTTCCAGAGTGTGTGTCGATGATCTAAATGGTTTCAAGTTTGGTTCCTTCAAGAGACAATCTCTAATGATGAGTATAACATAAATTTGATTGAAATAGAATGAGGTAAGGTTTTAGTTTAATTTTTGTGCTTAATTAAATCACAAGGGATCCTTGGGTGTTTATCGAGTTGTGGATACATTGTAGATTGTGTAATGATGTTTATTAAAATGTAAAAAAATTAAATTACCAATATTTAAAGCTTCCATTGTGCTCCTAGTACCAACAGATAATGTCTTCATGATTTTAAGTCAAACAAAAAACCTTATAATATGTGTAATACACATATTCTCACATAGTCTTAATTTTCTGAAACCATAATATATTAAAAAACCTAAACATATTCTTAACATTTGGAAATATACCATGAACTCCATGCCTTCACCCGGAAGTTCAAAATTTGAGTAATAATTAATTTATTGTTCAATTACTCAAAATTTACCTGACATGAATTGTTCCATTGGAACGTTTTACCCTTTCTAGATAGAATGATTAATGGTTCCACCAACATTGAGAAAAAAAGACATGAATATCTTTTAATACCCAACCTAAGGAAAATTTTTACCTAAAAAAATTTCTTTGGTTGATCCTAAGAAATTACTGTCTTTATCTTTATTAGATCCACGATGATGACACAAACTGAGATTATTTTTCCTAACAAATGAAATTTAGGGATCCATAACTAAAATTATGACAAATTTCCATTCAACCGATGATCTGTCACCAAACCCAAATTCACTTTTAGGTGTTTGGAATGATATTCCTTTATCTTGGAATAAACCAAGATATCTTTGAGAATGAAAATGATAACATTGTTAAGATATGATTGGAATATACAATTTATATAACACATAAACATCACTGGTATATTTTTCACATCAAATAAAGTCACCATGAATTTAATTTTCCAATACCGAAATTTGAATTCCATCTTCAATATATCATTATCCTAAACTCTCAACTAATGGTAAACAGGACATAATTAAATTTTTTGAGAAACCCCCTACTCCTATCGGTTAGTTGAGGATACCATCAATCCTTGATAGAATATACTTTCATCGTAGTCATCTTATTTATATGATGATAATATATGCATAAATGTAAATTTTCATTCACTTCATAGATAATATAATTGGTTCACCCTAATGTTTGGTACTCAGTTAGATAAATACTTTGTCCAATAAGTCCTCTATATTTAATTTCAACTCTCATAACCCAAATTTTATTATTCGATAATGTGTCATGGATATGAGAATAATATCAGGTTGTAGATCAATACAAAAACCACCACTCTATAGTGGTAAGGTGGGGACCTCCTCTAGAAACATGTCCATAAAGTTCTCCATAACCATTTCCAATTATTCTTCCTTTTCCTCTTCAACACACATTTTCATAATATTTTATACATTTATATATCTATGTGTACATGTGCACACACACACACATATAATTGCATATAATTTCTAATGAAACAAACACACACATTAATATATATACTAATATCTAAATACATATGTAAATATACATATTTATATATTTATAATATCTCTCTCACACACAAAAGTATGAATGCAGTAAAAGTGGTAGGTTCCTAGGTCATTGGTTGGGTCATTAACTCCAAACTATGAGGGTAGACATTAAATTTCATCCCATAACATAATATCAGGATTTTTGTAGGTGTATTACTCCATAGGTGGGCAGTTTGAGTCAGGAAAGGTGGGTAAGAAGGTTGGTTGGGCATGCCGAGCCAGAGGCGGGTCGAGCAGAGTCGGGCTGAGTTAAGGTTAATTTAAAAAAATATTGTTTTTAATTTTTTTAAATATTAAAATAAAAATCACTACTAATTAATTAGAGTCTATTTAAATTTCTGTAAAAAAATCACTGCTAATTAATTCATATTGGTTCTTAAAACTGTTGTATAATGATTCTAGAGATAGGTAAATGCTATGATTTTTGGAAACCATCTCAAATCAATTATAGGAAGTTTCAACCATCATTAAACACAAATAAAACAATTGTTAAATTTTATTTTTGATGTAGTGAAAAGTGATAAATTCAAGATGATATGGAACTAACCCAACTTGAGATAGATTCTCAAATGATCCAATAAACCCCAAGGAGAGTTTATTCCCTAACTAAACCTATGTTTCCCACGTCATAGGGAAACATTAAATAAGAAATGATCCCATACTTAAACCTTTAAAACTCACCTTATGAAATCAACATATATTTTTTATGATTATGAAAAATTCTCATATACTCTAAGAATTTTTGAAATTTATTAGTGACTTGTTGTACTATCTCCAACCTCACTATATATGTCATGTGAATCTCTATACAACATGATAGTGATATATAATTCTTTATATATAATTCTTTATAATGTGTCATACCTATTGTTAAGTGATAACTATTATTATATACAAACTCCAAGAAAAAAAATCTACCCAAGATCCACCGAAATCTCGAATACAAGATCACAACATGTCATAAATTAGTTATATGATTCATTTTATTTTTTCATCCAAATGAGAATAGAAAGTAGAACTCAATAACCACTATATTATAAATTCATTTTTCAATCTCTACCACAACTGAGAGGTCAATCACTCATCTTGTATGAACACTAATATTGAAGAAAAACCATGCTATTGAACAATATTAATAATAGACAAATTTCAAAATCTCTCTACTAAAATATTCCCTTGTATGGGTAGGACATGAGCCTAATTTTTCAATTTATCCACTATAATATGAACTGTATCATGACTATTCATGGAATAAGGTTATTTTATCACAAAATGATGAAGGTTTTGGACACATTGGAGGTTCTATTTCAGTCATTCCCTACTTGGTTTTTATCAGTTTCAATGAATAATCTGAAATAACATAGTGAAGGATCATCATGTATAATGAATATACCTAAATAAATTTGACAAAGAATCTAAAAACCAAGAATATAGAATCTTTCACTTTAAATTTATAATTAATTTAATAATAAGAAAATTCCTTTATCTTAAGATTTTTCATCGATGTAGATGTTGATTTATCAAATCCCATTCGAGTTGTACTATCATTATGCTGAGAGTATCCAAGGTATAATCCCTCTGGTAGTGTCCACATGTGCACCTTGATCACTAAACATCACCTATGGAACTTCAGGTACTGACACGATCGATCCAGTTTCCTTGTATTTTTTATATTGATCACAACACAAACCTTCAGGCTTGAGGAATGTCTCTCTTGTTCTCTCATTCTTGAAAATGAGGAGGAGGTGTAGAAAAATCTTGATCTTGAGATAAACCCTAGTAATGTTCTTTGTTCATGAGAGGCATATTTAGGAGAATATATGTTTTTCATAACCACAAGTGAATATATACCTTAGAAAATGATATAACATGGGAATTTATATCTAAGGTTTATTATTGACAATTACACAAAGTCCAATCATCAAATAATAAATCCAATATATTCCAAATCCCAAATAATAATAATAATATATCATGGCATGTGCCAACTTGTTCTAATCAAATACCATTTTATTAAATAAATTCTCTTATATATTTAAATCATATTTATGATTATATCATTTCCATTACCAGGCCTTTTATTCAGTCCATCCACCTTCCTTAACATTTATCTGACCTCAAATAATAAGTAAATATTAATCATTCAATAAATCAAAAAATAAATATTATATTCATGGTTTTGTGAATAAATATTTATTTAATATCTGTATAACCAAAAAAATATTTATTTAATAAATAAATATTATTTATTACCTTTTAAATAACACAAGAGATAAATAAATATTCTATCCAAAATTCTTGAGAAGAAATATTTATTTAATATCCAACTCACATATATATTCTAAATCAAATATAACTAGTGAATGAATATTTTCAATTAGTAAATCAAAAACAAATATATTCCTTAAACTTGAGAATAACTTTTATTCCAACTATTAAATTCTAATAGAATTTAACTGAGATCAGTGTATACACTAAGTGTGTGACTCTCTAAGATGCTTCCTTAGTGATGTTAGGTAGGCATACCTAAAGTCCATGATCAACATCTGACAACAAATCAATACACCCATAGAGGAAGAAGTTGATGTTGCAATAATAGAAACCTCATACAAATTAGTACTATGTAATATAATTCCTTTATCTCAATACCTCACCAAGTAGGTTTCACAATCACGTAATTAACCTATAATCTTGATATATCTTTATTTAACTTCCTATAATGAACCCATCAATCACCATGTCCATGTAATTTATTTGTATAGATCTATTTCAATCAATGGGTTTGAGATATTGTATTCTAGTCATAGAAATGAAAAATACTTTCATTACTTATTCATCAACGCCACATCACTCATAGAGCACCTAACATATCCTACTTCACCACAAACATATAACGTTATAATTTTTGATAATACATCAAAGTACATGACTCGCGATATACATTAATAATAATCTCATGTTAAAGGATCAATAAACATGTTCATATATAGTAATATCTAATGACACAAAAATATGTGGAATTCTCATTGGTAAATATGTCCTCTTAATCTCTCATCTTGAAGATTACCAAGTGATAACTTCAGGAGAATAAGTCTCATCCATTTATGTGAATCCCAAACCTAATATTCTACATCATCTGTGTCCCATAAGATGATAAAAACCAACCATAGTATGTCTATGATTTAGAATATTGTCATACCATTTCAAGGTTCTCATTATATCAAAGAACTTATATGACCTTTCAATGTGAAAAATAATCCAGGGTCATTATCACATTAATTTTACATAGAAGAGAAATCAAAATGTGATAATATGTTTATTAATATTCATATCTTTGAATATACAGGTAATTTTATGTATAAAATAATTGGTTCTAGGTCACCAACTCTAATATAATCCAACTTTCACTAGATACAAACACTAAAAATATTTACTCTAGTTGATCTCACATGAAGTTTATGATTCTATTGAGATAATTCCTTGGTCAAAATGATCACCAGGTTATCCTCCATAGAAACTCTACTTACTATGACCTCACCTCTCTAAGAAAAATATATCAAGAGATGATTATTACAAAGTATGTACTTTTTCCACTAATTTAATCTTGGCTCCTTATCTAAAGACACCATCCTAGTATTATCACAATATAATGTGATGGGATCTTTATTTTTGGGAACCACATCAAGATCCTAGATGAAGTTGTGTATCTATACTACTTCCTTAGATGCATCTAAATCTATAATATACTCAAAATAAGCTATATAATCAATGAATACTATCTTATTTGAGGCAAAATACATATCCAGAGTATGATTTCAGATCATCCTGGTCTATTTGGAAACAAACTTCTATATATCTACTTTATAAACTAGTAACACATCCTTATTACACCTCATATACTTAAAAATAGTCTTGACTATCATCTAATTGTAGTATCCTATGTTTTCTAGATATCTATCTAATATATCCAAGGCATAGAAAACATCAAGTCTAATACATAGCATGCCATACAATACTGACCCAATCACTAACATATATAGGATCTTGATCATCCTATATCTCTCCTCTTATTTATGAGGACACATTTTATTGGAGAAATATATTCTATGTGACATTTAAAACAACCCTTATTAGATTATTCCATACTTAATCTCTTAAGTACCTTTTCAATATATAAACCCCAATTTACTCCATGAATCCTTTTGGATCTATCAAGATAAATCTTGATCCCAAGTATGTATACTGATTTAACCAAGGCCTTTATAGAGAAACATGTATTCAACTATGTCTTAATAGAAGGTAATATTGGTATCTCATTTCCCATTAGTAATATGTCATCAACATACACTATTAGGAAAATGAATGCACTCCCAATAAATTTCTTATAGACACAAGGCTCACATTCATTATTTATGAAACCAAATTCACTTATGGATTCATCAAAGTGAATGTTTCATGATCTAGATGCTTTCTTTAGACCATAAATGGATCTCTACAACTTAAATACCTTATTGACATCCTTTTAAGTCACAAACCCATATGGTTGTTCCATATATACATTTTCCACAAGGTTCTCATTAAGGAAGTTTGTTTTGATATCCATTTTCAAAACCTCATAATCATGGTAAGCTAGTATGGAAAGTATAATTCTATTGGATTTTTATCATAGTTACTGGTGAAAAGGTTTCATAATAGTTAAATTTATTGATTCTATTTAAACCCTTTTTCAACAAACCTTTCTTTATAGGTACTAAACCTATCTTCTATGACCAGTTTCTTCTTGAATACCCATTTACAACCAATGGAATTTTTTATATCTAGAAACCTATGATCCAATCACTGCTTCCTTATATGATACTTGTTCTTTATTATCAACTAATAATTATTCAGCATCCTCGTTGACTATAAATCCATTTATCTCAAGTTCCTTGACCTCTCTAGTGATATTACATAGTACTTGTGACTATAAAACATCCTCTTCCAAATCATTTATATCTTGATCCTCAAATTCATCAAATTCTATATTTCCCCCACCATATCTTTTGGATATGTTCTCCCTATCAAGAAATGTGGGATCTTTTTTAACCATAATTATTTTATCTAAGGGGTTATATATATAATATCCTTTACTTTCCTTAATATATCTCACAAAGACACACTTAATTCCATAGGGTGAAAAATAGATATAGCCTAAAAAAATGATTTCCATCCCCCCCCCCCCTCCACCCCACTCATATATGTGACAAAACATGTTTACTTTCATACTAAAGATCATATGGAATATTTTTTACTGATTTAGTTGGAACCCAATTTAGTATGTGCATTGATGTATATAATGAATATCCCTAAAAGGATAATGGATAATTGGATGACTTGTCATCGATCCCACCATATCCAACAAGATGTGGTTCCTCATTTAACTCAAACCATTTCATTGTGGTGTACAAATATAAATGAGTTGAGATAGAATCCCAAAATACTTTAGAAAATTGATGAAGTAGTTAAGATACGCTTCAACATGGTCTGAGTGAAGCTTCTTTATCTTCTTACCTAGATGATTCTCAACTTAATTCTTGGATTCCTTGAATTTCTAGAAGGAATCTAACTTATACCTCATTAGGTAGACATATCCATATCTACTAAATTCATCAATAAAAGTTATTAAGTATGATAATATACCCCATTATTCAACATAAAAATGTCCATGCATGTCTATATGAACCAATTAAATAATTTTTATGGCCCTTTCACCCTTTTTCACTAAATGGATCTTTAGTCATTTTACCTTGTAAACAAGCGTAAAACATACCAATTGGTTTTAGTTCAAAATAATCTAAATACACATATTGATATATATGGGTCAAGCCCTTATTTTTTACATGAAAAAGGTAGTGATTCCATAGTTGAGTGTGATATGAGTCATGTGAGCTTGATTCTTTATCAATTGACAACATATGACTATAATATTCTAGAACATAAATACCATTGATTAAATTTTAAACACCATAATATATGATTTATTTATAAAATTATCATCTTTTATTTATAAACTTGAAAATAAAACTATCTATATCTATATTGGACACATATATAATGTTTCTAGGTACACTTGGAACATAATAACAATTATTGAGAATTGGGATCAATCTCAATATCAATGAGAAATGGTATTATATGATATCCTATGTAAAAATTCTTATTATGTTGGCAGTTTATAGCTCCAACTCACCTCAAACAGCTCTTTTGAATCTACTTTGTTCTTATAATTAGATATGAATGTAAGTACCATATGTTATATGTAATACCAAACTTGTAGAAATATAAAGGTTTAACTTGATAATAAACATACCTGAATCTTCCCCTTTCTTTTTTACCATAGTGTAGTTATTCTTTCAATAGCCTTATTTTCCATATGAAAAATAGATGGCATCCTGCTCTCTTATTTTCCCCTTGATCTTCCTCCTCTTTGTTGGTCATTTTGAAGATGCATTAAACTTGGATATAGACTCATGGACTTTCTTCCTAACTTTACTCTTGTTCACCATTTGTATTGAAGGATTATTTAGATTCATGTCTTTATCTACCCATTGAATCAATGTAAATATATTGGGAGAGACTTTTCAATGTTTCCCACATTGAAATTCACAATAAAACTAGAGAATCACTGAGGGTGGGAGGAAAGTATGGGATCTGTGGACAATTCATTAGGAAGTTTAAACCTAAGAATATATAGTTGATCAATGTATCCAAAAAAATCATTACATGATTCCCAAGTGGCTTACCCTCTCCAATCTTGCATAAAAAGAGTGTCTTATAAATCTCATACCACTCTTGTATTTCTCTCTCCTAATAAATATCATAGAAATGGGTGAGAATGGTATATGATTCCATGTTTTTGTGATTTCTAACCTTCACTAGACATAGATTATAACATAAAACATTGGATATATGGCACATCATCCAAGTGTTTCAAGTAGATAAATATCTCTTCCTCACTCTTCTCCTTTGAAGGTGGATTATGAAATGGGGACTCCAACACATGAAATATCTATTTTTGGAATAGTAAAATGTGAAAGAACCTATACCACTCCAAGAATTTATTACCAGTGATCAGGTTTTCTTTCTTCAGTATAGATTGAAGGGATATCAAGGTCAAAAAAATATCCATTTTCTATATAAATATAAAAGAAAATTTCATAATTTATCTTGATTACCAAAATATGTGAGATGTAAAAATTTTAATTATCTTATTATCCTCCCACCATTTTATCAAGTATCAATTTCTATCACTATTGGACTCAGAATACCCTATCACACAGATATTCTAGTGGGTAGGATCCATATTTCTCTTCTCATAACCTAGACTATGGACACATAGATAATAAGAAGGTATTTAGGTAGGTGGTTCTTCCAACTACTAGTTTTCATCTTCATGACCCATTAAGTGGACTCCCCAATCCTGAAATCCTAACACAAATTTCCTTGGCACTTTCCTCCAAATTTTTATTGTATAGAATATGGCCATTAAATCCAATACAAGTTTAGTTAAGTAGGAGCGTCATCTTTCTTTAGACTCATTTATAATTAAAAGTTCCCCAGTTATGGCATAACCGACACTTTAACTAAGGTTACATCTTAACTTAGATAAAAAAAGACTTTAGACTTAATATTTACTTGAGAAATTTTGTTTATTTATGCATAAATTTCCTTATTTTATCCATTTCATGTCTTTTTAATGTTATGTTTATTTTACTTAAATAATTAACTAAGTTTTGATAAAATAATTTATGCACAACCCATTTATTTTACTTTATATTCAATTATTGTTGTCTTATTTAATTTATGTGATCTAGTTTAATCATTATATAAACATGCATCCACATAAAGAAATAAATAACCATACACTTGAAAAAATAAAATAAATAAATTGATTTGATAATGAGATTTTTAATGGTTAATTTATCAAGAAGATGATAAATCAACCTATATCCCTAGGGAAAAACTACTTGAGCTGATCTTGGATCAAGTTTTAGCATTCCACCATCAAAATTTGTTTCTTCTTGGTTGGTTTCACCTCATCTCTAGTTATAAATCAACTCCTTTCCTTGGAGCTCTATCCTTTACATGTTTTAATCACTTGTTGGTGAGGGGAACCATGGGTATGAGATACATAAAATAAATGACGAACAAATATGTACTACATCATAAATATGGGAGGGATGAATTGTAGTCCATCAAATTTAATTTAATTGAAATTTATCAAATGTAAAATGTCCATACAATAATATTAAATTAAATAGAAACCCAACACATAAATTAGTTAGTTGAGATCATGATCGGTCACATAAATACAATGACATCACATTCATATATGATAGCATTAATTTCAAATCGTTCTATTTAATTTGGATAAATTTCCATTAAATTTATAATAAATTTTATTATTAATTAATTAATTCTTTATCTTAATTACTAATCCAAGTAACCTTGGAGATACATAATATTTCTTTCCACTTTAATTTTTAAATAAATTTAATTAATTAATTTTATTCAAAATTACTCAAGTACACGATGTGTACTAGATTCAACACGATGTGTGACAATCTACCTAACATTCACCAAGTATTGTTCTAGTCATGTATTGTGTACTTACACAACATGTCAGCATACATGACGTGTCATGATATTACATAGTCTGTTATTCCATGGGTGGAGCCTTGTAGTCAGTATGACGTGTTTGACCACACAACAAACCATAATATATGTGGTGTGTACTAATGGATTATCCCATGTATGGTATACAATGTTTTTGACAACTATATATAGTGTGTAACTGTAGAAAACATAGAAAATATTTATTCAATCATTTATTTCAAATATACACCTATAATCAATTAAAGTGTGGAAAAAACCCATCACATGATATGTACAGCCAGCTACATGCCATGTAGTTTGGTTTTTCTCAAAATTAATTTCCCTTCATGTGTATTAACTCACATTACATGGCTATAAATCGTGTGCCTTGCATAATTAGGTATGAATTACAAAGTGTGTACACCAGCAACATGGTGTGTAATTCTTTCAAGTGATCTCGCATTACACTCCTAGGGAATCGATGTCTAATCTGCATGGTATAAAACTATATTACACAATGTGTATAGTATTTACACGTCATGCAAACATATCTAGCATGTGTTGCTCGATTGGTTGTTAACATGTGACATGTGTATTCATTATACATTGTATTCATTAATCACACAACCATTTCGTTGTGTGGCGTTACAAGACATGTACATCAATTACACACCTTATAACCCTAAAAATAGTGTGCCACCCTAGTGATCAATGCATGGTGTAATTAAATACTATATAATTATCCCCCACATATCCAACCAAAATTGGAATAATTGAATGCATTTGTGGTTGACTGAGACCACACAATTTGCAATCTGGTTATGTAGCCAGAATATTTGGCATCTCAAGATGAAATTTCCATGTTTCATTCACTCATTATTATCATGTTCTTGGTTATATGATATTGAAAAAACTCATTATCTCGGCTTTATGAGTTAAGAATAAAAACTAAAATGAAAATATAACAAAATAATTCAGATATTGATCAAAAAATGAAATGATTATAAATTTTAACGTGACCACTCTGATATCACCTGAAGGTTCTGAGCACAAATTCAATGTCGGATGGGCCTATTCCAAACTTGTATTTTATCAGATTCAATGAATAATTGTAATGACCCAGCCCACCAGAGCTTTCCTGGCTAGTAGAGATCCAATCCAACATAACCCAATTCCCACCTCCAATAGGCTAGGGGATAGTGACAAGCACCAAGAAGGCATAAAAAAATATGGGATTCCTTTGCCTAATTTACCTGTATGCATGTACACCATCATATCCATGTTAAAGTGTAGAGGAATAATAAAAAATTTAACATCTAGAGTAAAACCATGCATGAAATAATATCTAGGTAAAACACAAAAGAGTAAGATAGTATAAACTAAAATGAAAGGTAAAAAATGCACCCCCAACTAGAAAAGAATTCCCAACCTAAAAAAACTAGAATAAAATGAAAACTAAGAGAGGACCATGATCCTAATCTCCAAGTCCAACCACCAAATATGGTCAATACACCCAAGTATCACTAAGATCCACCAATTTAACCATTGATCTATCCTTCATCTGCATAAGACATGACATGTGCAGGAAAATATCATGTAGGGGTGAGTATATACATACCTAATAGGATTCCCTAAAACCCATAAAGATCATAATAGAAAGATAATAAATAAGTTAGATCAACCCAAAATAAGAGAGAAATAGAAACCCAATATATACATATGCTCATAAAGAAACCCAGTATAGAGAGAAAGGGGATCTCCATATCATAACCCATCCAAGAATAATGAATTTTCCTACAGATCCAAAATTCAATCTTTGATTCCCAACATCAAACAAATCTTTGTGAGAATCTATGTAGAGGGTTCCACTCATCACTACTGCACTCTATATATGAGGGAGCCACAAATCTCATAGATGACCCAAACATTGTCGTATCATGAAGATAGGGGAGTGTCACTCTGTAGATAGAGGACTTGTACCTAGTGTAGGGGATTGTCCACTCTACTAGTATAATGAATTTGGGGGACCCACACCCTGGTGAGATAGGGAATTTCTAACCCTAACATCACTCTAATGATAATTTCCTGATCATTTCCACCATCAAGCATCACCTAAAGAATTATCATGCTCGTAATACCACACATTGTTTCTTTTATTCCTCAAAGAAGGATATTGTTGTGTTCTATGTGGAAAACCACTTAGGATAGTCTACTTATGGTATAAAATCTGAGTCTCAAAGAATGAGATATTATAGGAAGAATTTTAGAGGAAAAAATAATGGAACATGGAATGTATGATGGGTCACATGGCATGTAACCTCGTCTAGACACTTGGGTGTGTCCCTTCCTAGACACGACTTAAGAATCCATGTCATGGTACATGGAATGTCCACATGGAACACGTCATGTATAGCTATCTAGTTTCCTAGGAGTCTACAGATGGGACACAACTTGGCTACCTGGGTAGGGTCACATGGTATGTGGGCCTAGCAACATGATGTGTGATCCTTAACTCATTTGAAAACCCTAGATGTATAAAAATAGAAAGAACATGTTGTATCTTCTACCATACTACACAGTATGTTGTCATGTTCTTCATAGAAAGTTTAGTTCCTTCTTATGGATCCAGGATCCACCATTTCTACCACCAATTACACCTATTGACCACTCTAAAATCTTAAAAATTGAAGGTTATGTCACTTTCCATCGATCTTCAACCCCCGATGTCTAGATATCGGGAATCCAATCACCAACACAAATCCTGTAGTGTGTCTCATGGTTCCTATCATCGATATTGTCACTCTAGATCCTATATCCATGAATCATAACCCAAAATCCATCTTTAACCGTCCATAAATAACTAATATTCCCATCATGCACACAACCAACATGAATTTTGGGGTTTGATCATGCTTGAACTCACCCCGAAAATGTCAAATCATGACCCCTTGGTCAAATGATGAAGAACACAAAAAAATAGGTGGGAGAAAAGCATAGGAACAAAGGTGAAACCATCATTGTCCAAGCATTCTCATCCAATGATCATTTAAATGGGATATCCAGGGTGTGATCATGGCATAACAAGATTAAATTGTATTAAAATAATTTAATTCATATAACGGGCCCGTGCGAAGAATGTGTGATCACCAATCAAATAAATCAGATAAAATCCATGATTTAGCAATTTAATCAAGAGGACAGATGTCACATTCATGATTTTATTTTGAGGTATTCCTTTTTTTGGTCTTTTGGTTATCATTTAGTTTCCTTGATATTTTTTAGTGAAAAATAGATTTTTCAGTCTCGACGGCAGGTGGTTCATGGTTGGTGCATGGTTTGGGGAAACTATGCACCATCCTAGAAGAAACTGTGCACCTAAGATAGTGGCACTATCCAGGTCGCATGATTTATCATACGAGTGTGTTCCCTACCCTAGGAAACCTTGTGGATCCATTCCTATTGGTAGTGAGAGATGCACTATTTCTGTAGGGTTTGGAAAACTATGCAGGCTAACCATGCAACCTTTCTAAGTCATTAAAAGTTGGAAATTAATCTTCCACCCTCCCCTGATTTTAACCCCCAAAATCACCCCTAATTCGATCCACGTAGGATTTTAATCCCTAGGAGCTTCCTCCACTCCATTTTGGATCCTTGAACTCCAGTTTTTGGTTGTATTTGTCCTTGGATCTTCAAAGAATCATCTAGTAAGTCACTTTTCTCTCGATTTCTTCCTTCTTATAGGGTTTCTCTTCTCCCCTCTTTGGGTTATTCTTTTCCAGCAGGATGTTTGACCTGATGATGGTTCAATATTGATTTTTTGGGTAAATTCTTGATTTTTTTGGTTTGAAATTTCTTTTATAGGGTTTATTTGAGGTTTATTTTTGGTTTTACACTATATTTTGGAAGTTTCTAAGATTAATGTGGGAGGTTCCATGATTTAACATTTTTAGATGACTTTGGTGTTCTTTCTTTGCTTCGTGAATGTGTCTGATGGATTGTGTGAAAGGTGATAAATGTATTTTCAAAAGGTTTCATGGTGTGTATGTTATGAAAAGTGATTTTTCAAATGGAAATGATTGGATTTCATGTGTTCTTTCCTTGTTTTGCTTCTAAATGGGATTTATGAATTGTATAAGTGGTGTGAAGCATGTTTTAAAATGGATTTGGTGTGTGTATGGATTTGATATGGGTTTTTTCTATGATAATTGATGTTTTTAATGTGTATTCATTATGTTTTATGTGTGTATGTGAAAGCGGTGATTTATGTGACATGTGTAATGGAATTTAAGAACAAAGGGATCATGGGTATCTAGGTGGGTAGTCTTGGACTAGTACACTAGTTAGATCAGTGGAGCTGAGGCCCAGTTTCTTCTAGTAGGATTGATTATACAACACTAACTAAACTATGATAATAATTGGAGACTACTAGACCTAGTTACAGATTCCCCTCTAGTGGCTCATGCATGAGGATGTTGTGGGCTATGGTTGTTATATCATGTTTCATCAAGATACAAGGTCCCTAGGTCCCCACTAGTGCTAGTGCCTTTAGGGATTTCCCATGATGTGATTCTCTCTTGTAATGTGGTGCTTACCCTCAGCATACGGTGGATCTTAATTTCTTGTTAAAGTTTTAAAACATGTTTCTTTGAAAATTATTTCTTAAAAAATCTTTATTAAAGGTGTTTCCAAAGTTCTTTCTTAAATCATACATTATGATTTATCTTCTAATGTTATGGCATGGAATATAGTTTTGGGTGGCATCTTACCATTATTTGTCTCACATCCTACAAAAACCTTTGGGTGTATGTAAACTTTGTTATGTTGGACTCAAGTAAAGTAAATATGTTGCCTAGTGGTGATGGTGGTTACAGTTTCTTGTGTTCCTCTCTTGCGGGTGGTTGTGGTGGTGGCTTGAGGGTGATGGCCCTCATATTTCATGGAGATATTTGGGTTTTGGTTTAGTTGGTTCCCATCCCATTTTGGTACTTTTGAGTTTTATTTAAAATTTTAAAATGTTTAAATGTGAATTAGTATATCTTTCTTGTTTGTGGATATTGATCTTGGTGTGATGTTTTATTATTTAATAATTATTTATGGTTGTTTATCTTGGGTGAAATAATTTCCAAAAGTGTATTTTTGATACTCCAGTACTAGTTTCCATACCATGGGGATTGGGAATGCCCTTAGATCCTTGTCATGGGTTGGATCGGGATGGGTGTTGGGTCAGATGGAACCCCTACTTGGTTCATGACAAAATAGTATCAAAGGAGGTTTCTCACTTTCTTTGGGTCATGGAATTTGGGAAGAGTCTAGATAGATTGGAGATAGTATTGTTGGGTATTGAGGTTCTTGTTGTGAGTAGGGTGTCTAGCCAACACACCTCATGATAGATCTTTAGTCACCAAGGGATGTTGGGAATTTTGTTTGACTTCTCCTCTAAGTGAGATGTACATGCTGCAGACTATGCATGGACACCAGAGTAGGGGTCAACTTGTTTGGATTCTTGTTGAGATTGTTTTGGTTTTGTTTTGATCTATGCAAGTGTTTGGAATTTTTTGTTTTTGCGAAAAAAATTCAGAATTATGTGTTTATGGTTCTCCCTTGGGATTGTTGTTTTTTGTAGCAAAATGATTCCCTGGAAACTTCTTGTGTCACCATGATAAGAGGCCAGAGAGATTTCTCCCATGCCAGTTGATCAAAAACTTGTGGAATCCATGGTTTGAGTGGTCCATGATTTGTGTTAGGGACTGGAATCTAGTCCTTATCATATTTTGGAAGATGAACCAAGTCCTGAAAAGGATAAATATCATGTATTCCTTAATAAAAATCCTCCTTCCTTCTAAAGTATCATGGATCCCTAGGAAGCAGAGGAGTGGATAGGGAAAATTGATAGGATTTTTATGTTTCTTAACATTCCTAAGGTGATCAGGGATAAGTGTGCTTTATTTATTTTAGAAGGTCCTAGTCAGAGGTGGTTGGACTCTATGGTCCATGATGGGAAGCATGAGCATGTGGGTTGGAAGGATTTCATGGTAGTATTCAATTAGAAGTATTTTCCTAAGACCCTAGCCTTTACCAAGACCAGAGAGTTTTTTAATCTCTATCAGGGATATCAAATCATGATGTAGTACACTAACCATTTTTCTAAGTTGGTTCGTTTTCACCCAAGGTGGTTTTAATGTGCATCTGAAGGCTTAATAGTTTGAAATGGGGTTACGGTTGGATATTTGATCCTAGGTATTAATTTTTAAAATGATGACTTAAATTGAGGTTGTTGATCATGCTTTATGGTGGAGAAAAATCATAGTGTAAAGTTTGGTTTCTTCATCTTGGTATCAGTAGTGGTGCAGGGAAGTGGTAGTTCATATAAAATGAAAAGGAGGTGGGGAGAGAAAGAGAAGAGCTAAGGTGGTAACTGAGGCCATCCTTCCCAATAATTTTCATATGTGGCTTCATATGATGTATAATTTCTATTCCAGTAGTGTGGAAAGGTAGGGAATGTGCGGTATGCATGTTCATCTCCACCCAAATCATGTCATCAGTGCTGGACTATGGGATACTTGCAGCAGTTTTTTAAGGTGGTGCGCCCATACTGGAGTGGTGCATATTTAGTATCCTTCAAGGGGATGTCAGCCCAGTCAAAACCATCTAGGACAGTGGGTTCCGGGTTTGGTGGTCATGGAAGTAGGGATGGATCCTTTTCAGGGCAGATTCATCCTAAGGAATAACCATAGTCTAGTGGTTGTTCTTAGGCTCAGGCGGAGATGAGGCATCTTCATGTTGTGGATCAGGAACCAGTGGAATCAAATGCAGGACCTATGATAGTTTGAGTTACCATTAGTATTGTATCATCTTTAGTTGTTTTCTTATTTTATACTAGTGATTTTTTATCCTTTATTTATACACATCTTATGGATTTGTTAAATTTTTCCACTGATCTTACTCCATATACAATGGATTTAGTGTAACCTCTTGGTAAGAAGTGAGATCAAGGTTTCAAGTGTCCATCTTATGCACTCACTATGTCAGGGGTCAAGCTAGAATTGGATTTTCTAGTTTTGGAGAAGGACCAATTTAACATAATCATTGGTACGGATTGGATGGTGAGTTTCTGAGTTTACATATATCGTTATCATCAGTAAGTGAGTTTTGTGGAACATGATGGAAGTACCCAGGTTTTTTGAGGATAATGGGATCCTCGGTCAGGACGTGCGTGACCTCCACTTTTGGAGTTAAGAAATCTCATTTTTTAGATCTCGTTGCTCATGTTGGAGGATGATGGTGGTAGTGGTTCTAAGAATGGATTTCCTCTTGTGGAGGATGAGTTCCCATAGGTTTTTATGGGTTATTTCTCAGGTTTTCCTCTAGAAAGGGATGTGGAGTTCACTATCAATTTATCACCAAGAACATAGTTGATATCTCTTCCCTCATACCATATGGCCCCCACCAAGTTGAGATAATTTAAGTTACAACTAGATGATTTGGAATCCAAAGAAATCATTTACCTAAGAATATCACCTTGGTCTACCCTAATTTTATTTTCTAAGAAGGCCAATGGATATATTCAGTTATTTACTGATTACCAGAAGTAGAATAAGGTTATGATCAAGAAAAAAATACATGGTTTCCCCATATTGATGACCTTTTTTATCATCTTAAGGGGGATATATGATTCTCTAAGATTGAATTATGTTCTATGTATCATCAAGTCAAAGTTAGAGAGGTGGATGTTCTAAAAACAACCTTCTAAAGTAGGTATGACCATTTTGAGTATTTTGTCATTCATTTTGGATTAATGAGTTCTCCAGTAGTCATTATGGAAATTTTGAACTAGGTGTTCCACCAATATATTTAATCCTTTTTTATGGTATTTTTTGGATGACATTCTGGTCTATTCTGAGACTAAAGAGGAGCATGAGTATCATTTGAGGATCATGTCGGGCACTCTTCAAGATCATCGACTCTATGTGAAGTTTTCAAAGTGAACCTTTTGAATCAAGGAGGTGAAGTTTCTAGGTCATGTGATTTCTGAGAATGGGGTTTTGATGGACCCTAAGAAGATTAGTGTAGTGATTTCATGGGAACATCCAAAGAATGTTTTTAATATTAGGATATTTTTGGGCTTGGAAGGGTATTACAGGTGGTTCATTAGAGATTTCTCTCAAATTTATTCATCAATTATTACACTTACCTAGAAAGGGTTAAGGTTTGAGTGGATCCTAGAGTGTTAGGAATCTTTGGAGAAGCTTAAACGATGGTTAACCACTTCCCCTATACTAATTTTTCCAGAATATGGAAAGGGATACATGGTCTATTGTGATGGTTTAGGTATGGGTCTCGAGTGTGTGTTGATATAGGATAAGAACATGGTGGAATATGGTTCTCTAAAACTCCATCCACATGAAAATAATTACCCAAATCATTAATTAGAGCTAGTGTTGGTGATTTATTCCTTGAAGATGTGGGGTCATTATCTTTTTAGGGAGTGGTTTGTGTTTTATTAGGACAATGAGAGTTTGGATTACATATTCTCCCAAAAAATATCTGAATCTAAGGATATTTCATTGGATGGAGTACCTTCAAGGGTTTGATTTTGATATCATGTATACCATGGGTATAGGTAATGTGGTGGCAGATAAATTGAGTAGGAAAGTATCGGTTCCAACATTGAAAGATTTTAGTGATGTGTGTACCTTGATGGGTCTTTTTCCCATGTGGATCTGGAGACCAAGGAGTATAGTGGAGATGTTTTCTTGGCTATTGTTTAGCTAAAACCTTCCATTTTGGTGTTTATTCAGTAGGATCATCTGAGTGATGAGTTGTGCTGGCATTCTATGCAGTTCCTCAATGGTGGGGAGGTGAATAGTTAATGGTATTTGTCCCATGAGGAAGATTTTTGTTTCAAGGGTCACCTCATGGGGTAATTTTCATTGCGGAAGGTGGTGATGAAGGATAGATACCAGTCTCAGTGGATCATTTATCTGAGGAATACCAAGATGTTTTATGATATGAAACATCAGTTCTAGTGGTTGGGTATGAGACAAGACATAGCTGACTTTGTATCGCGGTGTTATACTTGTCAGAAGATTAAAGAAAATCACTAGAGACCCTTCATTTTGCTTCACCCATTACCCATTCCTAACTGTAAGTGGGATGAAGTTTCCATGGATTTCATTATCAGTTTTCCTTATACATCCTAGGGAAGGAATTCTATTTTTTTAGTGATTGACCATCTGACCAAATCAACCCATTTCATTCCAATCGGGGACTCATCCAAAGGGGATGAGTTGGTACATTTGTATGTTTAGGAAGTAGTGAGGCTTCATAGTGTTCTATCAACTATCATTTCCGATAGGGATCCCTATTTTACCTCATGGTTTTGGGAAGGCCTTCAGAAGGATTTAGGGTCACAGGTCAAGTTGAGTATGACATACCATCCTCAAACAGATGATCAGACATAGTGGGTGAATCAGATCTTGGAAGAAATGCTTTGGGAATGTGTATTGGATTTAGAGGGATTATGGGATAGCCATTTGGGTTTTTTTGAATTCACTTATAATAATATTTATCAATCCTAGATTCGGATTCCTCCATTTGAGGAACTTTATGGATGTTTTTGTCGGTCCCCTTTGTGTTGGGCTGAGGTAGGTGAGATCATATTGTTGGGACTGGGGTTGGTGTAAGATATGTATGATAAAGTAAAGATGATCTGGAAGTGTTCGTTAATAGTGTAGAGTCTCCATAAGTTTTATTATGATCATAGGTGTTGATCCTTGGAGTTATCAATTATTTATTGTGTGTTTTTAAAAGTTTTCCCACACTTAGTTCACCATTATTTTGGTAAAAAGGGGAAGCTAACACTGAGGTATGTCAGAATTTTTTAGATTACCCAGAATATTGGTAAGGTAGCATATAGGTTATCCTTTTCATCCCTATTTATGTCAATTCATGATTTTTTCTATGTATCTTAACTGAAAAAGTCTAATTCAGACCTGTCTCATGTGCTGGATTAGGAATAATTAGAACTGGCATCAGATTTGTCTATGTTTGAGAATCTAATATAAATTGTTGATTCCCAAGAGAAAGTGATTCAAGGGAAGTCCATACCATTGGTCTTATTTCTTTGGCAGCATGGGAATGATGAGCATGATACTTGTGAGTAGAAGTATTGGGTTGAAGTGCAGTATCCGTTTTTATTCTCTGATTAGACTTTGGAGTGGCTTTCTGAAGGTTGAAAGTTTTCATGGTGGGAAGAATTATCACATCCGTGATTTTATTTTTGTGGTATTCCTTTATTTATTTTTATTCTTGTGGTTATCCTTTGGTTTCCCACATAGTTTTTAGTGAAAATGGAGTTTTTGGTGCCAGCAGCAGGTGGCATACAGTTGGTGCATGGTTAGAGGAAACTGTGCACTAGACCAAAGGAAATTGTGTGCCTGGTATAGTGGTACTATCCAGGTCGCACAACTTGTCGCACGGTCATGCGCCCTCCCCCAAGAAACTTTGTGGCTTCATTCCTCTTGTAAATTTTGGGGTGTACAGTTGCCACACAGTCTGGAAAATTGTGCAGGATAACCATGAAACCCGTGTAAGCCATTAAAAGTTGGAAATTACTCTTCTACCCTCCCTTTATATTAACCCCAAAATCACCCCTAATTCAATCTATATAGGATTTTCAGCCCTTTGAGCTTCCTCTACTCCCTTTTTTTTAATCCAATTTTTTTGGGTGTATTTGACCTTGTATCTTAAAAGAATCATCAAGTAAGTCTCTTTTCTCTCAATTTATTCCTTCTTCTAGGGTTTCTATTCCTACCTCTTTGGATTCTTCTTTTCCAGAGGGATTTTTGACCTAATGAGGATTTGATCTTGAGTTATTGGGTGATGTATTGATGTTTATGGTTTTATCTTGCATTTATAATGTTCATTTGAGGTTCAGTTGTGGTTTTCCACCAGATTTTGAAGGTTTCCAAGCTTGAGGTAGTTGGTTCCATGCTTTAATGTTTTTAGATGAATTTGGTATGCTTTCTTTTATTCTTGAATCTGTTTTATGGATTTTTTGAAATGTGTGAAATGTGTTTTCAAAAGGTTTCATGATGCGTATTTTATGGAAATTTATTTTTTAAATGGAAATTATTGGATTTCATGGGTGATTTTCTTATTGTGCTTCTAAATAGGATTTATGAATTGTGCAAGTTGTGTGAAGTATGTTTTAAAATGGATTTGGTGTACCTATGGATTTGATATGGGTTTCCCCATGAAAATTGATGGGATTTCATGTGTATTCATGATTTTTTATGTGTGTTTCTGAAACTAGTTATTTATGTGACATGCACAATGAAATTTGAGTACAAAGTAAATCTTAGGTATCTAGGTGGGAAGACTACAACTAGTATGCTAGTTATATCGGTAGAGCTAAGGCCTGGTTTCTTCTTGAAGGATTGAAAATACAACACTAAATAAACCATGATGATGATTGGAGACCACTATACCTTGGGATAGATTCCCCTCTGGTGGCTCATGCATGAGGACGTTGTGGGTTATGGTTGTTATACCATGTTTCACTGAGATAAAAGGTCCCTAGAGTCCCACTAGTTCTACTTACTTTAGGGATTTCCTATGATGCAGTGATCTCTTGTGATGTGGTGCTTACCTTCATCATATCATGGATCTTAATTTCTTGTTAAAGTTGCAATGAATGTTTCATTGAAAATGAGTTCCTAAAAATGTCTTTATTAAAGGTGTTTCTAAAGTTCTTTCTTAAATTGTGCATTTTGATTTATATTCTAATGTTATGGAATGGAATCTCTTTTTGGGGGGAATCCTACTAGTCTTTGTCTCACACCCTATATACACCTTTTGGTGTATGTAGACTTTGTTATTCTGGACTCAAGTAAAGGAAAGATGTTCCAAGGTGGTGGTGGTGTTTCTGGTTTCTAGTGTTCCTATCTTGTGGGTGGTTGTGGTGGTGTCTTGAGGGTGATGGAATTCATGTTGTATGGAGGTATTTGGGTTTTGTTTTAGTTGGTTCCCTTCCCATTTTGGTACTTTTGAGTTTTGGTTAAAGTTGTAAAATATTTAAATGTGAATTTTTATATCTCTATTGGTTATGGATATTTATCTTGGTGTGATGTTTTATTTTTTTAGAATTATTTATGGTTGTTTATCTTGGGTTAAATCATTCCAAAAAGTGTATTATTGATACATAGTTACTAGTTTCCAGCCTATGGGGATCAAGAACACCCATCAGGCCTTGTCACGGGTCAGATCGTGTGTCAGATTAGATGGAATCTTGGCTTGGTTCATGACAATAAAAACCACAATTGATGATTCCTACCTCAATTTAGGATTTATCATTAGTGAATAACGTGTCCACTATTGATGAAGAATACCCTCTCCATTCACTGCCTCTTAATACACCTTGATTTGATCTCTCGTCATACTCTGATGCATTCCACCAACGAAGAATGATCTCCTATAATCCTCTTGTGGTTATGCAAATAACCTTGGTGAAATGTCATAATGACATACTTATAGAGGGAATTAGGTTAAATAATTTAAAATAAAATAAATAAATATAATTATTTATTTTAATTAAATGCAACTCCAATGGCTAACTCAATTAGACATATAGCGTCGACCAACCTTAGTTCGTGATTAGGGTAAACCCCATATTTAGGAATCAACCATGGTATTAGATTATTGATAGAAGACTTTATTAAGGATTTATTACACTATTCTAGGAAATCTATGGGCACATGATATTGATGTATTTAGTACTTCTATAATATCAATTTTGAGATCACTGAGACTCAGAATCTCACATTTTTTAGTGTCTGGCTCCAATAATAATCCATATAATATTCTAAATTCATACATATAAAAATAATAGTTGTTATATTCTCCCCTCCTTTGAGGATTTTCTCCCTAAAAATCATAAGATAAACAAAAAGTTGGGGATACTAAACCTATATCTAGATCTCATGCTCCCAAGAGCTCTCTTGAACGCTCCCATGCTTCCAATGCACATGAACCAAATGGATAGTCCATGGACATAGGATTCCCTCCTGTTGATTTTTTATCACCACTAGGTACTCCAAGAAGGGGGATCCATCCTCAATATCTAGCTCTCCCCAGTCAATTGTGTGTGAATGTTCATGCATTTAGCTCCTCAGTTGTAACACATGGAAGATATTGTTGGAAACAAGGTTTTTCTTTTCTATAAATGGAGTTTGGTTTGTGTTTTTTTTAATCCATGTTGGGATGAACAAGGAGTTTGAAAGACAAGTGATCTTATAGTACAGGCTGACAACAATGTTGAAGGTGGTGTCGTTTTCCAGTGTTTACCAAATTTTTGGGTCCAAAAATTTGAGAATAGAGAAAGGTTTTTTTGTAAAAGGAATTTCCACACAAGATTGAAGGTGGTTTGGAATGTTTCACACAAGACATGTTTTGGATCATTGCATCAAAATATGTAAAATTAAAAAAGAACACGAAAGATTTAAATGTGTGTGAAAGACGAGGTTGTGTGGAAGAGACTTACGCACCCAATGTGATTTAAAAATAGTTTTCTGTGCACAGATAGTATCTTGCGTGTAGGGTCGTCGAGGGATAAAAATATGCAGCTACCCCCACTCAAGACTAAGAACTTTTTTCAATGAAGATCTGGTGTCTCTGCTACACAAAATATTTACATGTAGAAGACTTATGCACATTAAATATTACATGAAAAATTTTCTTTTAGTATATCAAGACTAAGTGAATATCATGGTGTAGTTTCATGAAAGATAAGGTTTGAGAAAAATACATCTTGCATGACAATCCCAAAACTCACGCGTAAGGAGAGGTGTTCCATGCAAGTGTTTTGTTGATCTTCCATCGGGTTTTGAATATCTAGTTTGTTTGTTTTGTGCTTTAAAGGGCATAAATTTATAAATTTGATGCAAGAAGATTCTCATGCTAGATAGGGAAAAATACTTTAATGAAAATATATTAAATATACCTTCAATTCAATAAACTGAGTAAGACTTCACCCAAGGTAGTGAGATAGGGGGATTCAATGGAAGTGTTCTGAGGGACACAGTGAGATATCCCTAAAATCTTGTAAAGGCAGTGTCCCTAGAACAGATTGACTATGTTGAAACTTTTTTATTCCACAAATAGTGAATATTGTTGTATTTAGGGATGACCAACACACTATCGGCATATGCTCCTTGGACTAGACCTTAGTGGTGAACCAAGTAAAATTGGTGTGTTATCTCTTTGCATGTGATTGTTTGTTTACTAAACATTATAATAAGATAGGTTTAATGGGTTCCTACCAATATGGGAATAATATCTGTCACTTTAAGAAGAAAAAGTTGAAACTCCAGTTTACCCCCCCCCCTCTCAGAGTGTTTTGATATCCTGCAAGTGGTATCAAAGGCTTCAGGTTACTGGTGTTAAATATATCCTTCTTTTCTATCATGTAGAATTCAATAAATGTTAGGGGAGTCCCCCTCTTTGATGGAATGAACTTCTAGATTTTGAAGAATGGGTTGTGATCCCATCTAAGATCTCTTGGAATGAAAGTACTCTGCTACTACACAATGGATTCAGGTCACTGATGTAATAGGATTTTCTATGACTGAAACAGATAGAAAAATGATTGATACAGATGCCAAGGCACAGAATACCCTCATTATAGCTCTATCTGATCAAATATATATAAAGGTTATGAGTTTCACTTCATCCAAGTCTATGTGGTAAAAACTAGAAAATATATATGAAGGATACAACAAAGTGAAGGAGGTAAAACTCCAAGTTTTGAAAAATAGGTTTGATGATCTAAAAATTAATCCTGATGAATATAAAAATACCTTTTTTAATCAAATTACTGAAGTTATAGGAGAAATGTGAGGGCTTGGTGAATATATCAAAGACATTTACATTGTAAATAAAATCTTGAGAATACTTTCACCTCTTTACAATCCAAAAGTTTCATCCCTTGAGGAAAGGGATATTTTAAAACATTCTTTGGATGACCTTCTGAGTATTTTGGTAGCATATGAAATTAGAGTTAAACTAGAGGATGCAACAAGTCTTGTTATAAAGGAGATGAAATTCAAAGACATGGAAAAACTTTAGATTTTAGTAGATTTTGTTAATGAAGTTAATAAGTAAGAAAAAAATATTTATCTCTTTTCCAAGAAATTTAAGAGAGGAAAAGGGAGATTTAAAGGAAAGATTACCTTGGCATGTTATAATTTTGGTAGAGTTGGGAACATTGCCTCTAGGTGCTCAATGAATTTAGATGATGAAGAAAGTGAATCTGGAAACTTTAAGAAGCCTCGGAAAAGGTTTTCTCAAAAGGGAGACTTCAAATTTGGAAATAAAGTATAGAAAAAGAGTTTTTTATATGAAGAAGAAGGTGATGATAATGAATTCTTTGAGGAAGAATAACCAGAGTTTAAATCTTAAACCTAAGCATTTATTATGGCTACAGTTGAAAAGTCAAAACCATCAAAAGATAAATCTATAGATAATCAATTTATTACTGATGTTGATCTCAAGTTTCAAAATGAGGATGCTCTTGGTATGCTTGATAATCAAAGTCATAGATGCAAAAAGTAGAGAGTAGTTGTGGAAGATTCATCAGAATATGTTGATCGAATTGAAGATAAAATTGATCAACTGGAAGAAGTAGTAAAAGAATATTCAACAACATTAAAATCTCAGAAGATGTAGTTGAATTAAAGATCATGATTGAATAACAAGAAAAGGAAATCAATGACCTTACATACATATTGCAAGAGAAGTTCAAGATAGTTTATGTTCTTTAAGAAGAAGTTGTTACTCTAAAAATTAAACTTAAAAGTGAATCAAATTCAAAGGAAAAAAACAAGAAAATATATTTTGGAATATTCTCATATACCGAGCTAATAGAGAGAGCTAAGCATGGTTCCAAAGGAGTAAAAAAGGATTTGGATGATCAAAGATCCATATGCATGGGGAAAAGTGTAATTAGTTGTGATTCTGAAACATCTAAGGTTGGAAATAATATGAACCAAAATAAAGGGAAGCTGAAAGTTGGAAATATCATAAATTCACCTGAAGTCTTAACGATGAAATCCCAAAATCAAACTAAAATGAGAACTGAAAACTATCCACAAGTATACAGAAATGGTCATCAGAAAAACTATTTTCCTGAGGAAGGTGACATGAGGAGGAATATAAGTGGGAAGACATTTTCTCTTATGAAATATCAATTCTGTAGTTATCTAGGTCATACCATGTCATACTGTGAAGAGTAAAGGAGTTATTTGAATGGGGAAGAGCTAGGAAGTCAAAAAAGGAGAAATAATTAATATCCTAAATATTATGTAAGAAATAGTTTCTATGTATATTATTTTCATTGTTCTAAATTTGGCCATAAAGTTGTTTATTGTAAGTAGAGGAATGGTAGGAACAATTCATATAGAACTTAGATAAAAATAAATACTCGCCAACCAAATGGTATTCCTATTACAAATAGGTTTTCTACATTGGAATAATATTATTATTATGATGAACCTATGCACATGGAAAAGAGATTTTAAAGTCCATAATTATCCTTCACTCAATCTAATATTTCATGTAAGAAGAAAATTGAAAAATCCAACCTTGAAAAAGTAGTTCTCAAAGCTACAAAGAATAGAAGCACCTAGATTCTTGATAGTGGTTGGTCATCCCAAATGCTGATAAATGAATACTTATTAAAGAATGTTAACAAAGGGGCTGATGGAAAAATAATTTTTTGTAATGATGGTGCTTTGAAGATCAAAGGTGGTGGAAGTACTGAACTGGCTAATGGAAAGCTGAAGAAAATTGAAGTTATTTATGTGAATAGTTTGGGTCATAATATTCTTAGTGTGAGTCAACTCTATGACTTGGGAATTATAGTGACATTCAATCAAAAGGGTTTCACTATAAAAGGAAAAATAGGAAATTCACTCATGAAAGGTTGTATAATAGATGAAAACTTATACCTGGTTGATAGTAGATAGAATATTTTATACTTAACTATTGAAGAAGAAAATGACTTGTGGAACCAGATATTGGGTCACATTAATTAACAAGACATGAAAAAATATCTAAGATAAAGATAGTCATGGATATCCCCAATCTAAATCATGAATAATAAAAGAGTTGTGATGCTTACATATGAGGGGAGTTGTTCTGTAGTTTATATAGGCCAAAGCAGAAAAGGGAATCAAATCTTCTTGATCTCATCCATACATATATACGTGGTTCGATAAATGTTGTCGGAACATATGGAGAAAGGTACTTCATTCTTTTCGTTTATTATTATAGTAGAATGGATTGTTTGATGGTTATACACAGGAAATAGCAAGTTCTTGACTACATGAAAACTTATCGTCGAATAACTGAGAATGATACTGGATAAACAATCAAAGTTATATGGTCTGAAAATAGAGGGGAATATATATCCATTTAATTTTAAAATTACCTGGAGAAACATGGAATACCACATGAGGTGAATGTTGTGATAACTCTGTATCAAAATGGAGTTGTTGAGCATAGGAATCAACAGGTGAAAAATATGGCCAGAACTATGCTGATTGGGAGTTGTGTCCCTCTCTATTACTGGAAAGAGGTTGTTCAAGATATAGTGTATACTCAAAATCAAACATGGCTTTATATGGTAGAAACTAAGACACCATATGACTTATGTAATGGAAGGAATCCTTATTTGAATTATTTTCATGTTTTCAGAAGTAAATGTTTCATCCAAAAAATTGAGGGAATTCAAGGGAAGTATGGTGATGTTGTAAAAGAAGGAATATTCCTTGGATACTCAATGAAGTGAAAATCCTACAAGTGTTTCAATAATAATCTTGTAATAATTATGGAAAGCGTTGATGTGAAGATCATTGAAGATAAGACCACAAATACCTTAAGGGGATCTTACGTTGATAGATAGTAGATGAAGAATACAATGTACATGGAATAGATTCAAATGTAGAAGTAGAGGAAGGCATGAAAAATATTACATGGTAAAAAAATGATGATGATTCACAAGAAGAATCAGAATAATAAACAATTTCTGAAGAAACATCATCTGAACCTCTGAGGAGAAATAGAAGAGAATAAATTGATCAATCCAATATCATTAGGGATTAGACAACACCCACATAGACAAGGAGAATAAGGAATAAGGTACAATATTCCTTCCTATAAATTGTGGAACCATCTTCATTTTAAGGAGCTGAAAAGGATGAATCATGGGTTAAGGCAATGAATGAAGAGTTAGATCGGATTGAAAAGATCCAGACATGGGATCTTATCAAGAGACTCGAAATTCATAATGTAATTAGTATGAAGTGTAATTTTAATAATAAATTCAATGAGCATGGTAATGTGATCAAAAATAGGGAAAGATTGGAGTGTAAAGGATATTCACAGATTTAAGGTGTCGATGTTGAATAAACATTTTCTCTGGTGGCTAGATTGGAGTCAATCAGACTTTTTATTTCCATGTCAATTAAAAGAGGATACAAAGTGCATCAAATGGATGTCAAAATAGCTTTCTTAAATGGTGTTCTTGGATAAGAAGAAGTCTATATTGAACAAATAGTGTTTTTTATTCTTATTAATGATGAAATGAAGGTTTTAAGATTAAAGAAGGAACTCTATAGTCTGAATCAGGCACCATAAGTGTGGTACTCTCAGCTAGATTCTTATCTAAAGAAGCTAGGATTTAAAATAGGAGTGGATCACAATCTATATGTGAATAATTTTAAAAAATATTATTTCATAGTACTAGTGTATGTAGATGATATTATATTCAGTGGAAGAAGGTAGGGATCATTGGATGAATTTTCCAATCACATGAAATCAGAATTTGAAATGTCTATGATTAGTGAACACACATATTTCGTGGGGCTGAAAGTGATTCAGATAAAATAATACACTTTTATTTCTCAAGAAAATTATACAAGAGAGCTGCGAAATAAATTTAATATGCATTACTCCAAACTAATGTCGACTATGATTTTGGTTGGAACAAAATTTGGAAAGCATTAGGATGGGACTTCTGTGGATCCCACTATGTATAAGAGAATCATTGGAAGCCTATTATACTTGATTGAAACACTTCCAGATATCATATTTTCAACATTAATAGTGTCCTGATTTCAAATTAATCCAAAGGAAGAATATATGGTGGCAATTAAAATAATCATGAGGCACATTCAAGGTACTCAAAATTATGGCTTATACTTTACTGCAAGAATATATAATGAACTATCGGCATTTTATGAAGCTGATTGGGATAAAGATGTGGCTGATAGAAAGTCCAAAAGTAGTGTAGCATACTTTATTTTCAAGAAATGTGTGGGATAGTTGAGTAAGAAATAGGAAAGTACTTCTCTTAGTACTGCTGAAGAAGATTATATCTATGCTTCAAAGGATTTCACTCAACTACTATGGATGAAGCAACAATTGACCAATATTGGTGATGTGGTGAAACATCCAACGGTAATTCACTATGATAATAAGAGCGTTATTTATCTTATAAATAATCTCATTCATCATTATCGTAATAAACATATTGAAATCATATATCACTTCATCAAAGAAAAATATAAACAATGCGTGATTAAAATGGATCAGGTTGGAACTAATGACCAAGTAGCTGACATTCTGACCAATCCATCGGCATCACATGTGTTCGAGAAACACAAGTTTAACCTTGGTGTTCAACCACCTCCTAATGTATGAGGATCTTACGAATGATCCCCTCTCCCCAATTGAATTAATTTTTTTAATCTATTTGTGGAAATGATGTAGGTTTATGGGGTAGATATGATCCAAGGGAAGTGCGTTTTTTATCTCTACAAGTAAAAATCAGGTTATTTGGGTTTATTTCCAATGGGGGAGAATGGAGAAATTCAATGAGTTAAAAGGGGGGATAATGAGAATGGAGAAAACAATTCATATTTATGATGAAATAGTTAGAGCTTAGTTTGGACATATTTAATCATTCCAATACATGATAACCCAATTCATTCATCCCATATTGTTTTCTACATTGATCATTACTCACATAGACTTATTGTGTTGGATGAGTTGTCTCTTACTATTAGGTTTTGATAGTGGTTGATTCTTGATTGAATTTATCTGTAGATTGCAAACAAACCCGAAGGGGGATATTGTTGAAACTAAGGTTTTTCTTTTCTAGAAATGGATTTTGGTTTTTGTTTGTTTTCAATCCACTTTGGGTTGATCAAGGAGTTTTCAAGACAAGTGATCTTACACTATAGGATGACAACAGTGTTAAAGGTGGCCTCATTTTCCAATGTTTTCCAAATTTTTGGGTTAAAAAATTGGATAATAGAGAAAGGTGTTTTTGGAAAAGGAATTTTCATGCAAGATTGAAGGTGGTTTGGAAAGTTTTATGCAAGACATGTTTCCAGATTATCACATCAAAATATAAAAAAGGTAAAAAGTGTGTGTAAGATTTAAAATTTTGTGAAAGAAAAGGTTGCACTGAAGAGACTTACGTACCAAATGTGATGTCAAAAATGGTTTTCTACACACAGAAAGAATCTTGTGCATAGGGTATTTGAGGGATATAAACATGCGGTTATCCCTAATCAAGACTAAAAACTTTTTCCAATGAATATCAGGTGTCTCTATCATGTGAAAGAGTTTCACTAAAAAGACTTGTGTGCAGTAAATATTACATAGAGAATGTTTCTTTATTCTATCAAGACCATTGAATATTATGGCAGGGTTGCATGATAGATAAGGGTTTTGAAAAATACATCTTTCAAGAAAATCCCAAAACTTGTGCATAATGATAGGTTTTTTGCGAAAGTGTTGTGTTGAGATTCTATTAGGTTTTAAATATCCAATTTGTTTGTTTAGTGCTTTCAAGGGAATCAATTATAGACTTCAATGAAATTATTCTAGTGTTAGACAGGGAAAAGGAATTAAATGTAAATATATTGAATAAACCTTCAATTCAATAAACTGAGTAAGACTTCACCCAAGGTAGTGAGCTAGGGGGAGTTGATTGAAGTGTTTTGAGGGACACAGCGAGTTATCCCTAAAATCTTATAAAGGCAGTGTGCCTAGAATTGAGTGACTATGTATGAACTTCTTTATTCCACAACTAGTGAATATTAGTGGATTTAGGTACGACTGACACACTATCGGCATACGCTCCTTAGACTATCCCTTGGTGGTGAACCAAGTGAAATTGATTTTTTATATCTTTGCATGTGATTTTTTGTTGACTGTACATTATTATAAGACATGTTTAATAGGTTCCTACCAATATGGGAACAAGATCCATCACTTTAATAAGAAAAATTTGACAAACTGATTCATCCCTCCTCTCTTAGGGTGTTCTGAGGTCTTACAAATGTCATGAACTTGGTGCAACTACGGGGATATGTCAAAGAATTAAGAAACCTCACCAACTCTCCGTAGAATCTCAAACATATCGATAAACCTCGAGTATAGCTTGTTTCCCTAGACAAACCTCCATAGCTCTCATTGTGGGGATACTCTCAAGAAAATATTTTTACCCTGATCGAACTCAAAAGTCCTATAACATTGATCTGTATAAGATTTTTTCAGCTCTGGGCTATCCTTATACACTTGTGGATCACCTAAACCTTATCTTTCATTGACTGCACTAGCTCAGACCCAATAAGATAAGTATCTATGACCTCAGTCTATAAAGGTTCCATGACGATAGTAGAGTGATAGTTGTTATTATAAGAAAACTCTACCAATGGAAAGTGATCCTCCCAACTCTTTCCAAAGTCCAACACACAATATCTTAGCATATCCTCCAACTACTGGATAGTTCACTTGTTATTCCCATATGTATGGGGGTAAAATGTTGTAATCATCCTCAATTGGGTCCCAAATACTGCCTATAGGCCTCTCCAAAACCATGATGTGAAGTGAGCATCATAGTCAGAGACTATCATTGAGGGTACCCCATTGTAACGACCAGAAATTTTGAATAAATTTTGGTTTCCTAATTTTTGTGTTATTTTATTTTATACTCAACAAAACTATTTCATTCGATGAAATGAGTATAATTAAAATGAGACTGTTGGGTTTCGACTATTATATGACCGTTAGTCAATATGACCATTGGAAACTAAATGTTGCGATTATTTTCTATAAATACAAGTGATCTTGGTTAATTAATACATAAAGGAGATTTGATGGCCTCATCCAGTAGTCTTGGGCCAATCGAATCCCATATGACGGAACTTGGGAAGAAGGTAGCACCAATGGGCTTTGCTCTGGACCAAACCCCAGTTGAACTTCATCGTGTGAAGCTGGAACGGAATCGCCTTTGGGAAAAGTTCAAGTTGATAGAAATCACCACTCGGGTGATGTTGGCTAAGCAGCCCCAGGATTCTATCACCTTAGAACACCTCACACTTAGGTCCTATGCAGGTGTTATAAGAGGATATGTAACAAGACCTTAGCTGCTTCATGTAATCCTTTAATATAAATAAAATTGTCATTTCTTATTATGGTATTATTGATGAATTTTGGAAAAAGGATATTTTAAAATATTTATGTAAACCTTAAATAATTAAAAATGTGTAATGATTTTCAAAAAATGTTCTTCTACAGTTGTGTTCAGTATGAAATTTAGAGTCTAATAAGATCAACTTAAATTTTGGTGAATAGTAAATTATGAATAGTTATTTTACGCTTATGATTAGTAATGTGACCAAATGGATTAATTAACCTCACTTAATAAAGTATTAATATAATTTAGGCACCTTGATTAAGTAATGTGATTCAATAAAATAGGTAAATAACTGTTTCTAAAATTATTGGTTAAGTATTAGTTTTTTCGGGTGAATAGTTTTTTTACTTAAAAATTAAATTAAAAATATTTAGAAAATTATTTTCATAAAATGGAGTTCATTTTTGAAATCAGAGCATTGATATTTAGTTAAGGTGAATTTTTGGGATTTTTCTGAAATAGTTGAATTTTCGGTGAATAGTGAAAATATAGTCATGAGTTTAGGGTGTTTAATAACATCATTAAGGATGTAATAATTATGTAATTACTCTGGTCGACTCATGAATAGTAATATAAAGTATGAGGTGTCCCAAGTGGCCAATACCATGGGAAAATACCATGGTCAAGCCCATGGTTTTTCCAATACCACCGATGAGGTGTCCCTTGGTCATTAATGCTTTGTTCCCTCACTTCTCCTATAAATATCAAGCCTTTACCTCATTCATTTCATTTCCAAATACTACCCAATGAAGTTATAGTCACTTCACCTCCCAAGGAGTCCTACCAAGGTTCCCTCAAGCCTCCCAAGGTCCCAACCTTCAATCTTTCGAAGTTACTCTTCAAGGTAAGGGGTTTCTTATCTCACTTTTAATTCTGTGGGATTTCCATTTTTCGCCACTAATTTATTGCATGTGGTGTATTTTTTACTGAAATTTGATATATATTATCATGATTATATTTATATTAATTTTATTATGTGAATCATTTAGTGGTTATTAACTTCTGTTCATACGATTCGATTGAATACAACGTGGTAAGGGATTTTCATCTCACTTCTTATTCCTGTGAGATTTATGGTATATTTTCCACTATTTCCTTTTGTTTGGTGTATGTACTTCCCATGATTGTAATATTTGTGTAATATACTTTAATTTATGGGTATTTACATATTCTTTATATTATCTTTCTTTCATGAGGTGTACATTTTGAAAGTTACCAAATCGGTAAGGGAATCTTTCACCCTCCTCTTTTAAACCATGATTTCCTTTATGTGTGTCTTCTAGTTTCCATATCTTTTTGTTGAGGGTATGTTCATATATGTTCTAATTACTATACATTTAATTTATAATTTTTTGATACCCTTTCCTATCTCATCAAAAAAAATTCTGAATTTTTATGTGATGTTGTTAGGCTACCGAATTTTTCGTAAAAGGAATCGTGTCTTCTCTTTTCTTTCATGTTTCCTTTTCATGTGGTATGTCATTAAAATTTCCATACCATGTTCTCATATCCATGTTATTATGTATTTATACTGTATTATAAGGTATTTATGAGTGTTTTACTCTTGTAACCTCTCTTATCAATGTTTTCTAAAACCATGTTATATAGCTGTTGGGCTGCAGAAATTTCACCTCAAAAATTCTATCTCTTTCTCTATAGAAATTATCTTGCTTTATTTATGTGAATACCCATACCTATTTAGTTTATTTGGGTGTTAATAAATATATAAATATGATATATTTGATTCTAGAATTGACATACATATAACCCTCACTCCCTTTCCATGGGTTATAAATGACATAATGATCTTATTTTTAAGAACTTTTAAAATGTCACGATCTTGAAATGAAACCCATTTATTTTATTCTCCATGGGTTATTTATGAAATGTTTGATTATGATATATGTGTCTCACATGAAATTAAAGACATATTAAGGGTGCACCCTGATAGTACTCTAATGCATTGGGTAAATATTTAATCTCTAGAGATGACAAGTTTCATGATACCTTCGTGAATAACCTTGGAAATTTTTATGACACCTTGGGGATGGACCTTGGTGATATGTTCATGAATATATAAATGAAATTTTGTAGCCACATATTCAAGTTATATTTCAAGTTCTTTTCATTATGATATTTCTATACTTCCATTTCTCATGTCTTCATGTTTTTATTCAAGTTCTTATTGATATCACAAGTACATTGATTCCCTTGTTTACCCTTACTGGGCCTTATGCTCACCCTTTTCTTTGATGTATGTCTCCAGGATATGGGATGTAGTAATTGTACATAGGATGAACCTATGATTAATCCTTACAAGTGGTTTAGAAGATTTTTTTTTATTTTTTTCATGTATTATGTTCTTGATTTCCAAGACACTAGACTTTAAAGATCCTCTGTTTGTAAAATGTAATGAAAAGCTATGTAATAAAAAGGCGTGATGCCATGGTTGGTATCAAATTAATGTTTAGTTATTTATGGAAATTAGGATATTAAAACTTTAGGAAGAACCCTATATAAAAGTTTAAATATAGGAAAACTTCCTGGTATTTTGGTGAGTATAGATTTAGTGGTTTATCAAACAAATACATCCCTATCTGGATACGAGCAGGTAGAGGAGGCTCTGGAATAGATGTACATAGGGGTAAAACCCGAAAACACTGTTTTGAGCTAGACTCAAACAGGAACTGGTGCACGAAAACGGGCATTGCTGCACTCTTGGTTACGATACTCCTGGGGGATAGGTTTGGTTAATCACAAGCTTTTTATAAATCATTATGAAGGAATTATAGAGAAATATAATTATTTAAGCATGATGTTGTAAGAAATAAAATCCTTTGTAGTTAAAAGATTCGTAAATGAAATAAGTTTCTCACGAGGGATTTATTATTTTAGAAAATGTCCCCATCATCCAGGAATACGTTGACGTATTTCTTGAGGAGTTACTCGGACCTCCCCCAGAAATAGAGGTAGAGTTATCCATTGAACTCATACCTGGATCTCATCCGATATCAAAGACCCCCTATAGGATGGAAAATGTGGAGGTAGAGGAATTAAAGAAACAACTCCAAGATCTTTTAGAGAAGGGGTTTATCCGACCGAGTGTGTCTCCTTGGGGAGCACCAGTTCTCTTTGTGAAGAAGAAGGATGGATCAATGCAGCTATGCATTGATTATAGAGAATTGAATGGTATCACAGTGAAAAACAAATACCCTCTTCCAAGAATTGATGACTTATTTTAATAACTTTGTGGGGCTCAATTATTCTCTAAGATTGATCTTCGTTCTGGTTATCATCAATTGAGGGTGAAGAAAGAAGATATTCCAAAAACTACTTTCCGATCAAGATATGGGCATTATTAGTTTGTTGTTATGACCTTCGGACTGACTAATGCACCTGATATTTTTATGGATCTGATGAATAGAGTCTTTAAGGAATACCTTGATAACTTTTTGGTAGTTTTTATTGATGATATTCTGATATATTCCAAAAGTCACGAGGATCATGAAGATCATCTAAGGGTTATTTTGAAAACTCTGTGGAAGGAGAGGATTTTTGGAAATTTTAGTAAATGTGAATTTTGGTTACAATAAGTTGCTTTATTGGGGCACATTGTTACCAATGAAGGAATCACAGTTGACCCTGCAAAGATAAAATTTGTAGAGGAGTGGCCTCAGCCTACAACAATAACTGAGATTCGAAGTTTCCTTGTATTAGCAGGATATTATAGGAGTTTTGTGAAAAAACTATTCAAGACTTTATAATCCATTAACCAAGTTAACCCAAAAAGGGGACAAGTTCATCTGGAAAAAGGAGTGTAAGGAAAGTTTCCAAGAGCTGAAGAAGAGATTGGTTACTACACCTTTGTTAACTCTTCCCTCAAGTGGAGAGGGATTCGTTATTTTTAGCGATGCATCTCTGAAATGGCTTGGGTGCGTCCTCATGAAAAATGAAAAAGTCATTACTTATGCATCTCAACAGTTGAAGACTCATGAGCATAACTATCCTACGCATGATTTGGAGCTGGCTGCGGTCGTTTTTTCTCTGAAGATATGGAGGCACTATCTTTATGAGGAGAAATGTAATATATACATAGACCATCAAAGTTTGAAGTATATTTTCATACAAAATGAATTGAACATGAGACAAAGGAGATGGTTGGAACTTATCAAAGACTATGATTGTTCAATTCATTATCATCCCAGAAGAGCATACAAAGTTGCTGATGCATTAAGTAGGAAATACCCAGTTGTTCTTTCCGTGATGAGGATTCAAAGAGATCCTTTGATCAATGACCTAGTAAAGATGGACATGGGATTTATAAGGGAAGGGACATCATCAACCCTAACCCAAATGATTTCTCAACCATCATTACTGGAGAAGATCAAGAAATCTCAGAAAGAAGACCCTTTGTTACAGAAGAAGTTTGAGGATGTGAAGGATGGTAGGTTTCTTGAGTTCAATATTGATCAGGAAGGCGTAATAAAATTTCATACAAGGATATGTATTCCATATATTCTGGAAATAAAGAAGTAACTGATGGATGAAGCTCATAGCTCTACTTTCTCTATACATCTTGGAAGCACAAAAATGTATAGGGACCTTTGTGATAATTTTTGGTGAGATAATATGAAAAGGGAGATTGATGAATACACTACAAGGTGTCTAGTATGTCAGCAAGTGAAGGAAGAGCGACAACATCCTAAAGGGGTATTGCAACCACTACCCATACCAGCATGGAAGTGGGACAATATCACTATGGACTTCATCACTGGTATCCCAAGAACTTCCAAAGGAAACAATGCGATATGGGTTATTGTGGACTATCTCACCAAGACTTCCCATTTTATCTCCATTCGGGAAGATTTATTGTAACATCTCCAAATGATAAAGGGTTAAATGACTAAATGATATGACTCATGTCAACAAGGTGCACCTTCCTTTTCGGGAGCCTGTCTGATTAGAACTCCACAGTTAAGCGTGCTTGGCCTGGAGTAGTGATCAGGATGGGTGACCTCCTGGGAAGTTCCCCAGGGTGTGTGCGAGTGAGGACAAAGCACACTGGAAAGGACATGTGTTGGCCTGTGGGGACTGTCATTAGTCAGATGACCCGTTCAGGCATGTGGGTGGACCCTGGGGTGGGCCCCACGTGTCTGCGGGGGCAACTGGGGGTACCTGGTGGGCCAGGACCCGACGGTCATGTTAAGGCGGGGTGGCTGTGCTGTCACCGGGACCCGGTTGTCACATTTGGTATCAAAGGAGGAACCCAGCCTTAAGTGCGTGGTGCACTGCCTGGGTTGAGATGTAGGGGCCACAACGAGGGCGTTGTGCTCTAAAGGGGGGGTGATTGTAACATCTCCAAATGATAAAGGGTTAAATGACTAAATGATATGACTCATGTCAACAAGGTGCACCTTCCTTTTCGGGAGCCTGTCTGATTAGAACTCCACAGTTAAGCGTGCTTGGCCTGGAGTAGTGATCAGGATGGGTGACCTCCTGGGAAGTTCCCCAGGGTGTGTGCGAGTGAGGACAAAGCACACTGGAAAGGACATGTGTTGGCCTGTGGGGACTGTCATTAGTCAGATGACCCGTTCAGGCATGTGGGTGGACCCTGGGGTGGGCCCCACGTGTCTGCGGGGGCAACTGGGGGTACCTGGTGGGCCAGGACCCGACGGTCATGTTAAGATGATCACTGATCCATCTAAGTCGTCGGACCCACGAAGGATCGATAGGTAACTAACCCCCGCAGAAGAACCGTCTGCGGCAACGCGATCCTTGGATCGAGACGGTCGTTTCGGTATACTATACTCAAGGCGCACCTTCTTTTTCGGGAGCCTACGTGGTTAAAACTCCGTAGTTAAGCGTGCTTGGCTTAGAGTAGTGATCAGGATGGGTGACCTCCTGGGAAGTTTCCCAGGGTGGGTGTGAGACGGAAAGGCTGATATCTTTCAGACTGGACGTCCGATTGACGAACCGTCAGCGGCGATGCGATCCTTGGATTGAGACGGTCGTTTCGGTTTATCGCACTCAAGGTTTCGGATTACTTTGAGTTCGGCCGGGTTGGTTCGTTCACGAAACCAACCGGGCCTTCGGGGCGGAAACGCTCATATTTTGAGCTACGGACGTTCGATCGACGTGCCGTCAGCTTTGTTGTGTTCCTCTTAGTGAGACGGATCTTTTGACATACTCCGCCCGAGGTTTGGACGCAGGTGGAGTACGGTCGGGTTGGTTTTGCCTTAAAAACCAACCGGGCCCCGGGGACGAAAATGCCAATAACTCTCAGACCGGGCGTCCGATCGACGCGCCGTCTGTTGCGTTGAGTTCCTGTTGACGATACGGAACTTTTGGATACATCAACTCTGGTCTTTGTGACAGTTGATGTATCAGCCTCTCGGCTCGTGGAGCGGACCCTCCGAACGAGCTTGCTGTGTGCGGGAACCCTAGTGCTGGCTGCGACTGTTACTGTGACTACTACTGCTACTACTGCTACTGTGACTGCGACGACGACAGTACAGAGATCCTGTGTGGATTCGACGACGATGACTACAGCACTCAGCGATCCTACGTGGATCAGTGCTACAGGTCCTGTGTGGGCCCGATCCTGTGTGGATTCGACGACGACGACTACAGTACTCAGCGATCCTACGTGGATCAGTGCTACAGGTCCTGTGTGGGCCCGATCCTGTGTGGGTCTGATCCTGTGTGGGTCTTTGCGCTCAGCGGTCCTGTGTGAACCAGCGCCTACAGGTCCTGTGTGGGCCCGATCCTGTGTGGGTCTTTTGCGGGGGTTAGTTACCTATCGATCCTTCGTGGGTCCGACGACTTAGATGGATCAGTGATCATCTTTATCGTCCCTGAAGAAGTATACCTGTGTGAGCTGAATCCTGTTACTTTCCTTTGTGGAATACGTATACTTTCCTGCGTGGACTGAGTTATACTTGGGCTCGGAGGTTGGAGCGTATTTGAATTGATGACTTAGGTATATGTATGGGCATATACCTAAGCAGTGTTGGTTGTTACTTCGTGATTGTACTTTGCTTCGTGGTTTATCCTTTGAGGATTTTGAGAGACCTTCAGGGGTCTCGGGGACCCTACTGAGTAGCTTATACTCACCCCTGCACGGGCTTCGCCCGCACTACGTTGTGTTGGTTGCAGACGACGGACAGCGTTGACCTTAGCTGAGGTTTGCGGAGCGGGACGGTACCCGGAGGTGGACCACTGGGCGGGACGAGCACGGAGCGGACGGTGGGACCCGTGGAGCAGAGGAGCTATCTGTACCCACCCTTCAGGTGGGATTTTCCAGTGGACAGCACGGAGTAGCGGCCTTTACTTTTCAGTTGCTGTTTTTCCCTTTTCGAGTTGTACTTTACTTTCAGTTTGGGTTTGTATTCTGGCCCATTTACTTTTCCGCACATCAGTTGTACTCTGCTTGCTTAGTGTTTACTTTCCGCTTGTTTACTCTGTGGTGTGTGTTTACTTTTCAAAGGCAATGCCTTCCCAATTTGCTGGGATCTACGCCTTGGTGCTAGTCGCCAGCCCCTGGCCTATGGAAGGCGGGCTTGGGGTAGTCACGGCACGGACCCCGAGGGCGGGTCGTGACAAATTGGTATCAGAGTTTTCTGAGTGCTGTAGTCGTCGTCGTCGAATCCACACAGGATCTCTGTACTGTCGTCGTCAAATCCACACAGGATCTCTGTACTGTCGTCGGCGCAGTCACAGTAGCAGTCGTAGCAGTAGAACAGTCGCAGCCAGCACCTACAGGTTCTGTGTGAGCCCGATCCTGTGTGGGTCTTCTGCGGGGGTTAGTTACCTATCGATCCTTCGTGGGTCCGACGACTTAGATGGATCAGTGATCATCTTTATCGTCCTTGATGAAGTATACCTGTGTGAGCTGAATCCTGTTACTTTCCTTTGTGGAATACGTATACTTTCCTGCGTGGACTGAGTTATACTTGGCTCATAACTTGAGCCTCGGACCTCCGAATGACGAACCGTCTGCGGCAACGCGATCCTTGGATCGAGACGATCATTTCGGTATATCGCACTCAAGGTTTCGGGTTACTTTGAGTTCGGCCGGGTTGGTTCATTCACGAAACCAACCGGGCCTTCGGAGCGAAAACGCTCATATCTTGAGCTACGGACGTCCGATTGACGTGCCGTCAGTCGCGTAGTGTTCCTCTTAGTGAGACGGATCTTTTGGCATACTCCGCCCGAGGTTTGGACGCAGGTGGAGTACGGTCGGGTTGGTTTTGCCTTAAAAACCAACCGGGCCCCGGAGACGAAAATGCCATTATCTCTCAGACCGGGCGTCCGATCGACGCGCCGTCTGTTGCGTTGAGTTCCTTTTGACGATACGGAACTTTTGGATACATCAACTTCGGTCTTCGTGACAGTTGATGTATCAGCCTCTCGGCTCGTGGAGCGGATCCTCCGTACGAGCTTGCTGTGTGCGGGAACCCTAGTGCTGGCTGCGACTGTTCTACTGCTACGACTGCTACTGTGACTGCGACGATGACAGTACAGAGATCCTGTGTGGATTTGGCGACGACAGTACAGAGATCCTGTGTGGATTTGACGACGACGACTACAGCACTCAGCGATCCTACGTGGATCAGTGCTACAGGTTCTGTGTGAGCCCGATCCTGTGTGGGTCCTTGCGCTCAGCGGTTCTGTGTGAGCCAGCGCCTACAGGTTCTGTGTGAGCCCGATCCTGTGTGGGTCTTCTGCGGGGGTTAGTTACCTATCGATCCTTCGTGGGTCCGACGACTTAGATGGATCAGTGATCATCTTTATCGTCCTTGAAGAAGTATACCTGTGTGAGCTGAATCCTGTTACTTTCCTTTGTGGAATACGTATACTTTCCTGCGTGGACTGAGTTATACTTGGGCTCGGAGGTTGGAGCGTATTTGAATTGATGACTTAGGTATATGTATGGGCATATACCTAAGCAGTGTTGGTTGTTACTTCGTGATTGTACTTTGCTTCGTGGTTTATCCTTTGTGGATTTTGAGAGACCTTCAGGGGTCTCGGGGACCCTACTGAGTAGCTTATACTCACCCCTGCACGGGCTTCGCCCGCACTACGTTGTGTTGGTTGCAGACGACGGACAGCGTTGACCTTAGCTGAGGTTTGCGGAGCGGGACGGTACCCGGAGGTGGACCACTGGGCGGGACGAGCACGGAGCGGACGGTGGGACCCGTGGAGCAGAGGAGCTATCTGTACCCACCCTTCAGGTGGGATTTTCCAGTGGACAGCACGGAGTAGCGGCCTTTACTTTTCAGTTGCTGTTTTTCCCTTTTCGAGTTGTACTTTACTTTCAGTTTGGGTTTGTATTCTGGCCCATTTACTTTTCCGCACTTCAGTTGTACTCTGCTTGCTTAGTGTTTACTTTCCGCTTGTTTACTCTGTGGTGTGTGTTTACTTTTCAAAGGCAATGCCTTCCCAATTTGCTGGGATCTACGCCTTGGTGCTAGTCGCCAGCCCCTGGCCTATGGAAGGCGGGCTTGGGGTAGTCACGGCACGGACCCCGAGGGCGGGTCGTGACAAATTGGTATCAGAGGAAAATTTTTTTTCTTAATTTTCTTTAGAATTTTACAAGAGCACGGTTTCAGACGGCACCTGATTCCGAGGCCCGGAGTGCCCGGAATTAATTTCCGAAGTTTGGCTCGGGTACGTTCAGTGAACGAACGAGCGGGAATTCCTAACTTTTGATCCGGTGCTCGGAATTGAAATCCGAGGGCACCGATGAACTCGCAGTGCCGATTTTCGCTTAAAGAGACCCTTTCGGGAGTTGCGTATGTTGCGGGTTGAAAGTTAGTTTTGGGGATTAAAAGATAAGTAAAATAAAATTGTGTGTGAATTTTATTTTATTCTAGGTGGTTAGACTCTCTCATGGGAAGTTGTTGGTGGGGCCCGCAACCACCCAACTTCCCATGTGTGGTTATGAGGGAGGTGGGGCCCACACGAACCCCCCACCTTTTCAAATTCCCTAACCCCTCTAAACCCCCTCTTTAGTTTGTGACTCTCCCCTACATTAAAACTTGCCAACTTATCTTTCCATTTAATTTCTTGACAACTCAAGATTTTAATTAATGTAATAAATTCAACTTTTGAATTTTTGAAAGGTGGGCAAAGTGAAAATAAAATAAGGGTAGCTTATTTTATTTTGGGGGTTGCTGTGTTGTGTGGAGATTTGAGAGAGGAAGAGTTCTACACTTTGAAGAACTTCTTTTTCCTCCTTGAAGAACGCGAAGAACCTTCGAACATCGACGAAGAACGCCACGTACTCGGGAATCGTCTTTCGCGACGCCATACCCGCGACACCGACGACGTCTTCTTCCGCGTCATCTTTTCCCGCGACGAAATCGTCGTCAAAGAACTTCGAATCCTCGCTTCACGACATCGACGTCCTTCTTCCGTGACGCCGACCACCGCGACGCGTCTTCCGCGGGTCGTTGACGATCTTCGTTCTTGAAACCAGAGGTAGGGGATGATCTTTATTGATTATTTTTATTCCTTTCTTGAATCGTGGATTTTAGCATGACTTAACGTGTGACTTATTTTATTTAAGTTCCGTTTTTATTTCTTTAACGTGAGGGGGACCGGACCGCACGAACACGGCCGAATCCCCCTCCATCGTTCATGTTGTTCATGCTGGAGGAAACAAGTAACGTGGTGCCGTCGCACCACGCGGATGAACGTTCAGATATTTTCCGCAACGCCGTCGCGCTTCGCCGAGGAGAGATTTCAAGAACGCGACGCCGTCGCGCCGCGTTGGGAGGATTCTTGGCACGGAGAAAGGGGCGCGGTGCCGTCGCACCGCGCCGGACGACGAACACCGCGGCCGGTTCCGGGCCGCGGTGAGACGAGGAGACCGCGGCCAGTTCCGGGCCGCGGCGGAAGGAAAGACCGGCGGCCGTGCCGCCGGCGTCGGAAATCAAGGGCGGGACCGGAATTTCCCGGTCCCGTTAGTAAAAACCGGCCGGCCAGCGGGCCGGCCGGATATCATAAAAACCGGGGGTTTAAACCCCCGGCCGGCTCTTCAAACCCCCCTCTTAAAGAGGGGGGCGGTTCATTTAAAGAGGGGGGGGCAACAGCCCCCCGGTTTTATCAAGCCGGCCCCCATTTGCGGGGGCCGTTTTTGTCAAAGGCACGGCCTTGAGCCGTGCCGCTTGAAGAAAAACGCGGGGCTATGCCCCGCGTGCCAATCACGTGCGGCGCCCAGCGCCGCCGCCGCGGCCCGCCGCCGCCGCCGCCGCGGCCCGCCGCCGCCGCCACGCGGTCCGCCAGCCGCCGCCGCCACGCGGCCCGCCGCCGCCGCCACGCGGCCAGCCGCCGCCGCCGCCACGCGGCCAGCCGCCGCCGCCGTCCGCCGCCGTCCGCCGCCGCCGTCCGCCGCCACCGGCCGCCGCGCCGTCCAGAGGGGGGGGGGGGGTCGGGCCGGGTCGGCCCGGACCCGGACCCCCCGTTTCGGACCAGATTAGGTTTTTGGCTCATAACTTGAGCCTCGGACCTCCGAATGACGAACCGTCTGCGGCAACGCGATCCTTGGATCGAGACGATCATTTCGGTATATCGCACTCAAGGTTTCGGGTTACTTTGAGTTCGGCCGGGTTGGTTCATTCACGAAACCAACCGGGCCTTCGGAGCGAAAACGCTCATATCTTGAGCTACGGACGTCCGATTGACGTGCCGTCAGTCGCGTAGTGTTCCTCTTAGTGAGACGGATCTTTTGGCATACTCCGCCCGAGGTTTGGACGCAGGTGGAGTACGGTCGGGTTGGTTTTGCCTTAAAAACCAACCGGGCCCCGGAGACGAAAATGCCATTATCTCTCAGACCGGGCGTCCGATCGACGCGCCGTCTGTTGCGTTGAGTTCCTTTTGACGATACGGAACTTTTGGATACATCAACTTCGGTCTTCGTGACAGTTGATGTATCAGCCTCTCGGCTCGTGGAGCGGATCCTCCGTACGAGCTTGCTGTGTGCGGGAACCCTAGTGCTGGCTGCGACTGTTCTACTGCTACGACTGCTACTGTGACTGCGACGATGACAGTACAGAGATCCTGTGTGGATTTGGCGACGACAGTACAGAGATCCTGTGTGGATTTGACGACGACGACTACAGCACTCAGCGATCCTACGTGGATCAGTGCTACAGGTTCTGTGTGAGCCCGATCCTGTGTGGGTCCTTGCGCTCAGCGGTTCTGTGTGAGCCAGCGCCTACAGGTTCTGTGTGAGCCCGATCCTGTGTGGGTCTTCTGCGGGGGTTAGTTACCTATCGATCCTTCGTGGGTCCGACGACTTAGATGGATCAGTGATCATCTTTATCGTCCTTGAAGAAGTATACCTGTGTGAGCTGAATCCTGTTACTTTCCTTTGTGGAATACGTATACTTTCCTGCGTGGACTGAGTTATACTTGGGCTCGGAGGTTGGAGCGTATTTGAATTGATGACTTAGGTATATGTATGGGCATATACCTAAGCAGTGTTGGTTGTTACTTCGTGATTGTACTTTGCTTCGTGGTTTATCCTTTGTGGATTTTGAGAGACCTTCAGGGGTCTCGGGGACCCTACTGAGTAGCTTATACTCACCCCTGCACGGGCTTCGCCCGCACTACGTTGTGTTGGTTGCAGACGACGGACAGCGTTGACCTTAGCTGAGGTTTGCGGAGCGGGACGGTACCCGGAGGTGGACCACTGGGCGGGACGAGCACGGAGCGGACGGTGGGACCCGTGGAGCAGAGGAGCTATCTGTACCCACCCTTCAGGTGGGATTTTCCAGTGGACAGCACGGAGTAGCGGCCTTTACTTTTCAGTTGCTGTTTTTCCCTTTTCGAGTTGTACTTTACTTTCAGTTTGGGTTTGTATTCTGGCCCATTTACTTTTCCGCACTTCAGTTGTACTCTGCTTGCTTAGTGTTTACTTTCCGCTTGTTTACTCTGTGGTGTGTGTTTACTTTTCAAAGGCAATGCCTTCCCAATTTGCTGGGATCTACGCCTTGGTGCTAGTCGCCAGCCCCTGGCCTATGGAAGGCGGGCTTGGGGTAGTCACGGCACGGACCCCGAGGGCGGGTCGTGACAAATTGGTATCAGAGGAGTTCGGTTCTACCGCGAACTCTGATCTTTTCTATGTGAAGCAATAATGTTTAGCGTATTGAGTGTGGTTATCAGTCCAGGGAGTCCAGTGTTGGTGCGGCGGCCGACGTATCCATACACCAGGACCCTGACTTCTGATTTCCGACTTAATGCACGGAAACATTGATTGCGTGTGTGTTTCAAAGTTTTCTTTGTGATTACTTGTGTCAGCTCACCGGGTATACTGTTCTGACTATGGCACTCTTGATCTCCTTTTCAGGATGGCCCCACGACGACAGCCAGCTAGGGTTCCGATGGTCGAGCGAGACGACAGCCCACCGAGCGACGAGGCCTCGGTGCAGGGCCCTTTTCCAGTAGTGGCACCGGCGGTAGCTTTACCCGCCGAGCCCCCGATGCTTCCAGCAGCAGCCGCTGACGATGCACGTCGCCTCAGCGCACTGCATGAGTTTCAGCGACAGCGACCGCCCAGGTTTCGCGGGGAGGCGGATCCCCAGGCAGCAGAGGACTGGCTGGAGGCAGTGGTTCGAGTGTTTAGGCTAGTGAGGACACCAGCAGACCTCATGGTGATCCTCGCTGCGAGCCTACTACACGCAGCAGCAGGACGATGGTGGAGCCTGATGCTCCAGGTGCACGATGAGGCATCTCTACTCTGGACGGACTTCGAGAGCCTCTTCCGCTCTGAGTTCGTCCCGGCCACCCTTCGAGCGGTGCGTATCCAGGAGCTTCTACAGCTGCGGCAGGGCAGCATGACGGTCGCCCAGTACTCGGCGAGATTTACCGATCTCTCGCGCTACTCGACCGACATGGTACGGGACCCATTCTTCCGGGCCCGGACCTTCGAGCAGGGTTTGAGACACGAGATCAGGGCATCGCTGATCTCCCTCAGCATACCGACTCAGACAGGAGTACTGGAGCGGGCCCTTCTGATCGAGAGCTTCCTTACTGAGTCTACACCAGCACAGAGACCCACCGCAGGGCGGCACGTGGCTGAGTCATCTGCAGCAGGTAGTCGGCGAATGACTGAGGGGTCCAGACAGACCAGACCTCAGGGCACTGGCTCAGCAGTGCAGGGCACACAACGCGGGGCTAGTCTTTCGAGTGGAAGACAGTGCTATGCATGCGGCGGGCGAGGCCACATGGCTCGTGACTGCCCGACCCGCCATGCGGAGGAGCAGCAGACGGTTGAGGAACCACCTAGGCAGAGGCAGAGGTTCGACCGTGGCGGTCCGCAGGGAGGAGGCGGACGAGGCAGGGGAGCTGGACGAGCAGCTGGTGGTGGCCGACGCTTTGAGGCTCTACCACCACCACCACCAGGAGGTCCACCCCGACCGCAGGGGAGAGCTCAGCTTCAGGCAGCCGAGGCCTTCAATCATGGAGCTCTGGGAGCCGATGGACAGGAGCAGAACTAGTGGATACATCCTTTGTATTTCTAGTTCCTTGTTGCTTTTGTGTAGCGTCTTGTATTACGAACTGCAATAATAAAAGACGCATACCTTGTGATGTTTTCGTTCCTGTCCTCTATCATAATGTTACTAAGAGGTTCCAGTTTTGGCTGTTGACTTGACCCTCACTTGTGAGACATCTACTGGAGGAGACCCAGTTACCACACACTGATGCCGACAGTGTGACACAACCCTTAGAGGCGAGAGTAACGGTTGAATCTCTTAGTAGTAGCGTCGAGGCCTTACGACGTCATCCTTAGTATGGATTAGTATCATCCATGTTAGGATTGACTGTTTTAGGCAAAGAATGTGGTTCATCCAGGGGATGAGACTAGATTTCTCTTTTCGGCAAAAGAGAAATCTTGCAGCTCTAGTGGGACCTGAGATGGTCCAGGTCATCCAGGGGCGGATGAGTACAGCTCAGAGCCAGCAGAAGCCTTATGCTGACAGGAGGCGGAGGCCACTGGAGTTCGAGGATGGCGACCACGTCTTCTTGCGGGTCTCACCTCGACGTGGTATTCGGAGATTTGGCCAAGGCGGCAAGTTATCTCCGTGCTTCAACGGACCCTTCCAGGTTCTCAGCAGGATTGGCGAGGTGGCTTATCGCCTGGCTCTATCACCTCAGTTGCACCGGGTGCACGACGTCTTCCACATATCCCAGCTGAGGAGATACGTGCACGACCCGACGCACATCATTGACCATGGGGAGCTTGACGTTGACGATGGGGCGACTTTTACGGAGGTCCCGGTGGAGATAGAGGATCGACAGGAGCGGGTCCTGCGTGGGCGATCGATTCCTCTTGTGCGCATCAGAGGGCGGCACGGGAATCTCCAGGAGAGCACATGGGAGCGGGAGGCTCAGATGCGTGCTCAGTACTCTCTTTTGGTTTCCCCTAGTTTTTGATGTAGCTTTAAGGGGACGTAAAGCCCTGAGGTGGGAGTAATGTAAAGACCCGTAAAATTCAAGGAAAATTTTTTTTCTTAATTTTCTTTAGAATTTTACAAGAGCACGGTTTCAGACGGCACCTGATTCCGAGGCCCGGAGTGCCCGGAATTAATTTCCGAAGTTTGGCTCGGGTACGTTCAGTGAACGAACGAGCGGGAATTCCTAACTTTTGATCCGGTGCTCGGAATTGAAATCCGAGGGCACCGATGAACTCGCAGTGCCGATTTTCGCTTAAAGAGACCCTTTCGGGAGTTGCGTATGTTGCGGGTTGAAAGTTAGTTTTGGGGATTAAAAGATAAGTAAAATAAAATTGTGTGTGAATTTTATTTTATTCTAGGTGGTTAGACTCTCTCATGGGAAGTTGTTGGTGGGGCCCGCAACCACCCAACTTCCCATGTGTGGTTATGAGGGAGGTGGGGCCCACACGAACCCCCCACCTTTTCAAATTCCCTAACCCCTCTAAACCCCCTCTTTAGTTTGTGACTCTCCCCTACATTAAAACTTGCCAACTTATCTTTCCATTTAATTTCTTGACAACTCAAGATTTTAATTAATGTAATAAATTCAACTTTTGAATTTTTGAAAGGTGGGCAAAGTGAAAATAAAATAAGGGTAGCTTATTTTATTTTGGGGGTTGCTGTGTTGTGTGGAGATTTGAGAGAGGAAGAGTTCTACACTTTGAAGAACTTCTTTTTCCTCCTTGAAGAACGCGAAGAACCTTCGAACATCGACGAAGAACGCCACGTACTCGGGAATCGTCTTTCGCGACGCCATACCCGCGACACCGACGACGTCTTCTTCCGCGTCATCTTTTCCCGCGACGAAATCGTCGTCAAAGAACTTCGAATCCTCGCTTCACGACATCGACGTCCTTCTTCCGTGACGCCGACCACCGCGACGCGTCTTCCGCGGGTCGTTGACGATCTTCGTTCTTGAAACCAGAGGTAGGGGATGATCTTTATTGATTATTTTTATTCCTTTCTTGAATCGTGGATTTTAGCATGACTTAACGTGTGACTTATTTTATTTAAGTTCCGTTTTTATTTCTTTAACGTGAGGGGGACCGGACCGCACGAACACGGCCGAATCCCCCTCCATCGTTCATGTTGTTCATGCTGGAGGAAACAAGTAACGTGGTGCCGTCGCACCACGCGGATGAACGTTCAGATATTTTCCGCAACGCCGTCGCGCTTCGCCGAGGAGAGATTTCAAGAACGCGACGCCGTCGCGCCGCGTTGGGAGGATTCTTGGCACGGAGAAAGGGGCGCGGTGCCGTCGCACCGCGCCGGACGACGAACACCGCGGCCGGTTCCGGGCCGCGGTGAGACGAGGAGACCGCGGCCAGTTCCGGGCCGCGGCGGAAGGAAAGACCGGCGGCCGTGCCGCCGGCGTCGGAAATCAAGGGCGGGACCGGAATTTCCCGGTCCCGTTAGTAAAAACCGGCCGGCCAGCGGGCCGGCCGGATATCATAAAAACCGGGGGTTTAAACCCCCGGCCGGCTCTTCAAACCCCCCTCTTAAAGAGGGGGGCGGTTCATTTAAAGAGGGGGGGGCAACAGCCCCCCGGTTTTATCAAGCCGGCCCCCATTTGCGGGGGCCGTTTTTGTCAAAGGCACGGCCTTGAGCCGTGCCGCTTGAAGAAAAACGCGGGGCTATGCCCCGCGTGCCAATCACGTGCGGCGCCCAGCGCCGCCGCCGCGGCCCGCCGCCGCCGCCGCCGCGGCCCGCCGCCGCCGCCACGCGGTCCGCCAGCCGCCGCCGCCACGCGGCCCGCCGCCGCCGCCACGCGGCCAGCCGCCGCCGCCGCCACGCGGCCAGCCGCCGCCGCCGTCCGCCGCCGTCCGCCGCCGCCGTCCGCCGCCACCGGCCGCCGCGCCGTCCAGAGGGGGGGGGGGGGTCGGGCCGGGTCGGCCCGGACCCGGACCCCCCGTTTCGGACCAGATTAGGTTTTTGGCTCATAACTTGAGCCTCGGACCTCCGAATGACGAACCGTCTGCGGCAACGCGATCCTTGGATCGAGACGATCATTTCGGTATATCGCACTCAAGGTTTCGGGTTACTTTGAGTTCGGCCGGGTTGGTTCATTCACGAAACCAACCGGGCCTTCGGAGCGAAAACGCTCATATCTTGAGCTACGGACGTCCGATTGACGTGCCGTCAGTCGCGTAGTGTTCCTCTTAGTGAGACGGATCTTTTGGCATACTCCGCCCGAGGTTTGGACGCAGGTGGAGTACGGTCGGGTTGGTTTTGCCTTAAAAACCAACCGGGCCCCGGAGACGAAAATGCCATTATCTCTCAGACCGGGCGTCCGATCGACGCGCCGTCTGTTGCGTTGAGTTCCTTTTGACGATACGGAACTTTTGGATACATCAACTTCGGTCTTCGTGACAGTTGATGTATCAGCCTCTCGGCTCGTGGAGCGGATCCTCCGTACGAGCTTGCTGTGTGCGGGAACCCTAGTGCTGGCTGCGACTGTTCTACTGCTACGACTGCTACTGTGACTGCGACGATGACAGTACAGAGATCCTGTGTGGATTTGGCGACGACAGTACAGAGATCCTGTGTGGATTTGACGACGACGACTACAGCACTCAGCGATCCTACGTGGATCAGTGCTACAGGTTCTGTGTGAGCCCGATCCTGTGTGGGTCCTTGCGCTCAGCGGTTCTGTGTGAGCCAGCGCCTACAGGTTCTGTGTGAGCCCGATCCTGTGTGGGTCTTCTGCGGGGGTTAGTTACCTATCGATCCTTCGTGGGTCCGACGACTTAGATGGATCAGTGATCATCTTTATCGTCCTTGAAGAAGTATACCTGTGTGAGCTGAATCCTGTTACTTTCCTTTGTGGAATACGTATACTTTCCTGCGTGGACTGAGTTATACTTGGGCTCGGAGGTTGGAGCGTATTTGAATTGATGACTTAGGTATATGTATGGGCATATACCTAAGCAGTGTTGGTTGTTACTTCGTGATTGTACTTTGCTTCGTGGTTTATCCTTTGTGGATTTTGAGAGACCTTCAGGGGTCTCGGGGACCCTACTGAGTAGCTTATACTCACCCCTGCACGGGCTTCGCCCGCACTACGTTGTGTTGGTTGCAGACGACGGACAGCGTTGACCTTAGCTGAGGTTTGCGGAGCGGGACGGTACCCGGAGGTGGACCACTGGGCGGGACGAGCACGGAGCGGACGGTGGGACCCGTGGAGCAGAGGAGCTATCTGTACCCACCCTTCAGGTGGGATTTTCCAGTGGACAGCACGGAGTAGCGGCCTTTACTTTTCAGTTGCTGTTTTTCCCTTTTCGAGTTGTACTTTACTTTCAGTTTGGGTTTGTATTCTGGCCCATTTACTTTTCCGCACTTCAGTTGTACTCTGCTTGCTTAGTGTTTACTTTCCGCTTGTTTACTCTGTGGTGTGTGTTTACTTTTCAAAGGCAATGCCTTCCCAATTTGCTGGGATCTACGCCTTGGTGCTAGTCGCCAGCCCCTGGCCTATGGAAGGCGGGCTTGGGGTAGTCACGGCACGGACCCCGAGGGCGGGTCGTGACATTTATCTCTTGATCAAATTGCCAGGATTTATGTGAAGGAAGTAGTAAGGCTGCATGGAGTTCCACTTTCCATCATATCTGATTATGATCTGAGGTTCACATCAAAATTCTGGAGAAGTCTTCAACATGCTCTAAGAACTGAATTGAATTTTAGTATGTCCTATCACCCCCAAAATGATGGCCAATATGAAAGGACTATTCAAACACTTGAGGACATGCTGAGAACATGCTCAATGGAATTTAAAGGTGGATGGGATCAACATCTCCCTTTAGTTGAGTTCTCTTATAATAATAGCTTCCACTTGAGCATTCAAATGGCACCCTATGAAGCTCTATATGGTAAGCGATGTAGAACTACTACTTGTTGGGATGAAGCTGGTGAGAGAAATATTCTAGGGTCTGATCTTGTGTAAGAGATGATAGAAAAAGCCCATGTCATCCAACAACACATTAAGGCTGCTCAGAGTCGGCAAAAGAGCTACGCTGAAAATCGTCGAAGGGACTTGGAGTTTGATATTGGTGACAAGGTATTTCTTAGAATATCACCATGGAAGTCCAGCCCTAGGTACATTGGCCCCTATGAAATCCTTGATCGCGTAGGAGCAGTGTTCTATCGGCTTGCACTCCCTCTAAATCTAGAATAAGTTCATGATGTTTTCCACATATCCCTCTTGAGGAAGTACATACCTGACCCTTCACATGTACTAAACCCAGAGGTGGTACAACTAGAACATGACCTCTATTATGAGGAGAAACCGGTGGAGATCATGGATCATAGAGACAAGGTTCTATGTAACAAGACTACCCACCTTGTTAAGGTGTTGTGGAGGAACCACAAATATGAAGAAGCCACGTAGGAACTAGAGAAGTCTATGAGGCAGAAGTACCCACACCTTTTCTCTTCTTAGGGTACGAGTTAAAATTTCGGGGATGAAATTTCTTAAGGGGGGAAGAATGTAATGACCCGAAATTTTGAATAAATTTCTGTTTCTTAATTTTTTGTGTTATTTTATTTTATACTCAAAAAACTATTTCATTTGATGAAATTAGTATAATTAAAATGAGACTGTTGGGTTTCGACTATTATATGACCGTTGGTCAATATGACCATTGGAAAGTAAATGTTGTGATTATTTTCTATAAATACAAGTGATCTTGGTTAATTAATATAGAAAGGAGATTTGATGGCCTCATACAGTAGTCTCGGGTTAATAGAAGACCATCTGATGGAACTTAGGAAGGAGGTATCATCGCTGGGCTTTGCTCTGGACCAAACCCAAGCTGAACTTCATCATGTGAAGCTAGAATGGAATCGCCTTCGGGAGAAGTTCAAGCTGACAGAAATCACCACTCGGGCAATGTTGGTCGATCAGCCCCAAGATTCTATCACCTTAGCACACCTTAAACTTAGGTCATATGTAGGTGTTATAAGGGGCTATGTAACAAGACCTTAGCTGCTTTATGTAATCCTTTAATATAAATAAAATTGTCACTTCTTCTTATGGTATTATTGATGAATTTTGGAAAAGGTATATTTTAAAATATTTATGTAAACCTTAAATAATTAAAAAAGTGTAATGATTTTCAAAAAATGGTCTTATAAAGTTGTGTTTAGTATGAAATTTAGAGTCTAATAAGATCAACTTAAATTTTGGTGAATAGTAAATTATGAATAGTGATTTTACGCTTATGATTAGTAATGTGACCAAATGTATTAAGTAACCTCACTTAAGAAAGTATTAATATAATGTAGGAACCCTGATTAAGTAATGTGATTCAATAAAATAGGTAAATAATTGTTCCAGAAATTATTGGTTAAGTATTAGTTTTTTCAGGTGAATAGTGTTTTTAATTTAAAAAATAAATTAAAAATATTTAGAAAATTATTTTCATAAAATGGAGTTCATTTTTGAAATCAAAGTATCGATATTTGGTTAAGGTGAATTTTTTGGATTTTTCTAAAATAGTTGAATTTTCAGTGAATAGTGAAAATACAGTTTTGAGTTTCGGGTGTTTAATAACATCATTAAGGATGTAATAATTATGTAATCATTCTAGTCGACTCATGAATAGTAATATAAGGTATGAGGTGTCCCAAGTGGCCAATACCATGGGAAAATACCATGGTCAAGGCCATGGTTTTTTCAATACCACCGATGAGGTGTCCCAAGTGGCCAATACCATGGGCAAATACCAAGGGCAAGCTCATGGTTTTGCCAATACCACTGATGAGGTGTCTCTTGGCCATTAATGCTTTGTTCCCTCACTTATCCTATAAATACCAAGAATTTCCCTCATTCATTTCATTTCCAAATCCTCCCCAACTAAGTTCTGGTCTCTTTACCTTCCAAGGAGTCCTCCCAAGGTGCCCTCAAGCCTCCCAAGGTCCTGACCTTCAAGCTTTTGAAGTTACTCTTCAAGGTAAGGGGTTTCTTATCTCACTTTTAATTCTATGGTATTTCCATTTTTCACTACTAATTTATTGCATGTGGTGTATTTTTTACTTCCATTTGATATATATTATCATGATTCTATTTATATTCATTTTATTTTGTGAATCATTTGGTGGTTATTAATTTTTTGTCATACGATTCGATTGAATACAATGTGGTAAGGGGTTTTCATCTCACTTCTTATTCCTGTGAGATTCATGGTATATTTGCCACTATTTCTTTTTGTGTGGTGTATGTACTTCCCATTATTGTACTCTTTGTGTAATATACTCTAATTTATGGGTATTTACATATTATTTATATGATCCTTCTTTCATAGGGTGTACGTTTCGAAAGTTACCAGATTAGTAAGGAAATATTTCACCCTCATCTTTTAAGCCATGACTTTCTTTATGTGTGTACTCTAGTTTCCATCTCTTTTTGTTGAGTTTATGTTCATATATGTTCTAATTACTTTCCATTTCATGTCTAATTGTTGGGAGACCCTTTCCACTCTCATCAATTTGTTTTCTGCATTTTTATGTGACCCCGATAGGCTGCTGAATTTTTCGTAAAAGGAATCACATCTTCTCTTTTCTTTCATGTTTCCTTTGCTTGAGGTATGTCATTAAAATTTACATACCATGTTCTTATATCCATGTTATTCTGTATTTATACTATATTATAAGTTATTTATGAGTTGTTTACTCTTTTACCCTCTCTTTTTAATGTTTTCTAAAACCATGTTATATAGTCATTGTGCTGCATAAATTTCACCTCAAAATTTCTATCTCTTTCTCTCTATAAATTCTCTTGTTTTATTTATGTGAATACCTAGACCTATTTCATTTCTTTGGGTGTTCATAAATATATAAATATGATATATTTGATTCTGTAATTGACATAAATATAACCCTCACTCCCTTTCTATGGGTTATAAATGACATAATGATCTTATTTTTAAGAACTTTTAAAACGTCGCGATCTTGAAATGAAACCCGTTTATTTTATTCTTAATGGGTTATTTATGAAATGTTTGATTATGATCTATGTGGATCACATGAAAGTAAATACATATTAAGGGTGCACCCTGATATCACTCCAATGCATTGGGTAAATATTTAATCTCTAGAGATGACAAGTTTCATGATACCTTAGGGAATAACCTTGGTAATTTTTATGACACCTTGGGGATGGACCTTGGTGATATGTTCATGAATGTCTAAATGAAATGTTGTAGCCACATATTCAAGTTATGTTTCAAGTTTTTTTAATTATGATATGTCTATACTTCCATTGCTCATGTCTTCATGTTTTTATTCAAGTTCTTATTGATATCACAAGTACATTGATTCCCTTGTTTACCCTTACTGGGCCTTCTGCTCACCCTTTTCTTTGATGTATGTCTCCAGGATATGAGATGCAGTAATTGTACATAGGATGAACCTATGATGAAGCCTTATAAGTGGTTTAGGAGAATTTTTATGTTGTTTTCAGGTATTATGTTCCTTATTTCCAAGACACTAGACTTTAAAGATCCTCTGTTTGTAAAATGTAATGAAAAGATATGTAATAAAATGGCTGGATGCCATACCCATAATGTTAGAAAATATCTTGCATGTACATTCACCCTAGTCTCACCACTGAACTCTACTCCATGATGGAATGTAAGTGTGATTACTTGGTAAGTTGATCAACAATCACCTAGATAGGATCACACCCTCTCTTTATCTATGGAAGATCCATCACAAATACCATGGATATTCCATACCATTTCCACTCTGGGATCTCAAGAGGTTGGGTCAAACCTACTAGAACCTGGTTCTCAAACTTAACATGCTGGCATGTGAGATACTGAGAAATAAACTCAGTAATGATTTTCCTCATTCCATCCCACCAAAACTACCACTGAAGTTCCTTGTACATATTTTACACCCTAGGATGTATAACCAAAGGGAAAGTGTGAAACTCCCTTGTCACCACCTCACACAATGTGACTGGAACCACCGTATATACTTAAAAAAGGACAATGTTCTCCCCTACTTCATAAAATCCATCTGGTGAATCTCCTAAGAATATCTCGTCACATAGAACCTCACATCCAATGTATCCCAACTGTTACTCTCTCACATGATAAAGAAGTGGATGAGTCACCACCATCAATTAAAGAAAAACTATACCCCTATCCTCCATCAGGGTTAGATGAAATGAATCCAACTACTCAAATTAATCCTCCACCAAGAAAGATTGTAACTTTCTTACTAATTACATATGCTACCATGTTTCCCTTCTTATGAGTATAGACTATCTCAAAGTCATATTCCTTCAGGAACTCTAAAAAATGAATATGACTTAGGTTAAGATCTCTCTGATTGAAGATGTATCGGAGACTCTGGTGGTCTTAGTGAACAACAAAATGCTCACCCAGAAGATAGTGCATCCACATCTTCAAGGAAAAGACTATCGCTGCCAAATCCAGTACGTGAGTCACATATTTATACTCATGGGGTCTCAAATTCCTCAAGCCATAGGTTATCACAACCTTCCTATATATAAACACACACTCGAGACCATCTCTAGAGGCATCATAGAACATTACATACTCTACACCTTCCTCTAATAGTATCAACATAGGAGAACTGGTCAACCTCATCCTCAAATACTCAAAGTCTATCTGAAACTACTTAGTCTAAGTAAATGGATTCCCTTTCTACATTAGGTTAGCCAAAGGGGATACAATCCTATAGAATTATACCATGAACCTCTCGTAACACCCTTCCAATTCAAGAAAACTCCACACTTCTAGCACGCTCTTGGGTGTATCCCAAGAAAGAATTGTATTGATCTTCACTAGAACCATAGCTAAAACATGATCAGAAATAACATGCCCCATAAAGCTAACCTCATAGATCCAAAACTATAACTTTTAGGGCTTACCATAATTTTGGTTCTCTTGGAGTAAGTCTAGTACCATCCTTAAATTCTCTACAATATCCTCCTTTGACGTCGAGTGAAAGATTATTTCATAAATAAGAACAACCACAAATCGGTCCAAGTATGGCCGGAAAATATGTTTCATCAAAGCCATAAACATAGAGGGGGAATTTTTTACATTGAAAGGTGTCATCAAGAACTCATAATTTATATAGTGACATTGGAATGTCATCTTCAGAATATCATCCTCGTGAACCATCAGTTGGTGGTAGCCAGGCCTGAGAGAGATCTTTGATAACTAAATCACGACTCTTAATTGATCAAAGATTCCATAAATACTTAGCAAGGGATACTTTTTCTTTATTATTACTTAGTTTAGGCATTAATAATCAACACAAATCCTCAATATCTCATCTTCCTTTTTTACAAACAAAACTAAAACTACCCATGTGGACACACTAGTTCTGATAAATCCCTTCTCTCAAAGGTCCTCCAACTTCACCCTCAGTTCCCAAAGATCATTAGGGACCATAAGATATTCCACAAAAGATATCAATGTATTCCTAGGGTTCAAGTCAATTCATAAGTCCATCTCCACCTCTGAGGTAGTCTCAGAACTTTCTCGGAGAAGAATTCCATAAATTCATCCAGTACTGAAGGAATCCAGATGTCTGAATAGCCCGATGCACCTAGGGATAAACTTTCCAAGTGATGGGTGATGGGTTGAAACTTCCTTCTTAAAAGACCCACTATTTACACCATGAGATATCTCTTTCCTGAAAAGGATAATCTCATCCCATCTGTTCAAAGGCATCTAACTTGCCTACGATGACAATCAATCCAGGATCGAACTGTGGAAAAATATTCTATGCACAATATTATGTCATAAGGTTTCTTTGTGGAAACTAGAATGTCCCATGAGAAACTTTCTCCACTGAGCATCATCTTCAACTGCCATTGGATATGTGATGTCAAAGAATCACTCCCTATAGGAACCTCGAGCCATAGCTGCTGGGATAATTTCTCAACTAAAAGCTCTATCTCCCGTATAAGGGATAATGTGATAAAGTAATAACTCTATACTATGTCTAATGGTACTAGTTAAAGAGTATAAAATAAAAAAATCATACATATAATCATCTCATGTGCAACCTGGTCATAGCCCTCCATAGCCTATAGCTTCCCATGGCCTCGATTTCCATTTCTCTAAGCCTGATGTGGGCCACCCAGTGGTGGTGGTGGAAGTATATCATAACGTCTCCATCCACTATCATCTCCTCCATCCAGAACTCCACCTTCTCTTCTACCTTCACTGACTCCTTAGGGGTTTCCCTGACCACACCTAGGAGATCCCAAATCACAGTGCCACCTTTTTCCTGGTGCTCCATCCACTATTTTCTTATCATTATCAGTATGACCATCCAATAAATAACATTCCATGTGACATATCACATCACAAGCATAACATCTCCCCTCTCCTGGATGACTATATCCATTGTGTGATCCTTAGGCCACAGACCCATGTGTCTATGTTCGAGAATGATAATGCCTCCTTTGTCAAGACCTTGACATCTTCTGCCTACTATATCCTACAGACTGTTCATCCACAAGATACCCACCATCAGTTCTAACTACCCATATTACCTCTACTAGGAATCTCTCAGTAACCAAATCCCATTATATAACTCCATAATAGGTATAAATGCATAAGGATACTATGCTAGCATGAATGTTCCCATGGAGGCCCTGCTCAAAATACCTTGACCAAAATAATCCATCTTGAACCATATCAAGGGAGTATCATGTGGGGTTAGTTAACCTTATAGAGTACTTTATAGTTGTCGTACTACCCTTTTGTAGCTCAATAAACTCATTGATCCAAACCGAGTGCAAACACAATGGGTAATACTCCTCATGAAATAGTTGTTGGAATTCAGACCATGAGAGTGTCATCTCATCATGGGTCTACATGAATAGGCTCCACCATCTGCCTACTGATCCATGAAAAATATTGGATGTCAGTGCAACCATCTTATCAATCAGTATTCACACAAGATTAAAGACTTAGACCACTAACTCAATCCAATCCTCCAATTTCTGGGGATCTATATCTCTATAGAACCTCAGTGGTCTCTAATTCTAGAACTCATGTAGTGCACTAAGCCTTCATTCATCATAAACCTTCCCTGTATGGACTATTTGATTCCCAAACTATAGTTGATCATCCATTCAAACCACTAGTGTGGATCCATGTACTACTACATAGGTGGTAGTACTGCTATGTGCCTACCTGGAAGAATCACCTCATGATATGGCCCCTAAACTGAGGCCTCATCACTCAAGTGATCATCATCACAATATTGTATTGGTAACCTAACAGGATATCTTTTCAAAGGCATCCTGAAAGTTTAACAAGTCATATTATGGTAATATGAGAATATATATATATATGGGGAGATGACTCAAGAAGGATATCAAAAGGTATAATTTCTATATGATTCATGTACCATTTTTTCCCTAAAACTAATGTCCTATTATAATGAGCTTACAAGTAAGTAGTCAAAGTGCTAGTATATGGATACGTCAATCATCGTACCAACATTGGGTTCCTTGGACTTAAATCCACACTCTATACACTCCAACACTATTTCCATAAGTTCCCAACCAATCCTCACCATGGGTCCAACACCAACTATGACCTGAGGATAAAAAACCTTTGATACCACTCTATAATGACTCAGACCATTGAGGCCCACCTAGACAGTGAAGATTCAGGAAGTCGCAACCCCAATCCCACCTACAATAGTCCATGGGATGGTGAAAAGTGTTGAGAAGGCATAAAAAATATACGAGGCATTTTCCTAATATACTTGTACATATGAACACCATAATCTCTATGATAAAGTGCATAGGAATAATAAAAATATTATAACATCTAGAGTAAAAACATGCATGAAATAATCTCTAGAGAAAAAACAATAGAGTACGATGGTGTAAACTAAAAAAAAATGGTAAAATACACTCCCAATCAAAAAATAAGTCTTAACCTAAAAATAACTATAATAAAATGAAAATTTAAAGAGATCTTGGCTTCTGATCTCTAAGTCCGACCATTGAACAAGTCCAATACACCCAAGTATCACTAAGCTCCACCGATGTCACTATCGAACCGTTCATTGTCTGCATAAGAAAAAATAAGGACCTAATGAAAGGTTTAATTCCAACTGTTTTGGTGAAATAATGGAGTTTAAAATTATAAAATATGTTTATGGTGGAGAATTAGAGAATGTTTCTTTATTTTAAATTAAAACAAGAAATTATTTGAATATCATAATTAAAATTGATGTTTTGTTAATTTATTGGCTCAATTTTTCTTGATGATAATTCTCCATTTGTTTTAAAGAACAAAAAAAATTGTTTGATTTTGATGAGGTTTTGATTTTAGAAATAATTCTTTCATAACTCCATATTTTAAATTAAACATAAATAATGGAATTCATTTTTTTGAAATACGTTTTTTCTTCAAATTTTATTTTTCATTTGGATTTTTTTCATTAATTACATTTGAAATTTTGTGATGGTGGTTACAAAGTGGTCAAGTGACCATATGAAGGAGGCACGGTCACTATACTGACCGTGACCAAGATACCACATGAAGGAGGTGTGGTCAGTCAACCACCCATAAGAAAGAATCCCAAGTGATAGTTCCCAAAAAAATGAAAAACTATTAAACCTACATGATAAGAAAAATTCAATCGACCGCAAGGAAAAATGGGGACCTACCACAATGTGTAATTCCAATTGAATAGGGACAAGTGACTGCAACCTTTCATAAAAATTTATTGTGATCTCTTTTCTCAACCTACATCATACAAACTCTTCAATCTATCAATCCTATAGAACCTATAGTGCCTAAAGAACCTATTCTGTATTTTTAACCCAAGCTATCATATGAGAGAATAAATCAACCACAAGACCACAATCCTCCAAAAGACTATGAATGATAATTCAATCAAAAACAAAAGGGAGAATAAATCAACCATGGAAAAATATGAGGTGACCCTTATCCAAGCTTAGATAAGGAAGAAATGAATTCTAAGATTTGTGAATCAAGTGATGGGGAACCAAAATGGGAAGATGACAACACTAGGTCAGCTGAATAAAAACCTAAGCCACCATGGATATAATGAATTAGAATGAGCTTAATTTTAAAGATGAATTAAGTCCTTTAATATAATCTGTAGGAGATAGAGAATGCGGCATATTTTTTTCAAAGAATACTAACAGGCCAAGATTGAAGTTAGTATGGTTTGATGTTAAATATTACTAGAGAAGATGAGTTGCATGAGGTTGATCTCACCGATGAAGTTTGGTGATGGTGATGATATGAACTCATCTTTATGAGGTAAATAGAGGTTCAGGCAACAAATTTGAACATCTAGTCAAAGAATAATTTATATAATCTCAATGTTTAAGGGATTTAAAGCTTTAATTTAATTATAAATTCATTATGTGTTGATCATAGGTGTAGGTAACTTGTTTTCAATTCCTTAACGAAGGTGTAAGGGACCTCAAGCTCCCCAATGATGCAGTTCTGAAGAATAAGGAGGATTCACTCATCCAGCTTGCCAAAATGACTCAATGAAAACTAAATACCAATTAAACGCATGAATTAAGTCCAATATGTGATAATGGAGTCTATTATTTGTGTTCTTTAAGGAAGTAAATTAGCTAAGATTTTTTTATCACGTGAAGCAAAGATGAGATCATGTGATCATGTTTAAGGTGTTTTAAACTTGAAGAACCTAAGTCATTTTATTAAACCAGTGGAACCTTATATCATCCCATCACATAAATATCTATAATAAGTGAGAATTAATGGTGTTGATGAGGAAGTCATGGCATTGAGCTTCCTAGCACAAAGTGGACTGAAAATGTAAGAAAGTGCACTCTGCTTGCTCAAGCTCATGAACAGAGCTAAATGCTTTTGTGTAAGTGTGATAATAATCAGGTGATGATTGATTTACTTGGTTTTTTTATGGTGTTTAGAGAATCAAATAAAGGTTATAGAAAAAATAAATGGGATAGTTTTGAGGCTGATTGAGATTTTTTCAATGTTACCAATCTATGAGGTCTAGTTTCTATAAAGGTTTTCATATTGAGATGAGAAGAATACTAAAATGGTATCCTTATTATGTTGAGTGGATTATGATCGATATGGGTACACCATATTAAAGAATATTTTTAATTGAATCTGATTTGATTTGATGATTTGTTCCCATTTTTTTATGTTTTTAGGTGTGCAGTTGAAGAAAGCCTAAGTCTAGGCCTAGTAACTTTTTTACTTGATGGGTTACCCCATTTGAATAATTTTACTCCCAAATTTGTGTCTTTATTTTGATTAGAAACCATAATTATTGAAGAAAACAATGAGTTTTAATTTCATGATCATATAATGGAGTTGTAGTGGTTCACATGCATTGCATTGCTAAGTCTTGAATTTTGGTGAAGATTAATTAACTAAAAAATCAAGTTGTGGAGATGAAGAGTTTGATATTGATCATAGAGAATATTTTTTAAATAATTAAAATATTATATGCAAGACCATATTCATAGTATCAACTTCAATTATAAGATCTTTACTTGTGTCACCTCTGAGGAAGATGTACAGTGATGTGGAAGATTGGAATAAAATCAAGGAGTTGTGACTATGAACTGAAGGATATATTTGGTGCATGAATGATTACTAATAAAATAATAATAATACTAAAATATTGGGAGGGTACCGAGGAACATAATAAGAGCACTATAAATTTAGAGGATGAAATTCTGGAAGAGTCGGGAGATAGATCTTGGAACACTTGGAGTATGAATCAAAGCTAATCGACAGAGAAGTTCTTAATCCATTCACACTTCTTCTTATTTCATTATTTAATGGATTCTTCTAGAATAAAATTTGTGATTATTGATTTTAAAAATATTACCACTTAAACATTATGTGAGGGTGAAGATTGTGATGGTAATTTTTATTACTTTATTCATGCTAGTTTAGCTAGATATTTCTCTCTTGATCATTTTTTGTCAAACTCATTTTCCAAATCATTGAGTGTCATTGAGAATTGGTCTCAATAAAATTTAAATAAAAGTGTTTTTCAATATAGATATAAATCTTTAGAGTGGAACATTAAATTCAATGATAAATTGTACTTAGTGAAAATTGATTATGATTTTTTGGTTGAGTGGGTTCTATAATTGAAAAACTATTGTATTCATTTGATCATAGGTTGTTCTAATGACAATACATGTAACCTCTTTTAATCAGTTTCAGTGTGATCACTGGAATTCATTAATGAAGTAAAATTTATTTAAAGCCATTAAATTGAATTACCATATCTAGTTAACTATTTATTCAAGCTTGTTCCTTGATTTACTTTCTCTCCTTCGATTGTTCATCTATCTCAACAATATCCATTCACTACTATCACTTGCACTCTCACAATCACATCACCACCATCACTGTTGATTTTTTTAGCATTTAGTTGAGTTTTATTTGTCTTCTTGGTCACACATACACTTTCAATATTCCTTACCTATGGATTTACCCCCATTTTACAACTAAACTAGTTCTAAGTAGGTTTATAAATAATTAATTCAACTTGGAATTAATGATAGACTCAGCTATAGGGGGTAGGTATCATTGATATTGGGGGTCGCCTTAGAACCCAAGGATCGATGGTGTGATCCTAGTATGGTTATAGTGATGAGTATAGGTTGTATGATTGAAAGGATAGACTAGGAGATGTGAGATGAACCTAGGCATATAGTTGACCCATATAATAATGATATATGAGATACTATGAGGTGGTCTCTATTCCCCTAGATAAATGTTTCCTAGATGGGTTGTTTTTACCCTATATGTTTATGTGATATGATTATTAGGTGGGATACTTCTTCCCCAAAGGTTTATATGAGGTTCCTAGTGGGTCCTCTTTTCCCCCCAATTGTATAGATGAGGTTCTAGGGTGGCTCTCCCTTCCCCCTAATTGCATTATCAGAAATCATGGTGGATCCACTCAATCCCCTGACTGGTTTTCATGAGATGATATGGGAGGGCCCCTTTCCCCCAAAGTGATTGTTCATATGAGATTATGGGTGGGAATTCCCCCCCCCCCCTAATTGTATTATTTTTTAGATTCTAAGGTTGTCCTCTCTTTACCCTAAGATTTGTGTGTGTGTGTGTGTCATATTATCTGAGTGGGTTTCTTTTCCCCTGAATGATCATATATAATTATGTAAACACATTCATGAGATTTTGAGGTAGGAATTTTATCTCTATAATGTTATGTGATATCATTAGAGACACTTCAGAACTGGATAAAGTAGGTATGTTTGATCCTGGGTGTCACCTTAGAACCCAAGGATCAATGATGATTATTTTATTATATTTCCACATTTATTTATTTATTCTGATCATATCACTTACACATAAATTATAGTACTAGTTTGGTTAGGGAAATCATTGGATATTCCCTACTAAGTTTTACTCACAAAAATCTTGGTTGGATATGACATTTTGGTACCCGAGAAAACCTCATTATTCATAGGTTATAGTATGATTCTTGTTTATTGGATCTCTACATACTCTAATTATTATTTTTGATAGATGATTTTTGGTTATTTCTATTTTTATAAACTAATTTGAGGCTATGTTCTACCCAAAATAACACATTATACCCTCATTATAATTTGGTAGACTCTAGGCTATGGGGAGGTATTCCTAAGGTCACACAACACCTCTGGGTTAGACACTGGTGAATGGAATCAATCTAGGGATGTTAAATCATGAATGGTTGATCTTGGGATTTGAGGTTTTATCCTTCATTGAAAAAGTGTTTTCCAATAATTATAAACCCATCAGCATGATCATGTGTGCAAAGGTGTCAGATGACGTTAGATTAAACATTGTTTCCTGGGAGATAGTCTTCATTTTCCTTTCTTTGTTTGGGATATTTCAGGGGCATTGTTTTGAAGTTATTATGATACTTGTGGGGTTATAATGTATTTGAGTATTTTTATGGAATCCATTCATTATTTAGGTACTATTTTTAGGATTCATTTTTTATCCATACTTTAGGATTTCCATTTAATGTTTGATTCAAAGTTTTTTTTATCTTAACGGAATTACATTGTTATGTGTTTATACCTTTGGTGTTAGTCACACTAGTAGAAATAAGGGATTTAATGTTAGTTTTTTATTTTATTTTTAACATATGTTAAAAAGTGATTCTAATTTAGGCAATGCTAAAAAGCTTCTTTTAATATAATTTATTTAAAACTGACATTAAAATAGAATATCCATGGCAGATTATATACAAATTAACATTGAAAGTGTAAAAAATTTGCTTTTTGAGGAATTTAAATGTAATTTTTTTTAAACCGATGTTGAAACTGTGAAAAAAATAGTTTTTAACACTTTCAAAAAAATTGTATCAAATGGAATTGAAATTATGTTTCAATGTTGTTTTATAGAAAAGATAATTCTGAGACATGTTTTTAACATTGATTTTTTTTTAAAACGATGTTAAAAACATATAATTTTTTTAAAAAATGTTTTAAAATACATAAAACCAGAACCAAAAACATGATTTTTAATATAAAAAATAGTAGAAGATAGGAGTAAACAACATGAAAATGAGAAACAAAATACTTTTTTCAAACTAACCATAATATAAATAAAGATACATGGAACTTTTAACTGTATATATAAAAATTAATCATAACTACAAAATAGTTTGAAAATAATATTTGAAGGTGGTTTAAGACTTCATTTATATACAATGTAACATCAGAAAAAACCTATAAAAATAGTGAATGTTATATAATAAACAATAGAACATATTGGTGTAAAACATAATATTTGTAATGGAACTAACCTTATAAAAATCTATCATAGTTATGATCATGATAATATCATGAATGAATTTTAAAACATAACAACCACATTTAATTCCTCATTTTTATGATAAAACTATGGTTATGAAACAGAACTTTGAAAATAAGAAATGTTATATATATATATAAGGAAAAATAAGTATTAACTAATATAAATGTTATCTACCTTCACTTTTTCGTAGTTAATTTTATGTGGATTATTTATCAACAATTAAACTTTATTAAAACTTTTTCATGACCTAAAATTACATATATTAATTAAAAAACATGTATAATAAGAAAATTTTAATATTAAAGAACTAATAAAATATAATAAAACTTATGGATTTATATTTTTTTTAAACTTCTACAAACCCCACCCAGTAAATAGTATAAACAATATGTCATGAATTCATGTGGGTAGAATACACATAACATCCAATAGTCACTAAAATATAAAATTTTCAACATTAATGACATTATAATGAATAGTGTTTCATAATTATATTATAGACTTATTAACTATCAAGGAATTAAAGAAAATAACATCCAATATCTATATTGTATAATCTTTCACATATGTAATTAACTCTAATAACATCACTAAGATATTTAACAGTCATTGAAGTGTAATCTTGGTCCATAAATCCATAAATGGAAGTACTCACATTTTGGATGAAAAGAGAATAGAGATGACTAATTAGATAAGTAATAAATTAATTCACTATGAGTTTTATTTCTTTAAATAAATATAAATAGATTTTATAAATTTACTTACATGGAAAATAGTCACAACACGGGTACAGAGAGCTCTTCTCCATTAATAATATTCATGATATCTTTTTGAAATAATATTAATGAATAGTTTCTCCCACAAATATTAGAGGTCATTAGAAAATCATAATACAACTCCAAAATATAATATGTTTGAGTTAATTTTGTTAGCCCATCCATAACCACAGAAGTATATAAAGGTGTTGATTCTGGAAAATTTTGTTTCTTTTTCATTGATTCCTTTGATTTCAGATACTCCTATATAAGGTAAATGTAAGATAAAATTACAAGTAATTTAAAATCAAAAGTAAATAAAAATTAAAAAAATGCATACATCATATATCAACTAATGAAGATGTCTAGATGGATAGAGTAAAAAATGACATATACTACCTCCAACTAAGGCCACCTCCTCAGTAGGAAATGACACTAGACCAGTAGGATCAATAATATCATGCACCACTATTTTTAACTAACCTGGATGGATAATCTGGTGATGTACATAATCCCTTAAATTATGTATGATTCTGTATGCTACAATATGTACATGGAAATCCAAAACATGAAACTTGCAGTATAAGTTCATGTATAAATGAGGAGGTGGACGATCTGGGTAAGAAGGTTGTATCAGTATCATTTAATCTACAAACATGGCTTGTACAAACAATTTAATTTTATCGTACATTGAATATTTAACCTATTGTGTCTTGTTATTTAAGGAATTTATTTCTCTCTTTTATTTTCCCCCTGATTTCAGACTAGGACAACCAAAAATATTTCTAATACCGGCACCTGCCTAATATCCTATTACATGGTCTGGGTGCTCTTAATTTCCTAAATTTATGGCCATAATTTTCATCCTACCCTTAGGGATAAAAGTCCCCTATGTCACTTTCTTCTAAATTGAATCCTAAATTTACATATTAAATTGTTATATTAGTGATGAATTTTTAAAATACTATAATTCAAGAAAAATTATAAATAATTTCTTACAATTTTCTAAGCTACTACTCTTAATGGATTTGTAAGAAACATTCTATTTTTTTCATCCTCAACCTTCTAAATTTTTTATAGTGATTGGTGCAAGGAGTAGGGATAAACTTAACATCTTTAGAACCACTACTATATATAGATCTTAATGAATAAATTTTCTAGCAATCATTTTCTCCCCCGGTAAATGATACCATCCATGTGATAAAGTATGAGGGTATATGTTCTGCAACTAGATATCTTGGTGACATATATTAAATACCTATTATATATGAATAAATGAACAGGTTATAAGGTAAGAAACAAATAAATTTATAAATTTATTTTATATAAAATAATTATCATACCATAAAGGCATGTCCCCTCCAATAGGTGAAACAATTCTCTCATGTCTCTGCATCAAAAAACTCATACATGAGGCATGGGTTTTTATTTTATCTCTCCCAAAAAACATAAACTTTGGTTAATTTTGTTTTAAAATATCTTTATCTAACTAGAGAAAAAGATAACCACCACTTATTAATTTATTTAGTTTCATGAAATATGAATGTCATATATAATTGAATACATTAAATATTAGTCATGTGAAATAATTAATATTTGAATAATTTGATAAAAGATAAATAAGTTGAGATATTTTACCACCACAGAATCCCACAGCTACTCTTTCATCATCTTTTCATTGATATTTTAATCAGGATACAAAATTCTGATCCTAAAACAGCTCTAAATGGTCATGTAACTCCTAAACTAATTTTTATATGGGCCCCTTGGGTTACTACTAACATCAAATTAAATTTTTATCCTATGTTCCCCATGATCAAGTGAAAGTTTTTGTAAATGTTTAATCTCACATCTATTAACTCTGGTCATAATTTTCTCTAATAAAGAAAAAAAAGACTCTTCCCTAGGAGGCTCACCAATAGTGCTAAAAATAATTTTGATAAAAAATGTTTAATTTCATTAAATAATTTAATTATTAAATGTATATTAATATAAAAACACATACACATACCCAATAAAAGTTACTTTACCTTTGTGTTCTTCATTTAAATAGATGAATGTAATGAAATTCTATATACCTCATTATTAGAATAAAATGATTGTTTGAAGTAAATAACTTAATTTTTAATAATTGTATGAAAATAATATTTATTATGTTAACTAATAAAATTGAAGAAAAGTGAATATCTAAAATCAATGAATATAAAAACATCCAAGTAAAAAAATAGTGTGATTACATGTGTAAGTTTCACAAAAAATAATGACATTAGGTTTGTTAACCAAAACATATGAAACTAAAACTTATAAATATAAAAAAAATCAATAAGGGTAGAAATAATCAGCATATATAGATTTAAATATTCAAGTTAAAAAAGTGTTTTTACATGTGTAAATTTTAAAAAAAATGATTCTATTAGTCCTTTTAAACAAAAAAAATGTTTAACCAAAACTAATAAATATAAAATTTATCAAGAAAATAATAAAAATAGTAAATATCTATGTATTTAAAAAAACCAAGTTAAAAAATAGATTGTTTTCATGTATGAGTTTTAAAGAAAGAAAATATAAATTTACCTGAATAATTAGGAGAGTAATAGAGAGTTTTCTCATATTCCTTCAATGTGATCATTTCATATAGTATGAATTATGTCTACATCATGGTAATTTTTATTATCAAGTAGTCATGTAATTGATGAATAAACCACATATAATTCCATAATATCATCAATATCCACATTAACAAAATTATTTTTTTCATTTCCAAAATAATGGACCATTGATCATTCAATAGGTCGGTAACAAAAAAACATATCAACTTTTCATGCATTTCCATGATAAATGATTCCTCTTTCCTACTAAATCTTTTCAAATTGATGAGTGTAAATCCATAATCATTAATTTTCACACCACTGTTATTGTTAACCCAGTAACACTTAAAAACTATTACTCAAATTTTAGTATAATCAATTTTCTATATGTCCTCAACAACTCCAAAATATTTTTTTGATACCGAAATTAGGTTTTTATCTTTGGAAATTAAAAAATGTAGTGCTTCAACGATGACCTTTACTCCACTATTTTTAATGGTACTCTTATCATCCTATTTTTTATGAAAAATGTGTAACTATTAATATAAAAACTAGAGTATGTGATCACATTAACACTTGGTCACCCTGCTAACCATTTCAATGTTTTTTATGTAGATAAATTAGTGTCAACTTTCTCCTTAAACCATAAAACAATTATATTTTTATGTTCACTCATCAACCAATTTTCATTTCTTTTCAAATATCATAACTTCAATCCAGAAATATGTGCTGATATATATGGTTAAACATCACCTATATTGTTAAAAATGTATAAATGTGATTTCATCACTTCATCATGAGGAATTAAATTTACCTTGAAGCCACAAATCCTCTTACCTTTACTATAAATTGTCAAATTTTGAGATATAGAGAGACTAATGTGCTCCAATTCATACAAATAATCATTAAAAAACTTAATAACCTCTTCCAATATATATTTTTGAATAATATAGGCCTTTGTTATATAACATATCCCCTAAAAAATTTCATATTTATTTCCAAAGGATGAATTCAATGTAAATAAATAAGAACACATATTCTTATCCCTCATATCAAATGAATCGTCTTATGAACCATTATATCAAAAAAAATTATAGTGGAAAATATATTTATAATTAACAAAGTATGAGGACAACATCATTCTCCAACAAAACTAACAAATTTGGATTTATGAATTTCCTATTAATATAATTGAAGGTAACACAATCTAATGACATACTTTTTGACATGTATCTACAATATTCCATGAAATGAAAACATTATAAGTTTTTGAATCAATTCATAATTTTCATGATATTTCATACCTATTAATTTTAAATCCTTCAATGGAACAAAATTTTTCAAATTTGAAGAAAACTCACTAAGTAATTTAATATCGTGCATAAATTAAGAAAAAATTGTCTTCTCACTCTTTATTAATCTATGAAAATATGGAGGTAAATATTTTTTCCCTTTCATAGTGGGAGCTAACTCTAAATGTATTATTGTGAATATTAAGTCCAATATTACATGAAATATATCTTTTTTCTCTCTTTTTATGTCTAAAAAGTTCCAATAAAACTATCACATGTGTTTTTCTCAATATATATAATGCCAATGTTATGTTTTAATTTTATAAATATTCAATATGGTAGCTCAGATATGATGGTCTATTTCATCCATATATTTTTATAAAGACTAGAACTTCCTTTCATTCCAAATGTGAAATTAATGTTTTTCACCTTTTCATACTATTCTTCAACTGATAATGGTTTGGGGGAAATGTTATACTCTTGTAAACCATTAAATTCCTTCTTTAATATTTAATAAATATGATCTATTTTCAAAAATATCTAATATCTCATGTATCCTTTCTTTCTTCCATTATTCAATTGATGATATAAATTTTCCTCTTCATAAATTCTAAAATATTTATATCATTTAACATTGTATTCAGATAAGTTTTCATATGAATGAAAGTAATTTATAGTAAACATTATCAAATCATATAAAATAAAATATTCATTCTTGTATACATTAAAAACTGTAACACGTTTCACCCATAGAAATTTCAAATCATCAATCAATGGTGATAGATAAACATCAATATCATTTATAGACTATTTTATCCCAAAAATCATTAAGATCATCATAATATATTTTATATCCATACATATCTATAGGACAAGTTTCAAACAACCAACATAATAGGCCATGAACTATATTGGCTATTGAGGCTCTGATGCGGGCTCGGTCCTTATGTGCATAGTCCAATTTCAAGATTTCTAAATTCATTTTATAAATCAAGAATTTTTTTATAAAATCTCTTACATTGTGATGAATAGATAGGTTGATGTTGGTTTCCATCCAAGATGCACTCATCTGTATATTATCTTATCCTCATTGCATCATTTTAATTTGCAAATAAATTCTTCAAACAAAGAATTATTATAAGATAACATATTGATTTAGTGGGAGGTTTGGTGTCTGTTCTTGAGAATGGATCACATTTTAATTTTTAATCCATTTTATATCATGATGTCCCACATTTAAAACATCATAATAAACTTTCGTATTCCTCCCTATACATCACACAATCATTGGGATAATCATGTATCTTTTTATACCCTAATACCATTGGGCATAATATTTTTTCCTCATAATTGGAATCTGTAAGTCTATTTCCTTCTTGTAGTATCTCTTTTAAAAGTTCAAGAAATTCAGTGAATGTTTTATCACTCCAACCATTTATTACTTTCAAGTAAACTAATCTCAACACTATTTATATCACTATAAATTTAGTGTAACCTAGGAATGGTGGTTTCGCAGTATCTCTTTAAAATCATTCAACACTTGTTGTTTTTTCCAAGATTTCAACATCGACATTGTGAATTAATTATTCAAGACAATCCTATGTCTAATATTGAACATATTATTTATTATTATATACATTTTTTATTTCACCATACAAGATCTATCATGTGTAATTATGATTAAAACCATGGAAAATCATATGATCTTTGATTTCTTTGTACCCTAATTTTCTTATAGTCAAACACTTCACACATGGACAAAAAATCACATATTTGTTTTCAATACTTCATTTATAAAATCCCAAGAAATTTTCTACCCCTTTCTCATATTCATCACTAGTTCTCTATGAATTTATCTAATTATGATCCATTAATTACCTAAAGTTACAATATAATATATGGATATAATAAAACATAAAAAAATTAAATATAAATATATAAATATATAAATTTAAATCATATACACATATAAATACATAAACATACAAAAATTTATAATAAATAATTTATATATGGAAAAAATCATAATTGAAAAACAATTTGTAACCAAAAAAAATTATAACCAAAAGTAATTATAATGAAAAAAATAATTTATAACTGAAAAAAATTATGAAAATGACAATTTTTACCAAAAATAAATTATAATGGAAGATAATTTATAAATAAAACCAATTATAAATACAAATAGTTACAACCAAAAAACAAGTTATACCCATAATTTACAATTAAAACAACTTATAATCACAAAAAAAATTATAACCTTAAACTAATTACAACAAAAAAAATTGAAAAATATATACATATAAAAAATAAATTAATGGATACAATTTATAATTAAAAAATAATTAATTAATATTTCAAAAAATAACTTACAAAATATGGAGGCCAATAATGAAAAATAGATATTGAAGTCTAATGATGATAAAACTTGAACGAGACAAATGGAATATAGCTTTAGTGGTTTGAATGTTGTTGAAGGTGGTGGAAGTAGGGTGAATGATACAAGATTAAGGAGAAACGTTTTCAAAAAAGAATTAGAAAATCGACCAAACAAAAAAATCATAGTGCAGTCATGAGTTGCGTTGATTAGGGTTTAAGTGTACCTAATGCAGTTGAGGGCAGTGGAAAAAGATAAAATGGTGCAATATTGTGGAGAAAAAATGAAAAAATAAGTGTGAAAATCAAACAAATAAAGAAGATCAAGCATGGGTGCAGTGTATTCTCATGTCAAGCAGATGAGGGTTTCAAAAATAGGGCATTGAAAAAATGAGGATAAGTCATGTGCATTAGATTTTTAAAATCTTTTAAATTTATTTATGTTATAAATGATGTTAAAAATCATTCCAAATCACTTTTAATGTTATTTTGAGCATAACTGGTCTTAAAATCCTTCTCATGTCAATATTAACATTAGTTATTTGAAATCTAATGTTAAAAATATGATGCTAATTCTCCTTTTTCTATAATTTTTATCAACCCTTGACTAACCTATTATGTAATAAAATGGTTAATTTGATCAAAGTGTCTACCCCATCACAGAATCTCATGATGCATTATTTCCACTAATCCATGGGTAATTCATGATATTCTTCAAATGGAATGGCATAAAATTCATCATCATGTTATCAAGTTGTTAGATAGTAAGGAATTCCACACACTCATAGAGTAAAATAAGGTTCTCCCTAATCAATCTTTCATTTTATTTAGGATATCAAAAGACTCACACAATGGGTAGTGGTGATATTATAATAAAATCATCATTCAATATCATAAAATGGTCACAAATATCTTTAATAATAAAATAATAAATGGAACCTCTATTTCTATCCATAAACTTTTCCTCATAATCTCTTGAAACTCATTTTGGAAGCATATTGGACAAATTAGTTTAGGTTTCACAATACATAATTTTGGTTTAATGGTATGTAGAAACCTAGATTTTAGTTTTCATGAAAAATTATAATATTTTAAATAATATTTTTGTAGTAATTTTTTGATTCATTTCTTTAAATTTTATGTTGAAAAGTGTTAGTGATAATATATTAAAAATAATATATTATATTTATTCTATATTTTTGTTGGTGATAATTAGCATTTTTTTCTAAATGGAGCCTTATTTGGGGAAATCAACATAGCAGTTGTGTCTAAAATAGGGGTTTTACCCTAGGAGTGTTATAATATTTTTATGCACCTAGAGTCCCTAGTATTATATTATCATAGGTGGAATTAATTAATTATATTCACTAATTTATTGATTAAATATTCTAAACCTATAAATACTATATTTATTTATCCTTATCCTCTCTTTTTAGGGATAGTCTCCAAATATTCTAGCTTTAGAGAGAGGAATAGAGGAAGTTCATGGGGGATTCAGTGATCCATAGAACTGAGGAATGACATTATTCATCTAAAATCACCAACAAAACTGATACAAATGAATTTATTTCCAACAATAGATCCAAATATCTAGGCAGGGCTCATTATTTTCAAATTCTTTCTTATTTGTGATTCTGAGCCTTGAGAATTTATTCCTTGATTTTCATAAAGTGCAATGAATGTACCTAAAAAAATTATTAATTTTATTATTGGATTTTAATTTCTTATCATATGGTCTGCGTCAATTGAGAATCATGTGCCCAATGATCGATGGCTATACTTTGAAATGGCTACCATTAATTTTCTTCTCATAATTATTTTTTTATTTCCCATTCACATTCTTTGTGTGTTCATTGTCGACCTTCGATATGGTCGGTGACTCAAAAAGCTTGGTTTGGATCTATAGTCTATCAATATCCAGGACCATGAGCGATGGATTTGGGTATGATAGTGAATATTGAGGCATACAAGAGGATCATCGAGTGATGATTGGTCATTGGGAAGTATGTTGGTTTTGTTTACTTAAAGGATAGTGGTGAATGAGGCATCAAGGTTATGTGAGAAGAAATTTTGATCCCTTTTTCTGGTGAAGTATGGTTAAAAATAAACCAGTGGTGGTGTGTCTAAATGGGACAAAGCCTTTGGCAGTGTTTTGGTCTTGATTGGCGGTGATAAATCTAATGAAAATGTGATTCTAGGCATTATGCAGATTCTATGATTAAAGAAGTGATCATACAATTTATGATCTAGAGTCATACATTGTGTATTTACTAGGAAGTTGTGAATAAGGTTTAGAGTGAATTAAGTATTACACGACATGTTCCATTGGTACATGCATTGTGTATCCCTAAGCTGACCAAATTGGTGTGTATAGGGAGTATACACCGAGGTGGTCATTTGGCCACACATGAATTGTGGTACAAGACCATAGGTCATATACCCTTGGTCATACACAAATCAAACTCCCTTACATTACATGATTATTGAGATGTCTATGACACACACCATGATCCCTCCCTAAGACACATCATGTAGTCTATACAGGAGTAGTTTATAATTCCTTTTATGTTCATGAGATTAAAGTGTGTAATACTACTAGTCACGCAAGTTCTGTTCCCCATCACACATGATGTGTAGGTCGACTCATATAATCTATATGGAAAGTGGTACATGACCAAGATACCCCTGAGGGGCTCACACTATGTACCCCTATAGTACATTTCATTTACTCACCCGGCCTTAGTGGATTTTCATATATCCTTTCCCAGAACTCAGATATAGGTACAAAATTAGTCCATACTGAGTGTTTTTCATATAAAACATGATGGTATACTTTTTTTGATATTGTAGGTGAGGCGCATGGTGATATAAAAAGTTTATACCTATATGAGAAATGATAGGGAATTGTGTGAGATAATTGAAGCATACATGGGTTTAGTAATTCCTCTAGTAACATGTTTATGATAGGATAAAAATCCCCCATATGAGGGTTAAGAACTCCCCCACTCATGGGGTGTGGGTCCTCTATCCACGGAGTTAGGTACTTCCTCATCTAATAATCTATAATAAGGCATGGGTTATCTATTAGGGTTTTTTACTCCCTTGATTGACATTGATCCTTTAGAAATTAGTGAGTCCCATACTATAGTTTTTAATAGGTTTCCTGGATTAAAAGGATGGATGATTAGGATTCTTGGGATGCTTACTAGGTTGATTCTTCTATAACCAGGTTGTGTAGAGCTGGAATATCTTCTATGTCACGGGTTCTCTCCTTTAATAATATATGGATTTTCATATCCTCTTACCCTCATACCTTGTTGGTATTGATATTGATAATCCTATTATCTTTTCTTTGTAGTTTTTGGTGCATCCAACTAAGTATATATATACTCACCCTTGTATAGGAGTTTTTCCCACACATGTTGTATCTTACAAAGATTATGGATAGTTCAATAGAAACTTTGGTGGACCCATAGGTGGTAATAGAGTATGAAATTTTTTTTTGAAGCTAGTTCACTATGGATATCCCTTCAACACAATAATTCTAGGTTGGTTTCCTTTGGGATTTTTGGGTGTGTATTTTCCCTATTGCATTGTGGTTTATGCACTAGTTATTTCTTTATGGATATTCACATTTTTCGAATGCATTATATATAGTAATTTGTTTTATTTTTTATCATGTATTATTATGTCTTGCATGGAGATGTGTTTTGTGTATGGGTGCATTAGGATAAGGTCTCTCATCGTGTGTGTTATTTCTAATTAGTGTTAGTCCCTGGCCCCTTTTCTATTGGAGGTGGGCTTAGGGTGGCACACTTGGCTTACTGCCAGTCCAGGTGTGGTTCTAATGGGATGGGTCATGTTAGAGTGGTATTATAGTGGGTTTATCATAGGGATAGATTTTGGAGTTAGATTTAATTTGATATTAGTTTGGGAATTTAGAGAAACAATTCAAAGGATTTTTAATTTGAATTTCTGGATAGATAACTAAGTGTTGGTTTCATGGCCGATGTATCCACTCACTAGGACTCTGGTAACCTACTTATTGACTTTAAGATTTAAGGAACCAGTTCTAGGGAATAATTAAATGGTACACACATCATATATGAATGGGTCCTTTATTTTTGTGTCCTTATTGATTCATCTCCCCAAATATTATTTGATTAACATGGTTCATCATATCAATCGTAAGATGCTACCATGTAGAAAAAAATAAAGTCATGAGGTAGGTTCATGATATTCATGTGCTAGTGATTAATCATATTATCACCAAACAACAAAGATAGGAGGATTTTATTAAAGAATAGGATCATGTGAATCCCCTACTGGGCATGTAGGTACCAATACCTATGCCCATTGTGTAGTGAGAAGACCCACCTCCCATGATGAAGATGGATATTCCTCTATATGCTAAGCATCATATTATTCAAGTGGTGTAGGATGAGGACTCACAAAGGCTGAGTGCACTTAATGAGTTCTAGTGATAAAGGTCAATTAGTTTCCAAGGAAATCATGTCCCTTAATGGGGTGAGGATTTTCTTGAGATGGTGATTTAGGTGTTCTACCTTGTATAGATTCCTAATAACCATATGGTGGTGTTTGTATCTATAATTCTATATAGAATAGAGATTAACTGATGGACCTTGATTATTTAAGACCATGATGAGGAAAATATTTCATGGTTAGAGTTAAAATTACTTTTCCATGAGGAGTACCACATAACTATGTTGAGGTCCATGCATATTCATGAATGGTTAGAGATGCAATAAGGTATAACGTCTATTGAAAATTGTACATTGATGTTTACTGACCTTATAGTGTGCTCTCTCAACATGATTTATTATATATTCCTTCGAGAAAGGAAGTTTGAGAAAATCCTTTATATATATATTCAAGTTGGTGTTGTTCCCCTCTACATCCCCACCTACACTGGGTTTTTGGAGTGAACCATGGTTATTGGGAGTTTTTTAGTATAAATATAGTAGGTAGTAAGTGATGGTCAAATCCATCCAGGAGTAGAGTCATTAGTCATGATTTTCTAATGATATAAATCTAGATCATGACATTGGAGGCATATGAATGAGTAGTCCCAGTCCCAAGGATCAGTGACTCAAGAGTCACATATAGGATCCAATCATCTAAGAGACAAGCTTTTTTATTCCTATAAAGGAAATGGTAATTTGGTTCATGCCTTATTGATCTGATTTGAAATACAGGACAGTGGATGAAGTAGATTTGGCTTATGTTCAATCGATGGTTGTGGACCCTAAAATTCTATAGTTCATGAGGGATTCCTAATAGAGAAACATTTATTGTGAGTTTTTTCATGACTAAATATACTCAAATGATGAACCATATGGATATTCTGAAGGTGGGGAACATTTCATCCTCTTATGAGGATGAACAGTAGTTCCATCCATGTTGTGTGAGGAGGTGTTGAGGGTGTTACATACTTCACACTTAGTTATACATCCAAGTTTTATGAAGATGTACGGGGACCTCATGTTTTAGTTTTGGTGGCCAAGTATGAAGTTGATTGTTACTGGTTTTATCTCATGGTGCCTCACCTGTCAATAGGTGAAGGCGGATCATGGTTCCAATATTCTAAGTACAAACCCTAGAGATTCTAGAGTAGGATTTTGATGACATATCATTGGATTTTTTATAGGTTTTCCATGATCAATGAGAGGTTGTGGCACTATCTAAGTGATCATAGACCAATTAACCAAATCAACCAACTTCCATTCTATTTGGGAGAAAATTATAATAGAGAACTTGGGATACTTATATATGGAAGAGATCATTTGATTGAAATGAGTACAGTTGATTATCATTTTTGATCAAGACACTCAGTTTTCATCCTAATTGTGAAGTAGCTTACATGAGGCATTCGAGACTTGGTTGTGAATGAGTATAAAATTACACCCTCATATATATGGTCAGGTAGAGTGAACCATTCAATTTCTCAAGGATATGTTGAGATATTTCATGTTAGATGTTTTCTATAATTATAAGGATCACTTAAATTTAGTGGAGTTCATATAAAAATGGATACAACTCCACTATTGTAATGACACCTTTTGAGGCCCTATACGGGAGAACCTACAGGTTAACCTTATATTGGAAAAAGGTTGGAGAGATAATGTTGATTGGGCTAATATGGTTAATGAAGAAAAATATAAAAGTGATATAACATCATATGAGGATGGGTTAGATCCATTATAACTCATACAAAAATGATGAAGGAGGTATTTGGAGATTAAGGAGGGATATCATGTGTTCATGGAGGTCTCACTATGATGTGGTTTATGGAGGTGTGTTCAAGGGAGCAAGTTATCCTTGAGGTTTATCAATCCATTCCAGATTATTCATAGGGTGGGGGTGGTTGTTTACTACCTAGTATTGTGATGGTAATATTCCCTAAATATTTATATATATATATATGATATATATATAAGTATATATACATATACATATATGATATATTTATAACTTGTATGTTGTATTGAATATAAATTATGATTTGCATGAATTGGGTATATTATTCAATGTGTATTAGACAATACGACTAGTATTCTATATAATCTATCATTTAATAATATGTTACATGATATGTTTTACTATAGTGAATTTTTCATTCATGAGATGAATACACTGATCGTTTCATTTACTCATGCATTATAATCACATGAGTAAATGTAGTAGCAATCTAAGAGTGTCTTCAATAGGAAATATATATTATTGTCATTCTATGGTAATGGTTTATGTGTGTTCTTCAATAATTGATATCCAAAAATCCAAAATATCCATATATCTATTCTTCTTCTTCTGTTTTATGTCGAGATGCTAACAAATCATGGGAGAAAGAAGAATCATGCATGTACAACATGTGATTCATTAAACCCATGGATACCTATAGAGGTGAGATGCTTTTTTTCACTTTAGTGATCTTTATAAAACTTGTTAGATGAATATAAAAAGGTTTCATTGGATATTTAGTGTAAGGTACACATGTTTTATAGTATTCTTTATTCCATTTTGTGTGTGGTTTCATATTTCTTACATGGAGATTCTTGAATTTGGTTTCTAGTTGTCATGAACCTACCCACTAAGGCCTTCTTAGATGGTGATATCCAAGTGTGACACCCCAATCCATCCTTTAATAGGCCAGGGGCTAGTGACCATCACCGAGTAGGCATATCACACACATAGGAGGCATTATCCTATGGTACCTATACACATGCACACATGTTCATATCCATGTAACAGTGCAGAGATAATAATACAACTGATACCAAATGTGTGCATACATCTATATCACATAGTAAGAGTATAGAAGAAGTAGTATAAAGCATAAAGGTAAAAATAAAATCCCACCAAAAACTACAAAGGAGTCCAACCTGCTAAGAAGTTGGGTACTTCCGTCAAATGAAATAATTGGTACACACCTTGGTATGTCTATCTTTCTATGCTCTGCTTGATTCTGGTCCTCCTAAGACTCCATAAAAAAGCATATTTTCTATAAAATACATGACATGTGTGGGAATATCCCAAGTATGGGTGATTATAATAATACCTAGTATGTTCCCTACAAACCTAAAATAAAAGGGAGAAATTGAAAGGTGATAGTCTTCTCAATCCATAGCTAGAGGATAAAAAAACTCAGGTAAAAGAGAACTAGAGTCTCAATATCCATAGATTGTCTATAAATGACTATTATGATCACCAACACATGGTATTTCAAAAAATATATGTGAAATAACCATAATAAACCCTATAATAACCTAGATATTCTCACCACATACTCTAAATATCATGGTCACAACCATACCGCTAGCCACAGGATTCTACTCGAGGCTCAAAGGTATCACTTGTCCAGAAGTACTCACTCCACGAGCCTTTCCATCCCTAATAGAACTCATACAAGAGGTCTCAATCATTTGGTATCACTAAATTGATGTCACATCCCTCTCATCCTTGATGGAATCCATCCGAGAGAACATGCTCATCGCGTATTTTCATAAAGAAAGTCATGTTGGAACCTAGTGGATCTTGATACTCAGATAGGGGATCACATCTAGGACCACTAGGGGCACTGAAAACCCAATATGAGACACAGAAAAATGATACATAGAAAGGGTATCACACCCAAGACCATTAGGAGACACCACCAACCTAATCTAGAACACTCATTGAGTATGGGATTGTATGCCCATGTAAGTGGTTCACAGCGATTCCACAAACCCCACCTAAGGATGACGATGTGATATATAATCCCATTCCAGGCTTCCCAAAGGGATAAATTAACTCTATTTAAACTAGTCTCATTGAGGGGATAAAAATCCTATGCTCGGTACATAATGACACACTATACCCTTATAGGGAAAAAACAAAGGAAAGTACACAATAGGCACTAATCTATACATTGCTAATAGAAGCATCCCACAAGAATCATCTCGCGTCACATCTCTCTTTACAAAACCACAACAACAATCATGTTATACATGGAAAAATACTTAGTATAGGCTAAAATTATTCCTCAATCCAAGTATTTTAGATATAAATGCACAGGGGATAAGTTGCTAAGGGGAGTACGTGGTGTACAAGTACATGATGTGTACAAGTAGTTACATGGTGTATAACCTTTTCTGATCACCCGGGCATGTCCTCTCCTACACAACTTGGTTTTACATGTGGGTATACATGTAATGTACATGTAGTAAATGAAATTTATTACCTCACTTGGCATGTACCCATGTCTTTGACCATGCATGTGTCTTTGGTTGTGATCGTGTCCTTAGTTATATACCTCCACACGGCCATGTCCTCTCACACGGGGTGTCTTCCCATGTCCTAGGCTGCATGGCTATGCAACGCTATATGAAATGTAGTCCTTATACATAGCATGTAATCACCAAAATACAATATTCCCTAAATGATAAGAACACATGGTGTGTTCCCCTGAACTACATGTCTTGTGGTTAGAATTTTCAAATTATAAATCCCTATGATTTTCCTAAAATGCCTGTTTTTTATTATTTTACATTAGATCAACCCTCTGGGGATCCTAAGTAGTCATAAAAAAGTGATCTAAAACCTTAAAACAACACATAAAAAGGGTATAGGGAAGTAAAAATAAATTTTTTTACCTCATGGATAAACGTCGAAGCTTCGGGTCCAAAACGATGCTTGAAAGCCATTGGACCTCGATTTGGTGTCGATTGTCATCAAGGATGGAGTCTGGAAGCGCCTACTCTATCTCACTTGGTTCTTTCATCACCATGGGAGACCTTCCTCTACTCCTATGATAAGTGTGGAACCCAAAAGGAGGTCAGGGTTAGGTTTATTAATTAAATTTATTTAATTAATAAACCTTCATTATTTAACACCCCTCCAATAGTTTCCTCCAACCAGGCACCCAACACTGACAAACATTATGTCTCACCTAGGGTAAAACTCATGTCTCAGATGCAATCGTATTCTAATATTTCTAGTCTGAGACTCTATTTGGGAGTTATTCCACATTTCTAAGAAGACTTCATGCATGTGATATAAAATATTTAATATTTTTAATATTACCACATCGAGGCTCTCTGGGCCCCAGAATTCCACACCGACTCAGCATCTGGTATTGAAAATATTCCTAGAAATATTCAAATTTATTACACAAAAAATCATAATTATTACACTCTCCTCACCTTCAATTTTTTTCTTCCTAAAAAGTGAAAACCTACTCACAAGGGGGGAACTGAGCTCCCAACTGGGTTCCCCGCACCAATGATATCTCCAGAAGGTTCTCATGCTGTCAAAAAACACGCACCTAGGGGAAATATTTCTCACAAAGGGTCTTCTCTAATAAGTTCACAAACACCACTGATTACCTCGAATAGGAAACTCCACACTCAACATCCATCTCTCCCTAGTTAAAATTGTTCAATGAGTCATGCATGCATCTGCTCGATTGAGATAAGTGGAAAACTCCAATCACCTGGTCTAACTATAATCATAGGGTCCAATAGTACACCACCTTTTTAACCCACACAATAACTGTTGAAAGATTCTATTAACCCCAAGGTGTATCCTGGCATCCTTTTCCACTCTCTATAACACTTGATGTGGTAAGATATCTTAGAACACGTGATCTCCTCATCAAACTCCAAATGCCACCATTGTTGGTCCATAAAGGACTCCTGACATATCTTAGAAATCTTCATCTTCCCCTAGATGAACTGCACCCTCACCATCCATCATTAGCACTAACTATAGGCCCAAAGACATTGTCTCCCACTGGCTCTAACTAGTAAAATAGTGACCTAAATGGTTTCCCAAACATGGACTCAAATGGTGTTATGTTGATGCTGGAGTGGTGATGACTGCGATACATGAACCCTACTAAGGATAAGGTGATCCTATCATCCATCGTCCCAATCCAACATGTAAATACGAATCATTCCCTCTATAACATAAATGGTCTTCTTTATATGGTCATCCATATGGTGTAGAAACACTTGGATCAACCACAACTGAGCCCCAAAATCCTTATACATACTCTCTATAATTGTAATGTTATGTGAAAATTTTGGTCTAAAATTATCATTGATGGAATTCCATGAATCTAGACTACCTTAAACATGCACATACATCGCAAACTCTATCCACTAATCTCTTCTCCCAGATGGTTAGTAAATGGTCTAACCTAGTGAGTCGGTCTATGATCACTATGAAAGTGTCATGAACTCTCACTGATTGTGGAAGAACCATCATGAAAACCATATTTTTGAATCCATTACCTCTACCATCCATCCACCTCGGTCTCCACCAACTGATAAGTGATAAATCAAGATATCGTCAATAATCCACCACATCCTTAGCCACCAAACCCAATTCAAAGGGATATCGGCACATCCACCCCTCTCCTAGGTGTACTACTAAGGGAAGGCAACCCCCTCAGTATATCATCTAACAGTGTGACCTATGTTATCATCAATCCTAGGAAGGATAGAGCACGTCCAACATATGTAAAATATATCAAGTACATGTCTAGTGGATATCTAGTCATGTGAGACCTTTCTCAACTATAAATTGGTCAAATACTTTATTACCTTGCTCAAAAATAGTAGATAGAAAAATTCACTGCGAGCACTGGTAGCTATAGCCACACCCATGGGTGGATCTTAAGCTAGAATGGCATCAAACTCTACTATATTATCTATCACTCCCATTTCTAAGAAGTCATATCATAATAAGTGGAACTTCTGAATCTATAAATGACTCTATGAGAGCTCCCCATAAGACTAGTACTCTAGAATCATGACTAGATCCAACCTCAAGTGCCTCCCATGAAACTCTAACACTGATTGCATGAGGGTGCCAATAAATAATACTACCATGAATTGATCCAAGGGTTGAATTAATTGGTTCATAAAACTCTCATCTACCTCCTAGGATAACAATATAGGTCAACCTAGGTGAACACACTAGGTCTATCAAATCCCTTCTTTAAAACCTCCAACTACGCATCTAACTCTTGAAGCTCAGTGGGATCCGTCCAATATATTAGCTCAAATATTGGTTCATCCCCTAGGTTTTTTTCCTATGAAAAAGTATATCACTTGGTAGGAAGGTAAACCTGACATGTCCTCAGGAAAGACGTCTTCATACTCCACCACCACTGTAAGGAATTAAAATCTCATATAATCACTACTCCAAAGGTCATACAAGAAAACAGATAAGAATTCAGTTGTATCCTCTTACACATGATCTCATCTTGTGCTACCTAGGATCACTCCTTATCAAAGGAGAAAAACTCTATCCCACAAGATGAAAACACTACCACACCCACTGGAGGAAACCATCTGAGCATGGATGGTAAGAAACCAATCCACATTAATTAAAACATTTTAGGATCTATATGTTGATACATAAATATTCTATGTTATGCTCTCCCTCATCCAGAGTCAGGCCACACTACCAATAGATGTTCATGACTTATGATCCTCTCCTCTAAAGCCTCCAAACTTAAGGTTCAATCTAAAAGACACCACTAGAATCTCTTGGTTGCAAATAGGGTCCAAACCTAGGAAAAAGTGGCTCAAGACTCTATGATAAATTACAGTTGGGGCATTGAAGTCACATTTCATACCTCAAACCACTCTCAATCCTCTAGGATAGAATCCCCATCTTTCTGAAGCTCATTTGTTAAGATGGAGAGGGGATTATATTCCCTAATAGGGGGTGAATATACCGATGTACCAAATCCACTAAATCTCACTACCAATAAAAGGTTTTGGATATATCACTTTTATACCCAGGATCACTACCTTACAAGATTTAGGGATAGCTCACTACTTCCCAAGGGTCACTCCCTCAATCTTTCCTTTAATGGATCACTACCGGTTGAAGGGATCACCTACTTCCTCTACCTTTGATCACTGTTATGGAAAGGATCCATACACATTTTATGGACACGTAGGTCCCTTAATTATCAAAAATGAATACATCCTCAATTATAGGTAGATTCTTTGTTGAAGTTATAATTTCATCCACTTGATGAATACCAATTTACCATATATTTACTAGGAAATCCCTTTTTAATACTTCCATGATGCTCACTGCCTTCATGAAGCTCACACAGCCTTCATGAAACTACCCAATTATTCACAAGAATATATTGCCTTCGTGAACAACTTTCACAAATCTCACCTCTTTCATGAATCACAAACAACCTTCATGAAGAAACCTCCTTTCACCAAGCTCGAACACTTTCAAAAAGCTCACTTAGCCTTCATAAAGCTCACAACTTTTAGTCGGTTTTTGATAGCCTTCACAAACTTGAATACTTTCAAGATGATTACAACTTTAAGTTAGATTTAATGGCCTTTATAAACTTCCTTTCTTCACAAACTTTTTCATAATAAAACCCTTTGTGACTCACCTTCACGAATTCATAGCCTTTGGATTTTCATTAAGGATTGCTCTCCTTTTTTGAGGGGGGTAAAGGCATATCTATAGGCATCACCTCCCATTCCATAATCTTCCAAGATTGTTAATGATTTTTCACAAAGATCTCAAAACTCATTCATAAAGCTACCTATTTTCACAAAGCACCAGGTAAATTTAACTTTCATGAAGATTCTCGTAATCATGGAGTTTTACCATTTTTCATTGAGCATTCTTGAACCTTCACTCCTTTGTGACACCAGCTGCCTTCATGAAGATCAATATCTTCAAAAAACTCCAATATTCATTAAACTCATGAATTTTTAATAGTTTTATGAGGAATTCATTGAAATCCAACTTTTGAAATGATTTATCCATCCTATAAATTTTAGACCCTAAAAATTTAGCAAACACTAGGAAATGATACCACTTGGTATATGCTATTTTTTGTACCACCTCTAGAGAATCCATTCCCTTATCTTGGATCTTTATCAACATACCTTGTCAAAAATATATCTAGAACTCCACCACTAACCATGGAAACCTTCTTTTTCAACAAACCCAATCAACCCAAAAACACTGCAATATTACCTTAAGGGATTTTTTCCCAACATCATCCTTTCCCTTGACCACCTGTTCACCACAACTAGGGCCTACTCTGACACCTTAACACATAAAACTACCCTGAACACATAGGATAATGGAACTCATCCTCCACACCTGGACACTATCCAATTTGGGTGGTACTGACTCATTCCCATGTTTTTGGATCATATCACAAGAACACATCTTGTTGGGGGAAGCATTACTTTTTATTATGAGTCTGAATCCATGTCAAACATCACTATCATAGGGCTCCACTAATTCCCTGAGTTGTGTTGGGAAATTCTCTAACAAGGATTGGAAATAAAAGAGTAGCACATACCTGTGTCTATCAGTACTACTAAAAAATTATAAAGGATACAGATCATACCTCTAATAATCCCTAGATCCTCCAAGTAATAGGCATTCATGGCCTGCATATATCTTCACCCATATCCTCTAGCTCTCTAAGCCTAGTGTGGACCACCTGGGGTGGTGGTGGAAATAGTTCGAACCATTTTTCACCTCCTTCTACTCTTCCTACTCCTCTGCCACATCTTTCATCATGAAAAACTCCATGCTCTTGTTATTCTCCCTATATGTGTGGTCTGTCAATAGTTTTTTTCAATGGCGTGAAGGGTTAGATAATCCAATGAAATATGTCCCCAAATACCACAAGAGTAACACTGCCTCTCTCTTAGTGAACTAGAACTGGAATGAGAGCCCTAAACCATATATCATCTATCTTGGTACCATCTCTTAAAGAGTCTTAGATTCCTAGATCCCTAATCCTACCATTGGCTACCAATTATCTAGGTCTCACCTTCTGTGTTCTCTCTACCAGCACCAATAGTCTATGTCATCTTGGATAGAAATCTCTCCACTACTAAGGCATGCTCGAGCATTCCAGCATAGGTGGGAATGTAAAGAGATATCACCACAACCCAGATATCCCAACATAAGCCTTATTTGAAGTTATGTGGTCAGAAAAATGGATCTCAAACCATATCCAAAGAGTATCTTGATAGGTTGGTGAACCATGCATAATACTATTCCATAGTTATTCTACCCTGTTGAAGTTGTAGTAGCTCCTAGATACGCACCACTCACAAATTTTCTCGATAAAACTCTTCCCTGTATATCCACTCAAAAATTTTCTAAGTGAGTGTTGTCTCATTATGTATTTAGGTCACTATACTCCACCATCACTATATCAATCCCTAAATTAGACTCACCATTATGATCACCATCTGATATGGAGGTTCCCTCACAAGGCGTAAAATGCGGGCGACTGCCCCAAACCAGTCATCAGCTACCTGTGAGTCTAGATCACCCTAAAATCTGGGAACTATTTCCCTATGAAACTCATGGAGTGAACTCATCCCATGCATTTCTTTAGCCAATATTTTTTTCCAAACCTACTACTCAACAGATGGTGTCATGATTGGAAAACCACCCGGAGGTACCACCTCCTGTGTAAGCCTCTGCACTGAAGCCTCATCACTTGGAGGGTTATCATTACAATAATGTTATGGAATCATAGCCGATTGTTGTTATGAAGGCATCATGAAATAACCAAGATCAACCATGATTAAATAGTATATATAGGAAACTAAATCAAGAAGGACATGATAACCACAACCCATTATTATATGATGCATGTACCAAAGCTTCCCTATAACTAGTGCCTATATGTGCTAAGTCAACAAGCATGTTATCAGAGTCCTGGTGAATGGATACATCAACCACTGCACCAATAATGGAGTAATTGGCCTGAAATAAAAACTTGAGATAATTTAACATTTTTTCTATAAATCCCAAACCAAACCTCATAGATTGACAACTCCTGACTTTTATCCTAAGGAATATCCCTCTCAAATATCACTTTGTCTTAACCCAACCCATCAGGGCCCGTCTGTCTAGAGATAATCCAAGTGTGACACCCCAAGTCTGCCTTCAATAGGTTGTGGGATAGCGACCAGTTTTGAGTAGGCATATTACACAAATTGGAGGCCTTAGCCTATGGTACCTATACACACTCACATACATCCATCTTCATACAATTGTTTAAATATAATAATAAAATTGATACCAAATGTGTACATACATCTATATACCACAATCAGAGTATACTAAAAGTACTAGAAATTTTAAAGGGAAAAATACAAGCCCACCAAAAACTACAAAGGATTCCAACCTACAAAGGAGGGGACACCCATAAAATGAAAAAACTGGTACACACCTCGGTCTATCTAGTACACTATACTCCACCTACTCCTTGTCCTCTTAGGACTCCATCATATGGACCATCATTTTAATAAGACTCGACATGTGTAGTTAGATCCTATGTAGAGGTGATTATAACAATACAAAGTAGGAACCCCAAAAATCTAAAATAACATAGAGAAACTAAAATGAAACAGTATTCTCTACCCATATCCATAGGGTACAGAAAACCTTGGTGATAGAGAACATGAGTCTCTATATCCATAGCTCGTCTATACATGATTGGTCATCTCACCACCACATGGTATGTTAAACAAGATATGTGACATAATTGTAAGGACCCCCAAAATAATCTAGATATACTCATTTATGGAAATGTTCTGACAAAGTGAAGGAATTCAATAAAATTTTACTTGATATTATCAAAGTGTTAAGAATAGATGAACGGAGCATATGATATCTAGATTCTAATATTGTATGGGTAGTACAAGTGGATAAAATTTTAAAATGTAATAATAAAATTTGGTTGAAAATTTCAACAATTTTTATTCAAGAATCCAATAAAGGTTATTGAAACCTAGGGTTTTCATGAAGGAAGAGTAAAGTATGATTGTATTATCCAAGATATACATAAATGAGTTTGTAAAACTCCATGGAATGTCTATGTCAAGTATGGATGTTATAGTAATTAATTATTTGTTTTGAATGGTATATGATACTGGGTATATATTTTAAAAGTGTTGTAAATGTATAGGAGTTCAAAATCACAAAATAATTAATTGATATTATAGTTTATATTCATGAGATGAAGTAAATAGTAACTACAACAAGGACTTGAATATAAAAAAATTAATCAAGATCTGTTGAATCTAAGTAAAGTATGTGTACCTTCATCTCATTTCTCTTATGTGATAAGAGAATATATTTGATAAAAAATATTTTTTATAAAAATTTATGATATGATTAAATGAATACACAAGATTTATAATTCATCAATTTTAATAACATGTTTTGAGAAGAATATTTAGATAAAAGTTTTTATCTAGGATAAAAGTGTTTATCTATCTATTTGTTAAAAATATGTGGTAATGTGTTCCTTCCACCCATCAGTGGTATATTTTAATAAAAACTTATTATAAAATGTAAAAGTTTCAAACACAAAGAATACCATATACGATATGGAAGAAATGGTTTATTTGTTAAATATTCCTACTAAAATGAAAAAATATATTTCCTAACACAAAAGGGGTTGTGTATCTTAGAAAGATATTATAAAAGTAATATAGTGTCTAAGAGGATAATGGGAGAATTTTTGGACTTAAATAAGTTAAAAAATAACTAATAAAAGGATAACACCAATATTAAGTTAAAATGTTTTCCACTTAATATCCTAAAATTTTTAGGATATGTGATGGTACAAAAATATGTAAAGTGTTACATTTAGTTTCCATTTAGAAAGTGGATATCACTATTATACTAATTTAATATAATGTTTTTTCACTCAATGTTATAAAAACATTTAGGATATGTAGTGATAAAGAATAATGTAAAGAATTACATTTAGTTATCATGAAAATGAAAGAAACTATTTCTTGAATGATTGTACCATTAAAAATGAAAATTTAATTACACTTGATATCCTAAAAGATTTTAAGGTATGGTTATAAATAAAAATTTAATGAGTTACATTAGTTTTCATAACAAAGTGTTATCACTTTATCCTAGAAGAGTTTAGGATGTTGTGGTAAATAAAAATGTAAATAGATACATTAGTTACCATAATAAAGTGTATCACTTTATCCTAAAATATTTTAGGATGTGGTGGTAAATAGAAATGTAAGAGTTGTATTTAATTATCATATTAAAGTTATTTTCACTTTATCCTAAAAGAGTTTAGGAGGATTTGTAAACAATAATATAAGAAGTTTCATTATTTCAAGGAAAAAGTTTGATGGAATAGTGTTCCAAAAATGTTGATGATGAACTTATAAAGATTTCTAATTATACAAAAGAAGTTGGTATCATAAAAATTGATGTTGTGAAGTTAAGATGTTCTAATATGTTCAATTAGTTGAACATTTAGGAATATAATTCCTAATTCTCACCATTATTCGAACTGCTTTTCTTCAAAGATGTTTCTCACTAAATATTTTAGTGGGATGGTTTTATCTGATGGTCACATAGAGATGTGATGTAGATTATACATGATGTAATGAGTAAATAAAATCTAGAAAGTGTAGCAAACATAAGGTTGTTTTGAAATTTTATCATATATGATATGTTAAATTGGTGCTTCTGTTGGTTTTGTTAAATATTATTAAAGATTTTAAGAATATTAAAATGTATCAAATTGAAATTAAACCTTCATTTTATCATTATTTCATGTTGGATGCATAATTTATATATAAATATACATTTCATTAAGTGAAATTATAATTGACCTCTCAAATTATGACTTTGAGTTTATCCTTAACTGATGTTCATCATGGAGTATAATAGGTTATGATGAAATGATAAGGTTAGCATGATTAAGATTATTATATAGAGATATAGAATATTCTCAAGAGGCACAAAACAAAGAATAAGATTTTTTTTGTTGGATGACCTACTAAGTACTCCTCATGAAGTTTCATATAGATGTATTTGGTATACTTGGGGTGAAAGGGTTATATTTGAGTCCCCATTACCTAAGGTTGGTGAGATACCTACCATGAAAACCTTCATACTTTGATACCCTACTTACCCAATTTTATATATTGAATTAGCTAATACAAGGGTGGTTGGGTATACTGTTGATCATGTCACCTGTTGGAGGTTAACCAAGAAGGTATTTTTCCACTCATATAATGAGCATAAAATTTGGGTCATTGATTGTCATAGATTGTGGGAGTGTGTGGACACACCTAGATATTATATATCTATATGGATAAGGGACATGTGATGTGCTTATCTAGAATGATAAATGACATATGATGTATTCATCAATCAGTTCGGTCTACACTCAGGGAATCAAGAATATATGAGTTGGATATATGGTATTGACATGTTTTGTGTCCCATGATCACTCAATGGCTTGGACAAAGGGAAAATATTAGAATGAATGTTTACATATGATGTAGACTAGTGGAAATAGGTGTAGAGATACATGTGTTTGATGGTGATCACACAAGATCCCTTTATAACTTGAGTAGAATTGACACTTTTCTATAGGCTACTCCTTTATTTCATATATGGATCTAGAGATTTGTATTTGTTTTCAATGCTATAAAATCATGTGGTGTCACACTTTATAGTTTACTGAATGGAGATTGATTTTAACTTGGAGAGCTACCCTAAAATTATTTTAGAGTTAATACAAAAGAGTTTTGGATGGGTATTGACAAGGTATTACATATGATGTGAAATGATTTTGAGTTAATGATAGATTTCCAAAAGTGTTTTGGAAGATATCCAAAAGGATTTTGGGATATGATTTCATAAGTTATTATATATGATACAATATGAGGTGAAATAGAACAAAGCCTTTTATCTTTAGTGTAAGTGGGAGATTGATGGGAATATTCCCTAAATATTTATATATATATATATGTGTGGTATATATAAGAAGATATACATATATATATGTGATACATTTATAATCTATATATTGGCTTGCATGAAAATTATGATTTTCATGCATTGGGTATATTATTCTATGTCTATTAGACATCTGGACTAGTCTTTCACCCAATATATCATTTAATAATATGTTACATAAGATGTAATACTAGAGTGGATTTTGTATTCATTAGATTAATGCACTGTCCATGGCATTTACTCATACATTATAAATGCATGAGTAAATGTAGTAGCAGTCGAAGAGTGTCTTTTATAGAATATATATATTATTTTCATTCAATAGAAATGGTTTATGTTTTTGCTTCGATAATTCTTATTATAAAATCCCAAATATCCATATCTCTCTACTTATTCTTCCTTTTCATATTGAGATTCTCACACATCATGGGAGAAAGTAGAATCCTACATGTATGACATGTGATTCATTCGAATCGTGGATACTTGTAGAGGTGGGATTCTTTTTTTTATCACTTTGGTGATCTTTATCAAACTCCTTAGATAAATATCAAAAGGTTTTGGTGTATCTTTGATATAATATGGACATATTTTTTAGTATTCTTTATTTCATTATTTTTTGTACAGTTTCATATTTATTGCATAGAGATCATCATATTTGGTTTCTAATGGATTTTGTTGTGTCTAATAAGCATTTTTTGATTCATATGAAACCCAACACATTTCCCACATATATAGATTAGGTTTACAATGTCTTCCACATTTCATAGCTAAGGATATGCATGCATGATATGTTGCACATTATTGACTAGGTTGGGTTGGACATTGAGGATTGTGTCACCTTCTTAGAGTACCCAGTGGCAATCAAGGACTGAAAAGAAAGGACTCATTGAGGATGGGATATACCATTGATGATTTTTATATAGTAGCATGATAAACTTCAGGATAGCTATTGGGGGAACAAGAGTCAAATTTGATCTCAGTACCCTCACCTTTATGAGTATGTGGTGTTTTTGTGTCAAAAATTCTTAAAGGTGGAGATGATATAATGACCCATATTTTAGTGGTCTAAACTCTTAGAGTATTTTAAATAATATTTTTAGGTGGTTCACTCAGCAATTTATTTAATTTTTATGTCATGTAATCTCGATGAAAATGTATTAAAAATAATATATTGTTTTTAATCTATTCATGTGTATTAGTGAATAATTGGAACTTCCTTCTAAATAGATCCTTGGATGGGGAAATTGATATGGTAGCTACATCCTAATGGGGGGTTTACCCTAAGATTGGTATAATATTTGTTCACACCCAAATTCCCTGGGATTATACTTTCATAGGTATAATTAATTAATTAATTTGATTAATTAATGGATTGATTGATTAAATTTGTGAAACCTCAAAATCCTCTATTTATTCATCTTTAACCTTTCCTGCTAGGTTTGGGTTCCAAAAACCCTATCTTGAGAGCGATGAGGAGAGGGAGATCATGGGAGATCTAGACATCCATAGAATTTAAGAATAAAATTATTCATTGGAAATTTACAATGGAGATGGTATTGGAAACTTCATTGCTAATTATTGATCCAAAAATTGAGGTGGGTCTTGTTATTTTTTAATTCTTACATCCTCTTTGTGATTCCAAGCCTTTAAATTTTATTCCTTGATTTTCATTGAGCACAACGCATGTCCCCATAAACTTTATCAAAATTTACTATTGGATTTTGATTCCTTATCCTATATTATAACTCATTAGTGAATTATATACCTAACGATTAGTGTTTGGTATTTTCAACATCCACCATTAATTTCCATCTATGATTCTTCTCTAGTTTTCCTTTCCAGTTACTCATGTGTTCATCATCGACCGTCATTATGGTCAGCAGTTCAAATAATCTTAGTTTGAATTGATAAGTGATTGATATATAGGGTTTGAGTAATTTATTTAGGTTTGAAAATGATGATCAAGTTATGTGGGATGATCATTGAGTGGTGATAGATCAATGGGAGGAGAGTTGGTGTGATTTTCCTGGGGGATAATAGTGAACGGGGCATCGATGTTGTGTGAAAAGTAAATGTGAACCCTTTTTGATTAATGGGTGGTCAGAAAGAAACCATCAGTGGTGAATATAAATGGTATAAAGCCTTTGGTAGTGTTTCAGTCATGATTGGAGGTGATAATGATGACAAAAAATGGTTTTGGGTGTTTTGTAGATTTTGGCTCAAAGATGCAATCATGCAATGTGTAATCTAGAGCCACATGCCATGTATCACCCAGGAAGTAGCAAATAGAGTTTTGAGTGGGTTAAGTATCACATGATGTGTTCCCTTGATACACACACTATGTATCTCTAAACTAATTATTATAATGTGTATTGGGAGTGAATGACTAGGTGTTCATCTATCCATACATGATGTATCAGTATGGACCACACGTCATGTACCATTGATCATAAATGAATCAATATCCCCAATAGCACACATTGAGTGAGAATATTGTGCCTAAACACTATGTACCCTCCCAAGGACATGTCGTGTAGTATGAATAGGAGTGATTCATAATTTCTTCTACATGGGTGAGATTAAAGTATGTACCCCTGTTGGTCTCACATTTCATGTACACCATCACACATGTCGTGAAGGTGAATCTATACACACCATGTGGATAGTGGTATATGTTCAAGCTACCCCTATGGTGATACACACTATGTACCCCTAGATTACATATCATGTACTCTCCTATCCATGGTGTTTTTTCATCTCTACATACCCGATACTCAGATTTTAGCACATGAGAATTTTATCCTGTACGTTTTTCCATGTAGAATGTAATATTATACTTCACTTTAATATCATAGGTGAGATACGAGGTGATATGAGTAGTTTAGTTCTTTATTACTTATGGTAGAGAATTTATCAAGATGATAACAAAATACATGGGGTTAGGAACTCCCCTTATAATGTGTTTATGATAGGGCATTCTCCCCACCCCCCACATAACTGATAGGGTTAGGAACTCCCCCACTCATTATACATAGGTTTTATATCTATGAGGTTGGATTATCCCTCATCTAACAATATTTTATGGGGAAAGGGTCCTCCACTGAGATTGGTTACTCTCTCAACCAACATTGATCTTTCAATGAGGTATGGGTATCCCACTACAGTTTCTATGAGATGATATGGGTTATAAAGCTATGTGATTCAGATTCTTTAGATTCTTGCTAAGTTTATTCTTCTATATATGGGTTATGGGGATAGACACTCTCTTTTGTGTCTCAATTTATCTTATTTAATAATATTTGGGTTTTCATATTCCCTTTCCCTTTTACCTTAGTGGTTTTGAGATGATTGATTTTCATATATTTTCTTTTTGGTTTTTAGGAAATCCTATTGAGTATGTATATACTCACCTTTTAATAGGTGTTTTTTCCACACATGTCATGTCTTATACAGATGACTGATAGTTCAATGATAAATTTGATGGACCTAAAGTTAGTGGAATTTAGAGGTACCTGGAGGTGATAATAGTGGATGACGTTCATGTCTGAAAATAGTTTGTTGCAAATAACCCTTCATTTCAATTGTTTTAGGTTGGTCTTTTTTTGGGATTTTTGGGCATGAATTTTTACCTCATTACAATATAGTTTATGTATTATTTATTTATTTGTGGATATTAATGTTTGTTGCATACAATTTATATTGTTATTAGTTTTATTTTTTCTATCTTACGTTATTATTTCCTATGTAGAGATGCATGTTGTCTGCAGTAAGCAAGAACCTAATATCATGTGTGTTATGCCTACTTGGTGTTAGTCACCAACCCCTACTCCATTGGATATTAGTTTGAGATTATATACTTGGATTACCACCAAACTAGATAGGGTCCTGGTGAGATAGTTATTATCAAGAAATTGAAAAAAAATTATATATTGATTGGCATTAATGTTATTAAGATCAATGATCAAACAATGAATGGGTCAATAGTGATTTAATGACCTACCCTACCTCAAAGTTTTGTAAAATAAAAAGGAAAGAAAAAAGAAAAAATAAAAAAAATGTTGTTTCTTGAATGAAATCAGTGGATTCCCTTAAGAAACCTTAAACCCATTCAACCCTTGAGGGTATGAAAGCCTCTACCTTACACTATCACCATCCTTCTTTGGTGTCACTCCACCTTTGTTCTAGTTAGTGATGCAACTTTTCCCCTCCACTATGTACCCCACTCCCTCTACTATTTTCTAAACTAGATAAACATTAATGTTATTAAGATCAATGATCAGACAATTAATGGTTCAATGGTGGTGGAATTTCCTACCCTACCTCAAATTTTGGTAAAATAAAAAAGGAAGGAAAAAATGATGTTGTTTTTGGAATGAAATCAGTGGATTACCTTAAGAAAACATAAAACCCTCCAACCTTTGAGACTACGATATCTAATACCTTCCAATGTCACCATCCTTCATCAACCTATCTCTACCTCTGAACCTATTAGTGATGTGAATTTTCACCTCCATTGTGTGTACCACTCCTGTTTTTATTCTTCTAATCCTTCCTGGAGGCTCTACACTAGAGACCTTATGAGTCGTGCTTAGCTTCCCCCCCCCAACCCCCCCCCCTCACACCCCCACCCCCAACCCCACAACTCCCCCCCCCCCACATCCTATTGAGTATGTATATACTCACCTCTGTATAGGTGTTTCATCCGTACATGTCATGTCTTATACAAATGATATATAATTTAATGAAAACTTTGATGGACTCAGAGTTGGTGGAGTTTAGTGGTAACTAGAGGTGATAGTAGTGGATGGAGTTTATTTCTAAATCTAGTTTGTTGCAAAGACCCCTTCAACTTAGTTTTCTAGGTTGGTCTCCTTTGGGATTGTTGGGAGTGTATTTTTCCCTCGTCACATTATAGTTTATGTAATTTTTATTTCTTTTTGAATATTAACATTTTCTACATGAATTTTATATTGTTATTGGTTTTATTTGTCTATATTACATTATTATATCCTATGTGGGGATGCATGTTGTGTATAGTAAGTAAGAACCACATATCGTGTGTGTTATGCCTACTTGGTGTTAGTCACTAACCCTTACTCTATTGAAGATGGGCTTGAGATGAAATGCTTGGATTACTACCAAACCATATTGGGTTCCTATGTGATAGGCCTTGTCAAGTAATTAAAAAAATGATATATTGATTTAAATTAATGTTATTAAGATCAATGATAAGACAATGAATGGGTCGGTTGTGGTGGAAAGGCCTAACCTACCTAAAATTTTGGTAAAATTAAAATGAAATAAAATCTAAAAAAATAAAAAAAAATGAAATTGATTTTTAAATGAAATCGGTGGATTCTTATAAGAAAACCTAAACCCCCATGACCTTTGATACTTTGATAGCCGCTACCTTCTTCTGTTAGTGTCCATTGTTGGCATCTCTCTACCTCTGCACCTATTAGTGATGTGACTTTACCCCTCCACTATGTGTGTCACTCTATCCACCATTTTCCAAACTCGATAGGATCTAGGTGGGATAAGTTTTGTCAATTAATTGAAAAAAACAATAAATTGGTTGAAATTAATGTTATTAAGATAAATGATCAAACAATAAATGGTTTGATGGTGGTGTAGTGACCAACCCTACCTCAAAGTTTGGTAAAATCAAAAGAAATGAAAAATTAAAAAAAATGTTTTTTAATGAAATTGGTGGATTCCCATAAGAAATCCTAAACCCCTCCAGCCTTTAACATTATGACAACTACTACCTTATATTGTGACCATCCTTCATCAGCTTCTCTCCATCTCTACACTTATTAGTGATGCGACCTTACCCCTCCACTGTGTGTGCCACTCCCTCTATCATTTTCCAAACAAAAAAGGGTCCTAATAGGATAAGTATTCTCAAGTAATAGAAAAAATGATATATTTATTGGAATTAATATTATTAAGATCAATAATAAAACAATTAATGGGTATCTGGTGCTGGAATGGCCTACCCTACCTCAAATTTTGGTAAAATAAAAAGGAAAGGAAAAAATAAAAACTAAAAAATAAAATAAAATGGTTCTATTTTTTGTATGAAATCTAAATATTCCCATAAGAAACCCTAAGCTTGTACAACCTTTGATACTATAAAAGACACTACCTTCTATTATCATTGTCCATCATTGGAATCTCTTTGCATCAGTTCTTGTTAGTGATGAAAACTTTCCCCTCCACTGTTTGTACCACTCCCATTCTTTAGCATCCAATACTTCCTAAATTCTCTACACTATAACCCTTGTGATTCATGATTATTTTCTCTAACCCCACCCCACACCCCCTATCACACTTGGTGAGATTAAATTATGTACCCTCGTTGGCCCCATATTTCATGTACATCATTACACATGATCTGTAAGTCAACACATACACACCATGTGAAGGTTAGTATATGGTCAAACTACTATCATGGGGCTACACACTATGTAACCTCATAGTGCATATTGTGTACTCTCCCAGACATAGTGGTTTTTCATATCTCTATACTCGATACGCAAATTTTGGCAAGTGAGAAGTTCATCATGTCCATTTTTTCCTTATATAATGTAATAGTACACTTCTCTTCAATATCATAGGTGATACATGAGGTGATATGGGTATTTTAGTTCTTTAGGATTGATGGAAGAGAATTGAGTAATATAATCAGAGCATACATGGGGTTAGTAATTCCCCTTATAATGTATTTATGATAGGGCATCCCCCCCCCACATAGACACATGACTAATATGGTTAGGAACTCCCCCACTCATAGGGTGTTGGTTATCTATCTATGATTTTGGTTTCTCCCTCATCTAACAAGCTCTTATGGGACCCGAGTCCTCCACCATGGTTGGTTACTCCCTCAACCAACATTTATCTTTTGATGAGGTGTAGGTATCCAACTATAGTTTCTATGAGATGAAATGGGTTATAAATCTGGTTGATTTGGATTCTTGGTAGTCTTACTAATTTGATTCTTTTTTATGTGGGTTGTGGAGAGAAAGACTCTCTTTTGTTTCCAAATTTCTCTTCTTTAAGCATATATGGGTTTTTGTATTCCCTTACCCTTTTACCTTAGTGGTTTTGAGATGATTGATTTTATTATATTTTATTCATGGTTTTCATGAATTATTATTGAGTATGTATATACTCACCTCTACATAGGTATTTCATCTATATGTGTCATGTATTATATAGATGACAAAAAGTTCAACGAAAACTTTTATGGACCCAGAGTGGGTGAAGTTTAGTGGTACCTAGAGGTGATAGTAGTGTACAATGTTCATGTCTAAAACTAGTTTGTTGGAAAGACATCTTTATATCAGTTGTTTTAGGTTTTTATCCTTTAGGATTTTTAGGTGTGTATTTTCCCATCATTGCATTATAGTTTATATACTGGATTTTCTTTGTGGATCTTAACATTTGTTGCATGCATTTTATATTGTTGTTGGATTTATTTTTCTATATTACATTATTATTTTCTATGTAGAGATGAATATTTTCTTTAGTAATAAATAACCTCGTATTATTTTTGTTATTCCTACTTTGTGTTAGTCACCAACCCTTGCTCTATTGGAGTTTATTTTGAGATGACATACTCAACTTACTGCCAAACTAGATAGGGTCCCAGTGGGATAGGTCTTTTCAAGTAATTGAAAAAGAAAATGATATATGAATTGACATTAATGTTATTAAGATCAATGATCAAACAATGAATTAGTCAGTGGTGGTGTAATGAACTACCCGACTTCAAAGTTTGGTAAAATCCAAAGGGAAGAAAAAATGAATAAAATAAAATGATATTGTTTTTTAAATGAAATTTGAGGATTACCATAACAAAGACTAAACCCCTCCGACCTTTAATACTATGAAATCCATTACCTCCCGTTGTCACAATCCATCACCAGCTTCCATATGCCTTAGCTCCTGTTAGTGATGTGACTTTTCCCCTCCAGTGTGTCTGCCACTCCCTCCACTATTTACCAAAACATATAGGGTATAGGTGGGATAGTTCTTGTAAATTAATTGAAAAAAATGATATATTGATTGAAATTAGTCTTATTAATATCACTAATAAAACAATTAATGGGTCTATGGAGGTGGAATTACAAACCCTACCTCAAAGTTTGGTAAAATAAAAAGGAAGAAAAAAAATAAATAAATAAAATGATGTTGTTTTTTGAATGAAATTAGAATATTTCCATAAGAAACCCTAAACCCCTATAACCATTGAGACTACGATAGTTGCTTCCTTCCAAAGTCATCATATGTTGTCATTGTCTCTTCACCCCCACCCCCATCCTTCTCGGAGGCTCTGCACCGGAACCCTTGTGAGTTGTGTTTAGTTATCCCAACCCCACTGCACACCCCCACCCTACTCACACCACTCCCCTTCCTCTATCATTAACGTGTATAGATTCCTTCCAAGAAAAATAAGTGTTTGAAATTACAATCAAATATATCTAGATCTAAGCAAGCATATCCTCCTTGGAAATCACCAACAATTTACTCATACCTCTTCAAATATGACCACATATGCTCCCTTTAAGAAGCCTCCAAAAAGAAACCATATCTAATAAGAAATTTGGAAGTCATTGGGAAGCTCACTGATGTGGAACTCTGTTCCAGTGGTTTCAAGATTTGGATTTCAGAGTCCTCAATGGTTTCCCCAGGAATTTTACCCAGCTCTATTATCTCTATAAATGCACAAAATCCACCTCTCTATCTCTTTACTTTTGAAAATTATTACTTCTCTAGGCATTCATCTTAACCAATTTTGAGTTTTTGTCCTTTACATAATTTTTAGGGACATGAAAAAAAAATTCACTATTGATACATTTTTTTTACCAATTTGATCCAAACCTATGTGAACTACTTTGATTGCTCCATGGATAAATACTTACATTTATGGTTTGATTGGTGATAGTTTAATAAGATAAAATAAATGATTTGATAATTTATAAAATAAAAAATGAAATTAAATGATTAAAATTTTCCTTGTTATGTTTGGATCAATAATAGAGTAAAATAAAATAAATGATTTTAATTTATATCCATCTTTTATTTTTTGATATATGTTTAAAATATGTGTAATATTTTAAATTTAAGAAAATATATTTAAAAAATATAGTTAGAGAGAAATAATTTTTCTCTCCCTGTGATTTTTCAAAAATAGATTATTTCTCCCTATTTCTCATCCAATGATTTCTCTTGGACTTAATTTGATATTTCCAAACAAAGGAAAGTAGTTTCCCTTTATCGTATCATTTCTTTTCTCCACAAATCAGTCATTCTTAAGCTAAGAAAAATTGATGTGATTTTTTTATCATTATTTTTGGAAATTATAGTGCCTTTAATTAATGTCATTCCATTGGTGGAATTTTATAGAGAACCGTACCGCTAGAACAAAATTTAATGTGTTTTTTTATTTATGTTTTTAACGTTGAACATGGAAATATCATCTGCACAACTGATTTTTCAAGTATCTCTTACTTCAATGGATAAATCATCAAATAGTTTCCTCTCATCTCATTAGTAGATGAATGTGGTATTATTATGGTTTGAAGCCTCAAAGTAAAACAAGTGATGATATAGGGACCTACATTGTCTTTACAACTGTCTTTCCTTCTTATAAGGTTTGGTTAGTGATTGTTCTTGTCCACTGATCATTTAGTTTTTTAAAATATTTTTTTATTTACCATTTTTTAATGAATTAAATTATACTAAGGTTCATTTAATTAAGAACAGTTATTTTTATATAAATTAATTGTAATGTTTTTACACTGTTAAAATATTATTAAGAAGTTTATCAGTATTTGGATTCATTCTTTTCTTGTCTCATGATTTTGTTAATAAGGAATTAATTAAGCATGTTACTTTATGGATTTTACACCTTATCCTAAACCGATGTAAGACCTTCATCATTATTGAATTTTTCATTGATGTATTTTAGCAAAATTGATTAACATGTATTTTTAAAAAAAATATCTTGATATATCTTATGAGGAAAATTTTCATAAGAAATGTATTGTGTTTCAAAAACATCAACAATTATCCTTTGGATATGCCAAGTTTTTTGTACCTTGTAGAAACCTTTCTTCAAGGATCCTTTGGAAAAGTCATCTATGAATATTTTTTTATTTTTTCTAGCATAGTTTTAAGTTTTTTATTTTTTAATTCTTTTGATTATGTATATTTCTTAATTCAATGAATGCTTTTTTTATTTTTATTTTTGTGCCAAAAGAATCCTAGTGAACAATTTTGTTGTTCGATTCATTAAAGTATTAGTATCTTTGAGTATAATTTGCTAGAAATCCTATATGATCGTATATTAATAAGATGATTAGAAAAAGTAGGATAGGATTCTAGTGTAATATAAATATTAGGTGGCTTAAAATGTAATTAGTCACCTTTTTTCATGGTGGAAAAGGTTGTTTCAGGGTGGTTTGCTATCTTGTTATTATTGTAATATTGGGTTCCCTAGAACCAACTTTATTACCATATCATGTATTCAATGAGTTATGCATGATGTACACTTTCCATAATAGTGTTGATATTTCTATGTCTACTATTTACATGGTAATGTCTATAGATTATTTTTTGTATCAAAAGTTTATATCAGTCCCCAAGATATAATGAGAACTTATAGATATCTTGATAGTAATCTTACACTTATGTTTTATGGTCCACAAACATCATGATGACTGAAAAAAGATAATTTGTGATTATAAGGTGTTAGGATCATAAACATTGAGGCTTTTTCTCATGAAATTCTCCCTTAGTGGTCTCGAGTATATGAGATCATAAGGACTGACCCACCAATAGTAACGCCACATGTTTCATGTGTCATTGGAAGTTCCTATATATGAACATGTGTAATGGTATCCTAACCTGAGATCATTATCAATGTATACTATTTTATCGTGTACTTTGATGTAAGGAAAAACTATGACATTTATATCATGGTAAGGTAGCTTGCATTGGGTGTGCCATTGGTGGTATGAAACTAATTGAATAATCAAAACAAAATTTGTTGCTTCCAAAAGGAAGTGATATATCCGGATTAGTTAATCCAAATATTAGTACCTTCAATAAATCCCTGACCATGGTAGAAGAAGGTAAGTCTTTCCAGTAAGATCAAAAAACAATAAATCAAAAAGGATTATGAAATAAAGTGTACATTCTGTTTTATGAGATATCATGAGTCAAATAGATTTTATTACAAGGCATGTCTTCATAGTAAAAGGTTTTTGTATCTATGACTATGACTTATCTATTTAGGGGCCTAGATTGGTTTCCATACTCTTCTCATAGTCTTTGAATAATATTCACTCCTATCGAGAAAAGGGTCTAGAGTGTCACACACTTAGTGTATTCAAAAGTATGACCTATTCTTATGAATAAGAGTATAGTATATAGTGGGACCCACTATAGGGTCTAGGAGATTATTGAGAATATACGATCACCAAGTAAAAAATAAATTCATTATTATTGGAATTTTGAATAATTGACATTGAATTTATTAAATTAAAATTATTCACAAGATAGTAAGTGAATACATGATAAAATATATAATGAACTAATATTATTTTAATATTTAAGGTTCATTTAATATTTGTAGGAATGAGGCATTGAGTTAATGAATCTCATTTATCATGTAACATATTTATCATATTATAAGTGATACAAATATAAATGACATTTATGACATGGTTAGTTGGAAATAACATTTCATTTATAGCTTATTTAGTGGACATTACATATTCGGGGGATGGGGTTCCATTTTTTGGTATTTTGTACCTCACTATATAAGTGGGATGAGTCTATTTGGGGTACTATTTACTATAATATTTTGAGAGCTCCACTCTCCTCTATACTGGATCCTAGAGAGTGAACCACCCAACCCAAGACTTCTATCCAAGTTTTTTTTTCACAGATCGAAGGATCAGTGTTGCGGTGATTGTTGGGATGTCAAAGGCTTCATCGGATTTGTGAACTAGCACCTGGATATTGATGATCGGTGTTACTATGGACTTTTTAAGCATGTGTGAATGATCTAGATGTATCTATCTTCAATTCCTCAGGCAACAGTTTCTAGCGATGATTAGTTGTCGAACGTGTCTTCAAATCAAATGAGGTAAAAAAATTGTTTAATTATTTTCTTAATTCAATCACATGGGATTCTTGGATTTAATACCAGGCTATGCATCATTGGAGAAATCATAGTTACATCGATCTCATGATAAAAATTTAAAATCTTTGGTCCATATGCTTCTGTTGCATGCCTCGATACCTTTAATTGGTATCAAAGGGATAACATGATGGTTTAAGCCAATAAAAAAATAAATTTTCCTTAAATTCATGTAGAGGGAATCAAAATGATATCATCTCTTCAAACTGAGATTCGATCTGATCTCAGACATCCAAGTTGCAGCCATCCTAAGTTTTAAAATAAATCAAAACTATTTTTATGGTCTTAAAATGTTGAAAAAAAACACAAACACACACACACACACACACACACATATATATATATATATATTATGTTATTTTAACCGGATTTTGGTGTTTGATAGTGGTTTTTGGTGAATTCCTGCATTCTAATCAGAACACCAGTGGCTGTAATTTGTTTTTTTTTCAGCCAAGACCATTTTCCACACAATAGTGGAAGACATAGGGAAAAAATCAAACACCTAAAGTTATATGATTTAATAAATTAAAAAAAATTAATGTTGGGGTGGAAGTGGTATAGTTACTCAACATAGGAAAAAATAATCTAAATGGGTCAGGGGGGAGCTGACTGAAGAGACAAAAAATTATAGTGGTGTAATAGATCATGGGACCAACCAGGAGAGTTTTAAGTCTATAGGATAAGGGGAAAATCAAGCCAAGTAGTTCAAACTGAAAGTGTAGGGAGTTAGGATATGTGGAGGTGGTACTAGGCTATTATAAGGTTTCATGGGAGAGTTAAGGAGGGGGAATATTATTTTATTATATTTTTTCAACTTTATTCTTGGGCAGGAGTGCTTGGGGGCTCCCAAGTATTGTTGGTCTATCTTCTTCATATCCGTCCCTACTATGTTTTTTTGCCTCTAGAGCTATTTTCTATAGTTTATTTTATAAAAAAGGGTATCAAGTTTCTTAACATGGTAGGGGGAATCTCATGCACAGAATTCAAAAAAACTAAATAAAAAAAGGGATGGCAGAGCATCATCCCCACTGGTCGACCCATCATTACCCATTATCCCCTATTTTTGTGTTGCATGAATGGGGGGTGCCTCCTTCCACCCAACCCATAGCCAAACCAAGTCATCCTGACTCTCCTAACCCATTCTAGGCCTATAATTGGCTTGGAACTTCTTCTAGGGGTTTTTTGGGCTACCAAGGCTCAAAATTTTAATTAAAAAATTTAAAATTTTATTAAAAAAAAATTGGAATTCTTTAAAAAAATTCCAAGGATCATGAAATTATTATTTTATGAATTAAAATTTTATCAATTTATTTTAATTCATTTAAATTTATCTTGATGATAATTTATTGAAAAATTAAATTTTATCACATTTTTAATACCTATAGATTTATTTTAAGCATTGACCGACTAATATATGTATGGAATTAAATTTATTTAATTAATTATTTCAATTATGTGTGATGCGTGTAATAATTAATTTATTTTTGACAGACTTTGAATCTTCTTACCCCACTTTATATGTATAAGGGTTTTCACACCTTTAGGTATTTTTATACATGTAATTTAGGTGTTCTTGATTCATTATGTATAAAGTTTAGGACTTTGTAAAATGTGGACCACATCGAGACGAGATTATATTCTCGACGAGATGTGGATACATTGGACCAGGGTGCAAGTTACAATATGAGTCAAAATGACTTAGGTATTTTACCCCTAAGGTCACGGTCGACCCGTTTAGAGTAAATTAATCAACCAATATCAAATTATCAAGATTATTCTTGTTTTTTATTTAATTTATGCATTGTTTATTATTTTTTTATGAGTATATAAGTCAGTGTGATCACATAAAATAATTAACAAAAATGCATGGATTAAAGAAAATTAAGATGAGATAAATGTTTTTTGTTTAATGTATTTTCAAGTTGTGAGTGTGATCACTAAGTAAGGACATATAAAATTAGAAAAATATTTCATTTGTCTAGAAATAATAAAAACCCTCAAAGAAATATTAAGGTGCAACACCTTTTGTCCTTTGATTTTGAACAAAACTAGTTGTATAGGGTGTTCATTGGCCATAGTTTAGGGTGCCTCATACTAATGAGGAGTTATTATAAGAGTGGTGATTCTACTTAACTAATGATGATAGCAAATAAGTATCCATAGGTAGCTTGATACATCTTTAGAGTCAAAGTTTTGAGTAAATCAAGTTTATGATTTTTGAAGTAGAGACTTTACTTCATAGCTCATGGAGTCATCAGTTAATGTGGTTAGTCAAATTACCTTGAATCTCTCTGAGTAGTGGTGTAGCCATATATTGGACTATGAGGATAGGTTTCAGGGATCCTTTCCACTAGAATACTCAAGAAACTGGGTATTCTGAATCTAGTAGTGAGGGATACTAGATTTTGATAAAATAGTGTAATATATTTTATGATTTAATCATTAATGTATAACTAGTAATCAAGATAAAATATTAATATGCTAAAGCTTAATTTTATAGAACAATGAATAGAAATACCAAAATTTTAATGTGTTTAATTATGGATAAATAACATGTCCTATCTGACACCAATTTCCAAGTTTAGTATAGGTGCTTATGCAAAGTACTATGAAATTAATGAAAATTCTAAGTGTCAGAGTCCCCACTACCTGTTAAGACACCTCAAGAAGTAAGGGTGAGAAAGTTACTTAAAGGAGACTCGTGTATGAAACATTTTTTGTTTACATCATAATACTACCGTCAATGTCAAATGAGTTGTGGAAACAAAATTAGAACATGGATGATTTCACATGTTGTCTCATCTTTGTGAATCCTATGAGGATAAAGTTAATCGAGATATGAATGAGGTGATTATTACACTAAATATGGGTAAATTGAAAGATGGGCCATGATCTTTCAATAAATTCCATTATTATATCTTTATCACCCACTTAATCTAGTGTCATATAAGATTAAAAATGAATAGTATAGAGAAAAATTTTCATTACATTTTGGGTAAGGTTTTTCAAGCTGATAATAACTTAAATAAAGATTAATATTTATTTCTTATGATGAACAAGTTGAAAGACAAGTCAAAAAGGCCAATAGAAAGTGTGATTCTAAAGGAACCTTCACAACACCCTTCAATGAAAAGATGATTTTCATTATATAGGAGGTTATTTTATTTTCATTTTGTGAGATAATTCTATGTAAGATAAAATGCAATGAATTGAAGTAGAAGTAAGAAAAGTCTTCCACTTAGTGTATATTCATCATTGTATGTGATGTTTATATCAAAATTCATGGGTATTAAATACAATATTAATATCACATATTTTTATTTAAATACATTAACCAAGTAAGAAAATAAACTTTATATCAAGTAAGGTAAATTCTCCAAGTAGTTGATAAAGGGTGATTACTAAGTCAGCAGTGGGAAGTACACAACTTCTAATTACTAAGTTTAATGGTTCTAGTTGAACTTTTTTTAAGTATTACCAAAAAATTTATCTCATGTGTCTATTAGAAAGAAGGATACATCATTCCATTTTGTAATGAATTTTGTTTTTGTATATAATTCTCAACTAATAGTTCATTAATGCTTGAATCATTGGGAATAATTGATTGATATAAAATGTAAGACCCAATTATGCCCAGTTGTGGAAAGATAATTCTTTGTATAGTGAAACTAAGTAGTTTTCAAGGATATACCTAGTATGGTTTTTAGACTCTTTAGAGTTAATGACCTTAGGTATTATATAAAGATTTACTTATATATTTTTGGACAAATAAATCTTTAGAAATAAAAGGTAAGTTACAAAGATTTCAGAATTAGTTCAGCTAGAGAGCGCAAGCTATTCCAAAGAGAATCTAGAGGTAAATTCATATAATTCATGAGTGTTTTAAGGAATGTAAAAGTGAAGTATGAAATATTCATGGTTAGAAGATAAAATTTTATTTGTTCCTATGTTCAAGAGAATATCTTGACCAAGCATTCGTTAATCATTATAATGTAGCATAGAGTAATTCCTAAATGCACATTTTTTATACACATCAAAAATATGATGTTAGTAAGGAGGATAAATGATGAGTCTTACATGAAAAAATTTATCAATAAAATTTAGTATGAATTAATTACTATATTCACATTTACTTATACACATCAAGGTTATGATGTAATTAAAAGGATCATCAATATTGAGACTCATATGCATTGCAGAAACTTCCATTATTTTTCAAGACATGCTTCGCAAATAGAGACATTATCCCATAACCATATGCTAACTATAATGAAAAATTGATATCATATGAGTTATAGTATGATATAAATATATCATGTCATAATAACATGTGTTTAGATGAAAATTTTTTGTTATGGATATAAATAAACTTTCATTAAGAAAAACAAATAGTTCATCTTTATCTGCATCCTAAAGTTCATATAGGATATTACAAAAATACCTGAGATAGGAATGATATAGTCAAGTGATTGACTATATTTATATAAATTGGTGCACATATCTATTTGAGATAGTGAGATAAAGATTTTCTTATGTTATTTCAAGGTTTAAAATGCACAACTAGTTGGCATAAGAACTAATTCCACAAGATCTTATGGAAAATGAATGTTTCTGATACACATACTTTGTGGGAGGGATAAAACCATAGTAGTGGTTTTATATTCGCCATGGATGGTAATATATTATTCATTAAGAATAATGGATCCTACTAGGAAATAGTAAATGAAAATAATCTACGGTTGAAAGGTTTATATAAATTCAGGAAATAAGTTTCATGTACCAAAATCATGTCTATATTTTGGTAGTTTCTTCAGTTGATGTAAAGTCATTGGTGGTTTTCAATAGAGACTATACAAGGGTGGTACAATTGAGGTATAAATAAGGCTTGATTGGATATACCAAGTCACCATGCCTAAATACATTAGAATGATACTTTTCATGAATACTTTCTATGATAATTTTTTTTGGCATTGGATGTCAAGACCACCTTTATTGGAAAGTGTCTATACAATACAACTAGAAAGATTCGGTGACACCATTGAATTCCAATAAGGGGTGAAAGTTACTAAAATACAAATTTGGATCTAATTAAGCAACAAGATCATATAATATTAATTTAGAATGAATTATCACTATGTTTCTATAAGAGGTTAGTGAGAGATCCACTTTTTTCTAAGGAAAAATATATTTGATAACGTATGGAAAATAGTTATTGGTCTTACAGTTAGTTAAGACCAGAATAAAAGTAACTCTCTAGAGATTGACTTAAATTAGCAACCTAAGTTTTAGGGAACAACATATATTGAGGTAGATCAAATGGGTTTCTTTGACCAAGTCAAAGTAGATATACTGAAAAGGTATTGAAAAATACAAGTTGTAACAAATCAAGAGAAATTTGTTACCAACATAACATGGTCAAAAAATCATTCTGACATGACATAAATGATCCAAATTATAAAAAATGTCCCTTCCTCTCATACCATGATAGTAATATTAAACTTATATCTTATGGTCAAAAAAATCATTCTGACATGACATAAATGATGTGTGACTATCAAGTGTTGGAGGCTCATAAGCATTGATACTTCTTCTCATAAAGTTCTTACTTGGTGATCTTGATTAGATGAGATCATGAGAAATGACCCACCAATAGGAACACTATATGTTTCATGTGTCATTTGTAGTTCCTATATACGAACACGTGTAATGGTATCTTGAGTTGATATTATTATTAGTGTATATTGTTTGATCACAAACTATAATGAAAGACAAAAACTCTGACATTTACGTCATGGTGAGTTATCTTGCATTGGGTGCACCTTTGGTGGTATGAAATTGATTGAATAATCAAGACAGAATTTTTCATTTCTAAAAGAAAGTGATATCTTAGGCCCAGTTGATCAGGATAGTAGTACCTTCACTAAATCCATGGACATGGTAAAAGAGGGTAATTATGTCTGGTAATATCAACGAATAATAAATAAAAAAAGTATAATGACATGAAGTATGCATCCTACTTTATAAGATATCATGAGACAAAGAGATTATATTACATGATGTGTGTTCATAGGAAAGGTTGTCATTTATATGACTATACCTTATCTATTTAGGGGTCTTGATAGGTTGTTAGACTTTTCTTCTGTTCTATGAATAGTATTCACTGCTATCGAGATAAGGTCCCAAAGGGTCACACGCTTATCATATTCAAAAGTTTAGCCTATTTTTATGAATAGGAGTGTCGTGATATGGATGGAGAATGCAGTGAGGTCATCACCTTCATCGCTAGTAGATGTGTTATTCACCAATTATTGATCCAAACATGAGGTAAGGCATGTTATTTCATGGATTTCCTTCCTTTTAATAATTTTAAAAGCATGGATTTTCTAATCTTCTTTTGTTTTTCAGTCATTTATATTCTTTGTGTGATCCCAAATTTAGTTTGAATTATTAAACCAAATTATCTATTTATTTGTCTATAATTCCTAATTTCCACCCTTTTCTTCCACAAATTTATGGTCATTAGTTGGGATTCTATCATTCAATGATGTTATTACCTTTATTCTTGTGATTTTTCCCCACTGTTGTTTGTGTTATTTTTTGTTGGCCTATGGGGCCAATGATTTGATATTGTCGGGTTGGATTCGAGTGGGATATAACCCCTGGATTCATGGTGTAAATGTGAACAACTTGGGATCAGTGTTTTGTGGATGGATTGAGGCATTTTATAAGATACGAATGAAAGAATCAAGGATAAATATCCCCAAACAGTGACAGGAGGTGCTAAGGCTCCCCAACAGGTGAATGGAGTTCTGATTTCCAGCCATCAGAGCCCAAGAATCGACGATTAAAGGATCCCCCTTCAACATCAATGGATTTAAATTAGTCAAAAGGAAATGGTAGATATGGTCTATCTGAGATCCCATATGAAGACTATGAGATTTTGGAAATTTCTGAAGTACAAAACATGTGTTCTTGTGAACTACATGTTGTGTAGACCCTTGATACAGCAGTTAGGGTTTCGCAGAACATAAAATATCACATGCCATGTGGCTATACCACACACCATGTGATTCAATTCTGGAAGCTCACCATTTACCATAGGGGTACACAGGCATAGACATGATTAGAGTACCCAAACATAGATAGATTTCATGGGATCATAGGCTAGATTAAATGGGCATGGTTTATAGTACACAAGCATAAACAGGGTATCTAAGAAACGTCATATAAACCCTATAAACACCATGTACTTTTTCCCCAGGATTTCTACTTTGTGTATCTCCTTCAGGAATCAAATTTGGGCCCACAAGTAGCCTATTCTAAGTGGTTTTCTACATATAACGTGATGGTAACATTTATTATGAAATTATAGATATGAAATGAGGTGTTGTGAGTAGGACACTTCTTCTAGTGATTCTTGGTCAATGGTGGTGATCAAGTTTGATCATGAGAGAGATACTGGGGTCGGTACTCCCCTAACACACAAGGTCATGGGTCCCCCATACTCTTATATAGGTATAGTCAATACTCCCCCATACTACAGAGGGTGTGGATCCTCTATATATGGAGTGGTACTCCCCCATCACTAAGATCTTATGGGGATCTGGTCCTCCATTTGATATAGTTCTCCCTCTTTTATGGAGAATGGTAGCGAGGAGTAGGACCTCTACACTAATTCTGGTGAGGTTTTGTTTGGTACTTGGCATCAAAGATGGACTGTTAGAATCTATAGACTGAATCATCATTATTAGCTAGTTGTGGAGATAGAGATACACTTTCTCTCTTCCCTTGAGGTTTTTTAACATATATGACATTGGGTTTCTTTTCTCTCCTTGTCTATGGGTTAAGTTGAATGACTTTTGCTATTTTTATTTCTCCCTTTTGGTTTTGGGGGAATCTTAATAGGTATGTATATACTCACCCCTCCATGGGATTCGCCCATACATTTCATGCCTTATGAATATGATAGGAATATTGGTGGTGATTTTGGTGGACCTAGTATTGATGGAGTATAGAGATACTTAAAGGAATTATCCATGTTTGGTGGTCAGCCTTGGAGATTGTGAGTTGGACTCTCTTCGGTTTTATTTTTTTCAATTGTTGTCAGGTTGGGACCCCATTTATGTTTGGGAATATAACTTCCTCTTTTATATCATTTGTATTAAACTATTATAATTTTATGTATTTCCTAGAGGTTGTTGCCTGCATGGTTTACACTCTAGATGTTTCATTATTTATTTTGTCTCTACACTATTTCATTAAGATGATTGTGTTCATGCATACAGGTACCTATGGTCTCCCATTTCAGTGCCATGATTAATTAGCGATTGAATACATCTCTTGGATTATTTGTAATGCCCTAACCCCAGTTACCCCGAGTCGGTGCATTATTTCGTAACATTGGCATGATCACAAAAGATCAAGTCTCGAAAGAACGATTACTTTAGTAGCCTTGGAAACACTAGATACATTCATAAATGTTACATTACATCATAAAGTGAAATACTACAATAACAAAGTCTCCATAGTCCACACTCATATCCTCTTATGACTATCCCTGCAGGTCATTCATAAAATACTTCTTCACATCCTATAAAATATTAAAACATTGAAAGGGGTGAGCTCAGATGCTCAGTAAGGATAAAAATATTGCGGAAGCTTTCATAAATAAACATTAACATTTAAGGCAATGCATAACTAAAACAAAAGCCTTTTTAAACTTGAACTTCAACATAATATGGAAAAAATAAAATTAAATAATTCCATTTACATACTCACATGGATATTCTACTAGTCGAATAATCACATGCAATATCAATAACCACTTTCATAATGATGGAAGGCATAATGCTAGACTATCATAACCACGTAGCCAAGGCCTCGTGCCAAGACCACAAATAATATTTTGTCAAGGCCTCGTGCCAAGACACTAGTTTGTCTCATTAGACCTACCGATGCATCGAGGAGCTATAGCAGGCTCCACCCGTCACTTATTAAGTCCAATGCATTCCTCATATGAATAGGTTTAAACATATCCTAAACCATAACATAATTGTATCACATAAAACATATATAAAGGAAACATAAGATTTCCACACTTCAATCACAAGATATCAATACAACACATTGATATAATAAAAACTTTATCAAAACCATTTTCAATACCAAAATAAAAGATAAGTAAAACATGGTATTTATTTTTCTTTAAAAAAAGTTATGGATTATAGAGGAAGCCGAAACTCAAATAATAGTCATGACGGCGGAGAAGTCGTTGTCCCCGCATACGTAAGAAAAAAAAATTCCTTTTGTTGTTTAGTAAAAACGCTTCGTATAAAAATATTCCTTTTGAATAAAAGTAAAAATTCAAAGGGGTTTATACACCATATAAATGAAAGTTGTGTATAAAACCAAATATGCCTCAATGAAAGTAGATTGAGACGAAGTCCTTACAAAGATAATTTTTAAAATAAAATAGATCTATTATGTGTATTCACTATAAGTACACATAAAGAAATTACAAATACAAGGTAGTACATAATAATATCATGACATAATTTGAAAGTAAGATATTAACCCAAAGAATGGAAATTGGGTTAAGAAATTCCCTTACCTCGTGTCCGACTTGACTCGACCATTCTTTAAACTCCTAAATAATAAACTATAGTTAATTTATAATCACTTAAGAACCTTTTTCAAGTTTATTATTCCTTTTATATCATTTATTACCATGTTATGAACATTATGTAATTATTTATGTTAATAACGGTCATTTTGTCAATCTTTGGTACTTGAGTCAAAAATAAACTTCTTAAAATTACAAATTGTTCATGTGGTAAAATATCCATTATATCTATAATTATATTCATGATTTAGATATCATATACATCATATATATACAGTATACACATTCATTTATAAAATTACATAACATTTAGAGGTAAGAAATGAAATGCACCGTTCATGGAGACGGTAAGCCGTACGTACGCATGAATGCTACTTTCATTTCTATTTCGTATTTAATGGAATGAAGTCACAATTATATAAAGGTATATTATAATTCCAGTATAATATCATATATAATATCATTTACTCCATACTTTATACGTCCCACATATGGCATTAATGATTCAAATCACTTTGAGGGGGCGGTAGTCCGCACTTCCTAAAATGAAATTATCGCGTTTACCCATAATGGAAATCATAAAGGTATGCCATAAATGAGAAATACAGAAGCATAAGGAAAACATAAACATAATATATTATCATATATGAAAATAGTTTCATCAAAATGACCACCATTATAGGTGTTAAAAGAATATTGAACTATCATTATTTCGTGAGGCAGTATTTCTCCACCCACAGAAACAGTATGTTCTTTAACCATTAGACGAAGGTGTGTGTAAGTTTAAATCAAATAATTATCATAAAAAAAATCCTAGTATATTTTATATACTAGTGTTGTTATAAAATAAAGGAATAAAAATAGTTTAAGGGGTTGGAGAAGCAAAATAAAACAAAATAACATAAGAGAAGACATTACCTTAAAATTGGGTAACTCTTTTTTTTATTTGAGCCAAAGGCTTCCTTGGGAAGAATTCTTCCCAAAGTGAGGCTTCTAGGAGTAAGAGAGGGAAGTTGAGAGAGTATTTGGGTAGATTTTGGCCGAGCCAAAAGGCTTTGATGGTGTAAATAAGGTGGTAGTGGTGGGGGCCTTTTATAAGAGGAGAGGAGGGGCACTCTTGGAAAGTCAGGAAATGTTACTTTATTATATAATGAGTTTCAGATTTTAAAGTTCCCACACTTATATATTTCGAGGATAAGGTGATAAGGGTTCGAAATATACTCATCCAATAGGCTTTGAACAAGTGTAATTCTTATATTTTACATTATCCTTCCATTTTATTAAAATCGTTAATTAATGAGGTAATCGCTGCATCATCATGGTGTCATAAATAATTTAATTTATTTAATGTCTAAAAATTATAAAACAAATATCATGATGTAGGAAATCTTTTTATATTTCTAATGAATATTTTTAGGCAAAAATATGACTTATATAACCCCATTTAAATTTTTTTTTAGAAAAACAACTCATGTTTGTGACATTTTTATTTTAACATTAAATAAAAAGTTTTTAATGTCATTTTCCTACCAAAGTGGCTCCATGGGGTCCCCAAGTTGACCCATGGATTGTCTTGGTCGTCCATGACTCGTACAATAGGTTTAGGACAAGTGTAAAGGTATTTTAATATTTTTATAATATCATTTTTACCTTAAATTTCACTAATTACCTTTAATCGCGTTTAATTAAACTTAAAAGTTACTATTCACCAAAAAATTATTTTAATCCCATTGAACCACATTTTACTTCCTAATGAAAACCATGTATGTCGGATTTTTGAAAATCAAATCACAGAAGTGGTAGTGTTTCATTTAAACGAAAAATCAGTTTTTTAACTACCACTTAGTGGTTTCACTATTCATCAAAAATAGAAGTTTTTCAGAACAACGCCAAAATTTAACCCTAAGATATAATTGAAATTACAAATTCAAAAATGATGTCTATTTTAAAAAATTACAAACATATAAGTTGCATTAATTAATTTTATAATTAATTCCCGCTGTCACAACAAATAGCGTGTTTTTAAGAAACAATATATATCAAAAGATTGACAATTGTTCATGTCCAATTTCAATGTTAAATTAATTATAATGAAAACCATTGGATAAAATGGTAAAAATATATACTAATTATACTTTAAAACCACTAAATAGTATAATTTATCACTATAAATTATTTTTATTAAAAAATTTGTTTTATGTATTTTTCACTATTCATAAAAAAATTGGAAGTTCTCAGAAAAATACCAAAAATTAAACATAGGCTAATTTTGATATTCCGAATCCAAAAATGAAGTCCATTTTGAAATATAAAATTTATATAATTTCAAAAAGTGGTTATTACTATTCATAACTACTACTTTTATTGGTCGCGGTGTGTTAGAATCTCGAACTTGCGTACAATGCAAGCTATTGCATTATTGAAAGAGAAGTGTATCGTGGAAGCTCGGGGTGTTACATTCTCCCCTCCTTAAATAAATTGCATCCTTGCAATTTGAAAGTTTTCTTTGAAAATAAAAGGTTGAAAATAGAAAATACCTTTGTGGAAAACCCACATCGGAAATAGGGTTAATAAAAATATAACATTAAAAGGAAGAAAGAGAAGTACAAAGGTTACCCGAGATATCCCATACTAAGATTATATGAAAATATGGATATGGAAGAAAAAAAACCATCAAGGTTTGATGGAGAGTTGTAGAAAACTAGATTAGGAGAAAGTTAACCATAAGAAAATCACAAACTTGTGATTGGTTAAACGGTCATTGAATCCCCAGTTGGAAAAGTTAACCGGAAACGTTTTTGTTTTAAGTTACCTTTCATAAAGTTGAGGAATTTATTTAAGAGATTTACTAAGAATGTAAGGAAATATACTTACTTATCGTGTAGACTTTCATAAATTTTTACCACAAACCCATCTTTCACTCTAAAAGGTAATAGAACTCAAAAATATTCTATTTATCCTAATTGTATAAGGTTCCAAATATTAACACATACCATTTAGATAAGGAAAACTATTTTGTAATAACCAGGGACTTCCTGTAGGCTAGTGGTAGGTAATAAAGGCCTGTCGCACTATGGTTGTGGGTTCGATTCCTGTAGCTTTTTCCGATGCGACGGGTTATGCCCCACCCTACAGGTTGTCCTTTTCCCAAAACTATAGTATTATAATATTCCAAAAATAATCTTCATAAATGTTTTAACCTTAAACAATACTATCCAAAGTTCAACTTAATCCTTTCCAACCTTTATAGTTATCCAAAATACCTCCGTCCAGACTTTCTCTAAAAGGTCTCAAAATTCCAAAATCAATTGTAACATCAGATCCCCCAAACAAAGTAAAGTTTCTCTTATTGTCACATACTAAAAATATGATTACCTTATTCATATTAAAACCTTAATGAAATCAAAAAGTACTGCAGTATAATCCTTATATATATCACATTATTCTTATAACCAGAATATAATCCTTGAGTCCAAAATCACCAATACATTAATTACTCCACTTCAACTGTAGTAACAGCATAAGATTGTCCTTGATCCCTTGGCCTTTTCTGAGGTAAGTTTTCCTGAAGCTTAGGACATTCATTTGCATAATGCCCCATTTCCATACAATTGTAGCATTCAACATTCATAGCCTCTTTCTTTCCCTTACAATCACAATCCTGGTGACCTTTTTCTCCACATTTATAACAAACTCTCATTCCTTTTAGGCAAGTACCAGGGTGATTCTTCCCACAATTATCACATAATAGAAAATCCTTCTTTCCCTTTTTCCCTTTATCTGTCTCTTGTTCCACCATTCTGTTATTCTCTTGCTTTACTTTATTGTCATAAGATTTAGAGAATTCCTTTTCTGTCTTGATAGCACACGAGACTATATCTTCGTACGATGAGAAGGATTGTGATACTAAATATTGACGGAGAAATGGTTTTAACCCATCAAAGAAACGATCAATCATACTTCTTGGGTTACGTATATAATTTGCAGCATATCTCGCTAACCTTGTAAAGTTGGCCTCATACTTTGCGACATTCTCATCCTCCTTTTGTCTCAGACTCAGAAATTGTATTTCCATATCTGTTTGATGGTCATGAGAAAAGTATTTTTCTAATAAAAGATCTTTGAACTCTCTCCATTCCATACTTGATACTTCTTCATCTTACTTTGTATTTTGAATCAATAACCACCATTAATCAGCATCTCCAGTGAGGCGGTAAACTGCCATGATAACCTTTTCCCTTTCACTACTCCCCAAGGCATGGAATATTTTCTCTAAGGAATTTATCCATTGCTTAGATACTAAGGGATTTGTAATTCCATTGAATGTTGGTGGTTGTTTCCTCATGAAGCGGTCTAACATTGATCCTCCATGTTGCGGATCAGGGTGCTCCATACAAGTAAGGTTGTTATTCATAGCCTGAGTGAGTTGTCCCAGTATGGTGATAAGCTGATCAGCACCAGTTGTATCACCAGCTCCATTATAATTATCTTGAGTAGGAGGGCAATCCCTACATGGAGTGCGTGCATTGATATGGTATCCATAGATACATTAGAATACCATCTTTAGAATATCATCCTCATGAACCCTCAACTGATGATATCTAGACTTGATATTGATCTTTGAAAACCATCCCACACCTTTCAGCTAGTCTAAAAGGTCGTTAATCCTTATCAAGGGTGTGACACCCGTTGGGTCACTGGTACATTTATTCTTGAGTTTTATTTACTATTTGGTTTATTATTGAAGTTTGCAGGTGATAGGGGTCAGAAATGGGGTTTTAGGGGGAAAATATATAGGCGCACAATTAGAACATGGTCTATTAAACCATGAAGCTAACCACATGAGAGGGATTAAAATAGTGATAGTGGGGTTTTTCATGATTTGAGAATGGGTTTTAAAATAATGTGACACCTAGTGGTAACATGCATTTTGGTTTTTGTGGGATGTAGTAGCCCCACAGGTTGACAACCAGTTTTCCTAAAGGAACGACCCTATCTAACTCATTAAAAAGTGTGTTTTTACCATTTTCCCCTATCAAGTTTTAAGGCTTTGTGCCCTAATTTTTCTTCCCTAAAGTGTGAAGCTCCTCCTCCTTGTTCATGGAGATATCCCTTCTACTTTATATTTATTTACTCTTGGATTCTTGGTGGTTTAACTTGAGGTAAGTCAATTTTTTTTTATTTCTTATCCTTTTCCTCCTTACCCTTATTCTTCCATTTTCATGGATATATAGAACCCTATGGGTAATTTTTGGGTGAATTTAGGGTGAGTAATGGGGGTTTTGGTTTGATTTATTATGTCTTAGGCTTGTAAGGTCTTATTCTACCTCTTGTGGGTGGTTTCTGTCAAAGACGATGAGTTTTGGGGCTGAATCCAAGGTAGGTGACTCTATTTAAGGGTATTTTTCATGGATTACCTTTAAATTTCAAATCACCTTTTTGTTTCTATTTTAATTTCCATTTATATGACGCATGGATGCTATGTATTCCATGTTTGATGTGACACATGGATTGTTTTGGAAATTTTATGGTTTAAAAAGGGTTTTTCGAATGGGTGTGGAATGTGTGCAGTTTTTAATTAAATGGATCAAAGAGGTTATATGATCTGAAATGAATTTCGAAAATGGTTTTACCTTATTTAATAAATTTTAATAAAATGGGAATATTGATTTGTGAGAAATGGATTATGATATGGATTTTAATTATGTGGAACATGTTTTGTGATTTTTTCACATGGAGTACCACATGGGTTAACTGAGGTGTGAGAAAGAGGTTGTTCGAGGGACTATGAGAGCCTTTAAGGAGGGGTATTTTGAGAACCTTTGGGTAAGAATAATGTGAGAGCTTCTATTGTTTTATGAGATATTGTGATATCTCTTAGAGTTTAGGCCCAGGGAAGACCGTGGGAGCTTTCATTTGCTTAGCCAGCTTGCTTACTTGTTAGACTCACTCATAGTAGACCCTTGAGGTTAGAGACCTAGGTGCACTTACTTATGAAATATTTGGTTTATATGAATTTTTACATTGTATTAGTTCCATGTTTGATGTGATGATTTATATTATACCAATTTTATATTTATTGGTTATATGATGATGATGCTTATGCTTACTTTTTCCATGAATTGTTTGGATGTTCTAAGCATGTTGGGCTATGCAGTTTTATTTATTTTAGCCATGGTTAGGGATGTTTTTTTTGGAAAACTTTGTTTTGTTTTAAAAGGAAAACGAAATGGATTTAAAATTATTGTTTAAAATTATTTTTTTTTTCAAAGTGATTTAGTTTTGAAAATGAGTTTTCAAACTAATTTATTGGTTTTAATGGGTAAAAGAATTAAATAGATTCATGTTTGTATCCTGCTGGGCTTTATACCTCACCCTTTATTGGGACTTTGGGTGTTTTCAAATTATGTATTGCAGTACATAGGTAAGGTAAAGGGCACCATTACTAGGGTGGTTCTTGATTATGGACATCCAGTGTTTAGTGGAGGAGACATGGTCACATGGGGATTAGATTGTGTGGAGTCATTTTTGGTATTTTTTTATTCATTTGTATGTGTATATTGGGTTTGTGGGGGTTTCCCCTTTTTGGTTATGTATTTAAGCTATGACTTGAGATACCATGGGTATGGACTTTCCACGACATGTTTTACATATGATGCTAATTTTTTATGATATCTGATTTCATATGCTACATTGATCTGGATGTTTATTTATGCTTGTATTCTCTGATCACATAGATGTTTCCATCCCGTTTTATGGATGTTTCATGCTGGTTTACCATAGAGAAACTATTCCTATGAGTTTGTTGATTATGCCTGATGATTTTTTCCAGCCTGTGATGATTGGTTACATGATTCAGGTCATGTGATGGGCCATATTAGGTGACGGGTCAAGTCGACCCAGGTCAGTTTGTTACAAAATTGAATTATGGAATTTGTTTTTATCTAGGAGTCAATGGTAGACTAAAACTAGGACCATTGGGGATCATGAGGTAGGAAAGGGGGAGTGCCTCACCATCACTTATTCATGTCAAAACCTCAAGTTTCCATGGGTATTCTAGGATTATGGTTTTATTTTCAGACCTATTATGGGATGTTTAAATATGTTTTAAATGATTTCCCAAGTGGTGTTGAATTATGGGGTAATCCCATATGTTTTTTTGGGTTTTGGGGTGAAAACGAGTGAGTTTACATGGGGCACATGGTTAAGGCATACAATTAGTAGTAACCATGCACAAACCATGAATCCTTTTCTATCAAGACTCCAGTGTCACCCATACGGTTGTTGCACAATTTAACTAACCATACTGAAAAACTATGTTCAGTTGTAAATACATGGTATTTTTGATGTTTTTCCTCCTTTAATTGGAGTTGCTTTTAATACTTGTGCTATTTGTTGATACCCATCATTAGGGGTTTATTTTGGTTCATTTTATGTGACATGAGATTGAATTGTGTTTGGTTTGGTCTAGTGTTTTTTTCTTTTAGATAATTCCTCCTAAAATAATGTCTTCCAGTTGAAGAGAGGGTGCTACGAAGAGTACCCCATAGGAAAACCCTCCTATTAATCTAGCTTTAGTGGAGTCAGTGATTCGTAAGATCCAATTATTATGTCAAGTGGGTAGATGAGAGTAGCCTCAGATGATGGACTATTCTCAAAATTTTATGAGAAATTATAATCCATCATTGTTTCATGGTGATAAAAGGACCAATGAGACTAAGGAGTGTATGAGTCAGACTCAGAAATTGTATTTCCATATCTGTTTGATGGTCATGAGGAAAGTATTTTTCTAATAAAAGATCTTTGAACTCTCTCCATTCCATACTTGATACTTCTTCATCTTCCTTTGTATTTTGAATCAATAACCACCATTGATCAACATCTCCAGTGAGGCGGTAAACTGCCATGATAACATTTTCCCTTTCACTGCTCCCCAAGGCATGGAATATTTTCTCTAAGGAATTTATCCATTGATCGGATACTAAGGGATTTGTAATTCTATTGAATGTTGGTGGTTGTTGCCTCATGAAGCGGTCTAACATTGATCCTCCACGTTGCGGATCAGGGTGCTCCATACAAGTAAGGTTGTTATTCATAGCCTGAGTGAGTTGTCCCAGTATGGTGATAAGCTGATCAGCACCAGTTGTATCACCAGCTCCATTATAATTACCGACTCTGGGTAACTGGGGTCGGGGCATTATTACATAACATTGGCATGATCACAAAAGATCAAGTCTCGAAAGACCGATTAGTTTAGTAGCCTTGGAAACACTAGATACATTCATAAATGTTACATTAAATCATAAATTGAAATACTACAATAACAAAGTCTCCATAGTCCACACTCATATCCTCTTCTGACTATCCCTACAGGTCATTCATAAAATACTTCTTCATATCCTGGAAAATATTAAAACATTGAAAGGGGTGAGCTCAGATGCTCAGAAAGGATAACAATATTGCGGAAGCTTTCATAAATAAACATTAACATTTAAGGCAATGTATAACTAAAACAAAAGCCTTTTTAAACTTGAACTTCAGCATAATATGGCAAAAATAAAATTAAATAATTCCATTTACATACTCACATGGATATTCTACAATTCGAATAATCACATGCAATATCAATAACCACTTTCATAATGATGGAATGCATAATGACAGACTATCATAACCACGTAGCCAAGGCCTCGTGCCAAGACCAAAAATAAGATTTTTTCAAGGTCTCGTGCCAAGACACTAGTTTGTCTCATGAGACCTACCGATTCATCGAGGAGATATAGCGGGCTCCACCCGTCACTTATTAAGTCTAATGCATTCCTCATATGAACAGGTTTAAACATATCATAAACCATAACATAATTATATCACATAAAACATGCATAAAGGAAACATAAGATTTCCACACTTCAATCACAAGATATCAATACAACACATTGATATAATAAAAACTTTATCAAAACCATTTTAAGTACCAAAATAAAAGATAAGTAAAACATGGTATTTATTTTTCTTTAAAAACATTTATGGCTTATAGAGGAAGCCGAAACTCAAATAATAGTCACGACGGCGGAGAAGTCATTGTCACTGCATACGTAAGAAAAAAACATTCCTTTTTTTGTTTAGTAAAAATGATTCGTATAAAAATATTCCTTTTGAATAAAAGTAAAAAGTCAAAGGGTTTTATACACCGTATAAATGAAAGTTGTGTATAAAACCAAATATGCCTCAATGAAAGGAGATTGAGACGAAGTCCTTAAAAAGATCATTTTTAAAATAGAATAGATCTATTATGTGTATTCACTATAAGTACACATAAAGAAAGTACAAATACAAGGTAGTACATAATAATATCATGACATAATTTGAAAGTAGGAGATTAACCCAAAGAATGGAAATTGGGTTAAGAAATTCCCTTACCTCGTGTCCGACTTGACTCGACCGTTATTTAACCTCCTGAATAATAAACTATAGTTAATTTATAATTGCTTAAGAACCTTTTTCAAGTTTATTATTCCTTTTATATCACTTATTACCATTTTATGAACATTATGTAATTATTTATGTTAATAACGGTCGTTTTGTCAATCTTTGATACTTGAGTCAAAAATAAACTTCTTAAAATTACAAATTGTTCATGTGGTAAAATATCCATTATATCCATAATTATATTCATGATTTAGATATAATATACATCATATATATACAGTATATACATTCATTTATAAAATTACATAACATTTAGAGGTAAGAAATGAAATGCACCGTTCATGGAGACGGTAAGTCGTACGTACGCATGAACGCTACTTTCATTTCTATTTTGTATTTAATGGAATGAAGTCACAATGATATAAAGGTATATTATAATTACAGTATAATATCATATATAATATCATTTACTCCATACTTTATATGTCCCACATATGGCATTAACGATTCAAATCACTTTGAGGGGGCGGTAGTCCGCACTTCCTAAAATGAAATTATCGCATTTACCCATAATGGAAATCATAAAGGTATGCCATAAATGAGAAATAAAGAAGCATAAGGAAAACATAAACATAATATATATATCATATATGAAAATAGTGTCATCAAAATGACCATAATTATAGGTGTTAAAAGAATATTGAACAATCATCATTTCGTGAGGCAGTATTTCGTCACCCACAGAAACAGTATGTTTTTAACCATTAGACGAAGGTGTGTGTAAGTTTAAATCAAATAATTATCATAAAAAAATCCTAGTATATTTTAGATACTGTTTTTGTTATAAAATAAAGGAATAAAAAGAGTTTAAGGGGTTGGAGAAGCAAAATAAAACAAAATAACATAAGATAAGACATTACCTTAAAATCGGGTAACTCTTTTTTTTTATTTGAGCCAAAGGATTCCTTGGGAAGAATTCTTCCCAAAGTGAGGATTCTAGGAGTAAGAGAGGGAATTTTATATAGTATTTTGTCAGAAGTTGTCCGAGACAAAAGGCTTTGATGGTGTGAATAAGGTGGTAGTGGTGGGGGCCTTTTATAAGAGGAGAGGAGGGGCACTCTTGGAAAGTCATGAAATGTTACTTTATTATATAATGAGTTTCGGATTTTAAAGGTCCCACACTTATGTATTTCGAGGCTAAGGTGATAAGGGTTCGAAATATACTCATCCAATAGGCTCTGAACAAGTGTAATTCTTAGATTTTACATTATTCTTCCATTTTATTAAAATCGTTAATTAATGAGGGAATCGCTGCATCATCATGGTGTCATAAATAATTTAATTTATTTAATGTATAAAAATTATAAAACAAATATCATGATGTAGGAAATATTTTTATATTTCTAATTAATATTTTTAAGCAAAAATATGACTTGTATAACCCCATTTAAAAATTGTTTTAAAAAAACAACTCATGTTTGTGACATTTTTATTTTAACATTAAATAAAAAGTTTTTAATGTCATTTTCCTACCAAAGTGGCTCCATGGGGTCCCCAAGTTGACCCATGGATTGTATTGGTCGACCATGACTCGTCCAATAGGGTTAGGACAAGTTTAAAGGAATTTCATATTTTTATAATATCATTTTTACCTTAAATTTCACTAATTACCTTTAATCGCGTTTAATTAAACTTAAAAGTTACTATTCACCAAAAAATTATTTTAATCCCATTGAACCAAATTTTACTTCCTAATGAAAACCATTTATGTCGGATTTTTGAAAATCAAATCACAGAATTGGTAATGTTTCATTTAAACGAAAAATCAGTTTTTTAACTATCACTTAGTAGTTTCACTATTCATCAAAAATAGAAGTTTTTCAGAACAACGCCAAAATTTCACCCTAAGCTATAATTGATATTCTGAATTCAAAAATGATGTCTATTTTACAAAATTACAAACATATAAGTTTCATTAATTAATTTGATAATTAATTCCCGCTGTCACAACAAATAGCGTGTTCTTAAGAAACAATATATATCAAAGGATTGGCAATTGTTCATGTCCAATTTCAATGTTAAATTAATTATAATGACTACCATTGGATAAAATGGTAAAAATATATTCTAATTATACTTTAAAACCACTAAATATTATAATTTATCACTATAAATTATTTTTATTAAAAAAGTTATTTTAAGTATTTTTCACTATTCATAAAAAATTGGAAGTTCTTAGAAAAATACCAAAAATTCAACATAGGCTAATTTCGATATTCCGAATCCAAAAATGAAGTCCATTTTGAAATATAAAATTTATATAATTTCAAAAATTTGGTATTACTATTCATAACTACTACTTTGATTGGTCGCGATGTGTTAGAATCTCGAACTTACGTACAATGCAAGTTATTGCATTATTGAAAGAGAAGCGTATCGTGGAAGCTCGGGGTGTTACATTATTAGAGGTAGTATTGGGGTGTCACACTTAGTTTACCATCGGCCAAGAAGGCCCTGATGGGTCTAGTCATGACATAGTGGTATTGGAGGTGGTTTTTCCTCAGGTTGGTGTTTGAAGTTGGACTTATTATAAGGATTGGTTTGAGAACTTGTGATAATGGTGTTGGATCATCTAGAGTTTGGGTCTTAGGATAGGGAACCCAGTGATGGTGTGACAACCGATGTATCTATACAGCATGACTCTGACTACCTTCTTATCAACTTGGTATGCCAAGACATCAGTTGTAGGGAGCAAATGGTGCAGGAATTATATAGGATTGGATCTTTTGATTTCCATGTCCTTCTTGAGTCAGATCCCCATATATTATCATATAACCATGATACATATTTTTAACATTTTTTATGCCTCCATGATGAAATCTAGTTAGTATACTGATATATTATCATGGTGATGATCAGTTGAGCAATAAGGCCTTAATTCAGGGACCCATTCATGGGGTGTTTCTTTCAAGAAAACATAGAGAAATGATTCCACCCATTGATAAACTGATAGATCTAGAAATTTAGGATGAAAATGTGCACAGACTTAGCACATTGTGTGAGTTCCAACAATAAATACCATTTATATTTCATGGTGAGTCAGACCCTCAAGCAATGGAGAATTGGCTCAAGGTGGTGGTTCGAGTTTTCCGGCTTGTATGAACCTTGAATAATAATATGGTTGTTCTTGTGACCAATATTCTTCATGGAGTACTAGGGAAATGGTGGATTCTGATCACCTAGACTCATGATTAGGAAAATCTCTCATGGTTAAACTTTTAGAAGTTGTTCTGTGACAAGTATTACCCTTTGAGCTTGTGCTCTATGTAGATTTAGGAGATTTTTGAGTTGTAGCATAGCGGTATGTCATCCAATGAGTATGCCATGAGGTTTACTAACCTCATGTATTAATCTCTCGGTATGGTGTATAATGGATACTTCTGGTCATGGAAGTTTGAGTAGGGCCTTCACAGATACATCCATGCCATTATGATATTCTTATGCATTCTCACTTATACTAGAATTCTAGAGCGGATCTTGTTTACTGATTTATAGTAGAGGGATGTCAGGAATATGGTTTTGGTAATAGAAATCATGGATATAAGTCTTCTTCAGTATCTAGAGGGCATTAGATATTAGGGTATTGGCATAGGATGCATACTCATGCCCGGACTCTGACACGTGGTTCGGTGGCACAGGGTTCTCATAATGGGTCCAGTCATCCCGGAGAGGGGAAGTGTTATACTTGTGATGGGTGAGGTCGTATGAATCATTATTTTCTGAATCATCATGTTGTAGATAGTGATCAAAAAATGGATGGACCTCCTCGATAGAGGTAGTGACGTGATCAGGGATCTCCCAGGTTGAAAGTGTGGTCCCCATGGAGGTTATGTGGATAGAGGATAAAGTGGATCTCTTAAGGGCGAAGATGTTAGTAGAGGATGTTTCCATAATCTACTCCCACTACCATCACCAGGTGGCCTACCCTAGGATCAGAGGGTTGGTAGTTGAGGTAATCGATAATTGAAGACTATGGAGGGATATGATCAGGCTGCTTATGAGATGATTCGAGGTACAGTTTGTATCTTTTCTACTCTAGATCCAGTACTTGTATACATAATCATGAGTCATTCCTTTATCTCCATATCCATTGTGAAATAGTTATAGATTTTGATAGAATATTTATCCCATCATTTGTGTCTATATGTACATATATGGTGTGATACTTCTATACTGCACATCTGTTGGCAGTTTGAGTTGGTGCTCAATAGAGAGAGTTTCTCATGGGACTACTTGGTCATTGTGATGAAACCTTATGACATCATCTTTGGTATGGATTGGTTGTTTATAGTTCATTACCATATTTACTATCATCATGGGAGAGTTATATTCATCTATGTGGATGAGATGGGATTCTCCTTTATGGGTGAGAGTGATCTTATGGTTGAGCAAGTGGGGATCATGGGAAGGAAGTAGCAACCCATCACCCATTAGTTGGTGAGTTTATCCCTTGGTGAAATTATCTTATTAGGCATATTTCATCTATAAGTAGTGGAGGATTATATAAACATATTTCCTAAATATGTTCTAGGACTAACATCAATCCAAGAGATTGACTTCTACATATATTTTCACTCTAGGAGCGCACCGATATCTTCTATTGTGTATCAGATAAACCCTATTGAGCTTCGAGAGTTGAAGGTGTACTTTTAAGACCTTCTAGAGAAAGGTTTTATTAGACCCAGTGCATCCCCCTGGGTGGATCCAATTCTATTCATGAAAAATGTAATAAGATCTTGATTCTTTGTGTTGATTATCATCACTTAAACCAAGTAATGATTAAGAGAAAGTACCCCTTTGAAATGAACCAACTTGGGTCAACCTAACCCATCACCCAAGTTATCCCATCGCATGGACTAAATCATATTCTCAATCATCATGATCCGATGAAAAGCACTAGGAATAACTAGAAAACTCTTTGTAATAGTTTCTCCATGGTAAACCAGTATGGCCCATCCATAAAACGGGATGGTCTCACCTATGTGATCAGAGTCTACAAGCATAAATAAACATTCAGAGCAACACAACATATGAAAATAAGATACTGTAAACTAAATCATCATCATATACAAGACATTACATAGAAATTTCATACCCATGGTATCTCAATTCATAGATCAAATACATAATTATAAAGCTAACAAATCCCAAAAAACCAATATACACATCCCAACTGATACAAAATAATAAAAAAATCCACATGATCCAATCCCTATGAGATCATATCATGTCTCCTCTACTAAACACTGGATGTTGGTAATTAAGAACCACCCTGGTTCATGGTTCCCTTTCTTATGTCATGCAAGACATAATATGAAAACTCCCAAAGGCCCAAGAAGGGTGTGAGGAATGAAGTCCTATAGGATACCACGATGAATCTATTTAAGGATTTTACCCATGAAACCTGATAAATTATTTTGAAAACTCATTTTCAAAACTAAATAACTTTGAAAAAAATTACTTTTAAATAATCCTTTAAAATCCATTTTGTTTTCATTTTGAAACAAAATAAGGTTTTCCAAAAACATCCCTAACCATGGACCAAATAAATAAACAAATTCATGTGGCCCAACATGTTTACAACATCCAAAAAAGGCATAACAAAAGTAATCATATGAAATATCATCATATATCCAATAAATAGAAAATAGGCATCAAACATGGCACTAATACAATGCACAAAAATATATAAACCAAATTTTTCATGAGTAAGTGGACCTAGGTCTCTAAAATTAAGGGTATAATGTGATTGATTCTAATAATTAGTCTATCCATATAAGAAAATGAAAGCTCCCACAGTCTTCCCCAGTCCCAAACTCCAAGATCTCTCACAGTTACTTAGAAAACAATGTAAGATATCATGATATTCTTACCTAAAGTCTCTAAAGGTCCTTTGGAACCAAATGGAGGCTCTCATGGTCCCCCTCCCATAAGGATATCATGGTCCCTCGGAAAACCCCTTGCTTATACTCTGATTAACCCATGTGATACTCCATGCCATGAAATCATAAAACATGTTCCATATAATATAAATCCATCTCATAGGCCATTTTCACAAATCAACATTCCCATTTTATAAAAACACATTAAAAAAGGTAAAACCATTAATAAAACCATTTTAGAAATACATTTAAAATCATATAACCTTTTTTATACATTTAATAAAACACATGGGGTGCACACATGCCACCCCCATTTGGAAAACCCTTTTCCAACCATTAAATTGCCAAACCAATTCATGAATCATATCAAACATGGAATACATAACATACATATATCATATAAATGGAAATTTAAACAACACAAACCAAAGGATATTATAAATTTAAATGTAATACATAAAAATACCCTTAAATAGAGACACCTACCTTGGATTCAGTTTAAAAACTCATTTCCTGTGACAACAACCACCTAGAAGAGGTGGAACAAGTCCTCACACACATAACCCATAATAAATCAAACCAAAGCCCCCATTACTCACCCAATATTATTCCAACATCACCCATAAGGTTCCACATCTCCATGAAAATGGAATAACAAGGGTAAGAAGGAGAAGAAATCAAGAAGAAATTGACTTAACTCAAGTCAAACCACTAAGAATACAAGAGGAAATCGTGATCAAGGAGAGGGGAAAGCTCCATGACCAAAAAAAAGGAGTTTCACACATTGGGGAAGAAAAATAAGGGCTCAAATACTTAAAACTCAATAGGGAAAAATGGTAAAAGAACACTTTTTAATGAGCTATGTAGGGCTGCATGGTTAGTAAAAACATGTGCTAACCATGCGGGGCTACTGGCTTTCCCAAAAACCAAAGCACACAATTACCCCTAGGTGTCGCGTGGTTTGAAAAACTATGATCAAACTAGTAAAAACCCCACTATCACCATCTATAGCCATCTACATGTGGATAATCATGTGCCTGATCTATTTCCCCACCAAAACCCCATTTTTGACCCCTAAAACCTGAGAACTCCAAGAATGAACCAAATAGTAAATAAAACTGAAGGAGAAACATAACATTGACTCGACATGTGTCAAAAACTCCCCACCATGACACATTATACCCCAAAACCCCATTTTTTTATGCCAATGCTCCCTCATCAAGGATTTCCACTCCCAAGCCTCATGTATGTTGTATCCTTGCTGCCAGAGCACATAGATCAATGGGATCAACTTACCATAGAGAACCTTGTTCTGGATATCCATGATATAAACATGATGCTCCCCGATGGTGTTATCAGGCCCAAGATCTAAGTCCTCCCACTCCAACACATGGGATGGGTCCAGATGGTATCTCTTTAGCTAAGTGACATGAAAGACTTCATGAATCAAGGTCAACTGTAGTGGTTACTCCAACAGGTAGGATACCTTCCATAGATGATTGACAACATGAACTAGACCAACATAACATTGTGCTAACTTTCTCTACTTTCCCAAGCGATAGTGTCCCAGTAAAAATGATACCAACAGAAACACCTGATCATCAAACTGAAACTAAAATGGATGACAACGATGATGATGAAGATAGTTGGCATACAACTTGTGGTGACTTTGAGCTATCACTAATTCCTTCTGAATCAACCACATTATCTTAGTCATCTTCTGGGAAAGTCTCAGTCCTACCAAGGAATGATCACCTACCTCATCCAAACATGATGGGGATTGTAATGACCACCCATACAGCGCCTAAAATGGGGCTATCCTGATCGAGGCTTGATAACTACTATTATACATGAATTCAGACAACGACAAGTGCCTTTCCCATGAACCTAAAAAATCAATCACACGTGCTCATAAAAAATCCTTGAGCATATAGATGTTCTGATTAAACTGAACATCCATCTATAGGTGATATGTGGTGCTCAAATTCAACTAGGTTCCCAAAGACTCATGGAGTCCCTTCCAGAACCAAGATGTGAAATGGACAACCCGATACAAAAATATCACTAAGGGCACCACATGAATCAAAACAACCTCTCAAACATACATGGTTCTAAGGTATTCCAACTTCGTTAACTCCCTGAGGGGTAGAAAATTATTTGATTTCATTAGAGTATCGACAATAACCCATATGACATTTTTTTCCACTCAAAGTACGAGGTAAACCAATCATGAAATCTATAGAGATCTCATCCCACTTCCATACCAGAATGGGAAGTGGATGAAGAAACCCTACTGGTCTCTAATGCTCTGCTTTGATCCTATGGTAGGTAAAACATCTAAAAAAAGTCTATCACCACCCATATCATCCAGGTACACCAATATCATCCTATCAAGGTATAAAACTTCTTGGTTTCCATAGGTTGAATGACCCAACTATAATGACATGCCTCATGCATCGCCTCCTACCTCATGGTCAAAGGAACCACCAACCGTATCATGAAAAGGATATAACCATCGAGATACCAAGACCAATCACCTAAGGTATCCCTACCATTTAAGGCTCTTCTAATTTTTTTTAAATCAAGGTCAGACAGCTACTTAGTCCTAACCTGATCAGTGGAAGGAGGTGTAACCTATATTCTAGTCAATAAAACTTTCTCCCTATCCTCCTACACATATAGAATCAGATTAGAAAATATAATTATCATACCCCATTGATCTTCTAATAACCAAACTTCATTCACCATAAGCTTTCTACTCAAATAATCAATGACCACATTCCCCTTCTCGGGTGTATAAGTAAATCTCAAAATCAAAATTCTGAATGTACTCTACCTAGCATCCCTTTCTAAGGTTTAGGTCCCTATGGGAGAAAATGTACTTCCGGATTTTATGATATGAATATACTATAAAATTATCCCTAAAGAGGTAGTGTCAACATGAATTTATCATGTGCATCATGATTTCCAATTCCAAATCATGGGTGGGATAATTCGGCTCATGTGGGCATAGCTGTCGCGAGCCATAGGCCACCAGATGGTCATCATGCATTAGGCACACCCAAAACCGGCACTAGAAGTATCAAAAAACATGGAATAAGTCTTTCTGAGATCAGTAAGAAATAAAACTAGTGTGAATATCAAAGAGTTCTGCAATTATTTGAAATCACCCTAACACTTCTCATCCCACTCGAATTTCACCCTTTCTAGTCAAGTATTTCAAGGGAGAAACTAGCCTAGAGAAGTCCCGAACAAAACATATGTAATACCTAGAAAATACCTGAATTTTTTGGATATCAAACACATTCTAAGTCTACTCCCAAGATATGATTGGTTGAACTTTCTATGGATTCCCTAAAACTCCTACCTCAGAAATCATATGGCCCAGAAACTTCACCTCATGAATCCAGAACTGGTACTTGGAAAACTTGGAATACTAATTAGACACTAAAATAGGATAATATTCATTGATTATATTTTAATATTCATGTGTTTCAAAGTCCATAAACACCAATTTTAGTGCATTTTATAAATTGAGATTCATTTCTCATCACATGTACAATTCATGGTTAAAGTGTGTCAATTTGGGACCAATTAATAATCAGCTTATGGAATTCATCATTTTGATTATTTGAATTTTATATTTTGGTATACAATTAATCACTTTGAGTATAAATGTTTTTCTTTTAGGATCAATGGATGAATTATAAGGAAATATGGACATTTTTTTCAATGGATGCAGAAATTTATGATCAAAGTATGATGAGCCTTAGTCCCATCAAATAAAAGTGGAGCACACAATTCATGAATAATGAAGCTAAAATTTTAAATTAAGATATGTAAAATTATGTTGAATATTTCATTCAATTGTTTCTAGAGTTAATTTTTAAGTTTTCAAGGAGATACAGGGATCCCAAGTCAAAGTTTAATTTGTGGGCCAAATTTGAAGTCCCATAAATTCAGCCCACCAATTTAATCATAACATCTAAATTGAATATAAAATCATGATGAAATGTATAAAATAATTATATAACATATTTATATTATATGACCCTCCCAAATTCGTCCATATTCAAATTCATAATTTCACATAAACATATTTGAATAATCTTGATCCGATTTTTCTAGTCAACATTGAAAAGTCCACTTTCCCTTTTTTCTCACCCACCTTTTGATTATCCTAATTAATTGGGATGATATTAAATGATCAGGGATCTAACCTAGGACCCAAAAAATCCTATTTAATGCGTGTTGGTTAATTAATTGTGTGTATAAGTTTTATTCTTTCAATTTCAATTTTACACTTTCATTTTGTAATAGAAACTTCATTTTTTCTCAGGTAAGTTTTTTTTGGATCACCATAGTTTATTATTAAAAGTATTATTCTTCACGTTTTCTATAATTTTTATTAACACATTGATAATGTTGAATCAACATGTGAATTTATTTATTCCAAAAATTGTGAAAGTTCTCACACAATAGTGGAGTGTTTTTTATTTCATTATTTTTCACTTCTTCAATTTCACCTTTATAGGTTGACTTCCACCTTTCATTGATATCCTTTCATAAATGGAAGGATAACCCTTTTTTGGTTTGATTATAGGTAGTTTCTTAGCTTTGTATTGGATTTTATTTGATGTTATTAAAATTTTAAATTATTTCTATGGTTTTAGAGTTTGTTTCTTTGAATTATTTTCTTCCTCATCTTCACTAATTTTAATGACTACACATTTTGAGTGCTAGTACAAACCAATTCCTTAGAGTTATCATTAAAGTGATCCTATAAGTGAATTGTTTGTTATACTTGGAATTATATATGGATTAAATTTGATAATGTTGTTGGGGAATTATCTCATTGATTAGATACTTCTTGAACTAGTGAACTAAAAATTCATAGGAAAATAATTACATCTATTCTATCCCTTACAAAAAATTAGGATCAGCCCATAATTATTAATTGTTTTTTAATTCATTGTTTGTTTTTTGTTTTTTGTTTAAATTACCTCATTATTTCTTCAAATAAAATCTATCTAATTAGTTATCTACTCCATAGAATATATATTTCTATAGGTTTCTTCTTAGGTTCATATAGATTTGACCCATACATATACTACAATGACCTCTTTTACCTGTAGGGTAAATTTGGACATCACCAATTTTTTGTGTCATTGAGGGGACCTAAAAATTATCTTAGACAATCACATATTATTATCACCTCACTTATATATTCTCACCCTCAGTTTCATTATTATGGAAGTCTATTTTGAACAAACCCAAACATGGGGAACCTATCCCTACATTGAATACCCCACACCAATTTGATGTACAATGATCATCCTAGTTTCTATTTGTGGGAAAATCAACAACTAAATGAACCAAAATGTTTAAACTCCTATGCTACACAAAAAAATAAAACCTATAGTGAGTTCTAATCCCAACAAGGCCAATCTGAACGTCCTCCTATGCAATTATATTGATATAATTATCCTCTTGGAATAGACCATTTGGATCAACCCCTTATCCAACCTAATCCACATCCATTACTTGAGAAAATATATCAACAAATGGAGAGAATGAATTTAGAGGTTTCTTCATTGATAGTTCAATTAAAAATCATAGAAACAGTTTTAGAACCCATTCCCACTCTCATTTTCCCCTCCTCAACATTGATAGAAGAATATTGTTACACAAAAACTTCTCATGAAAATTCTAAACAATCATCATTTGAATATAGGAAACCTAAAGAACATAAAGGAATTTTTTATGGGTATTTAAATCAAGATGAAATTAATTTTCTTTATTCACAAAATGAAAATTTTTCTTCATCCATTGATTTTCCTAAATATAGATCCATTGATGATTTTTTAGAAACATCAATCACTGAACCATTGGGATAAATAAAAAACATTGAGTCCATACCAAACCCTAACACTAAAATGGAAAATTTTAGGGTTGAAACATATTTTCATAAGGAACCAATTATTTCTAAAAAAATTGGAGAATAAACTGATTTTGATTCAAATTTCCAATCTTCTTTTGGAAATTTCAATCATCCCAAACTCAAAATTATAATCCTTCCTTCACTACTCAAGTATCCCTTAATAGGGTACAAAAATGAACTTGAATTTGACATTAATATTTCTCTTGAAACCCACAAAGGAGGAATGATCCTTTATTTTGAAGTAAAGACTACAGAAGCAACTAGATCAACCATTTCGGATATTCCTTGGATTTTCTAACTCATTATAGAGAATAGGTTTTTGCATGAAACAGATTATAAAAAAATAACCAATCTCAATCTAGTATAATTAGTGAAATATGTTTTTCTCAAAAGGATGAAAGTTGGTCTTGGGTAAGTTGGGGGGGCCAATTCATGATAACGACATTAAACTAATCACTTTATGGGAGGCAGCCGAGAGTTTTTTTAATTGTTTTATTCTATTTTTTTATTTTTTTTAGTTAAGGGAACCCCTTTGGGTTTTTTATTTTTATCTAACTATGCTTGTGTATAATATTTAGGGGTTGCTGATGTTGATGTATTTTTAGGAAAATCTCATTTCTCCCAAGAATTGAAACATAATCTTTCATCATTGGTGAGGAGTCTCCAGGTGACATAGAGGTTGAAGGATCAATTGGTTTCAACATGGAATTAATCTTTAAGATACCAAGTAAAATTATTCTATATTTCAAATATTTTTTTGAACTCATCCCATACACTTATTCCCCTTTATAATTTTTATTTTATTTAAACAATGGGTATAGTTTTATTCTATGTTGTGGGTGGTGAAATAAATGAAAAAAATAAAGTTTGTGTATGTCAAAGAAAATTTGTTGTGTGTGCGTCCATGGTAAAAAAAAATGTGTATATAAATGGGAAATAAATTTATTTAATATTGAGCATGATAATAAACTTTTAAAACATTTAATCTAAATTTCAAATAATTTTTCATGGCTTGATTATGATTTTAATGCATGTTTAAGTTCATGAGAATAGTTTTTGGTAGGTACAATTGTTAGGTGTGATTTTTCACTACTAACATTTTAATCCTTTTAATCAAAATAACACAATGCAATTCCATTGGATTTTGGTTATAATTTTGAGTTCTTGGTTCCCTTTCATCATAGCATAGGTTTTGGGGACACTTTTATTTTAATTTGAGTGTCCAACAAAAAATGAAAAAAAAAGACCATATAGAGCAATGTTTTGTCTAAATTTTTAGTGTTTAGAACTTGGGGATCATGAATCCATAGTTTTATTGACTAGAGTTAGGATTTACATCTCTGTTTTAGAGCATGTAATTGAAAAAATGTGTGGTGTTCGGCACTTGGGTATTGTGACTCCATAGTTTTCTTGGCTAGATTTGGTCTTTTCATCTCTATTTTGGTTCAAAAAAACAAAAAAAAAGTGATAAAAAAAGAAAAAGAAAAAAATTGGATAATTGTCTTAAGGTTTAATTTGATTCCCACCTAGCATTTCTATTTTCCCCCTTGAATAAGAAAATGGGCTCCATATCTATTGTGATGTGCAACACATAATCATGCTTAATTGAAATTGGATAAAAAAATTCAATAAATTTGAAAAAAGGAATGGTCTTGGGATTGGGATATGTTTGTGAAACTATCTTGTGTTAAATTATTTTGATAGGTTTCATGATTGTTTAGCATGATGTATTTTGGTGAGAATTGTATCTTTAAATGTTTTTGAAAAAGGGAATTAAATTTCATATTTTTGAGATACTTTTTTCTCAGGAATATAAAAAATCAAGTTGCGGTGTGATTAGCCACTAAAATAGGCTAATATTCATTTATTATATTTTAATATTCATGTGTTTAAAATTTCATAACCACCAATTTTAGTTTATTTTATAAATTGAAATTCATTTCTCATCACATGTGCAATTCATGTTTAAAGTGTGTCAATTTGGGCCCAATTAATCATCAAATCATAGAATTAATTATTTTTATTATTTTAATTTAATATTTTGTGATATTATTTATCACTTTGAATGTAAAAATTGTTATTTTAGGATCAATGGATGAATCAAAAGGGAAGATGGAAATTTTTTGCCATGGATGCAGAAATTTTTTATCAAATCATAATGGACCTTAGGCTAATAAAATAAAATTAGAGCCCACAATTCAAGCCCAGTGAAGGTAAAATTTTAACTGGAGATAGATAAAATTATGGGGAACATTTAAATAAAATGTTTCTAGAGGTAATTTTTAAGTTTTCAAGGAGATCCAGGGAGCCCAAGTTGAAGTTTAATTTGTGGGCCATATTTGAAGGCCGATAAATTCATCCCACCAATTTAATAATAAAATCCAAATAGAATATTCAATTGGGATGAAATGTCTATAAGAATTATATGAAATATGTAAGAACATATTTCTCTTCCATGAACCTCCCAAATTAATCCATCTTCAAAGTCATAATTTCACATCGACATATGGAGAAAATATTGATCCGGTTTTTCTGATCAACTTTGAAAAGTCCACTTTCCCTTTTTCACACCCACCTTTTGACTATACTAATTAATGGGGATGATACTAAATTATGTATTATTGACCCTAGGACCTAAAAATTATTATTTAAGTTGTTTTTGTGAATTTATTTTTTATATAAGTTTTATTATTTCAATTTTAATTTTATGCTTTCATTTTGTAATTGTGTCTTCATTTTTTCCCATGTAAGTTTTTTTTGATCACCTTAGTTTATTATTAAAATTTATTCTTCGTCACTTTTTCTATATTTTTTATTAACATGTTTATACTATTGAATCAATTTGTAAATTTATTTATTCCAAAAATTGTGAAATTTCTCACACAATGGTGGAGTGTTTGTTATTTCATTATTTTTCACTTCTTCAATTCCTCCTTTATAAGTCGACTTTCACCTTCCATTGAGATCCTTACATCAATGGAAGGATAACCATTTTTTTTATTATAGGGAGTTTATTAGGGATATATTGGATGTTATTTTATGTTCTTAAATTCTTAAATTAGTTCTATGGTTTGAGATTTCATTTCTTTGACTTATTTTCTTCTTCATCTTTACTAAATTTAACGACTACACGTTTTGAGTGCTAGTATGAACAAATTCCTTGGAGTGATCATTAAATTGATCCTCTAAGTGAATTGGTTATTATAATTGGAATTGTGTATGGATTAAATCATAGAATGATGTTGGGTGGATTGTCTCATTGATTGGATACTTCTTGAACTAGTGAACTAAAAATTTATAGGAAAACAATTGCATCCATTCTAGCCCTTACAACAACTAAGGATCGTCCCATCATCATTAATTGTTTTTGTTCAATTCATTGTGTGTTTTTTATTATTATTTAAATTTCCTTATTAGTTATTCAAATAAAATCAATCTAAATAGTTTTCCACTCCATATAATGAATGTTTCTGTAGGTTTCTTCTTAGGTCTCATTGGATTTAACTCATACATGTACTAAAATGACTGCTTTTACCTGTAGGGTAAATTTGGGCATTACAAAATATAGAAGATGTAATTCCCCGACCCCAAAATCCTGGATCTGGTGAATTATTTTAATACATTCTCAAGATCATAAGAAATAAAATCCTAAAGGACCAATCAGTTTAGTAGCCTTTGAAAAACTAGATACAAACATATGTTTTACATTACATCATGAAATGAAAAACAGCATGCTATATCCTTTGAAAACAGTCATATACCTTAGACTATCCTTGTGGGTTAGTCATAATATAATTCTTTGTATCCTAGAGAAAAATGAAATATAAGAAATGGGTGAGCTCAGATTGTCAATAAGGATAAACAATATAGCGGAAACTATCATAAATAAGTATAAACTTTTAAGGCAAGGTATAAAACTAAAACATAATCCTTTTAAACATAATATTAAGCATAATATGGCAAGAATAAATCAAATAATTCCATTTTAACATTCACATGGATATTCTATTAGTAAAATAATCACATTTATAATCATTAACTAATCTTATAATGAGGGAATCCATAATGTTGGACATCATAACCACACTGACAAGGCCTCATTCCAAGACCATAAATATGTGGGTAAGATGTTATTAAAAACCCAAACTAGTTTGTCTCATGATAACTATAGATGAATCATGGGACTTTAATTAACCAATCCCAAACCCATAGGGCTTTCATTAAGTAGTACCCAACCCATCACTTACGAATTCCAATGCATTCCTCATATGAAAAGGGTGAAACATAACCAATATAAACATTTGTATTAAAACTAGCATGTGAAATTTTAATAAATTAACCATAAACCATGAATGGTATCAAAATAGCACATCCATAGTCAAACATATCATAAACCTTTCAATACAATATGAGAGATTGTGTAATAATAAATCAACCTCAATTAAGTATAAAATCCAACAAAGGATGTTTTCATAGATGAAAATAATCTAATAAAATCATTAAAACTACTTGATAGAAATATCCCTTTTTACTTCGAAATCATTTAAAAGAAATGAAATTTTAAAAGAAAAACTTCTTTTAAAAAATAACCTTGTAATATTGTAAGGGAATCTTTAAAATGATAAGACATCATGATAGCGGAAAAATATGATCACACCATAAAATTTAAAAAAAAACATTATTTCCTTAATTTTTTGAAAAGTTCATAAATTACCTAATTTGGAAAATGACAGAAATATTCCTTTCAAAACATTTTATAAAAATTCAAACGTGGGTATAAATGACTTTAAACAATTATAGAGAAATAGTAAAAATATTTGGGAATACATTTTTAAGAAACATGGACATGGATGATAAATATGTCCTAGTAAATTATTACATAAAATAAATCTCTAATAATAAATAGATTGTGAAATTAACTCTTTCCTTATACTCTCCTTTAGTTGAGGGTGCATTAACCTCCTCTTCTTTGAGAATCTCCTTTTGATTTGCACAAAAGGACTCCTTAAGTTGGCTTTCTACCCAAATTATGTCCTCTAGGATGAAGTTAGTGAAGTAGGGAGGAGAAATGGGCAGGGTTTTTCCAAGACAAAGGTATTTAAATGTGTGAATAAAAGAGGAGGAGAGGTTCCCTTTTATAAGAGAAGGGAGAGGAATTTTAGGAAACTCCAAAACTATTAATTTATTATAAATTGATTTTAGATTTAAAATAGCTCAAAAGTGAGTTATTTTAAGGATAAGATGAGTATGGGTCAAAATCCTCAAAACCAATGAATTTTAGACATGTTTAGATCACAAAAGTAACCTTATCTTTTGGATTTAACCCTTAGTTAAAAAATTTAACTATTATTGTGACTACTTGTCTTTTTACACTATAGGGTTAATATAGTTATTATAAAATGTCAAAAAATCCCAATTAGATCATTTATGAAATATTTCACATTATCCTAATTATTTGGATAAATTATATATTTTTATGAATTTTATAACATTTAATAAAATAATATTTATTTTAAAGAATCATTTATTTCAATTTTGATACTATTCATTATTTTCATTTTTAAAAATATTATAATAACATGATAACTTAGAACAGAAACTTAAAATATTTCACTAACATGTTTAAGTTATCTATAAAATTCGTGTATGTCATTAAATATGTCAAATTATATTTATTTTATTATTATTAATATCATTTATTTGATATCTCAATTAATTAAACAATTACTACATCATTATTATACAATAATTTAATTATGTTATTTCTTCTCTAAAAATTAAAAATAAATTATCATGATGAATATAAATATATTATATTTCAAATGAATAATTATAGTTGATTTTATCTTATGTATAACTCTATATTAAAAATTATTTAGTTATTAATATTTGACTATGACATTTTAACTCTTCTTTAAATAAAATATAATAAATGTCCTAATCTAACACAAGTGGATTAAAAAGGATCATATTTTTTACTTAAGATTGATTTTGGTCGAAACACACTTATCCAATGAAATTGTGACAAGTGTTAGGGTAATTTTATTTTATTATAATATTGTTTTTACCTTTAATTACCTTATTCACCTTTAACCGTGGTAAATAAATTTCAAAAGTTTCTATCCACCAAAAAATATTTTTATCCTATTAGACCACATTTTTCATGCTTATTACAACCATTTATGTCCGTTTTTCAAAATTCAAATCATATAAGTGATAAAATTATGTTTAATGTTAATCCTACAGATGTGGCTAGAAGACGGGTAAAGGAGACGTTCAAAAGTTCAATAAATTTTATATCTAATTCTATTATAAAAATTATTCCAATGACCTAAATTGTACTAATATGTGTATTATTTATCTATTGTTACATTAAAATCAATTTAAAATAAAATAATTGTTTAATTGAAAAAGTCAGTTTTTAAACAATAATGCAGTATTTTCACTATTCTTCAAAAATTGAAACTTTTTAGAAAATTACCAAAATTTTAACCTAATATAATTTTGATATTATAAATTCAAAAATAATTTCTATTTTAAAAAATAAATTTATGTGGTCAATACTATTTATAAATGATTTTTAAATGGCTAGTTAAATAGATCATGGTGCGCTTAAAACTCGGTGTTGCATGTAGTGCAAGTTATTGAATTGTTTAAAAAGAAGCGTACCATGGAAGCATGGGGTATTAAAGATGGTGATATCTCAAAACACTCAATACAAAATCCATGTGATCAGTATGATCCTCCTTGTTCTTGGAACACATCAATATTTCATCCATAAACATGACCATAAAGGAGTCCAGAAAACTTTGGAAGATTTGATTCGTCAATTCCATGAAGACTATAGAAGAAATGGTAATACCATATGGAATAAACAAATACTCATAATTTTCATACCATCTTTGAAAGGTGGTATTTGGAACATCCTCTTCCCAGACCCTTGGTTGGTGTTACCTAGACCTCAAATCAATCTCAAAAAACCAACAGTCTCCCGTGAGCTGATCAAAGAAGTCATCAATTTGGGGCAATAGGTATTTATTCTTCATGGTCACTTGATTGATCTTATAGTAGTCTATGAAAAAAAATTGGAGGTTCCCATCCACCTTATTTTAAAAAAAACTATAAAATCCCATGATTACTTATTTGGGTGAATAAAACCCTTTCCCTTAAGGTCCTCTAGCTTGATCGAAGCCATCCTGTAAGATGGAAAGAAAATTAAGCTCTTCCTCGGGAGAAGATTGATAGTGAACTCGACCTATCACTAGGCTATAAATCTTTAAAAAATATCTATAAACATGTATGGGTACCTTTCCATGACTATTGGAAGCTCAACCACTAAACACTACTCATCAGCATCAAGAAAAAACTTGGATAGCCAGCTTAAGATCAACCCTGACACTAAAGCGACTAGCCCTACCCTCCCCGATCATGGATCTCACTCACCCTAAAATACATGAGTGCTCTAATTAGGAGTAAGGAAATAGAACTTATGGTGATAATAATCAATTGTAATCTTGAAATTTATCATCCAGTCTATGGTGATAATCAAGTCAAAAACATCTAGGTTTAAAACAAGGATGTCCCAAATGACCTCCACATGAGCTACCAAAACTCAGCACTTAGTGAACTTTTTACCCATCTCCTTCCCACCCAGCGGTGTTATAAATTCTATAACATATTGTATCAACTCATCCCATATACCCAAAGCCTCAATCAAATTAAGTGAGAAAAAAAGTAATAAGATTTTTCGATATAAAATAAAACCAATTCCATTTAAGATGCAATAAACATCGCACCTCTCATAGTGGATGAACCAGAATATAATTCCTATGGAATAACCTCAGCTGGATGGAGACACCCTAGCCAAGAGTTTCCCTATGTATTCTTCCCCTGGTGAGAATCACCCTTTCCATGATGGAAATATCATCCACCCTTGGAAGCCTCTGATTTCACTTGAGAGCCTTTAAAAAACATGTATCTCACACTAATACCCCATAAAGACAACTAATATAAGTACTATAAATCTCCCAAACATCCACACTTGTGGCATGACCTTGAAGTCTCTATGAAATTCAGCTTGGTGTGTCCACCCTTTCCTCGCTGATAATAGATAATGGTCATATGCCTTGAAGAAGCCACAGGATATGAACCTGTAAATTATTAGACACTCTTATTGTTTCCCCTATGAGAGTTGTCACATTTCCACTTCTACCCTAACAAGGAACTATGACTACCACCCACTAAAGGAACACCCCTTAGAAACATGAACCGACTCAGTAAATCAAGCACATACTCCATCACAAAACATTCACCTTGCTCGAGATTTAATAATGCATGGGCCTTTGTCACCCTAAAGGTATCTAGGTAGAACTTTTGATTGAAATCCATCTTGAATGTGATCCATGTGAGATCCTTGTGCTTCCCCAAAAGCACCATCGACTCTTGCCACTTCCTACCCAATACTTTCATCATGTATATTAAAAATCCCACTTTCAAGGTCTCATGGGTCTTTATAAACTCAAAGATACACTCGATATGACTCATACACTCCTTAGTCTCATTGGTCCTTTTATCACCATGAAACAATGATGGATTATAATTCCTCATAAAATTTTGAGAATAGTCCATCATCTGAGGCTACTCTCATCTACCCACTTGACATAATAATTGGATCTTACGAATCACTGACTCCACTAAAGCTAGATCAATAGGAGGGTTTTCCTATGGGGTACTCTTTGTAGCACCCTCTCTTCAACTGGAAGACATTATTTTAGGAGGCATTATCTAAAAGAAAAAAACACTAGACCAAACCAAACACAATTCAATCTCATGTCACATAAAATGAACCAAAATAAACCCCTAATTATGGGTATCAACAAATAGCACAAGTATTAAAAGCAACTCCAATTAAAGGAGGAAAAACATCAAAAATACCATGTATTTACAACTGAACATAGTTTTTCGGTATGGTTAGTTAAATTGTGCAACAACCGTATGGGTGACACTGGAGTCTTGATAGAAAAGGATGCATGGTTTGTGCGTGGTTACTACTAATTGTATGCCTTAACCATGTGCCCCATGTAAACTCCCTCGTTTTCACCCCAAAACCCAAAAAAACCTATGGGATTACCCCATAATTCAACACCACTTGGGAAATCATTTAAAACATATTTAAACATCCCATAATAGGTCTGAAAATAAAACCATAATCCTAGAATACCCATGGAAACTTGAGGTTTTGACATGAATAAGTGATGGTGAGGCACTCCCCCTTTCCTACCTCATGATCCCCAATGGTCCTAGTTTTAGTCTACCATTGACTCCTAGATAAAAACAAATTCCATAATTCAATTTTGTAACAAACTGACCTGGGTCGACTTGACCCGTCACCTAATATGGCCCATCACATGACCTGAATCATGTAACCAATCATCACAGGCTGGAAAAAATCATCAGGCATAATCAACAAACTCTTAGGAATAGTTTCTCCATGGTAAACCAGCATGAAACATCCATAAAATGGGATGGAAACATCTATGTGATCAGAGAATACAAGCATAAATAAACATCCAGATCAATGTAGCATATGAAATCAGATATCATAAAAAATTAGCATCATCTGTAAAACATGTCGTGGAAAGTCCATAACCATGGTATCTCAAGTCATAGCTTAAATACATAACCAAAAAGGAGAAACCCCCACAAACCCAATATACACATACAAATGAATAAAAAAATACCAAAAATGACTCCACACAATCTAATCCCCATGTGACCGTGTCTCCTCCACTAAACACTGGATGTCCATAATCAAGAACCACCCTAGTAATGGTTCCCTTTACCTTACCTATGTACTGCAATACATAATTTGAAAACACCCAAAGTCCCAATAAAGGGTGAGGTATAAAGCCCAGCAGGATACAAACATGAATCTATTTAATTCTTTTACCCATTAAAACCAATAAATTAGTTTGAAAACTCATTTTCAAAACTAAATCACTTTGAAAAAAAATTAAACAATAATTTTAAATCCATTTCGTTTTCCTTTTAAAACAAAACAAAGTTTTCCAAAAAAAACATCCCTAACCATGGCTAAAATAAATAAAACTGCATAGCCCAACATGCTTAGAACATCCAAAAAATTCATGAAAAAAGTAAGCATAAGAATCATAATCATATAACCAATAAATATAAAATTGGTATAATATAAATCATCACATCAAACATGGAACTAATACAATGTAAAAATTCATATAAACCAAATATTTCATAAGTAAGTGCACCTAGGTCTCTAACCTCAAGGGTCTACTATGAGTGAGTCTAACAAGTAAGCTAGCTGGCTAAGCAAATGAAAGCTCCCACGGTCTTCCCTAGGCCTAAACTCTAAGAGATATCACAATATCTCATAAAACAATAGAAGATCTCACATTCTTCTTACCCAAAGGTTCTCAAAATACCCCTCCTTAAAGGCTCTCATAGTCCCTCGAACAACCTCTTTCTCACACCTCAGTTAACCCATGTGGTACTCCATGTGACAAAATCACAAAACATGTTCCACATAATTCAAATCCATATCATAATCCATTTTTCACAAATCAATATTCCCATTTTATTAAAATTTATTAAATAAGGTAAAACCATTTTCGAAATTCATTTCAGATCATAAAACCTCTTTGATCCATTTAATTAAAAACTGCACACATTCCACACCCATTCGAAAAACCCTTTTTAAACCATAAAATTTCCAAAACAATCCATGTGTCACATCAAACATGGAATACATAGCATCCATGCGTCATATAAATGGAAATTAAAATAGCAACAAAAAGGTGATTTAAAATTTAAAGGTAATCCATGAAAAATACCCTTAAATAGAGTCACCTACCTTGGATTCAGCCCCAAAACTCATCGTCTCTGACAGAAACCACCCACAAGAGGTAGAATAAGACCTTACACGCCTAAGACATAATAAATCAAACAAAAAACCCCATTACTCACCCTAAATTCACCCAAAAATTACCCATAGGGTTCTATATATCCATGAAAATGGAAGAATAAGGGTAAGGAGGAAAAGGATAAGAAATAAAAATAAATTGACTTACCTCAAGTTAAACCACCAAGAATCCAAGAGTAAATAAATATAAAGTAGAGGGGAGATCTCCATGACCAAGGAGGAGGAGCTTCACACTTTAGGGAAGAAAAATTAGGGCATAGAGCCTTAAAACTCGATAGGGGAAAATGGTAAAAACACACTTTTTAATGAGTTAGATAGGGTCGTTCCTTTAGGAAAACTAGTTGTCAACCTGTGGGGCTACTACATCCCACAAAAACCAAATTGCATGTTACCCCTAGGTGTCACATTATTTGAAAACCCATTCTCAAATCATGAAAAACCCCACTATCACTATTTGCCTCCCTCTCATGTGGTTAGCTTCATGGTTTAACAGACCATGTTCTAATTGTGCGCCTATATATTTTCCCCCTAAAACCCCATTTCTGACCCCTATCACCTGCAAACTTCAATAATAAACAAAATAGTAAATAAAACTCAAGAATAAATGTACCAGTGACCCAACGGGTGTCACACCCTTGATAAGGATTAATGACCTTTTAGACTAGCTGAAAGGTGTGGGATGGTTTTCAAAGATCAATATCAAGTCTAGATATCATCAGTTGAGGGTTCATGAGGATGATATTCTGAAGATGGTATTCTAATGTCTCTATGGATACTATGAGTTCCTGTTGATACCTTTTGGTGTGACTAATCCCCCTATTGTGTTCATGGCTCTTTTGAATCATATATTTTAGCCACACTTGGACTGATTCATAGTTGCTTTTATCAATAACATTCAAATATACTCTACATCGGAGGAGGATTATACAGAGAATTTTAGGATGGTCCTAGACTTTCTATGGGGGAATTATCTTTATGGTAATCTCTCAAAGTGCTTGTTTTAGATCTATGAGGTTCTATTTTTGGGGAATGTCATTTCTAAGCATGTAGTAGCTATGGATTCAACAAAGATTGAGGTAGTGCTTTCTTGGGAACCAACCAAGAGTGTGTAAGAGGTGTGGAGTTTTTTTGGTTTCACAGGGTACTACCAAAGGTTTGTGAAATAATTTTCCAGGATCGCATCCCCTTTGACTAAATTGATGAGAAGAGGGCGTCTATTTTTCTAGAATGGCTAGTGTTAGAGATCCTTCAAGGAGTTGAGACAATGGTGGACTAGTGCACCTATGTTGAGACTACCAAAGTAGGGAGTCAAGTATGTGTTATTTTGAAATGCCTCTAGAGATAGGCTCGGTTTCATTTTGATGTAGATTCAAGTCATGATCACTTATGGGTTAAGGTAGTTGAGACCCCATGATCATAATTACACAACCCATGACTTAGAGTTCATATTAGTAGTCTTCACCTTGAAGATGTGAAGGCATTATCTTTTGTACGAGCATTTGATTGTTTACTCAAACCACTAGAGTCTTAGGTATATCTTCACTTAGAGAGATATTAACCTGAGACATAGGAATTTGTTGGAATTCCTCTAGGACTATAACTTTAAGATAGTCTATACTTCAGGGAAGGGAAACTGGTAGTAGATTCCCTTAGAAGAAAATTTTGTTCTCACTTGGTGGAGGAGGTGTCAGAGCATTTGGCCTCATTGCAGCTAACCTTGGTGGAGGAATGAGTTGAAGATTATCTTAAGTTGATGGTAGTGACTCCACCACTTTTTCCGTGTGTGATAGAGGCTCAGTTGGGAGATATTGACTATAAGGTTTTATGTTACCATATATCCATAGGAAATGCAAAAGGTGGATTTTTTGGAGGGGAGCACGTCATCATTTTCCAGGGAAAAATGGGGGTTTTGATCTCAATATGTGAGGATATAACATCCTAGTTTTTTTCCTATAATAATTTTGAATATATATATATATATATATATATATATATAATATTTTTAGAGATAAATTCTGAGGTGGCGTGATATTCTAAGGGCTGGTAAGTCTGGAATTGATATTATAAAATTTTAATTTATCAATATCACTCGCATAATTTTTTCCTAAAAAGGTGAAATAACTACTAGATGGGGACTTGTATGGGAAATATAATACCACCGTTGAGTCTAAAATGTAGGTTTTAACCTAGTTGTGACATATCCTTTTTGATATTGGGTGTTTCGATAAACTGTTATCATGGGCGCAAATAATAAAATAAATTAATTTAATTAATTAATTTGTTTATTTTGATGTAGCGACCTAGCATCCTCTATTTAAACATAGGTATGTCTAATCCATAGGTTCATCTGTATAACATTGGGATTGTGAGGATCCATTAGAGGAGATAATTGGAGGAGATTTTGGTGGATGATAATAGATTGGAGGATCGAATCAGTATCATATAGATCACCTACGCCAATGGAGTTCATGGATCTCACCAACGACTATGATTCCAGATTTTTCTTTATCCGAAATTGATCCAAAATCAAGGTATTATATTATATTTATGTGTATTTCCCCATTATTTTATCCTGTGTCAAATTCAGATCAATTCCATGAACTAGAATTTATTCACACATCGATGTTTGATTTATTTTATGGTTAGTTGGATAATTTTTTAATTGGTCCATTGTAACACCCCAAGATTTTATAGTGTGTTATTTCTTCAAAATAATTCAATAACTTTCACTACACGCAACACCAAGTTCAATCGCACCATGACTTACCAAACAAGCTGTTCAAAAGAGGTTATGAATAGTGTCAACTAAATTTTAAACTTTATATAATCCTTATAATTTTAGAATCCATATTATGAGTTTCTTAGACATAATGTAAGAACAAATTCATTTTCAGTATTTCACTTTTACCAAATTTTAATATTGAACCCTTTTTAGATACTATATTTTAAACTTTTTGACTAAATGGGGACATCAAAAATTTAAAATGAAACATCCCAAGCTTCCACGGTACGCTAGCGTGTGTTGTACGCAACACCGAGTTCTAACACACCGTAACCAATCAAACTAGCCGCTATGAATAGTAATACCTACTTTTTGAAATTATATATATTTTATATTTGAAAATGGACTTCATTTTTGGATTCGGAATATCGAATTTAGCCTAAGGTGAAATTTTGGTACATTTCGGATAACTTTCATATTTTGATGAATAGTGAAAATTACTAAGTTTTAATTAAAAACAACTTTTTTAATCAAAATAATTAATAGTGATAAATTATGAATTTGAGTGGTTTTAAAGTATATTTAGAATATATTTTTACCATTTAATATAATGTTGGTCATTGGACATAATTTTACAATTAAACCGAACATAAACGAGTGTCAATCTTTTGATAGTTATTACCTCTTAAAAACACGCTTTTTGTTTTGACAGCGGGAATTAATTTTAAATTAATTTCTGCCACTTCTGTGTTTTGAATTTGGAAAAATGGATTACATATTTGGAATCAGGATGTCCAAATTATGTAAATAGGTAACTTTTATTTTTACACATTTTGAATAATTACTGCGGTAAATATTTTATTTACCATGGTTAAAGGGTAAATCCGGTAAATAAGGGTTAAAAAAATAATATTATAATAATCCAAAATTACCCTAAAACGTGTCCTAACATTATTGGTGGACACATACCCGACCATGGGAATCCTTGGGTCAATTTGGGGACCCCTTGGAGCCACTTGTATGTGGTAGGGACACTTTATATTAATAATGTTAAAATAAAAATAAAAATGGCATAAGCTTACATCTTTTAGAAGAACAATTTTTACATAGGGTTATACATGTTAGATTTTCGATTATAAATATTCATTAGAAAGCTAAAAAGATTTCCTACATAATGATATTTTATTTATAATTTTTAGACATAAAATAAGTTAAATTATTAATGACACAATAATGATGCAATGTTTACCTCATTAATAAATCATTTAAATAAATAAGATTATAATGATTAAAATATTATCTAAAACCTGTCCAATTCTTATTGGTTGATGTTATTTAGAATATGAGTCATCTTATCTTCGACCTCAATGATTTTTGGACCATTAATAACCGAATATAATTATATTATAAAGTAATACTTTCACTCTTTCCTAAAGAGCCCCTCCTCTCCCTTATAAAAGGAGACCACTTCTACTCATTCCTCACACCTCTCAAGCCACTTGGCTCGTCCAAACTCTGCCCAACTAAGCTCCCCACATCCCTCTCCTCCTCCTTGAAGTTTCCCCTTAGGCAGAAAGCATTTCAACAAGTCCTTTGGTTCCAACCAAAGTGAGTTACCTAAATTAAAGGAGGTTAACCTACCCCAACCAAGGAAAAGTACAAGGTAAGGGTTATTTCACAATCTCTTCATTATCCGAGGTTGTTTATACGTAATAATCTACTGGGATTTCTTTATCATCCACATCCACGTTTCTTCGAAATGTATTTCAAAACATATTTATTATTTACAAGAATATGGGTTAAAGTCATTTATACCCTTGTTTCACTTTTTATAAGAGGAATCTTTCCGTCGTTTTCAAAACAAGGTCCTTTTTAACATTTTCGACAGTATTATGGTAAGAATGTTTTTTTAACTTATACGGCGGGTGCGGTTATTTTCCGCCGTTATAAAATATTCAAAGCTTTACTTACAAGCTTATAATAATATTTTCAAAGAAAAGGTTTCTTTTATATTTATTTGATTTTTAAATGATTTCAAAAGAGATATATTTCTCTCAAATATATGAAAATCCGGTGTAAATGTATACGTATTTAACGCAAGCTTAAAAATGTTTTCAGAAAACCTGACTCTCGAGTTTGGTAGACAGGAAGGGATTGGGAGTGGACCCATCATGGCCTGTAATTAATCGAGAAGTCTCAGAATTAGTTATTTTTTTCAGAAGCTTGCATATTGTTTTCAGAAAAACACTGGAGTATATTTTATCAATTTTAAACATAAGTATCTTCTAAAAAAATTGCATCGGTAGGTCTCATGAGACAAACTAGTGTCTTGGAACAAGGCCTTGACAAAATCTTATTTGTAGTCTTGGCACGAGGCCTTGACTATGTGGTTATGACAGTCTGGCATTATGCATTCCAACATTATGAAAATGGTTATTGATTTTTGCATGTGATTATTCGATTAGTAGAATATCCATGTGAATAAGTAAATGGCATTATTTCATTTTACTTTTTCCATACTATGTTGAAGTTCAATTTTAAAAGGCTTTTGTTTTAGTAATTCATTGCCTTAAATGTTTATGCTTATTTTGAATGTTCCGCTATATTGTTATCCTTACTGGGCATTTGAGCTCACCCCTTTTCTATGTTTTATTTTTCCCAGGTAGTGAAGAAGTAAATTATGAATGACTTGCAGGGATATTATGAGGGGTTAATAGTGTGGATATGAAGACTTTGTTGTTGTAGTAGTTTTTCACTTTGAAATGTAATGTAAAACTTTATGATTATATCTAGTGTTTCCAAGGCTACTAAACCAATCGGTCTTTCGGGATTTGATCTTTCTTGTGATCATGCCAATGTTACGAAGTAATGCACCGACTCTGGGTAGCTGGGGTCGGGGCGTTACAGTTGGTATCAGAGGAAGTTTAGTACAAACCTTGGAAGCTAGATTTAGATAAACTCTGATTAGAGCACGTAGACCTAAGATGAACTTTGAGGATTAGTGTAGAAGAACTTCCTAGAATTTTGGTATTGTAGAGATTTTGTGAGTTTTCCGAGCAATACATCCCTGTCTGGATACGAGCAGGTAGAGGCGGCTCTGGCACAGATGTACCTAGGGGTAAAACCCGAAAACACCGCTTTGAGCTAGACTCGAACGGGAACTGGTGCACGACAACGGGCCTTGCTGCACTCTTGGTTACGACACTCCCGGGGGATATGCTTAGGATAATTCTCATTTTCTTTACAAACCATTATGAAGGGTTTATGAGTATATACTTCCTCAAAGAAAACATTTTTATGATTATGGATTATATCCATAAATAGTTCAATTTATGTTAAGTGTTTTATAAGTATGGGATTATGTATTTTGATTCATAAACTGATCTAGTGTATTCCATTGTTTAGAAATGGCACCCAGTAGAAGGAATGAGAACTCCAGAAATGCACATGATCCAAAGAGAAGGAAGGATCATATCTTTCATGGTCTTAAGCTAGAATTTATAAGAGAAATAGTCTCCCATGTATTATCATCATATGAAGAAATAATATCATGTGTTGATAAGATAAGTAAAGAGTTTACTAATTCCTATGGCTTTGAAGGGAAGCAAGAGAAGAAAAGGATAGAAGAGAGAAAGATAGATAAAGGGAAGAGGGAAAAGAAGAATTTTCTCATATGTGGTAACTGTGGAAAGAAACACCCTGGAACTTGCCTGAAAGGAATGGGAGTTTGTTATAAGTGTGGAGGAAAAGGGCACAAAGTACGTGACTACAAGGGTAAGAAAATGGTTTCAAATGTACAATGCTTCATTTGCAAGGAGTTTGGACACTACGCGAACCTATTTCCCAGTCAACAGACTATGCCGCAAATGATGTTATTGGATAATAATCATGTTATGATAATACCACAGATGAAGAGGAATGATTAGAGTTCTTGTGTTGATTATGTCAATTGAGTGTTGTATCAACAATGTACTTGTTACAATAATCATGGAGTATATAAGGATTGTACTGCAGTACTATTTCATTAAGGACTTGAGATTGTGTGGAACAAAGAAACGTGACTCAATAGCAGGATAAATTTTTGGAAAATATATGGTTGAGATAATGATAAATCATAATATAGTTCTGATACTGAGGTAGTGATTTTGGAATAATATGTGATTGTTTTGGATAAATTATATTGGATATTCTTGACTACCCTGGAACTGATTAATGATTTGTATATTCCATCATTGTTGGGGTTTAAAACATTTTTGGATTAATGAAGTATATCCAACTTTCTATATAGAATAAGGGAGCATGAATGTAATCAATAAGGAATATGGTAATTCAGGATGTTTCGGTGTATTAAAAGAATACATGATGAAGGTATTCATATGCTATTACGGGGTAAAAAGGTTCTACATTATGTTTACCTTACTTATAAATGTTGGACTGTGAGTATGGATAGAAGTATTTTGGATAGTTCTAGTTTGGATTATTTTGGATTGCCATAAAAGGACAACCCGGAGGTCGGGCGGCAACCCGTCGCGTCCGTCAAGGCTGCGAGACTTGAACCCGCAACCGAAGGGCGACAAGGGTGTATCACCTACCACTGGACCATGAGATGTCCTGGATTAAATAATGTAGTTTTTATTAAAAGATCATGTAGATGAATTATAAAATCGTTTATTTTGGAACCCTATACGAATAGTGTAAATAGAATTTTTTTTACATTCTATTATCTTTTAGAGTGAAAGATGAGTTTGTGGTAGAAATTTATTAATGGATAAAACTCTAATTATAAAGTAAGTATATATCCTTATGATCTTAGCCAATATCATAAATAAATTCCTCAATATTAAGAAAAGCAACTTTGAACAAAAATGTTTTCCTAGATGGTACCTTAAATCATCACTAATTTATGGCTTTGGGATTGTTGGCCTTTTTATAGCCATGTTCTCTACCACTCTCCATCAGATAATTGATGGTTAGATTTTTCTTCCATATCCATATTTTCCTACATGGAACCCTAGTATATGTTATTTTCGGTAATCTTCATACTTTCGACTCTTTATTTTAAATAGAGGCCTCATTAATTCATTTTTCGATGTGGGATTTCGACTAAGATATTTTGAAACGTCAAAAATGTGTTATCTCAATACCCTATATTTTGTTGAACTGATGGTACTTCAAATCATCATAGATTGATGAGTTTAAGGACCTAAATTTTATACTTGTTTGTGATTGATGACCTCAATCACTACCTATAAATATTTACGTTTTTCCTCTAATTATATGTCTATAATTGCCACCAATGTTCTCCTAATAGAGATCATAATTTGGTGGTGATCCTTTCATTTCTCTTTTCCTCATATTAAGACTAAATTTTAGTAACCCAATTTCCGATGTGGGTTTTCCCACAAAGATATTTTCTATTTTCAACCTTTTATTTTCGAAGAACAATTTCAAATTGCGAGGACGCAATTTATTGAAGGAGGGGAGAATGTAACACCCCAAGATTTTATAGTGTGTTATTTCTTCAAAATAATTCAATAACTTTCACTACACGCAACACCAAGTTCAATCGCACCATGACTTACCAAACAAGCTGTTCAAAAGAGGTTATGAATAGTGTCAACTAAATTTTAAACTTTATATAATCCTTATAATTTTAGAATCCATATTATGAGTTTCTTAGACATAATGTAAGAACAAATTCATTTTCAGTATTTCACTTTTACCAAATTTTAATATTGAACCCTTTTTAGATACTATATTTTAAACTTTTTGACTAAATGGGGACATCAAAAATTTAAAATGAAACATCCCAAGCTTCCACGGTACGCTAGCGTGTGTTGTACGCAACACCGAGTTCTAACACACCGTAACCAATCAAACTAGCCGCTATGAATAGTAATACCTACTTTTTGAAATTATATATATTTTATATTTGAAAATGGACTTCATTTTTGGATTCGGAATATCGAATTTAGCCTAAGGTGAAATTTTGGTACATTTCGGATAACTTTCATATTTTGATGAATAGTGAAAATTACTAAGTTTTAATTAAAAACAACTTTTTTAATCAAAATAATTAATAGTGATAAATTATTAATTTGAGTGGTTTTAAAGTATATTTAGAATATATTTTTACCATTTAATATAATGTTGGTCATTGGACATAATTTTACAATTAAACCGAACATAAACGAGTGTCAATCTTTTGATAGTTATTACCTCTTAAAAACACGCTTTTTGTTTTGACAGCGGGAATTAATTTTAAATTAATTTCTGCCACTTCTGTGTTTTGAATTTGGAAAAATGGATTACATATTTGAAATCAGGATGTCCAAATTATGTAAATAGGTAACTTTTATTTTTACACATTTTGAATAATTACTGCGGTAAATATTTTATTTACCATGGTTAAAGGGTAAATCCGGTAAATAAGGGTTAAAAAAATAATATTATAATAATCCAAAATTACCCTAAAACGTGTCCTAACCTTATTGGTGGACACATACCCGACCATGGGAATCCTTGGGTCAATTTGGGGACCCCTTGGAGCCACTTGTATGTGGTAGGGACACTTTATATTAATAATGTTAAAATAAAAATAAAAATGGCATAAGCTTACATCTTTTAGAAGAACAATTTTTACATAGGGTTATACATGTTGGATTTTCGATTATAAATATTCATTAGAAAGCTAAAAAGATTTCCTACATAATGATATTTTATTTATAATTTTTAGACATAAAATAAGTTAAATTATTAATGACACAATAATGATGCAATGTTTACCTCATTAATAAATCATTTAAATAAATAAGATTATAATGATTAAAATATTATCTAAAACCTGTCCAATTCTTATTGGTTGATGTTATTTAGAATATGAGTCATCTTATCTTCGACCTCAATGATTTTTGGACCATTATAAACCGAATATAATTATATTATAAAGTAATACTTTCACTCTTTCCTAAAGAGCCCCTCCTCTCCCTTATAAAAGGAGACCACTTCTACTCATTCCTCACACCTCTCAAGCCACTTGGCTCGTCCAAACTCTGCCCAACTAAGCTCCCCACATCCCTCTCCTCCTCCTTGAAGTTTCCCCTTAGGCAGAAAGCATTTCAACAAGTCCTTTGGTTCCAACCAAAGTGAGTTACCTAAATTAAAGGAGGTTAACCTACCCCAACCAAGGAAAAGTACAAGGTAAGGGTTATTTCACAATCTCTTCATTATCCGAGGTTGTTTATACGTAATAATATACTGGGATTTCTTTATCATCCACATCCATGTTTCTTCGAAATGTATTTCAAAACATATTTATTATTTACAAGAATATGGGTTAAAGTCATTTATACCCTTGTTTCACTTTTTATAAGAGGAATCTTTCCGTTGTTTTCAAACCAAGGTCCTTTTTAACATTTTCGACAGTATTATGGTAAGAATGTTTTTTAACTTATACGGCGGGTGCGGTTATTTTCCGCCGTTATAAAATATTCAAAGCTTTACTTACAAGCTTATAATAATATTTTCAAAGAAAAGGTTTCTTTTATATTTATTTGATTTTTAAATGATTTCAAAAGAGATATATTTCTCTCAAATATATGAAAATCCGGTGTAAATGTATACGTATTTAACGCAAGCTTAAAAATGTTTTCAGAAAACCTGACTCTCGAGTTTGGTAGACAGGAAGGGATTGGGAGTGGACCCATCATGGCCTGTAATTAATCGAGAAGTCTCAGAATTAGTTATTTTTTTTCAGAAGCTTGCATATTGTTTTCAGAAAAACACTGGAGTATATTTTATCAATTTTAAACATAAGTATCTTCTAAAAAAATTGCATCGGTAGGTCTCATGAGACAAACTAGTGTCTTGGAACAAGGCCTTGACAAAATCTTATTTGTAGTCTTGGCACGAGGCCTTGACTATGTGGTTATGACAGTCTGGCATTATGCATTCCAACATTATGAAAATGGTTATTGATTTTTGCATGTGATTATTCGATTAGTAGAATATCCATGTGAATAAGTAAATGGCATTATTTCATTTTACTTTTTCCATACTATGTTGAAGTTCAATTTTAAAAGGCTTTTGTTTTAGTAATTCATTGCCTTAAATGTTTATGCTTATTTTGAATGTTCCGCTATATTGTTATCCTTACTGGGCATTTGAGCTCACCCCTTTTCTATGTTTTATTTTTCCCAGGTAGTGAAGAAGTAAATTATGAATGACTTGCAGGGATATTATGAGGGGTTAATAGTGTGGATATGAATACTTTGTTGTTGTAGTAGTTTTTCACTTTGAAATGTAATGTAAAACTTTATGATTATATCTAGTGTTTCCAAGGCTACTAAACCAATCGGTCTTTCAGGATTTGATCTTTCTTGTGATCATGCCAATGTTACGAAGTAATGCACCGACTCTGGGTAGCTGGGGTCGGGGCGTTACATCCATTGTTCATTGTTCTAATTGAAATGAATTGAGGCCAACCCAAACAAAAACTGAGGTTTGTTCCTCATTTTTTATTTGTTATTTTCTCTCTTGTTTCTTCACACATTCATCATTAGTAATTTCTTTATCCAATGGTTCGATGAATACCTGATATTTGATCATTGCATGACCATTCTTCAGTCCAACGGATCTATATAGTGGGTACAATTTAGGATCGAGGGTGTGATCAAGGTGAAAAAATGATGGTGGGTGATTGGAGGAGGATAGAGTTCAGATTGAGGGTCCCCTTTCTCCATTTTGGTGTGCGAAAATAGCTTCGTGCGATGGTAGTTGCGATTGGACCGGATCAAAGGCTGTATTCTGGAAAGGGGTGATAGTGAGGGTTGTTCTACACTAGATCCATGATCATCAGTGAGATTCATGGCAGGATCGAAGGCATGAGGTGCGGGCAGACAATGCATGAAGGAACTGTAGGATTTTTTGAAATTTTTCATTACATGGAAAATTCCCTGAGGAACATATGTCATTTGGGGCCCAAACTATGGATCTAGGATTTATGAATGAATAAAAGTATCACACACCATGTGACATGTGTCACATTCTATATTACCTCAGTACAATAGCTCGGCATGTACCCCTAGGTGAATGGGTAGTTACACAACCATGCACATGGGTTGGTACATAGGAATGGCTAGGAACACTGGAACAGGTAGGTACACAGGCATTTCCATATGTACATGGGAATGGGGTGCTAGACACGGGGAAGGAAATAGGCTATTCCTACTTTCATGAGACACACTTTGTAAACCTAGTACACACCGTGTACTTTTCTGGTGAGAGTGTGAGGCCCTATGTCTCTTTCGTATAGACCTCAGTTGAGAGTGTCTCCTTTTTCCACCCTATTTGTGGTTTATGGTATCATTATTGACTGTATACATGGGTGAAAACCCCCATCTAGTAGGTATATCTGTGTAGGGTTCGAGGTATCGTTGTGACCAGCTTTCATGGGTGGTGACCCCTATCCATCAGGATGATCTAGTGGAGTTTTTGGTGTCCCTCAGTGGTTCTAGGTGTGATCCTACACCATTCTATGTTAATCCCTAGGTAAGGTTTGAGGTATTGTTGTGACCAGTACTGCATGGGAAACGACCCCTATCTAGCAGGAAATCTAGATTGGTTTTGAGGTATCATTATGACCATCTTTCATTATAGGTGACCCCTATTTGTGTATCAATATCTAAGAGATCCATTGATTACTTATTTGGAAAGTCCCAATGATAAGATACTCCTAAAATGACCACTATTAGTGATATAATAGCTCGTGGAGAGATAGTTTTCTCAGACGAGTGTTACCCTGAAGCCTCAAGTAAAATCTTGTAGCTGATAGTTTGGTTGAGACTGCCTAGAGGTGAGATATCCTTCTAGAGTATATCTAAGTTTTTCAAATTCTTATGTTTCATATATCTAATTGAAATATCCTTGTGGTTATGAGATGACCTTGTATCTTGGTGATTATGTTTAGTGATTCCAGGGTGTTCTACTAGGTATTGTTATACTCACCCTTGCATGGGCTCTACCTACACATATCATGTCATATGCAGATGGTATACCTTTTGAGGGAATCCTAAAGGGATTAGGATTAGGATAAGAATAGTGATATAGACAAATCAAGGTGTTGATCAGTGGTTTCATTTGATATCAGTTCCCTTCTTCTTAGTAGGTTGGACTTGTTTTCAGTTTCTTTGGAGAGGATTATATTTGACCCCTTTCTTTCAAGTACTTTTTTTCATACTCTAACTATGGAATTTAGATTTATGCATGAATTTTTATCATTTTTACTTTACTTTCATCATTTTATGGGTTTGGAGATGTGTGAATGTGTACATGTACTTTACACTAATGCCTCTCATTTTTTTGTTATGCCTACTTGACACTAGTCTCCAGCCCATGGCCTATTGGAGATGGGCTTAGGGCAGTTGTGGATCTATCCCTAGTAGGTCTGGTTGTGAAAAAGTGGTATCAGAGTATTTTATTATACCTTAGTACCATAGTCTGTGATATTTTTTTGGTATATAGGTAAACAATGTTAAAGTGTATTGAGTTCATCTCTCGGGCTAGGGTGTCCAATGTTGGTGCAGCAACCAACATATCCATTCACCATGAATTTGATAACCTACTTGTTGAATTAGTACATATAGGTACTGGTTGTAGGGAAATCATGGTACATGCATCATATAGGAATGGGTTGTGGTTTTCATGTCCTTATTGAGTCATCTCCCTAGATATACTCTTCGATCGTGGTATGTCTTGATTCTATTTCAAGATGTTTTTGTGATTCCAGCCAACTAGGATTCCATAGAAAGATTGAGAGTATGACCTGATGATTGATGATTCTGCCATTATGAGACTTGATCATGAGGAGGTTTTCCTTCCTAGTGGAAAGTAGGTGGTGCTTCTACCCTATGATCAGTGTACATACCTACCTAAGATGGTTTAGGTAGATGAAACATGTCAGACTAAGCCATGGATGGATCTATTGATGCTAGATGATAGAGTGCATGGATCATGCATGTATCTTGAGATTCCAAGATGGGGATATCCTAGGGTACAGGGTGAGTAGGACTTGTTGTAAGTGAGCATACAACACAAGGAACGAAACAGGAGGTTTCGTCAAAGATCTCAGGGATAGTCCAGTCCATCATGGCAGAGGTGTTTTTTATGTGTTTGATGGGCATGTACATCTCATGCGGGATTGTTTTACCCATCGAGCTACTGATAAGGAGGTGGTCGAGGGACTGCCCATACAGAGGTAGCGTTTTTGATAATGGAGGTATGTAAGGAATTTAATGTGATAGAGGAGTTGGTAGAGTTGCAAGAGGTGGAAAACACTTTGATATATTGCTGCCACCACCCCCAGGTGGCCCACACCAGACTCAAGGAGTTGTTGGTCAGGTACGAGGATGGATGTATGTTGGGGAGGCACATGAATTAGGGGATATAAGTGTTTCAAGTTATTATTTATATATTTTATACTTAGTTTTATTATTGGTATACATGAATTTGAAATACTCTTTTCTTTCCACTTTTTTTGGTTTAGGAATTAGAGATTCTGGTTGAGCCCTTGGATCGACCCTTACACTTGGAGACTCTTATCGAAGGTGACTCAGCGGTGGAATTTTTTTCCACCAGTGTGAACTTACTATTTTAGGCAAGAGATTCTTATTAGATATATTTATAGCACTAATGTTTCCTTACAATTTCATCTTAAGTATGGATTGGTTATCTATAGTTAATGCTCAGGTTGACTATTTCTGATGGAAGATGTGATGTATCCATTGAGACGGGTCGGGGTTTTTTTTCATGGGTGAGATGGAAACCCAGGAATAGTAGGATGGGATCATTCATAGGAGAGTTCAGCCTATTACTCATTGGTTTTATAGTATGACTCTTGGAGTAGTGAATGTTATGGTATACCAGTTTCCTACATTGGTGATGAAGTACATAAAATACTTTCCTAAGGACATGCCAAACTTACCTCCCCATCAAGAGATAGAATTTTTTATTGAATTACACCCTAGGATGAGACTTATATCTATTTCATCATATCGGATGGATCACATAGAGCTTAGATAGCTGAGGATGCAATTGGAATATTTGTAGAGGAAGAGATTTTTCAGACCCAGTGTTTCCCCCTAGGTAGCCCCGTGGTGTTATTTTCCAAGAAAAAGGATGGGATCCTGAGGTTATGTGTGTATTATTGGAATCTAAACTAGGTGACCATGAAGAATAAGTACCAACTACTGAGTATCGATGACCTCTTAGATTATCTTAGAGGATAGAGATGGTTCTTGAAGATAGAACTCAAATCGGGTTGTCACCAGCTTCTAATATAGGGCATAGACATTCTGAAAATGGCATTCTGATGTCGTTATGGTCACTATGAGTACTTTTTTATGCCTTTGGAAATGATTAATTTCCTATTAGTGTTCATGGGATTCATAAAAAAAATCTTTCAACCAATTTTAAATCGATTCATGGTAATCTTCATCAATGACATCCTGGTGTACTTGGCATCCAAGGAGGAGCATGTGAGACACTTGAGGATGGTTTTGGACATACTTCAAGGGATCCAACCTTATAGTAATATATCAAAGTGATGATTCTGGATTCAAGAGGTCCACTTCCTAGGAAACATTATCTTAGAGGCAGGGGTAGTAGTGGATCCAGTGAATACTGAGATAGTGCTAGCTTGGGAGCCATCCAAGAGTGTGACCGAGATATAGAGTTTCCTTGGGTTGGTAGGGTACTATCAGAGGTTTTTACCTAATTTATCCATAGTTGCAACACCCTTGATAGATTTTGACACAAAAGGGGAATCCCTTTGTATAGAACAAAAGGTGTTGCAGGCCTTTTAGGAGTTGAGATAGAGGTTGAAGAGCACTCCGTCTTAATATTACTAGAGGAGGGTGTCGAGTACATAGTGTTTTGTGATGCCTTAAGGAGTGGGATGGAATTTTTCTAGACGAAAAGGTAGGTTTTTATTTCCTATGGGTATAGGTAGCTGAGATCCCATAAGCATAACTACACGACCCATGATCTGGAGTTGATGGCGGTAGTCTTCTCCCTAAAGATGTGGAAACACTACCTTATGGGAAAGTGGTTTATCATATACTCTGATCATAATAGTCTCAAGTATGTCTTCTCTTATAAGGATCTTAACTTGAGACAGATATGATGGATCGAGTTCCTCCAAGACTATGAATTTTAGATTTTCTATACTACTATGAAGGGGAACGTGGTAGCAGATGATCTCAACAAGAGATATTATTATCAGTTATTGAGTAAGGTGTTGAAGTAGTTAGCCTCTTTGTAGTTTTACTTTTTAGATGATGATGGATTAGATTACCTCTAATCAATGGTTGTTACCCATATGATTCTGTAGCGATTTAGGGAGGCACGGTTTGGATATATCTACTGTGAGACCCTATGTACTCAGATATATATAGGACACCCTCTTGATGGATTTTCTAAAGGTAGGGAGTATGTTTTTCTTTTTATAGAATGGATGATGGTTCTGGTTGTGATGAGAGAGGAGGTGCTGAGGGAGTTCCATAATTCACACTTAGAAATACATATGGGTGTGTAAAAGATGCACCAAGACCTTCAATAGTAGTTATAGTGTCCAGGGATGAAGAGGAGTGTAGCAGATTTTGTCTCTCGATGCCTTACTTATCAACAAGTGAAGGTTGGGCACCAGGTTCCAATGATTTTATCTCAACCCCTTGAGGTTATAAAGTGGAAGTGGGTTAGGATATCTATAAACTTCTTAAAGGGGATTCCATAATGATCTAGAGGACATGATACCATCTTGGTGATCATATATTGACTCACTAAGTCGGCCCATGTCCTATATATTTGAGAGTAGAGTTCAATAGAGATATTGGGACACTTTTACATGTAGGGGATAATATGGCTTCATAAGGTTCCCTCAATGATCATTTTAGACCATGATTCTTACTTCATATCACAATTATGGATAGAATTGCATGTGGCCTTTGGGAATTGGTTATGTTTGAGCATGGTGTTCTACCCACAGACTAAAGGCTAGACTAAGCAGACCATTCAGGTTCTTTAGAACATGCTTTAGGATTTCATGTTGGAATTTTTCTATAGTTAGGAGGATCACCAACCCTTGGAAGTGTTTTCATAAAACACAACTACCATTACACCATTAGTATGTAACCATTCGAGGTTTTTTACTGGTGACCATATAGGTTGCCACTATGTTGGACTAATCTATGTGAGTCAGAACTCATGGGCCTACAGTTTTTGTAATCAAGAATAAAGAAGTTGAGTATTATCCATAAGTGGAAAAAGATTTCACAGAGCTTTCATAAGTCCTATGTGAACTGATGATATAGGTCTTTGGATTTCGAGGAAGGAGACCATTGAAGGTCTTACCTCAGTGAGGTTTGTGTAGATTTAGACGGGATGAAAAGTTATTTCTAAGGTTCATTGACCATTTCCAGATACTATGTAGAGTTGGAGAGGTGGTGTACCACTTATCTCTACCACCATAGATGGACTGGGTACACAAAATCTTTCATGTGTTTCATTTGGGGAGGTACATGCATGACCCAATGCATTTTAATGACTAGGTTAATCTAAACATTGAGGATGGGGATACCTTTACAGAGTACCTGGTGGACATTGAGGATGGGGATACCTTTTTAGAGTACCTAGTGGAGATAAAGGATCATAAGGATATGATCCTTTGTGGTAAATTGATTCCACTAGTGCATTTTTTGTGGTAGCATAGAAATTTTCAAGATAGAAACTAAGAGTGAGAAACCCAAATGCAAGCTCAGTACCTCATCTCTTTTAGTAGGTTTTTCACTTTTCAGGATGAAAATCCCAAATTTGGGGAAAATATAACATCCTATTTTTTTCCTATAAGAATTTGGAATATATATAATAATATTTTTGGATCTAGGAACTGAGGAAGAGTGAGATTTTGAGGCCTGGTGATCCCATAATTGATATTAGAAAAACATTAAATATATTAATATCACACGCACATAGTTTTTATGAAAAAGTGAAATAACTCCCAAATGGGGACTTGTATAGGAAATATGAGAGCATTGTTGAGTTTAAAATATAGATTTTACCCTAGTAATGACATAACCATTTTCAGCATTGTTCATTTCGATAAAGTTCTATCACGAGCGTAAATAATAAAACAAATTAATTTAATTTTTTTATTTGTTTATTTCGATGCAACAACCTAGAATCGTCAATTTAAACATAGATATGCCTAATCCCTAGGTTTAGCTATATAACCATGGGATTGAAAAGATCCATTATATGAGAGCATTAGAGGAGATCGTGGCAGATGACAACAGATCGAAGGATCAGATCGGTACCACATGGATCGCCTACACCAACGGAGTTTATGGATAATGATAATGAATACAGCATCATATCCTTCTTCATAGATGATTGATCCAAACTCAAGGTAGGATTTTTTATTTATGTAGATTAATCCCATGTCAAAAATGGATCAATTCCATACACAATAATTTATTTTTTCATCGATAGTTGATTTATTTTACAGTTTATTACATAATTGTTTAATTGGTTCATTGCTCGTTGTTCAAACACAAATGAATTGAGGTAAACCCAAACAAAATATGATTTTCATTCCTCGTTTTGTGATTTATAATTTTCTTCCCCATTTATTTACATGTTCATCATTAGAAATTCCTTTAGCCAATGGTTCAATGAATACATGGTATTAGATCATTGCATGACCATTCTTTAGTGAAATGGATCGATGTCGTGGGTGAGGTTCATGATTGAGGGTATGATCAAGGTGAGATGATGAATATTGGTGATTGGAGGAGGATCAAATTTAGATCAAGGGTCCCCTTTATCTGTTTTGGTGTGGAGAAATGGCTTGGTGCGATGACAATTATGATTCAACCTAATCGAAGGCCATATTCTGGCAAGGGGAGATGGTGAGGGTCAGTCGGTGCCAGATCCATTTCCACTGGCATGATTCATGGTTGGATCAAAGTACAGCGGTGTGGGAAGAAGACACATTAAGAAACCATGGAATTCTAGAAATTTATTGTTACACGGCGTGTATCCTGAGGAACACATGTTGTGTGGGTCCCTATATGTAGTGCTTGGGTTTAATTGTGAAGAAAATTATCACTCACCATGTGACATGTGTCACATGTCGTGTGGCCTTAGGTTGGCGGCTCAATGTGTACCCTTGGGGTGAACAGGCAGTTACATGGATAGGCATATAGGTTATTACATATGCATGGCTAGGAACACAGGCATGGCCATGTACATGGGTAGGTGTACGGGCATGTCCAAATGTACATAGTCATGGGGTTCTAGACACAGGGAAGGAAATAGGTTGTTCCTAATTTAAAGGGACACTTTGTGTAACCCTTAATACACACCATGTGCTTTTCCAGATATAATGTGATGCCCTCTGTCTCTTCAGTATATACCTTAGTTGAGAGTGTCTCCTTTGTTCACCCTAGGTGGGGTTCATGGTATTGTTTCTATCGATATACATGGGTGGAAAACCCCATCTATTAGGTAGATACAAGTAGGGTTAAAGGTATCATTGTGACTAGATTTTTTGGTTGGTGACCCCTATTCATCAAGATGATCCAATGGATTTTGTGGTGTACCTCGGCAGTTCTGGGTGTGATCCTCCACCATTTTTTGTTACACCCTAGGTAGGGTTCGAGGTATTATCGTGACCAGCACTACATGGGTGAAAAACCCTATCTAGTAATAAATCCATATAGGGTTCATGGTATCTTCATTTTAAATATTCTAAACCTAGTAGCCCAGAGATGGTGGCTACTTTATTATATTTTCATAAGATACAAGGAATATCATCCCGAAGGACTGAATAGTATAGTAGTCTTGGTAAACTAGATACATGCTTGAAATTTAAATTTCATTTTAAAACATAAAAAATGTTTTAGAATTTCATGTTTCCCATTATAATGACCCTTCATATCAATCATAACACTCATCTTGGAATCCTAGGGAAATAAACATAAGAAAGGGGTGAGCTCAAATGCTCGGTAAGGGTATGAGTACAGTGAAAGATATCGAGAATAAATAAGACATAATCAATATGGAAAGGTAAATAACTAAAACACATGCCATTTAATCAATAACTTTATCATAATATGGTAGTAATAAATGATAAACAAATAATGTTATATAAATAATCACATGAGCTTGAAACTTATCGATGGGTATTCTAACTAGTATAATAATCACATGGAACTTCAATAACTGAATTCATAATGAGGGAATGCATAATGTCAATGTAACGACCTAGAATTTTATCAATGGAATTTCCCTTCTTATATATGTGTCATATTTAGTAACATAGAATAATGCACCTGCACTGCATGATAAAACCAACAACATTGTATTATAATAATTTTAACATTACATTTAGAGAAAAAAATGTCCATATGAATTTTAAAAATTACAATGGGATAAAAAATGGAAAACAAGGTAGATAAAATATGAAAATATGGATCTGCTCAATCCATTAGAAGAAGTTCACTCATGAACAACACTGTAGAAAAGAAGAAAAGTGTTAGAAATGAAATATTCATTTCAAAAATGAAAATTTATATAGCCTTGAGATCCAATGGATGTGAATGAAGAATGAAATAAATAAGTGGTATTTATAGGAATTAGGTAATTCATATGACCATTACAAATATGACCATTAGAATAGTACTCTGAATCTTGAAATAGTAACATGACTGTTGGAAATAGTAATCTGACCATTAGAAATAGTAACCTGGCTGATAGAATAGTAAACTCAACTATGGAAGTGTAAAATAATATTTAGGTATCTTATAAAATGAAAATATGGCACATTTATATCATGATAAAAGTAAATAAATGTTTTAAAATAATAAAATAAGTATTGGTATTATTTTTATAAAATATATATTTTATATGATTTTTTATAACAAATATAATGATTCAAAATAAATTTTATTTTCATAAAATGGGTTTATAAATTAATATTATGTTTCATTACAGTGATAATATAATTTATGAGACCATAAGTAATTTTTCAAAGGGTCGTAAAATCGATCATAATATTAAAATTGGTATTTTGTGAATGAATGAGGATTTTATTTAAAAAATAAATTTAAAAATTTTAGAAAATTATTTTCATAAAATGGATTTCATTTTTTTAATATACACATCAAAAAATGGTTAGGGTGAATTTTTTGTAATTTTCTAAAATAGTTGAATTTTTGTGAATAGTGAAATACGGTAAATTGTTGTATTTAACATTATAAGTTAAATAAATGAATTTTTGAGCCATGGATAATGTAATAACCCATTATCTTGAACTAAAATGATCTAGTTACTATATACAGTCATAATAATCAGTATTATTGATAGTATTGATCCAAAATAATAAACTAATGAATATAATATTCAAAAACACCTCTCTCCTCCCCTTAAAAATATCACCCCTCACCACCCTTTTTCCTCATAGAATCTAAGCCTTTAATATTTCCAAATCTATACTAAACCCTCTCTTACCCACTCTCCCTATGTCCAAGTGTTTCTGGTCTCACCAAAATACCAATTTAAAGTTCCTTAATGAGTCCTTCAAGGAGGTAACATTCTCAAACTACCTCTTTTAATTTCTTTTCTTATTCTACCTTCGCCTCACCTCCTCAATACATAAAATAATAATAACTCCAGACACCAGTATCATGTATATACTTTAATTTTATATTTATAATGTAATATATTATATCCACCCCTTTTTTCATCTCCTATTATTCAAAGAAATGAAACCATTGTCCAAATTATGGCAATTAATCATCTCTGTGGATAATGAGTTTCTATTTTCCATTACCGCCTTAAATACTAGTCATAAAACTATTATTATGGTTAAATAAGATTTTAATAATTATATTATAACTTATTTCATGTTCTAAAATTAATATATGGCCATAATATTAGATAAAATGAAAATAGTTTGTAATGGTCAGTAAAACCACCAAAATGAATGAACCAAATAATGTTAAGGTTTTTATTAAAATAATCATCCCTATATCTGAAAACAAAATGATATTTGTACCATTAAAATTTATATAAGGTCATTAATAATATTTCATTTCACTTCTATAGTTTTAGTATCGTTTTAAAAGAACATATATAGTTATATACAAGTGATCGTACCATGAAATCATGAAACGAATACTCCCAGAACAACAAAATAAAACTTTATAACTCATCTAAATGTCCATAAATGAACTTAATAAAATTATAACATATGATATATAGATTTAAAATTTTCTAAATTATGTAATTAATTAATCTAATTTTATTATCCAGGACATTAAGTGAAAGTGAAGAATAGATTCAGACATAAGGTAAGGGATCTCTCCAAACCGCCCCATTTCCTTTGGGTCATGATTACTCTATCTTTACCTTACTTTATCACTCTATTATTCTCATGTATGGGATTGGGGATTAAACATAATCCATTATGGGACTTTTTTCACAATGTGATATTTTCTTGGTAGTTAGCCTCGACTCATGTTTATGTCATGTCTTATGTTGATTCCACTTCCTTATGTTTCCATGATCTTATGATTCCATGATCCTTATATTATTCCTCCATGTGATTATTCATGATCCATTCCATTTATGTTATTATTTTATGTCTTATCACTCAAATGATATGCTTTATTTCCATGTTTATTCCCTTACTAGGATTTATAGCTCACCCATTTGTTTATGTCTTCCCCAGGTTATCCATTTTAGTTTTAGGATCTCAAATGGATTTTCAGAGCATATTATAGAGAATAAAATATACGTGTTCTGTTTTAGTTTCTGAATGTTTTATTATGTACCTATTCTTCCAAAGGTAGTAGGCCTTCTCAATCCTCAGTTTGTACTTAATGGGAATTTATGTTAAAAATAATGTAAAAATATGTTTAAAAGGATTGGGTCAATATATTTAGTATTGGATGATGGTCCAATTATTTTTTGGGGATTAGGACTAGAATACTTTAGTGAGAAAACTAGGGACAAGAGTAAGTATAATTCTGATTATAGAAAAATATCCTAGAATTTTGGTGAAGTATCGAGTGAGTGGTTTTCAAGAAAATACACCCCTGTATGAATACTATAAGTGGATATGGATCTGGAATAGATGTACCTAGGGTTAACAACCCTAAAATCCATATTGATCTAGAATTGATCGGGAACTGGTGCATGAAAATGGTCATTATTTCACACCTGGATTGAAACTCCTAGGGGATATGCTTTGGAAATTCCCAAACTCTTTATGAACCATTATGAAGGACATGAACAAATGGATAGTTTAGAAAACCTAATAAGGAAATTATCATGGATAACCTAGATTTAAGCCTAGAGACTCATAATATTGGATTTACATGTAATTTATAATTTATTTTTTCTAAGTTCATAATTTTCTATTTAGTTCAAGTACTCAAATCCATAATTTTTTTCCTTTTTTACTTTTTAGTCAATGGTAGGAAATAGGAGAACTTGTACCAAAATCAATGTGATAGGCAATGTGATGATTCCCCTGATGATATGTGTAACATGATGGGAGTGGGAGTCCAAAAAATTATGGAAGTATTGGATAAAATAGCTCAAGTTATGAAAAATAACTTGAATAATGTAGAACACCCTCCTTTTTCTAAGAAAGACCAAGTTAAATTTAGGTAATTTATAAGATAAAGGACTCTTATGTCCAGTGGGTCTTCTGATCCCATCATTTAATAATAATGCATTAACTATGTTGAGAATATATTATTTTTCCTCCATTGCTCAGAATAAGAGAAAGTTGTGTTGGCTATTTATCACATGGAGGGGGAAGTCGATCAGTGGTGGACACTGATCAAGAATAAAAATTCCAAATAGGGTATTGATTCCATTGAGTGGGAAGGATTCAAGAAAATATTTTTTGATAAATATTTTTCCCCAAACTCTCCATCATAAATTGGAGAGGTAGTTCCTCATACTGAATCAAAAAATAAGATGTTTCTATTGGGGCATATGAGGAAAAATTCACAAGGCTTACATGGTAAACCCATGGATTTGTCATGAACATTGAAATCAAGGTATACTATTTCTTTAGTGGGTTAAATATAAGTCTATGGAAATCCTTATCAATTCAAGACTTTGATATATATGAAGATATTTTTTGTTATGCCCTTCAAGTTGAGAAGGAGACCAGTGAATCTCAGCGCTCTTGTGGGGATGGAGATAATAAGAATAAAATGGAGTTTAATTTGGTAGGATCAATGGATAAACATCATAGAGTAAATAAAAACTAATATACCACATGTCAAAAATTTGGTAAGAAGAATCTCAAAAACTATCTCAAGGGGACCAAGATATGCTTAAAATGTGGAAAAGAGGGGAATCAATCCAATCAATGTTGATGAGTGATGAAGAATCCCACTAATGTGATAGAGAAAAGGAAGGTTTAGATGAACACTCAGCCTATATTCTAGTGTTTCAACTGCAAGTAAAATGGGCATTATGTGAGCCAATTCCCTAAGCCAAGGGTTGTTGGTGACAGTCAACAAAAATAATATAAAATTCTTAGAGAGAAAGGAAGGGAATATATTATCACTACTTCTAAGGTGGATCCTGAATATGATGTGGTGAAAGGTACGCTAGTTATTCATTAAAGAATAGTGAATATACTCTTTGATTTTGGTTCTACACATTCTTTTATATTTTTCAATTTTAGTATAACTATTAAAACACAGCCTCAAAGCATGGAGGTTCAGTTATCTGTGAGAACAGAAAACAGAGCAATTATTATATCCCAAGTATATAACTCCTCCCCATTCAATATTTGTAGACTGAACCTCCTCAAAAATCTTTTCATACTTCCTTTAGTAGAGTTCAATGTTATATTGGTCATATATTGGATATCCCTATATAAATCCAACATCAACTATCAGGAAGGGGATATCACTCTACATATCTTGATTCATCCTCTAATTATGTACAAGTGTAAGGAGGAGGATGCATATCCTTTGGAATCTTCATCTCAAGTGTGGATAGTATTGCTTTATGAGCAAGAATATATAGATCAAATGATTGATACCAAGGATATATTCATGCCTAAATATATGACCATTATGAGTGATTATACTAATTTATTCCTTGAAGAGTTTCCCAGTCTTCCTATTGATCGAGAGGTAGAGTTCTCAATAAAACTTATACCTATATCTCTACCTATATCAAAGAATCCTCACAGAATTGAAAGCATTAAGCTAAAAGAACTAAAAAATTAGTTACAAGAGAATATGGACAAGGGTTTCATATTCCCGAGTGCTTCACCATGGGGTTCACTAGTCCTATTCATAAAGAAGAAGGATTAGTCAATGCTCCTCTAAATTGATTATCATGAACTCAATAAAATCATTATAAAGAACAAGTGTCCCCTACTACAGATATATTACTTTTTCAATCAATTAAATGGGGCACAATATTTTTCTAAAGTGTATCTTTGGTCGGGATATCATAAATTAAAGGTAAATAAGGAAGATATTCTCAAGACTACTTTTTAAACAAGGTATGAACACTATAAGTTTATAGTGATACCCTTTGAACTCACTAATGCTCTAACAATATTTATGGAATTGATGAATAGAGCCTTTAGAGATTACCTTGAAAATTTTGTGGCAGTATTTATAGATGATATTCTAATATACTCCAAAAGTAAGGAGGAGCATGAGAATTGATTGAATATTGTGCTAAAAACTTTGAAAAAATATACTCTATATGAAAAGTTCAGTAAATGTGAGTTCTGGGTAGAGGGTGTATCATTCTTGGGGCATGTCATCATAAGAAAAGGGATATTTATAGACCCTTATAAGAAAAAGGCAATTGAGGAGTGTCCTAGACCAGCATTAGAAAATGAGATCCATAGTTTCCTTAGAATATCTTGTTATTATCAATGATTTTTGAGGAACTTCTCATGATTTTCAAATCTACTAACCAAGATGAATCAGAAGGGGTGAATTGTTTATGAACCAATGAGTGTGAATAAAGCTTCAAAGAGATGAAAAAGAGTATTATCACTGCACTAGTTCTCACACTACCTTCAAGTGGGGATATTTTTTTGGTATACAGTGATAATTCAAAGAAGTTATTGGGTTGTGTACTAATGAATAATGATAAATTGATATCCTACACATAAATATAGTTAAAGGTTCATGACCAGAACTATCCAACATATGATCTAGAGTTGGTTGTGGTGATCTTCACATTGAAAATATGATGGCATTATCTTTATGGGGAGAAGTGTGAAATATTTACGGAACATAAGAGCCAAAAGTATATATTCACATAGAAGGATCTTAATACGTTTCAATGTATATGATTAGAGCTAATCAAGGATTATGACTACTCAATCAACTACTATCCAGAGAAATAAAATAAAGTGGCAGATGCTCTAAGTAGAAAGGATCATGCAACCTTATCAATGTTGATAATTAAGAAGGATATAATCTTATTAGACTTGTAAAGGATGGACATGGTAATCATTAAGGGAGGAACATCATCTTTTCTTTATCAAATAATTGTTCAACCATCCATTTTAGAGAATATAAAGTATGCTCAAAGAGATGATGTGGAAATTTAGAAGAAGGTGGAAGCTATCAGAAAAGGTAAATCCTTGGAGTTAAAAATTGATGAAGAATGAGTTTTAATATTTGGGTCATGACTATGTGTACCATTAAATCCATAAATAAAGAAGTATCTTTTGAATGATGTACAAAACTTGACTTTATCTATCCATCCATGGAACATGAAGATGTTTCAAGATCTCTAAGAGCACTATTGGTGGGATAATATGAATAAAGAGATTTCAAAGTATACATAAAAATTCCTGGTATGTCAGCAAATTAAATATATAAGGTAAAATTCTAAGGGTATGGTGAAACCATTACCCATACCTATATGAAAATGGAAAAACATAACCATGGACTTTTTTCACTGGTATTCTAAAAACATCGAGAGGAAATAATGTTATATGGGTTATGGTGGATCGCCTTATAAAGAGTGATCACTTCATTGAAATTTGAGAGTACTTCTCACTCAATCAATTATAAGGATATACATTAGGCTACATGAAACACCATTATCGATTGTATCTAATTGAGATCTAATATTCACCTCCAAGTTCTGGAAAAGTCTCCAACATGCTCTAAACACTGAGTTGATCTTCAGTATGACCTATCACCTACAAACTAATAGCCAATATGAGTGCACTATCCAGAAACTAGAAGACATGTTAAGATCATACTCAATAGACTTTAAAGGAGAATGGGATCATTATCTTACTCTTGTTGAGTTCTCATACAATAATAGTTTCTAATCAAGTATCCAAATGGATCCATATGAATCCCTTTATGGGAAAAGATGTAGAACAACTTAATACTGGGATGAAGTTGGTGAAAATAAGATTATGGTACCTGAAATGGTTGATGAAATGGTGGAAAAGGTCAAGACCATATAATAGTACATTAGAGAATATCAAAGTTGATATAAGATCTATGTTGACAATCGTTAATGAGACCTTGAGTTTGAGGTCGGAGATAAGGTATTCTTCCACATATCCTTGGAATAGATTCATGATATTTGTAAATAAGGGTGATCTAAGTCCTAGGTATATTGGCCCCTTTAAGATTCTTGATCACATTGGAGCTATGACTTATCGACTAAAACTCCCTCCAATCATGTCCCAAGTACACAACATATTCCATGTATCCCTATTGAGAAAGTACATACTAGATCCCTCACATGTATTGAATTCAAAGGTGGTATATCTAGAAAATTATCTCTCATGTGAGGAGAATCTAGTTAAGATCTTAGACCGTAGAGACAAATTTCTACACAACATGACTACTCACCTCGTCAAAGTACTGTGGCGAAACCATAAGTACGAGGAGGTGACATGGGAACCAGAGGAAGCCTTGAATAAAAAGTACCCTCGCCTATTTTCACATTAGTGTGTAAAATTAAATTTTAAGGGTAAAATTTCTTAAGTTGGGATGAATGTAACAACCCATAATTTTATCAATGGAATTTCCCTTCTTATATATGTGTCATATTTAGTAATATAGAATAATGCACATACACTTCATGATAAAACCAATAAAATTTTATTATAATAATTTTTACATTAAATTTAGAGAATAAAAATGGCCATGATAATTTTAAATATTAAAATGGGATAAAAATGTAAAACAATATAACTAAAATATGAAAATGTGGATTTGATCAATCCACCAGAAGAAGTGTAGTCACGAACAACGCTATAGAAAAGAAGCAAAATATTAGTAATAAACTATGAATTTTAAAAATGAAAATATATATAGACTTAAGATAAAATGGATTTGAATGAATAATGAAATAAATAAGAGGTATTTATAAGAATTAGTTAATCCATATGACTGTTACAAATTTGACCATTGGAATAGTAATATGATCATTGGAATCGTAACCTGACCGTTGGAAATAGTAATCACACCATTAGGAATAGAAACCTGAATGATAGAATAGTAACCTCACATTTGGAAGTGTAAAATAATATTTTTTTTATCTTATAAAATGAAAATATGTCACATTTATATCATGATAAAATTAAATAAATGTTTCAAAAATTATAAAATAAGTGTTGGTATTTTTTATAACATCTATGTTTTATACGCATTTTTATAACAAATATAATGATTCAAAATAAAGTTTATTTTTATAAAATGGGTTTATAAATTAATATTATTCTTCATTACAATGATAATATAATTTTATGATACCATAATTAATTTTTCAAAGGGTCATAAAATCGATCGTAATATTAAAATTAGTACTTTTTTAATAAATGATGATTTTATTTAAAAATTAAATTTCTCATATTTATAAAATTATTTTCATAAAATTAATTTTATTTTTGGAATATAAACATTTAAAAATGGTTTGGGTGAATTTTTTGTAATTTTCTAAAATATTTTAATTTTTGGTGAATAGTGAAATACAGAAAATTACGATATTTAACTTTATAAGTTAAATTAATTAATTTCTGAGTCATGGATGATATAAGCACCCATTATCTCAAAATAAAATTCTATATTTATTTTATATATTCATAAGAATTGTTATTATTTATATTCTTTATCCAAAATAATAAATTAATGAATATAATATTCAAAAAGACCCTTATTCTCCCTTTATAAATACCACCCCTCACCACCCTTTATCTTCACAAATTATAAGCCTTGAAGATTTCAAAATCTCTGCCAAAAACTCTCCTACCAAATATCACCATGTACAAGTGCTTTTGGTCTCACCAAAATACCACTTCTAAGTTCCTTAAGGGGTCCTTCAAGGAGGTGATATTCAAGAGGTAACATTCTCAAACTGCCTCTTTTAATTTCTATTCTTATTCTACCTTCTCCTCACCTCCTCAATCCATAAAATAATAATAAATATAGTATCATTTATATAATATAATGTTATATTTCTAATTTAATATCTTCCATCCACCCCTTTCTCATCTTCTATTATTCAAATAAACGAAACCATTTTCCAAATCATGGCTGTTAATCATCTCTATAGATAACAAGTTTTCGTTTTCCATTACCACTTTAAATACTGGTCATAAAACTATTATTATGGTTAAATAAGATTTTAATAAGTATATTATAACTTATTTCATGTTCTATAACTAATATATTTCTATAATATTAGATAAAATGAAACTAGTTCTTGATGGTTGGTAAAATCGCCAAAATGAACAAACCAAATAATATTAACATTTTTACTAAAATAATAATCCCTAGATCTGAAAAAAAAATGATATTTGGACTGTTAAAATTTATATAATTTCTTGAATACTATTTTATTTCACTTATGTAGTTTTATTCCCATTTGACAAGAATATTCATAATTATATACAAGTAAACGGACCATGAAACCATGAAACGAACGCTCCCGGAATAACAAAATCGAACCTTATAACTCATCAAAATGACTATAAATGAACTTAATAAAATTATAATAAATTATATATGGATGTAAAAGTTTCTTAATTATAAAATTAATGAATATAATTTTATTATATGGGAAATTAAGTGAAAGTGAATAACATATTCAAACATAAGGTGAGGGATCTCTCCAAACCACCCAATTTCCTTTGGGTCACGCTTACTCTCCCTTTACCTTAATTTATCTTTCTATTATTCTTATGTACTTATTATATTATATATATGTGTGTGTGTGTGTGTCCCATGAATATATACTAATTTTAATTCACCTTCATTTTATGGGGTAATGCATGCCATAACATTGATTATTCAAATGCCTTTTGTTTATGCCTTATGATTAACTCTCTTTTTTGCTGAACATAAGCATGAACATTCTATGATGGGTGTTCCAAGATATTTATCTAATGAATTGGGTAATTTTTTAGTCTCGTGATATTTCATTTATGGTATTAGGGAGTAAACCTAATCCATTACGGGACTTTTTCTACCATGTGATATTGTATTGGCAGTTATCCTTAACTCATGTATATGTCATGTTTTATGTTACTGCCACTTCCTTATGTTGAAATTATCTTATGATTACATGATCCTTATGTTATGAATCCATGTGATTATTCATGATCCATTACATTTATGTTATTATGTTATTCCTTATCACTCAAATGATATGCTTAATTTCCATGGTTATTCCCTTATTTGGCTTTATAGTTCACCCCTTTGTTTATGTATTCCCTAGGTAATCCATTATAGTTTTAGGAGATCAAAGGGGTTTTAGGAGATCATTATAGAGATTAAAATATAAATTTTATGTTTTAGTTTCCTTGTGTTGTATTATGTACCTAGTCTTCCAAAGATACTAGGCCTTATTGATTCTCAGTTTGAACTTAATAGATATTTATGTTAAAAATCATGTAATAATATATGTAAAAATGATTGGGTATTTATAACCAAACATCATAAACATACTGTAAATACCTTTCAAAAGATAGATACTATCAATACCTTTCATAAGACAGTTTAAATATTGTGGGTAAAAACCTATTTAATTTGGCCAACTGATTTGTCTCATGAGACCTGGTGATGCATTGAGGGGCTGTATAATTTCAAGCCCCACTCATCACATATTAATTCCAATGCACTTCACATATTAAAGGGTATTAATATAAACAACATAAAAATTCATATTGAAAAAATAATTTATTATATGTCAATACTTTCCCCAATCAATAAACATAATCTTAAACCATTTAGAGTAATATGGAGAATGGTATCAAAGTAACACATCCAATGTCAAACTGATCATAAACTATCTAGAGAAATAATAAGGATGGTATCATTACAACATATCCCCAATTGATCATAAGTATAATGATTATTATTGATGTTTATTAATAGAAATTTCATAAAAATGTCATTAAAAACATTCTTGATAAAAATAAATGTTCATTTTGAAAATCATTTTTTTAAAACTAAAAGTTCACAAAATATTTTTAAAATACATTTTTTTGAAAATAACCTTTGAAAATTATAAATTAATATTTAAAATATGGATTGTTCATGATGGTTGAAAATTACTTTCATGTTGTGCATGTTAAAACAAATATTCCTTCCACATTTTCAATAAAATCCAAACAGGCCTTGTTTGAAAAATGACACAAAGATTCCTTTTCAAAACATTTTGTAAAAAGTAAAAAATGGGTAAAAATGTATTTAATAAATAATTTTTAATATGTTAAAAAAGTTTTTGAAAATATTTTTATAAAAAATGTATTTTTAAGAAAAATGATTTCTGACTGAAGAGAGAAATAAAGTAATATTTTCTTAAAAACATTTTCTCAACTGTTTTAAGTAAAAAAAAAGAGGGGAAATGGTACTATTACTTTAAAATTTCACGAATAAATAGAGGAGAATAAAATAGATTTTTTTTAATATTGAAATATCAAAAAATTCCCCAAAGGTATACTTAAACATAAATAATCATGAATAATGCTAAGATTGTGAAATAAAACCTTTTCCACTTTGGTAACTTTTGAATCATAAGAATCATGAAAGAAATAACTTCAAATGAAACTTTAAATACCATGAAGAAAATGTAAGATACCAACCTATTCTAGAGATGTCTCTATCTTTTTTAGATGTATTATTTTTCCTTGTTATTAGTATAACTTTTTTGGGTCTTAACTTGGGTGTGTTTGGGTGAAAATTCGAGAATTTTGGAAGGAGGAGAGGATTTTCATGGTTTTTGCATGGTTAGACAAAGTGTTGATGGGGGTTTCATGTTTTATGCATGGTTTTTACATGTTTAAACAAATTGTGAAAGGGGTTCACGCGGTTCATTCATGGTTAAACAAAGTGTTCAGCCTAAGTGTGCAATGGGTGCATGGTTAGTACTAATCGTGCGACCTGACCCAGGAAACCATGTGAACGGTAATTAAAGTTATTAAAATTAGTTTCAAAATTTATGAAACCCTTATATTAGCCCCTAATCAGACCTAGATCGACCCTAATCAAATTGTCCTGATTTTGAAGGCTCCCGGATGGATTCCAGGCTCTCCCTACCATCATTATTGGTGAATCGAACGACATATTGGAGATCTTCACCCCACCCTATAAGAGGATCATATCCCATGTTGTTTCATTCTTCTCTCCCATATATCCCTCATATTTTATAGGGAATATATCCTCTATCTTGTTGGATATAGATATAGTATTTTTGGATCTAGATCTAGAATTGTGGGATCTTGATTGTTCGATCTTGAATTAGGGTTTTCGATCCAGATCTTGTTCTACATTGTTGTTCCGCTCAAATTGGGGATTTATGTTGGTGAGTGTTCTTTGTAAAACTTTAGGTAGGTGGCCTATAATTAAAATCCCAAAGTATTGATTTTTATTATGTGTATGTAATTGTAGAATTACTATTGTATTATTAGCAAATTATTTTTCTTACATTGAATTAATTAATTGGGTAGATTAATTAATTTAGGGATTTGTGAAATTGGGGATATTGAATTGATAAAGATGGAATAATTAAATGATAAATTAATTGGGGATATTGAATTGATATATATGGAATAATTAATTGATTAATTAATTGGGGATATTGAATTGATAGATATGGAACAATTAATTGATGAATTAATTGGGGATATTGAATTGATAGGTGTGGAACAATTAATTGATGAATTGATTAGGGATATTGAATTGATTCAGTTGGAACAATTAATTGATGAATTAATTGGGGATTTGGGATTATTGAATTGGAATAATTGATTTATGAATTAATTATTGGGATTTGTGTGTTTGTGGATTTTATTAATTAATTAGTGAATTGATTAATGAAATTGATATGATTAATTAATTGGTGAATTAATTAATATGATTAAGATGATTAATTAATCGATGAATTAATTAATGAAATGGGTATGATCAATTAATTTGTGAGTTGATTAAAGAGAATGATGTGATTAATTAATTGTTGAATTAATTAATGGAATTTATATGATTAATTTATTGGTGAATTAATTAATAGGATTGATATGATTAATTAATTGGTTAATTAATTAATGAAATTGGTATAATCAATTAATTGGTGAGTTAATTTAAGAGAATAATGTGATTAATTAATTAGTGAATTAATTAATGGAATTGATATGATTAATTAATTTGTGAATTAATCAATAGGATTGACATGATTAATTAATTGATGGATTAATTATTGAAATTGGTATGATCAATTAATTAGTGAGTTAATTGAATAGGATGATGTGATTGATTAATTGGTGAATTAATTAATGGAATTGATATGATTAATTAATTATTGAATTAATTAATAGGATTGATATAATTAATTAATTGGTTAGTTAATTAATTAAATTGGTGTGATCAATTGATTTTTTAGTTAATTGAAGAGAATGACGTGATTAATCAATTGTGAAATTAATTAATGGAATTAACGTGAACAATTAATTACTGAATTAATTGAAGGGATTGAATGTGATTAATTAATTGTTGAATTAATTAATGTAATTTATTTAGATTAATTAATTTGTGAATTAATTAATGTATGTAATGTTATGTTATGATTATAGATTTGGATCAATTAATTTGTGAATTAATTAATGGATGTAATGTTATGATTGTTGACTTGGATTAATTAATTGGTGAATTAATTAATGGATGGAATGTTATGATTGTTGATTTGGATTAATTAATTGGTGAATTAATTAATGGATCATTGTGATTATGGAATTGATGAATTGGATTAATTAATTATTGAATTAATTAATGGATCGTTGTGATTATGGAAATGGTGAATTGGATTAATTAATTGTTGACTTAATTAATGAGAATTCGTGTGATTTTGGAAATGGATGAATTTGAATAATTAATTGTTTAATTAATTATGGGGATATTGAGATTATTGTATTGGATTAATTAATTGTTGAATTAATTAATGGAGTTGAGTAGATAAATTAATTATTGAATTAATTAATGGAATTGTATTGGATCAATTAATTATTGAATTAATTAATGGAATTGAGGTGATTGATTAATTTTTGAATTAATTAATGGAATTGTATTGGATTAATTAATTGTTTAATTAATTAATGGGTTTAATGTGATTAATTAATTGTTTAATTAATTAATTGGATAGATGTGATTGATTAATTGTTGATTAATTAATGTAATTAATGTGATTAATTAATTGTTGAATTAATTAATGGAATGATTTTTGAAATAGATTTTGGTTGTATGTCACCGGTTTGTGATTATGTTGGTATAGAGTATCACTTGGGTTAACTGGGGTGTGAGCAAGGGATTACCCAAGGGACCGTGAGAGCCTTCAGGGAGGAAGAATGTGAGAGCTTCAATTTTGATTTCCAAGGGACCGTGAGAGCACTTAGAGTTGGGCTAAGGAAGACCATGAGAGCTTTCATTTTTTGTTTACAAGGTATCATGAGAGATCTTGGAGTTTTTTCATGGAATACCATGAGTGCTTCCACTTTTCTTAGTAAGCTAACATACTTTGCATAGTATTAGTCACATTAGACCCTTGAGGTTAGATCCCTAAGTGCACATTACTCATGCCAGACCAATTTACATGCTTTATAAATTTTATCAATGCCATGTTTGAGATGGTGAATGGTAACAATGGAATTCAAATATATGATATCCCTTGGGGATGGTTTAGACTCTGGAATGGGAAAAATCAATTATTGAGAGTTTGGGTGTCCTCAGGAACCTGGGGGTGTTATGTGGTTAGATAAAGAGTAATTGAATAAACGTAAACTATGTACTTTATTGATTGTATTTTATTCTTTATACAACTGCATTCACTATTATTGAATGTATATTGTTTTAGATGCCATTGGTGGTGGCCTACTGAGTTGTAATCACACCCTACTCAAGCTACCTAATTGGTACCCAAATAGACTTCATGTTTGCAAGACAGAATAAGGGAAAAGGCCCAGTGTTAGATGTATAGTTTGGGTTGGAGCATGGATGAGGGAACTAGACGTGGTTTTATAACTTCTTGTGATTTATCAGTGTCTTTACTTTTGGGTTTTCATTTTGACACTTGGAACATACTTTATCATGGAATATCAACTGTTCAGCTTTGATATTTTATTTCTAGTTTTGTTTATCTTGTGATATTGGTACTTTTATGGTTATTTTATATCATTTTATTATTTATTATTTATTTCTATTGTGGTTATACTATGATAAATAGGGTATATTCTCCCCATAATTGATATTATACCCTCATTACTAGTTAGAAACCTCTAGCGTACTGGGAGGAATGCCTGAGGTCATGTGACCAACAGGCTCAGGGCACCGGTGTGTGGCACCCGGGTCGGGACATTAAAGACAAATAGATTCATGATATAACATATAAAAGGGTAATTATATACACCACACAAAATAAATAAGTGTTTAATATGATATATGTCTTATGGAAGTAAAAGTGATATGAGAAACCCTTACCTTAAGTCTCGACATCCTTCGTACATGTTTGAACCTCCTATATAATATATATAAGTTTATTATACATCTATTCCAGAACCATACTCACACACACACACACACAGAGAGATATATATATATATTACTATATATTATTTACTTATGACCTTTTATTACTCTTTTATTAACAATTCCTTGTTAAAATTATGTTTCAGGTAATAACTACTTTGTTTTTTTATGTATGTTTTGGTTCGATGATTCTGGTCATGGTATGTTAATCATGGTTACATAATCTTTGTAATGTTAAACATAATTTAAATACCATATCTATTCATTATATATATATTTATAGTCATCTATAAAAGTTGTATATTAAAAAATGAGTTACATCGTTCATGGGTATGGTAGGTTGTACATACGCATGAACGTCGTTTTCATTTTTCTTCGACGAATGGAATGAAAGAAGGTAAATAATATATCACCCTTATAGAATTATTATGATTTAATTATATATATATATATATATATTCATATTCATTTAATCTATCCTTATTACCATACAAGTAAAACAGAAATTAAAAACATATCACATCAATTTGTGATATGGTAGTTTGTCGTACAAACGAGTGATGATATTGTTTTTAGAAGGGTTAGAAGGTAAGAATTTGTATGTTATATTATGTATCTAAAATTATTATTAGGTAATAAATATAACATATATTAATTAAATTTATCCTTACTACCTTCCATGTAAATCGTAAGTGAAAAACAAATCACATCGCTTCGCGACGTGGTAGTCCGTCGTACACATGATCGACGTTATCATATCCCTCACTGAATGAAAAGTAAAAATTTATATGTGATATTATATTTTCAGAAGTATTTTTATGTTATTAATATCATATATATATATATATATATATATATTATACCCATCATCATAACCAACCATGAAAGGTGTTTATGGAAAACGATTCAAATCGGTTTCGCGAGGTGGTTGTTCACTGTACACACAGGCGACGTTATCGTTCCCCTTCTAAGAGAAGAGGAGATGGATATAAGTTATTTAATTAACATAAAAACATATTATTATATTGAAGATACTAATTTTATTATATCATATTGGTTTAATAATAATTTAAAGAGGTGGAATAAAAAATAAAATAAAAATGCTCATTGAAGAACGTTACCACTTCTTCGGGTAACTTCTTTTGGTTTGTACCAAAATCCTTCCTTGGTTGGATTTATAACAAAAATAAGGATTATATTATTATTTTATTGAAGTAGGTAAGTTATTTGGTAAGTTATTATCTGAGACAATGAATTTTTTAAGTGTGGAGAGGAGAGGAGAGGAGGTGGCCTTTTGTAAGTGAGGTGAGTGGAACACATGTAATTTTTGAAAAGAATTTCACTCACATTTTTATCATGTAAAAAGGCTAAAAAATTGACCATTTTCAGAAATTATAATATATAAGGTCGAAATATTACCATCTAATAGGAATTAGATAATTTTTTTGTCATTTTTAACCCTTATCTTTTTATTTTAACTCCACGGTAAACTCATTTTAACCTTAACCGCGGTAAATAATTTTTATTATTTTCACTATTCATTATGGTCAAAAATTAAGTTTAAATTATTATAAAATATTAATTATTTTGATTCAAAATATTTAATCCATTTTTCCAAATTCAATTCACAAAATTTTCAGAATTTAATTTAATATTAAACCCGTAAACGCGACGAAAAGGCGGTTTTTCAGCATGAAAATGTTCATAAGTATAAAAAGTTTTAATATCAAAATTCAATATTTAATTTATTAAAATTACATAAATTTAATTAATAAATATATAATTTTACTAATTATACTTTTAAAACCATCTTAAAACAATTTTTACGTTTTTAAATGCTTTAAAAGAAATAACAATTCTTAATAAAAACCGGTATTTTACACTATTCACTAAAAATTTTATCCTTTTAGGAAATTATAAAAAATTAATACTAATATAATTTTTACATTATGATTTCAAAAAATAATTTTATTTTATAAAATCCATTTTCTAAACGTTTCAAAAATTAGTTTTAAAATAAAAGCAGGATGAAGCCGTTTTTTATAAAAAATACAATTTTTAAGCATAAAGATGGATTTATACTTATCCCTTTATTATAAAAATATTAGATGAATTATAAAATATTTGATTTAATATATAATATATAATTTTAATTAAAATAATTTACCAAATATTATTTATTTAATTTATTAATATAAAATGCATTTGTGAACATAAAAATGGCTTTTCAGAAAAAACATTTACTTTATTTACAATTGGTTTTTATTTTTATTTATAATTAGTTGATAATAAAAGTATTAATTTTATTTATTAGTTTAAACCATATATTTTAATAATTTATTTAATCCTATTCATAATCATCATTCCAATGGTTAGTCAATAACTATCATATTAAATAATAAGATTTTAATAGTATTTAGTATTTTGTTTAAACTTGGTGTTGTGTGTAACACATGCTAAAATCAACATTGCGTGTAATGAAAGATGAATTTGGTGTTGTGTGTAATGAAAGATAAACTCAGTTTATTATGTAATGTGGGATATTGAAAAATTAAATTTATTCTAAAAGAAATATATTATAAAATCTCAGGCTATTACAGTGATGACCACTTTTCATGGGCGGCGACCCCTATCTGTGTATTGGGATCTTAGAGATACAGTGAGTACTTATTTGGTGAGACTGTATGAGTAGAGACTCCTCATATAAGTTCCATTAGTGATATGACAGCTCATGGAGAGAGAGTTCTCCCAGAAGAGTGTTTCCCTGAAGCCTCAAATAGAATCCTATGGATGGAAGTTTGGTTGAGACCACAGAATATTATGGTTGGAAGTTTGGTTGAGACCACCTAAGGGTATGGTGTCCTTCCTAAGTATATATGATATTTTCATGTTCTTATATATCATATATCTAATTTAAATATCCTTATGTTTGTGATATGTCCTTGTATCTCGATTCTTATGATTTTTTATTTTGGGGTGTCCTACTGGGTATTGTTATACTCACCCATGCATGGGATCTTCCCGCAAATGTTGTGTATTATGAAGATGAAGGACCTTTTGACAGAGTCCTAGAGAGACCAGGACTAGATAGAGAATAGTGATCAAGATAGACTAAATTATTTATCAGTGGTTTCATTTGATAGCAGTCCCCTCCTACTTAGCAGTTTGGACTTGTTTTTTGTTTCTTTTGGTTGGATTGTATTTGGCCTCATGCTTTCTAGTAACTGTTATCGTACTCTGATTATGGTATTTAGATGTATTTATGCATTTTTATCACTTGTACTTTACTTTCATCATTTTATGAGTTTCGATATGTGTGAGTTTGTATAGGTACTTTAGGCTAATGCCTCCCATTTGTATGATATGTTTATTCGGTGTTGATCACCAGCCCCTGGCCTATTAGAGGTGGGCTTGGGGTAGTCATGGATTAGGCCCCAGTGCTTTGGTTCATGAGAGATGAGGTGTTAAGGGAGTTTCATACTCCCCATTTTCTATACATCTGGGTGTGACAAATATTTACAAGGACCTTAAAAGGAAATTTTGGTGGGTTAGCATGAGGTGGAGTGTTTCTAAGTTTGTTTCTTAGTGTCTCACATATTAGTAGGTAAAGGCTGAATATTAGGTTCTAGTAGGTTTAACTCAACCTCTTGAGATCCTAAAATGGAAGTGGGATGGCATAACGATGGATTTTGTGATGGGGATTCCATGGATAGTGAGAGGAAAAAATGGTATTTGAGTGATTTTTGATCGACTTACCAAGTCAACACACTTTTTTATTTGGAATTTGGGTTCAGTCAATAGTTTAGGGTGGTTGTACATGCAGTAGATCTCCCAACTTCATGGGGTACCCATGATGATCATTTTTGACCATGATACTTGATTCACATCATGGTTGCAGAGAGATTTTTAGCGGGGGTTTTGACCCAGATATGGATGAGGATTATGTTTCATCCACTATTGGTATGACAAAATTCGAGGTGTTGTATGGGAGACCATGTAGGTCACCCTTATACTAGAATGAGATTAGAAATAAATCTCTTATTGGGCATGAGATGGTGTAGGAAATGAAAAAGAAGGTATAGGTGATTCATGAGTATATAGATCCAATATAAATATTACACAAATCGACATTGTAGGTATTTGGTGTTCGAGCAGGGAGACCATGTTTTCCTTAGAGTCTTCCTATTAAGAGGATTATAGAAATTCTGCCAGGGGAGAGAGTTATTCTCAAGGTTCATCAATTCATTCCAGACCCTACATAGGTTTGATGAGGTTTTTTACCACTTGGACATGCCCCCGTAGTTGGACCGAGTGCATGACGTCTTCCATGTGTCGTTGTTGAGGAGATATGTACATGATATGTCGCACATTATTAACTGGAGATAGCTGAAAATAAAGGACATATCCACCTATGTGGAGTACCTAGTGGTGATAGAGGACCAAAAAGAGAGTATCTTTCATAGACATACCCTTCCTTTGGTTTGAGTGCTTTGGAAACATGAGAGCATGTTGAAGAGCACTTGGGGGCATAAGAGTTAGATGAGGACTCAGTACCCCTACCTTTTTATGTCTCTTGTATTTTTTAGGGTGAAAAGTATTGAATGAGGGGGGAGTGTAACTACTATAGTTTTTTTCATTTTATCCTTTGAATATTTCTATATATATATCTCTAGATTTTTTCTCAAATTCAGCATCGTGTTTGAGTGTCACAGGACCCAAGAAATAATATATTAAACATATTAATATATATTAAATCACATGTTCACATATTTTTGTAATAAATGGTTTTCCTATTGATAGAGACCTCAGTTGGGGAATTTTAGATCATGGTTCTTGTAATTTGAGGTTTACCCTAGGCATAACATAAAGTTGGTCGGCATCGAACGTTTGGTTAAAGGTGACCATTGGTGGGTGTGTTAAGTGAATTAATTTATTTATTTAATGAACTAAAAATAATTCCATATCTATAAATATTCTGTTATAGAAAATCTCAAGGGTTATCCACATAACCCTGGGATATTAGAGAGGAGGAGAGCTCTGTTTGCATTGGGGACTCGGGATCATGAATCGAGAACAAATGATCAAGGAGAATCATAAGATGGGTGATGAACGTAGTGGTATCATCACCTTCATCACTAGTGGATGTTTTCTTCACTAGTGATAGATCCAAACCCAATGTAGGGCATGTTATTTTATGGATTTCATCCCTTTGAATAATTTTATAAGCATGTATTTTTTTATCTACATTTTTTTCCAACGATTGTCATTTTTCGCATGAGCTCGAATTTATTTTGAGTTCTTGAACCAAATTATATATTAATTTATCTATTTATCATAACTTACAACCTTGTATTCTAAAAATTTATGATCATTGGCTAAGATAGATTTGTCCAATGATGATATTGCCTTCATTCTTGTGTTTTTCCCCCACCATTCTTCATCATTGGCCTATGGGTCCAGCGAATCAACATTGTTGGGCCGGATTCAAGCATGATCGAACCTTAATATTTTTTTAAGATATTATAAAAACTTGGGATTAGTGTTTTTCATATGGATTGAGGCGTTTTATGGGATATGGGTGATAGAATTGGGGATCGAGACCCCCATACGGCGACCAGAGGTGCAACCCTCCCCCACTGGAAAACGAAGTTCCGATTTCCAGCCACCAGAGGCTAAGAATTGATGATCAAAGGCTCCCCCTTTGACTTTGGTAAGTTTTTGGTAGTCAAATGATGGTAGAGGCAAAGGGTATGGATGATTTGAACTCCTGTGTGAGGATCATGGGATTATGGAAATTTCCAAGTATGGGATGTGTAGTTCGGATGAACACATGCCGTGTAGACCCTTACGACTAGGGTTTCTTGAAAAATAAAATATCTCTCACTATGTGATTAGATATTGGAAACTCAGCATATACCCTAGGGGTTCATGGGCATGAACATGTCCAGTGTATGGGCACAGGCTAAAGTACATGGGCATGGGTTGTAGTACACAAGAATACCCGGGGTATCCAAGACACACTGTGTAAAACTTATACATACCATATACTTTTCTCCAGGGAAATATACCTGGTGTATCTTCTTCTTTGGGGATTAGATTTGGGCCCATGAGTAGCCTATCCTGAGTGGTGTTTCACATAGAACATGATGGTAGTCTTTATTATGGAATTAATGACATGACATAAGGTCTTATGAGCGAGATGCTTCTTCTAGTGAATCTTGGTTGATGGTAGTGATCGGGTTTGATCATCAGAGAGATGATGAGGTTGGTACTCCCCTAACACACTAGGGCACATATCCCTAATACTCTTATATAGGTATAGTCAGTACTTCCCCATACTACATAGGGCATGGGTCATCTATCTATGGAGTGGTACTCCCTCGTCATCGAGCTCTGATGGGGAGTGGGTCCTATACTGGATTTAGTTCTCCCTCGATTGTGGAGTGAAGTAGCGAGGAGCAGGATCTCCACATTGATTCTGGTGAGGCTTCACATGGTGTTGGTCATTAGAGATTGACCTTTGGGAGTTACGAACTGACTCATCATTCTTAGCTGGTTATGGAGATGAATCTCCCCTTTATCTCTTCTCTTGGGTTTTTTTGAGCATATATGACATTGATTTTCTTTTCCTTCCTTGTATATAGGTTGAGATAATTGACTATTTTTATTTCTATTCCTCCCTTTTGGTTTTCAGGTCATCTTACTGGGTATGTATATACTCACCCACACATGGGATTTTCTGCATGTGTCATGTATTATGCAGATGATAGATAGATCAATGGTGAATTTAGTGGACCTTGTATTGATAGAGAATAGTAGTGCTTTAAGGTATTGGCCATGTTCAGTGGTCATCCTTAGAGATTATGATTTGGTATCTCTTCATTTTTTCCTTTTTTTCCAATTGTTGTTAGGTTGGGACCTCATTTCTAGTTTGGTGTGTATTTTTCCCTTGTATGTCATTTGTGTTACAATGTTGTACTTTGATGTATTTTCTAGAGGTCGTTGCATGCATGGTTTAAACTTTATATGTTTCATTATTTATTATATCTTGGCACTGTTTCATAAAGCTAGTTGTGGCCTATTTTTGATCGATAGTGGTGACCCTTACACTTAGACAGTGTGTGAGGGAGGACTAATCAAGAATATTGATTGCGAGGTTTTTCATGACTGGATATCCTCAAGTGATGAAATAGATGGATATTCTGGAGGTGGGGAACATTTCATCCTCTTATGAGGATGAATGGAGGTTCCATTCATGCTGCATAAGGATGTGTTGAGGGAGTTCAAAGCTTTACACTTAGTAATACATCTGAGATTTATAAAGATGTACCAGGACCTCATGTGTCAGTTTTGGTGGCCAGGTATGAAGTAGATTATTACTAAGTTTATCTCATGGTGCCTTGCCTATCAATAGGTAAAGGTGGAGCACATTCCCAATAGGATAAGCACAACCCCCAGAGGTTCCAAAGTGGAATTTTGATGAGATATCGATAGATTTTGTGATGGGATTTCTATGATCACTGAAATTTCATTACACTATATGAGTGATCATAGAACTATTTACCAAATTGACCCACTTACATCCTATTTGGGAGAAAATTACAATAGAGAACTTAGGATACTTGTATATGGAATAGATCGTTAGATTTCATGGAGAACCCTTGACTGTCGTTTTTGATCGAGACACTCAATTTTCATCCCAGTTGTGGAGGAGCTTACATGATGCATTTGATACTCAGTTGAGAATGATTACAACATTCCACCCTTATATTGATGGTTATATTAAGTGAACCATTCAAGTTCTCAAGGATATGTTGAGGTCTTGTATGTTAGATTTTGGCCAGAACTTGAAGGATCGCTTGACTTTAGTGGAGTTCATGTATAAAAATAGATACCACTCCACTATTGGTATGACACTTTTCAAGGCCCTATATGGGAGACCCTACAGGTCAACCCTATATTGGAAAGAAGTTTGAGAGACAACATTGATTGTGTCAGAGCTAGTACGGTTTGAAGAATAAGAATGTGCATGTGATCCAACAGTATATGAGGACCGATCAGAGCCAATATATTTCATATACATACTGACAACAAAGGTATTTGGAGTTTGAGGAGGGATATCATGTGTTCATGAAGATCTCATTATGATGTGGTTTATAGAGGTTTGGTTAGGGGAGAAAGTTATCTTTGAGGTTCATCGAGCTATTCCAGATTTTTCATAAGGTGGGGAGGTTGTTTACTACCTTTTATTATGATGGTAATATTCCCTAATTATTTATATATATATATATATGATATTTTTTTTAAGGAAGGTAGTGTTCTGGTCAATGACCAAAAAAAATTTATTGAAAGAAATAAATAGTTACACAATTCTGAAATAAGGAATTTTGTTCACATCCCTAACATAAAGCGGGAGTAACTCAGGTGGAAGATCATACCTCCAAAGAATATCATGTGAAACCCCCATATTAGAAATTCCATCAGCGATCCTATTTTCTTCATGATACGAATGAGTGACAATGAAGTTGGTATCTGAGAGTGAGTTTAGGTAATCCATCCAGCACACATTGAGTGTCCAAGAAAGATGAATGGTACCATTCCAGATGGCCTGGACAATAGTGGTGGAGTCACTTTCAATCCAGATATTGTTCCAGTTGTGTAGCTTGGCAAATGAGATGGCATGGATAATGCTCATCATCTCGGCTTCCAATGAGGAAGCAAAACTGCAGGATCCATAGAAGCAGCCGAGCATCTAGTTGAGGTGATTTCTGAAGATGGATCCACAACCTGTTGGGCTAGGTTTTCCTTTAGAGGCACCATCCACATTGATTTTAATCCAGCTTGGGGGAGGGGGCTGCCAAAAAACTTCAAAAGTATATCTAGGTTGAGGGTAATTCCCCTCAACTCCAATATGCCTAAGAATCCCAAGGTCACGAACCGAGTTGCTGCAATGATCCTTTTGAATCAAAGCCGCCTCTCGTATCATGATGAGAATTTTCAATTTACCTGCATTAAGCTTTAATGAGTTGTTACAGAAAGTAAGATAATTTCAATAGGATATATATATATATTATCATTCTATGGTAATTCTTTATGTGTGTGCTTCTATAATTCTTGGAAAAAACTCCCAAATATCTATATCTCTCTTCTTATTCTTCCTTTGTATATTAAGATTCTAACACATCATGGGGGAAAGGAGAATTATTCATGTACAACATGTGATTTATTTGACCCATGGATACCTATGGAGGTGAGATGATTTTGTTTTCCACTTTGGTGATCTTTATCAAAATCATCAAATGAAGATCAAAAGGCTATAGTGTCTCTTTGGTGTAAGGTAAACATGTTTTATAGTATTCTTTATTTCATTATTTTTTGTGTGGTTCCATATTTATTTCATAGAGATTATCAAATTTGGTTTCTAATTGTCATGAATCGATCCACCAGGGCATGCTTGGTCAGTAATAGGCCAGGTTTGACACCCCAAGCATGCCTCCAATAGACTAGGGGCTAGATAAAAACACCAAGTAGTCATGTCACACGCATGGGAGGCTTTAGCCTGTGGTTCCTATACACACGCACACACATCCATCTCTATAAAATAATGTAGAGATAATAATACAAATGATACCAAACACATGCATACATCTATATCCCATAATCAGAGTATAGTAAAATTACTAAAAAGAATAAAGGAAAAAAATACAATCCCAACAAAAACTTGAAAGGAGTACAACATACTAAGAAGGAGGGGATTGTCATCAAATGTAACAACTGGTACACACCTCGGTCTATCTAGCTCACTATATTCTACCTTCTCCTAGTCCTCCTAAGAATCCATCAAATGGCCTATTGTCTACATAATATATGACATGTTTGATAAGATCCCATGTAGTGGTGATTATAACAATACCCAATAGGTGCCCCCAAAAACCCAAAATAAAAGGGGGAAACTAAAAGGAAATGGTCTGCTCGACCCATAACTATAGGGTACAGAAAACCCAAGTGAGAGAGAATAAGAGTCTCCATATCCATATCTCATCTATACATGAATAGTCATATCACCACTATATTTTATGTGAAATAATATGTGTGACATAACCACAAGGACCCCCAGAATAACCTAGATATACTCATCACATAAGTCTCATAGTCTCAACCATACCACCAGCCATAGGATTATACTTAAGTCTAAAAGGTATCACTCATCTAGGAGTACTCACTCCATGAGCCCAACCATACCTAATGGAATTCATCCAAGATTTATCACTCAATGGGTATCACTAAATTGATGGCACATCCCTTCCACCTCTGATGTCATCTATATGAGAGAACATGCTTGTTGGGTCTTTCAATAAAGAAAGTCATGTTGTACCCTAGAGGATCTTGATACTTAGATAGGTTAACACACCCATGTCTCATGGGGGACTCCATGAACCTTATTATAACTTAGGATATCTTGTCACACAGATAGGTTATCACACACAATACCATTGGGGAACACCAAGAATCCAATCTGAAACTCCAAAGATCTCAACACTCTGATAGGGGATCACTCCCAGGACCACTAGGGGATGTCTCAAACCCAATATGAGACACATAAAAATGATACATAGATAGGGTATCATAATGAGGACCATTAGGATATATCACCAACCTAATATAGAACACTCTCTAAGTAGGGGATCATATGACCATGTAAGTGGGTCACGCTGATTACACACACCCCACCTAGGGAAGATAATGTGATAGTGGATCCCACCCCAGGATTCCAAAAGAGATACACAAAATTTATCTGAATCGGTCCTGTTAAGGGAATAAAAATCCTATTCTTAGAATTTAATGACACATTTTACCCTCATAGGGATAGACTAAGGAAAAGTACCCGACAAGCACTGATCTACGTGTCGCTAATAGAAGCATCATGCAAGCATCACCTTGCATCGCATCTATCTAGACAAAAACATGTCCACCATCATGTTATATGTGGAAAACAACTCAGGATAAGATAATCATGGGCCTCAATATGGGTCTTGAAGGTAAAGATTCACAAGGGAGAATTAACTAAGGGGAGTACACAGCATGCAAGTACAGGGTGTGTAACCTTTTCAATGACATTGACATGTCCTCTCCTACATAGATTGGTTGTACATGTGGGTATACATGGAATTTCATACCTCACCTAACCCATGATCATGTACCTAGTCATGCCTATATCCTTGGTCGCACCCATGTTCTCTCATACAGGGTGTTTTCTCATGTCCCGGGCCGTACAGCCATGCACCGCTACACGATGTGTAGTCCTACTGCATGGAACTTAATCTCCAAAATTTCATCTTATATGAATGGTAAGAACACATGGTGGGTTCCCCTGAACCACATGCCATGTGGTCAGGATTTCCAAATGGGAAGTCCCTACGATTTGTCTAAAACACCCATTTTTTCCTGTTTTCCCTCAGATTAACCATCAGGTGATCCTCCGTAGTCATGATTAGGGATATACAACCTTAAAATGCATTAAAATGGGATCAGGTCATAAAAATAAAATCCACCTACCTCGTGGTGAAACTATGAAGCTTTGAGTCCAAAACAACGCCTGGAAGCCGCTGCACCTCGATCAAGTGTTGATCGTCGTCAATGATTGAGTCTGATGGTGCCTCCTATCTCTCCCCTAGTTTGTTCGTCACCATGGGAGACCTCCCTCTCTTCCTCTACCAAACATGAAACCCAAAGGGGGTAGGGGTTATGTTTATTAATTAAATTTAGTTAATTAATAAACCTCTATTATTTAATACCCCTCCAACGGTCGCCTCTAACCAAGCGTCTGATGTCAAAAAACTTTATGTCGCACCTAGGGTAAAACCCACATTCTAGATTCAATCACAGTCTAAAATTTCCAATTTGAGACTCTGTTTGGGTGTTATTACACATTTCCAAGAATACTACATGCACATGATATAAAATATTTAATATTTTTAATATCAATGCACCGAGGCTCTTTGTACCCCGAAATTCCAAACTGACTCAGCGCCTAGATTCAAAAATATTCCGAGAAATATTTGAAAGTATTACATGGAAAAAATAGATTTTTCACACTCTCATAACCTATAATAATTTTCATCACAAAGGGTGAAAATCTACTCACAAGGGGGAAACTAGCTCCCAATTGGGTTCCCCACACCAATGAGATCTCTAGAAGGTTCTCATGCTATCAATGAACATGAACCAAAGGGGAACCACTTTCCCATAAAGGGTCTTCTCTGATCAGTTCTAAAAAACACTAGGTTCCATGAAGAGGAAACTCAACACTCAACATCTAGCTCACCCTGGTCGACATAGTGAAATGAGTCATGCACATGTCTCCTAATAGACCCACAGGCATCTTTAATTCCCATCGGGTTACCGAATTTAGAAATTTAGAAAAAACAAAACAAATAGACCACTAAACTACAAGGTAGTATAGAATTTTCAAGTCCGAGGTAAAACCAATAGAGATAGGATTAGAGAAAATATTAATTAAATAAAATAAACCTAAACTAATTTAAAATTTGAAGAATTTAAATCTAAACCATTAAGCATTAGATTGGTGAAGAAGGTGGAAGAAGAAAGTATAAAAAAAGTGTTGAGTAGTAATGAATCCAGGTTCATTGGATGACAAGGTATAAAATAATTAATTAACAAGCATGTTGTTGTCAAAATTGGGTCCTAGCAAGTTCAATGGTCATGAAAAATGCTCTCCATCTAAATCTCTCATTTTCTTATGATCTATTACTTCATATTACAATAAATGGGTAACCCAAAACCTTATTTAAACATAGGGAAGAGATAAACCCAATGACCATGGAGGAAATCTAAACCCTAGAATTCACATTAAACAAATGTATTCAATCAACTCAGGCAATGTTCATGCTCAAAGAAATAAATAAATTAAACACAATCCTTAACCCCACTCACAATGGTCATTCAAGAAGAAATTATGGAGATGATAGAATTGAAGAACAAATATGGAATCCCAACATCAATTGCATTAAAATATAAAATACCTCATACATTAAATACCCCTTCATAATGCATGAACATACACAAATAAATCACCCACTCATGATAACCATGAGTGGGTGTAGAAAATAAATAAATAAAAACCTATAGAATGTGGTGAAGCGGGTGGTGCACCTTTATCTGGTGGTGTTCGATAGTGGTCCTCCATCCATAAGTGGTGAAAAATGGTGTGGATAGGGGCTCTATTTATAGGCACTGGATGGGATCTACCTGATATATTACATGATGTGTAATGGTATTACACATTGTCTAATCTAGATCTGAGTTTTCCTCCTTGATTTATGAAGTCACGTGAATCTCATACACGACTCTAAATATTTGACTCATTTCACAATGTGTACTGGGGACTCATGTTGTGTGATCAGATTTCATAGCATGTAACAACTTTAAAACTTGTCCTGGTGGCAATGGCCTCTCTTGAAAAAGTCACAATATGTAATGTAATTACGTGACTTGTAATCATTTTTTTCAATTTCTATCTCTGCTTCCTTTTTTCTCATATTTACACCTTTTTCATTCCTTTTTCATAAATCAATTGTTTCCTACCATAAAAAATAAAACGAGTAAATTCATTCCAAATTCGGAAAGATTATTCATTTAAATAAAAAAAGTACAATAAAATAACACAAAATGTATGCATGAAATACACTTATCATCTCCTCAACTGTGATAATTGGAAAACACCAAGCACCCAGTCTAACTATGATCATGGGGTCTAGTAGTACACCACCTCGCTAACCCATGAAACAACCGGTGAATGAGTCTATGAACCCCAGGGGGTATCCTTACATCCTATTCAACTCTTCATAACACTCAATGAGGTGAGATCACTCGAAACACATGATATTCTAATCGAAATCCAAAGGCCACCATCATCGGTCCACAAAGTACTCCTAACATATCCATACAGTCTTCATCCACACCTGAATGAACTACACCCTCAACATCTATCACTAGCACCAACACTAGGCCCAAAAACATTGTCTCCCACTAGCTATGACTAGTATAATAGGGACCTACAAGATTTCCCAAACATGGCCTCAAATGGTGCTATGCTAAGGGTGGAGAGGTAATTGTTGTGATATGAAAACCCCACCGAGGGTAAAGTAATACTCCCAACCATGGCCCAAGCTAACATGAAAATACAAAGCATGATCTTCAGAACATAAATGGTTTTCTTTACCAAGACATCTATCTGGGGTAGAAACATTGATCTCATCCACAACTGAGCCCCAAAAGCCTCATACACCCTCTCTGTAATTATGAAATTATGTGAAAATCATGGTCTAAAATGATTATTGAGGGAATTACATGAATTTGGACTACCTTACACATGCAAAGGTATCCCAAACTCTCTAGACTAAGCTCTTCTCTTAAATGGTTTGTAAGTGGGCCAACCTGGTGATCCGGTCCACGATCACTCATATAGTGTCATGACCTCTCGTTGATTGTGGAATTACCATTATGAAAACCACATTTTATACTCCATTACCTATACCATCTGGTAACCTTGGTCTCCACCTATTAATGGGTCAAAAATCAAGATCTTAGAAACAAACTACCCCATACTTGGACACCAAACCCAATACTAAGGGATCTCATCACATCCAATCCTATACTAGGTGTACTACCAAGGTAAAGAAACCCCTCCACATCTCATCTCACAATGTGAATGGTGTCATTGTCAATCATAGGAAGGATAAAATACTCCCCACCTATGGAAAATCCAAAAAGGACATGTCAAGTGGATATCTGGTCATGTGAGACCTTTCTTAACTATAAAGAGGTCAACTCCTTCATCACCTTTATCAGTAATAGTGGATAGAAAACTTTATTGTGAGCACCCACAGCTAAGTCCATTCCCTTGGGTGGCCATCAAGATTTCATGGCCTAAACCTTTTTTGGGTCCACTATCACTCCCATTTATGGAAAGACGTATCATAATAAGCAGACCTTCTAAATCCAAAAATGACTCTATGAGAGCTCCCTATAAGATCAGTACTCTTGGAGCTTTCCTATATCCAAACTCAAGTGTCTCACATGAAACTCTAACACAAAGTACATGATGGTTCCAATGAAGAAGACTGTCATGAATTGATCTAAAAAGGGTTAAGGGACTGGTTCATAAGTCTCTCATATTCCTCCTAGTAGAACAACATGGGGCTTCTCATGTGAACACAGTAGGTCTATCAAATCCCTCATTCTGCAAAACCTCTAAATACACCTCCATCTCACAAAGATCAGTGGGATCCATCCAATATGCTAGTGAAAATATCAAGGTTTTCCCTAGGTTCCAGTATATGCAGAATTTTATCTCTTCATAGGGAGGTAAACCTCATGTCCTTGGGAAATATATCTTCATACTCCACCACCACTATAGGGAACTAAAATATCATAGCATCACTACTCCAAAGGTTATACTAGCCAACTGATAAGAAGTCAGTCATATCCTCCTACACATGAGCTCCTCCTACTCTACCAGGGATCACTCCTTATCAAAGGAAGAAAACTCTGTCCCACAAGCTAGAAACACTTCTACACCCACTAGCATCAACCATCTGAGCATAGATGGTAATAAACCAATACACACTGAGGAAAACATCATAGGGTCTCTCTACCACTATAGAAAGATTATAAGTAAGGCTATCCCTCCTCTAGAGTCAGGACACACTACCGATAGAAGTGCATGACCTCTGATCCTTTCTACTAGAGCCTCTAAACTTAAGGGTCAATGTAAAAGACTCCAATGGAATAACTTGGCCTCGAACAGGGTCCATGCTCAGGGAAAAGTGGCTCAAGACTCTATGAAGAACTATAGTTGGGGCAGTGTGTTAAGTCAAAAGTATTATTTTGACTTCTATATCATGTTTTGGAAATCACAAATGTATTCTATCATATGTTTGTAATTTACAATTGTCTTTTATCATGTTTATCGTATCGTACGATGTTGAGCGTACCGATCAAATCGTATCGTAATGACTTTGTCAATCGTATCATATTGACTCTGTCAATCGTATCGTACTGACTCTGTCAATCGTATCGTAATGACTCTGTCAATCGTATCGTATTGACTCTGTCAATCGTATCGTACTGACTCTTCCATTCAGATGATCATTATTTGTTTTGGTACTTTGTCAAAAACACTCTCTGCATTTGAATCGTACTCATGTTTTTCATTTCTATATATCTATTGTCCTAACAAAATGATGTCATTGAGTTAGTTACAAACTAATCAAAACGATGTCGTGCTTTCTGTTTCAATATGACCGTTGGAGGCAATATGACCGTTGGAACCCGAAGCCTATAAATAGGAGGTCATTTGAAGCTGAGAGAACAATGATGAACAAAGAGAACGAATGAAGAGACTCTGTGAACTACAAAGATTCTAGAGAGAGACACTGTGACTTCTCTCATCTGCCTTGTGCGTCCGATCATCGTATCGAGGGCTGCCGGGGATAGGCAGACAGACGTGCCGATCATCGTATCGAGGGATTTCAAGTAATTGAAAGACAGAGGTGCCGATTACCTACAAAATCGAGGGCTGCCAGGGATAGGCAGACAGACGTGCCGATCATCGTATCGAGGGCTGCCGGGGATAGGCAGACAGACGTGCTGATCATCGTATCGAGGGCTCACCAAGGTATTGGTGAGACAGACCTTTTATCCTAGGTGAAAGGATAACCCTTCTCTTTGGGTCAAAAGAATTGTAATACTTTTACATTTCCGTTGTTACTTGTATTAGAAAGGGATTTTTATTGTTTCCTTTCTTCTTTACATTTTCAATTGTAATTGTTTCAATTACAATCATTCTATTACTTTTTGTATTGATTGATTCTATACGCTTTAAGGTAGAATCATTCATCTTTGTATTTCTCTGATTATTGTGTTCACCTTGAATACAATTGTTTTACTTTACATTAGTATTACATTACATCATACCTTTTATATTCAATACAATTGTGGGTGTTTATATTTGTATTAGTTTAAGATCATTTAAACTAATCTCTTTGTTGCAAAAACTCAAAGGTTTTTAAATCTACAATTCACCCCCCCTCTTGTATTGTTCCATCTAATAGACATATATATCTACTTATTCGATCCAACACAGTGAAGTCACATGTAATGCCTCTAACCACTCTCAATCATCCAGGATAAAAGCCCCATATTCCAGAATCTCATCCTTTCCCTTACCCACCTGTTCTCGTTCCCATCTGATCCTCTTTACAGGCGCACTCACCAGAGCAGAACCAATAGATTTGGAAGAATGAGAGGGTATGGATACACCATTAGGACTATCCTGTGCTTGCACGGTAAGCTTATCCAGATGGTCATACAAAGGTGGAGAGCTATCATCACGATGTAGATGTTGGGGAGGGGTAGTTCCTTGTAGTTATAGTATGGTTGAATTCCCTAATACCTTCAGGTCATGTAATGTCTATTAAGACTATGGGCCATGTAATCACTAAGTCTACAAGACTTGTAAGGGTTCCCCCTCATACCTTGAAAGTGGGGTTATCAAACATCAATAAAGATGAAGGCCTTCAGGCCATTCAGGCTAAAGGAACTCGTCTTCCACACCTAGACACTATCCAATTTGGGTGGTACTGACTCACCCACATGGTTTTGGATCGCATCACAAGAATGTGTCTTAATGGGTGAAAGCGTCTCTTTTTATTGAGAGTTTGAAGCCATGTCAAACATACCCATCACAAATCTCTACTAATTTCCTACATCATGTTGGGAAAGCCTATAACAAGGATTGGAAAGAGAAGTGTATCACATACCAATGTCTATCAGTACTAATATAAAATTATAAATGATATAGATCATACCTCTAATCATCCCTGGAGCCTTTGAGTCATAGGCCTTTGTGTCCTGTAGTTATCCTTTCCCCTATCCTTCAATTCTTTGAGCCTGGAGTGGACCACCTGGGGGTATTAATGGAAATAATTCAAATCGTATGCCACCTCCTACTGCTCTTATCACTCCTCTGCCACGTTCATCATCATGAAAAACTCTCTGATCTTAATGATGTCTCTAAATGGGTAGTGCATCAATCATATCCCTGTCAGCAGCATGATGGGTTGGATAATCCCATTTAATATGTCCCCGACCACCAAAAGACTAACATCACCTCTCTATCAGATGGCTAGAACTGAATTGAGAGCCTTGAACCTCATAGTCTCTATCCTGAGATTTTCTCCTAAAGCATCTCACATGACCAGATCCTTGATCCTACCATCAGATACAAGTTGTCAAGGTCTCAGCTCTTGTGTTCCCTCTACTAGAACCAATAGTTGGCATCATCTTGGATAGAAATATCTCCACTACCAAGGTCCACTCGAGCACTCCAACATAAGTGGGAATGTAAAGAGATATCACCACAAAACCGATATCCTGATGTTAGCCATGATAAAAGGTTTGTGATCAGAAAAATGGATCTAAATACCATATCCAAATAATATCTGGTGAGTTCATTGAACCTTGTCTAATACTCTACCATGGTCTTGATACCCTGTTGAAGCTGCAAATGCTCCTGGATATGCACCGCTCACAATGTGGTTAGCTAAAACTCTTCCTTGAAGAGATTCTCAAACTTTGTCCAAGTGAGTGTTATCTCATCATGTGTCTAAGACAACAGACTCCACCATCACCCTATGGATCCCTGAAGAAGACTCGTCATTATGATCACCATCATATTTGGATTTGTCCTCACAAGGCAGAAAATGCACGTGACTACCTCAAGCCATTCATCAGCTGTCTGGGGGTATGGATCACCCTAAAACTTGGGAGGTATCTGCCTCTAAAACTCATGAAGTGAACTTAGCCTATGAACATAATCATATAGTACTGATGGTGAAACCTACTACTCAACATATGGTGTAATGAATGTCAAACCACCTAGAGTTACTGACTCCTATGCATAACCCTACACTGAAGCCTCATCACTAGGCGGGTCATCATTACAATCTCATCAAGGAATCCTGGATGGCTATTGTCATGGATGTATCATGAAATAATCAAGGCGTGCCATGGTTAAAGATTATATATAGGGAGCTAGCTCAAGAAGTATATGGTAACCATAGTTCATTCCTATATAATGCATGTATCAAAGTTTCCCAGCAACTAGTGTCTATATGTGTTGAGTCAAAAATCAAGTTATTAGAGCCCTGATAAATGGATGCATCAGCTGCCACACCAATACTAGAGTCCCAAGTTTGAAATCCAAAATCAAGACACTTTAACATTGTTTTTATAAATCTCAAACCAAACCTCACATCTAGACAACTCCTAACTCCATTCATAAGGAAAAACTTTCTTTGATACCACTTTATCACAACTCAACCCATCGGGGCCCACCTGGACAGAGATAAGATAAGTGTGACACCCCAAGTCCACCTCTAATAGGCCAGGGGCTAGCAGCCAGTGTTGAGTAGTCATATCACACATATGGGAGGACTTATCTTATAGTACCTATACACATGCACACACATCCATCTTCATGAAACAGTGTTGAGATAATAATACAACTAATACCAAATGTGTGAAAACATCTATATTCTATAATCAGAGTATAGAATAAGTACCAGAAATCATAAATAAAAAATTACAAGCCCACCAAAAACTGCAAAGGAGTCCAACTTACGAAGGATGGGACTTCCATCAAATGCAACAACCGGTACACACCTCAGTTTGTCTAGATCACTATGCTCCACCTACTCCTGGTCCTCCTAAGACTTCATCAAAAGGAATGTCGTCTGCATAAGACATGACATGTGCAGGTAGATCCCATACAGGGGTGATTATAACAATACCAAGCAGGTTCTCCAAAAACCCAAAATAAAAGGGAGCAACTAAAAGGAAATAGTCAACTCGACCCATAGCCAGAGGGTATAAAAAATCTAAGAGAGAGATAATAGGAGTCTCCATCTCCACAACTAGGCTATATATGACTAGTTAGATCACCACCACATGGTATGTCGAATAAGATATGTGACATAACCGTAAGGACCCCAAAAATAAACCAAATATACTCATCACATATTCCAAGTCTCATGGTCTCAACTATGCCATCGACCATAGGATTCCACTCAAGGCTCAAAGGCATCACTCATTCGAGAGTACTCACTCCATGAGACCTACCATCCATAATGGCACTCATCTAAGAGGTCTCACTCATTGGTTATCACAAATTCTATGGAAAATCCCTAACATCCCTGATGGAATCCATATGAGAGAACATGCTTATTGGGTCTTGCCATAAATAAAGTCATGTTGGAACCCAGAAGACTCAATAATTAGATAGGGGATCACACCCATGTCTCATGGGGGCCTCCAAGAACCCTTCTATAACTCATATGATCTCATCACATAGATAGAGGATCACATCCAGGACCGCTAGGGGACACCATAATCCTAATATAGAACTCAGAATATCTCAACACTCAGATAGGGGATCACACCTAGGACCATTGGGGAAAACCTCAAACCCAATATGAGACACAAAACAACAATACACAGATGGGGGATCACACCTAGGACCGCTGGAAGATACCGCCAACCTAATATGGAACACCCACTAAGTAAGGGATCATACGGCCACATAAGCAGGTCATACCGATTCAACAAGCCCTACCTAGGAAAGAAGATATGATAGAGGATCCTTCCCCAGGCTTCTCATATGGATAAACAAACTCTATCCAAACTAGTCTCATCGATGGGATCATAATCCTATTCTTAGGATGTAATGTTTAATTATACCCTCAAAGGGATGGACCAAGGAAAAGTACCTAGTAAACACAGATCTATGCATCGCTAACAAAATCATCCCATAATAATTATTTTGTATTACATATCTCATACCAAAAACATGGTCACCATCTCATTATACATGGAAAACTACTTAGGATATTCTACTTATTGGCCTCCATCCGAGTCCTAAAGATAGATATGCACAAGGGAGAATTCACTGAGGGGAGTACATGGTGTGAAAGTAAGTACACTGCATGTACATGCAGTTATATGACATGTAACATTGACTAATCACCTGGGCATGTCCTCTTCTGCACATATTGGTTGGCCTTGTGGGTATACATGGAATTTACATGTAGTGAAAAACACGTCTTACCTCACCTGGATTGTGCCTATGTCCTTGGTTGTGTACATCCACACAACCATGTCCTCTCATATGGGGTGTCTTACCATGTCCCAGGCCACACAAACATGCACCACTATATGGTGTGTAATCTAGCTACACGACGTGTCCCCATGAACCACACATCATGTGGTCGAGATTTCCGAAAGGGAAATCCCTGCAATTTTCTTGAAACACCCATTTTTTCCTGTTTTCCCTCATATCAACCCCCAAGGATCCTCAACAATCGTAAAAAGGGCTATACAACCTTAAAAGGAATCAAAATGGGATTGGGTCATAAAACTCAAAACCACCTACCTCATGGTGAAACTTTTAAGATTTGTGTACAAAACAATTCCTGAAAGTCAATGCACCTCGATCTAGTGTCGATTGCTATCAAGGACGGAGTCCAGCGGCACCTCCTCTCTCTCCCATGGTTCATCCATCACCATGGGATACATCATCATCCTCCTCTATTGTTCAAGGAACCAATAAGGTGGAGGTTTTAGGTTTATCAATTAAATTTATTTAGTTAATAAACCTCTATTATTTAACACCCTTCCAATGGTCTCCTCCAACTAGGCACCTGACATCGAAAAATTTTATGTTTCTCCTAGGGTAAAACCCATATTCTGAATGTAACCACAGTCTTAGATTTACGGTACGAGTCTCTATTCCAAATTTAATTCACATTTCCAAGAAAACTACATGTGTGTGATATAAAATATTTAATATTTTTAATATCACCGTATCGAGTCTCTCTAGGCCTTAGAATTATGTGCTGTCTCTTTGCTTGGATTCAGAAATATTCCTATAAATATTCTAAATATTTACAATAAAAAGAGTTTTTTGTAAAGGTCATAACATTTTACCCTTATTTAGAGCTATCTACATAAGGATTTTTCCATTTTACCCTTATGTAGAATGGTATACATAAGGTTTATCCCTAGATATGTAAGGTTCATCAACTCATTACCCTTACGTATATTTTCACATAAATGTAAAAAAGGTTTTATATAAAGGTCTTTTAAGTTTACCATTATAAAACATAATAAAATTTGATGTTAACCTTACATAGAAGAGTTGTGTGTAAGGGTACATTTGTTTACCTTTATTCAGAATAAGGATATTCCTTGATACCTTTACATAGAAGGTTTATATAAAGGTAATAGTTGCTTTGTGTAAAGGTATACTCAACACCAACCACTTAACCTTACGTGACACCCTTACACAAAAGGTTTTCATAAGGGTAGCCTCATTGTTACCTATAAAAAAATGTATTGCATTAAGGTAGTACCCTTATGTAAGGTGTTTTGTGTAAGGGTCATCCCGACCTACCCTTACGCAAATAGTTTATGTAAGGGTCATTTTAAAATAACCTTACACGGAATAGTCTACAAAGGTTTATATCATTGTATGCTTACAAAGATGGGTCTCTATAAAGGTAAAATGTAGTTTACCATTACATAGTGGTAATTCATAAGGTCCATAGAGTTCTACTCTAATTTAAGGGTATAAGGAAGTTACCCTTACCCAGAATATGAATTAAGCATAAGGGTAAACATAAAAGATTTTTAAAATTGTTTTTAAATTATTAAATGGTTTTAATGGTTTATAAAATGATTATAAATCATTATAAAAGTTATTTTGGGGATATTTAAAATTATAAAACTTTTATAAATTAATTAACTATAAATTATTTATAATTAAATTAAATAAATGTTTATAAATCATTTATATTTTCAAATATTAAATGTTAATATTTGAAATACCTTTTGACTAAATTATATAGCATGACTTATGATCTAGAAATAAAAATGTTTATTTAGAAATCATAAGAAAATAATTTATAAAGGTTTAATTGCGAAATAAGTCCAAAATATAAAATGTTTATATTTAAATTATGAAGTGTTCATAATTAATTATATTGAATTATCCAAAATTAAAAGGGGACTTATTTGGATATTATTTCACATCAAAAGTGTTTTGATGATTGGTATGATCAAGGTTTAAATAATAAATAAAGTATATGATATTTAGATTTTTTAAAATGTTTACATAATAAAAATTGGATTATAAATAGTTTATAATTCATAAAATATCATATATTTAAAATTAAAATGCCATATAATGATAAATATGAAATATTTCATAATGGAATATTCATAATTTTGATATAAATATGAAAGAGTTCATATTAGAATGAATATAAAATTTTTATATTAAAAAATGTGGAATTTCCATAATGTTAAAGTTGTAATTATAAAATGTTTATAATTAAATTTTATTTATAAATTGTTTATGAATGGTTATCTCATGTTTAAATATTTGAATTGTTCTTTTATTTAAAAATATATTCCCTACTATATTCATGTTTAGTAAATTGTTTAAGAAAATTGAATATTGTGTATGCTTTAGTTTAATTTTTAAAATGATTCTAGATGGAGCCTTAAATTACATGCTAGGGATGCCTCCATAATGAATTTAGTTTTTTATCTACCTTGATCTCAGTTTGTAACTAAATTTATGAACATGAATTTAGTTATTGAATATATTTTGTTTTAGAGTTATGATTAATTTTATTCTATCTCAAGTAAAGTATCCCCGAGTAGAGGAAATTGGGGTCGGACTACATACCTACCTAGAGGCTTATGCCTTGTCTAGGTTGGTGAATGGTGTTAGATATCAGTCTCTCCAAGCTTACACATGTGGATAACTCTATGCCTTTACATGAATTGTTCATGTACCTTATTCATATAATGAATTAAAATATGTATGAATATACTTGAATTATATTTTTGGGTGAGCAACACAAACTTGTGGGTTGTGTAAAGGTTTACACATTAATATGGTTTAAACATATTTATTTGGTGGAGGGAATAGGACTCTAAACTAAATTACTAGAAGCATGCATATATAAAAGGGAATAACATGAGATAATATGGTGAGATTAAAATCCCCTTCAAATACTAAGTGTGAGATTTCTTCCTAAGTGACACTTGTTATGACCTCAATCATCCAACCAGGTAGTTTCACACCAAATTGGGGCTCCCCTGGATTATCTTATGATTGGCTAATTTTTTTATGTTTGATTTGGGTTATATTGGCTGGGAAACCCCAAGGGTTGGGATACCATAGGAATAGGATTGGGTTTATCCATATTATGTATTATAAAAAGAGTTGTTTTTCAACTATACAAGAGTCATATATGTCATTATTAGGATGATGACCTACCAAAATAACTAAGTGGCGAGTTTTATACCAAAGAGGGGTCATTTTCTTAGTGAAATTTAGATCTTTTCCCACTAATGGGTATGGTGGATTTTAAAGGGTTCATCATTTTAGTGGAAGTTCATTTAATAAAATTCCTTATTAAATGATTAATAATACATGATAATCATATTATAATAGATTATGTTGTAGATAATATCATCATCAGTAACATAAAACTAAATGTTGTAATTAATCCTTGAAATATATAAACTTAATGTAAGTAGCTCTTAGGAATGGTAACTTAAGAAAAGTTCTTAAGCAATATTGGTAATTTAAGAAAAGTTATTAAGAAAAATTATATGTATTAGAACAATTCCTTCCTTAGTAACCAAGTGCTGAAATTATTCAATAAGTGGATCTAGATGATTATGGAAATATAAAGTGATTAATTTAAGATTGTAAAGGCATTAGATGAAAAATTATCAAAGGATTTTTAATCTCATATACTCAAAATGATTGGGTATGTCAAATGATATTAAATATTATTTAATATATTGATAACTCAATGAGACTAATGGTTTCTTTAAATATTTTTGGTTTTAGAATTCAATTCTATTATTCTGACAGATATATGATTTCAAATATATGTTTTACAAAGTGTTGTAAATATATAGAATATTTGAAGATGAAAATAATTAAAGCTTGGATTATAATTTCAAGTAATAGAGCAAAGTATTTTCTACATTGATAACTTGGATGCTTCAATATTAGATGAAATTGTAATAATATGTGTATTATCTCATTTTTCTCATGGGAAAAGCATGAAAACAATTTTTATTTAATAAAATGAGATGAGGTGTTTTAATACACATGGTTTAGGGTTTTTTTAATTCAATAACATGCTTTAATGGGAGACTAAAAATGGATTTTTCTAGTTAGGAAATTCATACTATTTTAATTTATGGAAATGTTCTGAGAAATTTAATGAATTCAAGAAAATTTTACTTGATATTCTCAAATTGTTAAGAATAGATGAACTAGGAATATGATGTCTGGATTCTGGTATTGTATGGATGGTACAAGTGGGAAAAATTTTAAACCGGAAGAAGAAATTTGGTTAAAAAGTTCAATAATATTTCTTCAAGAATCCAAACAAGTTTATTGAAACTAGGGGTTTCAGGAAGTAAGAGTAACGATTCAGTATGATTGGATTATCTGAGATATACTTGAAGGAGTTTGTAAAACTCTATGGAATGTTTATGTTAGGTATGCATGTTATAGGAATTAATTATTCATTTTGAAGGGTATATGATATTGAATGTATATTTTAAAATTGTTGTAAATGTATAAGATTTCAAAATAAAAGTGTTGATCCCTCTAGAAGATTGTTGAATTCTTTCCATGATTGTTGTTTTAATAATCACAAATCATCGTTACTTAATCTGGTTGGATTTCTCAAATACATAATCACAATATCTTAGTGAATCTGTTTTTATTGGTTGGATCGTGTCTTTATCTGTGCTTGCTATTGTTTTACAAGTATTCTGGAAGTCTTCTAGATCAAACAGACACTTTGTGTTCTGTCAAGACAATGGTCGCACCGATCCATATCAAAGGACAATGGTCGCACCGATCCATATCAAAGGACAACAGTCGCACCGATCCATATCAAAGGACAACGGTCGCACCGATCCATATCAAAGGACAACGGTCGCACCGATCCATATCAAAGGACAACGGTCGCACCGATCCATATTAAAGGACAACGGCTGCACCGATCCATATCAAAGGACAACGGTTGCACTGATCCATATCAAAGGACAACGGTCGCACCGATCCATATCAAAGGACAACGGTCGCACCGATCCATATCAAAGGACAACAGTCACACCGATGCTGATCAAATGAGTCACCGATCATGACACACTGATGCTGATCAAATGAGTCACCAATCATGACACACCGATGCTGATCAAATGATTCATCGATCATGACACACCGATGCTGATCAAATGAGTCACCGATCATGACACACCGATGTCTAGCCACCGATGCTGATGCTAATGACCTACCGATCACTTGACTCACCAATAGTCATAAACAGCTGTTTGAATTTCTTTATCTTTATTTAATCTAACCAACGGTCATATTAGGAATTTTTTAATGCTCTGTCATTTATTTAATGAAGGTTGTTGGATGTCAGGGAACCGTACCTCATACCTGCAAAAAGAAATCATTTCTTTTGCTGGAGCTCGTGTTATAAATACAACAAGTCCCTGTTTGTGAAAATATACAAAAAAGAAGATGGAGAGACATATATGAGTGCAAAGAGTGGTGGATAAGATAGTTGCAGAAGACACAGAACCTCATACACACTCAAGCTTACTCAATAAGACTTCTGTATATTCACGAGGACATTAAGGAACTTCATCGACTACATTTTTTCACTATCTATGAACCTGGATGCCAAGCAGAAGACACTCTATTTTTCAGAAAAAAAAACCAGAAGAGGACTCAGAACCATTTTTGATAAACCTTAAGGAGTCCACAGCTTCACTGCAATTACTAAATCCATTTTTAAACTCTACATCTCTGCTCTGTGATTCATTATTTTACATTTCGAGCAGTGTGTGTTATCTGCTATATTTAACACACACACTGTCTCCTGTACTTTAACTGGAGGATCTGTAAATCCTCAGTAAACTCTTTACATCTTTCATTTCCCGCAGTAATAGTGGTAGAGGTCACGCGTGACCTGGACAGCTGATTGTTGTTGTTCTGTTTCCCACGAATAACAGTGGTAGAGGTCTTGGACCTGGACAGTTGTAAACTGTTGTGAACCCCGATCCAGGGTGTGGATCAAATTTATAAATTGTTGAGAGGACTAAGTCTCGGCTTGAGACTGAACCTCTTGGTTATATCTGTTGTGCTATATCTTTCAAAGTTATTCTTTTTTATTTCGCTGCTAATTACTTTAAAACCAAAACTGTTTTAAAGTCACTTTGATAATTAAACTCGCAAGTGTTTATATTAGTTGTAAATCAGTAATTTAGTTTCAAAAGTAAATCAACTCTTCTATTTTGATTAACTGGGAAATAATCAATCCCTTGAGAACCCAACAGAACCTTTACTTTAATATAAATTCACTACAGTTTAATTCAGTATTTTTATTTGGGGGTTTTTAAGACAAAGTTTTTAAAACAGAAATTTTAATTGGAACTTAATTCACCCCCCTCTTGAGTATCCACTCCGACCAATAAAAAGAATAATTAATCAATATTGTAGTTTATATTCATGAGATAAAGTAAATAGTAACTACATCAAGGACTTGAATATAAATAATTCCATCAATCTCAGATGAATCTAAGTAAAAGATGTGTATCTTTATCTCATTTATCTTATGTGATAAGAGAATATATTCTATAACAAATAGTTTTATGAAAAATTATGTGATGATTAAATGAATATACATGGTTTATGATTCTTCAATTTCAATAACATGTTTCAAGAAGAAGATTTGGATAAAATTTTTTATCTAGGATAAAATTGTTATCCAAATATTTGTTAAAAATATGTGGGAATGTGTTCCTACCTCCCATCAGTGATACATTTTAATAAAGAATTATTTTAAAATGTAAAAGTTTAAAACACAAAGAATATCATATATGATATAGAATCAATACTTTATTTGTTAAATATTCCTACTAAAAGAAAATAAATGTTATTTCCTAACAAAAAAGGGTTTGTGTATCTTAGTAAGATATTATAAGAAGAATATAGTTTCTAAGAGGCTAGTGGGAGTATGTTCAGACTTATAGAAGTTCAAAATTAATAAATAAATGGTAACACCAATATTAATTTAAATTTTTTCTACTTAATATCCTAAAATATTTAGGATATGTGATGGTACAGAAAAATGTAAAGTGTTACATTTAGTTCCCATTTAGAAAGTGGATATCACTATTATTTTAATTTAAGATAATGTGTTTTTCACTCAAAATTCTAAAAGAGTTTAGGATATATAATGATAAAGAAAAATGTAAATAGTTACATTTAGTTATCATGAAAATGAAAGACACTATTTCTTGAAAGATTCTATCAGTCAAAATGAAAAGAAAATTACACTTGATATCCTAAAAGAGTTTAGGTTATGACTGTAAAGAAAAATGTAAAGAGTTATATTAGTTACCATAACAAAGTGTTATCACTTTATCCTAAAATAGTTTAGGATATGCCGGTAAATAAAAATTCAAAGAGTTACATTAGTTACCATAATAAAGTGTTATCACTTTATCCTAAAAGATTTTAGGATATGGATGTAGAGAGAAATGTAAGAGTTATATTTAATTACTATATTAAATTGATTGTCACTTTATCCTAAAAGAGTTTAGGAGGATCAATAAATAATAATGTAAGAAATTAAATTATTTCAAGGAAAAGTTTTGATGGAATAGGGTTCAAAATATGATAATGATGAAATTAGAAAGAGTTATAAGTAGACAACAAAAGTTGGCATCATAACAATTGATGTTGTGAAGTTAAGAAGTTTCAATATGTTCAAGAAGTTGAACATTTAGGAATATTTTTCCTAATTCTCACCATTATTCAAAATAGTTTACCTCATATATGTTTCTCACTAAATATTTTAGTGGGGGGTTTATTAGATGGTCACATAGATATGTGACATGGATTACATATGATGTGATGAGTTAATAAAATCCAGAAAGTGTAGCAAACATAAGTATAATCTGATAGTTTATCATATATGATATGTTAAATCGGTGCTTATGTTGGGTTTGTTAAATATTATTAAATAGTTTAAGAATATTAAAATGTGTTAAATTGTAATGAAACCTACATTTTATAATTATTTTACATTTGTTAAATAAATTTGTATATAAATATACATTTTGGGAAGTGCAATGATAATTAACCTCTCAAAGTATGAATTTGAGTTTATCTCTGACTGATGTTCATCACGTAGTATAATAGGTTATGAATAAATGATAAGGTTATAATGAGTAGTATTCTTATATAGAGATATAGAATATTTCCATGAGGCACAAAATAAAGAAAATATTCTTTGTGTGCGTTGTATGACCTACTAAGTACACCATATAGAGTTTCATACAAATGTATTTGGTATACTTGGGGTGCATGGATCATATTTGAGTCCCCATTACCAGAGGTTGGAAAGATATCTACCATTAAAACCTTCATACTTTGATACCCCACTTATTCAATACTACATATTGACATAGCTAATATGGGGTTGATTGGGTATATTGTTGATCATGTTTCTAGTTGGAGCTTAACCAAGAAGGGGTTTTTTCACTTGTATAATGAGCATAACATTTAGGCCCTCGATTGTCAAAGAATATATGACTATGTGGCCACACCTAGATATTGTATATCTATCTAGATAAGCGACATGTAATGTGCTTATCCTGAATATTGAATGACATGTGATGTATTCATCAATCAGTTCAGTCTACACTCATGGAATCAAGAATATATGATTTGGATATATGGGAATGACATGTTCTGTGTTCCATGGTAACTCGATGTCTTATACAAATGGAAAATATGAAAAGGAATGTTTTCATATGATGAAAACTGGTGGACATGGGTATAAAGATACATGTGTTTTATGGAGATCATGCCAAATCCCTTTATAGCTTGTGTAGAATTGAAAATTTTCTAGAGGCCACTCTTTGCTTATATATATGGATCCGAATATTCGTATTTGTTTTCAATTCTATAAAATCATGTGGGGTCACACTTTATGGTTAACTAAATGGGGATTGAGTTTGACTCATAGAGCTACTCTGAAAGTATTTTAGAGTTATTCCAAAAGTTTTTTGGATGAGTATTCATAAGGTACTATATACGATGTGATATGGGGTGGAGTTAATGATAGCTTTCCAAAGGTGTTTTGGAAGATATCCAAAAGGAGTTTGGGATATGATTTCACAAGTTATTGTATATGATACCATATAAGGTGAAATGTACGAAGTTTTTTGGCTTTAGTGCAAGTGGGATATTTATGGGAATATGCCCTAAAACTTTATATATATATATGTGTTTGATATATATAAGAATATATACATACATGTGTGTGTGTGATATATTTATAACCTGTATATTGTCTTGCATGAAAATTATGATTTTCGTGCATTGGGTATATTATTCTATGTGTATTGGACACCCAGACTAGTCGTTCACCTAAGATGTCATTTAATAATATGTTACATGAGATTTAATTCTAGAGTGGAGTTTTCATTCATGAAATGAATGAACTGGACATTGAATTTACTCATGCATTATAAATGCATGAGTAATATAGTATCAGTTGAAGAGTGTCTTTGATAGAATATATATATATTATTATCATCCAATGTAAATTATTTATGTGTGTGATTTGATAATTCTTGGTAAAAACTACCAAATATTCATAGCTCTCGTCTTCTTCTTCCTTTTCATGCAAATATGATAGAACATCATGGGAGAAAGGATAGTCCTACATGTATGTCATGTGATTCATTCAACCTGTGGATACCTTCAGAGGTGGGATGCTTTTGTTTTTCACTTAGGTGATCTTTATCAAACTCATCAGACAAAGATAAAAAGGTTGTGGTGGATCTTCTATGTAAGGTACACATGTTTTACAGTATTCTTCATTTTAGTTTTTTTTTGAACATTTTCATATTTATTGAATGGAGATCCTCATATTTGGTTTCTAATGGCTTCTATTATTCCTAATAAGTGTTATAAGATTCATATGAAACCTAACACGTTTCCCCTACAGTTGGATTAGGAGTACAACATCTTCTATGTGTTGCAACTAAGGAGATGCATGTATGATTTGTTACATGTTATTGACTAGGGTGAGATGGACATTGAGGATCATGTCACCTTATTAGAGTACCTAGTGGCGATCAAGGTCTGATAGTAAAGTACTTTTTGAGTACATGTTATACCATTGGTGCATGTTATATGGAAGCATGAGAACCTTCAGGAGATCTTGTGGGAGAACGAGAGTCAAATTCTAGCTCAATACCCTCACCTTTTATAAGTATGTGATGTTTTTTGTGACAAAGTCTTGAAGGAAGGGATGATATAACAACCTATATTTTAGTAGTCTGAACTCTTAGAATATTTTAAATAATATTTTTTATGTGGTTTTTTGAGTTGTTTCTTTAATTTTTATTTCATGGAATCTCGGTGATAATATATTAAAAATAATAGATTGTTTTTAATTTATGCATGTATATTGGTGAATAATTGTAATTTCTTTATAAATAGTGCCTTGGATGGAGAAATTTATGTGGAAGATACATTTGAAATAGGGGTTTACCCTGAGAGAAGTATAATATTTGTTCACACCTAGAGTCCCCAGGATTAGACCATCATAGGGGGAAATAATTCATTAATTTTATTAATTGATTAATTAAATTCATTAAACCTAGAAATCCTTAATTTATTCATCTTTAACCTCTCTCCCTATGGTTGGGTTCTAAAAACCCTAGCTTGAGAGAGAGGAGGAGAGGAAGATCGTGGGGGATCTAGAGATCCATAAAATTGAAGAACCGAATTCTTCATTAGAAATCACCAATGGAGCCGATATGGGAAAATTCATTTCTAATGATTGAACCAAAAATTGAGGTGGGGCTTATTATTTTTGAATTCTTACACTATCTTTTTTATTCTGAGCCTATAAATTTTATTCCTTAATTTTCGTTGATCATAATGCATGTCCCTGAAAACTTTATCAAATTTTTTTATTTGATTTTGATTCCTTACCCTAAATTATAATTCATTGGTGAATTATGTGCCCAATGATCAGTGGTTGGACTTCACAACATCCACCATTAATTTCCATATTTGATTCTTCTCTGATTTTCCTTTCTTATTCTTCTTGTGTTCATTATCGACCTTCATTATGGTCGGTGGTTTTCTAAATCTTAGTTTGAATCGATAAGTGATAAATATCTGATATTGTGATCAATTGGGTGTGAAAATGATTATCAATGTGTGTGGTATGATCATTGAGTGATGATAGATCATTGGGAGGAGAGTTGGTGTGATTTCCCTAAGGGGCAGTTGTGAATGTGGCATCGATGTTGTGTGCAAAGTAACTGTGAACCATTTTTGCATTAAAGGGTTGTCAGAAAGAAATCATTAGTGGTGTGTCTAAATGGGATAAATCCTTTGGAAATTTTTAAAGAATGATTGGAGGTGATAATGATAAAAACAACATGGTTCTAGGTGTTCTATAGATTTTGAGCTCAAAGACACAATCACACAACATGTAATCTAGATCCACATGTCATGTATCTCCTAGGAAGTGGTGTCTAGAGTTTTGAGTGAGTTAAGTATCACATGACATGTGCCCTTGTTACACACATTGTGTATCCCTAAACCAACTAGTTTGGCATGTATGGGAGTTCATTCCCAGGTGGTCGTCTAGCCACACATGACATGTGGGTCCGGACCAGATGTCATGTACCCTTGGTCATACATGACTCGATCTCCCCAATAGCACAAGTTGAGTGAGTAGGCTAGGCCTATATACTATGTACCCTCACAAGGACATGTCGTGTAATCTACATAGGAGTGTTTTGTAATTTCTTCTATGTGCGTGAGATTAAAGTGTATACCCTTATTGGTCCCACACGTCATGTACCCCATCACACAAGTCGTGTAGTTCAACCCATATGCACCATGTGAAGGGCATTATATGGTCAGGCTAACCCTATGGGGCTACACACTATGTACCCCCATAGTACATATCATGTACTCTCCTAGCCTTGGTAATTTTTCATATATCTATACCCGATACTCAAATTTGGGCACGTGATAATTTCATCCAGCATGTTTTTACATGCATAATTTAATAGTACACATCTCTTTAGTATCATAGTTTTGACACGAGGTGATATGATTAGTTTAGTTCTTTAGTACCAATGGTATATAATTGAGCGAGATGATCAAAGTGTACACGGGGTTAGGAACTCCCCTTGTAATGTGTTTATGATAGGGAATTCCCCCCCCCACATGACTGATAGGGTTAGGAACTTCGCCACTCATGGGGCATGGGTTCTCTATCTATGAGTTTGGTTACTCCCTCATCTAACAAGCTCTGACAGGGTACAGGTCCTCCATCGGGGTTAGTTGTTCCCTCAATAGACATTTATCTTTTGACAAGGTGCGAGTCTCCTACTACAGTTTCTTTTAGATGAAATGGGTTATAAAGATGGGTGATTAAGATTCTTGGGATTATTTCTAAGATGATTCTTCTATAGGTGGATTTTGGAGGGAGATATATACTCTATTTTGTGTCCTGATTTCTCTTCTTTAATCATATCTGGGTTTTCGTATTCCCTTATTTTTTTACCTTTGTGGTTTTGAGCTGCTTGATTTTCTTATATTTTCTTCATGGTTTTCAGGATGTCCTATTGAGTATGTATATACTCACCTCTATATATATGTTCCATCCAAACATATAATGTCTTATAAATATGAAAGACGATTCAGCGAAAACTTTGATGGACCTGAAGTTGGTGGAGTTTAGTGGTATTTGGAGTTTATAGCAGTGGATAATGTTCATGTATGATGTAAGGTCTTGACCTTTCTTGAGATGTATCATACTCATTGATAGGTATATTTTTACCCTTTTTTAGTCTTATTTTGGTTGAGGATTATCTTGGGTGTGTTCAGGTGAGTTTTGGAAGTTTTTTGAGGGTTTTGGGGTAGTGCACAGTTTATCCAAACCATGCGCTCAACCCTAGAAAACCATGCACCATGAACTACTACAAAACTGGGTTTATCCAGTGCTAGGGTTTTAACAGCATTTTCTAAAAGCATGGTTAAAAACCCTCTTTCTCAATGCTAGAAAAAGCACTATTAAAGGGATTCATTTATCAACTATTGTAAAAAAACACTGATAAAGGCCCCACATTTATCAACATTAGTAAAAAATCACTGGTAAAATGATCATTTATCAGTGTTTCTAAAAAATCACTGATAAGGGGGGTCTTTATCAGCGCTTCTAAAAAAGTGATAATAAAAGGGTGGTTTTTATCAGTGCTTTTTTAGAAGTGATGATAAATACCCCCCTATATCATCACTTTTTTATTAGTGCTGATAAAGGGTATATTTCAAAAAAAAATTAATGAAAACCTATAGTAGAATTTATGGTTGTTTAGAGGCCTTATGAGCCTTTTTTAGACTTAATAGAGGTGATTCAGGGTTCTCGTGGGTCACCGAGGCATATATATTGTTTTAGGATTCTATTTTATATGTGTTATAGGTAAAACAGACACCTGATTCATAACTTATGGTTGTTTGAAATGTTGTTGAATGTGAAAAAGCTTAAAACCCCTAAAAACCCTAAAAACCCTGAAAAGATCATAACTTTCAATCCAGGAGTCCATTTCATCTCCACAAATAGTCAAATAAAATATTATTAAATGATATAAAACCACATGAGATTTAAATAATGTGATAATCAAAGGAATAAAATATATTATTTTTTTAAAAACGTTATAAATCGAACTTAAACTTCAAATGGTCATAACTTTTGATCTGGGTGTCCGTTTGGGCTTTGCCACATATTAAATCAAATATTGTGTTGATCTCTATGCCTAATATGGTCTCAGACTGATTTCAAAGATCTATCAATCCCAAAAAAGGCCTAAAAATCCTCCAAAACTGAGTTTTTTGTCACCAACCCTAATTTCTTAAAATTCAAACACCAATAACTTCTAATTTGGGTTCATTTTTGGCCTGTACCACATATCATATCGAAGATCATTTCATGATATTCGATTTGACTAGTTTTGGAGCTGGAAAAAACTCTTGGATCAGAAGTTATGGTCATTTCATGGTTTTTAGGGATTTAGGGGTTTCAGAGTTTCTTAACGTTTTTATGTGATTTAAGGGTTTTTAGAGTTAATATCCATTTTAAAATATATATATATATATATATATTATTTTAAAATATATATATATATATATATATATAATTATATATAAAAACATATATATAAAAATATGTAAATATATGGATAAAAAATATATTGAAATATATATTAATATATAGATATATCATAAAATGTAAAAGAAAACAGTATAGTGGAGTGGAAAATGTGTTAGTTTATAAGTTGAAGGTCTCAGGTTCAAAAATTGTTGGAGGAAAGGGCATGTGATGGGGGTGGGATTATCTAAAGCACTAATAAAGGGGTGGGGGAAGTGCTGATAAAAGGGTCATGGGGGTGGAATAACTGATAAAGGGGGGATGTGAAAAAATATATACCTTTTATCAGTGGGGCCTTTATTAGTGTTTTTTTAGTTTTGTTAAATTCGGCCTTTAATAGTGCTAAAAAACACTGATAAAGTCCCCCTTTATCGGTGCTTTTTTTAGCACTATTAAAGGGATAATTTATCATCACTTTTTATGAGTGCTATTAAAGCTAACCCTTTAACATCGCTTACATTATCAGTGCTTCTATAGTTTTGATAAAGCCCTTTTACTAGTGCTGTTAAAGGCCCGATTTTCAGTAATGATGGGACAAAGATGGTTTGCATAGTTGGCACATGGTTTGAAAAACCATGTGGCCACCCATTACAAACCATGCACCCCAAATAGTAGGGGTGCATAGTTAGGGTGCATGGTTTGTTTAACCGTGTGGCCCGTCTAGGAAATTATGTGTGCAGACTTTTAAACACTTGAAATTTTAATTAAAATTACCACCCCCCCCCCCTCCTGATTTATATTATTGATCACCCCCACTTATCCTAATACATTATCCTTTTCTCTTTGAGTCTCCCAAGATGATTCCTAGGATTCTATAACCTCTTACTTTGTGAATCAAAGATCTGGTGGAAGAAATTGACCTCTCTCTAGTCTGTGATCTCTTATTTGTTTATGTTCCACTCTCCCATATTTTCCCCCTTTATATAAGGATGAATCCTTCTTTTGTTGATGGTGTAGATCTAGGTTTTGAGGGATCTTGTTTCATTGGATCTTTTTCCTAGTTTTTGATTCTAGATCTTCTCTTTCATTGTGTTTTCTGTTGTTTTACATCGAACTGAGGGCAAAGGTTTGGTGAGCATTTGTTAATGAACCTAAGGTAGGTGGTCTAATTGATAATTCCCATAGTATTTATCTTTATCTTGTGATGTAGTTGTATCATTTAATTTCCACTTTGTATAAAAGTGAATTGATTCCCTATGAAGTTGCGAGACCCTTCTTAGATCCCATTAGGTCCGATTGAGATTATGAGATCGGTATTAGTGGAAACCCATGGGGTGTACCAATATCCTTGAAATGATGATTATGTAATATAAAAAAATGAAATAATGAATTTATGGAATTGAACTAAATCCTTGTTGAATGGTTTGGTAATTGAATTTAAAGTTTTGACTGGCTTAACCTTGAAAGGTTAGTGATTTGTGAAATAATTGATGATAAATGGATTAATGGGGGATTGATCATGTTGTTAATTATGATAAAATGTAAAGAACCATGATTATGTTGATAAATGAAATGGTTTACCATGTTGATAATGGTTGATGACTGATGTTGAACCTTGATATATATATATATATATAAATTTAAACAATTACTTGTGTGTGAGGAATTGATACTCCAAGTACCCATGGGGTGCTAGACTGATTCTCTAGGCTCCCGATTCATGTATGTGAATTGGTGGTAGATTGATACTCTAAGTAGCCAAGATACCAATGCTAGACTGATGCTCTAAGTACCCATGATATTGGTGCTAGACTGACACTCCAAGTACTCGAGATAATGATGTTTGAATGACGTTCCAAGTATCCATGATAATGGTGCCTAGACTGATGATCCATGGCACTAAAATGAAATTTAATTAAAAGTGAATGATTAAATCCCATGAAAGAATAAATTGTGTAATCCCTATGGTGTTTAGTTCAGACTCCAGCATGGGTTTAAGCATGTATGGTTGACTAAGGAATAATAATTATGAAACTTGCTTAATTTTATTATTATCATTATTCTTTATACAAATTTATACACTATTATAGATTGGATATTTCTTTAGACACCATTGGTGGTGGCCTACTGAGTTATACTCACATCCTACCCAGGCCGTTGATTGGTACCTGAGTAGACTTCATGTTTGTAGGTCAGGATAAGGGAAATGACCCTATATTAGATGGTTGAGTTGGGATTCGAGATGGATCATAGATGAGGGAACCATACATGATGTCAGGACCTGCTTGTGAGTTATCATTGTGTCTTTATTTTGGGTTTTATTTAGAAGCTTGACACTCATGTGGCATGACGTATTTATTTCTTTGGTTTTGATCATCTTCCCTATTTTGGATTTATCATGTGATGTTGGTCCTTGATGAGTATCATTTATATTATCTCCTATGTTTATTATTTTTATTTTATACATGGTGTCTTAATTTGATAAAAAGGGTATAGTCTCCCCAAGTTACATAATAGACCCTCACTACTAGTTAGCAACCTCTAGCGTATGGGGAGGTGTGCTTTTGGTAACGGGATGAACCATCTTAGTGAATTGGTTTGTGGCACCCTAGTTGGAACATTACAAAGTTATATCAGAGGAGTTTCTTTTCTAGTCATTTTACTATTTGGGAAAGGTAGACAGGAGAATAGTATGAGTCAGACCTTGGTCATTAGCTTTTACATGGGAGTAGCTAACCTATGTGCAGGGAAAACCCAAGTATCTATGGTGGGAATTATTATTCTTGATGTTCATTATTATGGTTAGATGTTATTTCACCTTGGAGATTCACTTGTTGTGTGATGTTATTATTTTTTTGATATTTTTCTCATGGCATCGTATGGCATGAGAGTTGAGTATGCATACATCATTCTAGGCACTCAGTAAATTATGTTTCATGGATAATTTTAGGCATGCATGGAAAAGAAGGTTATGAGTGAGTTGTGGATAAGAAAATAATTTTCTTTACTTGAGTAATTTAAAATAAATAGTTCCTAATAATTAATTTATAATTTTTAAAGGATGTTAAACATTATAATTTGAAATGGTTAAAAATTGGTTTCTATGAGAAACTTAACTGTGAAAATTGTTTACCCTATATTAGTCATGCCCCGAGTTAGAGATGGTTGAGGGTAGTGTTAGTGTCGCAGTTTTGACCACATAGTATTGTATACAGGATAATTTTATTATTACTCTATGAAAATATATTTTGTGTAAATGATGTGTTATGTATCATAATATGTGTACTTGGTATTGTATAGACATGCCTTCATGAAGACGTTTGTTAGTAGGGTGATAGGAGGACATTGCTAAGAATGCACCTCCAGTGGTAGGATAAGAGGCCCCAATAGTTCTGGGTGAGGGAGAGAGAGAGCAGTTCCATGATAACTTCACTCATTTTATGCAGTCCATGGATAGAGACCCAGGGTGGGCTATGCAAAATATGTTCGATCTCACCCGGGTGTTCCAGCTACAACACCCTCTGACATTTACCGAAGAGGGTGGACATAAGGAAGATGAGTTCTGGATTGAGTCTATCCAAACTATACTGGACCATTTAGAGACTCATATGGAGAAAATAGTCAAATTAGAAACCTATATGTTGTGAGGATTAGCAATGCTGAGATACGAAAGAACAGTAGAGTTTATACAGTTGACCCAGGGAAGCATGTTAGTGATGAACTATGTTGGTAGCTTCACCAACATGAAGCACTTTATTCCATCACTGGTAGGATATGAGGTGGATATGGAAATACGTTTCTAGTATGAACTTAAATTTTATATTAAGTCCTGGGTTAATATATTCTGATTAAAGAAGTTTTCTAAGGTAGTGAATCAGGCTCTCATTTCTAAGGGGAACCTGAAGGAGGATTCCAGTGTAAGATCGGTGGATCCTATTGGATGACCAGAAGGTATGTCTTCTGAGGGAAGGAAGTGTATTTATGAGAACATTAACTAGGGGAGTGGAAAACATAGTATCCAAGGGGAAGGATTAGTTACTCAGGGTAGTAACTGAGTGTTTTCCCATTAGTGCGGTAGGTCGAGTCACATTTATATCCAGTGTTCTCGACATCCGATGGAGTGTTCATCATGTGAAAATATGGGTAATCTATAGAGGTTCTACAAGAAACCTCATAATATGGGTAGTGATGGAAGATCTAGTCCAAACGAGAGTACTGTAAGGGGATCTTATACACCATAATAGTCTGGAAATTGGAGTACTATTGGTTGTTCTAGTCGAGGCGGTGGACGTGGTACTTCAGGAAAAGAGCGATCATATCAGTAGAGTAGTACAGTGCATGGGACTCAGATCGGAGCATAGGTCAGAGGGATAGGTTATATATATGCATTTCAGCCTACACTTGTCGATAACGAGGTTGTACCATTGACAGTCAGAGGTACCATCTTTATAGATTATATGCTTTTTAGTGCTTTATTTGATACAGAAGTCTCGCATTATTTTATATCTTCTCAACTTTTGAATGGTTTGGGTCCGAAGGTGGAGTTTTTGTGTGGGGTCATGACAATTGACACCCCGTTGGGTGTACAGACGAAGGAAATCTATCTATGTAAAGGGTTTTCTCTTAAGTTTAGTGATTATCAGTTTCTTTAGGATCTATTCGTACTTTAGATGTTAGGTTTTGACTTGATAATGGGTATTAACTATAAGGTATCATACCAATCCAACATCGATTGTTACCATAGGAGGGTAACCTTTACATCTCCTGAGGGTGATAGGTATATTCATCACGGAGAATGGCATATCCAGGTAGGTTGTGTCGAGTCGGTTCATCAGCAACTATGGGAGCTCACCACCCAGGTTACAAGTCTATTGTTGGATGATGGGGGTGTGAATCATGGTTTCTTTACACCTATATTGGATAGTTTTTAGGATGTGTTTCCTAAGGATTTCTTAGGGATACCAACTAAGAGATATGTTGAGTTTACAACTGAGAAAATGCCTAGAGCTGAACTAGATTCCATTCCACCTTATAGAATGGAATCAATAGAGATTCAAGAGATTAAGTCTCAATTAGAGGAATTAATGGATAAGGGGTTTATCTATATGAGTACATCACTTTGGGGATCTTTGGTTTTGTTCTCTAATAAAGATGATGAAACGTTGAGTTTATGTGTCAATTACCGAAAGTTTAATCGGATGATAGTTAAGAAATAGTGTCCTCTTTCACATATTGTTGATCTCTTTGAACAGTTTAGAGGTGTCTATGTTTTCTCTAAGATTTACTTGAGCTCAGGGTATCATTAGCTGAGAGTGAGACATTTTGATATATCGTGGACTACTTTCAAAATCAGGTATGGCTTATATGAGTTTGTCATGATGTTTTTGGGCTGATGAATGCTCTGGATATGTTTATGGCCTTGATGAATTGAATATTTCACCTATACCTGGATCAATTTGTGGTTGTTTTGTGGATAACATATTGGTGTACTCCAAGACTCATGATGATCATGCCCAACATCTTGGCATCATCTTGAGTACACTAAGAGAGCATCGGCAATATGCCAAGTTATCAAAGTGTAGTTTCTGGATCGACAAGGTATATTTCTTGGGTTACATCATCCTAGAGGAAGGTGTTTTGGTGGACCCAGAGAAAGTCTAGGTAGTTGTTTCCTAGGAGCATCCCAATAATGTTTTTGATATCTAAAGATTTTTGGGTTTGGAGGGTTATTATCAGAGATTCATCAAAGAATTTTCTTGTTTAGTAGCACCACTCTCGAGTTTGACCAAGAAGGGTATCAAGTTTGAATAGTATGGATCATGTGAAAATGTCTTCCAGGATTTGAAGAAGTGTTTGACTACCATGCTAATTTCGATCCCACCCGAGACGGGTGAGGAGTATACCTTGTTTTGTGGTGCATCCGGAATCAAACTTGAAGTAGTGTTGATGTTGGGAGATCGTGTTGTTGTGTATGGGTTACAACAGTTTAGGCCACATGAATAGAATTACCCTACGCATAGTATCAGGTTGGTTATAGTGGTTTATGCCTTAAAGTGTTGGCAGAATTACATGTTTGGTGAAAAGTTTATTGTATATACCAACCACAAAATTTTAAAGTACATCTTTTTGAAATGAGACTTGAATCTATGGTAGCGAATATGGGTTGAGTATGTGAAGTCATTTTATTTTGAGCTATCCTATACACCCAAAAAGGGAAACAGTGTTTCTAACACTTTGAGCTGAAAAACACTGACATGGGTAGTCCAGGAGATCTAACTTTGAGTGGAATATGATGGCCTTGTTCACTAAAATGCATATAGAGGTTCAGGAGGTCCAGGGATAGATGACCCTTGTATCCTTATCTATTGAGTCCACACTTCTAAAATGAATCAAGTAGATGCATTATGAGGATCCTGGATTTTTTGACTTGAGGGAGGGCCTAGAAGGTGGGGAGTAACCTTCAGATTGGTTTATTGATGATGATGAGATAATCTATGTTTATGGTCGTGTTGGTGTGCCTACTTATATGTGAGAGGAACTGATGAGTGATTTCTATGCCTTGAAGTGGGAAGTGCATCCTGGTTTGACCAAAAATATACCGCGACCATCATAGGAAATATTAGTGGTTTGTAATGAAGAAAGATATCATAGGTTTGTGACAAGATGTTACACCTTTCAATAGGTGAATGATGAGTATCAGTGACCCGGTGGTTTTTTATAGCCATTTTCCATTCTAAAATGGAAGTGGGACAATGTTACCATGGATTTTGTGATGGTAATTATAAGTATCCCTTGTAAGAATGATGTGATATGGTTTATTGTGTACAATTTGATGAAAGTAGCCCATTTCTTACCAATTAGGGAGACTTTTACGGTTGATCAGTTGGGTGATATGTATATTCAAGAGAGTGAATTTTCATGAGGTGTTGTGAAGTATAGTTTAGGATCATGATCCACATTTTACTTCATGCTTCTATAAAGGATTATAGAAGGTTCTTGATACTCAAGTGTTTCTGAGTACAACTTTCCACCCATAGACAGACAGACAATCGGAGAGAATTATTTAGGTGTTGGAGGAAATGTTGAAGGCATGTGTTCTAGACTTTGGTGAGTCTTGGGAGAAGTACTTATCACTGGTTGAGTTCACCTATAACAACAGTTATCAGGTGACTATTCAGATGACACTATATGAGGCACTTTATGGTCATCCATACAAATCACCTTTATATTGGATGGAGGTGGGTGAGCTGGAGTTGTTGGGACTAAGTCCCTTGCAGGAGATGTCAAAATAGTTTTAGTTTATTCAGAAACATATGGATACAGTGTAGAGTATACAAAATTATTATACTGATTAATGTCACCGACCACTTGAGTTTATAGTGGGAGATCGCGTATTCCTTCTAGTATCACCAAGATTGGGTCACCTTAGGATTTAGAGGCAAGGAAAGTTAGCACCCAGGTTTGTCAGACCGTTTGAGATTGTGGAGAGGATCAGACTAGTGTCATATTTTTTGGATCTTTTATAGAGTTATAGTTCTATGCACAATTTTTTCCATGTGTCACAATTTTGGCAGTATCACCCTAACCCTTCTCATGTGATAGATATTGATAATGTTGAGCTTGAGGCTGATGTGTCCTTTGAGGAGCATCTAATTCATGTTGTTGATCACATTGAGAAATTTTTGCGAGGAAAGATTGTGTCATTGGTCTGAGTGTTGTGGTAGCATGACCGTGTTCAAGAGGAAACATGGGAGAGGAAGCATATGTGTAGGCCTAGTGGCCCAACCTTTTCACCTCATAAGCCTAATGATGCTTAGGAGTACAGCTCGAGGATGAGCTATTATAAGCTGGGGATATTGCAAGGTATTGACCTTTCTTAAAATGTATCATACTCATTGATAGGTATATTTTTACCCTTTTTTTAGTCTTCTTTTGGTTGAGTCTTGTATTGGGTGCGTTTAGGTGAGTTTTGAAAGTTTTTAGAGGGTTTTTGGGTAGTGCATGGTTGGTGCATGGTTTTCCCAAACTATGTGCCCAACCCTAGAAAACCTTGCACCATGGGATAGAGACCATGCACCCCAAATAGTAGGGGTGCATGGTTAGAGTTCACATTTTGTCTAACTGTGTGGCCCATCTAGGAAATCGTACACACGAACTTTTAAACACCCAAGATTTTAATTAAAATTTCTGACCCCTAGTTTATATTCATGATCACCCCCACTCATCCTAATACATTTTCCTTATATCTTAGAGGCTCTCAAGAGTATTTTTAGGCTACTCAAACCTCTTCCTTTGTGAATCAAAGATCCATTGAAAGAAATCAACCTCTCACCAATATGTGATCTCTTCTTTGTTTAGGTTCCTCTCTCTCTCTCTCTCATATTTCTTCCCCTTTGGATATGGATTAATCCTTCCATTGTTGATGGTGTAGATTTGGGTTTTGATGGATCTTGTTTTGTTGGATCTTAGTCCTAGGTTTTGATCCTATATATTCTTCGTTGTTGTTTTTTTGGCTTTTCTACATCGAATTGAGGGCTAAGGTTTGGCGATTGTTCATCAATGATCTTAAGGTTGGTGGTTTAATTTCTAATTACCATAGTCTTGAGCTTGATCTTATGATGTAGTTGTATCATTATGTTTCCACGTTTTACAATTTATTTTAAATTAGAAAAGTGAATTGATTCCCTATGAAGTTGCAAGACCCTTCTTGGATCCCATTGGGTCGGATTAAGATTATGAGAGTGAGCTTGGTGGAAACCCATGGGGTGTGCCAATATCCTTGAAATAATGATTATGAAATGTAAAAAAGGGAAATAATAGGTTTATAGAATTGAAATAAATCCTTATTTAATGGTTTAGTAATGGGGTTTAAAGGTTTGGTTGGCTTAACCTTGAAAGGTTAATGATCTATGAAATAATTAATGATAAATGGATTAATAGGGGATTGCTCATGTTGTTCATTGTGATAAAATGTGAAGAACCATGGTTGTGTTGATAAATGAAATGGTTTACCATGTTGATAATGATTTATGAGAAGTTCATTGATGTTAAAACCTTGATATATATATATTAATATGTAAATGTGAACAATGAGTTATAGGTAAGGGACTAATGCTCCAAGTACTCATGGGGTGTTAGACTGATTCTCTAGGCCCCTAATGCATGCATGTGAATTGGTGTTGGTCTGATGCTCCAAGTACCTGAGATTTTGGTGCTAGAATAATGCTCTAAGTACCTGTGATATTGGTGTTGGACTGATGCTCCATGTACCTGAGATAATTATGTTATACTAATGCTCTAATCATTCGTGATAATAGTGCCTTGACTAATGCTCCAAGGAACCAAAATGAAATTGAATTAAAAGTGAATAATGAAAACCCATGAAAGAAAAATTGTGTAATCCTTGTGGTGTGTGGTTCATACCATGACACAGGCTGAAGCAGGTATGGTTGACTAAAGAATTATAGTTATGAAACTTGTTTACTTTCATTGTTGTCTTTATTCTCTATACAACTGCATACACTATTATAGACTGTATATTACTTTAGACACCATTGGTGGTGGCCTACTGAGTTGTACTCACACCCTACTTGAGTCGCCAATTGGTACCTGAGTAGACTTCATGTTTTTAGGTTGGGATAAGGATAAAAGTCCTATGTTAGATGGTTGAGTTGAGATTCCGGATGGAGCATGGATGAGGGAACCAGACATGATGTCAATACCCGCTTGGGAGTTATTTGTGTACCTTTATTTTTGGTTTTCTTCAGACACTTGACATTCATGTTGCATTATGTATTTATTGCTTTGGTTTTGGTCATTTTCCCTATTTTGGATTTATCATGTGATGTTGATCCTTGATGGGTATCATTTATATTTTCTACTATGTTTTTTATTTTTATTTTATCAATTGTGGATTACTTTGATAAAAAGGGTATAGTATCCCCAAGTTACATAATAGACCCTCACTGCTAGTTGGTAGCCTATGGCGTATGGGGAGGCGGGCTTGAGGTCATGTAACGAACCATCTTGGGGCACTAGTATATAGCACCCGGGTTAGGATGCTACATCTGAAACTAGTTTATTTCAAATACCACCTCATCTTAGTTGTTTTAGGTTGGTCTCCTATGGGTTTTTTGGGCATGTATTTTTTCCTCATTGCATTGTAGTTTATGTACTGGTTATTTCTTTATGTATCTTAACATTTGTTGCATGCATTTTATTTTTTTTTTAGGTTTTATTTGTCTATATTTCATTATTATCTCATGTGTGGAGGTGCATGTTGTGTGCATTAAGTAAGAACCTCATATAATATGTGTTATTCCTACTTGGTGTTAGTCACCGACCCCTACTCTGTTGGAGATTAGTTTGAGATGACATACTCGTATTACTGCTAAACTAGATAAGGTCCTGGTGGGATAGGTCATCTCAATTGATTGAAAAACAAAACGATAAATTGATTGAAATTAATTTTATTAAGATCAATGATCAAATAATGAATGGTTCGGTGGTGGTAGAATGACCTACCCTACCAAAAGGTTTGGTGAATCAAAAGGAAATAAGAAGAAAATGATGTTGTTTTTTTAATGAAATTGGTAGATTCTCATAAGAAACCCTAAACCCCTCTAACCATTGAGACTACGACACCTACTACCTTCCATTTTCACTGTTCGTCGCCAGTGTCTTTCCACCTCCATGACTGTTAGTGATGTGACTTTTCCCCTCCACTATGTGTGCCACTCCCTCCACCATTTTTACTACTCCCATTCTTACACATGGTTTGGTAATGGGATTTAAAGGGTTGATTGGCTTAACCTTGAAAAGTTCATGAGTTGTGAAATAATTGATGATACATGGATTAATGGGGGGGTGCTCATATTTTTCATTGTGATAAAATTAAAATAACCATAGTTGTATTGATAAATGAAATGGTTTAGCCTATTGATAATGATTTATGAGAAGGTCACTGATGTTGAATCTTGATATATATGTGTGTGTGTGTGTGTGTGTGTGTGTGTGTGTAAATTTGAACAATGAGTTATGGGTAAGATAATGATGCTCCAAGTACTCATGGTGTAGTACCCATTATTTCTGGTATGTAACCCTTAATTGTTACTTTTTATGGTTATAAAGTGTAAGGGTGATGGTTAGGAGAGTTGTGAGAACTTTGGAAGTATTTTTGGGGATAAAGGGAAGTCGCACAGGCGGCGCACGATTTGCATAACTGTGCGGTCAAACCGTGCGTGGTGGTCCTCTTAAGGAAGTAGCTCCAGCATGGTTGGGTCACAGTTTGGGAGACCGTGCAAGGGGAAGTTGTGCAGGTAGTGGCTATCGCACGGTTAGCACACAGTTTTCCTAACCATGTGGTCAAACCGTCCGCAGAGTCAAAATGAGATTCTTAAAAATAGGATCTCACTCATTTTTTCCATAACTCCCTCATTTTTTACTCAAACCAACCCTAACTCAGGATTTTTCTTCTAATAAGGCCAAGTAAGGTTCTCCCATCAGTCTGAAGGTGATCTTAATGCTTTCCTTGGTGAATCGAAGATGGATTCTTGAGGTATGTGATTGTTCTTCTTCATTCTTGATCGGTTTCTTAGATCTAATTAGATATACTTCTCCTATTCACTTGGTTTCTTAGATATACACCCATTATGGTAAGATCTAGGTGTTTGGATTCCAAATATGATGAGATTTGGTCTTGATCTTTCTAGGAGAAGAGATCTAAGGTGGGTTCTTGGAGAATCGACCCGGTTTTCTTGTGTGTTCTTCGTTCGTTGGGGTTTTTGTCAAAACCTTCGAGGTAGTAGGATTATTTATCAAATCCAATTAGTAAAACTAATTATAATACTTTAAAATTGAATGTGTGGTGTTTAATTGATTGATATTTGGTTGTTGAACAATTGTTTTAAACTTTCTCGAGTGATGGTTGTGAAATTTGGAAAATTGGGGATTTTGAATGAGTGCTTTGGTTATTAGTTTTAAAATATGGATTTTTAAAAAGGGGATTTATTATATTGTTGTCATGTGAATGGGATTAGATGTTTTCAATAAAAATGTAAAGTTTTGTTGAAATTAAATGTTTCTTTGAAATTGGTTGTGCTTTGGTTTTCAATAAAAGTTCAGTTTTATTAAATTGAGTTATTTTGGTAATGGAAATATTTGGAATAAATGGTGTTAGTGTGAGTTCATGCTTATCGGTCCCTTAATAAGGGACAAGTACCATTGGGGTACAAGGGACGTGACTCTAGATTGGGGTTGTGTGTCATTGGGACACAAGATAATTCGACAAGAGACTGTTCATGAGTATGGAACTGTAAAACAAAGCATGCATGTGTGGGTGTGTTGCGAACTATGGAATGAGTACGCCAAAATGATAACAATAATTGGTTTTTAAAGCTTTGATTATTTATTTTATGTAAAATAACTTGCTGTAAATTGGTTTCATTTAATTTTTTCACTTGGTTATAATTGGTTTTTGAACTTGTTTATATGTCACGAACCGAATCTGGTCGCAATCAAAACTGGCACCAAACCAGGCCTGTGGAAAGACCTGAAGGGTGTTCCTAATCCCCACGGGCTGGAACAAGTTCTTGGGTATCATATAATTAAATTTTGGAATGATTTTCCTGAGTTTATAAACATAAAACAACAAACAAATCCAATATAACAAATCTGGATTTTTCAAAACAAACCATCTTTTACAAAAATTCATAATTAAATTACATAATTTTAAACAATTCTCAAAGACTATAACAAATGAAGAAACCCAAAATGGACAGCCCAAGAACCTCCTCATGTCAAGAGGCACCTCCCTCAATCCATCTCCACAACACTGCATCACGAAGGACCACTAAACACCCGAACCATTGGCACAAAAGTTGAACCCAACCTGTGAAAAAAATAACCAAGTCTACTTACACCCAAAGGTGTAAGTAGGGTGCGAGCCAAAGCCCAGTAGGTTGCCACCACTAAAGGATTCCTTGTGATAAATATTCAAAGATGAAAAGCTTTCAATTTTTCATAAACATAAAGTGCTAATAAAAATTTTAAAGAGATGTAATTTTAAACAAAAATAGTTTTCAAGTGTGCTGCTTTAAAGAATCAAAACTTTTAAAATAGAATGTCAAAGCTATAGAATTTTCCAGAAAAACATACCGTATGTCAATGGTAGTCATAAATTATCTAATGGGCATAATCAATGGGAAATAACCCCTAGGCACTAGCTCAATGTGGGTCTCTAGTACCTCGTATCTCGGTGAAAGTAACCAACAAATATCGGTTCTCATGCACACGAACCACTAGTAGGGATCATACCCATAACCTAGTGGTCCCCCAAAATCATCATAATTTATTTAGTGTTGTAATAGTCAAACTTTATATGTGAAACTGGGGCCAAACCCCATGGGATCATTAGCATAATAGTACACATCCACCCACCTAGATACCTGGGTTTTCCCTCTTGCGCTCAAAAAAGTTCCATAAGCCATGAAATATAATTTTCACATGAAAATACCACTTCCAAGTCATACACACATCAAATAGCCCACATGTATATCACACAATTCACATAATCTCCTTTTTAATTCAAATTCATTTTGAAATCATACTCACACCAAAACGGCCCACAACACTTTTTGCATATCTTTCACACTTCAACAAATCCCATAACAATTTTATAAAACCTTTCCAAGATAGTGAAAATCACATAACATCCCACAAACATATCACATAATACTCCTTTCACAAACAAAATTCATTTTTCACATCATAGTTGCACAAAACAGCCCACAAATGTGTTTCACACCTTTCTTGCAATTTAATAAAACACTTCAACAATTTATAAAACATTCTAAAAATGTTTTATATCTTAAATCACTGCTTTACCTTTCAAAATCCCATCTTAAGTGAACAAACACACCAAAGTAGTACATGTACATCCTTTACCCACTTTTTTTAACTCGATAAATCATTTATAATTTTCATAAATCAATCCCAAGGGGTATAACCATGTTTTGCACATAAAACCCATTTCAAAACCCTCTTTCAAGGCCAAAATCACACCAAAGAATTACCAAACCAGAATTTTCAACCCATTTTTACAACTAATAAATCACTTTCATATTTTATAAAACTACCACAAAAGATATCACATGAGTTGCATTTGAAAAATACACAACTTCAGGCAAAAATGTAACTTTAATACTACATGCTTAACTAATGCTACTGAAAATGGTTTTCGCACCACACACAACATATTAGAAACATTATAAATAAATAAATCAAGTAAGATAACTCATCAATAATTTTTTACACATGGAATCACCTACCTTTTGTGTCGAAACCCTCAAATATTGGTGAGAAACATCAAACTCACCACCGCTACACCACAAGGAAGTGAAAAGCAACCTAAAACCTCAATATTAGACCAAGAAACTCAAATAAAATCCTAGGTATGAACCCTATATTTTGTAAAATTTACAACTTCATTAAATGGTGAAAGAAACCCTAAGGAAAGGGAAGAAATCAAAGAGAGAGAAAATTACTTGCATGATTTTGATGTCTCCCCCATCAAATCTCCCTTCAAGGTTGAGTTCCAAGGGAGGGTGAGAGAGATTGGGGGTGTCAATGGAGGTAGGGCACGAAATGGGGAAGAATGGGGTGGATTTGGTTTATTTCCATAAGAGAAAACTTGTAATTTCAAAAAGTTTTTTAATGAGCTGGACACCCTGCACAGTTTAGTAAACTGTGTGGCCTATTATAGACACCCAAAAAGTGATGTTTTTCCTCAAATTACAAGGGGTTATAAGGGGGAAACCTAGGGGGTAATATAGGACAAGTATATGGGAGAAAATTCCCAAAAGAAACCATATTTTTTACCCCAAAACTCATCCAACTCATGGGTACAAACCACCTCAACAACATACCCCACAAGTGGTGTCACTAGAAGTGCTACTAATCCAACTCCAAAACACCACAAACTCACACCATACCTTTGAAAAAAGAGGAGGCAAATTACCATAAAATACCCCCTAAGACCAAGTTCATAGATCAAGAACACAAGAGACACCAAAAGTTCAAACCCGGAACATCGAGAAACCAAGATAAAGCTAATAACCAAAAGAGAACTTCGAATAAAGCATGGAATTGAAAATCTATGTGTGAAAATTCTCCCCACCATAAATCTTTCCACCCCCAGAAATCCACAACAAGGCCAAAATAAAAAAACAAAACCCAACTAATAAACCAAGATAGAATCCCTTTCCAAGTTTCATCCACCACCAAAGGCCAAAACACCTCCAGTGATCAATTAAGGAAGGAATACTCTCACAAACCAAAACTTACACCACTTTCTTGAAACGATCAAGCACATTCAAACTTTATCCCAAAAGAAAACTCCTCAAACACTATTTTAACAAGACTCAATCAATTTACCTAAACGAACAACAACATCAAACAAGTTTACACTTACCTTTCTTTAACTAAATCGTTGGGCGCTCTCCAATCCCAATGTTTACCCAAGGAAGATGTTGGTAGTTAGATAGCTCTGAACGAGACTACCCACCGCCAAGAAAAGAACAAGGAAAAATATGAGTTACTAGTACGGGGAGACAGAAATGGGATCCCCACCATAAGAAACAACCATTTTAACTAACCAGCATGGGCCAGCACAAAAAGACCCCAAAAATTTAAAGAGTTGGAACGGCCGCACGGTTAGTCCACATGGTTTGGGAAACTGTGTGCTAACTGTGGATATCCTTCTAATTTCATGGTTTTCTAGGGCATGGTTACAACTAATTGTATGAAAACCGTTTGATCAACCTATATAGCCAAATTTCAAAGCTTTCTCCAAAAACCCAATGGAAACCAAAGGGGGAAGTAATGACATTGGGTGATAACATGGACATGAGGTCCTCCCACCTCTTCCCATCCAACGGGAACAACAAAAGCAAGATAACGACACCATAGGTTTAAAATATTACCATATTTCATACTAAGGATATGAATTTGTATAAGGGTTTGAATGGCCTTGGGATTTCCCCTAACTATGTGCCAGATTCACTCTGGAACCTATGGTTGGAGCTCAAATGATTGAAGCATCTTCGGCCTCACAGTTAGGCTTTGGAAACACCAGAATGGAACTTCTCCTTTCAGTGACATGAAAACTATACCCTAGTCCTAGATGGGTTCACCAAGACATAACACACTCCAACCTCACTTTACTATAGCCCAACATTTTAATGAAAAAAGGGCTAAGAAGATTCACACACATCACCCCTTGTTTTTTCATATTAGAAATGGAAAGAGGAAAGAGTATATAGAAACACATTACTCTAAACAAAGGATGTTGAGATTTCATAAAAGGAGACACACTTCTAACAAAACAAAGACTCACAAAATATTTTAAAACTTCACCTTTACATTCAAATGATCATATGACATCACAAGACATCACTGAATATAACCATTGTGACTGTTAGAAACAATACATGGAGAGGGACCTTATACAGCGTCCCCAAACATCACAGAATTCCATAAAGTGGCCATAATAGCCTCTTATGACCAGATTTCCTACACTGGTAGTTTAACATGAACCCATTCTTAGAAGAGACTACGAAGGACCCAGAGGCCCTCTTAGACACCATCCATACTAACAACCCCATACCACTTCCACATTCGATGAATCAGGTAACTAAAGAAACTGAGGTCTCTTTTAACCTTCCACGAGCACTATCCCACTACAAGAGGATCCACAAAACAAAGAAATAAAATGGTGTAAACTCAATATCTGAAGCTCAAGAAAATATTCCTTATACTGATCAATTGGAGGATCTTCCAACGATGAAACAATCTAAGCTGCACTTCAGTCGTGCATTAACTCTTAGTGGGGGCGTACCTTATCCAACGAGAGAACCCAAGGACCCAACAAAGCTGGTCCATTAGTCAAAACGTGCCACAAACCAGAACTAAATAGATGATTGGAACCACCATAAAGGCTTCCCAAAACATTTCTCATAAGGAGACCACTAATCAGACCTTCAACCCAACTTACCAAAGAAACACAAACCCAAAACACCATTCAAACAAGAGGGGTTCTTGGACTCAAAACATCCCACAACAACAAAATTTCCAAAAACACATAAGACACACTATCCCAAACTAGTTATCAATGCAAAAAAAAATTCCTTTAAAATCATCTCTTTAAAAATAAATAGTTCAGCAGTTAGTGTATCCACCAATAGTTCCCCATGGGCCTCACACATGCATGTTTCCATGCCACACCGGGCACCCTCCTCATATCCATCCCGGAACTCATTCAGTCATTCCATTAACTATCCATCATCCCATATAACCTCATACATGTGGTTGCTCATGGAAATACCAAAGATCAAAATAAAAATTCTTTCCACTTTTCAAAACCAAAATAGTCAACCAATACTTCCTTTTCCTCAAGACCGCTAACCACAAAATCAAACCCAATTTAGATCTTACAAAAAAATTATAAAGGCACAATCATTAAAATGAAAACTCACTTTAAATATATTCACATTAATTTCAAAACATCTCATCCCATTTCAAAACACTCCCAGATTTATGAAAACTCCCTTTCATCAACCCTCATTCCTTTGAAAACTCGTCTATTCTTATTTATAACAAGGTTCCAATGATTCATAAAAAATTTCAAAAGATCACCAATCATTCATTAAAAACTCACTTTCAATTCATGTCCATTAATTTTAAAATATTTCATCCCATTTCAAAACACTTCTCATTTCATGAAAAACTCTATTTCATAAATTCCTATCAAATTAGGAACTCAACTCTTCTCATTTTAAAAAAAGATTTCAAAATTTCATAAAACTTTTCAAATGATCTCTAGTTACCAAATCAAAATCCATTTCTAAACTCCACACATGACCTCCAAAACATTTCATCCCATTAAAACACCTTTCAATAGTTTATAAAAATCTATTGGAAACACTTTTTCAAAACCAACTTTAACATAGTTCCTGCTTCTAAAAGAGGTGTAAACACACCATTTTCCATTTTAGAACAATTATGAAATTTCAGTTCCACCATTTCACAAATCAAACCATTACCTCTTTATTATAAAATCATTTCATAAAAACTTTACGCTTCTTAAAACCGTGACATTTTTTCTTTAAAACCAAACTTCCAAGATTTCAAAATCAAAGGACACAAGACAATGCAAGGGGAAACTAGTTTTGGTGGGTGACTTGGACATATGGTTGGTGGACATAAACCAATCACTTCACCATCACATATAGTGTTCTAGGGAAATATCTTCAGCTTCACATGGCTTTCCAGGCCTTGCGAGCTGACTGAGACCATTTTCCCAACTCTCTTTTCATTTCCCCTAATTGTCATCAAACCAGGAAAACCAAAGGACTCGAATAAAACCCGACTTCCCTTGGTGACTTGAATCATGTCATGAGGTGTGATGGCCAGGCACCCTACTCATAATCGGAATGTCAATCCCCAAAAATCCAAACTCTAGACTATCCTGACTCTTCCCCAAATAACATGACCCAAAGAGAGTGAACCTCCTCTAATACCATTTTGGCACGAACCGAATATGGTCGCCATCAAAACTGGAACCAAAACCATCCCGTGGCAAGACCTAAATGGCATTACCAATCCCCATGGTCTAGCATAAGTTCTCGGATATCATATAATGAAATTTGGGAACGATTTACCTAAGTTTATAAACATAAAACAACAAACAAATCCAATATAACAAATCTGGATTTTTCAAAACAAACCATCTTTTACAAAAATTCAGAATTGAATTACATAATTTTAAACAATTTTCAAAGACTATAACAAATGAAAAAACCCAAAATGTATAGTCCAAGAACCACCTCATGGAAAGAGGCACCTCCCTCAGGCCATCTCCACAACAGTGCATCACGAAGGACCGCTAAAAACCCGAACCATTGGCACAAAAGCTGAACCCAACCTGTGAAAAAAATAACCAAGTCTACTTATACCCAAAGGTGTAAGTAGGGTGTGATTAAAAGCCCAATATGATGACATCACTAAAGGATTCTATGTGATAAACATTCAAAGATGAAAAGCTTACAATTTTTCATAAACATGAAGTGCTAATAAGAATTTTAAAGATATGAAACTTTAAACAAAAACAGTTTTCAAGTAGGCTACTTTAAAGAATCAACACTTTTAAAATAGAATGAAAAAGATACTGAATTTTCAAGACAAACATACCTTATTCCAATGATAATCATAAAGTATATAATGAGAACAATAAATGGGAAATAACCCCTAGGCACTAGCTCGATGTGGGTCTCTGGTACCTCGTATCTTAGTGAAAGTAACCAAAAAATATTTGTTTTCATGCACATGAGACAGTAGTAGATATCATACCCATAACCTAGTGGTCCACAAAAATTATCATCATCATAATTGTATTTTAGTTAGTTTTATCATCATCAAACTTTCTATGTGAAACTGGGGCCAAACCCCACAGGATCACTAGCATACCAGTACACGTCCACCCACCTAGATACCCAGGTTTTCCCTCTTATGCTCAAAAAAGTTACAAAAGCAATGAAATATAATTTGCACATGAAAATACCACTTCTAAGTCACACACACACCAAATAGATCACACATATATCACACAAGTAACATAATCCCCTTTTTCATTCAAATTTATTTTGAAATCATACTCACACCAAAATAGCCCACAACACTTTTCGCATATCTTTCACACTTCAAAAAATCCTTTAAAATTTTTATAAAACATTTACAAGATAGTGAAAATCACATAAAATCCCACACACATGTCACATAATACTCTTTCCGCATAAAAATAATTTTTCACATCATAGTCACACACAAAAACCCACAAACGTGTTTCGCGCCTTTCTTGCAATTTAATAAAACACTTCAGCAATTTATAAAACATTCTAAAAATGTTTGACATCTTAAATCATCACTTTACCTTTAAAAATCCAATATTAGGTGAACACACTCACCAAAGCATTACATGTACATTCTTTAACCACTTTGTTTAACTCGATAAATCATTTACAATTTTCATAAATCAATCCCAAGGAGTATAACCATGTTTTGCGCATAAAACCCATTTCAAAACCCTCTTTCAAGGCCAAAATCACACCAAAGAATTACCAAAACGGAATTGGAATCCCCTTTTAACAACTAATAAATCACTTTCATATTTTATAAAACTACCACAAAAGATATCACGTGAGTTACATTTGAAAAATACACAACTTCAAGCAAAAATGTAACTTTAATACTACATGCTTAACTAATGCTACCAAAAATGGTTTTCACACCACACACAACATATTAGAAACATGATAAATAAATAAATCAATCAATATAACTCATCAATAATTTATTACACATAGAATCACCTACCTTTTGTGTCGAAGCCATCAAATCTTGGTGTGAAACATCAACTGCACCACTGCCGCACCACAAGGAAGTGAAAAGCAACCTGAAACTTCAAGATTATACCAAGAAACTCAAATACAAACCCTAGGTACGAACCATAGATTCTATAAATTTTATAACTTCATGAAAGGTTGAAAGAAACCCTAATTAAAGGGAAGAAATCAAAGAGGAAAGACTTACTTGCATGATTTTGATGTTTCCCCCATCAAATCTCCCTTCAAGGTTGAGTTCCAAGGGAGGGTGAGAGAGTTTGGGGGATATCCATGGAGGTAGGTAATGAAATGGGGAAGAATGGGGTGTATTTGGTTTATTTTTAGAAGGAAAAAAATTGGAATTTCAAAAAAAAATAATGAGCTGGACACCCTGCATGGTTTAGCTGCACGGTTTAGGTAAATCGTGCGGCCAAACTGTGCGTCCTGTTCTGGCCACCCAAAAAGTGATGTTTTGCCTCCAATTCCAAGGGGGTACAAGGGGAAAACCTAGGGGGAAAGATATTCCAAGGATATGGGAGAAAATTTCCCAAAATAAACCATCCTTTTTACCCCAAAACTCATCCAACTTGTGGGTACAAACCACCTCAACAACATACCCCATAAGTGGTGTCACTAGAAGTGCCACTAATCCAACTCCAAAAAACCACAACCTCACACCATACCTTTGACAAAAGAGGAGTCAAATTACTATAAAATACCCCCAAGACCAAGTTCATAGATCAAGAACACATGAGACACCAAAATTTCAAACCCGGAACACCCGGAAACTAAGAGAAAGCTAAGAACCAAAAGAGAACTTCGAACAAAGCAGGGAATTGAAAATATGGGTGTGACATTATATTTGGTTATAAACTATTTTGGGTAAATTTATTTATATAAATTGTTTTATATAATTTTATAATTGTTCTATCCTAGTGTCATGAGTAGTGAAGTCATTGGGGAAAATCTACTGAGTTTTATACTCACCCCTACTTTGGCACTTTGGTGATTTTGCAGATGTTATCTTCTAGGATAGGGGAAAAGGTAATGTTTCCCATGTTTTTAGAACTACCTCATGATACTTGGGATGTTTGGTGATTGTGGAGCTTGTATATTATGGAGCATGGAGTCTTGTGGTCTCTTGAGAGTCTTTAGTTGTTTATCTACTGTTTACTTTGATACTTGTTTGGTCTTCCACTATTGTACACTTTGATGTGGTTTTGAGATACATGAAGTTGTTTAGTTGTTTTTCTTTTGTTCATGCATCATTTAGTGAATGGTTGGGTTGTGGTTTGTTTTTTTATTGGTTTATTTCTAAAAGTTTAAACCGTCCCCTACTTGTATTTGAAACCCGTCGGCATTTATTGCCAGCCTTTGGCGTCTTAGGGATGTTGATTAAGGACTAGTAATGACTCATTATGCTCTCAAGCCAATGAGGATTTTTGGGTCATTACAAATGGTATCAGTCTGGTCCTTCCTTTGTGGTAAAAATATTATCATATTGTTCAGTCCATGGCTAATAAGTATTCATCGGTGTTCTTGGTCTTGGAGTTGAAATTACTTCTTGTCTATTCTTTGGGCTGAAATCTTAGATAGGAGTAGAATTGTCAGGACTTGAAATGTATATCATAAAAGGATGTAGCTAACCTATTTATGCTTAACTTCAAGTTACCAGGGAGTTGGGTACACGAGTGTTTGGAGGCACTTCTAGGATCTTGGAATCTCATTGTCATGGGTTTGGCCAATGAGATGAGCATCACATGCATTGTGGAGGAATGAATTCCTACTAGGATTTCATATTTCATTTGGAGTAGTGATTTATGATTTTGTGGAAAGGTGTAAATTTTTGAAAAATGCAGAATCTGTTTTCAAATGAAATATTTTGAAAAGAGGATATTTTGTGTATTTTGAAAATGGTTTTGTTTTCAAAAGCATGAATGAAGGTTTCAAAAATGGTTGAACATAAAAAGGGGTGTTTTAGAAAACAATGTTATAATAGTTGATGTAATAGAATTTTAAATGTTAAGACATCATTTGCTAGAGAGTGAGATTTAAGTAGTTTGTTGTTGGTTTAGAAAATGGCACTCGATAGGCGTCATCGAAACTAACCTAAAGAAGTTGCAGAGAATGTGGTTGCACCTGAACCAGGGGTGAACCAAGAGCTAGTTTAGAGTATTGTCCAAGATTTTCAAGTTGTGGATATGAGGAACCGAAGGAATGATCCAAGGCATGTGGATCATACCATCCAGTTCATGAAGTATAATCCACCTAACTTCTAGGGTGATGATGAACCCGAGAAGGCATAGGTGTGGCTTAGTAGGATAAATCATATCTTCGATTTCATCGGCACACCGGGGGAGCTAAAGGTCAAGCTGGTGATGTATATTCTCAAGGATCTTTCACACCAATGGTGGGATTTAGCAGTGCATGATAAATTAGATGGAGGCCTTATATGGGAGGATTTTGAGAAATTTCTCGACAAACAATTCTATCCTCACACATTCAAGATCTATAAAATGACAGACTTCTTCATCCTAAAACAAGAGTCTCTATATCATAGATTATATAGCTAAATTTATGAATTTAGTGCATTTTTTCACCAAAATTTGTATCAAGTGCGTCTTTGAAGGCATGCATTTTCAAATCGGGGCTAAGTCAATAAATTAAATTGAATATTGTAGTGCTTTGTATTACAGATTATACAGATATGGTGAATAGAGAGATAGTGGATGAACATGATATCTCAGGATCTGTGGGAGGAGGTATGATTATACCTATCGGGAATGGTGGACTGGGAGCAAGCAGAAAAGGGACACCTATTTCCAAGGTGGAGGTGGAAATCAGAATCATACAGTTGGATCAGTGAACCTTCCTCCATGACCCAAGAGCAACACATGTTGTTTTTGTAAGGACCCAACCCCAGTTGCCCCAAGCCGGTGCCTTATTTGATTATGTTGGAATATATACAAGGAATACAATTCCCGAAAGACCGAGTAGTTTAGTATTATTGGAAACAAGTTACATACATAAGTTTATCATTACAACATGAAGGTAATCAAAACACTATTTTATTCCACTAGAAACATCACGTTCCTTAGATTATTCTTGCACTTCATTCATAAATTACTTCTTCATGTCCTGAGAAAATGAAACATAAGAAAGAGGTGAGATCAAATGCTCAGTAAGAGTAAGTAATAAAGAGGAAGATAATATAAACATTAGACATGGTGAATAATTGAAAACACATGCCTTTAATAATAAATATGAACACATTATGGTAGGAAAATGAAGTGAGTAAATAATGTCATAATAAAACATAACCATGGGTATTCTAATAGTCGAATAACCACATGAACTTTCAATTACTAGCTTCATAATGAGGTAAGTTCATATGTCGGACATTCTGAATCATTTGGTCATGGCCTCGGCCAAGACATCTAGTGATTAAGGCCTTGGACAAAATCCATATCACATTAGGAAAGGCCTCGGTCAATTCCACATTTATTTGTCTCATGAGACCTACCGATGCATCAAGGGGCTATAGAGGGCCCCACCCATCACATAATAAGTCCAATGCATTCCTCATATGATCAGGGATAAACATAAACAACATATACATTCATATTGAAACTATCATATGAAATGTAACAAACTTTCCCCAATTATTGAACATAAACACTAACCATTCAGAATAATATGGTGAATGGTTTTAGGATAGATCATCCAAAATAGAGTTATTAATAAACCATTAAATAAAATATGGTAGATGAATTCATAAATTATTAAACCCAATAATACCATGTAAACAACAATAGTGTTTAATTAGATGAAAACACTCTTATAAAATCATTAAGCAATTCTTGAGATAAATGCTCTTTTATTTTGAAAAGAAGAGTTATTTTGGAAAAATATTTGTATAAAACCAGAAGTGAGGTAAGATAGTATTTTCATAATAAAATGAGTGATTTTATAAAGATAAAGGTTTCCAAAAATAGATCATAGAGTGCCCTTTAAAATAGGAAATAATTTGAGAAATTCCCTTGGATCGAGCTTGTATTTTGGAAACAACTTTGAAAGTTCCTTTAAAAATGTGTAAATATCCATAAAATAAGGAAGGGTTATGGTTTGAACACATATATATGATAATCACACAGAATATATGATGAGTAAATAACAATACATAATAATTTCATTGAGGTAATTATACAATGAAAGTATCCCAAATGAAAATGGAAGTTCGGGTGGAAAAACCCTTACCTTAACTCCAAACATGTTCTGATCTTGTACTTAAGCTCCTGGAATATGAAATTATACTTGTTAATAACTTATTTAAGAACCTATTATACATGTATTTAGTTACCATAATTCTGGTTAGTTCATTTATGTCTTTGTTGACAAGTTATTGCATTGAATTTCGTCGTTCTGAAGTGTTTGTTTCCTTTATTTTCATATTCGGTTCACTTGTTTTTATGTAATGAAGTTCATATGGAATGGTTATAAATATCCAGGACTAGAATTATATATTATTAATGAACATAAATAATTGATAATGGTAATTTCTATCATTTGGTTACATGGAATGAGGATGAATCATTAGATGACCACCACTTCGATTATTCGGCGATATTTGGAATATTATGAACTAGTTTTGTCATATAACTTAATTATATGTACATATTATGGTTCCTGAACATTAATTAGGTTATAACACATATATTATAGTCTGTTTCAAGCATGAATATGGTTTCATGACTAGTATTGAAGAATAAATTGAAGAATGAAACTTCGTCGTCCACGAAGGTTATAAATCGGAACCTCATGGACGTCGATTTCGTTTACAAAATAAAAGGGAGGGAGTAAGAATATTTATGATGTTTCTTCCATTAACATGATATAAATCCAGTATATAGATGTTACTGTATTTATCATGATCATTTGTACAGAGGAGGAGAGGATAGGATAGCAAAATAAGATAAATTGAAATGAAACCAAATGAAAAAGTTGGGTGTTTTACCTCTTGGAATAACCTCCTTGAGAAACTCCTTAAGGGAAGGGGTTTTGGTCTTTTGGGAAGACCATAATATTCTTGGACGTGGATAGAGCCTAGGGAAGGGTAATTGGGCAGAACTTTTAGGAGCTTCAAGGATTAGAGGAGTGAAGAGAAGAGGTGGGGGGGTTATAGTGGAGGAGAGGGGTAAATTTTGAATATTTAATTCATTATTTTATTATTTCTCTCAAGAAAAACAATAGTATTGTTTCATGTGACCCCTAATAGTAATAATGGAATGTGATTTCAAACAAAGTGGGATTACATCATCCTTGAATCACCTATGATGCATTAAATCAAGTATTTAGCATTTATCGTATTTTATCGTATTTTACTATTCATAAAAAATTCTAGAATTTTAGAAAAATCCCAAAAATTCACCCCTACCATTTTTTGATGTGTAGAATTCAAAAGTGAAGTCCATTTTTGAAAAATAATTTTCTAAATATTATTAATTTAAATTTTAAATAAAAGCATACTTAATTCAAAAATTAATAGTTCTAATTCTACAACTACTTCTTTATCACAATGAAAAAATAACCAAGATGTTATTATCTTCTAGCCTTAAGAAAATAAAATAATAATAAAATTTACTATTCATTAGGTTCATATTACTATTCATATTACTATTCATAAGGGTATGTTACTATTTACTAAAAAATCAAGTTTGTTCTATCGGACTCCAAATGACTTACTGAACACAACTCTAGATGACTATTTTTCGAAATTCAAAACATAGAAGAGGCAAAGTTGTGTTTTAATGGATATATTATAAAATTTCATTATATATTTATTTTCAAAACCTTGGGGTGTTACAGTTTTCAATGTGGTTCACTTGACCACATAAATCGAGAGTGTACGGCACAACCTAGAGCATGCCATAACTCCAAGAAGATGGGGCATCTTCAATGCTATTGTCGTAGTGCTCCAAGGTGAGGTGCTCAAGACACTTCTCATTATTAGGTGTCACAAGCATCGTATGCTTCAAAAAGGTGAGGAAAACAGAACTAATCTCATCAGTAGAGCAAAGTTAGCCATGGTGATTCTAGAAATACCATTACTCCTCAACCAAGTAAATCTCAGAAAGGCGACAAGGAGAATAGTGCAGCGACGAAGTAATTGTATGGATCTGAGCAGATGATTATCGATGATCAAGCTGGACCATCTATGGTGATAGGTATGATTCTTTTGAATTTTACCCTTATGCAAGTGCTCTTTGATACTGGTGCATCACATTCTTTCATTACTTCTTGTGTTGTTGATTACTATGTTTAAAGTTGGAAATTATTCCTTCTGTTTTAAAACTTCAAACTCCTCTTGGTGAAAGATAATGTCAAGCCTTTATGTGTTGAGAATATTCTATAACTGTTGATAGAGATGAGATGAAATGGGACTTCTCGATGTTGGGCATGGATGTCTATAATGTAATCCTAGGTATGGATTGGTTGACAATGTTTAAGGCTCACATCAACTATTATAGGAGAACAGTTAGTTTCATGACTGAGGACAACATCGAGCATCTCTTCAAAGGAGAGAGGATGGTAAATAAAGGGGAAAAGAGCTTGTTGGCACTAACAGTAGGAATGATCTCTTATTATTTGGCAGTGTTGACTTTGGCATCAATGGAAGAGATCGAGGAAATTAGTTTTCTAGTAATTGTGAATCAATTTCCAGACGTATTTCCTGAGAACTTCTCAGGGTTACCACCTATAAGGGAAGTGAAGTTTACAATTGATCTCCTTCTGAGGACTAGTCCTATTTCCCTTCCATATTATAGTATGTCACCAACAGAGTTACAGGAATTGAAAGTGCAGTTGGAGGAGCTGGAAAGCAAGGGTTTCATTCGGCCAAGTACATCTCCATGGGTAGCACCAGTCTTGTTTGTGAAGAAAGTATATGGAACTCTTCAGTTGTGTGTTGATTATTGTAAGATTAACCAAGTTACGATAAAGAACAGATATCCACTTCCACGCATTGATGATTTGTTCGATCAATTAAGGGGAGATCAACAGTTCTCTAAAATTGATTTGCGATTAGGATATCACCAATTGTGAGTTCAGAAAGAAGATATTCCAAAGACAGCTTTCTAAATTAGATATGGACACTATGAATATGTAGTCATGCCTTTCGATCTAATGAATGCACCAATGGTCCTCATGGATTTGATGAATCGGATATTTCAGCGATATCTAGATTATTTTTGTGTGGTGTTTGTGGATGACATCTTGGTGTATTCAAAGACAAGGGATGACCATGAGGAGCACTTGGAAACAGTGTTACAAATCTTGAGAGACCACTGTTTGTATTCCAAATTATCAAAGTGTGATTTTTGGATATAGGAAGTACGTTTCCTTGTCCATGTCATTTCTGAGAAAGTCATTTTTGTAGATCCTAAAAATATAGAAGTTTTTATCTCGTGGAAACCACCGAAGAATGTCTTTAAGATACAAAGTTTTCTTGGTCTAGCTGGTTACTACCGATGCTTTGTGCGTTATTTCTCACAAATAGCTTCACCAATGAAAGCTTTAACAAAGAATAATGCTTCATTCCAATGGATAGAGGAATGTCAGAAGTCTTTCCAAGAACTAAAAGTTCGTCTTACATCAGAACCTATCTTGATTTTTCTAGAATCAGGACAGGGGTATGTGGTGTACTGTGATGCTTCAGGATCAGGTTTGGGTTGTTTTCTCATGCAATGAGACCATGTGGTTGCTTATGGTTCATGGTAGTTGAGGGTTCATGAGAATAATTACCCAACACATGATTTTGAGCTAGCTGCAGTTGTCCATGCTTTGAAGACTTGGTGACATTATCTTTTTGGTGAGAAATTTACTATGTTTACAGACCACAAAAGCTTGAAACACATTTCTCACAGCGAGATTTGAATTCGAGGAAAATTAGATGGATGGAGTATCTCTAAATGTTTTACTTTGACTTGATGTGTACACCAGGAAAATGGAATTCGGTGGAGGATGCATTGAGAAAAAATTCATATGCTCAGTTGGAAAAAGAATCTTTAAATGAATGACAGTTGATGTCGGTCCTAGCCGACATGAATATGGAATGTGAAGACTAATGTGATGTTGTAGTTCTCTTTTCAATTATGCTTGTTCCTGATTTGGTAAATATGGTCAAATAGGAACAAAAATCCGATGCATAATTTTTGGTTATGAGTTCAAAACTTAATGGTGGGGAGACCATTGATGGTTGGAAACTTGATGGTATTTTAGTTTTTTTCTTTAGAGATCAGATGGTTGTACCTATGGCTTGTCAGGAACAACTCCTCCATGCTTACCACTATTCGAGATGGGTTTTACATACAAGAACACATAATATGTATAAGGCGTTGAAGGCATAGTTTTGGTGGAGAGGCGTGAAAAGGAAGGTGGCTGAGTTCGTCTCACGGTGCTTAACTTGTCAGCAAGTTAAAGCAGAGCATCAGAGACCAGTGGGTATATTGTAGTCTTTACCTATCCCAGTGTGGGAATGGGAGTAGATAACAATGGATTTTGTTACAGTTATTCCAAGAATGGTTCAGAAAAATGATGTTATATGGGTGATATTGGATCATCTTACCAAATCGGATCATTTCATTCCTATTCGTGAAACTCATACGGTGGAGGATATGTGTAACATCACGTTACTTTTTCAGGTACTTTTGATGTTTCTAAGTACCTATGTTTTGGAGTAGTGACTTGGGAGAGTAGGGAGAACTTTAAATGTTGTTTTGGGGAAAAGGGGAAGTCGTACGGGCGGTGTACGGGTTGTCTAAACTGTGTGGCCAAACCGTGCGCAGTTGGTCTTGGAGGCAGTAGCTTCCGCACGGGCAGCGCATGGTTTGTCTAACCATGCAGCCCAAACTGTGCGTGAAGGGTGGCCGAGGCAGTAGCTAATGCACGTCTAGTTCATGGTTTGTCAAACCGTGTGAACTAACCGTGTGGCCACTTAAATGGGATCCTTAAATTGTGGATCTCACTCGGTTTTACCTCTAAGTGCCTCGTTTTTCCTCCAAAGCGGCCCTAACTCAGGATTTGTCTTCTCCTAAGGTCAGAGAAGGTTCTCCCATCATTTAGGAGGTGATCCAAAGGCTCCTCTTGGTGAATTGAATCCATATTCTTTAGGTATGTGATCATTCTTCATCGTTCTTGATCGGTTTCTTAGATCTATTTAGATCTACTTCTCCTCTTCTCTCGGTTTCTTAGATCTACACCCATTATGGGTAGATCTAAGTGTGTGGTACCAAATATGATGAGACTTGGTCTTGATCTTTCTATGATAAGAGATCTAAGGCAGGTTCTTGAAGTATCAACCCAGTTTTCTTGAGCGTTCATGACCGTTGTGGTTTTGGTCAAAACCTTTGAGGTAGGTTGTTCCATCCCGACTTGCCAAATTGATTATCATTATATTTGCTTGATTTATTTCAATTTTTGACTTAAATTCAATTGCTCAAATTTGATTTCAATTAAATTGATAAAAACTCGATTCCAGTAAATCGAGATATTTGAAATGGTTTTGGCATGGAAATTTGGAAAACCCCAATTCCATTGAATTGGGTGAGTTTATGGAAATTGGCCGATTTAAATTGTTGAATTTAAATTATGGATTTGATGGAAATGATTTCAATTAAATTGTTGAATTTAATTATGGAAATAAATTGTGTAATGATGGAATTGGTTTTGAATGGACTTCAAACTGGTTAAAATGGATTAAAATGGTTTGATAGAAACCCATTGGTTTTATCTTGTGAAAAAAGCATGTTTTGAATAAAACCTATTTTGGTTTTAAATGGAATGAAATTGGCACTTTTGAAATGGAAGAATGGTATTGATCGTATTTTAATCATTCTTAAAATAGTTTTCCCATCATGTAAGAGCACATGCAAGCCTTAGGTAGTTAGTGAGTTATTTGGATACACTCTACGCTACGACAACATTCTAAAACATATTTGTGGCAGGTCACATCACCGACGGGTTGGTGACGAGTCTCCTTTGGCCAGTGTCATAGGGACGTGTGAATACACATTTTGCTGAGTTCACATAGAGAGTGTGGAATCCTATAACTGGTTAATACTATCGTACCTTTTGGTAGATGACCATGTTGCTCGCTTATTTATTTATATGTGAGATATAAATGTATGATAATGATTTTGAACTGCCTTACATGCCTGCTGAATTTATATAAACTGTTTTATATAAATGTTTTTCTTAAGAAATTGTTTTATAAATATTCCATCATTGTAAATCCTTTGCTTAAATTGATTTTTCCATCATTTGAAAATGTATAGCATGTTTTGTTAAAATATGCTTTTGAATTGACAAACATGTTTATTTGAAAATTGAAAGATTTTCTTTGGATAATCTATATTTGGCATCTGTTATGGAATCTTTGGTGGTATCCTACTGGGCTTAAGCTCACACCCTACTTTTGCCTTCAGGTGTTTGTAGACTTTCTTCTTCCAGGATCGAGCGAAAGGAAGAGAACTCTTGGAGGTGGATCCAGTTGTTGATCTTTGGTCTTGGTGAGTTGTGTCCTTAGGGACCTTGGGGATGTTTTTTTCCATTTTTAGTACTTGGGTTGTAGTAATTTGGGCTTTTTAGGCCTCTTTGTATTCTGGTACATTACTCCCAATGGAGTTTCTTTTGTTGTGCATATTGTCTGGTTCCTTTTGCTTCCGCATTATTATGGAAAAATCATTCCCACTTGCATGTTGTGTGATGCCAGGTGCTAGTCACCGACCTGTGGCGATCGGGAACACCCTTCGGGCTATTTCAGGGCTGGCTTGGTTATCGGGTTACCAGGGTACCCGGGCTGGTTCGTGACAAAGTGGTATCAAATGGAGGTTAAGCATCTTGCCTTGATGATAATATGCTTTTGAGTATTCTTGTCGGGACTTAGGAGGTAGTTGTGATTGAGTGTCTGGCCAGCTCTCACCACAGTGAACCTTAATTCACCAGGGTTGGTTAGGGAAATACGACTTGTGGATTAGTTCTAGTATTTTCCCTGTTTTGATTTGGATAGAGTGGAATCCAAATCTTTGTATCCCTTATTTTAAAAATAGTTTTCCTTGTTACTCAGTTTGGGTGTTAATCTATGTCTTTTCATGTTGTGTAGCATCATGCCTCTGAGAAGATGTGAAAATCAGATCCAAAAAGAGGTTGTTGCTGAATCTCAGCAAGCAAGTCCTATTGTGGATCCGAGTCTGGTTGAGGTGATTGTTCGCACTATCCAAGCTCTGGGACAAGCACCACCTCTAGTTCTTGTTTAGGCTCCAGCTATAGATCCTCATAGTGATATTCTCTGAATTCGTTCTCAAGAGTTCCTACACCAGAAGCCACTAGTTTTCAAAGGCTCCACTGACCCTCAACATGATGAAGAATGGTTGAGTAAGATTGAATGTATGTTTGGGTTCTTGGAGACACCTAATGTGATCAAGGTTAAGTGTTCCACCTTCATACTGGAGGGACCAAGTAGGAGATGGTGGGACACAATGGTGACGGGTGGGAAACATGAGGGTTTGGAGTGGAAAGACTTTAGGGTTCTTTTCACTAACCAGTTCTATCCAGAATCAATGGTGTTGTCCAAGGATGTGGAGTTTTTCAAGCTTGATCAGACCAACAAAACTGTGATTGAGTACTCAAATCGTTTTTTTGAGTTGGTACAGTTTTCTCCTAAGATTGTATCTAATGAGAGGATGAAGGCTCGACAATTCGATTTGGGACTTCGATCAGATATTCGTTCTCAGGTTTTCTTACTGAAGCTACCCACTTATGCTGATGTGCTGGATAGGGCGATGATGGTTGAGATGGACTTGGAATGAAAGTCAGGGTTGAAGGAGGTTCTTTTCCCTCCTAGTGGTAGTGTGGGTTCCTTTAAAGGAAAACAGAAGCGTGACGTTGCTCATGGTAGTTCTCGACATCAGAGTCATTCTAGACCTTCGGTAGAACCAGGAGGGGATTCTTTGACTTACTATCAGTGTAGGAAGCTAGGACATTCTAAAAGGGTTTGCACTGAGGCACCCAAGAACTGTAGCTCCTGCGGACGTTTAGGACACTTGCAGAGATTCTGCCATCATTTCTCTACTCCACGTAGTGGAACAAGATCATCAGCACCTCCAGAAACTGTAGGGAAATCAAATGCTTCATGTACAAAAGGGTTCCAGCCACAGGAATCTGGAACGAAGCTTCTTCACATGGTGGAAGAGTCACCAGAGGTAGCTGATACAGGTCCTGCAACTGTGAGAGGTACCATTACTATAGCTTCATCTTTAGTGACAACTCTTTTTGATACTGGTGCATCTCACTCGTTTATTTCAACCCATATTGTTAATCTGCTTAATCTACCTATGGAACTTTTATCTTGTGAGATGGATGTTACTACACCCCTTGGTACAATGATAGAGAAGGGTCTTCGTAGTCCTGCTTGTGTCTTTTCTCTATCAGATGTTGATCATGCTTGGAGTTTCTTGGTTCTTGACATGAAATCTTTTGACGTCATATTTGGGATGGATTGGCTCATTTCCAATAAATCACGGATCGATTGTTATCTTCAATGGGTCTACCTTACTACACCCAGTGGTGTGCCTCTTGTTTTTCAAGGAGAATGGGACCCAAGGTCAAGCAGAGTCAGACCCTCTTATCCAAAGTTGGGGAAATTTATATCAGTGTTTTCTTTTCATCTAGAGAGAGATTCAATGTGTGGTGATCTTCCTCCAGTCGTCGCTGAGTTTCCTGACGTGTTTCCTTCTAACTTCTGTGGTTTTCCACTAGTAAGGGAGGTTGATTTCTCTATTGACTTAATGTCTGGTACTCAACCAGTTTCTATTCACTCTTACCAAATGGATCTAGCTGAACTAAAAGAACTGAAGTCTCAGTTAGACGATATTCTTGAGAAAGGTTTTATATGCCCGAGTGTGTCACCTTGGGCAGCACCTGTTCTCTTTGCCAATAAGGATGATGGTTCTCTTCGCTTATGTGTTGATTATCGAAAGCTCAATCGAGTTACGATAAATAAAAAATATTTGTTACCATGAATTGATGATTTGTTCGATCAATTGAAAGGGGCGAAGTGGTTTTAAAAAATTGATCTTTGATCTGGTTTCCATCAGTTGATGATAAAAGAATCTAACATTCATAAGACCGCTTTTCGGAGTAGGTATGGCCATTATGAGTACCTTGTTATGCCCTTCGGCCTAACAAATGCTCCTACGGTTTTCATGGCTTTGATGAACAAGGTTTTCCGTGAGTATCTAGATAATTTTGTGGTAGTCTTTTTGGATGACATTCTTGTCTACTCCAAGTCTGAGGAGGATCATGTGCATCATCTGAGAACAGTTCTAAGTCTTCTAAGGAATCACCGACTTTATACCAAGCTTTCAAAGTGTGATTTCTGGATTCGGGAAGTGAAATTCTTGGGACATGTCATGTCAGAACAAGGAATATCATTTGATCCTGAGAAGTTGAAGGTTGTTATGACTTGGGAACAACCACAAAATGTTTTCAAGATTTAGAGCTTCTTGGGCTTAGCAGGATATTATCACCGGTTTGTTAAAGACTTCTCAAAGTTATCTTCTCCAATGACTACTCTGACTAGCAAGGGAGTGAAGTTTTCCTGGAATGATAAATGTCAGAGTTCTTTTGTTGAGCTAAAGTGTCTCTTAACTACTATGTCAGTGTTAACTCTTCCTAAGGTTGGGATAGGTTATGTGGTCTTCTGTGATGCATCGGGTTCAGGTTTGGGATGTTTCCTTATACAAGGTAATCATGTTGTTGTCTATGGATCTCGTCGGCTTAAGCCTCATGAGATGAACTATCCTACCCATGACCTTGAACTTGCAGTTGTAATGCACGCACTTAAGTGTTGGAGACATTACCTTCATGGAGAAAGGTTTACTATGTATTCAGACCACAAGATCTTGAGTTATATCTTCTCTCAAAAAGATTTGAATCTCCACCAAAGGTGTTGGGTGGAGTACCTACAATCTGTCGACTTTGAAATTGGCTATACCCTGGGAAAAGGGAATGTATTTGTAGATGCATTAAGCAGAAAACTTCCATCACAGGCTGTGAAAGAATCTTCAGAAGAGTGGAGTTTGATGGCTCTTTTTGCTCAATTGCATATTGTAGTCCATTGGAAGGGGAATGAAGTTTCTTTAGCCAGTGTTCAGTTGACTTCTACTCTCCTTGAGTTAATTATTCAGGAACAACAACTAGATTGTGAATTACATAGCATTAGGGACTCTCTTTATGGTGGGGAGACCGACACCCAGTGATCATTCTCCAAAGAGGGTGTTATGTGTTATCGAAACCGTTACGTTGTGCCGTTAGAGGCAAGGAAGGATGTGATGGGGGGTTGCCATAACTCTCAGTGGGATGTACACCCAAGAACCACGAAGATGTTCTATGACATGCAGCGACAGTTCTAGTGTCCAGGTATGAGACAAGACATTGTTGAGTTTGTATCTTGTTTCTATACATGCCAGTAGGTGAAAGCTGAGCACCAGAAACCTTCAGGTTTTCTTCAACCAATTCCAGTCCCTATATGGAAGTGGGATGAAATCTCTATGGACTTTGTAGTTGGGTTACCTCAAACCCAGAGGAAGAAGAACACAATATGGGTTGTGATCGACATACTGACCAAGTCGGCTCACTTTATACCTATTCAAGATACAACTAAAGTTGAGGAGTTGGGAAATATATATGTTAAAGAAGTTATTCGTTTTCACGGAGTTCCATCTGCTATAGTCTCTAATAGGGATCCTCATTTTACTTCTCACTTTTGGAGAGGCCTTCATGAGGTATTGGGATCTTAGGTCCATTTGATCACAGCCTACCATCCATAGTCAGATGGCCAGACAGAGAGAGTTATTCAGATCCTTGAGGATATGCTCCATGCATGTGTTCTCGACTTTGGTGGGTCTTGGGATGATCATCTGGGGATAGTTGAGTTTTCTTATAACAACAGTTATTATTATGTGATCAAAATGGATCCTTTTGAGTCATTGTATGATCATCCTTGTAAATATCCTTTATGTTGGTCGGAGATTGGTGAAAGTTATTTGGTAGGACTGAGTTCGGTCTAAGAGACAACAGCTAAGATCCAGTTGATTCATCAGATAATATTGATAGCATAGAGTCGGTACAAGTCTTATGTTGATCTTCACTATAAAACTTTAGATTTCTCAGTTGGTGACTAGGTTTTCTTGAAAGTTTCACACCGATTAGGTCATCGATGGCTTGGGAGGTAAGGGAAGCTTGCTCCTCATTTTGTGGGACCTTTTGAGGTTTTTGGTCTTGTAGGGAAAGTTGCTTACCATCTAGCTCTACCACCACAGCTGACATCGATACATAACATTTTTCATGTATCACAGATACAAAAATATCTCTCTGATCCATCTCATGTTGTGAGCTGGAGTGATCTTGAGATTGAACCAGATTTATCTATTACTGAACGACCAGTCAGGGTTGTTGATTTTGAGACCAAGGTACTTCGTGGGAGAATGATACCTCTGGTCCATGTACTTTGGCAGCATGGTTTTGATTCTCATGAGACATGGGAAAAGGAGGCACTAATTAAAGAGTAGTGGCCTCATCTTTTTGACTTGGAGTTTTCTTCATAGACTTTCTAGGGACAGAAAGATCTTATGGTGGGGAGGTTGTAACATAACGTTACTTTTTCATGTACTTTTGATGCTTCTAAGTACCTCTGTTTTGGAGTAGTGACTTGGGAGAGTCTGTAGAACTTTAAATGTTGTTTTTGGGCAAAGGGGAAGTTGCATGGGTGGCGCATGGGTTGTCTAAACCATTCAGCCAAACCGTGCACAGTTGGTCTTGGAGGCAGTAGCTTTCGCACAGGAAGCGCATGGTTTATCTAATCGTGTGGCCCAAACCATGCATGAAGGGTGGTTGAGGTAGTAGCTAACGCACGGCTAGCGCACAGTTTGTCAAACCGTGCGAACTAACTGTGTGACCACTTAAATGAGATCCTTAAATTTTGGATCTCACTCGGTTTTACCTCTAAGTGCCTCGTTTTCCTCCTAAGTGGCCCTAACTTGGGATTTGTCTTCTCCTAAGGTTAAAGAAGGTTCTCCCATCATTCTGGAGGTTATCCAAAGTCTCCTCTTGGTGAATCGAAGCCATATTCTTGAGGTATGTGATCGTTCTTCATCGTTCTTGATTGTTTTCTTAGATCTATTTAGATCTACTTCTCATCTTCTCTTGATTTCTTAGATCTATACCCATTATGGGTATATCTAAGTGTGTGGTACCAAATATGATGAGACTTGGTCTTGAACTTTCTAGGAGAAGATATCTAAGGCGGGTTCTTGAAGTAGCAACCCGGTTTTCTTGAGAGTTTGCGACCGTTGTGGTTTTGGTCAAAACCTTCGAGGTAGGTGGTTCCGTCCTGACTTTCCAAATTGATTATCATTATATTTTCTTGATTTATTTCAATTGTTGACTTAAATTCAATTGCTCAAGTTTTCTTTAAATTAAATTGATAAAAACTCAATTCTAGTAAATCAAGATATTTGAAATGGTTTTGGCATGGAAATTTGGAAAACCCCAATTCCATTGAATTGGGTGTGTTTATGGAAATTGGTTGATTTAAATTGTTGAATTTAAATTTTGGATTTTATGGAAATGATTTCAATTAAATTTTTGAATTTAATTGTGGAAATAAATTGTGTAATGATGGAATTGGTTTTGAATGGACTTCAAACTGGTGAAAATGGCTTAAAATGATTTGATAGAAACCCATTGGTTTTATCTTGTGAAAAAGGCATGTTTTAAATAAAACATGTTTTGGTTTTAAATGGAATGAAATTGGAACTTTTGAAATGGAAGAATGGGATTGATCATATTTTAAGCATTCTTAAAATATTTCACCCATCATGTAAGAGCACATGCAAGCCTTAGGTAGTTAGTGAGTTATTTGGATACACTCTACGCTATGACAACGTTCTAAAACATACTTGCGGTGGGTCACATCCCCGACGGGTTGGTGATGAGTCTCCTTTGGCCAGTTTCATAGGGACGTGTGTATACACATTTTGCTGAGTTCACATAGAGAGTGCGGAATCCTATAATTGGTTAATACTATCGTACCTTTTGGAAGATCACCATGTTGCTCGCTTGTTTATTTATATGTGAGATATAAATATATGCCAGTGATTTTGAACTGCCTTACATGCCTGCTGAATTTATATAAACTAGTTTATATAAATTTTTTTCTTAAGACATTGTTTTAGAAATATTCCATCATTGTAAATCCTTTGCTTAAATTGATTTTTTCATCATTTGAAAATGTATAGCATGTTTTGTTAAAATATGGTTTTGAATTGCCAAACCTGTTTATTTGAAAATTGAAAGCTTTTCTTTGGATAATCTATATTTGGCATCTGTTACGGAATCTTTGGTGGTATCCTACTAGGCTTAGGCTCACACCCTACTTTTGACTTCAGGTGTTTATAGACTTTCTTCTTCCAGGATCGAGCAAAGGGAAGGGACCTCTTGGAGGTGGATCCAGTTGTTGATCTTTGGTCTTGGTGAGTTGTGTCCTTAAGAACCTTGGGGCTGTTTTTTTCATTTTTAGTACTTGGGTTGTAGTACTTTGGGCTTTTTATTCCTCTTTGTATTCTGGTACATTACTCCCAGTGGAGTTTCTTTTGTTGTGCATATTGTCTGGTTCCTTTTACTTATGCATTCTTGTGTAAAAATCATTCCCACTTGCATGTTGTGTGATGTCAGGTGCTAGTCGTTGACCCGTGGGGATCGGGAACACCCTTCGGGCTATGTCAGGGCCAGCTCAGTTATCGGGTTACCAGGGTACCCGGGCTGGTTCATGATAATATGTTCAAAATTTATATCCAAGAAGTGGTAAAGAGACATGGTGTAACAGTTTCAATCATGTCGGATAGAGATCCAAGGTTCACACCTCATTTCTGGAAATCCTTACAGCAATCCCTTGGGACTTAGCTGACTATGAGCACAACATATCATCCTCAGAAAAACAGTCATTCTAAGAGGACAATAAAAACGTTGAAAGACAAGTTACGGGCTTGTGTAATGGATTTTGGTGGCTCATGGGAGGATCATATACCCTTAGTGGAGTTCTCATGCAATAACAGCTATTAGACCTCAATATATATGGCTCTGTTTGAAGCATTGTATGAGCATCCTTATCGCTCTCAACTATACTGGGTGGAAACGGGTGAGACTTCACTAGTTGGACCAAGCCTTGTCCAATAAACAATGGAGAAGATCTAGTTGATTAGAAATAGGATGGAGATGGCTCAAAGTCATCATAAATCATATGCAGATCATCATCAAATACCATTGTCGTTCGTTGTGGGTGATCATGTCTTCTTGAGGATATCTTCAAGGCCTGGACATCGTCATTTCGGGAAGTAGGGAAAGTTATCTCCTAGATACATTATCCCTTTATAGATACTAGAACGGGTTAGAGAGGTGGAATATCGGTTGGCATTACCACCACAGTCCAGTTAAATGTATAATGTGTTCCATTTATCTCAGTTGAAAAAGCATCAGCCTGATCTTGACCATGTGATCAGATGGGATCACGTCGACCTAGAGCCAGATTCTTCGTTGGTACATATCCTGGTGAGGATTATGGATACATAAGATAAAGTCTTGAGTGGAAAAAGCATCGGTATAGTATGGATTTTATGGAAGTATGGTCAGATTCAGGAAGAGACTTGGGAATGTGAGAAGAAGATGAAAGAGCAGTGGCCGAAACTCTTTCAGGGCAGAGAATGTTTTCTACTTTTTTGGGACATAAAGACTAATGGTGGGGAGATTTTAATATCCATTTTTTATATTATTTAACCCTTACTTGTTTCTTTTTATGGTTATAAAGTGTAAGGGTTATGGTTATGAGAGTTGGGAGAACTTTGGAAGTATTTTTGGGGCTAAAGGGAAGTGGTACGGGCGGCGCACAATTTGCCTAACTATGCAGCCAAACCACGCACGGTGGTCCTCTTGATGCAGTAGCTCCAACACGGTTAGATCATGGTTTGGGAGACCGTGAAAGGGAAAGTCATGAAAGTAGTGGATACTACATGGTTAGCGCACAGTTTTTCTAACCATGCGGTCAAACCATGCGCGAAGTCATAATGAGATCCTTAAAAATAGGATCTCACTTATTTTTGCCATAACTCCCTCATTTTTTACCCAAACTGGCCCTAACTTAGGATTTTTCTTCTTTTAAGGCCAAAGAAGGTTCTCCCATTGGTCTGAAGGTGATCTGAAGGCTTCCCTTAGTGAATTGAAGCTGGATTCTTGAGGTATGTGATCATTATTCTTCGTTCTTGATTGGTTTCTTAGATTTACTTAGATCTACTTATCCTCTTCTATTGGTTTCTTAGATCTACACCTGTTATGGGTAGATCTAGGTGTGTTTATTCAAAATATGATTAGATTTGGTCATGATATTTCTAGGAGAAGAGATCTAAGTAGGGTTCTTGGAGAATCGACCTGGTTTTCTTGTGCGTTCTTCATTCGTTGGGGTTTTCATCAAAACCTTTGAGGCAAGAGGCTTCTTTCTCAACTCCACTTAGTAGAAATTATTATCATGATTTCAAATTAAATGTGTGGTGTTTAATTGATTGTGATTTGGTTGTTGAACACTTGTTGGAAACCTTCTTGAGTGATGGTTGTGAAATTTGGAAAATTGGGGATTTTGAATGAGTGCTTTGGTTCTTGGTTTTAAAATGTGGATTTTAAAAAGGGGGTTTTCCTATATTGTTGGAACATGAATGGGATTATATTTTTTCAATAAAAAGGGAAAGTTTTATTAAAATTAAACGTTGCTTTGAAATTTTTTGTGCTTTGGTTTTCAATAAAAGTTCAGTTTTATTGAAGTGGGTTATTTTGATAATGAAAATATTTGGAATAAATGGTGTTGGTGTGAGTTCATGCTTAATGAAACCTTAATAAGGGATGATTGAAGTTGGGGTACAAGGGATGTGACCCTAGATCTAGGGTGTGTGTCATTGGGACACAAGATAATTGGACAAGAGACCGCTCATGAGTATGGAACTGTCAAACAAAGCATGCATGTGTGGGTGTGTTGCGAACTATGGAATGAGTACGCCAAAATGATAAAAATAATTGGATTTTAAAGATTTGATTAGTTATTTTTTGGAAAATAACTTGCTGGAAATTGGTTTCATTTACTTTTGTTTTCACTTGGTTATAATTGGTTTTCGAACTTGTTTATATGTGGTTATGAACTATTTTGGGTAAATTGCTTTATATAAACTATTTTATATAATGTGCTAATCATTATATCCTAGTGGAGTGAGTAGGGAATTCATTGGGTAAAACCTATTGAGTTTTATACTCACCCCTACTTTGGCACTTTGGTGCTTTTGCAGATGTTATCTTTTAGGATAGGGGCAAAGGTAACTTTTCCCATGTTTTTAGCACTACCTCATGATACTTGGGTTGTTTGGTGATTGTAGAGCTTGGAGCTTGTAGATCATGTATTCTTGTGGTCTCTTGAGAGTCTTTATTTTTTTATCTAATGTTTACTTTGACACTTGTTTGGTCTTTCGTTGTTGTACACTTTGATGTGGTTTTGAGACACATGAAGTTGTTTAGTTGTCTTTCTTTTGTCCATGCATAATTTATTTAATGGTTGGGTTATGGTTTGTTGGTTTATTGGTTTATTTATAAAAGGTTAAAGCATCCCCCACTTGTATTTGAAACCCTTCAACATTTATTTCCAGCCTTTAGCATCTTGGGTATGTCGTTTAAGGCCTAGTAATGACTCGTTGTGCTCTCAAGCCAATGAGAATTTGCAGGTCATTACACACGGGGTGTCAAAATGATGCTCTAAGCCTCTGTTGCATGCATGTGAATTGGTGTTGGACTAACGCTCCAAGTACTCAAGATTTTAGGGATAGACTAATTCTCTAAGTACCCGTGATATTGGTGTTGGACTGACGCTCCAAGTACCCCAGATAATGATGTTGGACTAGTGCACCAAGTACCCGAGATAATGATGCTAGACTGACACTCCAAGTATCTATGATAATGGTGCATGGACTGATGCTCCAAGGCACTGAAATGAAATTGAATTAAAATTGAATAATGAAAACCCGCGAAAGAATAAATTTTGTAATCCCTATGGTGTTTGGTTCATACTTTAACACGGACCGAAGCAGGTATGGTTGACTAAAGAGTAATAATTATGAAACCTATTTACTTTAATTTTTGTCTTCATTCTTTATGAAACTGTATACACTATTATAGATTGGATATTGATTTAGACGTTGTTGATGGTGGTCTGTTGAGTTTTACTCACACCCTACATTGGTCACCGATTGGTACTCGAGTAGACTTCATGTTTGCGGGTTAGAATAATGACAAAAACCCTATGTTAGATGATCGAGTTGATATTTGGGATGGAGCATGAATGAGGGAACAATACATGATGTCAGACCCCATTTGGGAGTTGTCAATGTGTCTTTATTTTGGATTTTCTTTAGACACTTACACTCATGTGGCATGACTTATTTATTGCTTTGGTTTTTCCCTATTTTGGATTTATCATGTGATGTTGGTCCTTGATGAGTATCATTTATATTGTTTGTTATGTTTCTTATTTTTATTTTATCCATTGTGGTTTACTTCGATAAAAGGGTACAGCATCCCCAAGTTACATAATAGACCCCTACTGTTAGTCGGAAACCTATAACATACGAGGAGGCGCACTCGAGATCATGTAACGAACCAGCTCAGGGAACCGATATGTGGCACCCAGATCAGGACGTTGCATCTGAAACTAGTTTGTTGCAAATACCCCTTTATCTTAGTCGTTTTAGTTTAGTCTCCTTTGGTATTGTTGGGTGTGAATTTTTCCCTCATTACATTATAGCTTATGTATTGGTTATTTCTTTGTGGATCTTAACGTTTGTTGCATGCATTTTATATTGATATTGGTTTTATTTGTCTATCTTACATTATTATCTTCTATTTGGAGATGCATTTTATGTGCATTAAGCAAGAACTTCATATCATGTGTGTTATGACTACTTGGTGTTAGTCACAAACCCCCACCCCATTGGAGATGATTTTGAGATGACATACTTAGCTTAATGTATAACCAGATAGGGTCAGATGTGATAGGTCTTGTCAAGTGATTGAAAAAAAATGATATATTATTTGACAACAATGTTATTAAGATCAATGATAAAAAAAAATGAATGGATCAGTGGTGGTGGCGATAGTGGTGGAATAACTTACCCAATCACAAAGTTTCGTAAATTCAAAAGGAAAGAAAAAAATCCATTAACTATACTAAATCTTGTACATTTCCAATACACATGTCACCACTAGGTTTTTTTACTACCATGGATTCCTCCTCGCTATTTTTGTTCCTTCCTCCCGAGTCCCACATCCCTCCCTCCCCGACTCCCTATCTCCCTCCCTCCCTGACTCCATTGCCTCTGACTAGGGCTATGTCTGCATCGCATCCGCCTCTACCTCCTCCACCATATCGGACTCGGCTTCCACCTTCAACTGAGTATCGGCCTCTGCCCTTGCTTTAGCCTCCTCCCTCGCATTGTCCTCTACCTCCTCCTCCTCTATATCAGCCTATGTGTCTGCATCGGCCTCCCCCTCCGCCTCCGACTTCACCTCCTCCTCTTCCTCTGCATCAGCCTCCTTATCCTCCGTATCGGCCTCCTTCTCCGCATCATCCTCCGCCTCCTCATCTGGAATCATCCTCTACCTCCTCCTCTAGAATCTACTTCCTTGATGATTATCTGTAAGTTTATTCCTTTTGACATATCATCTATGACATTTCATCCCAACTATGATTTCGTTTTCATTTGCATCGGTTTGGGATTTTTTACTTCACATTGGGCTTTATCAGTTTCAAATCCTTCTTTTCAAAAACCTTTCCTCCATCTATCATCAATCTCATTCTAATACTTTTAACGTTTTTGGCTTTCCTGTTCATATCAGTGAGGAACTTCTTGGGTAAATCCCAAATCGGAATCCCTGCTTCAAGACATAAATTCCTTCAAACCCAAGCCCACGTCTCTACTTCCTTATATCCATGTTTAAATCTGTGAGAAACATCTGGTATGTCTAATTGTGTTATTTTTTGCTTCATATTCACATAGATTCATATTTAAATAGTTATGAAAACAATTTGGGTTTTATGAATCTCTATTTATAATTTGTGTTAAGTAATTTTTAGATTCAGGTGTGTTTCATTGCAATCCTTTTCATCAAGCATTGGTTATCCTGGTTATTTTTAGGTTCATACATCCATTTCAGGTATGTTTCATTGCAATCCCTTATGTAATAGAGACTGTCGTCATTTTTTTGGTTACCAGGTTTGAATAATTTATATGCATGCTCATCCTTGTGGATCATTTTAAAATTCAATCTGGTCGCAGGTGCTTGTCATTATGCTTAATGAGAGAGAATGAGCTCAAACATGGAGTCAAATATATTGTGAGGATACTTGTAAATAGTCAATTCCAGTCATAGCTGCTTGAAAATTGAATGAAATAATGTAACTGATTTTATTTATTTTTGTGTTTATCTATCTGTTTCATTACATCTACCTTTTTATTTTGACAAAAAATTGACTTCGTTCTTTCATATATCATAACAGGAGGGGTTGTCCCTTTTCAAATGTTGGGGTTGTCATAAAAACCTAGGTTGTGACATTCAAAAAGGTCTATTTTATATATTTACATTTTATCTATATTTTTGCAATTGGATTTTCTCACTACAATTTCTTTTATGAATTTCTTCGTTTTGTGTCCTCTATTTTTCCATTACAGCTATTTTGATGGGAAAATAACTAGTTATTTGAGATTTGATTACCATACTGGTCTCTTTAACCATAAATAGTTGATGAGTTTAGACTATTATCATGTATGAACAGTTTAATATCAAACTGTATACATATTTCTAATTTGAAAAGTTGTTTTATTTTATATTAAATTAAACGTTTTTCGCTATTTTATCTGATCTTTTATATTCCTTTTCATCATATATCGTACGGAAATCAATTTTTACCTTCTTCAAATAGACTCATGATCCATAATATCAATTGTTAATGTTAACTAAAAGAAAAATTCTAGTATATTTTTCATAAATTTCCACTATCTTGAAGGTTATATTTTTTTCAATGATTATATGTAATTGTTCTTTAATATTACTCTCACTTTAATGCTTAATTATTATTCCATATTAGTTATTCAACCAATAACTCTCTTAATATAAGTTCCCTTTATTGTTTATTTATTTCATAGTGAGATTTATATTCTTATTTTTGCAAGTCTTTTGTTAATCAAACACATTATATATGCACTGAAATATTTTTTGTTCAATATTTTGTTGACATTTATTATTTAGTGTTTTGTGAACTATTCAGGACTGATAATCAATGAACTTCTAGTATTTTACCATCATTGATATGGTATAATTATCTTTGATAAAGGTCTTTACAGGAAACACAAGCATAAAATCTACTCAAATTTTTAGGTATCGACTCTACTGTCATTCCTTTTATTTCTTGGTGATTTCTTTCACCTAAGACATGAATTCTATGATAATACAAAATTCTCAAATCTTGTGATGTTTTTTGTGTATAATAGTAATAGAACTTATACTGGAATATCTTATTACTATTATACAGAGATTTCCTAGATAATATTGAACATGATATATTGATATTAGATCACAAGGTTTGGTTTATTCTTGGGTTAGTTGGAAGGATCTTGAGGAACTTGACAAGGAATCCAGTGCATGATTTTTCAAGGGAGGTTAAGTAACCTTTTTGGCATTCTTGGACAAAGCATTCTTATGTTTGGAGAGATGGGAACAGATGAGAAAAATCTGAAGATTATAATCCCAGTGGAGTGATCTATGGCGGAGAATAGGAAAATAAATTACCTTACCATATTTCCTCCCTCAAAAGTTCTAATATGTGGCTCCAAGAATGTTGGTAAAACTACCTTCACTCATCGCCTCCTCAACACTCTCCTCTCTAGGTTTAAGAAAGTAGCTTACTTGGATACTAATGTTGGGAAAATAGAGTATACTCCTACTGGTCTTGTCTCTCTAACAAGAGTTGATAAAATAAGCTGAGATTTGACAATCTCATGCCTAAAACCCCCACAAAGATCTTTTTTATTTGGAGAAATTTTTTAATAAAGGGTTCCAATAACATATAAAAATCATATTTTTGCTCTATACCATTTCTATAGAGTGGGGTATTGTAAGTTTAATAAGAGATAAAATCATGGTAAAGTTGATATGCCCCTTATTGTTAATACTTATGGCTGGGTGAAAGGCAATAGTTATATCACACTGTTACGGTTGATAGAGATGATTGTCCCAACCCATATTGTGAAGGTCAAAATGCCAGTTTTATGCAAGAATCTTCCACTTGGGCCATTCTAAATCAACAGTGACAATGACAGGGCAAATGCATTGATTGAGATTGATTTTGTTTGCTGAGAATCATTTAACAGATCCATGTTAGTATGAAAGGATGACGGTTCTTGTGGGAAATGTGAATTATAGCTTATTTTAGGTAGTGTTTCCCAAGCAGTGTGAACATCCCCACTGTCAAGGAGCTACTTCATGCGATCATGCCCATCCTGTGTGCCACTCTAAATAAGGTTGATTTGTTGCTTTAGGGTTTCATTCAAATTCCTTTATGTTTATTACAGGTTGTTGGATACACTTCACCTTATATTTCTGCAAATTCCCTCTCATTGAAAAATGTTTTGATGCTCTCTAACTACACTGGGAGTGGTTGCAAGAATTATGGGTTCGTTGATTATCAATTTATTGATGAAATGGTGTTGTGTTATGATTGGGGATATAGATGGTGATGTTTCTACTAATTTGATTCAATAGTTTCAATGTTTTGATGCTGTGAATCTATATTTTGGTTTCAAATTATGATATCCCTAGGGTGTTTCCAAATGGTGATTTCAAAGGGTGGATCTAGATGGAGTTTTTCGTATTTTAGATTTCAGATTTTCAGTAACTAGAGGGTGTTGTATTTTCCATTCCTGTATTCATTTGATCTTGTGGGTAGTTATTTAAAGGATATGTGTTTTCAATGTTTTCTCCCTGTGATTATCATGATTCCTATGTGGACAGTATTGTGATGTTTTGGAAAGATGTTTTGGTGGTTTTCCTTTACTTTGAAAATGTTAGTTTATTTTTTTAAAAACTATAACTTAAAAGCATTGGTTCCCTTTAAATTTTCAATTATTCTATATCCATGTGTTTCTTACAGAAGTTACTAAATGCTTATAGGCGTTTATCTGCAATGTCCATGAATCTGAGAGATGATGTGAAACATCAATGATTTGCACTGCAGATGATCTTTTAGCATAGAAGGATTTCCCAAAGGGTATTCAAGTTGGTGGAGGGACAAGGTATGTATCTTTATACATTTTATGAAATTATAGTCATGTTTTAATTTCATAAAACAATAAATTCTTACATTTTATAAGTTTAATTCTACTTTGCATTTCATTTTTTTATTTCCAAACTTTCTTTAGGGAAACACTTCATTTTCTATTGTTCTTCAAAGCTTGAGTTGAAAATCAAGACCTAAAGGAGTAAGTGCCCAACTTTTGTATATAATAACTCTTAACCATCTAAATTGTTTCTAATTAGGGCTAAAATATCATATAATGCTTTCATTGCTTCTTCAATAGAACTATAATTCACCATTTTTATTAGACTTGTTAGGGACCCCAGTTCCAGGATCTACTTCAATACTACTAGGTTATTTTTACTACGTTTCTCAAGAACCCATGCAGTAATTCTTCTCATATCTGAGTCAAGGTTATTAAGTGCCCGAATAAGCGCACCAAGTCCACCGAGCTTACTGAGTTCATTAGCATGGTCTATAGGTTCATCGGGTATAAGTAGTTATTATAGTATGTATTCCCTTCACTCGTGACTATGGGATTTTCATACACTTATTCATTGATACAAATGTTTTAGTTCCATGTGAACAATTAAATTTTTTAATATTCTTTAATTATAATCTTATGAGTTGTTCAGTTATTTATTCCAATGAGTTTTATTCTCTTGATGGACATGTTAAATGATTTTCAGGAAAGGTATTATTTTAAATGTCCATTTTTCATATTCATGTTATGCATGATACACGGTTGGATACCCTATGTACTGTGAAACCAACATTTCATTTTTCATTTTTCATTTTAAAAACCCATTATTATATGAGTATTCCTAATCTATATAGAATATTTGGGTTATGACTATTCTCTATATGTAACACCCCAAGCTTCCACGGTACGTTTCCTTTCGAATAATGCAATAGCGTGTGTTGTACGCAACCTCGAGCTCTAACACACACCACAACTAATTAAACTAGCCGTTGTGAATAGTAATACCTACTTTTTGAAATTTTATAAATTTTATTTATCAAAATAGACTTCATCTTTGGATTCGGAATATCGAAATTAGCCTATGTTGAATTTTTGGTATTTTTCTGAGAACTTCTAATTTTTTATGAATAGTGAAAAATACTTAAAAACAACTTTTTAAATCAAAATAATTTATAGTGAAAAATTATAATATTTAGTGGTTTTAAAGTATAATTAGAATATATTTTTACCATTTTATCCAATGGTGGTCATTAGAATTAATTTAACATTGAAATCAGACATAAACAATTACCAATCTTTTGATATAAATTGTTTCTTAGAAACACGCCATTTTTTGTAACAGTGGGAATTAATTATAAAATTAATTAATGCAACTTATATGTTTGGAATTTTTTAAAATAGACATCATTTTTGAATTCGGAATATCAATTATAGCTTAGGGTGAAATTTTGGCTTTGTTCTGAAAAACTTCAATTTTTGATGAATAGTGAAACCACTAAGTGGTAGTTAAATAACTGATTTTTCATTTAAATGAAATATTACCACTTCTGTGATTTGATTTTCAAAAATCCGACATACATGGTTTTCATTAAGAAGTAAAATGTGGTTCAATGAGATTAAAATAAATTTTTGGTGAATAGTAACTTTTAAGTTCTTAATCGCGATTAGAGGTAATTAGTGTAGTTTAAGGTACAAATAATGTTTTAATAATATGAGATGAGCATGAAACTTGTCCTACTCCTATTGGATGAGTCATGGACGACCAAGACAACCCATGGGTCAACTTGGGGACCCCATGGAGCCACTTTAGTTAGAAAATGACATAAATACCTTTTATTTAATGTTAAAGTAAAAAATGACACAAACATAAAATGTTTTACTAAAACAATTTTTACGTGGGGTTACACAAGTCCAAATTTTGATTATAAATATTCATTATAAAGATAAAAAGATTTCCTACATCATAGTAGTTTTTTTATAATTTTTAGACATTAAATAAATTAAATTATTTATGACATAATTATGATGTGGCGATGACCTCATTATTTAACGATTTAAATAAAATGAGAAGATAATGCAAAATACAAGGATTACACTTGTCCAAAGCCTATTGGATGAAGATATTTCAAACCCTTATCACCTTATCCACGAATTATATAAGTTTGGGACCTTTAGAATCCTAAAATCATTGTATAATAATGTAACATTTCAATCTTTCCAAAAGAGCCCCTCCTCTCCTCTTATAAAAGGCCCCCACCTCTACCACCTTATTCACACTTTAAAGCCTTTTGGTTCGGCCAACCTCTGCCCAAATACTCTCCCAAATTCTCTCCCTTCATCCTAGAAGCTTTACTTTAGTCATAAAGCCATCCTAAGGAGTCCTTTTGATCAAATCAAAAGGAAGAACCCGAAGAAGAGGTAACATTTTCATCACCCTCTTTCATGTTTCTTTCTTCTTCCACTCCCTCTTTGTTTATTATTTCAATTCTAAAATTATAACTCCAGTATCTTCTATATACTGTGATGTTATTATAAATATGGAACAACCATATTCAGTATTCTACCCATCATTTGAATGACATGTCACCATACGTGCGTACGTACGGCTTATCGTCTCCACGTCGTGGTGTAATTGTTATTCAATATATTATTATTTAGATGGGTATAATAATGATATGTAATTCATGTAAATAATAAATATAACATGATAATTATTCTTTATATATGATATACTATCCAATTATATATTATTTTAATATCAAAATAATGATATTGTCGCTCATGCGTACGTACGGACTACCGTCTCCACGAACGCGATGAGATTCATTCTCCGTCGTATCCATTAAAGTATAATTATCATTTGATGATTTAAAAATAATGTTTAAGGACAGGATATCATTCTGGTTATGAATAAGATACAACCTATCCATGAAAAACATGACTTACGTAACAAAACATATAAGAAAACGAGTAAGTTAACACCCAAAACAACGATAAATCTAAGATATTGTTAACAAAGCAATGTTAAAAGATCGTATATGATATCATATGAATGTATATGATTCTTGTATAATAACAACTATTTCACCATTATACAGGAGGTTAACCTACCCCAACCAAGGAAAAGTACAAGGTAAGGGTTTACTTCACAACCTCTTCATTATCCAAGGTTGTTTATACATAATTATCTACTGGGACCTCGTTATCATCCACATCCATGTTTCTTCAAAGTATATTTCAAAACATTTTTATTATTTACAAGAATATGGGTTAAAGTCATTTATACCCTTTTTGACTTTTTATAAGAGGAATCTTTCCGTCGTTTTCAAAACAAGGTCCTTTTTAACCTTTTCGACAGAATTAAGGTAAGAATGTTTTTTTTAACTTGTATGGTGGGTGCGGTTATTTTCCGCCGTTATAAAATCTTCAAATCTTTCCTTACAAGCTTATAAGGATATTTTCAAGAAAATGTTTTATTTTATATGGCTCTTAAATGATTTCAAAAATAGAAAGAGATATTTCTCTAAAATGTGTTTTGATTTCATCTATGTCAACATCCTTTGATGGATTTTACGCTTATTTGAAGTTGATTTATTGTGATACAAAACTTCTATATTGTATTGAAGGTTTTGTGATATGTTTGACTGTGGATATGCTATTTTTATACCATTCATAGTTTATGGTAAAATTATTGACATTTCGTATGCTAGTTTTAATACGAATGTTTATGTTATGTTTAAACCTTTTCATATGGGAATGCGTTGGACTTAATATGTGACGGGTGGAGCCCGCTATAGCTCCTCGATGCATCGGTAGGTCTCATGAGACAAACTAGTGTCTTGGCACAAGGACTTGACAAAATCTTATTTGTAGTCTTGGCACGAGGCCTTGGCTATGTGGTTATGATAGTCTGGCATTATGCATTCCAACATTATGAAAGTGGTTAGTGATTTTGCATGTGATTATTCAATTAGTAGAATATCCATGTGAATGAGTAAATGGCATTATTTCATTTTACTTTTGCCATATTATGTTGATGTTCAAGTTTAAAAGGCTTTTGTTTTAGTTATACATTGCCTTAAATGTTTATTCTTATTTATGAAAGTTTCCGCTATATTGTTATCCTTACTGGGCATTTGAGCTCACCCCTTTTCTATGTTTTATTTTTCCCAGGAAGTGAAGAAGTAAATTATGAATGACCTGCAGGGATATTATGAGGGGATAATAGTGTGGACTGTGGAGATATTATGTTGTTGTGGTAGCTTTTTCATTTTATGATGTAATGTAAAACTTATGAATATATCTGGTGTTTCCAAGGCTACTAAACCAATCGGTATTTCGAGATTTGATCTTTCTTGTGATCATGCCAATGTTACGAAGTAATGCACCGACTCTGGGTAACTAGGGTCGGGGCGTTACAGTTGGTATCAGAGGAAGTTTAGTACAAACCTTGGAAGCTAGATTTAGATAAACTCTGATTAGAGCACATAGACCTAAGATGAACTTTGAGGATTAGTATAGAATAACTTCCTAGAATTTTGGTATTGTAGAGATTTTGTGAGTTTTCCGAGCAATACATCCCTGTCTGGATACGAGCAGGTAGAGGCGGCTCTGGCACAGATGTTCCTAGGGGTAAAACCCGAAAACACCGCTTTGAGCTAGACTCGAACGGGAACTGGTGCACGACAACGGGCCTTGCTGCACTCTTGGTTACGACACTCCCGGGGGATATGCTTAGGATAACTCTCATTTTCTTTACAAATCATTATGAAGGGCTTATGAGTATATACTTCCTCAAAGAAAACATTTTTATGATTATGGATTATATCCATAAATAGTTCAATTTATGTTAAGTGTTTTATAAGTATGGGATTATGTATTTTGATTCATAAACTGATCTAGTTTATGCCATTGTTTAGAAATGGCGCCTAGTGGAAGAAATGGAAACTGTATCAATGCACGCACTCCATGTAGGGATTTCCCTCCTGCTCAAGATAATTATAGTGGGGCTGGTGATGCAACCGGTTCCGATCATCTAATCACCATACTGGGACAACTTACTCAGGTTATGAATAATAACCTTACCCGTATGGAGCACCCTGATCCACAGCGTGGAGGATCAATGTTAGATCGATTCATGAGGCAAAAACCACCAACGTTAAATGGGAGTACAAATCCCTTAGTAGCCGAGCAATGGATAAATTCCCTAGAGAAAATATTTCAGGCTTTGGGGAGCAGTGAAAGGGAAAAAGTTATCATGGCAGTTTACCGCCTCACTGGAGATGTCGATCAATGGTGGTCACTAATTCAAAACACAAAGGAAGATGATGAATTAACAAACATGGAATGGCAGGAGTTCAAAGAGATTTTCTTAGAAAAATACTTTCCTCAAGACCATCAAGCGGATATGGAAAGGCAATTTCTGAGTCTGAGGCAGAAGGAGGATGAGAATGTCGCAAGGTATGAGGCTAACTTTACAAGGTTAGCAAGGTATGCTGCAGATTACATACGTAACCCAAGAAGTAAGACTGATCGTTTCTTTGATGGGTTGAAACCATTTCTCCGTCGAGCTTTAGTATCACAAACCTTCTCTTCATACGAAGGTATTGTCTCGTGCGCTATCAAGACGGAAAAGGAATTCTCTAAGTCTTATGACTTTAAAGCAAAGTAAGAGAAGAAGAGACCTACTGACCAATCTGGGAATGGAAATAAAGGGAAGAAGGGAAAGTTTGAATATCCATCTTGTGGTAAATGCGGGAAGAAACATCCTGGTACTCGCTTGAAGGGAATGGGTGTCTGTTACAAGTGTGGTGAAAAAGGCCACCAAGCTCATGATTGCAAGGGGAAGAAGGAAGCTACCAACGTTCGGTGCTACAATTGCAGTGAGATGGGGCATTATGCAAATGAATGTCCTAAGCGTCAGGAGAACTTACCTCAGAAAAGGCCAAGGGATCAAGGCCAGGCTTATGCTATCACTACTGCTGAGGTAGAAGCTCCGAAAGACGTGGTGGCAGGTAATTTAATGGTTTCCTCAAGTTTAGCAAATGCATTATTTGATTCTGGATCATCGCATTGTTTCATATCTTCCCAGTTTGCTAAGAAAATTAGATATTTCCAATTTGATTTAACAAGGGAGTTGTCGGTCAAAACCTCTAAGGGAAGTATTGTTGCAACAAAGTTTTGTCGATTAGTTCCCATTAGAGCACCTAAATGTTCTTTACCTGCTGATCTCATCGTCATACCCATGATTGAATTTGATATAATCCTCAGTATGGATTGGCTTTCGGACCATGATGCAAAAATTTATTGTAAGAGGAAAGAGGTTACGATTCTTGATGATGATGATAAGGAACACCTTATCTTTAGAGCCGAATCGACGCCACATAATTCTTATCTAGATCCACCCCCAGTAGCTCAACTAAATTCAATTATTGGGGAGGAAGAGAACGAAATTACTGAGGGTGAGGAAAGGAAGATTCAAATAGAGGATGTACCTATTGTGAGATAATATGTTGATGTGTTTCTGGAAGATTTACCTGGACATCCTTCAGAACGAGAAGTTGAGTTTTCCATTGATTTAATTCCTGGATCAAGGCCCATATCGAAGACCCCTTATAGAATGGCCACTGTGGAATTAGTTGAACTAAAGAAACAACTAGAGGAATTGAGTAATAAGGGATTTATTCGCCCTAGTGTTTCTCCTTGGGGAGCCCCTGTTCTTTTTGTTAAGAAGAAAGATGGATCTATGAGGTTGTGCATTGACTATAGGGAGATCAATGCTATAACAATAAAGAACAAGTATCCCCTACCTCGCATTGATGATTTGTTTGACCAACTGCATGGAGCTCAATACTTTTCAAATATTGACCTTCGGTCTGGATACCATCAGTTGTGTGTGAAGAAGGAAGACGTTCAAAAGACAGCATTTCGAACAAGGTACGGGCATTACGAGTTTATAGTAATGCCTTTTGGATTGACTAATGCACCCTCTGTTTTCATGGATCTGATGAATAGAGTTTTCAAGGAATATCTTGATGACTTTGTAGTGGTATTTATTGATGATATCTTGGTATACTCCAAAATCCACGAAGATCATGAAAATCACTTACGCATTATCCTGAAGACTCTTAGAATACATGAATTATATGAGAAATTTAGCAAGTGTGAATTCTGGCTTCATGAGATTTCTTTTCTTGGCCATATTGTCTCTAAGGATGGAATTTTCGTTGATCCTTCTAAAACCAAGGCAATCCAAGAATGGCCAGCACCGACAAGTATAACTGAGGTACGCAGTTTTATTGGTTTAGCAGGTTATTATCGACGTTTCGTCCAGAATTTTGCCAGATTGGCTAACCCATTGACAAAGCTCACACGTAAAGGGATTAAATTTGTCTGGACAAAAGAGTGTGAAGAATGTTTTGAAGAACTGAAGAGAAGATTAGTCAACGCCCCTGTATTGACTCTACCATCGGGGAATGATGGGTTTGTTATTTATAGTGATGCATCGAAGAAAGGACTTGGTTGTGTCCTTATGCAGAATAATAAGGTCATTGCCTATGCATCACGACAGCTAAAAATTCATGAGCAAAACTATCCTACTCATGATCTTGAGTTAGCAGCTGTGATCTTTGCTTTAAATATATGGAGACATTACCTCTATGGTGAAAAATGTGAGATTTATACTGATCACAAGAGTTTGAAGTATATTTTCACACAAAAAGAACTCAACATGAGGCAAAGGCGATGGCTTGAACTACTGAAGGATTATGATTGCACGATACATTACCACCCGGGGAAGGCAAACAAGGTGGCAGATGCTTTGAGTAGAAAAGACCATGGAGTTTTGAATGTGATGAGAATTGAAAGGGACCCAATTTTCTTGGATCTAGTGAAGATGGACATGGGAATAACTAGGGAAGGTGAAACATCAATGCTTTTTCAAATGGTTGCCAAACCATCATTACTAGAAAGGATTAAGAGTTCTCAAACCAATGATGAAGAATTTCAGAAGAAGATTAAATATGTGAATGATGGAAGATTGAGGGACTTTGTGTATAAGGATGGAATTTTGAAATTCAGGAATAGACTTTGTGTTCCCGATATAACTGATCTAAAAAGGGAATTGCTGGATGATGCTCATAGTTCCAATTTCTCTATACACCCTGGGAGCACCAAAATGTATAGAGATTTGAAGGAACATTTTTGGTGGGACAATATGAAGAGGGAGATTGCTGATTTTGTGTCGAGGTGTATGGTTTGTCAACAAGTGAAAGCTGGAAGGCAACATCCTGGTGGAGTATTGCAACCTCTTCCCATACCTGAGTGGAAATGGGATAATATTACGATGGACTTTGTCATGGGACTACCAAAGACTCCTAGAAGGAATGATGCAATATGGGTCATTGTTGATCGTCTTACTAAGTCAGCACATTTTCTGGCTATACGGGAGGATCTACCACTTGAACGTCTAGCAAGATTATATATTAATGAAGTTGTAAGACTTCATGGAGTACCCCTATCGATTGTTTCTGATCGTGATACTCGTTTTACTTCAAGATTCTGGAAAAGTATTCAAAAGGCCTTGGATACTGAACTTTGTTTGAGCACTGCCTATCACCCTCAAACAGATGGACAATCAGAACGGACTATTTAGACCTTAGAAGACATGTTGAGATCTTGCTCTCTTGACTTTCAGGGTATGTGGGATCAATACTTACCACTAGTAGAATTTTCCTATAACAATAGCTTCCATTCAAGCATTCAGATGGCACCTTATGAAGCGTTATATGGAAAGAGATGCCGTACACCAACCTGTTGGGATGACGTTGGTGAAAGAAAACTTTTGGGACCAGAACTGGTGGAAGAAACAATGGAAAAGGTGAAGGTAATCCAAAACCACATCAAATCAGCTCAAAGTAGGCAGAAGAGCTATGCCGATAACAGAAGAAAGGTTTTGGAATTTCAGGTGGGAGATCATGTTTTCCTAAAGGTATCTCCATGGAAGGGAGTTATATGTTTTGGTAAGAAGGGTAAGTTGAGTCCCAGGTACATCGGACCTTTCGAAATTCTAGATCGTATTGGGGCTGTAGCTTACCGATTGGCAATGCCGCCAAGTCTCTCCAAAGTTCACGATGTTTTCCACGTATCTCTGTTGAGGAAATACATGCCTGACCCAACGCATGTACTCACCTATGAGGAATTAGAACTGGAACCCGATCTTTCCTATTATGAAGAGCCCGTCAGGATTCTTGATGTGAGGGAGCAGGTGCTGAGAAACCGGACGACTCGTCTGGTAAAGGTTTTGTGGAGAAATCATAAAATGGAAGAGGCAACGTGGGAACCTGAGGAACTTATGATGAAGAACCACCCGAGTCTTTTTATGCAGTAATACCCTAGAAATTGCGAGGACGCAATTATTTGAAGGAGGGGAGAATGTAACACCCCAAGCTTCCATGGTACGTTTCCTTTCGAATAATGCAATAGCGTGTGTTGTACGCAACCTCGAGCTCTAACACACACCACAACTAATTAAACTAGCCATTGTGAATAGTAATACCTACTTTTTGAAATTTTATAAATTTTATTTATCAAAATAGACTTCATATTTGGATTCAGAATATCGAAATTAGCCTATGTTGAATTTTTGGTATTTTTCTGAGAACTTCTAATTTTTTATGAATAGTGAAAAATACTTAAAAACAACTTTTTAAATAAAAATAATTTATAGTGAAAAATTATACTATTTATTGGTTTTAAAGTATAATTAGAATATATTTTTACCATTTTATCCAATGGTGGTCATTAGAATTAATTTAACATTGAAATCAGACATAAACAATTGGCAATCTTTTGATATAAATTGTTTCTTAGAAACACGCCATTTTTTGTAACAGCGAGAATTAATTATAAAATTAATTAATGCAACTTATATGTTTGGAATTTTTTAAAATAGACATCATTTTTGAATTCGGAATATCAATTATAGCTTAGGGTGAAATTTTGGCTTTGTTCTGAAAAACTTCAATTTTTGATGAATAGTGAAACCACTAAGTGGTAGTTAAATAACTGATTTTTCATTTAAATGAAATATTACCACTTCTGTGATTTGATTTTCAAAAATCCGACATACATGGTTGTCATTAAGAAGTAAAATGTGGTTCAATGATATTAAAATAAATTTTTGGTGAATAGTAACTTTTAAGTTCTTAATCGCGATTAGAGGTAATTAGTGTAGTTTAAGGTACAAATAATGTTTTAATAATATGAGATGAGCATAACACTTGTCCTACTCCTATTGGATGAGTCATGGCCGACCAAGACAACCCATGGGTCAACTTGGGGACCCCATGGAGCCACTTTAGTTAGAAAATGACATAAATACCTTTTATTTAATGTTAAAGTAAAAAATGACACAAACATAAAATGTTTTACTAAAACAATTTTTACGTGGGGTTACACAAGTCCAAATTTTGATTATAAATATTCATTAGAAATCTAAAAATATTTCCTACATCATAGTATTTTTTTTATAATTTTTAGACATTAAATAAATTAAATTATTTATGACATCATTATGATGTGGCGATGACCTCATTATTTAACGATTTAAATAAAATGAGAAGATAATGCAAAATACAAGGCTTACACTTGTCCAAAGTCTATTGGATGAAGATATTTAGAACCCTTATCACCTTAGCCACGAATTATATAAGTGTGGGACCTTTATAATCCGAAAAGCATTGTATAATAATGTAACATTTCAATCTTTCCAAAAGAGCCCCTCCTCTCCTCTTATAAAAGGCCCCCACCTCTACCACTTTATTCACACTTTCAAGCCTTTTGGTTCGGCCAACCTCTGCCCAAATACTCTTCCAAATTATCTCCCTTCATCCTAGAAGCTTTACTTTAGTCATAAAGCCATCCTAAGGAGTCCTTTTGATCAAATCAAAAGGAAGAACCCGAAGAAGAGGTAACATTTTCATCACCCTCTTTCATGTTTCTTTCTTCTTCCACTCCCTCTTTGTTTATTATTTCAATTATAAAATTATAACTCCAGTATCTTCTATATACTGTGATGTTATTATAAATATGGAACAACCATATTCAGTATTCTACCCATCATTTGAATGACATGTCATCATACGTGCGTACGTACGGCTTACCGTCTCCACGTCGTGGTGTAATTGTTATTCAATATATTATTATTTAGATGGGTATAATAATGATATGTAATTCATGTAAATAATAAATATAACATGATAATGATTCTGTATATATGGTATACTATCCAATTATATATTATTTTAATATCAAAATAATGATATTATCGCTCGTGCGTACGTACGGACTACCGTCTCCACGAACGCGATGAGATTCATTCTCCGTCGTATCTATTCAAGTATAATTATCATTTGATGATTTAAAAATAATGTTTAAGGACATGATATCATTCTGGTTATGAATAAGATACAACCTATCCATGAAAAACATGACTTACGTAACAAAACATATAAGAAAACGAGTAAGTTAACACCCGAAACAACGATAAATCTAAGATATTGTTAACAAAGCAATGTTAAAAGATCATATATGATATCATATGAATGTATATGATTCTTGTATAATAACAACTATTTCACCATTATACAGGAGGTTAACCTACCCCAACCAAGGAAAAGTACAAGGTAAGGGTTTACTTCACAACCTCTTCATTATCCAAGGTTGTTTATACATAATTATCTACTGGGACCTTGTTATCATCCACATCCATGTTTCTTCAAAGTATATTTCAAAACATTTTTATTATTTACAAGAATATGGGTTAAAGTCATTTATACCCTTTTTGACTTTTTATAAGAGGAATCTTTCCGTCGTTTTCAAAACAAGGTCCTTTTTAACCTTTTCGACAGAATTAAGGTAAGAATGTTTTTTTTAACTTGTACGGTGGGTGCGGTTATTTTCCGCCGTTATAAAATTTTCAAAGCTTTCCTTACAAGCTTATAAGGATATTTTCAAGAAAATGTTTTATTTTATATGGCTCTTAAATGATTTCAAAAATAGAAAGAGATATTTCTCTAAAATGTGTTTTGATTTCATCTATGTCAACATCCTTTGATGGATTTTACGCTTATTTGAAGTTGATTTATTGTGATACAAAACTTCTATATTGTATTGAAGGTTTTGTGATATGTTTGACTGTGGATGTGCTATTTTTATACCATTCATAGTTTATGGTAAAATTATTGACATTTCGTATGCTAGTTTTAATACGAATGTTTATGTTATGTTTAAACCTTTTCATATGGGAATGCATTGGACTTAATATGTGACGGGTGGAGCCCGCTATAGCTCCTCGATGCATCGGTAGGTCTCATGAGACAAACTAGTGTCTTGGCACAAGGCCTTGACAAAATCTTATTTGTAGTCTTGGCACGAGGCCTTGGCTATGTGGTTATGATAGTCTGGCATTATGCATTCCAACATTATGAAAGTGGTTAGTGATTTTGCATGTGATTATTCGATTAGTAGAATATCCATGTGAATGAGTAAATGGCATTATTTCATTTTACTTTTGCCATATTATGTTTATGTTCAAGTTTAAAAGGCTTTTGTTTTAGTTATACATTACCTTAAATGTTTATTCTTATTTATGAAAGTTTCCGCTATATTGTTATCCTTACTGGGAATTTGAGCTCACCCCTTTTCTATGTTTTATTTTTCCCAGGAAGTGAAGAAGTAAATTATGAATGACCTGCAGGGATATTATGAGGGGATAATAGTGTGGACTGTGGAGACATTATGTTGTTGTAGTAGCTTTTTCATTTTATGATGTAATGTAAAACTTATGAATATATCTGGTGTTTCCAAGGCTACTAAACCAATCGGTCTTTCGAGATTTGATCTTTCTTGTGATCATGCCAATGTTACGAAGTAATGCACCGACTCTGGGTAACTAGGGTCGGGGCGTTACACTATACTATGTAGATACACACCACGCATGCTGCATATGAATATATCATATCTAGCACATCCATTGTCTATATCCATTATATAGAATATGTGTCTCTTGCCATTTATTTTCTGGGACTTTTGTAAATAACCCTTTGCATAAGCTTGATCTTTGTGATGGATTTGGCTTATGCTTCTGACTATTATTTCATTTACCATGGAGAATTCCTTTGTTTCTGTTCGTATTTCTTGTGTGCGGCTAATGATGGATTGTTATGTGAATCCCTAGAGATCTCATGTTCTCCATCCTTTGAATTTTCAATCTATAACATTTGATGAGATATTCTTTACACACAGAATATCTTTTTCCTATTTCTTCTAGGGATCTTAACTATTTTGGATGTATTGTTTCTGGGTTACCTATCCTGCCATGTGTATCATCATTTCCCACATGTTTAAGCTCCTAGAAAATGCATTTCTTTCCGACCACCCAAATTTCAATGTTCTTTCAATTAACTACTGGATAAATGTTCATTGATCATGGATTTGTACATGCATTGTTTTTGTTGTTTTAATTTCAATCTTCATATATCTGTTTATAAATTATTTTATATTTTACTGCTCATACTTTCCCTGGTAACCTGAATATATTTCAATCTACTAATCATTGAATTTCCACTAATTATAATTTGAATCTTCATAGATCTGTTTAGAACTCAAGTGGTTGTATTAGACGTACATATCTTGCTTCCGCTGCTAACAAGCCATTTCCTTCAAATGTAAAATTTGTAAGGCCCTCCTCTCCTCCAAGAGCTTCTTTTCCTCTCTTTATCACCACTGCTTAATGATTTGTCATCTCCCATAAATGTTCTTAACGGGGCATCATTCCCATCTCATTTTGTGTCTGATTTTGGAGTTATGAGAGTGATAATTATAGATGAGGGGGCCAATGAGTTGCAGAGAAGACACCGGGTAGATGACAATGGGCATCAAATTGATGTGACTTTGTATAACCATAACATTTGATGTGATTTACAAGGACCATGAGCTTTGATAGATTCATATGGAAACGATAATGGAAATAAGTCAGCTAATTTAGAACCCTTGGATGCAAACAATATAAGCTGTAAAGTGTCTGGCCATGAGAACATAGTAGGGTACTGAAGAAGAAGAAGAGTATGACGGAGAATGACTTCAAATATGGAGTTGGACCTACGGAGCAGTCATTGGTCTACTCAGTCTCAGCTACCTTTTGATGAAGATCCATTCAAGATGTCTGGGGTATGTTGCTTTTAGGGTTTTGATTTTGTGATTTTTTCATTCAATTTGTATTGTTTTGGGTTAATAAGGAGTTGAAATTGATACATCTCATTCGATTACCACTGTGTAAATGTAACAGGTTAAAATCTTTATTTGTGCATGTGTTTTTATCGGAGAGTTCTGTCAAACAATTTCATTATCGCACCTAATTATCTTTGGGATTTTTTTGTATGTAGCAAGTCTTGATGAATTTATTGGCACTCCTTTAAAATCACTTACACCTATGTGATTGAATCAATTTAATTTATATACATTTGTGCACGCCTATAGTTGTATAGAATGATTTCATCTACATGTGTCACATCCTCTAGCGGTTTGTATATGTTGACTTTGTCATTATTTTGATCTCAACTGATGGATCCAAGAGTGTTGTAATTAATCCATGGGGTGGAAATATACTTTGCAGTAGTGAGACGAACCAGAGGGGATGCATTTGTTTTTGCAGGAACAACATAACTTCTTGAGATCCTGTTTTTTAGATGATAGGAGGGAAACAAATGCGAGGTCTCTTAGCAATGTTGTGGAGATGCTGAAGATACTCTAAAGTCCAGCACAAAATCTTCCACCATGGTCTCTCGCTCCATTTAAAAGTGATTATTTTTTGTGCTTTTGGAAGACTCAATAGAGAGTCCTTATCCTATCTGACATTGAAACTATATGTAAATAAATAATTTCATATTTACATATTATTATCCAATGCCTCCAATAGTTTGTATATTGTAGGCATGCATTTTATAAATTCTTGCAATTACACTATGAAATGCACTTCAGTGGCTGCATATACAGTTGTATGGATATTTTTTCGGTTGCATTATTACATTTTAGGTAATGCATTTATATCTATGAGAGACTGACTCTTTCATATTAATTACTTTATGCAGAAGACTTCACTTTAGAGTATGCAATATGTAGGTGTTTCAATATTCTTTAATTTACATTTTTTTATAGTATACAAAAATATTTGTTATGAACAAACATTATGCTAAGTGAATTTATGTACAAAAAGGCATGTTTATTCACATTATATGATAAAAAGTTTTATGTATACAATCACATTGTTTCATTAATTTGTGATGACATGTATATATACATTATGTATTCTATAGTCATGCATGTGTATATATTCTTTGAAATTACATTCAAATTGCATACAAGACATCTAGAATTATTACCATTGCTTTCTTAATATTATGTATCCACATACCTATATTTACAATATATAGGATACTGTTTTCTCAATTTCTTCAGACAAAGAATCATCAATTAACTTGTATGATTAACTAGGTTAAATAAATTTACTTTCATCCGCATTACCAGTTTGCACTTATATAGAAACTTTCATATGCACTATCAGTTTTCACTTATATAAAAAATAAGTGTGATACGACTACTATATGCGATCCTGTAATTAATGTTTTTCCATTATGCATTACTCGTATGAACTTATATAGAATATAAGTTTATTTATGTATATATTTATTTTTCAGGAATTCATATTGAAAAAAATCCAAATTATGTGTAAGTGAATGTGTAATTAAATAATTATGATGTACAAATGCACTGGTTGAGTAACAATTTAAAAAATAAACTACATTTTTTTTAATGTAATCCGCGGATTCCCGCAATAAACCCTAAGACCTCGTTTGGCAGGCGAGATATGAGAGGAAAAGAAACGATTTGAGGTGACGAAAACGTATTTCCGTTGTTTGGTGAGGAATAGCGAGAGATTGAGGGGGAGAAACATGGAGAGACGGGGAGAAATATTTCTCTCCGTCCAACCCTTTCAAATCATCCCAATATTGGGATGATTTGGACGGAAATGATGCGCCTGTTGTTGGATGTTTTTTGAAATTTATCATATTGCCCCTATATGTGTATATAAATAATAGTTCCCTTTATGTCTAATAATACCAACAAATAATTGTTTTTCTAATTTCAACCTAACCTATAAATAATTTTGATGGTTATTGAAATTTAAAATAATATAAAATTATATTTATTTTAACTATTCATAAATTATAACATTATATTTAGTATTTATTCATAAGTGATAAAACTATAAAAATATATTTATTCATAAATTATATTTATTTTAAAATTAAATCTATTAGTAAATTGTATTTATAAAATGATATATCCAAAAATTATATTTATTCATAAATAATAAAACTATATTTATTTTAATAATAATTCTTAAATTATAAGATTATATTTATTCAGAAATTTATATTTTTATAAAATTGCATTTATTCATAAATTATAAAATTATATTTATTTTAATATGAATTCATAAATGATAAAATTATATTTATTTTAATATTCATTAGTAAATTACATAAAATCATATTTATTTGTAAATGCTATTTAATATTTAAAATTGTATTTGTTTTGATTTATATGTAAATCATATTTTTTTTCAAATTTTGTATGTTGGTGTATTAATATTTTTTAATAATTATTGAAATTAAAAGTTCAAAAATAATGCATCTGTAATGAAAATAAGGTATCAAGGTAAAATATAATTAATTTAAAATAATTGTGTCTTGTGATTATGTAATTTTTTTAATGTATAGTTCCTTGTAACTAAACAATTTTTTTCAAAAAATTAATTAATTATATTATTGAAGTAAAATGTATATATGATTGTTGCGATATAAAAACAGTGAAGATAATACCAATTATCATATGTATACACATATAACATAAATAATTATAAAATTGAAAAGAAAATATCATTGCAAATATATTTTTCAAAATTAAATGTATATTTAATTAACATGATATAAAAACCAAAGATACAATTTGAAATTATAATATTTTTTATTTGGAATAATTAAGCATTGTAAAACTATATTTTTTAATAAGGGGTATTTTTGTCATATTTTCATAACATTTATTTTCTTTTTTTTTTAAAAAATTATCATCAAACGGATGAAGAGAAATTATAATCTTTTTTTTCTTTTACTAAATTTCGCATCCAAATAAGAAGGTGAGAAATCAAAATCATTTATTTTATTTTCTTTTATTTTATGAAATAGTAAATCATCTATTTTCTTTTACTAAAAGATAACCAAATATAGGCTAAACCCCTCCGACCATTGAGACTCGAACACCCGCCGCTCCCCACCGTGTGCGCCGCTCCGCCCCGACCCCCACCCCCACTCCGCGGATTCCCGTAATAAACCCTAAACCCCTTCTCCAGCGCCACTCCCTCCACCGTTTGCGCCACTCCCTCCACCGTTTGCGCCACTCCCCACTATCGGCAACGTGCGGAGATGCCTTCCAAGACAAAGAAGTGTTCGAAATCGCCGACAATTGACTCAGACCTCCGCGAAGATGACCTCCTGCGCTCCCTCGAAGAAGCCTCCAAAAAGCACCCATCTCTGATCGGAAATTCTGCGGCCGTTGGGAAGCTCACTGATGTGGAACTTCAGTCCAGAGGCTGCAAGATTTGGCTTTCAGAATCCTCGATGGTTGCCTCAGGCATTTCACCCGGCTCTACTGTCTCCGTAACTCCACAACACCCACCCCTCTCTCGCTGTACTTTTGGCAATTATTACTGCTCTGGGCATTCTTCTCAACCCGCTCTGCGTTTTTGTCCTTCGCGCATTTTTTAGGGGCATAACAATTTTGTTTTCACTATTGATTCTTTTTTTTGACCAATTTGATCGATACCTGCATGAACTGCTTTGATTGCTCCATGGATTAACACTTACGCTCACGGTGTGATTGGTGATGGTTTAGCAAGATAAAATAAATGATTTGATAATTTATAAAAGAAAAAAATGAAATGAAATGATTAAAATTTGCCTCAATATGTTTGGATCAATAATGGAGTAAAATAAAATTTGCCTTATTATGTTCGTAGAGAACTGATTTTTCTCTCCCTATGATTTTTCAAAAATAGATCGTTTCTCCTTATTTCTCTCCCTATGATTTCTCTTGGACTGAATTTGATACTGCCAAACAGAGGAAAGCAGTTTCCCCCTATAGTATCATTTCTTTTCTCCTCAAATCAGTTCTGGTTGAACTAAGAAAAATTGACGTGAGACTGTTTGATCTTTATTGTTGGAAATTGTAGTGCCTTTAATGCATGCCGTGCCATTGATGGAATTCTATAGAGAACTGCACCTCTAGAACTTTTTTTAGTGTGTTTTTTTATTTATGTTTTTAATGTTCTGGCAATATCACCTGCACAACTGATTTTTCAGGTCTCACTTGCTTCAATGGATAAATCATCAAACAGTTTTCCTCTCGTCTCATTAGCAGATGAATGCAGTATATATTATGGGTTGGAGCCTCAGAGTAACACAAGTGACGAGTCAGGGACCTACTTTGCCCTTGCAACAGTCTTTCCTTCTTGTAAGGTCTGGTTGGTGATTGTTCTTTTCCACTTATCATTTAGTATTTTAAAATATTTTTTTATTATTTACCATTTTTTTAATGAATTACATTATACTGAGGTTCCTTTGAGCAAGTACAGTTAGTTTTCCGCGAATTAATTGTAATGTTTGCACACTGTTAAAATATTCCCCACAAGTGTATCAGTATTTGGATTTGTGCTTTTCTTGTGTCATGAGTTTGTGAATGACATTTTGGGGGTTTATCTGCCTTATACTAACAGAGAATTTGTGTGCAGATTTTGAAGAACGGGGTGCGCTTATCTTCAAACCTTTCATACACTATGGGTTGTCCAGCTTTGGGCTGCATTCTGTTTGTTTATCCTATTCAAAATGTGTCCCAAACTGGTCTCCTGAATGGAAATCATAAGCCGGATGGCGCCCCTTTAAATTTTTTCTCAACATGCAATCCTAAGGACTTGTATTTAGAATTGATTCCTTCAAGGAATAGATTAAATACAAATAAAATTCTTTTTTCATCTGTTACATGTCCTCCAAATTCATTTTCTGATCGGTTTGAAAGTGGCTCAGTTTCTTCTCCAAAGACACCTGTACTTAATCAGTCAAATCTCAAATCTTCTAGTTCCAACTTGTTTTGTTCACCAATGTCCAGCTCTTCTAATCCCAAAGCAGCATTGTTTAGTTCAATTGAATTAGATGAGGTTTTCGGTGATGAGAAGTCAAAAAAAATATTCCAATCCTGTGCTTCTTCATGGTTGAACTCTCGTAGTTTACTTTGTGGAAACTTCTTGGCAATTCCAATCCTTTCACATCTTTGCATTTTTCGTGTGGCTGGGGCTGATAAAATGCCAGCAGGTATTGATGATGCAGATTCAACAAACAAGAGAGCTTTTGTGACATTTCCCACGAATGCTGTTTTCATTGTGAATAATGAAACAAAAGTAAATTTTAAATTACCCCCGCATTCTGCAATTGAAACTCAGCACAAAGATGAATCTTCACACATGGAATCCAAAACTTATGATGTTAAAGCTATCAGGGGACATTATGGTCTGAAATTGGGTGGTCTTTCAAAAGAATATGCGGGTTTGAAGGATGTAATCTCCTCTTCGGTGAAAGATACCTTATCAAGGTATGTTGCTTTCTTCTTTCTATTTTTCAGCTTCTCAGGCTCCACCTGACAACACTTATTGAATACTGTTTTTAACACTTACCACTTGTGGTAAGTATTTCTGTATGAGCCTTCTCTTGATACATCTTATGTGGAAAATTTTCTTAAGCAAGGTATTGTGTGTCAAAAATATCTACCGTTCTCCTTTGGATTTGCCAAGCTTTTTGTACCCTGGAGAAATCTTGCTTCAAGGGGCCTTTGGCAAAGTCAGCTATGGATATTTTTTGTTTTCTTTTTTCCAGCATAGTTGTATTTTTTTTTATTCTTTAATTCTTTTGATTATGTAGATTTTTTAAGTCTGTGAATGCTTCTTTTACTGTTTTTGTGCCAAAAGAATCCTGGTGAACAATTTTGCTGTTCAGTTCATTAAAGTCTCAATATCTTTGATTATAGTTTGCTGGAAATCCTATATGATCATATATTAAGAAAAAGCTTTGAATTAGTACGAGAGGATTCCAGTGCAATCTAAATATTAGGTGGCTTAAAATGTAATTGGTTTCTTTTTATTCATGGCAGTCAAGGTTGTTTCAGGGTGGTACTAGATTGTTATATGATTGGGTATCTATGCAACTTCAATTTAGCTATTTATAATTGTGTTTGGCTAATTTTGACCATGATCCCCTGCCTAAACACTGCCTGTTTTGGCAAGCAATGATTTTGATTAAAACTTGACTAGGGAATTTGATAGATCACATTGAACTTTGTTGACTAAAAATGTTTTTTCCCTTAACCTTTTTTTTTGTTTTTTGCTGGTTATTTTAGTTTCTCATCAGTCCTACATTTTAAGTTTTTTATTTGTCCAACCACAGGGTAGGTCTCAGAACTACTAAAGGGGTGCTTCTTTATGGTCCACCCGGCACTGGGAAAACATCTTTGGCTCGTTTATGCACCCAGGATGCTGGTATTAACCTTTTTACCATTAATGGACCTGAAATTATTAGTCAATATCACGGAGAAAGCGAGACAGCATTACATGAAGTATTTGATTCGGCAAGCCAAGCTGCACCTGCAGTGGTAATCCTCAATATGGGTATCCTTCAGATCAACCTGATGAATCTCCTGAATACTCTTGTACACCTGTTTTTTCTTTCCATGTTATTCAATACATCATTGATTTTTAGTCATTTTTACCAGTAGATTTTGGAGCTTGATATACTGAAAGTGGACTTTAGTAGCCCTGATGTGTAATGGGACTTTGACCGCTGTAACTGATTGTTTGAGAGATCTTGCAATTTTTTTTTTTTTTTTAAATTCGGGTTGATGCCTTTTCACGCATCTTGTTCTTTGTTTCTGGGGGGATAACTTGCTTTGGACAACCTTCCACAGAAAATTAATCTTCTGTTTTGTAAAAAAAGAAAAAATTCGCATGCTAGCTGTTGATTTGCAGTAAATTTTGTTAAATTTGAATTTAGCAGCTGGTTTGTCTTATTTTTTATATACCTAAAGAATGATTTGTTTAATGTGATAACAAGATTGTCTTGAAAGGATGGTTGATCTCTCCTCGAAGAAGAAACCAAATAATTTAAGGGCACATTGGTTGTGGTGGATGCTTTGTTTTTATGTGCCAAATCCCTTTCCTGAACTGTACAAGCTTATTCCAAATCTGCTGGTGCCACTCAACACTCCCCTGCCCTCATTCCTCCCGAAGGAACCCTCAAGGCGGAACCCTCCTGCCTCCCGCGGCGCTTCCTGGCCTGCCCTCCCCGCGGCTTCTCGACTACGCCCGGCCTCGGTTCCCTCTTGACTCTCTCCAGGCGGAACCCTCTCGCCCGAGTGACGCGGTCTCCCGGCCCCCACCTCTCGCGGCGACGTCTCGACCCACCTCTCTCGCGATGTCCCGACCCGCCTCTCTCGGCGCCTCCCGGTCCCGCCTTTGACGCGGTTTCTCGACCCTTCCTCTTCCGACGCCTCTTGGTCCCGCCTTTGACGCGGTTTCCCGGCCCGCCTCCCTTGCGACATCCCGACCCCACCCTCCTCGGCCCTCCCCGACCCACCTCCGACGCGCCTTCCCGGCTTCGCCCTCCTCGGCGCTCCCCGATCCGCGACGTCCCTCTCACTCTGCGGGACCCTTGCGCGCAACCCTCCCGCTCGCGCCGCCGGATCCACGCCAGACTACCTCCTGCCGAGTAGCCTCCCTACTCCAGCCAGTCCCCGGACGGCCCCGCCGTTAGCTGCGCCTGACATCTCTTGGGCAGCGATCCCTCCCGGCCTCCCTGCGTGACGCCTCTCTGCGGCTCTCCAGACGCCGCACCCCCTTCCCTGCCCATCGCCCTCGCTGCGCACTGCTCCTCTCTACGCGCCAACTCCCTACGAGCAGGCTTCTTAGCACGCGCCTCCTGCGCTTCACCCTAGCCACTGCGCGCGACTACTCTCCCATTCGACACCTCTTGCGGTGCTCTCCTGGCCAACACCTCTTGCAGCAACCCCTTCTCTAGCAGCCTGCCCCCTGCACGACGACCCTCCGACGACTCTGTCTCCGCCTCAACAGATTTCCCGGTGTCCCTTCGATCGGCCCGCCTCCCTAAGCACCCACCGACTCCTCAATGGTTGACTCTTCCGCCCGTGGCCCTCTGGCACCACTTCCAGTCGTTGACTCTCCTGCAAGGCCGCCCCCTCGCCTCAGTTGTCGGCCTTCTCGCACAGCAGCCCCACGCTTCATCCCTGCGTCTGTACACCCGCCTGAGTGGTTGTCCCGTGTTTCGTCACCGGTGCTCCTGCATGCCGGTCCCCCCTTCCCTGGCGCACTTTGCATACCCGAACATGCCTTTATCCTCACCATTATCCAGTACCCGTTATAAACTAACACTCTCGAAGGAGGAGATTGCATTTATACAATCTTATCGGGCTACTTTGCTACCTTCCTCCTCTCCAGCCACCATTGCTCAGACTGGTGGCCCTACTGCGTCTCTCATCAACTGACGACTTGGATGTTTGATTCTGGTGCGTCTGAACATCTCACAGGGGATTCCGGTATGTTCACTACCTATCATCCGTATACTGGTGCCTGTGTAATTACTGTTGCCAATGGATCGAAAATCCGTATTTCAGTAGCTCATGTTCGTCACAGTCCGTTAATCTTATCTCCATCAACAAACTCATCAAAGACTTAAATTGTGTTGCTATGTTTACATCTTCTGGTGTTGTTTTTTAGGAGCGGTCGGCGAATCAAGAACTTGATTGAGGTCATCTTAGGGATGTGATGTACATGTTCGATACCCCACCATCTCTTGCTTGCTCATCCACCTCTGATCGTGCCCTTGACCTACATTTTCGCCTTGGTCATCCACCGATTTCCGTCTTACATTAGCTTTGCCCCCAATTCAGTCTACACATTTCCTTCCATTGTGAATCTTGCAAGTTTGCTAAACATCATTGGGTGACGTATGTTCTTCGATCGGAAACACGTGCTGCGAATCCTTTCGACCTTGTTCATTCCGATGTATAGGGTCCTTCTAGGGTTCCTAGTCAGTCAGGGTACAGTTATTATGTATCCTTTATTGATGACTGCTCGCGTATGACACGACTTTACCTTTTTCGTGATTGGTCTGAAGTGCTTTCTACTTTTCAAACATTTTATCATGAAATTAATACCTAGTTCTCCACCTTTGTTAAATGTCTCCGTTCCGACAATGGATGAGAATATTTGTTCACTTCCTTTCAGCAGTTTCTCAAGGCTAAATGCACCATTCATCAGACATCCTGCCCCTTGATACACCTCAGTAGAATGGAGTGACCGAGCGTAAACATCACCATATTCTGGAGACTGCTCGTGCCCTTCTATTCCACATGCAGGTGCCTCTTCTCTTTTTGGGGATGCCATTGGACTCCCTTCTCCTCTCTCCCACCTCACTCACTTCCATTCTATTTGTTTGGGTGTCTGTGTTATGTCCGTGACACTCGTCTCAACTTCTCCAAGCTTTTTCCCAAATCTCTTCGTTGCATCTTCCTCGGATATTCACGCACTCAGCGTGGATGCTGATGCTTCTCTCCAGACTTACGATGGTATATCATATCTGCTGACATATCGTTTGTTGAGAACTCTCCTTACTCTTTTCCCTCTCCCCATCCAGACACCACTATCGATGATTGTCTTCCTCTCATCATCCACCCCCTTTGGTGTCCCACTTTGCTGACCACCGGTTTGACACTGTCTACTCACGACGTCCATCGAATGTGTCCCCCGTTCAAGTCAAGGACACCATCGTCCCAGCTTCGTCCGATGCTCCTGCTCCGGCAACAGACGACTTGCCCATTACACTACGGAAATGTACTCGTTCTTGCCAGAATACTCTTTTTGACACATCCTCATACAAAGGTCTTTCCGCTTTGGAGACGATATCTATTCCCTGCACGGTTGGCGACGCCAAATCTCCCCCGGGACGACTTCAACCAATGCGGGATGAATTGCAGGCTCTGGACGACAATCATACTTGTGATCTGGTCTCCCTTCTGGCAGGTAAACAGGTGGCCGACATCAAATGGATTTATACGGTCCGTCTTAATGCAGATGACACTCTGCATCGCCTTAAAGCCAAACTTGTGGAAAAGGGGTTTGCACAAACATATGATGTCGACTATTTTGATACTTTCTCTCCAGTTGCAAAGATGACATCTGTCCGATTATCCATCTCTCTTGCCGCTCATCATCATTGCTCTTCATCAACTTGATATAAAAAATGTCTTTCTCCATGACTTTCTTGAAGAAGAGGTATATCTGCAACAACCTTCTGGCTTTCGTGGCTCAGGAGCCGACTGTCATGTTTGTCGACCCTGTCGCTCTCTTTATGGCTTCAAGTTGTCTCCTCGTGCTTGGTTTGGCCGCTTCAGCACCACCGTCACTACATTTGGGCTATCTTGAAGTATGAAGGACCACACTGTCTTCTACCGTATGACGTTTTTCGACTGCATCCTACTGTTTGTGTATGTTGATGACATCATCATCACTGTGAGCGACTCAATTGGAATCACCCAATTAAAATGGCATCTTCACCATCACTTTCACACCAAAGATCTTGGTCTTCTAACACACTTCTTTGACACTGAGGTCTCCCGTTCTCTGGACACCATCTTTCTTTGCCAATGGAAGTATGCCTTGGATATCTTGCAAGATGCTGGTCTGACTCAGACAACTGCCGTTGACACTCCTCTTGAGCCTGGGGAATGGTCTCTCTCTGACACCACGAAACCATATTCTCACCCAAAGAGGTACCGTCGTCTGGTGGGAAAACTCAATTATCTCACCATGACTCATCCTGACACTGCTTGCGCTGTTGACAAAGTTAGCCAATTCATGGAGCATCCGACAAAATCTCAGTGGGATGTTGTCCTCCGTATTGCCAAATACATCAAGCAAGACCCTGTCCGTGGTTTTCAGTATTCACATCACGATCATCTGAATGTTGAGGCCTTCCGTGATGTTGACTATGCTAGCTGCCTTGCTACCCGAAAGTCTACTTCTGGGTTTGCCGTTTTTCTGGTAGGTAACCTCATCCCATGATGCAACAAGAGGCCGACTGTCGTCTTCAGATCCAGTGCTGGGTCTGAGTACCGTGCGATGTCCACGGTCACTACTGAGATCCTGTGGCTTCGTTATCTCCTCCATAAGATTGGTTTCCTGCCGCAAACGTTTGCTCATATTTGGTGTGATAATCAGGCAGACACGAAGATTGCTTCTAATTCCGTCTTCCATGAACGTACAAAACATATCGAGGTGGACTGCCACTTTCTTCGCCACCACCTCGAGCATTACCATGTCAGTTTCAGCCACATATCGATGACATATCAGTTTGCCGACATCTTCACCAAATGCCTCACAGGAGCTCGATTGGTCTTTCTCAATACCAAGATGGGGATTCACAGTATCAGCGACCCAATTTGAGGGGGGTGTGTATGGTCTTGTTTGGCGTCTTCTTTCTTTTTGCGGGACTCTTGGTCCAAGTTATCATGTACTAGCTTGAGGGGGAATGTTGAACCCAGTTTATTGTAAAGGGTATTTCCGAGTCCCACATCGGATTACTCCACCTTGTAAGTCTTTTTACCCATCTATAAAAGAATGTCTCCACCTCACCTTGAGGTAAGGGGAATTCACCCTCTACACTGTTAATATTGAAATTGATTAAAGTTATTCATGTTTGATGGCATTAACAGGATTTGTATTTTGTTTATATGTTCATCTTAATTTGTATTTAGTTCTTGGGAAGATTTTGATTTTGACTTGCTGATTTTAATATCTGCTCACTGTTTATTGTTTAGAATAATGATTTCTGGAGTATTGCCCAAACAATGATCCCTGTTTTTTTCTCATTTATGCATGCTTGGCCGAAGTCAAAACTGGTCTGTTTTTTTTTTGTTTTAGTTTTCTTGCACTACATCAATAGATTTTGAAGTTACATAAATTCTCAAAACCAAGTTTGTTTGCAATTGTTATGGACCAAGATGCACAAGCACTCTGTGTCTCAGCAGCCTAAGGGTCCTTTTAACAGCACTCATTGAAAACTGCTTGTAGCACTTATCGCTTACCAAAATTGCACAATTTATTGTACGGTTTTTTGAAAAATGTTGTTTGTTCTGTCTCTGAAACAACAGTTCCACTTTAATTCTAGAAGACAACCACTTAAATATGTGTAAAAAAAAAAGTTTTTCAATGAACAATATGGAGATACCTATACAGAAGCATTTTTACAAAGTGATAAGTGCTATAAGCAGTTTTCATCGAGTGTTGTCAAATGCATATCTCCTTGACATATGGTTCTCAGCGACTTGCTTTTATTTACAGGTTTTCATTGATGAGTTGGATGCAATTGCTCCCACACGGCGAGAAGGTGGTGAAGGCTTGTCTCAAAGATTGGTTGCAACGCTGTTGAATCTGATGGATGGGGTTAGTAGAACTAGTGGTATCCTTGTAATTGCTGCTACAAACCGTCCAGATAGCATAGAGCCAGCCCTAAGGCGGCCTGGGAGACTTGACCGGGAGATCGAAATTGGTAATGCAATATGTTTCTTTCATTTATTTTTGGATTTCTATATCCTTGATGGATTTTTCTGCGTACCATTAAAAAATGGTACAATAAATTGTGTAATTTTTTGTACCTTTTTTTTATTCCATTTTACTTATTTAAGGTGTACCGTCTCCTGCTGAACGACTCAATATATTGTTAACCCTTCTTGGTGAAATGGAACATTGTCTTTTAGACTCACAAATTCAACAGCTTGCTACAACTTCACATGGCTTTGTTGGTGCTGATCTAGCTAGCCTTTGCAACGAAGCAGCTTTGGTTTGCCTTCGGCGTCATGTTAAGCTTCAAGAACCTTGCATTAATATGCATTCTAGAAGAATTTCTATGGCATTTAGTGATTGTTCTGATACTAATATCGGAGGCTTTGATTGCTCAAGTGATTTTCAAGATACTGCTTTGGGAAATCGTTTAGATTCCGCATCTACCTCTAAGGGGGATTTCACTCTTTCATCCAAAATTTCGTACTGTATAATTGATGGGGAAGACCTAGAAAGTGGAGACAGCATTCAGAATGGAATCAGAAGCGATGAATTGACTGAAAAAGAAAATGATACTTTGAAAATCACTTTTGATGATTTTGAAAATGCTAGGAGGAGGGTGGGACCAAGTTCAATGCGAGAGGTATGATCTGTGAGCTCATTTTGTTTAGACATCAATTTTCAGCAGTAATGTAATGATCATACCCAGCTTCAGTCCAAGTTTGTTTGCTATATTTGGGCCTTGTGGCCTGTTTGATGGAGTTGTTAATTTTCAACTGAAGCTCGACATGTACATTGTGCTTAGTCCAACTTCTCTTTTTTAGATACCCCTAGCTTTGCTTTTCATACATCATATAAATTTCTGGCCCAAAACAAGTTGACAATGGTCATTGGTTTTTACATGAACAATTAGCTATGTGCATTGGTAGGTTATGTTTATGGGAGAGGGGTGGAAAGAAATGGAAAGGAGAGCTTTCCCTTGTTTGGTAGTATGAAAAAGGGGAGAGAATGGGAGAGGAAATGAAATTCCGTTGGGGAAAGGATGATTTGTTTTTATATTAAAATCTGGTGTTAAGGTCTATTTTGCTCAGTCAACGTTTTAGATGTTTTATTTTCAAGAATATTATTCTTTTTTATTTTTATTTATTTCCATTCTTTATTCCTATCACGCTGGTTATCAATTTTTTTTTTAATTTTTTCCATATTTTCCCTACAAATAACAACCTCACCTTTTTTTAATTCCTTTTTCCATTTCATTTCTTTTTATGTGAATTTCCATTCCATAAAAGAATCTTTTCCCATACCTAATAGGTCCGAAGTGTCCGATTGGCATCACTGATTGAAACTGTTCATAGCATTCATCACTTGCAATAAATGCTCATGTTTATGTGTTTACTTATTGCTTATAAAAAAATCCATTTCTGCCACTTATAAGCAGTTTTCTGCTACTTATATAAGTGAATTTCTTCTTGTAAGTGTTTCTTCAGAAACAGAACAAATACCCACTTATTTTTTCAAAGTGACAAGTGCTATAAACGGTTTTCAAGAAGTGCTGTCAAACGGAGTTTTATTGGGAATGTGTTTTTCTGCCCACTTATTTATGCGTGTTTTTTTAGAAACAGATCAACCACCACCTATTTTTTCAAATTGCTTATCAAAAGCCGTAAGTGCTATGAGCAGTTTTCGAAGTGTTGTCCAACCGGGCCTTATCGAAGGTTTTTTTGTGACTTTTTAAAATGATTTAAATCTGGAATTTAAATCTAAGTGTTTCTTCAGAAATAGCACAAACACCACTTTTTAAAATTGCATCTACTGCATGATATCTGCTTTTGGCCACTAACAGCGCCGTGCGCATGTTCTGTTATAACAGTATCATTTACAATTCTGATACTTTCTCCATCAATTTTTTTTTTGGATTCACCATCTTTCTCATCTGTTCATTCATTTATGTCCTTCAATAGGTGGCACTTGAAGTTCCCAAGGTTAAATGGCAGGATGTTGGTGGGCAGGATGAGGTTAAAAGACAGCTAATTGAAGCTGTTGAATGGCCACAGAAACATCAGGGTGCCTTTGAGCGTATTGGGATCCAGCCACCAACTGGGGTGTTGATGTTTGGTCCTCCGGGATGCAGCAAAACTCTCATGGCCCGTGCCGTGGCCTCTGAAGCGGGTCTCAATTTTCTTGCTGTTAAAGGTCCTGAGCTTTTCAGCAAGTGGGTTGGTGAGTCAGAGAAGGCTGTGAAATCTCTCTTTACAAAAGCGAGGGTCAATGCTCCATCGATCATATTTTTTGATGAAATAGACGGGCTTGTGATAATTCGCGGGAAACAAAGTGACGGAATTTCTGTTTCTGATAGGGTTATGAGCCAGCTTCTCGTGGAATTGGATGGTAAGTAATTTAATAATTCAATTTCAACTGCTAGGGTCTGACTGCATGAATCTTTTTAATCCATCCCATTTGCATCTACTGATACTAAAACGTTAGGGCCTCTTTATTCGTGGTCTTGGGAGATTGCTGAATTTAGACCGCCTTTTGATACAATGGCTCGATCCTGCAGGCCGACCCATTTAGTCTGTCAAAATGAACAAACTAAGTTTTAAAATGCGTGGTTGTTATAAAGATGAGCTTATTTAGAGTAGTTTCATTCAGCTCCAACGGGGACTTTAGTTTTTGAGGCCTGTTGAGAAAAACCGGCCTATAAATCTTAACCCATATAATATAAAGCCTGCCCATATTCTCAGCTCTATCTGATACGGTCTTGTAATTTTATGTAAATCATGCATAATGTCTGTTCCCCTACAAATTTAGGCTTGCATCAAAGAGTTGATGTTACTGTCATAGCTGCTACAAATCGTCCGGACAAGATCGATCCTGCTTTATTGAGGCCGGGTACTAATGATATTCTTATACTGCCCTGCCCCGTTTCTTTCCGTTTGACAACACTTACTGAGAACTGTTTGTGGTACTTGCCACTTATCATGATAAACAATTTGAAAAAAATTATGGTGTATGTTTTGTTTAAAAAACAAAATATTTACACTTAAATTGCCGAATAAAAACACTAAGTTGCAGACAAACATTTTTCTCAGTAAGCTATTTGAAAGCACTGATGTATAAATACTTGTCACAGTTGATGGGCGGATCGTGGGGTCAAGTTTTTAGACCTGCGTGTTTGCAGCTGTTTTCTTGCCTCGTGTTTTGTGGTGGCAGATTTTATGCAAACATCTTTCAGTTGAGTGTTGTCAAACGGACTCTTAAATGTTCTGTTTTTTTTTTTTGCTTTGTTTTAATATAAATTAAGATAAATTGTTTTAATATAAATTAAGATAAATTATTTGAGCAGGGCGGTTTGATCGGCTGGTGTATGTTGGACCTCCTAACGAGGCAGAGCGTGAAGATATATTCCGGATCCATTTGCGTAAAACCCCATGCGGTTCGGATGTCAGCGTGAGGGCACTTGCCGGCCTCACGGAAGGCTACACCGGTGCCGATATATTTTTCATATGCTCTGAAGCAGCGGTTGCAGCTATCGAGGTTTTTTATTTTTCAAAAATCAGATTAAAAAAAAAGGGTTTTGAACTATTTGTGAAAAGTTGTTCCGTTTATTTTTAAAAATCGATTATGCAATTGAAAGTAAAAAAATGTTTTTTAAATTATAGCACAAACATAAAGTAACATTTACTTTTTTAAATTATTATTTCTTAAGCTGAAACAAATTGGGTCTTAATTGTTTATTTGTGATCAGGAAAGCTTGGATGCTTCAGAAATAGCAATGAGACATTTAACATATGCCATCGGCGAAGTACAGCCCATGGAGATTCAATCTTTTCAGGAATTATCAGCGAATTTTCAAAGGCTCGTTCTCTCCGATGCTGTGAGAAAAGGATGAGGACATCAACAATGCTCATGGAAGATTAATTTGGGTTTCTTTTTGTTAAGCATGGTTTTATATTTAATTATTAATGGCTAATTGATAATTAATGAATAATATATTAATTTGGGTTGAGTCCCGGGGCGTTTGATGAATAGCAATTCATAATTGTTAATTATAAATTATAAAATATAAATTATCTGTTTAATATTTAATGGTGTGCTTTGTCCCAAACGTTCCAATTTTTTTTTTTTTTTTTTGAACTATTATTAATTCCTAATTAAAATAAAATTACAATTAACCAATAATTATTAATATAAAAAAATCACACATATATATTTAAATCAATTAATAATTAAAATATTATTACATAATATTAATATTAATTATTAAAATAGTAATTGATAATTATTAATTATAAATTTTCTATTATTAATTATCAGTTAAAACATAATTATAATCAATATATGTATAAATATAAAAATTCACACATTATATATAATAATTAATTATTGATCACATACAATACACATGTACATACACATATCTATGTATATGCATGTGTGCACATAAATTTATAATCATTAATTAGTAATAAATAGTATTAGAAATATATTAATAGTAATATATATTTTTATATATAATATAATATATATTTTGTATATTTATATATCAACGCACACATGCATATAATTGTATATAATTACCAATCACTACACATATACATATTAATATATATACTAATATCTAAATATATATTTAAATATGCACATTTATATATTTGCAATCTCTCTCTCACACACTCAAGTATGAATGCAGTACAAGCCGTGACTCCCAACTGCGAAGTCAAATGTTCAATTATAGCCCATGATATAATATCAGGATTTTTGTAGGCAGGTTGCTCCACGACCAGGTAGGTTTGGTCAGACATGGTGGAGGAAGGTTGGTCGGGGGGTCCAACCGGAGCGAGTCGAGCAGGGTCAGGTCAAGTTGGGGTTTATTTTAAAAATTATTATTGTTTTTCTATTTTTTTTTTGAAAAATGTTAAAATAAAAATTGATGTTAATTAATTACAGGCTATTTAAACCGTCGAAAAACCCCTCATTGCTAATTATTTTTGTAACGGTTATTAAAACCGCTGTGAAATGATCCACTCTACAAGTAAATGCAACGATTCTAGGAAGCCACCGCGAATCAATTAGAGGCGATTTAAATTGTCTTTAAACATAAAGAAAATGGCTGCTAAATTGTATTTTTGGTGCAATGTGAGGTGATGAATGCAATACAATATTCAAATGCACCAACTCGAAAAAAAATCTCAAATGGTCCAATGAATCTCAAGGAGAGCCTAGTCCCCATCCAAACATCCGTTGCCCATGTCAAATAGAACCATTTAAAAAGAAATTATCCCCCACTTCAAGAAACATTAAAGAAGAAATTATCCCTCGCTTCAATCTCAAACACTCTCCTTAGGTAATCAACATATGTGTTTTTTGATGATTATGAGAAGTTCTCATCTACTCAGAATATTTGAATTTTCTCTATCTTGCTGCACCCCAACCTCTCTATATCTGTCTTGTGAATCTCTATGATATACAAGGCCTTTTGTATGATGTTTTATAAGGTGTCATACTGATAGTGGAGTGATAATTATTATTCTATACGAACTCCATGAAGAAAAATAATCCACCCAAGATCCATTGAAATCCAGGATACAAGCTTGCAATGTCATCAATCGCTTATATGGTTCATTATATTCATCAATCCATATGAGAATAAAAATTGGTACTCAATAACCAATGCATTCTAAATGCCTTTTGCAAGCTCTACCACAACTGAGAGGTGAATTACTCATCCTAGATGGACATGAATATCTATGAAACACCATGTTGTTGAACAATCTCAACAATATACAACATTCCCCATCTCTTTACTAAAATCTTCCCTTGAATGGGTAGGACATGAGCCAACTTTGTCAGTTGATCCACTATAATGCAAACCTTACCATGATCATTCATGGAATAAGGTAATTTGGTCACAAAATACATAGAGATATCATCTCACTTTTATAGTGGGATGTCTGGTGGGTGACTCAATCTAGTTGGAACTAGATGTTTAACCTTCACATTCTGTTAAGTAAGATACTTACAAGCAAATCTGAAAACATTTTTCTTTATTCTTGTCCACAAATACCGCCGCTTTAAGTCATGGTATATTTTTGAAACCCCATGATGTATTGCTAAAAGAGAAGACTGAAACTCATACACCACCTCTTGTTTAAGATAGGTCAATGCCACTACTCAACCATCGAATGAGATCTCTTACTCCCCACCTTTTGAAAAAATATTGGGAGCATCACCTCGCAAAATATGATAATTATGCACCTTACATTAAACACTTCCAAGGAAAACCTCCTCAACCCACTACAATAGGATAGGAGTCACCATCACCATGATCAAACATACACAACCTCACTTTTGCATTAACTTGATGAATATAGCAACAAGTTGTGCCATAATGTGCCACTCATTCCATGCATCCTAGGCTAACTTTCCTCCTTTTTTTCCTACTCAAAGACCATTTACAAAATTACCTTTCCTTGAGGTACAAGCGATTTTAAAATCACAATCTTGCATGAACTCAATTAATTTGTGCCTCCTTAGATTAAGATCTCTTTGCGACAAGATGTACTTGTGCCTCTTATGGTTAGTAAACACCACAAAGCGCTCTTCTATTAGATAATAATAAAATTAAATTTGCTGATAATTCATCTTGAAGGAATAAATTATGAATTAAAATAAATTAATATAATTTTAATCCACAACTTATAAATCACATGACCTTGCTTTTTTTAAACCATTCCAAATATTTTACCTTAAATTTTGGATTTTTTTAAAATTTCAGGACCGTGCAATTTATAAACTATGAATTAAAATTAGATTAATTTATTTTAATTCATAATTTATTCCATCAAGATGAATTATCAATAAATTTAATTTATTACTCGAGTTTAATGTGTAACGACTGATCACGAGCCTTAGATTGACCAATGCATATATGGTATTCATTTATCCATTTATTTAATTATTGTAATGTGTATTTGTAATAATTATTTAATAAATGAAGATATGCCCATCGTACTCATCGTCATTGTATGTATAAGGGTTTGGACATCCAGATTAAAATTATTTATATGTATTCAACATTCATGAGATCCTTTCGGCTGCGTGCGAGTATTATTGTATAATGACGAGGATTGGTGATGCAATTCGTGTCGAGACTTGACGACACACGAGATGAGATTTTGACACATTGGACGGGGTGAGCGTTGCAACTCGAGTCAGGTGAAACACGACTCACAGAGTTACCCCTAGCGTCTAGGTTGATCCATTATTCACCCAATGAATAAACTGTTAGAATCGGCCCAGGATCACATCGTTTGTTTTTATTTATGCATGATTTATTATCTTTGTTTGTTCAATATATACACGTGATCACACAAAATAATGAACAAGTACGCATAAATAAAATGAACATACACGTTGTATGTTTTCTATTTAAGCATGATTAAGTTGTGAGTGCGATCACATAGAGAAATCATGATAAATAAAAACAGATTTCATTCACCATGAAAAACTATTAGAAGCCCTCAAAGAAAACATTAAGTCATTAACGTCTTCTATCACTTAAGTTTGAACAAAACCATATGTTTGAGGTGATTGACTGTCCTAATTGAGGGCATCTCTTACTACTGGGTCATTCTTATGAAAGTGGTGGGTTGAATTAATAAAAAATGGTATCAAAGAGATAGTTATAGCTAGCTTGGTGCAACTTTTGAGGCAAAAACATTGAGAAAATCAAGGCTACACTTTGTCGGAGATGTGACACCACTCAACAAATAAAGGAGTCATATACAGATGTGGTTGGCCAACCAAAAGCCTACCTTGAGACTCCGAGAGTGACGTAACCATAACTTGGACTATGAGGAGAGGTTTTAATGATTCTTTCTACCAGAATACTCAAGCAATTGAGTGTTTCAAATCTAGTAATTGAGGGATATTAAGGTTTGATAAAATTATGGGATACATTTAAGATTAATAAATCTATAATGTTTAATAATCAATAATCAAGATAAAAGAACTAATATGTTAAAAATTTTGTTTTGTAGAAAATTGGCTACTAATACCAGAAATTCATTGTGATAAATTTTGGAAAAAATTTATGTCCTAACCAACATTAATTTCCAAGAGTGGTAAAAATGTTTGTGCAAAGTACTCTCCACTACCTGTTGAGCCACCTAAGGAAGTGAGGTTGAAAAAAAAATTACACGGGACACATAGATGATGAATTTGATGTTTACATCATAATGCTATCATCAATATTCAATGAGCTATGAAAATAATATCATGACATGGATGGTTACACATGTTGTCTCATCTATAAGAAGTTTGTGAGGAGAAAGTAAAGAAAGAAATGAATGATATTATCTCATTCTTACATACTCATCACTTAGTTACTTTGATTTTGTTTAGGATTATATAAAATGAACAATATGATGAAAACACTTAAATACCTTTTGGGTAAGGTTCATCAAGCAGATAAAAAATTAAATAAAGTCTAATCATTAGTTCTTACGGTGAACAAGTTGAAAGAAAAAACTGAAAGACCAATGGAAAGCGTGACGCTAAAGGCACATTCACAAGGTCCTAAAAATAAAGAGGAAGAGCATTGAATATGAGTCTATTTTCTTTGCATGTGGTTTAATAAGTTAATGGAAGAGAGACTATAATGGATTGAAATAGAAGCAAACAAAGGCTTTGACTTCTTGTATATTCATCATTGCATGTGATGTTTTTGTTTTACTTATTGGGTATTAGATACTATATGTGTGTCACACATATGTATCCAAATATAGGAATCGAGGAATTTAAAAAACATTATTGAAGTAAGGTAAATTCTAAAAGTGGTCGAGAAAGAGTGATTTCTATATCAGTGGTGCGAAGCACACAACTTCTAATTTCCAAGAGCATTAAATCCAATTAAAATTCTATTGATTATTACCAAAACATTTATCTCATGTATCCATTAGACACACCGAGACATTATTTATTTAAGGAATGGATATTTTTTATGTTACATACTCAACTAATAGTTTAGTAATATTTTAATCATAGACAATAATTGATGAATATAAAATGTAAGACCCAAATACCCAATTGTGACAAGATAATTATTTGTCTAGTAAAACTGAAAATATTTGTCAATGATATACCTAATATGGTGTTTAGACTATTTGAATCTAAAAAACTTAAGTATTATAAATATAATTACTTATCAAGTTTTAGAAAAATAAACCTATAAAGGTAAGTCACAAATCTTCCAGAGTTAGTTCAACTTAATCTCATGGTCTGTTCTAAGGAGAACCTAGAAGCAATCTTATATACTTCATAAGATTCCTTTAAGAAATTAAGGAATGTGAAAGTGATCTAAGGAACATGTATGGTTAGAATATATGAGTTTCTTTAATCCCATAAGTTGAAGAATATATTGACCAAGCATTCATTGATTATGAAAATGTAAAGTGAAGTAATTCCTAAACTCACATTTCCTTATACACATCAAAGCTATGATGCGAGTAAAATGAGGATCAATTATGAGTATTACATGCATTTGATCATTAAAATGTAGAGTGGATTTATTCCTAAACTCACATTTCCTTATACACATCAAAGATGTGATGTTAGTAAAACGAATGATCAATGATGAATTTTACAAGTCATGAAAAGTGTTCCAATCTTTTTGAGACATGATTTTTAAAGAGTGACATTAACCCATAACCATATGCCAACTATAATGAGAAATGGATATCATATAAGTTATAGTATGAAAAAAATACATTATGTCATAAAATAATGCGATTAGATGCAAAGGGTTTGTTAAGGAAAATTCAATAAACAAACTTACATCAAGAAAAACACAAAGCATATATAAGGTAATTATCTAAAATGTTTCTAAGGATATTACATAAATCCCTAAGATAGAAAAGTTAAAGTCAAGTAAAATACTATATTTTTATTAAAAGGGTTCAAGTCTCTATTTGAGATAGTAGGAAAAAGATTAACTTGGACAAAGTCAATGCTTGAGATGCACAAATAATTGTAATTGGAACAAGTTCTATAAGGTCTTGTTGAAAGCTAATGTTCTAGTGATATATACTGTGTAGAAAATATAAAAATAAATATAGATGGTTTTATGATCACCAAGTCAAGGTGATATATTATTCAATAAGAATAATGAATTTTTATCCTATAAGGAAGTAGTAAAATACACTAAGTTATGTTTTACAATTTCATATGAATTCAGTAAGATGGATCCCATGTATCAAAATAAAGTTTGTATTTTGGTAGTTTCTCTAATTGATGTAAAGTCGTTGGTGGGTATTCAGGATAAACTATACATGGGTGGTTCAGGTGTGGTACCAATAAGGATTGATTGGTTATACTAAATTATATTTATTAAATCCATTAGAATTCTATTTGTCATATAAATTTTCTATGATCATTATATTGGGCATTGGATGTCAAGACCACCTTTCTTGGAAGGTGTCTATACAATGAAACAAGATTGGGCCGGTGACACCATATAATAACAATATTGAAAATAAGTTACAGTGGTCTATTTATGAATTAATACATACATTGTGATTATAGAGTATTCATATAGAACAAATGTATGACAGGTGTCCACCATAGGTTAGTGGGACACCACAATTTTCCAAGTAAAGTATGCTGATAACATATGAAAACAATTTTTAGTCTTATAGTTAGTTAAGACTAGATTGAAAGTAACTCTTAAGAATTGAATTAAAGTAGTAACCCAAGTTTTAGGGAATAATATCTACTTAGGTAGGTATAATTAGTTACTTGGAGTAAGTAAAAATACAATTTTGACAAAACATTGAAGAATACTAGTTGGAAAAATTTGAGTGAGAATTGTTGCCAATGTCACATGGCATAAATCTCTCATGTATGAAACATTAGAGGAGATTATAATGGAAATTAGAACTCCACACACTTCTATGGAGGATATATCACATATTCCATTCTATGTACTAGATATGATATTGCTAACACATACCTTATGGTAGGAAAATATTAGATAATTCATGGAGAACTACACATGAAGCAGTCAGAACTATCCAATAGCACTTGAAAAAGTACAAGGGATATGTATTTGGTATATAGAGAGGAATAAACACTAGTTATAAGGGAATTTAAACTATTATTACTAAATATCAATTGATATAATATCACAGTTAGGCTAATACAATGAGAAAGTCCAACTCATTGAAGCTAATGGTAGCCATATCTACAATTACTAAGTCTGTTGCGACTTCTAATGCAGTTAAAGAAGCGGTATGATATACACAATGACTTGTTCTAGTTCTTGGAATCATATATAAGTCACTAGCTAAGATGTTAATATTATAACAAAATAAAAAAATAGATATACTTGGGGATATCATCTCTTGGGTAGTTTTACTTAGGGAGGTGAAGTCACAGATAATAGAGTAGCTATATAAGAAAATATGGTAGACCCAATGACTAAAGACATAACTTAGCAGAAGCATGACCTTATCATGTGAGATTTAATGAGTTGATTATTAATAAGTTATATTTTTTTGAAAGTGGGAGTGTTATGAAGTTGGGTTCCCTAGACCTAACTTGACCAGTACTTCTAGATTACCATATCATGTAGAAAGAGAGTTATGAATGATGTATACTTACCATAATAGTTTTGATACTTATACATCCACTATTTATATGGTAATATCCTTAGGTTATTTATCATATCAATATTTTATAGTAGTTCCTAGATACAATTAAAACTTCTTGATACTATGAAAATAATCTTAGATATATTTCCTATGGTCTATATACATTATAATGATGGGACTTAGATGATGTATAACTATCAGGTGATGGGGGTTTATAAGCATTGATACTTATTCTGATAAAGTTCAAACTTAACAATCTTGAGTTAAGGAGATCATGAGAACAAACCTACCAATAATAACACTACATGTTTCGGTTTTCATTGGTTGTTCCAATTTACGAGTATGTGTATTGGTATCTTGACTTGAAATCATTATTAGTGTATACCATTTGATCATGTATTTGATTCAAGATTAAAACTACGAAATTTATATCATGGTGAGTTAGCTTGCATTAGGTGCATCATTGGTGGTTTGATATTGATTGAATGGTTAAGAAATTATTTTTCACTTCCGTAAAGGAAAAAATATCCTTGGCCCAATTGACCAAGATGGTAGTACTTATTACTAAATCCATGTCTATGATAGAAGAAGGTAAGTCCATACAGTAATTTTATAAAATAATAAATCAAGAAAATATGATGACACAAAGTGTGTGTCCTAATTTACGAGATATCATGAGATAAAGATTATATTACATGTCATGTGTTCACAAGTGGTTGTCATTACTATGACTAAACCTTATCTACTTAGGGGCCTTAATGAGTTTCTAGACTCTGCTCTTGGTCTGTGAGTGTTACTCACCACTATCAAGATAAGGTCCTAGAGGGTCGCACATAAATTGTATTTAGAAGCTTGATCAATTATAGTGAATTTGAGTCTAGGGCATGGTGGGCCCTGTAACAGGGTCCAAGTAATGTTCAAGTTTAAACGGTCACAATAGAATTAATAAATTCAATATTATTTTAGTTTTGAATAATAACTATGGAATTTATTTAATTATTATATTTAATATTTAATATTTCAGCTTTAAGGTTTTTTTAATATTTATGGGATTGGTGAGTCAAGTTAATGACTCATATTTTATCATGTAACATAGTTTAGATATTACAAGTATGTGATAGAATTTTATGACGTTTACGATGAATTCTCTACATCATACATGTTAAGTTTAGTTTAATTTAATAGGTTTTATTTAAAGTGACAAGGTAAAATTTTAATGAATAAAACATACCTATATATATAATATTAAGAAAAAATAAAGTGCACCATTGATCCACTAGAATTCTCTCTCCTCTCAAGCTCTTTCTCAGGTTCTAGAGAGAGAAGTAGGAGATTCTATTGGACATACTTATGTTATTCCAACATATCTCAGTACTTTATGTGTTTTTATGATTCAAAAAATCTCTATTTATTTACTGATTAGTTTATCTTAAGTATTTTATGATTTTATTTCTAACTATATTTAAAAAGTTATGAGATGTTTGTTTAATAAATTACAAAGGAATTTATCTTATGCGAATTATGATTCAATATCATTTATCTTAAAAGAAAAAAATAAATTCACGTTATGGACACTTAAATTCAGTTTTTTTTTCAAAGGAATATATCTTTCATGTCAAGATTATCTTATGTGTAAAATAATTTTCTTACAGAGCAGATTCTGTACTTGTGCTGAAATCTCAGGTATACGCTAAAGAATTTTATCTTACGAAAGATTAAAGTTAAAGATTATCTTACTATGTAAGTAGATCATCTTATAAAGTAGATAAATTATCTTATGAATAAGTCAAGGTTAGAAATCAAATACAGATGGAAAATTAGAAAAAGTATCTTATCTTATGAAGAGGACCCTCACAAATGAATTATCTTATGGATGTCAAGAAAGTTGTAGAAGTAATTTATCTTATGAAAATATGAAATTATCTTATGAATTGGAATTATCCTATTAAAATAGTAGATCCATATTATTTATCTTATGTGATGAAGAAGTTAAATAACTAAAGTGATTTATCTTACAAAGTTACATAGTAGATTATCTTAAGATAACAATGTTGCTGACTTTTATCTTAAAAAGATAAAGTTATCTTATGGATCATTATGATTATACTCCTTACTGTTGGTGTGAATTTTCAATAAGTCAAATCATGATTTTATGTGCATTAGAAAAGGATTTGTCTAAATTAGGAAAGATCAATTTGGACATAGATTATTTTTTTCCCTAGAATGAAAAAATATGATAAAAAAGTTTTCTTCCATATCCACCATGGAAGTTCATTCCATATTTGGAAAAGGACACATTCTAATTAAGAGTACATCGCTTCAATTTTACAAAAGGATTATTCAATCGATCGTTGGGATTATCAAGTGTTCTTAAGTTCAAATTCAAAAGGGGAGATATAAATTGAATATTTTTTTCCAATGCATGCAATAAACCTGTACATAGAAAAGAAACAATACTCAATCCATACGATACACAATATAAAATAATTGAAGCTTAATATATAGTTTCTATGAAAATGAGATTATCTTTTTCAATTGAAGGACCTTTAGAGTTTATCTTTTAAGATAATAATATTATCAAGATGTTTCTTCATGTACCGTCAGTTGTACATCTCAACTGTGTGATTCATTTGAAAAATATCATTATTATATCTTATCACTTGAAGTGAGCACTATTTGTTCTGAGTGTTGAAGGTTGGTGTTTTTTAAATCCTTTTAGGATCCTGATAAAATCTCTTGGTTTTTGTACCAAGTGAAAAAAACTTTAACTTAGTTAGGCATTCCTCAAGAAAAGGATTGGAGCTAGTGAAAATCACCAAGATCTAGGAGTCGAGCATTGGTGGAGTGAACTAGGGGATATTTGTTCCTTGAACCACTATAAATATCCTATGTTTGATATTTTTTTTCTGCATTTACTTCCACTACTTTATTTTTTTAATAAAATATTAAAACTTGTTAATCCTAAAAAGAGGATGGTTTTAAGTGAAGAAAATTCCAAGAACACAATTCATCCCCTCTTGAGTCTTTGTGAAGTTGGTATCTGACCAATAATTGAATCAAAGGTTGTTACTTTTGAGTTCTCAAATCTAAATGATTGATGTATTTAAGATCATACTCAATGAATTCCATGACTGAAAACATAGAAGGCATGTATATGGTTGGATCAACTTATTTCAATGGTGAAAACTATGGATGCTGAAAGGCACAAATGATTATCTACCTAAAAAATATTGGACTAAAAGTTTATTTAAAGGCTATCAAGCCTTCTGAAATTCCCAAGACTGATCTTGAAACATGGGATGCTACCACTGAATCCATCTATGACTTAAAATCCAAATCCATGAACATTATTATATGCGGACTCAATCCAGATGAGTTCAATAGATTTTTTAAATGTGCTAGAACACATGAGAAGTGGAATACCATATCAGTAACCTATGAAGGAACTAAAAATGTACAATATCTTTGATATAATACTGCAAAGATTAATTTTGATACTTTCATAATGATGGAAGGATATAGAATCACTCTATTAAATGGTAGACTTATTGACGTTATAAATAATGTTACTACTCTAGGAACACCTATTTCTGAACCAGATCAAGATCTAAAAATCCTAAAAATCCTACCTCATAGATGGAGTGGAATTTAAGATTCCATTATTAAATCTAAAATGGTCAAATATTTAAAAATAAAAGATCTTATTGGTATACTTATATAACACCCCCAAGATCTTATGGTATGTATCCTCTTAAATAATTTCAATTCATTCGATAGCTTATATTGCACAAAAAATTATTTCATATATTATAATTCATATAAAATCACATAGAGAACATAAAGAAAACTCTATAAATTAATTTTGAATGAAATAAGAGGGGTTTTCTAGAAATTAAGGAATATATACCAATAAAATGGTAACTTGACCTTTAAAATAGCAATGTGACCCTTAGGAATAGTAATTTGGCTGATAGAATAGTATCCTCACCTATGAAATTATAAATAAAATTTAGGCATCTTATAAATGAAAATATGATATAATTATATCATAGTATAAGTCAATAAATATTTTGAAAATGATAAATTAAGTGTTGGTATTTTTATAAAACATAAATGTTTATTAAAAATTTTATAATTAATATAATAATTTAAAAGAAATTTATTTCTATAAAATAGAAGAATAAATTAATATTTTTTTGTCTTATGATTATAAGATAATTTTACGATACCATAGTTAATTTTTCAAAGTGTTATAAAACTAGTTATAAGTTTAAAATTGGTATTTTTTGAGTATACAATGATTTTAATTAAAAATTAATTTTCTCACATTTAGAAAATTATTTTCATAAAATGGAGTTCATTTTTGAATTCTACACATTGAAAAATGCCTAGGGTGATTTTTTTTCTAAAATAGTTGAATTTTTGGTGAATAGTGAAATACAGTAATTTACGGTATAAGCTAAATACATGAATTATTAAGTCATAGATGATGTACAGATGATATAAGAACCATTGGTTCGAACTAACATGCAATATTTACTGTATTTAGTTATAAGAATCATCACTATTTCTTGTCTTGATCCAAAATAATAGAATAATGAATAGAATAATCAAAAAACACTCCTCTCCTCCACTATAAATGCCACCCCTCACCACCTCTTCTCCTTACTCCAACAAAGCATTTAATATTTTCCAATTTCTAACCAATAATATTTAAAAGACCCCCCCCATGTACAAGATCCTTTGGTATTAATAAAATACAAAACCTAAGTCCCTTAAGGAGGTTCTCAAGGAGAAGAATTCAAGATGTAAAACCCTTACTCCTTCCCTTTCATTTTATTTTATTTTATTATCCTTACCTAACCTCCTTTATCAAAACATGAATGATAAATATACTATATTATATATACTATAATGTTATTATGTCAATGAAAAATCCACCATCAAGTATCTCATCCTCCTCTTTTTATTCAAAAAATGAAAACATCATCCGTGAGGTACCGATTTACCGTCTTCGTGGACGACGTGCTTTCGTTTTTCAATTCCGCATTCAAGGATGGTAATAAAACAATTTTTATGATTAAAAAATATTATAATATATGTATTAAAGATTATTTAAAGTTATGGAACCAATATATATGAATAATATTAATTAATAAAACAAAACTAGTTTGTGATAATTGAAAATTCACCAAAATAAACTAACATTCATCATTAAAGTTTTATCTAACGATTAATCCTCATAACATATATAACTGTTGAATATTCTATAAGTTCATTAATAACATTTAATTTCATTTCTAGTCAACTATTATCATTTTACATGATTTTACATACATTTATACAAGTAAACCGATCATGAAAACCAAGGAAATGAATGCTCCTGAATGATAAAATTGTATCTTATAAATCATAAAAAAGGATATAAATGAACTTAATAAAATTATAATAAATAAAATAAATGTATAAAATGTTCTTAATTAATTAATTAATGGTTTTAATATGATTATCCAAGACATTAAGATTAAGTGCGGAACACATTCAAATATAAGGTAAGAGATTCTCCTCGAACCTCCATTTTTCATTTGGATTACACTTTATCTCTCTTTAACCCAATGTAATTAATAATTATTCTTATATAATCTTACTAAATTATGTTTTTATGTTCCAAAAATATTTTTCTATCTCAATTATTTTCCCTTTGATGGGGAAATGCATGTTTTATATGGTTCTTTTTTCAATTCCTCCTGACAAGCAAGCCCGATTTAATGGAACTTTCCAATTTCTTACCCGTTTTCAAGTACACTCCATAATATATTTTAAGCCACCAATATTTTTATAAAATAAATATTATTATCATTAAAAACTATCTTTTTTCATTTCTGATTTTATACTAACAATTATGCCTTTTCCCACTTTAGATACTCTTTTTTATTTTTCCTTTAATCGCACTTAAGAGTCTCTTTTCTAAAGTTTCTTAAAAACTCTTTTTACATATTTTCACTTCAATTGGATATAATTTATAATTATATATGCATATATTCCATTATTAATGTATAATTATTATATAAATCCATTCTTTTATGGAAACCATTATGATATTCCCTTTGACCACTTATTCATTGTGTGTGGTGTATGTATATTTCCCTTTTATTTATGATCACTGTTCATTAAATATCCATATTTACTATATCATGGATATGATTATTGTCTTAACCATATAAATTTTTTACATAAGATTTTTTTATTGAATTTAATCTATATATGAATAATTCTTTGGACTTGTAGTGATAGGTGGGGCCCAGTTATAAATAGCTCCTCGATGCATCAACATGTATCATGAGACAAAACAGTTGGTGAAAAACCCTTTGTGTTTGTTTTCAAATAGAATCAGATGGATTTTTACCCATAGTATTAAACCATATTGATGGTATGATGGTTCATTTTTCAGATATATGGCATCGAATAAATAAGTGTTTTTCTTTATTCAGTATTCAGTTATTACTTTCCATGATATTTTCACTAGGAAAAAATCTATGGATGCATTTTCATTATCATTTTATTGATGGAATGTGTTTTTTATATTATTTACCTTACAATAATTTCTATGAATTATTGACTTTTCTCCACTTTTTATTGTTTCATATAACCCTTACTAAGCATTTTAGCCCACCCTTTTATTTTTTTTCCTTCCCCAGGTTGTGAAGAAATAATCTTTGAATAAGTGAAAAGAAGAAGTTTGTTTTCTTTTATTAAGTAATATGTTTAAATATCAATTTAATAAGGGAACCATGTATATATATAGTTTCTTCAAGACTACTAAAATGAAAAATCCTTGGAAACATGATCTCTTGTATCTATTCCATTGTAATAAAATGACCTCCGAATTCGATCTACTAGGGTTAGTGTTGGTACAACTCATGATGTAAAAAGAAGAAATGAAAGCTGAGATTGTGGATTACAATCTTGTTAAAAAGGAAAATGATTCCCTGAATGTTTCTACTTTAAAATATGGTAATAATAACAAGAGTATTCACATTTATGAATCATATGGAAAATAAGATACCTCGAGAAATTTAGAATCAAATGTTGAGATTGATTAATTTTCCAGAAATTTCAAAAAGTTTTAAAATAAGAGAAGAGGTCTCAGAAAACCCTTCAATAAGTATAATAATGTGGGAAAATCTAATGTGGTTAGATGATATGAGTATAATAAACTTGGGAACATTATGCCAAACTTCCCTCAATCGCAAGATAACAAGAAGTATGAGAAGAAGTATTTTAAGAATTTTGGATATAATAAGAAAGCCAAGAAAGCCATGAAGTTTACATGTAGTGACTTAGAGGAATTAGATAATGATTCCAAGTTAGATTTTAAAGCCAAAATTCAAATCACAAGGCTAACATGTGATTCATGGCACAAATAGATAAGGTACATTCTTTTTACTATTCAACATTTGAATCTAAATATGAAAAATAATCTTATGATAAACTAAATGAATATTGTTCTATTTTAGAATAAAATTATGAGTATTTAAATAGAAAGAACAAAACTTTAAATAAATCATTTAATGTTACTGTCAAAGAAAAAAAAGTCTTAAACAAACAAATTTCTGAACTAAATTCCAAATTTGATGAGTCTGTTTCTAATTGTGCTACCCATGAAAATATAATAAAGGAATTAGAAATAGAATTAAAAAATTTAAAGGATTATTTAAGTGATTTTAATAAGGAGGAGTATTAAATAAATAAAATACTTTGTAAAAAGCAACTCAAAAAAGAAAAATATGGTATAGGAATCAAGGGAGAAAAACCCAAGCTTTATAAACACTATTTTATACTGAGTTCTAAAAGTAAAAATATGTATAACATTACTTGATTTTACTATGGAATAAATGGTAATTTTAAAAATGACTTCTATATAAGAAATCCTCAAGTATGTAGAATAAATAAATATCTTATATCTGAAAATTTTCCAATTCCAATTTTAATTTTCCAAAATACTAACAAATTTGGGTTTCTAAATCTTCTGTAGCTAACATTACTAGACCCAAGAGTGTTTGGGTACCAAAAAATATTATTGCTTAATTTTTTTATAGAGAATAGTCCACACAAACAAAAATTAAAAAAGGTTCATGGATAGTGGATTTTCAAGACATATTATTGGAGATTTATCTATCTTTCACTCATTATCTAAGATTGATATAGGCCATGACACATTTGGTGACAATAAAAATGGAAATATAGTTGAAATTAGATCTATTTTAAATCCACAAACAATATTTATCAACAAATTTATTTATGTGGAAGGATTAAATCACAACCTAATAAGTATTTCTAAACTTTTTGATGAAGGTTATTATATTTATTTTTCTAATAATACATGATTAGTTTTTAAAAACATATCTCTTAATTTTAAGGCACTAAGAACCAAAAATGTATATAATTTAGATCTAAATTCTTTATAAAAACATAATGTAAATTGTTTGAATGCTAAAATTAATGAATCTTGGATTTGAAATAGAATACTTGGACATTGTAATGCTTACTCTCTAAGAAAATTTTCTAAGATAACTTTGATTTATGATTTTCCTAACCCTAAATTGGATAAAAATAAACTATGTGATGTATGCCAAATGGCCAAGCAACACAAATCATTTATCCTAAAATCTAAAAAGAAATTAACATTATGGATTCTATAATTCATTTTTCTATCAAAGTAATTTATCTTATGTTTCAATATTATCTTAAACATAAAATAATTATATTATGGAGCATATTTTGTACTTGCAATAAAATATCAAGTTTTCAATAAAGTATTTTATCTTATGAAAGATCAATGTTAAAGATTATCTTACTACATAAGTATATTATCTTATAAAGTAGATAAATTATCTTATGAATAATTCATGGTCAAACGACAAAGATAAATGGAAAATTGGACAATGTATTTTATCTTATGAAAAGGAACCTTATAAATGAATTATCTTATGGATGCCAATAAAGTTGTAGAATTAATTTATCTCATGACAGTAAGAAATTATCTTATGAATTGGAATTATCCTATAGAAATAGTAAATCTAGATTATTTATCTTACGCGATATAGAATTCAAAGAACTAAAGTGATTTGTCTTATGAAGCAGCATGGTGAATTATCTTATGAGAATAGTGTTTCTAGATTTTTATCTTACAAAGATCAAGTTATCTTATAGATTTTTATGATTATACTCCTTACCGCTTATGTGAATTTTTGATAATTAAAATCATGCTTTTATGTGCATCATAAAAGGAGTTGTCTAAATAAGTAAAGATTGATCTAGATAGAGAATATTTCTCCTAAGAATGAAAAAATTAGATAAAGAAGTTTTCTGCCATCTCTTATATATAATTTCATTCCATATTTAGAAAATAAGTACACATGCTAATTAAGAGCCTTCCACTTTAGTTTTATAAAAGTATTATTCGCTTGATCATTGGAATTATCAAGTGTGCTTAAGTTAAAATTCAAAAGATTAGATATAAATAGAAGAGTTTTTACCACTACATGCAATAAACGTGTACATAGACAAAAAACAATACTTGCTTCATATGAAACACTATATACAATACTTGAAGCATTATTTATAGTTTTTGTGTATAAAATATCATCTTTTTCAATTGAAGGACCTTCAAAACTGCTCTTTGAAGATACTCATATTCTCTAGACATTTTTTTTATCTATTTTCAATTTCATCTTGCAACTGTTTTCTTCATTTGTGAACTCTCATTATTCTCTCTTATCACTTGAAGTAAGAACTCCTTATACTGAGTATTTAAGGATGGTGTTTTTTAAATCCTTATAGGAGACCGGTAAAAATTCTAGTTTTTGTACCAAGTGATGAATACTTGCACTTAGTTGGGAAGTCCCTAGGAAAAGGACTAGTTCTAGAGAAAATCACCAAGTTCTAGGAGTTGATCATTGGTGGTGTGGACTGGGGGATATCTATTCCCTGAACCACTATAAATATCTCATGTTCTATATTTTTCTATGAATTTATTTTCATTAATTTATTTTTTAAGGAAATATCATAACATATAAATCCTAAAAAGAGGCTCGTTCCAAGTAAAGAAAATTTTAAGAACTCAATTCACCCCCTCTTGAGTCTTTGTGTAGCTGGTCTCCGACTAATATATTTGATCACCTCAATCCGAGTTATCCCTTCCGGAATAAAGAAACGGTGATCATGCGATTGTGTCGACGTTGAAAGTGCCTTCGTCTCTCCGTACTAGCACCTAGAGATCAAAGATCAATGACCAAGTAAGATTCTAGATCATGTGTGGATGATCTAGATGGTTCCAGATTCAGTTTCTTCAAGAAAAAATCATAGATGAAAAGTATAATATGTCTTCAATTGAAATAAAATGAGGCACAATTTCTATTTAATTTTTATTCTTAATTAAATCACACGAGATCCTGGTGTGGTTACTGGGTTGCAGTTATGCTGGTGACGATGTCATGATGTTGATCATAGTGTAATTTTTTTAAATTCCCATTATTTCAAGATTCCACTATGTTCCTGATACCAATAGATAAAATCACCATGGTTTCAAGGAAAACACCAAAACTTATAACACATGTAACATAATTATTTTCATGGAGCCTTCATTTTTTGGAACCATAAGTGATTACCTAGATAAAAATATTCCTAACATGTAACAATATACCATGAACTAAACACCTTCATCTGGAAGTTCAAAATTGGAGTACTCATCAATAACTTCTTCAATTACTCAAAATTTACTCGACATGAATTTTCTATTGGAATATTTTACCCTTTATAGTTTTAATGATTAATGGTGGAACCAAAATTGAGGAAAAGGGGAATGAATCTCTTGTAATACCCAACCTAAGGAAAATTTTTACCTCAAAAAAGTTCTTTGGTGTATCCCAAGAAATTACTGTCTTTATCTTTACTAGATCTATAATAATGACACATACTGAGATTATTTTTCCTAAAAAATGAAATTCCTGGATCTAGAACTAAAATTTTGACAACTTTACATTCAACAAATGATCTTGCACCAGACCCAGAGTCACATTGAGGTGGTCGACATGATCTTCCTTCATATTAGAATAAACTAGGAAATATTCAATAGTTACAATGATGAATTTATTGATATATGATTGGAAGATACAATTCATATAACACATGAAAATCACGGGTATATTTTTCACATCAAATAAAATCACCACTAACTCAAATTTCCCATACTGAAATATGAATTATTTCTTTAATATATCATCATCCTGAACTCTCAATTGATGGTAAACAAGAAACAAGTCATTTTTTTAGAAACACCTTACTCTTCTCAATTAGTAGAGGATATCATCAATACTTGTTTGATGATAACCTTTCATCACAGTCATCTGATTTATATAATGATAATAAATGCATAAATTTAAACTTCCATTCAATTTCTTAGAGAATAGAATTGGTGCACCCTAAAGTGTGGTACCTAGTTATATAAATACTTTCTCTAAGAATTCCTCTATATGGACTTTCAACTCTCAAAACCCAAATTTCATTATTCGATAAAGTGTCATGGATATGATCACAATATCAGGTTATAGCTCAACCCCTCTCTATGGTGGTAAGGTGGGGACCTCTTTCGAAAACATGTCCATAAAGTTCTCCATAACCATTGTAAATTATTCTTAGTATGATTCCTCAACACACATTTTCATAATATTTTATACATTAATATATCTACATGTACACGTGAACACATATAATTGTATATAATTGCTAATGAAACACACACAAGCACACACTAATATATATACTAATATATATATATATATTTACATTATCTCTCTCTCACACACAAGTATAAATGCAGTACAAGTGGTGAGTTTTTGGGTTAGTGGTTTGGTCATTGAATCCCAACTGTGAGGTCAGAGGTTCAATTCCAATCCATGACATAATATCAGGATTTTTATAGGAAGATCACTCTATGAGTGGGAAGGTTGGGTTAAGTAGGGTGGGAAAGAAGTTTGGATGAGTGGGTCGGGCCAGGGGTGGGTTGATCCAGGTTAGGCTGAGTCAAGATTAATTTAAAAAATTATTATTATTTTATATTTTTTAAAATATTAAATTAAAAATTGCTACTAATTAATTAGAGGTTATTTAAAACATTGTGAAAACCCACTGCTAATTAATTCATAGTGGTTTGTAAAACTACAGTAAAATGATTCACGTGACAGGTAAATGAGACAATTTTAGGAAACCTTAATAGATAAATTAGATGTGGTTTAAACCACAATTAAACATAAATAAAACTACTATTAAATTTTATTTTTTGATGTAGTGTAAGGTGATAAATACAAGATGATATGGAACTATGCCAACTCGAGATAGAATATCAAACAATCCAATGAACTCTAAGGAGAGTTTAATCCCTAACTAAACCTATATTTCCCATGTAAAAGGGAAACATTAAATAAAAAATTATCCCCTAATTTGACCTTTATCACTATTCTTATGTGATCAACACATATTTTTCAATGACTATGAAAAGTTATCATATATTCTCATAATTTTTGAACTTTATCCATGGCTTACTGCACCATATAAAGCTTCAATATATCTACCTCATGATTATTTTTCCAACACAATGGTGATATAAAATGCATTTTTTTATAATGATTTATAAGGTGTCATACCAATAGTGAAGTGATAACTATTATTATACATGAACTCCATTAAGAAAAATGATCTTCCCAAGATCTACTAAAATCCATGATACAAGTTCGCAACATGTCATAGATTTCTTATATGGTTCATTTTATCTTTTCATATATATGAGAATAGAAAGTGGTAATTAACAAATAATGAATTATAAATGGGTAGTGGTCAAGGATTTTCATATACTGCATTCTAAATGCATTTTTAAAGATTTAACACAATCAATAGGTGAATCAAGCATCCTATATGGACACAACTATCAATGAAACACTATGTTGTTAGAAAATATCAATAATAGACAACATACTAATTATCTATACTAGAATATTCCCTTGTAAGGGTATGAGATGAGCCAAATTTTTAGTTTATCCACTATAATGTGAACTATATCATGAGCATTCATGGAATGAGTTAATTTGATCACAAAATACTAAAGGTTTTGGACGTAGTAAAGGCATTGGCCGGGCCTGTTCCCTACTTGGATTTTGTAAGATTCAATGAATAATCCTCAAGAAAATAGTGAAGAATCATCATTTCTAATGAATATACCCAAATAAACTTTACAAATAATCTCATAACCAAGAAGAGAGGTTCTTTCATGTTAATTTTATAATTAATTTAATAAAAAGAAAATACCCCAGTATTGAAACCTTTCTTTGATGTAGATGTTGATAGATAAAATCCCATTTAAGTTGAACTATTTTTGTTTCAATATGATCAAAGGTATACTCCCTATAATGGTATCCACACATGATCTTTAATCTATGAATGATTCTAATGGAACTATGGGTTCCAGCACAGTTGATCCAATCACCTTGTATTTTTCATCTTGATTGCAACACAATCCTTTGGGCTCAGGGATTGTCTCTATTGTTATCTAATTCTTGAGAATGGGGAGGAGGTGAGAGAAAAATCTCTATCTTTAGAGAAAACCTAGCGATGTTATTCATTCTTGAGAGAGCTCTCTAGGAGAATAGATGTTGTGCACAACCACTAGTGAATTTACACCTTGGAAAATGATATAACCTAGGAATTTATATCTAAGGTTTATTATTGAAAATATCAAAAATTCCCCTCATCAAATAATAAATCCAATATATTCCTCATTCCAAATAATAATAATAATAATAATAATAATAATATTATTATTATATCATGGAATGCACCAACTTGTGCTAATCAAATATCATTTTATTAAATAAATAATATCTTATTTATTTAAATGTTATTTATGATTATATAATTTACATTACTAGGACTTTTATTCTTCTCGTACACTTTCATCGACATCTATCGAACCTTAAATAATAAATAAATATTATTCATTCAATAAATCAATAAATAAATTTTATATTCATGGTCTTGCGAATAAATATTTATTTAATATCCATGTAACTAAACAATTATTTATTTAATAAATAAATATTATTTATTAACTTGTGAATAACACAAGAGACAAATAAATATTCTATTTGAGGATCTTGAGAATAAATATTTATTTAATATTCAAATAATATATATATTCTAACTCAAATATAATTGGTGATTGAATATTTTGAATAAGAAAATCCTAAACAAATATTATTCTTTGGACTTGTGAGTAAAATTTATTCCAAATTTTAAATTCTAATAAAATTTAACTGATATCAATGGATACACTAAGTGTAAAATCCTATAGGCATATTCCTTGGTGATATTAGGCGGGCATTCCTAAAGTCCATGATTAGCATCCATCAACATGTCAATACACCCATAAAGGAAAGAGTTAATTCTATAATGATAGCAACCTCATGAAAACACTTACCATATAATATAATTCATTTGTATTGATACTTTATCAAGTAGGTTTCACACTTGTTTTATCAACCTATAAGCTTGATATATCTTTCTTTAATTTTCTTAAATGAACCCATCAATTACCATGGCCATGGAACTTAGTTCAAAAGATCCATTTCAATCAAAGGGATTGAGGAATCATCTTCAAGTCTTGGAAGTGAAAAATAATTTATTAACTTATTCATTAATTTCATATCACTCATGGCATAACTAATGTATCCTACTTCACTATGAACATATGATGTCATAGTTTTTGACAATGTATCAAAGTACACGACTCATGATATACATGAATAATAATCTAAAGTCAAAGGATCAATTTCATGTTCATATTTATTAATATCAAATGGCACAAAAATTTGTGGAATTCATATTGGTGGGTCTGTCCTCTTAATCTATCATCTTAAAGATTACTAAGTATGAACTTATTGAGATGATGCCTTGTCCATTTACAAGAATCCAAAACCTGATAGTCTCTATCATCCATGTCCCATCACACAAAGACAACCAACCGTAGGATATATATGTTCTAGAATATTTTCATAGCACTTCAAGGTTCTCATTACAACATGGAATCGTTATGACCTTTTGATGTGACAAATAATCTAGGGACATTATCAAATTAATGTTATAAAAAATATCAATATTAATGTGATAAGATATTTATTAATATTTAGTTCGTTGAATATATAGATAATTTTAAGTACAAAGTAGATGGTTCCAGGGAACCAAATATAATATACTAGTACTTTCACTATATCCAACTTCTAAAAATTTTTAGTCCACTAGTTATCACATGATTATTATGCTTCTAATGAGATAATGTTTTATTCTACATGAACACCACGTTCTCCTCTATAAAAAACTCTACTTATTGCGATCTCACCTCTCTGAGAAAAGTTTCTTAAGAGATTATTCTTCCAAAGAATGCGCTTCATCCACTGATGTGACCTTGGATCCTTGTCTAAAGAAATCATTGTAGTATTATCACAATACAATGTGATGGTACCTTTACTACTAGGAACCACATCAAGATAATGCATGAAGTTTTGTATCCAGATTGTTTACTTAGCTACATTAGAAGATGAAATATACTCAAACTCTACTATAAAATTGATGACTGCTGGTCTCTTTGAGATATTCCTACTCATAGGCCCTCCATTGAGGTAGAATACATATCCTAACTATGATTTCAAACCATCTTGATTTATTTGGAAACTATCATATGTATATCTTCTGATGACTAACTCCTCATCTTCTCCATAAACCAGGAAAACATCCTTAGTAAACCTAAAATACTTCAAAATACTCTCGAATTCAATCTAATGGTAGTCTCCTATGTCTTCTTGATATATGTATACCATGCTCAAGGTGTAGTAAATATCAATCTTTTTACATAGCATTCCATACATGACTGAATCAATCACTAACATGTATTAGATCCTGATCATCCTTTGTCTCTACTCTTGTGTCCAAGGAAACATTTTATTGGATATATGTATGACACATGACATTGAAATGAATCCACTCTTGGATTATTACCTAATAAATATCTTTAGTACCTTGTCAATATATGTATCCCAACTTAATCCAAGTAATATTTTGGATCTATCACGGCAGATCTTGATCCCAAGTATGTATACTGCTTCACCAAATCCCTTCATAGAGAAACACGTATTCAACCATGTCTTAAAAGACTCTAAAACTAGTATCTCATTTTCAATTAGTAATATTTCATCAACATACACTATTAGGAAAATGAATTCACTCCCACTAAAATTATTATAGACAAAAGGATAACATTCATTCTTTATGAAACCAAATCCTCTTATGTATTATTCAAAATGAATGTTCCATGATCTGAATGATTACTTCAACCCATAAATAGATCTCCAAAACTTTAATACCCTATTTGAATCATTTGGAGTCATAAAACTATATGGTTGTGTCATATATAAATCTTACACAAGGTTCTAATTAACAAAATTTTTTGGCACCCATTTGTTAAAATTCATAATTATGGTAAGTTGCTATGGGAAATAGAATTCCAATGGATTTCATCATAGATACTAGTGAAAATGTTTCATCATAGTTAATGAATTCATGATATTTAAACCATTTTTCAACCAACCTATCTATATAGGTACTTAACCCACCTTCCATGCCCAGTTTCTTATTGAATACCCATTTACAACCAATGAGGTTCTTTCCATCTGGAAGCTTCTATGCCACCCACTAATTCCTTATAGGTCACATGTTCTTTATTACCAACTAATAATGTTTCGCTATCCTCAATGACTATAAAACCATTTATCTATGGTTCTATGACCTCTCCAGTGCTCCTACACAGTACTTGTATCTCTAAAACATCCTCTTCCATAGGGATTTATAAAATATATTCCCATGCTAACTCTTACATATCTTGAGGGTCAGTTTCATTAAAGTCTTTCTTACTCCCACCATCTATTTTGGATATTTTCTCCCTCATAAGAAATGTGGGATGTATGTTAAACAAGATTCTTTTATTTGAGGGGTTTTATAAGTAATATCTTTTAGTTTCCTTAGGATATCCCATAAAGATACACTTAATGACTTAGGGTAAAAGTTTATTTCTAGTGATAGCCTTAAAAAATGATTCACAAACTCACACTCATATATGTGACAAAACAAGTTTACTTCCATACTAAAGCTCATATAGAATACCAATTTTTGATTTAGTTTGAACCCAGTTTAGTATGTGTGCTGCTGTTTGTAATGCATATCCCCAAAAGGATAATGGAAAACCTGGATGACTCATCATTGATTTCACCATATCCAACAAGATGCAGTTCCTCCTTTCACTTACACCATTCCATTATTGTTTATACGTAGAAATGAGTTGATATAGAATCCCAAACTCCTTTATAAAATCACTAAACTTGTTAATATACTCTTTTATAAGGTCCAAGTGAAACTTCTTTATCTTCTTATCAATATGATTCTCAACTTCATTCTTGTATTACTTGAATTTCTCAAAGGAATCTGACTTATACCTAATCAAATAAACATATCCATATCTACTAAAGTCATCAATAAAAGTTATAAAGTATAAGAATACACCCCTACTTCAACTAAAAAAATTTCACACAAATCTATACGAAATAATTCAAGAAGATTAATGGACCTTTCCCCCTTTCCACTAAATAGAGATTTGATCATTTTACCTTATAAACAATCATAAAATATACCAAGTAGTTTTAGTTCAGAATAATCTAAATACACATCTTGATATAATTGGGTTAAGTGATTCTCATTTACATGACCATGGAAACGTTTTCATAGTTGGGTGTGATACGAGTCATGTGAACTAGATTATTTATCAATTATGAACACTTGGCTGTCATATTCTAGAACATAAACACCATTAATTAAATATGAAACACCATAACACATGCTGTCTTTATAAAAGTAGTAGATTATATTTAAAAACTTGAAAATAAAAACATTTGTATCAGGATTGGACACATATATAATGTTTATGGTTACAATTTTCACATAATAATTATTTATAATTAGGTTCAATTATATCAACAATGTGAGATAGTAGTCTCTGATAGCCTGTGCAATAAGTCTTTCTATGTTAGAAGATTGTTGATCCACCTCACCTCTAGAAACTCTCTTAAATATAATTTGTTCTTATAATTAGATAAAAATTTAATCACCAAAAGATGTATCTAATACACAATTTATAGAAATAGAAAGGTTTCACTCGATAAAAAACACACCTGAATCTTCCCCTTGATTCTTTACTCTGGTGTAGTTCTTCTTCCAATGACTCCTCTTTCCATATGAAAAATAGATGGAATCCCTATCCCCTACATTACCCTTGATCTTTCTATGATTGGTTGGTCATTAAAAAGACAAATTAGACTTGGATATAGACTTAGGGAATTTTTATTACCCTTCCTCTTGTTCAAAATATGTATAGAAGGCTTCTCATACTTCATGTTTTTATCTACTCGACAAATAAAAGTAAGGAGATTTGGGAGAGACTTATCAATGTTGTTCATATTAAAATTCACAACAAAATTAAAGAATATCCAAGGGAGTGGGGAAAGTATAGGATTTTTGCATAATTAATTGGGTAGTTTAAACCCAATAACATCAATACTCTCACTGTATCCAACCATCTTGACTACATAAGGCCCAAGTGGATTACCCTCTCTAATCATGCATGAAAAGAGTGCCTTAGATTTTTCATACCACTCCTATCTTTCTCTCTCCCAATAAAGATCATGGAGATGGGTGAGAATGATATATGATTCCATCTTTTTATTTGACTTATGAGGTCATGGATGATAATGTAAAACATTGGATATTTAGCACATCATCCAAGATTTTCAACTAGACAAAGACCTCTTCCTCACTCTTCTCTTTAACAGGTGGATTAAGAAATGGGGACTCCAGAATGTAAAGAATTCATTTTTGGTGTAGTATAATGAAAAATTTATTATACCATTCCTAGAGGTCACTTCTAATGAGGAGTTTAATATCCTTATATTTTAAAATAAATACTATGTTCAATAACATACATGATACACAACACTGAGTTTAAACGAACCATGAAATATTATTATTTAAATATGATCATTGTAACCTAGCCATTGAATTAGCAGGTACAAATAGGATAAAAAAGTTATGAAATATATATAAAGTTCCTAATTAATATAAATGTATTTACCAATTCTTAGTAAATAAGTACTCAATTTTTAGTAAAGTCATTTTATTCTTCAAAAATACGTTTTCTTCAAAAATGGGTTTTATTGATTTTTGTGAATAAATATTATAATTAATTTCTAGAAATCTTAGAAAATTTATTTTATAAAAAATATATCCTTTTTTGGAATTAGTATTCCAAAATTATCTTATAGTGATTTTTTGATATTTTTTTTGAAAAGATTGATTTTCTAGTGAATAGTGAAAAATACCGATTTTTATTGAAAATTATATTTTTGATTCAAGAATTTATGAAGTTATATTTTTTAAAAATGGTTTAAAAGTAAAATTAGTTCTATTATATTATTAATAATTCAATTAATTATATTGAAAACAATTTTATGGTTGAATTTGGTATAAAACATTTTTATACTTAAAAAGGCTTTTTTTTGAAAAATTGTTTTTTAATGAGTTTTATGATATAATCTTAAATTAATTTTTTCTACTTCTAAAAATTGAATCTTGAAAAAATTATTCCATATTTGGAATCATGATTTTAAAATTTGGTAAATTTTTCCATATTATTTTAGGTCATTATGAATAGTAAATGTAGTAAAAAATTTATCACTACGTTAAGAGGAAATCAGGTAATTAAGGTTAAAAATAATATGAAAAAGACTAAAAAATGAACCTAATAATTGAATTTATCCTATTGGATGAGTTTATTTTGGACATTCACATTCATGTTTAAAAAATATGGAAACTTTGTGCCATATTTCTTTGATTTTTACCTTTATAATATTTAAGAAAAAGATAAAGTTAAAAATATCACTTTCCTGCTTTTAATATCTTCTTTGTGATAGGGATAAAAAAATTATGTTTGGTTATAAATAATTATTTGAAATATAATTTTTTTATTATGTTAATTTATTTATAATTTTTTTGATGAAATAATTACTTTAAATTCTTACGCAACATTGATACAATATTTATTCAATTAATAGAAAAATGAAATAAATGATTTTAAAAATATTAAAATTAATATAATTTGATTGAATGTTTATTTTCCATGATTTTTTAGATAAATATAAGATATTAGGGATGTGTTAAAGTATTATATTCGAATTACTTTACTGTCATGTTGTTTTCAAAGTCAAATTAAATTAATAATTCTAAAAATGACATTAATGATATTTTATAATAATTAATATTTTATTAAAAGATTTAAAATTCCTAAATTTTTTACATTTTTAAAATTGATTAATATGTGGTTTAAAATATCAATCATGGTCTATTTATGTGTCAATTTTCCTTTTATAGTAACTATCTTGACCCTTAAATAGTAAAAAACCATATTTTCATGGTAATCGTCAAAAGGGTTAACAGGGGGTTAAAACAAAAATATAAGGGTGGAAAATTAATACAAACCTGTATAAATTTTATTAAATGAGATTATTTCAACCCATACTAATATTATTTTCAAATTATATCATTTTTAGGCCATTTTCTATCAAAATTAATTTATATTAATTTAATATTTTAAGTAATTCCAAGAGTAATGCTCCCCTCACTTATAAAAGGGAACTTTGTATCCTCTTTTATTCACACTTTAAAAGAATTTTAATTAATAAAATACATAAAACCCCCTTCCTAACATCCCACCCCAAATTTTAGAGGTATTATTTTTGATATAAATCCAACTTTAGAGGGATTAAGGTGTAAAACAATGGAAGTTTCCTGAAGAAGAGTATAACTTTTTACTGAATGTTTTAGTTTTATTTATTATTATTATTCCTTAAAATATTCTTAAAACATGTTAAAATAATAACATAAATATATTAAATATTCTAATATTTTATTATGCTAATTAAATAACCTATATCTTTATCCTTTTCCATCAAATGAGGAATGAAACTTCCATTCGTGTTTGTGGCGGACTACCACCTCTCAAACCGACGTAATTTTTTTTCGATAAATGCCTCTCACAATAGGTTATAATGATGGATTTAATGGTTATATATTATATTTATGATATAATAATAATTATTAAAATATAATATATCATCTTATTTTCTTACCATTTTATCCATTGAAAAATGATAATGTCGTCCGTGCGTATATGTGGATTACCACCTCCACAAAGTGATGTGACTCATTTTTCACAAACACATCACATGGATACTATATATAAGTGAATTTAAAGAAATAATATGGTATTTATAATATAATCATCAATATATAAATATAAAATTATACTCACCTTCTTTTCTTAATGATCGTTGAAAAATAGAAATGTTACTCACACGTACATACAAACCACTGTCTCCATGATTTCATTTTTCCTAACCAAATTTTATGGTTGCATTAAAAAGTATAATTTATGTATAAAAATTATAATTATGTCATTATTATTATTATATATATTATTTATTATTTATCTCATTTACCACAATTAAACTACCAAAGTCATTTTGGGCATACGAGCTAAATATCATTAAAACATCTGATGAGAACTTAATTGATTAAGTAATTATGTATAACATGGTAAAAAATAAAATAAATGGAATAATAAAATTGAAAATGGTTCTTAATAAAGTAAATAATAAACATATTTCTATTATTCATGAAGATGTAAAATGTACTTGACGAGTCAAATTTAACATAAGAGACACTTTACTTAAACGACCTTGTTTTAAATGTTTTTAAGATTTATTTTCTAAATTATTCTCTTCTAGTCCATATTCTAAAAATTATTTTATGTTTATATTTATATGGAAATAAAATAATTATTAATTATATTTTATGTCTCTTTTTAATTTCTTTTAAATGTTTTTAAAAGAAAACTTTTTTTTATATTTTATATGGAACATTTTGACTTTATTTACAAAAGACAAAAAGAATGTTCTATTTTAACGTATACAATATCAATGGATTTTCCCACCATAGTAACTATTATTTTATTTTTTTAATAATTTATAATCTTCAAAATTTTCTTAAAATAAAAACCATCCTTCCCTATGTTTTGGGTATTATAAAAAAGGGTTTTAAATGGAATTAATATTTCAATATCTATAAATGTTTTTCTTATGAGTGCAAGGAATATTTTTATAAGTATGAAAACTTTCATTTGTTATGATTATGTTATGGTTTCTAGGAATTTTTTCTTATGATGGGTGGCTCCATTATAAACCAAGGATGGGTGGTTCTGTTATAAACTAAGGATGAGTGGTTCTATTATAAACTAAGGACGGATGGTAATATTATAAACTAACGATGTGCGAGTCTATTATAGACCTCCAATGCATTGGGTAATGACCATGATAGATGGTGATTGTATAGGTTATTCCATTTTTAAGAGTGATATTAAAATTATGTAAATTTAACTTTACAATTTATTTATTCTTTCTATAGTTTTTATGGAAATCCCATTATTTAAAAAGGTAAGATAATGAGCTTATGTTTAAAGGAATGTATTTTATAATTTTTATGGGTGAAATGTATATTTTTTTTGCAAAATATTTCATGAGTTCTTTATGATTTCAAAGAAAACTTTATGTTTTTTATTTTTTTACTTTAAAATTTATTATAAAATGTTTTATGAAAATTTTTGGGTAGAGAAGCTGATCTATTAGGTAAGAAAATTTTTATTTAGAGTCCAAAGTTTATTTTGAAAAGGAAAATTTTTATAAGTATTAATGGATTAAAGGGATTCTTACATTCTTTTTATCTCCGTTACTATATTTTTTATGCTCATACCACTTTTTAAATGTTTTTCATAGGGTTTTAAGGATGATTAGGAACAATGATAAAGATATGATATGGGATAATAAAAGATGGGTATAATGTAAGTAATGATCACTTAAAGTCATGGGTATTGTTATGTAAGAGTTTTTCATAATTCTATAAAACTATAAACCCAAAATATCCATGGTTTTGTAAGATATTCCATATGTTCTTTTGATGTTGTAAGTTTTGGATGGTTGAAATTGGGTCACATTGATTGGTATCAAAGCCAGAAATATAAATTTTATGATTTTAGAACCAGATCCAAGAGTGCGGGTCTTGGGCTATTATAGTTGGTATCAGAGTAGAGTTTATATAAATTTTGAGATTAGTATGTTTTCATGTGAGGATTTATTAATAGTTATGGATAACATCATGGATTTATAATTTTAAGGTTTATCATAAGTTCAAAGGCTTATACACATGTTTTTGAGGTTTAAGTGATTAGATTTTGAGGTAATTAATAATATTTTGAGATATGTTTTATTAGGATGAAGTATATGAAAACCTTATGTTTAACATAAAGGGTTATTTTAGAATAATTCTATTACATTTTTGGGGATGTATACTGAAAGGTATGAGATAACCTTTGAAGTTAAAACATTCTTTAAAGTTAATGTTATTAAGGTTATTTTTGAAGATTTTCATCATATTTTTGGGAATTTTATAATAATTATATTAATATAGTAAAAGAAAAACCCAAAAGCTGGGTGAAAACACATCAAATATGGCAAGTTTGCAAAGCGTGAACCCACAACTAAAGGGAGATAAGGGTGAAACTCCCACCACTAACCTACATGATGTCCTGGTTAGTAAGGATTTTTTTACTTAAATGATTTTATAAATAAAGATTAAGTTGATTTTAGGAACATATGATTTATCTTATAGATAACCATGAGATTGAAATGTGATTTTGTGATTAATGTTATTTTGGAAGAGCATTACTAATTTTTTGGAGAACATTATATGATTAAGGTAAACATAATATTATTAGATAATATGAGATTTTATTTTAAGAATAAAGGTTAAATTATATTTTGGAAGCATATATAATTTTAATATGGATTTATGGTAATTTGAGTTATTTATACAAATGATTAACATATCTTGAAGATTATGTAATTAGGGTATATACATTTTTGGTATGAGAATTTAAGGGTGATTGATGTTATTTGGAGAAAAATGTTAAATTTATCTTGGAAGAATATGCGATCAAATCATTATAATATTTATATTTCAATCTTAGTCAGGAATATTTTGAATAATTTTAAGGATAGTTATTTATATAATTATTTAGTTTGAACATTGGGTATTACCGATGAATTATGGAGATTAATGCATTATTTCTTTGTATGAAAGTTTATTCATTTTGGGAATTATATTACCTTATACTAACCATTTTGGTTTTGGTTAATTTCTAAATACTGGTGGAATATTTTTTTATACTTTTTTTGGAATTATTTGATCCATTAGAAGTTGATTTTCGTGCTTCAGACTTCAATACTCAATGTTTGGAGTAAAAGATGAGATTTTAGTGGAAATTGATTGAAGGATGAAATTATACTTGTAAAGTAAGTGCATTTCATTAAGTTATTAGTCTAGATGGTAAAATAATTCAACAAATTTAGTAAAAAAGATATTGAAACAAAAATTTTATCCTATTACCTTCATTTTTGATGAATCAACAACCTTTTTCACATCTCTTTGGTTTATGGTTTTATGTTCGTTAACTTTCTCATGTTTATTCACTTTCTTGTGATCAATGTTCTATCACTATCCATCATTATTTTGGAAATTTATTTTTACTCCATGTCTATATTTTCACTTACCACTAATGTTATCCTATTTTTAAACCTAGTATGTGTTATTACATATAACCTTTGTACTTTCCTTTCTCTCTTTTCAAGAGGAAATTTTATTAACCCTTTTTATTATGTGAGATTTAAAAAAAGGAATTTTTAAATGAAAAACATTTGATTATAAAGTTCAAGTTAAAATTAAGAGGATGGAATTTATTAAAGGGGGATAATGTAATATCTTTATATTTTAAAATAAATACTATGTTTGATAACATACAAGATACACAACATCGAGCTTAAACAAACCAAAAAATATTATTATTTAAATATGACTATTATAACTTAGCCACTAAATTGGTGGGTATGAATATGATTAAACATATTATGAAATATATATAAATTTCCTAATCAGTATAAATTTATTTATTAATTCTAAAAAAATAAGCACTCATTTTTTAGTAAATTCATTTTATTCTTCAGAAATACATTTTCTTCAAAAATGGTTTTTATTGATTTTTTAAATGAATATTATAATTAATTTATACTTATTTTAGAACTTTTATTTAATAAAAGGATATCATTTTTATATCCATCTTGTAAAAATTATCTTAGAGTGAATTTTTGGGATTTTTTTGAAAAGATTGATTTTCCAGTGAATAGTGAGAAGTACTGATTTTTGTTGAAAACTGTATTTTTGATTCAAGCATTTATAAATTTACATTTTTTTAAAATGGTTTAAAAGTAAAATAAGTTATCTTATATTATTAATAATCCAATTAATTTCATTGAAAACAATTTTATGGTTGATTTTGATATAATTTTTTTTATACTTAAAAGGAATTTTTTTTGAAAAACACTTTTTTATTGTGTTTTGTGTTTTAATCTTAAATTAATTTCTACCAATTTAGTAAATTTAATCTTGAAAAATGGATTCCATATTTGGAATAAGTAGGTAAAAATTTGGTAAATAGGTTCCTTTTATTTTTGGTCATTATGAATAGTAACCATAATAAAAAATTTGTCACCAAGGTAAGGTTAAATTAGGTAATTAAGGTTAAAAATAATATAATAATGACTAAAAAATGAACCTAAAACTTTCCCTTATCCTATTTTATGATTTTATTTCAGAAATTTCCATCCAAGTTTTAAAAATATGTAAACTTGGTGCCATATTTCTTTTATTTTGACCTTTATAATATTTTAGTAAAAGATAAAGTAAAAAATGTCACTTTCTTACTTTTAATATCTATAATACTTTGTGATAGGGATAAAAAACTTATATTAAGTTATAAATTATTATTTTAAATATAAATTATTTTTTTGATGATGGTAATTCATTTATATTTTCTAGTGATGAAATAATTACCTTAAATTCTTACACAACATCGATACAATATTTATTCAATTTCTAAAAAAATAAAATAAATGATTTTAAAGACAAATTAAATGAATAGTTCCAAAAATGACATTAATGATATTTTATAATAAATAGTATTTTATTAAAAGATTTAAAATTACTAAAAATATTATCTTAAACAAATTTATTAGTATATGGTTTTAAATATCAAAAAATAGTCCATTAATGAGCCAATTTTTCTTTTATAGTAACTATATTGACCCTTAAAGAGTAAAAAACATTGTTATCGTGATAATAATCAAAAGGATTAACAGAAGGTTAAAACAAAAATATAAGAGTGAACACATGATATAAACCTTTAAAAAATTTATTGTATGATATAATTTTGATACATAATAATCATATATCATAATTATATCTTTTGAATCCATTTTTCTATAAAAATTAATTTATATTAATTTAATATTTTAAGTAACTCCAAGAGTGACCCTACCCTTATTGGGAACCTCCTATCCTCTTTTCTTCACATTTCAAAAGCATTTTGGTTCATCCAAGTCCTAGATAAATACCTTCCTAACATACCTCCCCACATTTTAGAGGCCTTATTTTGGGAAAAAATACAACCTTAGAGGGATTATGGTGTAAAGAAAAGGTTGTTATCTGATGAAGGGGTATATATTTTTACTGAATGTTTTAGTTTTATTTCCTCTTATTACTCCTTAAAATATTATTCAAACATAGTGAAATAATAAAATTAGTATCTTCCATATAATCAGATGCTATTATGTTAATTATATAACCTATATCCATCTCCTTTTCAATCAAATGGTGAATGAAACCATCGTTCGTGTGTACAATGGACTACCGCCATGCGAACCGACATAATTTGTTTTCCATCAACGACTCCCACAGTTGGTTATAATGATGAATTCAATGTTTATATATGATATTAATGACATAATTATCATTATGAAAATAAAATACAACATATTTTTTTCTTACCTTTCCATCCATTTAAAATTGATAACATCATTCGTGCATACGTGTGGATTACCACCTCCATGAAGTGATGTGACTCATTTTTCATAACCACATCAAATGAATACTATATATAATTGTATTTAAGGAAATAATATGGTATTTAAGATATAATTTTCATTATTCAAATATTAAATAATACTTACCTTATTTTCATAAAGATTTTTTTAAAATGGAAATGTTACTCATGCGTACATATGACCTAACATCTCCATGATTGTAACATAGTTCATTTTTCATAACCACATTTCATAAAAATGATAAGTATTCTGGATGAGTATTCTGGATATGATGAATTAATGATCTCATTGACCATAGTCAACCTACTAAAGTCATTTTGGACATACGAGCCGAATATCATCAAAGCATCCGATGAGAACATAATTAATTAAGTAATTGTTTATAATATGGTAAAAAATAAAATAAATGTAATAATAAACTTGAAAAAGGTTAGTAAGTAATTAAATAATTAACATAAGTTTATTATCCATGAATACAAATAACATACTTTAGGAGTCATACTCAAGGTAAGGGACACTTTAATTTAAAAATATATTTTTAATTATTTTCAATATTTATTTTCTAAATATTTCTCTTCCATGTCCATATTCGTAAAATTATTTTATGGATGTATTTATATGGACCTAAAAAAATTATAAATGTTATTTTATGTCACTTTTAAATTTCTTTCAAAAGTTTTCAAATGGAATCTTTTTACACATTTTATACAAATGTTTTTACTTTATTTAAAAAAGATAAAAAGAATGTTCTATTTTAATATATATGGAGTTTATATTTTTTCTCACCACCATAACCATTATTTAATTTTTGAATTAATTTATAATATTCCATGTTTTATTCAAATAAAATTACTCATTCCCTATGAGAGTGATATGAAAATGATATCCCAAGTTACTTACATGATTTATTTATGCTTGCTATAGTTTTTATGGAAATATCAGTATTTCATAAGGTAAGCTAATAAGCTTATGTTTAAAGGAAAGTATTTTATACTTATTAAGGGTAAAATGTATAAATTTTTAAAAAAGTTTTTATGAGTTTTTCATGATTATAAATAAACCTTTATAATTTTTATTTTTTTACTTTATGATTTATTATGAAATTATTTATGATTTTTTTGGGTTGAGAAATTGATTTTTTGGGTAAGAAAATCTTTATTTATTGCCCAAAGTTTATTTTGAAAAATTATTTTTTTAAAAAATATTAATGGATTAATGAGTTTCTTTCTTTATTTTTCTATATCTAATTAATATTTTTGTACTCATTCCATGTTTTAAAATATTTTTCAAAGGGTTTTAAGGATTAGTAGGAATAATGATGAAAACTTAATATGGGAAAAGAAAAGATGAGTATAGTGGGAATAATGATCACGTAAAGTCATGGGTATTATTATATAATAGTTTTTACTAATTTTCTAAAAATATAAACCTAAAATATCCCTTGGTATGTAAGTGATCCAATATTTCCTTTTTACGTTCTAGGTTTTAGATAGTTGAAATTGGGTCACATTTATTGGTATTAAAGATAGAAATGTAAAGTTTATGATTTTAGAACCGGATCTGAGAGTGTGGGTCTTGGGAGGTTATAAAGAGGTTGTATTTCTTTAGTATATATTTCAGGGATATTGAGTTCAATTAAATTTCTATTTTCTACAAAAATATAAAATCAAATTTCATACTTTATCTCAATTACCAAAATTTGTGAGATGTAACAATTTTAATTATATTATTAGTCTCTCACTATTTTATCAAGTCTCAATATCCCTCACCATTGGAATCAGAATATCCTATCATAGAAATTATAGTGGGAGGCATACATATTTATCTTCTCATAACCTAAACTATGTCCATATAGATCATAATAAGGTATTTAAGTAGTTGGTTTTCCCAACTACTAGCTTTCATCTCCTTGACTCATTGAGTGAACTCCCCAATCCTGAAATCCAGAATAAAATTTCCTCAAAACTTGTCTCTAAATTTGTATTGAAAAGACTATAGACATTAAATATAATATAATTCTAGTTAATTTGACCCATCACCGTTTTTTAAACTCACTAATAAATAAAAGTGCCCTAACTATGACCAAACTGACACTTTAACCATGGATACATATTAACTTAGATAATAGAAGGAGAATGTTTTTTATTTATCCATAAATTTACTTAATTATCCTTTACTTATCTTATTAATATTATTTTGATTTTACATAATTAATTAACCATGTTTTGATAAAACAATTCATGAACAACCCATTTATTTTACTTTATCTTGCATACTTGTTATCTTATTCAATTTATGTGATCTATTTTATTCATCATATAAACATGCATCCATATACAAAAATAAATAACCACACATTTGACAAAATAAAAAAAATAAAGTGATTTGATCATGAGATTTCTAATGGTTGATTTATCAAGAAAATGATAAATCAACCTATAAACCTAGGGGAATAACTCATTGATTTGGTCTTGGCTTGAGTTTTTACATTCCACTATCAAACTTTGAATTTTATTTCTTGGTTTTACCTAAGATCTAGTTTTGAACTATCTCCTTTCCTTGGAGCTCTATCATTTACATTTTTTACTCACTTGTAGGTGAGGGGAACCAATGGTATGAGATACATAAAATAAACCATGAACACACATGCACTACATCATAAAGATGATAGGGATGACTCATAAACCACCATATTTAATTTAATTAAACTTTATCAAATTTAAAAACCCATGAAATAATATTAAATTAAATATAAACTCAACACATGCATTGATTGGTTAATCTCACAATCAATCACATACATGTAATGACATCACTTTCACACATGCTAACATTCATTTCAAATTTCTTTACTTAATTAAGATAAATTTCTCTTTAATTTATAATCAATAGACTTATTAATTAATTAATTATTTACCTTAATTATTTATCCAAGAAACCTTGAATATAAATAATATTTCCATCCATTGTAAATTTTAAATAAATCAAATAAATTTATTTTATTAAAAATTTCCCAAGTACACGTGTACTATAGGTAACACAATGTGTACCAATATGATTCACTTTCACAAATTATTATTCTAGTTGTGTATTGTTTCCTTACATATCATTTCATAATACATGATGTGTTACAATATTATACGGTATGCTGCTCTATGGGTTAATATATGTAGTTAGCACAATGTTTTTGACTATACGACACGCCTTAATATATGTGGCGTGTACTATTAGATTTTCCCATGTATAGTAAACACTGTGTATGAAAACTATACATAGCATGTAACTACAAAAAACATGGAAAATATTTATTCAATCATTTATTCCACACAAAAACTTGAAAATCACTCGGCGTGTAGAAAAACCCTATAACACAACATGTACATCCATCAACATGCCATGTAGTTTGGGTTTTCTCAAAATTAATTTCCTTTCACGTGTATTAACTCACACGACATGACTATCAACCATGTTCTTTGTGTGAGTATGCATGAATTACATAGTGTGTACACCAACAACATGGTGTGTAATTCTTTTGATCCATCCCGCATTACACACCTAGGGACTCGATGTGTAATACTTGTAGGATAAAACTATATTACACAATGTCTATGTTAGTTATACATCTTGTAAACACAAATGGACCATGTTTCTTAGTTAGTTGTTAACATGCGAATTGTGTATTAATTATGCACCATGTATGTTGACCACACAACTACTATGTTGTGTGGCATTACAAAAAATCTATGTCAGTTACACACCATGTAACCCAGAAAACCACATTCCACCCTGGTGGTCAATACACCATGTAATTACATACCATGTAATGATACCCTACATGGTCTGCTATGATTAGAACAATTGTATAAACATGTGGTTGACTGAGACTATACAAATTGTAACCTGGTCATGCAACCAGAATCTCCAGCACCTCAAGATGGAATCTCCATGCATTTTTTACCCGCTGTTAGCATGTTCTTGGTTATATGATAGTGAATGAACTTTTTATCTAAACTTTATGGGTTAATAATGACAATAATAATGAAAATATAACAAAATAATTTCAATATTGATAAAAAATCAAATAATTATAAATTTTAATGTGACTACTTTGATACAAGTTGAAGGTTCTAGGTGCAGTCTCGATGTCGATTGGGTCTATGCCCAACTTATATTTTTCTGAATTCAATGAATAATCATCAAGAACATGGTGAAGATTCATAATATCTAATGAATATACCCAAAGAAACTTGAAAAGGAAACCCAAAACCAAGAAGATGGGATCTTTCATGTTAAGTTTATAATTAATTTAATAATAAGAAAGTACTTCGATCTTGATATATTTCTTCGAAGTATATGTTGATTGATCAAAACCCGTTCAAGTTTTACTATTATTTCACCAATAGGATCCAATTTAGAATCCCTCTACCAGTATCCACACATGATCATTGATCTCTAAATGATGTCAGTAAAACTCTGGGAACTCATAAAATCAATCCAATATCCTTGCGTTGTTCATCTTAATTGTAACACAATCCTTCGAGCTCAAGGATTTCCTCTCTTGTTCTCTCATTTTTGAAAATGAGTAAGAGGTAGAGAAAACTCTTGCTCTTGAAAGAAACCCTAGATATGTTCTTTATTCTTGAGAGAGCTCACTAGGAGAAAAGATATTATGCACAACCACAAATGAATTCACACCTCAAAAAATGATATAACATGAGAATTTATATTTGTGGTTTATTATTGAAAATTTCATAGAGGCCCCTTATCAAATAATAAAACCAATATATTCCTCATACCAAATAATAATAATAATAATAATAATATATCATGGAATGCGCCAAATTTCCCTAATCAAATATTATTTTATAAAATAAATAATATCTTGTTTATTTAAATGATATTTATGATTATATCATTTATGTAATCATCCCCTTAATTTGGTTCATCCACCTTTCTTGACATTTACTAAACCTAAAATAATAAATAAATAATATTCATTCTATAAATCAATAAATAAATATTATATTCATAGTATTAAGAATACATATTTATTTAATATTCACGTAACTAAAAAAATATTTATTTAATAAAAAAATATTATCTATTACATCATGAATAACACAAGATATAAATAAATATTTTATTCAACAGTATTGTGAATAAATGTTTATTTAATATTCAACTCACATATATATTTTAACTTGAGTATAACTGGTGAGTAAATATTTTCAATCCGAAAATCCTAAATATTTTTCATCTGACCTAAGAATGAAATTTATTACAACTATTAAATTCAAATAGAATTTAACTAAGATCAATGGATACACTAAGTGTGTGACCCTATAGGCCTATTCCTCAGTGGCATTAGGTGGGCTTTCCTACTGTCCAAGATGAGCATCTCACAACATGTCAAGGCCCCCATAAAATAAGTTAATGTCACAATGTCAAAAACCTCATACAAATGATTATTGTGTAATATAATATCTTTATCTTGATATCTCATCAAGTAGGTTTCACACTCATGTTATCAACATATAAGCTCAATATATATTTCTTTTTATTCCTAAAATAAACTCAGCAATCATGATGAACATCGAATTTAGTTCAATATTTCCATTTCAATCAAAGTTACTAAGCTATCATCTTCTAGTCTTAGAAGGAATAAATACTTTCTTTAATTATTCATTAATACCATATCACTCATGGTGCACCTAACGTATCCCACTTAACTATAAACATATGACATATAATTTTTCAAAAATACATCAAAGTATGTGACTTGTGATATGAATTAATAATAATATCAAGTTAAAGGATCAATGCACATGTTCATATATTGGAATATCCAGTGGAACACAAACCTGTGGAATTATTATTGGAGATTCTATCCTCATAACCTCCTATCTTAGAGATTACCAAGTGTGAAATTTATTATATGAATCCTTACTCTCTTATAAGAATCCATCACCTAATAGTCTGCAACATCTCTATCCCATTAGATGATGAAAATTGACCATAGGACACATATATTCTATAATATTATCATATCACTTCAAAGTTCTCATTATAGTGGGGAACAACTATGAAATTTAAATGTGTCAAATACTATAACGAAATTATCACATTAATGTTACAAAGAATAAAAATCAAAATTTGATAAAATATTTATTAATATTTAGTTCTTTGAATATATTGGTAATATTAAGTAAAAAGTAATTGTTTCCAGGGAAAAAAATCCAATAGACTCCCACTTACACTAGATCCAACTGCTAATGAATTTTAGTTCACTAGCTCTTATATGATGTTCATTCTTCTATAGTATAAGGATTTAGTCAATAGGACCACCGTGTTATCCTTTGTGGAAAATATTCTTACCATTACCTCACCTCTATAAGAAAAATAACTCAAGATACAATACTTTCAAAGTATGTGCTTCATCCACTAATGTGACCTTAGCTTCTTAGTTAGAGCCACTATCATAGTATCACAATATAGTGTGATGAGATATTTACTGCTATGAATGACACCAACCTCTTGGATGAAGTTTTATATCTTTAATAATTACTTATCTATATCATAAGCCGTGATATAATCATACTCTAATATAGAATTAGTGACCACTAGCTACTTTGAGATCTTCTATCTCATATCATATCCATTGAGGCAAAATACATATCTCAAATGTGATTTCAGGTCATCCTGTTATGTTTGGAAACTTGTATCTATATATCCCTTGATGACTAGCTTCTTATCTCCTATATAAACTAAGAACATATCCTTAGTACTCCTCAAATACTTCAGGATAGTCTTGAAAACTATCTAATGGTGGTCTCCTAGGTCTTCTTGATATCTTCCTTTCATTCTCTAGAAATATGTAACATCAAGCCTGATACATAGTATGCCATACATGTTTGACCCAATCGCTGATGCATATGAGATCATGGCCATCCTCTACCTCTACTCTTGTGTCTGAGGACACAATTTCTTGGAGAGATGTATGCCATATGACATTGGAAACAATCCCCACTTGGATTGTTCCATAAAAAATGTCTTCAATTCCTTGTCAATATATGTAACTTGACTTAGTATAAGCATCCTTTTGCATCTATCACAGTGGATCTTGATCCCAAGTATGTATACTGCTTCAAATAATTCCTTTATAGAGAAGTATGTATTCAGCCACATCTTAACATATTGTAAGACTGACATATTATTTGAAATTTATAATATGCCATCAATATACTCTATTAGTAAAATGAACACACTCTCACTAAACCGCTTATAAACACTAGACCCACATTCATTCTTTATCAAACCAAATTACCTTATGGATTCATCAAAGTGAATGCTTCATGATCTGGATGATTGATTCAATCCATAAATGGATCTATACGACTTGTATACTTATTATAATCCTTTGGAGTCAAAAATAATTCTGTTTGTGTGAAACCTGCATGTCACTGTTACTCTATAATTTATATTATTTTTCCTTATTCTTGGTTGAATTAATTTTTTATAGAGTTTCGATTGAAATTTTAAAGTTTCTATAATTTTTCCTCTATTTTATAGTTTGGTAAATTGTGAAAATTACCCTTATGTAGGGAGTTCTTTCTATTCATGGTTTTCATGCATAGTATAGGGAAAACCATGCTATTATATTTACATAGGGATCCTTTTTAGTTCATTTTTAATGTGCAAGGTTTGATGTGCATGGGTAGCACACATTTTTTGGGTAAAATTTTCAGGTCTCAGTGGGATTTTATAGTACACCATTATTCACATATTGTGCAGTGCATATGTTTCACACAGTTTGTAGTAACCACGTGACAAGTCTACAATTTTTAAAAGTGCATTTTTTCATGTTTGGTGCATGGTTTTGAAATCACATGTCCAAACCATGTGACTAAATTTTGTCTATCCCGTGGTTGCCACATGGTTGGCACATAATTTTCCAAATCATATAGCCAAATCATAGGAGTTTCCAAATTTTCATTTAATGGTGAAATTACAATTTTAACCCCTTGAGTTTTTATGTTTTTCCTCCCCCATATCCTTACTTGTTTAGCCAAAGGTGGTGAATTCATGGGGGATCTCCTACCCCCTATCGTTTTCAAGTGGTTTTGAGTGACAAGCCCTTATCTATCCTCCTTTCCTCTTACCATATTATTTCCCCACCCTCTCTCATTAATTTTATCTCTTTCATGATATATAACCATTTTTTAGTTTTGGATTAGGTTTAGGATGGTTCTAATGAAAGGTATTTTTGAGGTCATGGGTTTGTGCGGGCTTCTTCTCACTTAGTTATGCATCCATTGTTGAAGGCAACATGTTTCAACAATGTTTATGCTTGGATGAGGTAGGTTTCTTGATGGAATTTCCTTATAATTCATGTTATAAATTTATTATATGTTTTTAATTTATTTATTATAAAATTATACACATATTGAATACCTTTTATAGTTTAGAAGTGGTTTTGAAATGGTTTGAACACTTAACACGGGCATGTCACATGCCACATGTTCATAACAATGCCATAGTGGTTATTTTAAAGGGATTTTAATGTTTTGAAAGGGGTTTTGGAACCAATTTTATTTTTTAAAGGGGACATGTGATTTTTTAAATGGATTTTTTAATAAAAATAATGGGTTTACCCTCATTTTAAATGGTTTTGAGACCATTTGGTCTTGGTAGCGTTTTAAAATGATTTGAAAAATGAAATTATTGAAAATTTTTCTTTCCAAATGAATTTAAAAATATGGTTTGATAAATGGATTTCAAGGAATATTTGAAATAATATTTTGTATTGTGTGAAATGTATTTTCATCCCAATCTTATTTTAGAAATATTTTTTTTGGTACTTTAAAGAAGTTTTTTTTTCAAAAAAAAGTGAGACTCTTAGTTGAGCCTTTTATGATTGTTATACTTGTTATGGCTTGTGACCCCTTGGGGGATGTTTAATTTTTTATTTATTTATATGATTATTATGCATGGATGATAAAGGGTTTGTTTCTTGTGAGGTTGTATAAGGTGAGATGAGTTTTAATTTTAAATTCTTGAAATTATTCTATGATCTGGATGCTTGATTAAATCCATAAATAGATCTCTATGACTTGTATACCTTATTCAAATCCTTTGGAGTCACAAAACCTTATGGTTGTGTGAAACACACATGTCACTATTACTCTATATTTTATATTATTTTTTCTTATTATTGGTTGGATTAATTTTTTAGAGAGTTCTGGTTGAAGTTTTAAAGTTTCTATAATTTTTCCTCTGTTGCATAGTTCGGTAAACTGTGAAGATATAGGGAGTTCTTTCTCTGCTTGGTTTTCATGCATAGTTTAGGGGAAAATATACTATTACCTTTACACAAGAATACTTTTTTTATTCATTTTTAATGAGAAAGGTTTTATGTACATGAGTATCACACAATTTGGGGTAACTTGTGCGGGTCTCAGTGGGACCATGAAGTACACCATTATGTGCATATTGTGTGACAAACAGGTTTCACATGGTTAGTAGTAACCATGTGACAAGTATTTAGTTTTTTATAGTATGGTTTTTTATGGTTGGTGTATCGTTTTGAAATCACATGTCCAAACCATGCAATTGAAGTTTTTCTATCCAGTGGATTCCACATGGTTGGCACATGACTTTCCAAATCATGTAGCCAAATCATGTGAGTTTCCCAATTTTCATTTAATAGAGAAATTAAATTTTTACCCCCTTGAGTTTTTATGTTTCATCATCCTCCATATCCTTACTTATTTGGACAAAGGTGGAAAATTCATGGGGGATCTCCTCCCCCTCTCTCATTTTCAAGTGGTTTTGAGTGACAAGCCCTTCTTTCTCCTCCTTTCCTCTTCCCCTATTATTCCCCCACCCTCCCCTTGATTTTATCTCTTTTATGTTCTCTAACCACTGTTTGAGTTGGGATTAGGGTTCAATATGGTTATAATGAAATGTATTTTTGAGTTCAAGGGTTTTTGAGGGCTTCTACTTGCCTGGTTATGCATTTTTTGCCGAAGGCAACTTGTTTCGACCATGTTTCTTCTTGGATGAGGTATGTGTTTTGATGTAATTCCCTTGTAAGGCATGTTATAAATTTATTTGATGTTTTAAATTGATTTATTATAAAATTATAGACATATGGAATACCATTTATAGTTTGGAAGTGGGTTTTAAATGGTTTAAACACTTGACATGGACATGTCACATGCCACGTGTTCATAAAAATGGCATAGTGGTTCTTTTAAAGGAATTTTAATGTTTTGAAAGGGGTTTTGGAACCGATTTCATTTTTTAAATGGGATGCATAATGTTTCAAAATTATTTTTATAAAAATAAGGGGGTTTAACCTTATTTTAAATGGTCTGAAGACCATTTTTTCTTGGTAGGTTTTTACAATTATTTGAAAAAGGAAATCATGGAAAAAGTTTCTTTCCAAATGAATTTACATATATGGCTTGATAAATGGATTTCAAGGAATATTTGAAATCATATTTTGGATGGTGTGAAATGGTTTGGCATCCCAAGCTTATTTTTGAAATATTTTTTGGTTCTTTAAAGAAGTTATTTTCTAAAACAAGTGAGACCCTTAGTTGAGCCTTGTATGATTATTATGATCATTGTGTCTTTTGATCCCTTAGTGGATGTTCAATTTTTTTATTTATTTATATGAATCTTATGAATGGATGATAAAGGGATTGTTTCTTGTGAGGGTGCAGAAGGTGAGATGAGGTTTAATTCTAAATGGCTGAAATTGTTTTTATGTGATGAAATCTTGTTCCATTGTTTTCTCATCTCCATTGTTTGACATGTCATGGGCCTCTTAGGAATTTAAGTAGGGGTCTTGATAAGTGAAACCCCTAGTATAGACTATTCTCTTGATAGGGGCCATTTCCTATAGCTGCTGAGTGTTCCGAGGATGGTTTAGGTTCCCATAGTAGGTTGAAAGCTCTTAGTATGGTTATAGGGCTTGGATAGTGTTACTAACTAGCCTTTCATGGGCTATGAACCTGGTCATCTTACCCCATGGGTCTCTTATAATAAATTGGTTGCCTTTAGATCACACCATAGGATATTAACCATTGGGATTGATTATCATAATAATAAATATAACCATTGTCCAACACATGTTCTTTTGGTGTGCTTTGTCCTCACTCACACACACCATGGGAAACTTCCCAGAAGGTCACCCATCTCGATTATTACTCTAGGCCAAGCATTCTTAACTGTGGAGTTCTAATCAGATAGGCTCTTGAAAAGAAAGATTCACCTTGTTGACATGGGTAGTAACATTCAGTATTTTAATCTAACTTTTCTAGGGGTGTTAAACTCTCCACCCCTTTAAAGCACAACACCCTCGTTGTGGCCCAAAGCCTCAAACCCAGGTAGTGCCTCCACACTTCCAGCTGAGTATTAAATCTGATACCATTTTTCATGACCCAAACTTCCCCAAGCCATGAAAATTATTATTTAACCCCATGGGTCTCCTATAATAAATTGGTTTCCTTTCAATCATACCATAAGATATTACCCACCAGGGCCACTTATTAGACTAATGACTGTCCCCACAAATCAACACATGTTCTTTCAGTGTGTTTTTCCTCACTCACACACACCTTGAGAAACTTTATAGAATTTCAACCATCTTGATCACTACTCAAGGACAGACATGATTAACTTTGAAGTTTTATTCAGGTAGGATCCCAATAAGAAATTTTCACCTTTTTGACATGTGTTGTAACATTTAGCCATTTAAGTCTCACTTTTCCAGGGGTGTTAAAATACCGATTTTTATAAAACTGTCAATTTATTTATATTAAAAGTATATTTATGATTTGAATTTTATATCAATTCAACTTAATTAATATTTAGTTATAAATAATTTAATTTATTTCATTTTAATCATCCTTATACCTTATTTTGGTATAAGTACGTTTTTGGGCTTAAAAATGCATTTGTCAAGAAAACTGTTTTTCAATGCATTTTGTGGGATTAATTTTAAATTAAATTCTAAAACTTTTGTGTTTTGAATTTTTAAAAATGGATTCTATATTTTGGATTTATAATTTCAAAATTTATTAAATAGTATCCTTTTATTTTTGGCCAATATTAATAGTAAACTTGGTAATTTTTGTGACCACAATAAACGGTAAATTGGGTAATATAGGTTAAAAATAAAATGACAAGGAATATAAAATAACCCTAACACTCGATTTTTTTTTATGAATAATTTTCATACATAATCTTTAAAGGTTTGGATATATGACCATTTTTTTCTATTAGGAAGTGATTATGACCCTTAAAATATTTTATTTAAAGAAAATTCAAAGATGTCACATTCAAGATTTTAATAACTATAATTTTTTTTAATATGGGATTATATAGAGGATATATTATACTATAAATATTCATTGTAAATTTAAAAATTTATATTCATCATGTTAATTTATTTTTAATTTTTCAGGAAGAAATAATCACCTTAAAATCTTGCACAATGCTAGTGTAGTAAATATTTAATTAATGAAAATATGTAATAAATGATATTTAAAATATTAAAATAAATATGATTTGAGATAATTATTGTGATAAATTAATTTTATAGATTAATTTTACATGTTATGGATGTAATTAAATAATTATTTTTGAATTATAAGTGTCATCTTGATATTATTAAAGTCAAAGTAATGAATAGTTCTTAAAACAGACATTATGAATATTTTATAGTAAATTATATTTTATTAAATTCATAAAAATATAAAATTAAGTCGTATGATTGGAATATGGTTGAAAATTTCATAAATTATCTATTTATTGGTATTTTTTTTTCATTTTATAGTAACTATATTAACCCTCGAATTGTAAGGACCCGACCACAGTTGCCCATAGCCGGTGCCTTATTTGATTACATTGGCATACATACAAGGAATATGGATCCCAAAATACTGAGAAGTTTAGTATTATTGGAAACAAGTTACATACATAAGTTTAACATTACAACATGAAGGAAAAAACAACACTAAATTATTCCACTAGAAACATCACGTCTCCTAGATTATGCTTGCAAGTCATTCATAAATTACTTCTTCATGTCCTGAGAAAATGAAACATAAGAAAGGGGTGAGCTAAAATGCTCAGTAAGAGTAAGAAATACAGCGGAAGATAATATAAACATTAGACATGGTGAATAATTGAAAACACATGCCTTTAATAATGAACTTAAACACATTATGGCGGAAATATGAGCTGAATAAATAATGCCATAATAAAACATAATAATGGGTATTATACTAGTCGAATAACCACATGAACTTCAAATACTAGCATCATAATGAGGAAAGTTTATATTCTAGACATTCTGAATCATTTTGTCATGGCCTTGGCCAAGACATCTAGTGATTAAGGCCTCGACCAAAATCCATATCACATTGGGAAATGCCTCGGCCAATTCCACGTCTATTTGTCTCATGAGACCTACCGATGCATCGAGGGGATATAACAGGACCCACCCATCACATAATAAGTCCAATTCATTCCTCATATGAGTGGGGATAAACATAAACAACATATACATTCATATTGAAACTATCATATGAAATGTAACTATCTTTCCCCAATCATTAAACATAAAACACTAACCATTCAGAATAATATGTTGAATGGTTTTAGGATAGATCATCTACAATAGAGTTATTCATAAACCATTAAATCAAATATGGTATATTAACTCATAAATTATTAAACCCAATAATACCATGGAATCAACAAGAGTATTGAATTAGATGAAAACAGTCTTATAAAATCATTTAGCAATTCTGGAGATAAATACTCTTTTATTTTGAAAAGAAGAGTTCTTTTAGAAAAATCTTTGTATAAAAATAGAAGTGAAGTAAGATATTATATTCATAATAAAATGAGTTATTTTATAAAGATAATGGTTTCCAAAAATATATTATATAGTTCCCTTGAAAGTAGGTAAGAATTTGAGAAATTCCCTTGAACCGGGCTTGTATTTTGGAAACAATTTTGAAAGTTCCTTAAAAAACGTGTAACTATCCATAAAATAAGGAAGGGTTATGGTTTTTAAACATATATATGATACTCACATAGAATATATGCTGAGTAAATAACAATACATAAGAATTTCATTGAGGTAATTATTCAATGAAAGTAACCCGAATGAAAATGGAAGTTCGGGTGGAAAAACCCTTAACTTAACTCCAAATGTGTTCCGATGTTGTACTTATGATCCTGGAATATGAAATTATACTTGTTAATATCTTATTTAAGAACCTATTATACATGTATTTATTTTATTATAATTCTGGTTAGTTCATTTGTGTCTTTATTGACAAGTTATTATATTGAATTTCATTGTTCCGGGGTGTTCGTTTTCATTATTTTTATAATCGGTTCACTTGTTTTTAAGTAGAGGAGTTCATGTAAAAAGGTTATAAATCTTCAGGATTGGAATTATATATTATTTATGAACATAAATAATTGGTAATGGTCATTTCTATCATTTGGTTACATGTAATGAAGAAGAATCATTAGGTGACCACCACTTCGATTATTCAGCGGTATTTGAAATATTATGAACTAGTTTTGTCATATAACTTAATTATATGTACATATTCTGGTTTCTGATTATTAATTAGGTTATAAAACATATATTATAGTCTGGTTAAACTATGAATATGGTTTCATGACCAGTAATGAATAATAAATTGAAGAATGAAACTTCGTCGTCCATGAAGGTTATAAATCGGAACCTTATGGATGTTGATTTCATTTATAAAATAAAAGGGAGGGAGTGAGAATATTTATGATGGTTATTCCATTAACATGATATAAATCCAGTATATATATGTTACTGGAGTTACCATGATCATTTGGACAGAGGAGGTGAGGAGAGAAAAATAAAAGAGATGAACTTGAAAATAAAGAAAAGTTAAGAGATCCCTTATGAAAATTCGGCAGCCTAACGACATCACTTAGAATTTCATAAAATCAAATGATGATAAAAAAAGGGTATCTAATAATATTGAAATAAAAATTATAGTAATAAGAATAAATAAAAACAAACCCCAACATATGAGAAAGGAATTTCAAATAGCTAACATAAAAGAAGTGTCGACTTAAAGAAGAGAATGAAGGATTCCCTTACCTTGTAGAATAACTTCTAGATCTTGAAGGATGAGACCTTACGGGATTAGAGACACCATGGGAGGACTAATAGAGAGGTAAAACCACCATAGATTAGAGTATGAAAGATTTTTAATGAAAGAAAACGAATGGATGACTGGGTATTTATAGAAAAAGAGAGGTAATTTTTTAATAATTTCAAAGGGACACCTCATTAGTGGTTTTTGCCAAACCTTGGGCTTGACCATGGTATTTGACCATGGTTTAAGCCACTTGGGACACCTCATGTAATAAGATACTATACCCAAGTCGACCATACTTTTTTATTTATTTATTACATCATTATAATGTCATTAAACTACTGAAAACTCAAAACTGTATTTTTACTATTCATGAAAAATTCATGTATTTTAGAAAAATCCTAAAAATTCACCCCTACTATTTTTCAACGTTTAGAATTCAAAAGTGAAGTCCATTTTTAAAAAATAATTTTCTAAATATTATTAATTTAATTTTTAAATAAGGTCATAGTTAATTCGAAAAATAACAATCTTAAAGTGCAATTAGTTTTATTTCTCATTGAAAAACTAATCAGGATATCATTATATTATTGCCTTAAGAAATTAAAATAATAATATTATTTACTATTGATAAGGGTAATATTACTATTCATAAGGGTATGTTACTATTCACCAAAAATCAGGTTTGTTCTATCAGATTCCAAATGACTTACTGAACACAACTCTAGATGATTATTTTTCGAAATTCAAAACATAGAAGAGTCAAAGTTGTGTTTAATGGATAGATTATAAAATTGCATTATATATTTATTTTTAAAACCTTGGGGTGTTACATTCTCCCCTCCTTACAAAAATTTCATCCTCGAAATTCACAGAATATTACCTAAAAAGATTTGAGTATGTCTTTAACATAAGCTCCTCAGACTCCCATGTCGCTTCCTCCATCTTATGGTTCCTCCATAGAACCTTCACCAGAAGAGTCGTCCGATTTCTCAATACTTGTTCTCTAGTATCAAGAATCTTGATAGGATCTTCACATTAAGATAGATTGGGCTCAAGTTCCACCTCTTCATAAGTGAGTACATGTGTTGGGTCTGGCATGTACTTTCTTAACATTGACACATGGAACACATTGTGAACCTTGGAGAGACTTGGCAGCATTGCCAAACGGTAAGATACAACTCCAATTCGGTCCATAATTTCAAAAGGTCCGATGTACCTGAGACTTAAATTTCCCTTCTTACCGAATCGTATAATACCTTTCCATGGAGATACCTTTAAGAAAACATGATCTCCTTCTTAAAACTCCAAATCCTTCCTTCAGTTGTCTGCATAGATCTTTTTCCTACTTTGAGCTATTTTGATATGGTTCTGGATAATCTTCACCTTTTCCATTGTTTCTTCCACAAGTTCTGGGCTCACAAGCTTTCTTTCACCAACATCATCCCAACAAGTTGGTGTATGACATCACCTCCCATATAATGCTTCATAGGGTGACATCTGTATACTTGAATGGAAGCTATTGTTATAGGAAAATTATACGAGGGGTAAATACTGATCCCACATGCCTTGAAAATCAATTGAACAAGACCTCAACATGTCTTCCAATGTTTGAATAGTCCATTCTGATTTTCCATCAATTTGTGGGTGGTAGGAAGTGCTCAAATGAAGATCAGTATCTAGGGCCTTCTGAAGACTTTTCTAGAATCTTGATGTAAAACGTGGATCATGATCAGAAAAAATTGATAGGGGTACTCCATGAAGTCTCACAAATTCATTAATATATAGTCTTTCTAGACATTCAAGTGGTAGATCTTCTCTTATAGCAAGAAAATGTGCTAACTTGGTAAGACGGTCAACAATGACCCATATTACATCGTTCCTTCTAGGAGTCTTTGGTAGTCCCGTGACAAATTCCATTGTGATATTATCCCATTTCCACTTAGGTATGGGAAGAGGTTGCAATACTACTCCAGGATGTTGCCTTCCAGCTTTCACTTATTGAAAAACCATACATCTTGACACAAAATTAGCAATCTCCCTCTTCATGTTGTCCCACCAGAAATGTTCCTTCACATCTCTATACATCTTAGTGATACCAGGGTGTATAGAGAAATTGTAACTATGAGCATCATCCAACAATTCCCTTTTTAGATTAGGTATATCAGGAACACAAAGTATCTTCCCAAATTTCAAAATTCCATCTTCATATATGAATTCACTCAATCTCCCATCATTCACATCTTTAATCTTCTTTTGAAACTCCTCCTCATCATCCTAAGAACTTTGTATCCTTTCTTGTAAAGATGGTTTGGCAACCATTTGAAAAATAATTGATGTTTCACCTTCCATAGTTATTCCCATATCCATCTTTACTAGATCCATGAAAATAGGATCCCTTTCAACTCTCATCTTTTTCAAAACTCCACGATCCTTTCTGATTAAATCATCTGCTACCTTATTTTCCTTCCCCGGGTGGTAGTGTATCGTGAAATCATAATCCTTGAGGAGTTCAATCCATCTCCTTTACCTCATGTTGAGTTCTTTTTATGAGAAAATATATACTTCAAACTCTTGTGATCAGTATAAATCTCAAATTTTTCACCATAGAGGTAATGTCTCCATATCTTCAAAGAAAATATTACAGCAGCTAAATCAGGACCATGAGTAGGATAGTTTTGCTCATGAATTTTTAGTTGTTGTGATGCATAAGCAATAACCCTATAATTTTTCATAAGGACACAACCAAGTCCTTTCTTTAAAGCATCACTATAAATAACAAACCCGTCATTCCCCGATGGTAGAGTCAATATAGGAGAATTGACTAATCTTCTCTTCAGTTCTTTGAAACATTCTTCACAATCTTTTGTCCAAACAAATTTAACCCCTTTACGTGTGAGCTTAGTTAGTGGGTTAGCCAGTCGGGAAAAATTCTGTACGAAACTCCAATAATAACCTGCTAAGCCAATAAAACTGCGTACCTCAGTTATGTTTTTTGGCGTGGGAAAATCTTGGATTGTCTTTGTCTTTTCAGGATCAACTAGGATTCCATCCTTAGAGACAATATGGCCAAGAAAAGAAATCTCCTAAATCCAGAATTCACACTTGCTAAACTTCCCATATAATTCATGTCTTCTAAGAGTCTTCAGGATAATGCGCAAGTTATTTTCATGATCTTAGAAACTTTTTGAGTATACCATGATATCATCAATAAATACCACTACAAAATCATCGAGATATTCCTTGAAAAATCTGTTCATTAGATCCATGAAGTCAGAGGGTGCATTAATCAATCCAAAAAGCATTACTGTAAACTCGTAATGCCCATACCTAGTTTGAAACACTATTTTCAGAATGTCTTCCTTCTTCACACTCAACTGATGATATCCATATTGAAGGTCAATATTTTAAAATTATTGAACTCCATGCAGTTGGTCAAATAAATCATCAGTGCGAGGTAGGAGATACTTGTTCTTTATTGTTATAGCATTGATCTCCCTATAGTCGATACATAACCTCATAGATCCATCTTTCTTCTTAACAAAAAGGATATGGGCTCCCCATGGAGAAAAACTAGGGTGGATAAATCCCTTATTACTCAATTCCTATAGTTGTTTATTTAGTTCCACTAATTCCACAGTGGCCATTCTATATGGGGTCTTTGATATGAGCCTTGAACTAGGAATTAAATCAATGGAAAACTCAATTTCTCATTCTGGAGGATGTCCAGGTAAATCTTCTGGAAACACATCAACATATTCTCTCACAATAGGTAAATCCTTTATTTGAACATTCCTTTCCTCACCCATAGTTATTTCATTCTCTTCCTCCCCAATAATTGAATTTAGTTGAGCTATTGGGGGTGGATCTAGATAAGAATTAGGTGGTGACAATTCTTCTCTAAAGATAAGGTGTTATTTATCATTGTCATAAAAAATAGTAACCTCCTTCTTCTTAAAATAAAATTTTGCATCATGGTCCAAAATCCAATCCATATCAAGGATTATATCAAACTCACTCATGGGTGTGACGATGAGACCAAAAGATAAAGAAAATTTATATTTCTTAATGGGAACTAATTGACAGAACTTTTTAGCAATGATACTTCCCTTAGGAGTTTTGACTGACAACTCCCTTGTTAAATAAAATTGAAAATATCTAATTTTTTTAGAAAACTGGGAAGATATGAAATAATGCGATGATCCAGAATCAAATAAAGAATTGGATAAACTTGAGGAAACAATTAAAGTACCTGACACCACGTCATTATGAACTTCAAACTCTGAAGTTTTGATTGCATAAGCTTGTCCCTGATCCCTTGGCCTTCTCTGTTGCATATTTCCTTGAAGTTTTGGACAATCATTAGCATAGTGTCCCATCTCCCGATAACTATAACATTGAACATAATTGGATTCTTTCTTCCCTTTGCAATCACTAGCAATATGGCCTTTTTGACCACATTTGTAGAATACTCATTTTCCTTTTAAGCATGCACCAGGGTGTTTCTTTCCACAATTGTCACATGGTGGAAACTCAACTCTTCTCTTCTTCCCCATTTCCTTATTTCCTTTCCCAGGGTTTTCAACAGACCTCTTATTTTCTTGCTTTCCTATAAAGTCATAAGACTTAGAGAATTATTTTTCTATCTTGATGGCACATGAAACTATATCCTCATATGATGAAAAAATTTGGGAGACTAGTGCCCATCGGAGGAATGGATTTAGGCCATCAAATAATCGATCAAATTTGCTCCTTGAATTTTGTATATAGTCCACAATATGTCTTGCTAACCTTGTGAAGTTGGATTCATACTTGGCAACATTTTCATCTTCCTTCTGCCTCAGATTCAAGATTTTTCTCTCCATATCTGATCACTGATCACGAGGGAAATATATTTATAAGAAGATTTCCTTAAAATTCCTCTATTCCATCTATTCTATCTCTTCATCCTCCTTTTTGTTTTGGATTAATGACCACCACTGATCTGCATCTCTTGATAGATGATATACTGCCATGACAACCTTCTCTCTTTCATTACATCCCAAAATGAGAAATATCTTCTCAAGGGAACATATCCACTGCTCTGATACAAATGGGTTTTTAGACCCGTTGAATGATGGAGGCTGTTGTTGCATAAAGAGATCTAGCATGGCTCCTCCATGTGGTGGATCCGGATGCTCCATACAGGTAAGGTTATTATTTATAACCTAAGTAAGTTGTACCAGTATAGTTATGAGTTGCTCAGCACTAGTCATAGCACCAGAGCCAACACCATTGTCTTGCGTCGGAGGAAAATACCTATAAGGGACACGTGCATTTGTGATATTTCCATTCCGTCCACTAGGAGCCATATCTAGATAATGGCATACACTATATTAGGTTATGAATCATAATGTATAATCTTAACTTAAAATTACTCAGAAAAATTGAGATCCTATGCATGACTAATCCCATATTCACAAAAATGGTTTCCTTGAGGAATATTTACATTAAACTCCTTCATAATGGCTTGTAAAGAAAATTTGAATTTTCTTAAGCATATCCCCTGGGATTGTCATAACCAAGAGTGCAGCAAGGCCCATTTTTGTACACTTGTTCCCGTTCGAGTCTAGCTCAAAGCGGTATTTTTGGGTTTTACCACTAGATACATCTGTGCCAGAGCTGCCTCTACCTGCTCGTATCCAGACAGGGATGTATTGCTTGAAAGATCCAATAATCTATTCCTTACCAAAATACCAGGATGTTCTTGTATGTTTATCCTCAAAGACTATCTTAGGGACTCTTCCCTAATCTACGTTTTCTAAATCTAGTTTCCAATTTTTCTACTAAACTCCCTCTGATACCAACTGTAAGGACCCAACCCCAATTGCCCAGAGCCGGTGCCTTATTTGATTACGTTGGAATACATAAAAGGAATACAGATCCCGAAAGACCGAGTAGTTTAGTATTATTGAAACAAGTTACATACATAAGTTTAACATTACAACATTAAGGGAAAAAAATACTAAATTATTCCACTAAAAACATCACATCTCCTAGATTATGCTTGCAATTCATTCATAAATTACTTCTTCATGTCCTAAGAAAATGAAACATAAGAAAGGGGTGATCTCAAACGCTCAGTAAGAGTAAGAAATATAGTGGAAGATAATATAAACACTAGACATGGTGAATAATTGAAAACACATGCCTTTAATAATGAACTTAAACACATTATGACAGAAATATGAGCTGAATAAATAATTCCATAATAAAACATAATCATGGGTATTCTACTAGTCGAATAACCACATGAACTTCAAATACTAGCATCATAATGAGGGAAGTGAATATTCAGTACATTCTAAATCATTTTTTCATGGCCTCAGCCAAGACATCCAGTGATTAAGGCCTCAGCCAAAATCCATATCACATTGGGAAAGCCCTCGGCCAATCCCACATCTATTTGTCTCATGAGACATACCGATGCATCGAGGGGCTATAGAAGGCCCCAACCATTACATAATAAGTCCAATTAATTCCTCATATGAGTGGGGATAAATATAAACAACATATACATTCATATTGAAACTATCATATGAAATGTAACTATCTTCCCCCAATCATTAAACATAAAACACTAACCATTCAGAATAATATGTTGAATGATTTTAGGATAGATCATCCACAATAGAGTTAGTAATAAACCATTAAATCAAATATGGTAGATGACCTCATAAATTATTAAACCCAACAATACCATGTAATCAACAAGATCGTTGAATTAGATGAAAACACTCTTATAAAATCATTTAGCAATTCTGGAGATAAATACTCTTTTATTTTGAAAAGAAGAGTTCTTTTGGAAAAATCTTTGTATAAAACCAGAATTTAATTAAGATAGTATATTAATAATAAAATGAATGATTTTATAAATATAATGGTTTCCAAAAATATATTATATAGTGCCCTTTAAAGTAGGTAAGAATTTGAGAAATTCCCTTGAACCGGGCTTGTATTTTGGAAACAATTTTGAAAGTTACTTTCAAAAAGTGTAACTATCCATAAAAAAAGGAAGTTTTATGGTTTTTAAACATATATATGATACTAACAGAGAATATATTCTGAGTACATAACAATAAATAAGAATTTCATTGAGGTAATTAGTCAATGAAAGTAACCCGAATGAAAATGGAAGTTCGGGTGGAAAAAACCTTACCTTAACTCCAAACATGTTCCAATCTTATAATTAAGATCATGGAATATGAAATTATACTTGTTAATAACTTATTTCAGAACCTATTATACATGTATTTATTTTACCATAATTATGGTTAGTTCATTTTTGTCTTTATTGGAAAGTTATTATATTGAATTTCATTGTTCCGGGGTGTTTGTTTTCATTATTTTTATAATCAGTTAACTTGTTTTTAAGTAGAGGAGTTCATGTAAAAAAGTTATAAATCTCCAAGATTGAAATTATATATTATTTATGAACATAAATAATTAGTAATGGTCATTTATATCATTTGGTTACATGGAATGAGTAAGAATCATTAGGTGACCACCACTTCGATTATTCGGCGGTATTTGAAATATTATGATCTAGTTTTGTCATATAACTTAATTATATGTACATATTCTGGTTTCTGATTATTAATTAGTTTATAAAACATATATTATAGTCTTGTTCAACCATTAATATAGTTTCATGACCAGTAATGAAGAATAAATTGAAGAACGAAACTTCGTCATCCACGAAGGTTATAAATCAGAACCTTATGGATGTCGATTTCGTTTATAAAATAAAAGGGAGTGAGTAAGAATATTTATGATGGTTCTTCCATTAACATGATATAAATATAGTATATATATGTTACTGTAGTTACCATGATCATTTGTACAGAGGAGGTGAGGAGAGAAAAATAAAATATATGAACTTGAAAATAAAGAAAAGTTAAGAGATCCCTTCTGAAAATTTGGCAGCCTAACGACGTCACTTAGAATTTCATAAAATCAAATGATAAGAACAAAAATGGTATATAATCATATTTAAATCAAAAGGAAAGTAATAATAATAAATAAAAAAACCCCAACATATGATAAAGGAATTTCAAATAGCTAACATAAAAGAAGTGTCGACTTAAAGAAGAGAATGAAGGATTCCCTTACCTTGTAGAATAACTCCTAGATCTTGAAGGATGGGACCTTGGGGGATTAGGAACACCTTGGGAGGACTCCTAGAGAGGTAAAACCACCATATATTCTAGTATGAGGGATTTGGAATGAAATAAAATGAATGGATGAGTGGGTATTTATAGAAAAAGTGAGGTAATTTTTTAATAATTTCAAAGGGACACGTCATTAGTGGTTTTTTCCAAACCATGGGCTTTCCCATGGTATTTGCCCATGGTTTAAGACACTTGGGACACCTCATGTCATAAGTTACTACACCCAAGTCGACCATACTTTTATATTTATTTGTTACATCATTATGATGTCATTAAACTACCGAAAACTCAAAACTGTATTTTTACTATTCATGAAAAATTCATCTATTTTAGAAAAATACCAAAAATTCACCCCTACCATTTTTCAACTTGTATAATTAAAAAGTGAAGTCTATTTTTGAAAAATAATTTTCTAAATATTATTAATTTAATTTTTAAATAAGGTCATAGTTAATTCTAAAAATAACAATCTTAAAGTGCAATTAGTTTTATTTCCCATTGAAAAACTAATTAAGATATCATTATCTTATTGCCTTAATAAAATAAATTAATAATATTATTTTCTATTAATAAGGTTCATATTACTATTCATATTACTATTCATAAGGGTATGTTACTATTAACCAAAAATCAAGTTTGTTCTATCAGATTCCAAATGACTTACTGAACACAACTCTAGATGACCATTTTTTGAAATTCAAAACATAGAAGAGGAAAATTTGTGTTTAATGGATAGATTATAAAATTTCATTCTATATTTATTTTCAAAACCTTGGGGTGTTGCACGAATAATAAAAATCTATGTTGTCATGGTAAGAGTTAAAGAGGTTAAATAAGGGTTAAAACCAAAATATAAGGGTAGAAATTTAGTCAAAATTTATATAAATTGTATTTGATGAGGGTATTTAGACCCATAATCATAATAAATTATAAATTAATAAATTTTTATCCATTTTTATTTAAAAATTAATTTATATTAAATTAATATTTTAAGAATTTCCTAAAGTACCCCTCACCTCAATTATATAAGGACACTCCTTCCTTCACTTCTTACACCACATTGATCCATCTAGATCAACCAAGTACTACAAATTAATTTTATAAAATTTATTATCAAAGTTATAGAGATTATAGTATCCTCAAAAGACAAACCCCACATCCCTTAAGAAGATATCTAAAAGAAGTCCAATGAATAAGTGGTAATCATTTTTATCAACTATTTCAAGTTTATTTCTTCTTATACTTCCTATTCATGTGTTACTTCCATCCTAAAATAATAAATAAAGTATAATATATATAATTTTATGTTATTATGATTATTAAACAACTATATTATACCTTTTATCCATCCTATTAAAAATGAAATTACCTCACATGTGTACATACAACTTACCGTCTCCACATAGCGGTGTAATTCATTTTTTATAACCACTTTAAAAGGATGGTTATAATGATGGAAATAGTGGATATATATGGTAAATATGACATGATATTGGTTCTTTAAAATTAATATATCACCCACTTTCTTACCATTTCACCCATTAATTGAATGGTATTATCGCTCGTGCACACATACAACCTATCATGTCCATGACGCGATGCAATTCATTTTCCATGGTCAACATTCAAGTTTTCTTATAAAAAAATATAATGATTAAATATGAAATATATGACCTTAATAATTTTTTTTATATGTTGTAACTATATCCTATTCATAAGAACTATGAATCACATGACAAAACACGCATAGGAAAATGAAGCAGTTAACACCCAGAACAAGGGTAATAACGAAATATTATTAACAACTGGGCGATAATATGATATAAGAAGATCATATATGATATAATAAATATAAATATGGTTATGGAATAAATAAATTACATGATTTAAACCATTATATAGGAGGTTAAATCAAGTTCAATTAAAGGAAAGCACAAGGTAAGGGACTTCATCTCAATTTTCTTTTGTTGAGGCATATTTTGATGTTATGAACCAATATTATTTTATGAGGAGTATATAACACCCATTTGAAATGTTATATAATGAATTTATTTATTCTCATGATATTTAATTTTTTTAAATGTTATTATTTCATGGGGCATATGATTCGACTGATTATAAAGTGGTAATATTTTATTTCAAAATCCCATCATTATTCGAGATTGTTTTTGTTTAAGTTTCCTATGGGGAAATTATTTATATTTTAAAATAAATATATTTTATTATTCTATGGTCATTAATGAACTTTTAAATTAATAGTAACATTTTTCACTCTTTGTTACTTAAAATTATTGTGAATTTTTTTTATTAAAATTTTAATTTATTTATCTTTGGTCGAAAAACCTTTTTTATAAAAATCCATGTTTTCTAAAAGAATATTTTCAATTTTTTTTAAAAAATTTCAAAATGATTTATCAAATATATTTTTACCCATTTTAAATTTTTAAAAAATATTTTGAAAGTAATATTCATGTATTTGTCAAAATAATTTCTATTTGGATTTTACTAAAAACATGAACAAAATCTTTCTTTTAAAGTGTACGACTTGAACATAATTCTCCAATCAATATTTTAAAACTTATTTCAAGGTTATTTTCAAAGTAAAGTATTTTAAAAATGTTTTTAGAACATTTTTTAAAGGAGATTTTCAAAATAAAAAGGATATTTTCCTCAAAATGTTTTTAAGGAACTTTTCATGGTGCTTCTATTCATCAATAACATGAACCCTTTATTATAATTATAATAAGAAAGTGATACATTTTATTTATATCATGTTTATTATTTATTTGGATGGTTTAAAATTAGTTTGACTATGGATGATCAATTTTGATACCATTCTCCATATTACTCTGGATAGTTTATGGTTATGTTTATTGATTGGGGAAAGTATTCATATTTTATATGCAAGTTTTTCAATACAAATGTTTATGTTTATTATGTTTCACCCCTTTCATAAGAGGAATGCATTGGACTTAGTAAGTGATAAGTGGGGATTGTTATAGCCCCTCAATGCATTAGTAGGTCTAATGAGACAAATTAGTTTGGGTATTGTCTGATGTCTTACCTATTTATTTATGGTGTCTTAGATAAAGCTTTGATAGTATGTTTATGATGTTCCAAATTATGAATTCCATCATTATGAATTCAGTTATTTATATTTCATGTGATTATTTGATTAGTATAATATACATGGTTAAGTTTCTTTATCATATGATTATTGATTAAATGAAATGTGTTTCAGTTATTTACCTTTCCATATTATTTATGACTTATTTATTCATAGCTTCCACGATACACTTACCCTTACTGATAATTTGAGCTCACCCATTTCTTATGTTTCATTTTCCCCAGGATATGAGGAAGTGTTTTGTGATTGATACGTAGGGATACACTAAGGGGAATAATTTCTTAATCAAATAAATTATTTGTGTAATTTATGTTTTAAAATGCAATGTGAATTTAAAATATATATATAGTTTACCAAGACTAATAATATATTTGGTCCTTTGGGATACAATTCCTTGTATATTATTCTAATTTAATAAAGTAACTACCGACTCTAGGATACTAGGGATGAGGTCTTTACAAGGTTGGGTGCGGATATTACAAATGATATCATTCTTTGTTAGTTCATTATCTTGGGATGGTAGCAAGGAGGTAAGAATGCTTGAACTTGAAATGTATAGTATAATTTTTTAATTAACCTATTTATGTTGAAATTTAAGTTACCGGGGTGTTCTAGGTATAAAAGTGTTCTAAGACACTTCTAGGAATGTTTTATCTCATTATCATGGGTTTAGATGATGAGTGTAACATATCATGCATTTGTTATGAGACTTCAAACTAGGACTACATTGTTCACCTTATGTTTGATTATTTTTGGAAAAGGGTTAAATGGTTGTTTTTTGAAATGTTGTTTGTAATTATTGTTTCTTATAGCAATTTGAAATATTCTAATCCTTCAGTTACTAGTGAGTGATGACTAAGTGATGTTTTGGTTTTGGTTATAGAAAATGGCACTTGATTGATGTCGTAGAAACCCACAAGAAGAGGCAGTATAAAATGTGGTTGCACTTAATCCATAGATTAACTAACAAAATTTTTAGAGCATTTTTCAATATTTTTATTCTATAAATAAAGGAAATCAAAATTATGAACCTCAACAAGTGGATCATTCCATTATGGTTTAGAAGTAGAATCCACCAATCTTCTAGGGTGATTCGTAACCTAAAAAGGTGCCTATATAACTCGATAAAATGAATTAGATTTTTAATTTACTTGGTACTCTATCTAAGATAAAGGAATATTTAGTGGTATACATACTATAGGATCTTGCATGCTAATGGTGGGACATAGCTGACTAAGATAAATTCAACTAAGGCCTTATATGGGAGTAATTTGATGAATTATTCAACAAAAAATTCTATCATAAACCATTCAAGATCACCTAAAAGATATATTTATTCATATTAAAGTAAGACAATCTATCAGTGAAGGTGTATAAAAATATTTTTATGAACTTAGTTAATTTTTCTCTAGAAGTAGCTGGTAGTGCATCCTTGAAGGCACACATCTTTGAGTCTAGAATGTGATCACAGATTCATTCTAAGATAGATACCCTCTATATCACATATTATATAGATATGGTTAATATAGTGATATTGGAAGAAAGAGATATCACTTAGAATCAAACCAAAGGAAGTATGTTTTCCACCTCAGGAATAGGTGGGAACTCTAATGCTAGGAACAAGCGGGAGAGGGACACTTATTCTCAAGGAGGTGGAGCACCACAAACCCAGACCACTAGATCAATTAATTTTCCTCCAAGACACAAAATTATGTTAGGATATTAAAAGTGTGGATATTATGAGAATATCAATATATAATTCATGAAACCTATACGAGAATGTCACAATTGTGGAAAATTGGGATATTTAAAACGTTATTGTATGATGACTATAAGGAAAACTGATGGAAATGGCTTGATCATGTCCCAAACTTCCTATGGTTATACGGGTCGATCAAGATTCAATGGTAATACCCCTAGAACTGATCAACCTAGGGTGAATATCTATTACATAGTCACATCATCAATAATTGCAACCATAATAGAGTAATAAAGAATTGTTGAGCTCAATTAGTAAGAAGTTGTATAGTGCCAAGAAGATGATCATGAAGCATCAATCTGGTCATTCAATGGTGTAAGATACTATTCATTTGAACCCTACTCTTATGAAATTTATATTTGATACTAGTGTATCCCACTCTTTTATCACTACTCGTGTTGTGATTCTTATGGGGTTTCATTTTGAAATGATACCTCATGTCTTGAAACTTAAAAAAACTCTCAACCAATGATAAAATCAATCCTTTTAAGTGTAAAACATGTTTTATAACTATCAATGAGGATAAATTTGTCTAATATTTATTTTTTCTTGAGATGGACATATTTGAATTGATTTTTGGGAATGGATTGGTTGACATCCTTTAAGGCCCACATCAACTATTATACTTGAAAGGTTATTTTCACATATTCTGATGATGTTGAGCATCTATTTGAATAGGATTGGGATGCGAATGCAAGAAGAATAGGACCCTTGGTACTAGTGTTCAGGACCATATCTTACCAGTTAACATTAGTTACTTTGGAAACTATTAAGGCAACAATACATAGATATTTTCTAACTGTCATGGATAAATTTCTTAATTTATTTCCTGAAAATTTCTCTATAATACCAACTAAAAGAGAAGTATAATTTAAAATTTATCACTTACCAAGGAATATTTCCATTTCAATTACATCCTACAGAATGGAACTAATGTAATTAATTGAATTTAATGTTTATTTGTAATAGTTGGAAAGTAAATTTTTCATTTGACCTAGTACGTCTCCATGGGCCGAATCAATTATTTTTATAAAAAAATTGGACGAGACACTTTGGATTTGTGTGAATTATTGTAATATAAACTAGGTTATGATAAAGAATAAATATCATATTTTATGAATTGATGATCTATTTTATCAATTTAGGGGATGTAAATGGTTCTCTATGACTAATTTATAATCAAGGTATCACCAACTTTGAGTTTAGAAGGATGATATTTTGAAGATAGCTTTATAAAGTTGTTATGGTCACTATGAATATGTTGTTATTACCATTGGTCTTATGAATAAACTATAAGTGTTTATAGAATTGATGAATTAGATCTTTCAAAGGTATCTTGACTTCTTTACGGTAGTATTTTTCAGTGATATTTTAGTGTATTCTAGGACTAAGGGCAATTATGAACAACATTTGGGAATAATATTAGGTATCTTGTGAGAACATCACATTTATTATAAGATTTAAAAGTGTAATTTCTAGATACAAGAGGTTAGTTTTCTTGTAAACTTTATTCCTAAAAGATTAGTTTCCATAGACCCTGAAAATATAGAAGCTATTATCTCTTGGAAACCACCAAAGAACGTCTTTGAGATACATAGTTTTCTCAGATTAACAATGTATTATCGATGATTTTTTTTGTGATTTTTTCACAAATTACCTCTATAATTATATATTTTACATGGAAAGGTGTTCCTTTTCAATGGAATGACACTTGTCAAAAATATTTTCAAGAGCTTAAGTTTGAGATTACATCTGCACCTATAATTATGTTTTCGGAGTCGGTATGAGGCCATGTAGTCTATTGTGATGCATCCAACTTTGGTTTAAGATGTGTTATCATATAAGGAGATCATTTTGTAGATTATGTATCATCATAGTTATGATTTCATGAAAATAATTACTTAACACATGATTTGTAATTAGCTGTTGTAGTCCATGCCTTGAAAACTTGGCGTTATTATCTTTTTGGTGAGAAGTTCATGGTGTATACAGATCATAAAAGATTTAAAAAAATCTTCACTTAGGGAGATTTAAATCTAATTAAATTAAGTTTTATGGGATCCATATAATTAAATTGATAAATAGGATTTAGATCAGTGGTGGCTAATGATGGTCATAGCTGATATGCATCTATATTATGCTGAACAAGGTGATATTTTAGTTTTATTTCCTATTTCCCTTTCTTCTAATTTCATTGATAAGGTTAATGATTCTAATACATATGATGATGAATGTCCAACTATAAGGTAAAAACTCAATAGCAAGGAGACCATTGAGGGATGTACGATAGATGAGAGATCTGTGCATTTTACAGATTAGATCATGGTTCCTCCAACTTCTCAGGAACAACTCCTTTATTCCTACAACCATTAGAGATGGGTTATTCATCATGACATTTAAAATATCTAAAAGATGATGATATCCTACTTTTAGTGGGATGTCTTGAAGAATGAAATGGTGGATTATGTCTTAAGATGCCTCACCTATCAATAAGTTAAGGCAGAGCACCAATGACCAGCTGGTATGTTGTAATCTTTATCTATACCCATGTGTAAATTGGAGCATATATGTGACAACCTAGGTTTTCATGACCCGAACCAAGCCCGGGCTCAAGCCGAAACTACCCCAAACCCACCTCCATAGGCTAGGGGTCGGTGATAAGTTCCAAAGGAATAACTAACTCGAGGAGGCTTGTGCCTAAGTACCTTTATGAACACACATATCCATATCAATGAAAAAGTGAATAAGAAAATAGTAAAATATGAAAAACTTATATAAAGTAAGCTAGCATGCATGAACCTCTATACACTACAAAGGTATGCTAGTGTAAAATGAAAAGTAAAGGGGGAAAAATATATGACCAACCAGAAATATTTCCCAACCTGAAAAAACTGGAAAAGTAAATAGATGAGAGACTCCTAAATCCAAAGCTACAACCACTTTACATAGTCCAAGCACCTAGTATCCCTAAGCTCCTCTGTAGTCACGGTTGACCTATCCATCTACTTCATAAGACACAACATGTGCGGGCAAATCCTATGAAGGGGTGAGTATATACATACCTAGTAGGACACCCTGAAAGTTAAAGGGGGAGTAGTAAGAAATACAATATAAAGATAAAGACAGTAGATAACACAAGGTATAGTGAAAGAGTACATCTCAACCCAACCAAGAGTGAAAGTAAGATTGTCTAAACATAAGGGGATAAACATAGAAAGTATAGAAATCACATGGAATAACCCACACATATTCACCTCTCCTATAAGGAGAGTATCCAAATCCAAGGCATGGATACAAAAAGGGAATATATATATGACCATTCAAAGAATACCAAATGAGAAAGTAAGGGGATCTCCATCTCATAGTTCATCCCAGGAAGAAGAGTTTCCAATAGTTACAAAAGTCCATCAATTATGACCATCATCTCACGTGTTTTCCCAAAAGGTCACTTTCCAAGTCTAACCATGCCTTATCTATGTTCCACACAGTCGTGGGGCCACAAACTCTAAGTATAAAACCCATGCCTTGGTACAATAGGAGGGTTCCACTCTGATGGTTGAGGAACCATGTCCATCCCGACTGTAGGGTTCCACTCTAGGTCATTGAGGACCCATGCCTCACCCAGAAAGAGGGTGCCACTTGTAAGGTCGAGGACCCATGCCCAACCCAGTTGGATGGTTCCACTGTAAGTCACCGAGGACCCATGCCCAACATAGTTAGAGGGTGCCACTTTAAGTCATTGAGGACCCATACCCTGCCCCATAGGAGGGTTCCACTCAAAAGGTTGAGGAACCATGCCCAACTTAGATAGAGGAAACATGGTATCCCTACTCAAAATCCAAGGGCCTATGACAGTGATCTATGTAATATTTATGTCTGCTATGGGCCATCCTCATCTGCTCACAGATGACCTGGAATTTCTCCTCCATCACCTGCACCATCTATGGGCCCATAGTATATGTCTCACCGATCTATTTATAGTACAAGGGTGACCTGTAGTGTATCTCGTACAAGGCCTCAAAAGGTACCATACTGATGGAAGAGTGGTAGCTATTGTTGTACGCAAACTCTACCAATGACATGAAATTATCTTAGCCTTTTATAAATTCTAACACATAATCTATCAGCATATCCTCCAATACCTAGATAGTGTGATCAATCTTCCCATTACTCTGGGGGTGAAAGACTTTACTCATCCACATCTGGGTCTCAAATTCCTCCTGTAGGCCTCTCCACAACCGTGATGTAAACCATGTGTCATTATTAGAAAAAATCATATAGGGAACCCCATGAAGGTGAACTATATCCCATAAATACAACTATCCCAAACTCTCTAACTAATTATGATCCATGATAGCATGAAATTTCATTGAATTTGTGAGTTAGTCAACTATCAACCAGATGGAGACATGGCTCTTCACTATGTGTAAAATTCCAGTAACAAAATCCATGGATATGTCACCTAATTTCCACTCTGGGATCTCAAGGGACTATAATAAAACCCCCAAAACTTGGTGCTCAACCTTCACCTATTGATAAGTGAGGTTCCAAGAGATGAAATTAGATACTATTAATCTCATGATGGATAACCAAAAATTCTATTTAAGGTCTCTATAAATCTTCCCCAAACTGATATGTATAGATAAGGGAGAAATGTGTAACTCCCACATAACCTCCTACTACAACATGACTGGAACCACTGCTCGCCCCTGGAATAAGATGACATGATTCCATACTTTAGAATATCCATCCTGTGAGCCGCCTATGGATATTTGATAATGTAAGACCTCATAGTAGATGCCTCCCAACTATTAATCTCTCACACGCTCAATAAGAGAAGGATTAAACACCGTCGACTATAACAAAGCTATACCCTCCCACTCCACTAGGGTCAGCTTCAAGGAGACTAAATGCTCAAAATCCTCCTACACCAAGAGAGCGTGGAAATTATTTCTAAGAAAATATACTACAATGTTTCTCTTCCCTGTATTATTGACTATCTCAAAGTTATAGACCTGTAGGAACTACAACTAGAATCAATGAATCAGGTTTAGGTCTCTTTGTGTGAAGATGTACATAAGACTTTAGTGGTATGAGTAAATTACAAAGAGATATCCAATAAGGTAGTGTCACAAAATCCTCAGGGATAATACTACTACTACCAAATTTAGTTCATGAGTCATGTAATTCTGCTTTTGGGGGTCTCAACTACCTTAAATCATATGCAATAATTACTTACTGCTACATCAACATACAACCAAGCCCAGATCCCAAGGCATCTAAATACACAACAAACTCTATGCCATCCTCTGGTAGTATCAACACTAGAGTACTTGTCAGCCTTATCCTCAACTCCTTAAAGGACCTCTAGAACTACTCAGACTAGGAAAAAAACTTCCCTTTTCACATCAGGGTGGTCAAATGGGCTGCGATTCTGGAGAAGTATGCCAAAAACCTCCTGTAGTACCCTTCCAATCCAAGAAATCTACACACCTCTGACACATTCTTGGGTGGATCCCAAGAAATAATTTCTTCGATATTTAATGGATCCACGATCAAACCATGCTCAGAAATGACATGCCTCAAAAAGTGAACCTCACAAATCTAGAACTGGAACTTTGAAGGGTTTCCATAAAGCTCGTGCTCTCGAAGAAAGTCTAGGACCATATTCAAGTGCTCTGCATTATCCTTATCTAATGAAAAGTAGATGAGTATGTCATCAATAAAGACAACAAAAAACTGGTCCAAGTATGACTGGAAAACCTTGTTCATCAAAGCCATAAACATGATGGGGGAATTCATCACAACAAAGGGAATCACTAGGAACTCACAGTGTCTGTAGTGACATCATAAATCCAACTTTGGAATATCAGTATTGTGAACCCTCAACTAGTGGTATCCAGACCTGAGATCGATCTTTTAGAACTATATTGTGCCTTGTAACTAGTCAAAGAGGTCATCAATTCTCAGTAAAGGGTACTTGTTCCTTATTGTGTCCTGGTTCAGGCGATGATAATCCACGCAAAGCTACAAGATCTTGTCCGAATTTTTCATAAACAAGATTGGCGCTACCCAAGGTGACACACAAGGCCAGATGAAACCTTTTACTCGAAGGTTCTACAACTACAACCATATCTCTCGAAGCTCATTTGGATCCATCCAATATGCTGTAGAAGATATCAAATTGGTATCAGGATTTAAGTTGATGAAAAAATCCATCTCCCACCTTGAAGGTAGTCCTAGAACATCCTCAGGGAAGACTTCCATATAATAATCCACAAATAAAGCAACCTAGATGCCTAAATATCCTGATACACTATGGGATATACTCACCAACTCATAGAACCCACTTTCTCTTCCATGAGATCTCTCTCGCTAGAAAAGGAGAATCTCATCCCATCTGCACGTAGGCATATGACTTTTATATGGTAAATCTGTTTGGGATTGAACCATGGACAACCAATCCATACCCAATATGACATCATAGGGTTCTATATTGATGAAAAAAAGGCCCCAAATTAACCTATATCCACCAATGATAGCTCTCACTATCAAAAGATCAAAGATACAAAAGAAGTATTCCCTGCAGGAAGCTCAAGATGAAGCTGTTGGGCCATCACCTCAACTAGGAGCTCCATATCTCCCACTAGGAGTGTATATATAAATGAATGACTGAAAAATATGTCTAATAAAACTAAATCAAGAGTAGAAAACACATATATCACATATCTTATCATCCTGTGCACTATGGGATCATAGACATCCAAATCCTGTAGCTACCTATGGCCCCAACCGCTGGCTCCCTAAGCCCGATGTGGGCCTCCTAGTGGTGGTGGTGGAAGGATCTCATAATGGTGTACACCCCCCATAGCTTCTCCTACCCCTATACTAGCTCCGCCTCTCTAGGGACCATCCTTTCCTCGCCTAGGAGATCCCTGATCCCAGCACTGCCTCTACCATGGTGGTCCATTAACTATCTGCCTTTTATTCACATCACGTCAGGTTGGGAAGTATTGAACCACATGACCTCGCCCATCACAAGTAAAGAACCACCCCTCTCTGGGATACCTTGGTCCTCTGTGCTTCCTCTGAACATGTGCCTAAACCTGATCGTGGTAGGATCTCCTATACCAAGATCTTGGTGCCTAGCGTCTACTAGCTACTGCAGACAACTCAACTCTATGGTACCCACTGCTAATTCTAGCTGTCTGGAGTCCCTCTGATAGAAATATCTTTATCACCAATTCCCACTCTAGCACCCTGGAATGGGTGGGGATGCACAAGAGAACCACACTGGATCAGATCTCTCCTCAGAGTCCTTGCTCAAACTTCCATTCTAAAAAATATCTATCCTAGATCATGTTAAGAGAGAAATGCATAAGGTATGTGATCTTCACTGCATACTTATCCACCATCATCCCTACCTGATGAATCTCTAGAAGCTCTTGAATCTAGACTGAGCGCAATAAAGAGGGGTAGTACTCCTCATAGAACAGCTACTAGAAGCCAGTCCATGAGAGTGTCGACTCAACATGCATCTGCGTAGCAAGGCTCCACCAACACCCAACTACTCCATGGAAAAGGATAGATTCCAGAACAACCACATGATTCATTGGGGGTCTAAAAAACCCTGAAGATACATACCATCAACTCTATCCAATCATCTATAGCCTGAGGATCTAGCTCGCCACATAACCTCAACAACCTCTGATACTGGAACTCACAGAGCACGCTAAGTCTGCATGCATCCTTAGCTTGCTCTACCGGAATTATCTACTTCTCAATAGGTTTAGGTGCTTCTACCTACCCACCTAGAGGAAGGGGATCATAGGATAGACCCTGAACCGAGTCCTCGTTTCTCATCGGGTCGTCTTCATTAACCATAGCCGGTATCCTGGATGGCTATTTTCATGGAGACATCCTGAAAGTTATCAAGGAGTACCATGGTCTGATGACCACACACACATATATATCAAAAACTATGGGGATCTTAATCAATAAGGATAGTCAAATAATCAATCCTATATAATACATGTACTATTGATCCCCCAAAAAAATGTCTCAACATACCGATTCAACAAGTAGGTAGTCAAGGTCTTGGTGAATAGATATGTTAGCCGTTGCACCATCAATGGATTCCATAGTCTGAGAGCCGCACTTGAGACACTTTGACACTATTTCCCTAAACCCAAACAAATAATCTTAAGGGGAGTAGTATGAACAATGTCCCAGTGAATTAACTTCCTCTAATACCAATATTTCATGACTTGACCCAAGCTAGGGCTCCAGCCACAACTACCCCAAGCCCACCTCCATAGACCAGGGGGTGGCGAAAAGTGCTGAATGCATAACTAACTCATGGAGGCATTTTCCTAAGTACCTATAGGCACACACACTACCATTTAGATGAAAATGTGAAGAGTAAAAGGGTAAAAAATGAAACACTTCTATAAAGTAAACCAAGAATGCATGAACCTCTAGACAATACAAAGGTATGGTAGTGTAAACTAAAAATTAAAGGGGAAAAAATACACGACCAACTAGAAATATCTCCCAAACCAACAAAACTGTAAAAGTAAACAACTGAGAGAGCCCATATCTTGAATCCCAATCTACAACCATCATACACAATCCAAAAACCCAATATCCCTAAGCTCCTTTGTAGTTATGATCGACCAGTCCGTCATCTGCATAAGAGACAACACATGCGGGAAATGACCATGCATGGGTGGGTATGTACATACCCAATAGGACACCTTGAAATATGAAGGGGGATAAGTAAGAGATACAATAGAAAGATAAAGATAGTATATAACACAAGGTACAGTGAAAGAGTAAAACTCAACCCAACCAACAGTGAAAGTAAGATCATCCAAACATAAGGGGATAAACACAGTGATTATATAAAATACCCATCAAGACTTCACCACCTATAGTAGAAGAGTAGACTCATCCAACCATGAGAAGCTAAACATAGAAAGCATGTGGCATACCCCGCACATATTTACCTCTCTTGGAAGGAGAGTAGCCAAATCTAAGGTGTGGATATAGAAATGGAATATATATATTCTCAGTAAAATAATCCTAAATGAGAGAGTAAGGGGATATCCATATCACAACTCATCCTAGAAAGAAGAGTAGACAATAGTTCCAAAAGTCCATCAATGATGCCCAACACCTCATGCGTCTGCCTAGAAGGTAATCAACCAAGTCTAACCACACTTTGTCACTATGAAACACAGTCCAGGGGCCAAAAACTTGAAGTAGAGGACCCATACCCTGGTATAACAGGAGGGTTACACTATAATGGTCGAGGACCCATGCCTAGCTCAACTGGAGGGTTCCAATCTAGGTCATTGAGGACCCATGCCCTAACCTGCAGGAGGGTTCCACTTAGAATGACGAGGACTTATGACCAACTAGGCTGTAGGGTGCCACTCTAAGTCATAGAGGACCCATGCCTTGCCCAAATGGAGGGTTCCACTCTAAGTCATCAAGGAACCATGCCCTAACCCATGCGAGGGTGCCACTCTGAAGTTTTAGGAACAATTCCCAACATAGATGTGGGGTTCCACTCCAAGTCATCGAGGAGCTATGCTCTTCCCCCTAGAAGGGTTACACTTAGAAGGAATCTGGTGATCCTACGTGATCACTACCATTGTTGAGCATCACCAAATAAAGCACCATTCTTGTAATATTTCACATCATATCTCAAAATCTGCAACTGTTGGAACCATCACATTTTATGTGAAAAAACAATTGAGATAGGCTACTCACAAGAAAAAATATAAGTTCAAACAAAGGAGATACGAATGATTGAAGTTTTCTAAAAAAGGGTCAAGGGGTACATGGTGTGTGAGGAGACCCACATGACACGTGGTACCACTCCACTGCTTGTCTATGTCCCTAACTGTAACATGGCTCCACCCCATTTAGTAGTACATGCCATGTAGGTGGACTATACGGCTTGTACATGCTAATTGGGACTGGGCCGTGTCTTGATCACCGTGTCCATGTACCAGATCCCGTGTCTATGTACCAGACCCTATGTATGTGTACTAGACCCCATATCCTTGTACTGGATTACAAGACCATGCACTTGGATATGTACTTCCACACGGTTTCCCACCCGTGTGATCCATCACACAAGTTCCCATCCAGGGAAGGGATACACAGTGTGTGAGAGAGATTACATGCCCTGTCATCCTTAACTTTTTTGAAACCTTAGCCGCCGTTGTTGAGGGGGGGGGATACATTCCATGTGTTCATTCTTGGACATATTGTCTCCAAAGATGGAATATATGTTGATCCTAAAAAAACAAAATAAATCCAAGAATATCCAGCACCAATTAGTATAAATGAGGTACGTAGTTTTATCAGTTTAGTTGGTTAATATCAGTGTTTCGTCCAAAATTTTCCCAATTGGAAAACCCATTAACCAAGCTCACACGTTAAGGGGTTAAATTAGTTTGGGAAAAAGAGCGTAAAAAATGTTTTGAATAATTTAAGAGAATATTAGTAAATTCTCATATCTTGACTTTACCATCTGGGAATGATGGGTTTATGATTTATAGTTATGCATCAACAAAAGGACTTAATTGTGTTCTTACGAAAAATTATAGGGTTATTTCATGTGCATCAATGTCATGACCCATCCCCCGGGGCCCGCGCTGTGACTAACCCCAAGTCTTCCTTCCATAGGCCAGGGGATGATGACTAGCACCAAGGCATATTCCCTAAAACTGGGAAGGCATTGCCTTTATAACCTGCAAGCACACGTAACCAAGCACATAGCAAGATACGAAACAACAAGTAAAAATGTATAACAAAAGAGTGCTGAATGTAAAAGGGGAAAAAATACAAGCCCAATAGTAAAGTACAAGAAAATGAAAGTACAAGTACAACAAAAGAAAAAGGAAAACAGCTGTTGGGTATTCCTTTGAGGTTCATACATGAAGGGTAGGTATAGATAACCTCCTCAGCACTCCTCATCCGTCAGTCCCCTCCATGTACCGACTCATTGTAAGGTCCACCTCTAGGTACTGTCCAATCCTGGTACTCTCAGCCTCAGTCAGCGTTGTCCATCGTCTGCATCCAACACAATAAGGTGAGAGCATAGCCCATGTAGGGGTGAGTATAAAGATACTCAGTAGGGACCCCAAGACGCTCAAGGTCTCACAAAATCCACCAAGGATAAACCTAAAATAATGAAATAAATAGATAACCCAACTTAGGTATATGCCCATACATATACCTAAGTTATAAAATGATCCATCTCAATCATGTGGAAAACACAGAAAAATTGACTCAGCTCAACCAGGATTTTATTCTAGGGGTAGTATCAAGTAACTTCCCCAGTCACATTGTCGAAACCTCGACTGCTGGAGAACTCCTCATCTATCGAGTACAGTGGACCTGCCGCGACACCAAGCGCACTTCCCAATAACCTTGGACTGTTGAGGTACTCCTCCTATCGAGTACTATGGATCTGTCGTTCCACCAAGCGCACTTCCCACCGTGGGTCTGTCACGTCACCAAGTGTGCTCCCCCTTGTAGTTTACCGAGTTACTTCTCCTGTCGAGTACCGTGGGTCTACCGCGACACCAAGGCGCTCCCCACTATGGGTCTTCCGCGACACCAAGGTGCTCCCCACTAGGCTAGTAGAGTCACTCCGAGTCAAAATGGTCAGCAATCGTCAGGTCTCAGCCAGCTACTAGGTCTCCGCACTACGCTCGCTCATCTCTGAGAAGATCTTCTCAACGAGCTACTGGTCGATACTCCAACTATCACAAAGTCCCACAAAGAAGTATCTCAAAGTTCTGCCTCGTCAACACAACATACAATGCATCAATCGGACGCCCGATATGTGAGTTATTAGCCATTTAGTTCTGGGGGCCCGGTTGGATTCGTGCTTGATCCAACCTGACCATTTCCCATATCAAACCAAAACTCTAGTGGATTATATTCATAGGGACCGTCTCACTCCAAGATTTCCAGCACCACTGACGGTTCATTAAATGGATGTCCGGTGCCAAAGATATGGAAAAAAGAAAGTAAAGGGGTCTTAGTGGGCCCGGTTCCGATCCGACCCGGCCTGACCTGGCATGGGTCGACCCGGTTGAGGTCGACCTGGGGTTCAGGTCGACCTGACCCAACTTACTGGGTCAGGCCCGACCCGTGACACGGCCTGGTCTGCTAAGAGGTCCGACAGGCCGTGAGGTCCACGAGGGGCCACGGAGCCCGCGGGTGCCGCGAGGGCGTGGGTCCGGTTCGGCTGACGCACCACAGGGGTGCGGGCCTGTTCGTCCAGGGTACCACAGGAGGTGCGGTCCGGCTCGGTCGGGGTACCGTGAGGGGCGCGAGACGACTCGGTCGGGGCACCGTGAGGGGCGTAGGACGGCTTGGCCGGGGCGCCTCGTGGGGCGCAGGCCGACTCAGCTGGGGCACCGTGAGGGGCGTGGGCCGATTCAGCTGGGGCGCCGTGGGTGTGTGGGCCGGTTCGGCCGGGGTGGAGCGCCGTAGGGGCAGTGCTGGTCATGGAGGCCGTGGGTGGCGGCACTGTTGCCTTTGTTGCCTTCGTCGTCTTCGTCTCCTTCCTCCATTTCGAAGAGTACACCAAAGAAGAACGACAGAGGGGTCAGGCCATGTTGGTTTGGCCCGCACCCTCCGCGTTTAGGGTGGTCGCATTTGGCTCAACAAGGAAGAATAAAGATGAACTTCAAATTTTACAACCTCCACAACGATTCTTTCCCAAACCAAAAAAGAAATAAAGGAATGTATTATCATGCAAATAAACCCCCTACCTCGGGTTGATACGTCGATGGAGTCGCGAGGAAGAAGATGATTTGTTGGGAAAATACGGACATCGGTTCGTCATAGTCGAAGATGTCCAACGTCAGAGGAAGTCTCAAGGAAGAAGGTTGAAGTCAGGGTCAATGTTCTTTACTGGCATTCTTCATTGGAAGAACGTGTTCTTCATTCGGAGAAGTAGTCCTTCATTGGAGATATTTTCTCCCATGGATCCACCAAAATGAAAAGTGTGCCAAAATAATAGATTATGCAATATATTATTTTGTTGGAAGAATTCAAAAAGTTTCATTAATTATGGTGGGTTGCATAATTAAAGCATGAGGGTTGGCACAATTAAAGGTATGTGCGTTGGCACAATTAATGTGGACGAAGTCAAGAGGCTCCTCCACCTTAATGAGGGGAGGTTGATAGTTTCTCTCAATTAAAGGGGGGTTTAGTCCCGGGTGGTCCCCACCACCATAACCTCTCATGGGAGGTTATGGTTCAGGTGGTCCCCACCACCATAACCTCTCATGAGAGTTCAAGGTATGGTGGTCCCCACACCTCAACTTCCGCATGGAGGTTTAGTTTCGGTGGACCCCACCTCCCAACACCCACATGGGTGTTGCAAATAACAATAAAAATGTCATACAATTTTATTTTTATTTTATTTTTACAAGAAAAAACCAAAAACTAACTTTCACCCTCAACCAAGTGCCATCGAGGTGAAAGTTTCTTTAAGCGAATATCGGCACTACAAGTTCAACGGTGCCCTCAGATTTCAATTTCGAGCACTGGTTTAAAAGTTAGAAAAACCCACTCGCACGTTTACAGAATGTACCCGAAAAAAAAGTTCAGAAATTCATTCAGGGCACCCCGGGCCTCGGAATCACACACTGTCAATTTTTGCGGACTTGTAAAATTCCCATTTATTTAATAAAAAAATTTACATGGAAATTTAGGGTCTTTACATTCTCTCCACCTCAGGGCTCTACATCCCCATAATCCACAACTCAATCTAGGTAAACAAGTGGGGGTACTAAGCACGCATCTGAGCCTCCCACTCCCATGTGCTCCCCTAGAGGTTCTCGTGCTGCCAAAGAACGCGCACCAGAGTTATCGACCGTCGAAAAAGGACCCGCTCCTATCGATACTCAATATCTACTGGAACCTATATAAAAGTCATCCCATCGTCGATGTCCAGCTCGCCATGGTTGATGATGTGAGAATGGTCATGCACGTATCTCCTTAACTGGGATACATGGAAGACGTTATGCACTCGGTGCAACTAAGGTGGAAGAGCTAAGTGGTAAGCCACATCACCTACTCTGCTGAGGACCTGGAAAGGTCCGATGAACCTCAGAGATAACTTTCCGCCTTGACCAAATCTCCTAGAAAGGTTCCATCCCAATGGTGGAGTGATAACTGTTATTGTATGAAAACTCCACCAAAGTCAAGTGATCCTCTCAGCTATGACCGAAGTCGAGGACACAAGCATGTAACATGTCCTCAAGGGTCTGAATGGTCTGCTCAGTCTGTCCATCCGTCTGTGGATGGAAGGCAATACTCAAATGAAGCTGCATCCCAAAAACCTCCTGCAACCCCTTATATAGTTGGGAAGTAAAACATGCGTCATGATCAGAGACAATCATTGAAGGTACTCCATGTAGCCACACAATCTTCTGCACATAGAGGTGTCCCATGCTCTCTATTGAACCCTACTCTTTGATCGATAGGATGTGGGATGACTTGCTAAGTCGGTCGATGATCACCCAAATTGAGTCATGTCCCCTGGATGTATGTGGAAGTCCTGTCATGAAGTCGATGGATATCCTATCCCACTTCCACTCTAGGACCTCTAAAGGTTGAACCAAGCCTGCTGGTTCCTGATGCTCTACCTTCACTTGCTGACAAGTGAGGCATTGAGAGACAAACTCTGCTACTTCTTTTTTCATTCCCGGCCACCAGTGATGTCATCGGAGATCCTGGTAATTCTTCACCACTCCTAGATTTACCACTAGAGGGGATATGTGTAACTCCCTCAACACTTCCTCCTGAAGTGACACTGGTACCCTGGTACGTCCTTTGAAAAGGATGACATGCTCCCCACCTTTAGAAAATCCATCAGGTGCATGTCCTATGGATATCTGAGCACGTAATTCCTCGTAGTCAGTATCCCCATGCTGTACCTCCTTGAATTTCTAAAGAAGTGGGGGAGTGACTGTAAGAGACTATAGAAAGGCTGGTCGATCTCTATCCACAAAGGATATCTGCAAAGCAGCCATATGCTCCATCACCTCACCTAGAAGATGTATACCAGCCCTCCTACTGAGTGGATATGCTACAACGTTCTCCTTCCCAGGAGTATAGACTATCTCGAAGTCATAGTCCTGGAGGAACTCAAGCCAAAGTCACTATCTCAGGTTCAGGTCCTTCTGAGAGAATATATACCTGAGACTCTTGTGATCAGAGTACACGGTAAAATGCTCACCCATCAGATAGTGCTACCATGTCTTCAAGGAAAAGACCAATGCTGCTAACTCCAGGTCATGGGTAGCGTAGTTCTGCTCATACTGTCTCAGCTGTCGAGAACCATATGCGATCACTGGTCGCTCCTATATCAGGACACATCCGAGTCCAGTCCCTGATGCGTCGCAGTAGACTACGTACCCTACGCCTTCCTCTGGAAGCCTCAAGATGGGGGCACTAGTCAGCCTCTGCCTCAAATCCTGAAAACTTCATTGGAATTTGTCTGACCAAACAAAGGGTTTCCCCTTCTTTGTCAAAGATGATAGTGGTGCTGCAACTCTGGAGAAGTCTGGCACAAACCTCCGGTAATATCCAACCAAACCCAGAAAACTACGTACCTCCGTCACACTCTTGGGTGGCTCCCAAGAAAGTACCGCCTCAATCATTTCTGGATACACTGCAACTCTAGCCTCCAAGATGACATGTCCCAGAAAGTGAACCTCTCAAATACAGAACTAGAACTTTGAGAGCTTACCATAAAGCTGGTGCTCTTAGAGTGTGTCCAGTACTACCTACAAATGATAGGCATGCTCCTCCTTAGTAGTTGAGTAGATCAGAATGTCATCGATGAAGACCACTACAAAGCGATCAAGGTATGGCTGAAAGATCTTGTTCATGAGTCCCATGAACACTGCTGGAGTGTTGGTCATACTGAATGGTATAACCAAGAACTCATAATGGCCATACCAACATCTGAAAGCTGACTTCTACACATCCTCGCCTCGCACTCTAAGCTGGTGATAATCGGATCTGAGGTCTATCATCGAGAACCACCATGCTCCCTTCAGCTGATCAAAGAGGTCTTTAATCCTCAGGAGTGGGTACTTATTCTACACGGTCACCTGGTTCATGCACTAGTAGTCAATACAAAGCCTCAAGCACCCATCCGCCTTCTTGGCGAACAGAATTGGGGCTGCCCAGGGAGAAACACTGGACCGAATGAATCCCTTCCCCTGCAAGTCCTCCAGCTGTACCCGCAGCTCATGAAGCTCCACAAGAGCCATCCGATACACTGGTGTAGATATCAGTGTCATCATGGGGTACAAGTAAATGTAAAATTATACCTCTCTATAAGAAGGTCGAACCAGAACATCATCTGGTAAAACATCTGCGTACTAGTCCACTGCTACAACATAGCTCAAACTCTCCACATCAATAGCTCTAAGGGTAAGTCTAGATAACTGATGAGTGATCGGCTGCATACTCCTCTAGATAAGTCCATCCTGCATTGCAAAGGTTACCTTCTCATCAATGAAGGTAAACCTGGTCCCATCCATGCGGACACACCGCACTTTGCACCTAATACAGTCAATATGATCATGGAATGTAGATAACCAGTCCATACCCAAGATGACGTCGTAAGGCCTCGATGCCGCTACTAGGAGATCCTAGATGAAGATCTCGCCTCCTAGAGTAAGCTCACACTACCGAAACTAGTGCGTAATCATCGAATCTACTTCTGTAGGTGTCTCTAGCCATAAGTATCGAGCCAATGGTTCTGTCAGAATCTTCGAGCTCCGAATGAGGGCAGGGGAAATGAAAGAATGACTGACACCTGTGTCTATAAGTATTAAAACTATGGTGGAGTAGACACATATTGTACCTCGTATCATCTTTGGAGTGCCATGATCATAGGCCTCAGCTTCCTGGAGCTAAGATCTCCCCTATCTACTTGCTCCCTGTAGTCGGGGTGGACCTCCTGGTGGTGGTGGAGATAACACCTCAAATCATCTCCCACTGCCAGCTACACAACCAGATCCTCTGCCATGTCCGCATGCTCCATGTGGACTACCTCGATTGGATCTCTGTCTTTGCCTAGGTGGTCCTTCGACTGTATGCCGACCATCCATACGGCAGGTCAGACAGTCATGAGCCATGTGACCCTGCCCGCTGCATGTGAAACATTGCCCGCTCCTGGCATGTCTGTCTTCACTTCGGGTGCCCCACACAACCGATCCTGAGTCATGTGGTCATCCACCTATAGGTCTATTACTCTTAGACATCTACGACATCTGTTTTCTGCCAGCTGCAGAAGAATCTGCTACATGTTGACTGGTGATGGATCTTGCTGCTGGAGACTATTCAGCAAGGAAACTCTCCACCAAGAGGGCTCTCTCTAACACTCCCACCTACGTCGGGATGCTGATTGAGATCACTAAAGCCCTGATCTCCCACCTGAGTCCCTGCTCAAAGGTCCAAGCCCTGAAAAATGGGTCCCACACCATATCTGTGGAGTAGTGTGAGAGGTCAGTAAACCTTGTTGAGTACTGAGCTAAATTCATGTTGCCTTACTGCAGATGAAGTTTCTCCTAAATGTACACTGCGCGGAGAGTCGCTGGAACAAACTCTACCTGAAATAGGCTCTCTAAGTCTACCCAAAGAAGTGTCACCTCGTCGTGGACCTGGAGCATAAAACTCCACCATCTTCCCGTTGCTTCCTATAGAAGGCTGGAAGCAAGAATCACAATGAGATCAGATGGTGTCCCTACTAGTCAGAAAACTCTCACCATGGCCTCCAACCAATCCTTAGCTACCTGCGAGTCCGTATATCCCCTAAACCTGGGTGGCCTCTGGTGCTGGAACTCATGAAAAGAACTCAAGCAGCGTGAACTGTCTGCTGCTGGGGCTGGTGTCATTGGTGGCCCAACGGGTAAAGGTACCACTGGTGCCTCCATTGGTGCCTCTACTAGAATAGGGCCCCAAACCAAATCCACATCGCTCAGTGGGATATCAGTGCGTACAACTCTCAGGACTCTAGTCGGCTGTCTGCGAGGAGGCATCCTAAAAAGAAACAGGTGCGTTAAGGTTAAAATTTATACCTCATGAGCTGAACTGGTGAGCTAACATAAAGAAAACTTTTGAAAACACACACGAAATCAATGTTTTCGTGCAATGAGTCAGAAATCAGAAGTCAGGGTCCTGGTGTATGGATACGTCGGCCACCACACCAATACTTGACTCCTTAAACTGAAAACCAAACTCCCTACACTTAACACTAATGCTTCATATAAAAGATCAGAGTCCTAAGTTCTGTGGTAGAACTGACTCCTCTGATACCAATTTGTCACGACCTATCCCCCAGGGTCCGTGCCGTGATTAACCCCAAGCCCGCCTTCCATAGGCCAGGGGCTGACGACTAGCACCAAGGCGTATTCCCTAAAAATGGGATGGCATTGCCTTTATAACCTACAAGCACATGTAACTAAGCATGCAACAAGATACAAAACACCAAGTAAAACTGTATAACAAAAGAGTGTTGAGTGTAAAAGGGCCCGTAATACAAGCCCAATAGTAAAGTACAAGAAACTAAAAGTACAAGTACAAATAAAGAAAAAGGAAAATAGCTACTGGGTCGTCCTACGAAGTTCCTACCTGAAGGGTAGGTATAGATTGCCTCCTCATCACTCCTCGTCCGTCTGTCCCTTTTGTGTACTAACTCATCGTAAGGTCCACCTCCAGGTACCATCCAATCTTGGCACTCTTAGCCTCAGTCAGCGCTGTCCGTCATCTGCATCCAATACAATAAGGTGCGGGCATGGCCCGTGCAGGGGTGAGTAAAATGATACTCAGTAGGGACCCTAAGACCCTTAAGGTCTCATAAAATCCACCAAGGATAAACCAAAAATAATGAAATCAACAGATAAACCTACTTAAGTATATGCCCATACATATACATAAGTTATCAAGTGATCCATCTCAATCATGAGGAAAACACAGAAAAACTAACTCAGCTCAACCAAGATTTTATTCTAGGGGTAGTATCAAGTAACATCCCCAGTCACATTGTCGAAACCTCTGCTGTTGTAGAACTCCTCCTCTATCGAGTGCAGTGGGCCTTCCGTGACACCAAGCACGCTTCCCACTAACCTTGGACTGCTGAGGTACTCCTCCAGTCGAGTACCGTGGATCTGCCACGTCACCAAGTGTGCTCCCCACCATGGGTCTTCCGCATCACCAAGCGTGCTCCCCCTCATAGCCTACTGAGGTAATCCTCCTGTCGAGTACCGTGGGCATACCACGACACCAAGGCGCTCCCCACTGTGGGTCTTCCGTGACCCCAAGGTGCTCTCCACTGGGCTAGTAGAGTCACTCTTAGTCAAAACGGTCAGTAGTGGTTAGGTCTCAGCCAGCTACTAGGTCTCTGCACTACACTCGTTCGTCTCTAGGAGGATCCGCTCCACAAGCTACTGGTCGATACTCCAACTGTCACAAAGTCCCACGAAGAAGTATCTCAAGGGTCCGCCACGTCATAGGGGCATCAAATCAATAGACGACGCGTCAATCGGATGCCCGGTCTATGAGTTATTAGCCATTTAGTTCTGGGGGCCCGGTTGGATTCGTGCTCGATCCAACCTGACCGTTTCCCATCTCAAACCAAAACTCCAGTGGAGTATACTCATAGGGACCATCTCGCTCCAATATTTCCAGCACCACTGACGGTTCATCAAACGGACGTCCGATGCCAAAGATATGGCCAAAAGAAAGTAAAGGGGTCATAATGGGCCCGGGTCCGATCCGATCCAGCCTGACTTGGCATGGGTCGACCCGATTCAGGTTGACCCAGGGTTCAGGTCGACCCGGCTTGACCTTCTGGGTTAGGCTCGGCCGTGACGCGGCCCGGTCCGCCGAGAGGTCCGGCAGGCCGCGAGGGCCACGAGGGGCCGCGGAGCCCGCAGGTGCCGTGGGGCGGCTCAGCCGTGGGGGTTCCATGAGGGCACGGGGCCGGATCGGCCGAGGTTCCATGAGGGCGTGGGCCAGTTCAGCCGGGGTGACGTGAGGGGCACGGGCCAGCTTGGTCGGGGTGCCGTGAGGGCCGCGGGCCGGCTCAGAAAGGGCGCTGCGAGGGGCGAGGGCCAGCTCGGTTGGGGCGCCATGAGGGGCACGGGTTGGCTCGGCGCCGTTGCCTTCGTCGCCTTCGTCTTCTTCGTCTCATTCCTCTATTTCGAAGAGTACAACAAAGAAGAACAATGGAGGGGTCAGGCCATGTTGGTTTATCCTGAACCCTCGATGTTTAGGGTGGTAGCATTTAGCTCAACAAGGAAGAAAAATGATGAACTTCAAATTTTACAACCTCCACAACGATTCTTTCCCTAACCACAAAAGAAATCAAGGAAAGTATTATCATGCAAATAAACCCCCTACCTCGGGTTGATACTTCGATGGAGTCACGAGGAAGAAGATTAATTTTTGGGAAAAGACGGACGTCGGTTCGTTGTAGTCGAAGATGTCCTATGTCAGAGGAAGTCTCGAGGAAGAAGGTGGAAGTCAGGATCAATGTTCTTCACTGGCGTTCTTCGTTGGAATAACGCGTTCTTCATTCGGATAATTAGTCCTTCATTGGAGATTTTCTCCCAAGGCTCCACCAAAATGAAAAGTGTGCCAAAATAATAGATTTTACAATCTATTATTTTGTTGGCAAAATTCAAAAAGTTTCATTAATTATGGTGGGTGGAATAATTTAAGTATGAGGGTTGGCATAATTAAAGGTATGTGCATTGGCACAATTAATGTGGAGGAAGTCAAGAGGCTCCTCCACATTAATGAGGGGAGGTTGAGAGTTTCTCTCAATTAAAGAGGGGTTTAGTATCGGGTGGTCCCTACCACCATAACCTCTCATGAGAGATTAAGGTCTGGTGGTCCCTACACCTCAACTTCCACATGGAGGTTTAGTTCTGGTGGACCCCACCTCCCAACACGCATATGGGTGTTGCAAATAAAAATAAAAATTTCATAACTTTTATTTTTATTTTATTTTTATACAAAAAACTCAAAAACTAACTTTCACCCTAGACCAACTGCCATCAAGGTGAAAGTCTCTTTAAGTGAATACTGGTGCTGTGAGTTCAACGGTGCCCTCAGATTTCAATTTTGAGCACCGGTTCAAAATTTGGAAAAACCCGCTCACATGTTTACTAAACGTACCTGAATAAAAGTTCATAAATTCATTCCGGGCACTCCGGGCCCCAGAATCACACACCTTTAATTTTTGGGCACTCATAAAATTCCCATTTATTTAAAAAAAATTATATGGAAATTCCGGGTCTTTACAATCAAGGTAGTTAAAAATGCATGAAAAAAAAACTACTCAAATTATGATCTTGAGTTATGATCACTAATATTTTCTTTGAAGATATGGAGACACTATCTCTATGGTGAAATATGTGAGATATATACAGATTGAAAGAGTTTGAAATATATTTTCTCATAGAAATAACTCGATATGAGACAACGGAGATGGCTTGAGCTACTCAAGAATTATGATTGCACAATACACTACCACCAGGGAAGGAAAATAAGGTGGAAGATTCTTTGAGTAGAATGGAACATGGATTTATAAACAAAATGAGAGTTTAAAAGGATCCTATGTTCATGGATATAGTAAATATGGATATGGTAATTATCATGGAAGGTGAAACAACATTACTTTTTCAAATGGTTTCTAAACCATCTTTAATAGAAAGGATAACAAATTATCAGTGTGATGATGAGGATTTTAAAAATAAAATGAATGTTATGATTGATGGGAGATTGATTGAATTCATTAATGAAGATAAGTTTTTGAAAATTGGGAAGAGGATTTGTGTTTGTACAATACCCGAGCTAAAAAGGGAATTATTGGATGATGCTCAAAGTACAAATTTCTCTATTCACTATAGTGGCACTAAGATGTATAGATATTTGAAGGAACATTTTTTATGGAGAAACATGAAGAGTGATATTGAAAATTATGTGTTGATATATTTGGTTTGTCAATAGTTGATGGTTGGAATAAAAAATCCAAGATGATTCTTGCAACCTCTTCCTATACCTGTGTGGAAATGGGATGATATTACGATGGACTTTTTCATGGGGAAACCAAAGACTCCCAGAATAAATGATGTGATATGGGTTATTGTTGATAGTCTTTCCAAATCAGCACATTTTCTTGAAATAAGAGAAGATTTACCACTTGAATTTTTAACAAGGATTACATTAATGATGTTATAAGACATCATGGTGTACCCCTAGTGATTGTTTCTGACCGTCATCCTCATTTAGATCAATATTCTGTAAAAATATTCAGAATGACTTAGATACTAATCTTTGTTTGAGAACTTCCTACCACCCTCAAACTAATGGAAAATCAGAAAGTACTATTCAATCCTTATAAGACATGTTGAGATCTTTCTCACTTGAATTTCAAGGTACGTGTGATCATTATTTACCTATATTAGAATTTTCTTATAACAATAGCTTCCATTAAAGTATTCAGATGGCACCGTATGAAGCGTTGTATGGAAAGATATGTTATACACCAAATTTTTGGGATGATGTTGATGAAATAAAACTTATAGGTCTATAACTTGTTGATTAAATGATATAAAAGGTAAAGAATATTCAGACCCGTATCAAAACAGCTAAAATTAGGCAGAAGAGCTATGTCGATAACTGAAGGAAGGATTTGGAATTTCAAGGGTGAGATCATGTTTTCTTGATGGTATCTCCATGGAAGGGTGTTATATTTTTTGGTAATAAGGGTAAATTAAGTCCTGAGTACATCAGACCTTTCGAAATTATAGAACGAATTGGCGTTATAGTTTACAATTTAGCAATGTCTCCTAGTCTATCCAAAGTTCAGGATGTGTTTTGCATATCACTATTAAATAAATACATGCCAGACCCAAAGAATGTATTCTCCTATGAAGAAATAGATCTAGAACCCAATCTATCTTATTGTGAAGATCCTATCAAGATTCTTGATACCAGAGAACAAGTGTTGAGAAATCAGATGACTCATCTGGTAGAAGTTCTTTAGAGAAACCATAAAATGGAAGAGGCGACGTGGGAACCTGATGAAATTATGATGAAGAACAACCCAAATATTTTTATGAAGTGAAATTCTATAAATATTTTATGATGAAATTATTGAATGAGGGAATAATACAACACCCCAAGCTTCCATGATATGCTTCTTTTTAAATAATTCAATAGTTTGCACTACATGTAACACCGAGCTGGAGCGCACCATGATCAACCATTTAAAAAGAGGTTATGAATAGTATTAACCACATTTTGAATTTTATATATTCCATATAATTTTAATATTCATCTCATGTGATTCTTATATATGATATAAGAACAAATTCAATTTTTCGAATAAAATAAGTATTTTTCAAAAAATGCAGTTTTACCGCCTTTTAATGGAAAACCTTTTTTAAATCCAATTATAAGGCCCTGGCCTTAAACCTTACTTAATATTGAATTAAATGAATAATTAACATTGAGGATCTTTTTAGGTTTAGAGTTTTAGAGAATTAGGACATAACTATTACATCTCAAAAGATTAAAAAGTAGACACTTCTACTAAGTTTCCATAAAATAAAAACTCTTAAAAAGAAACATGTCTAGTTCCATGTTTTAGATAGCATGAATTTTCCTTTATCCCATCCTTGATCCTATTCCACATTAAGTCCTGTAAAAAACATTTTAGAAACTTGGGATGAGCATAAAAATCTCAATAAGGAATATAAAAGTATGAAATGAAAACATTAGTCCATGTATGAAATCATACTTTACTCATAAAACATAAGAATTTTAACATACCTCATCAAATCATGAATAAATCATAGAAATAATAAGACATAAAGGTAACTTGAGGCATTCATAACATTCTTACGTAGGGAGTAACCCTCATGGTTACGTTTGGAATACCCATCACATTATATTCCCTAAATATCTTCGGAGAAACCTTAACGTTTAACTCCTTCGCTTTACCCAATCCATTGGAGAGCTATATCAGGCTCACCCGCCCTTAGTTTATCATGGAACCACCCATCTTCATAACAATTCCCAAGAACCATAACATAATCGTATCACGTAAAACATGCATAAAGGAAACATAACATTTACACATTTCAATCACAAGATATCAATACAACATATTGATATAATAAAAACATTATGAAAACCATTTTCAATACCAAAATAAAAGAAAAGTAATACCTAGTATTTATTTTTCATTTTTTTAAAAAAAGTTAGGTTATGGCTTGTTGAGGAATCCGAAACTCAAATAATGGTCACGGAGGTGGAGAAGTCATTGTCGCCGCATACGTACGACAAAAAAACAATCCTTTTGTTGTTTAGTAAAATTCTTTATATAAAAAAATATTTCTTTTGAATAAGCGTAAAAGTCAAAGGGTTTTATACACCATATAAAAGAAAGTTGTGTATAAAACAAAATATGCCTCAATGAATGGAGATTGAGATGAAGTCCCTTACCTCGTGTCCGGCGTGACTCGATTTCTCTTTAATCTCCTGAATAATAAACTTGAGTTAATTTATACTTTCTTTAAGAACATTTTTCAAGTTCATTATTCCTTTTTATCACTTATTACCATGTCATGAACACTATGTAATTATTTAAGTTAATAACAGTCGTTTTAACGATCATTGGTACTTGAGTCAAAAATAAACTCTTTATAATTACAAGTTGTTCATGTATCCATTATATACAGAGTTATATTAATTATGTAGATATCATATATATAATATATATCCATTATATACATGCATTTATAATATTACATAACATTTAGAGGTAAGAAATGAAATGCACCGTTCATGGAGACGGTAAGCCGTACGTACGCATGAACGCTACTTTCATTTCTATTTCATATTTTATGGAATGGAATCATAATGAAATAAAGGTATATTATAATTCTAGTATAATTTCATATATAATATCATTAACTCCATCCTTTATACATCCCACATATGGCATTAATGAATCAAATCACTTTGAGGGGGCGGTAGTCCGCACTTCCTAAAATGAAGATATCACGTATACCTATAATGGAAGACATAAAGGTATGCCATAAATGAAAAATAAAGAATCTTATGGAAAAATAAACATATTATATATTATATATAAATATATTTTCATCTTAATGGCCACCTTTGATGGTTTTATAATAATATTTAACAATCATCGTTTCGTGAGGCAGAAATTCGCCATCCACGGAAACAGTATGCTCTTTAACCATTAGATGAAGGTGTGTGTAAGTGTAGCTCTAATACTTCTCATAAAAACATCCTAGTATATTTAATAAACTGGTGTTGTTACAAAATAAAGGAATAAAAAGAGTTTAGGGGGTTGGAGAAGCAAAATAAAACATAATAACACAAGAGAAGACACTACCTTTAAAATGGGTAACTCTTTTTGATTTGAGCTCAAAGGCTTCCTTGGAAAGAAATCTGCCCAAAGTGAGGCTTCTAGGAGTAATATATGGATGTGTAGAGGAAAAAAGGGCAGGGGTTGGCCGAGACAAAGGCTTGAGAGGTGTGGGTAAGGAGGTAGAGGTGGGGGCCTTTTATAAGAGGAGAGGAGGGGCACTCTTGGAAAGGTATAAAATGTTACTTTATTTTCAAATGAGTTTCGGATTTTAAAGGTCCCACATTGATTTATTTTGAGGATAAGGTGATACGGGTTCTAAATATACTCATCCAATAGGTTTTTTACATGTTTAGGTCTTATATTTTACATTATCTTTTCATTTTATTTAAATCATTAAATAATGAGGTAATCGCTGCATCATCATGATGTCATAAATAATTTAATTTATTTAATATCTAAAAATCATAAAAAAATACTATGATGTAGGAAATATTTTTAGATTTCCAATTAATATTTATAGTAAAAAATATGACTTGTATAACCCCATGTAAAAATTGTTTTAGTAAAACAATACATGTTTGTGTCATTTTTACTTTTATTTTAAATAAAAGGCATTAATGTCATTATATTACCCAAGTGGCTCCATGGGGTCCCAAAAATCGACCCATGGGTTGTCTTGGTCGGCCATGAATCATCCAATAGGGTTAGGACAAGTTTAAAGATATTTTCATTTTATTATAATATCATTTTTACCTTAAATCACACTAATTACCTTTAATCGCGATTAAAAACTTAAAAGTTACTATTCACTAAAAATTATTTTAAAATGAATTGAACCACATTTTACTTATTAATGAAAACCATGTATGTCTGATTTTTGAAATTCAAAACACAGAGGTGGTAAAATTTCATTTAAACGAAAAATCAGTTTTTTTAAGTACCACTTAGTGTTTTCACTATTCATCAAAAATTGAAGTTTTTCAGAAAAATACCCAAACTTCACCCTAATCTATATTTGATATTACAAATTCAAAAATGATGACTATTTTAAAAAATTCAAAACATATAGGTTACATTAATTAATTTAATAATTAATTCCCACTGTCAGAACAAATAGCGTGTTTTTATGAAACAATATATATCAAAAGATTGACACTAGTTTAGGTCCAATTTAAAAGTGAAATTAATTCCAACGACCACTATTGGATTAAATGGTAAAAATATATTCTAATTTCACTTTAAAACCAATTCAAGAGATAATCTAATCATATAAATAAATTAGATTAAAAAGTGGTTTTGAATTAAAATACAACATTTTTCACTATTCATTAAAAAAAATAAACTTTATCGGAAAAATACCAAAAATTTACACAAAGTAAATTTTGATGTCCCGATTATAAAGAATAATTTTATTTGGTCCAAAAGAATTTATAAGAGTGAACAAAACTATATTTAAAGATGGTTTGCCATCAAAAGACGATAAGTGGACCTTTAGTGAAAATTAGAGTATCTATGCCTAAAATTGAATAATTTTCGTATTTTAATCCTTTATCATTTATTGGATAAATGTAAAAACATTTAAAAAACATATACAATAATATTTTAGTTATTTCTATTCATTCCCTCCAATACAACGACTACGTGTTAACTACCATTTAAAATAATATTATTTTATTACTAGTGTGCAACGTAAGATTTCAAAGAAACTCTTTGTTGCGTATTGGGTACGCTATCGAACATAGCAGCCCCTTTAAAGTAAAATTAATATTTAATTCGTAAATATTAATAAGTATGAAAATATATTATTCTTTATTTACCTGGGATGTTACATCCTTCCCCCCTTTTGGGAATTGCGTCCTCTCAATTTTATTCACTTATCAAAATAAGTGGGGGTATTTATCCCTCATAGAATTTTTAGATTCCCACTTTGCCTCTTCAACCATATGATTTTTCAACAAAACCTTTACCTGATGAATTACCTTATTCCGCAACACTTTCTCTCTATGGTTAAGAATCTGGACTGGTTGTTCTTCGTAAGATAGATTCTCTTCCAACTGAACTACATCTGGGCTCAAAATATGAGATGGATCTGGAATATACTTTCTCAACATCAAAACATGAAAAACATTGTGTACCTGAGATAAAATCGGAGGTAAAGCCACTCGGTAAGCAACTGATCCAACTCTCTCCAGAATTTCATATGGTTCAATGAACCTTGGACTCAACTTTCCTTTCTTACCAAATCGCATCACACTTTTCCACGATGAAACTTTGAGAAAAACATGATCACCTACCTCGAAAGATAGATCCTTCCTCCGGTTATCCACATAACTCTTCTGCCTGCTCTGAGCTGTTCTCATGTGTTTCTGAATCAACTGAACTTTTTCTTCCATCTCTTCTACCAATTCTGGTCCCATCAGCTTCCTTTTACCCACTTCATCCCAAAAATATGGAGTTCGACACCACTTCCCATATAATGCCTCAAATGGTGCCATCTGTATACTGGAATGAAAACTGTTATTATATGAAAATTCATCCAAAGAAAGATGTTGGTCCCAACTTCCCTGATAATCCATCGAACAAGCACGTATCATATCCTCCAAAGTCTGAATTGTTCGTTCTGACTTCCCATCTGATTGAGGATGAAAAGCTATACTAAAATTTAATTCAGTACCCAACGACTTCTGAAGGCCTTTCCAAAAGTTAGAAGTAAACCTGGGATCACGATCAGATACAATGGAGAGAGGAACTCCATGTAACCTGACTATCTATTTAAGATACAAACGAGAAAGTTGATCTAGGGAAAAATTATCTCGAATAGGAAGGAAATGAGCAGATTTAGTCAAGCGATCAACAATAACCCAGATTGCATTATTACCTTGAGATGTCTTCGGTAATCCCACAACAAAGTCCATGGATATATTTTTCCATTTCCACTCTGGCACTGGTAAAGGATGAAGCATCCCTTTCGGTAACTGCCACTCTGTTTTAACCTACTCACACATCAAACACTTCACAGTAAAATCAACAATATCTCTTTTCATTCCATCCCACCAGTAATACTCCCGCAGATCTCTGTACATCTTAGTACTGCTAGGATAAACTGAAAACGGAGAACTATGATCTTCACATAACAACTCTCTCTTCAACTGTTAATCACAAGGTACACACAATCTCTTACCAAATCTCAAAACACAATCATTATCAATGTTGAATTCAGACAAATTACCCTTCTGAACCAGCTCTACCTTTTTTTGCAACTCACTGTCTTGCTTCTGTGATTGCTTGATTCTGTCTGATAGAGAAGATTTCACTGATACCTGAAACAAAATAGAAGGACATCCTGCACCAAAAAATTTTATTCCAAAGTTCATCAAATTCTTAACCAAAGGATCACATTCCAAATGCAACATTGTTAATGAAGCATTACTTTTTCGACTCAAAGCATTAGCCACTTTATTTGCTTTTCCCAGATGGTAATGAATTGTACAATCATAATCCTTGATTAATTCTAGCCATCTCCTATGTCTCATGTTCAATTATTTCTGAGTGAATATATACTTTAAACTTTTGTGATCGGTATATATTTCACACTTTAATCCATACAAATGATGCCTCCAAATTTTTAAAGTGAAAACAACAGCAGCTAATTCCAAATCATGTGTAGGGTAATTTACCTCATGAGTTTTCAACTGATGTGAAGCATATGCAATTACCTGATCATTCTGCATAAAGACACATACAAGTCCCTTCAACGAAGCATCACTGTATATAACAAACTCACCATTCCTGGAAGGAAGTTCAAAAACTAGAGCATTCACCAATATTCTTTTCAACTCCTAAAAACAATCATCACATTATTTTGTCCAGATAAACTTAACACCCTTTCGAGTTAGTTTAGTCATTGGAATAGATAACCATGAAAATTTTTCAACAAACCTTTGGTAGTAACCTGCCAAACCAAGAAAACTACGGATCTCGGTTACATTTGTGGGTCTTGGCCATTCTTTAACAACTTTTGTTTTTTTAGGATACATAGTTATTCCATCTTTAGAAACAATATGAACAAGGAAAGAAATTTGTTACAACCAAAACTCATACTTGCTGAATTTTCCATACAATTTATTTTCTTTTAAGGTTTGAAAAATAACCCTTAAATGTCTTTCATGCTCCTATTTAATTTTTGAAAACACCAAAATATCATCAATAAACACAACCACCATTTATCACCTAATTCAACTGATCCATCAGTGCAGTAAACTGCTCAATTCTGATTCCGACCATCTCTGGTTGCTGATTCGAAAGGTCATTATACTCTGTATGCCTTCATAGAAAAGCTGCTCTGTTTCCTCTATGGAAAACCATTCTGAACACATAAATATCTTAGGCGAAGCAACATGGTAATCTTTAAATGCTATATCATTTTAATCATACCATAAATTAATTTATAATTTAACAATTTTCTAACTCCTAAAGTTGTATAAACTGACCTCTAATATCAACTATAAGGATCCGACCTTAAACCTTACTTAATATTGAATTAAATGAATAATTCACATTGAGGATCTTTTCAGGTTTAGAGTTTTAGAGAATTAGGACATAACTATTACATCTCAAAAGATTACAAAGTAGACACTTATACTAAGTTTCCATAAAATAAAAACTCTTAAAAAGAAACATGTCTAGTTCCATGTTTTAGATAACATGACTTTTTCTTGATCCCATCCTTGACCCTATTCCACATTAAGTCCTGTGAAAAACATTTTAGAAACTTGGGATGAGCATAAAAAGCTCAGTAAGGGATATAAAAGTATGAAATGAAAACATTAGTCCATGTATGGAATCATACTTTACTCATAAAACATAGGAATTTTAACATACCTCATCAAATCATGAATAAATCCTAGAAATCATAAGACATAAAGGTAACTTGAGGCATTCATAACATTCTTACGTAGGGAGTAACCCTCATGGTTACGTTTGGAATACCCATCACAGTATATTCCCTAAATCTCTTCAGAGAAACCACAATGTTTAACTCCTTCACATTACCCAATGCATTGGAGAGCTATATCGGGCTCACCCGCCCTTAGTTCATCACAAAACCACCCATCTTCATAACAATTCCCAAGAACCATAACATAATCGTATCACGTAAAACATGCATAAAGGAAACATAAAATTTCCACATTTCAATCACAAGATATCAATACAACACATTGATATAATAAAAACATTATGAAAACCATTTTCAATACCAAAATAAAAGAAAAGTAATACATGGTATTTATTTTTCATTTTTTTAAAAAAAGTTAGGTTATGGCTTGTAGAGGAAGAAAAAACTCAAATAATGGTCACGATGGTGGAGAAGTCATTGTCGCTGCATACGTACGACAAAAAAAAATCCTTTTGTCGTTTAGTAAAACGATTCATATAAAAAAATATTCCTTTTGAATAAACATAAAAGTCAAAGGGGTTTATACACCATATAAAATAAAGTTGAGTATAAAACAAAATATTCCTAAATGAATGGAGATTGAGACGAAGTCCCTTACCTCGTGTCCGACGTGACTCGATTTCTCTTTAATATCCTGAATAATAAACTTGAGTTAATTTATACTTTCTTTAAGAACCTTTTTCAAGTTCATTATTCTTTTTATATCACTTATTACCATGTCATGAGCACCATGTAATTATTTAAGTTAATAACGGTCATTTTAACGATCATTGGTACTTGAGTCAAAAATAAACTCTTTATAATAACAAGTTGTTCATGTATCCATTATATCCAGAGTTATATTAATTATGTAGATATCATATATATCATATATATCCAGTATATACATGCATTTATAATATTACATAACATTTAGAGGTAAGAAATGAAATGCACCGTTCATGGAGACGGTAAGCCGTACGTACGCATGAACGCTACTTTCATTTCTATTTCATATTTTATGGAATGGAATCATAATGACATAAAGGTATATTATAATTCCAGTATAATTTCATATATAATATCATTAACTCCATCCTTTATACATCCCACATATGGCATTAACGAATCAAATCACTTTGAGGGGGCGGTAGTCCGCACTTCCTAAAATGAAGATATCGCGTATACCCATAATGGAAGCCATAAAGGTATGCCATAAATGGAAAATACAGAAGCTTAAGGAAAACATAAACATATTATATATCATATATAAATATAGTTTCATCTTAATGGCCACCTTTGATGGTGTTAGAATAATATTGAACAATCATCGTTTCGTGAGGCAAAAATTCGCCATCCACGGAAACAGTATGATCTTTAACCATTAGATGAAGGTGTGTGTAAGTGTAGCTATAATAATTATCCTAACAACATCCTAGTATATTTAATATACTGGTTTTGTTACAAAATAAAGTAATAAAAAGAGGTTAGGGGGTTGGAGAAGAAAAATAAAACATAAGAACACAAGAGAAGACACTACCTTTAAAACGGGTAACTCTTTTTGATTTGAGCTCAAAGGCTTCCTTGGAAAGACTTCTGCCCAAAGTGAGGCTTCTAGGAGTAAGATATGGATGTGGAGAGACAAAATGGGCAGGGTTTGGCCGAGCCAAAGACTTGAGAGGTGTGGGTAAGGAGGTAGAGGTGGCGGCCTTTTATAAGAGGAGAGGAGGGGCACTCTTGGAAAGGTATAAAATGTTACTTTATTTTCAAATGAGTTTCGGATTTTAAAGGTCCCACATTGATGTATTTTGAGGATAAGGTGATAAGGGTTCGAAATATACTCATCCAATAGGTTTTTTACATGTGTAGGTCTTATATTTTACATTATCTTTTCATTTTATTTAAATCATTAAATAATGAGGTAATCGCTGCATCATCATGATTTCATAAATAATTTAATTTATTTAATGTCTAAAAATCATAAAAAAAATACTATGATGTAGGAAATATTTTTAGATTTCCAATTACTATTTATAGTAAAAAATATGACTTGTATAACCCCATGTAAAAATTGTTTTAGTAAAATAATACATGTTTGTGTCATTTTTACTTTTACTTTAAATAAAAGACATTAATGTAATTATCTTACCCAGGTGGCTCCATGGGGCCCCAAAAATTGACCCATGGGTTGTCTTGGTCGTCCATGACTCATAAAATAGGGTTAGGACAAGTGTCAAGATATTTTCATTTTATTATAATATCATTTTTACCTTAAATCACACTAATTACCTTTAATCGCGATTAAAAACTTAAAAGTTACTATTCACCAAAAATTATTTTAATCCCATTGAACCACATTTTACTTCTTAATGACAACCATGTATGTCAGATTTTTGAAATTCAAAACACAGAGGTGGTAAAATTTCATTTAAACGAAAAATCAATTTTTTTAAGTACCACTTAGTGTTTTCACTATTCATCAAAAATTGAAGTTTTTCAGAAAAATACCAAAACTTCACCCTAAGCTATATTTGATATTCCGAATTCAAAAATGATGTCTATTTTAAAAAATTCAAAACATATAAGTTACATTAATTAATTTAATAATTAATTCCCGCTGTCAGAACAAATAGCGTGTTTTTATGAAACAATATATATCAAAAGATTGACATTAGTTTAAGTCCAATTTAAATGTGAAATTAAATCCAATGACCACTATTGGATTAAATGGTAAAAATATATTCTAATTTTACTTTAAAACCAATTCAAAATATAATCTAATCATATAAATAAATTATATTAAAAAGTGGTTTTGAATTAAAATACAACATTTTTCACTATTCATTAAAAAAAATAAACTTTATCGGAAAAATACCAAAAATTTACACAAAGTAAATTTTGATGTCCCAATTCTAAAGAAGAATTTTATTTGGTCCAAAAGAATTTATAATAGTGACCAAAACTATATTTAAAGAGGGTTTTCCATCAAAAGACGATAAGTGGACCTTTAGTGAAAATTAGAGTATCCATGCCTAAAATTGAATTTTTTTCGTATTTTAATCCTTTATCCTTTATTGGATAAATGTAAAAACATTTAACAAACATATACAATCATATTTTAGTTATTTATATTCATTCCTGCCAATACTACGACTACATGTTAACTACCATTTAAAATAATATTATTTTATTACTAGTGTGCAACGTAAGATTTCAAAGAAACTCTTTATTGCGTATCGGGTACGCTATCGAACATAGCAACCCCTTTGAAGTAAAATTAATATTTAATTCGTAAATATTAATAAGTATGAAAATGTATTATTCTTTATTTACCTGGGATGTTACACTAATATTTTACACTTTTATATGTTCAATTTGAAAAAAAAAACATCTTATTTAGAAGAGGTACATAAAAATTTAGTTTTGAATTTTTTTTGGTGTTTTTCTGATAACTTCATATTTTAATGAATAGTGAAATATTCTACATTTTAATTCAAAACTACTTTTTCATATAATTTTTTATAATTGTGATTTTATCCTTCCAATTGAGTTTAAAGTATAATTATATTATGTTTTTATCATTTAATATATTTTAGTTAATTGGAATTATTTTCACATTAAAATTAGATATAAACACATGCCAACCTTTTGATGGTTTTTACTTTTGAAAAACCTGTTTTCTCATTTCTTCAACAGGGATTAATTTTAATTTAATTACTACAACTTATGAATTTTATATTTTGAAAAATTTATTCCATGTTTGTAATTAGTTGGTAAAAATTATGTTAATAGGTTAATTTAATTTGTTTTGGACATTATTAATAGTATCTTTAGTAATTTTTTATTAACGTAGTTAAAGGAAAATGAGGTAATTAAAGCTAAAAATAATATTATAAAATTACCCTAACACCTATAAAAATTATATTTTTTGATTAGATAACACCATTATCACCTATGTTTCGAAATTTAATCATTTAATAGACCCTTTTACATGAATATGATGTGAATATTATTAAAATTAATGAATGTGAAAAAATGTCACAATCTCATTTATTATAAGTATAATAATTTTAAGATAGAGATATACAAAAGATAACATATATTATAAATAGTCACTAGAAATATAAAATAATTATATTAATCATATAAATTTATTTATATTTTTTAGGGATTAAATAATACCATTAATGGTGACACAATAATGATATAGAAATTATTTTATTAATAGAAATATCAAATAAAGGATATTAAAATAAAAAAATATAAAATTTTACTTAATTAATGATATACCAAAAGTTTATAGATAATATAGACATGTTATTGAAATATTTAAAGTATTTATTCGATGTTATCATGATGGTTTTATATTTAAAAAAAATGAAAGTATTGAATAATATCAAAATTTACATAAATGATACTTTAAAGTAAATAATATTTTATTAAATGTTATAAAATTCAAAAAAATATAAATCTCCCCCAAATAACTATTATAGTGTTAAATATATCATTAAAGATCCAATTGGGGTTCTTTTTTAATTTTATAGTAACTTTATTAACCCTATATTATAAAAAGACAAGTAGACATGGTAAGAGCTAAACTGTTTAACTAAGGGTTAAACCCAAAAGATAAGGTTACTTTTGTGACCAAAAAATTTCTAAAAATCATTGGTTGTGAGTATTTATACCCATCCCTATATTATAATCTAAATATCTCAATTAGGATATATTATAAAATGAAAATCAATTTATAATACACTACTTGAATTTGAAGTATTTGCGATGGGCTATTTGCAACTGGATCCCATCGCAAATGAGTTTTTGCGATGGGGTCCCGTCACAAATAGCCTGTTGCAGAAAACGAAATCACAAATGGTGTTTTTTTATGATGGGAAATCGTCCTGTTGCAAATAGTTATCTATTTATATAGATTATATATATAAAAACCTATTGTGACGGGCCTGTCACAAATAAGTTTTTACGAAAGGCCAATTTTCCTGTTGCAAATACTTATTTAAAAATTATATAAACTATTTGTGACAGGTCTTAGTCATAAAAGGACCCATCACAAATACTTAATAAAATAAAAAAAATTATATTCAATAAAATAGTGATAAATTAATATTAGAAAATAATAATAATATTAATACTATTAATATAAATAATATAATATTATATAGTAATAATACTAATATTGATAATATAAAAAAATTATATTATTATAATATTAATAGTAAAATAATACTAATAATATAATAATGTTATTATTATTATTATTAATATTTATGAAAAAATAATATCAATATTATTAAAATAATAATAAAAATTATAAAATATTAAAATTATCAATATTCAAAAAAAATATAAAAAAATAATAAATTATTATTATTATTATTATTAAAATAAACGATCATTAAAAAATATAATACTAATAATAAATAATAAAATAATAAAATATTAAAAAAAAATTAAATTATGCAATATTCTCACCAATATAAAAGACAAAAATTATAAATAGTTAATATTACAACAAACTTTGAATTAAAATGTTTTTAACATTAAAAAAAGTCACTGTGGGGGGTAGTTATATAGAGGAGGTGGAGGAGTTGGAGAAGAATGTGGAGGAAACTCCATCCCTAAACTACGAGTCAGATGTCACATGTACTCCATCTGCTCGTGATACTACTACTATCATCAACGTGTCTCCTCCTCGTACTATTGTTGCGGCTGTTGCCGACACATCTCTTATGGCTGCTTACGTAAACACTCTATAAGCTCACTTTGAGCTTAGAACTGCTCCTGATACTGTGATCTAAAAGATGATTCCTCTCCACGATCTCCTCTCAAGATAGATGCCAACATCACAACAGTACCATAATAATTCATAGTAGTCAAACAAGAGCCGATACCAACTACTTAGCCCTTCTCAAAGCCATACTGGGTCACTTGCATCCATACCGCCTCATCGAAATGGTGGGCACTAGTCTAATCATCTATCTCGGCCTAACTCTCAGCCTGTGTCTGAGAGGTCGTGACCTCATATGATTCCTTTAGTTCCAATTTGAAATTAAAATAGTGAAAATATTATACGTAGTTAATTTTCAAACTAAAAAAGAAATAACACTGACCACAATCCGATGATGGCGATCACCTCTAATCTCTCTAGTGGCTGGATCATTGTACATCCTTCGATAAACATTGTACTTTGTAATATTGGGCTGCTCGACTACCTATATGAATATAAAATAAACTATTTATATTTAAAGTTATATAAAATATTTAAAAAAATTACTAACAAGATGCTCTATATGTGTACTGAATGTACGGCTACTAGCTCGATGCGTCACCTCTTGTCTCCCCCGGTTCTGGCAACCCAAGGAAGATCTCCTCTGAAATCCACCACCCAACCAGCGTGAACATAATCCAACCCAAATGTGAGATGAAATATACTCTGGTCGGTGAGCTTTACATGACTCATCAAATACTGCCACTCCTGCTTTCTTAATGGTTGTCCTTCTCAAATTGTGTAAAAAATGATGAAAACGGTCACACACAAATACCTCCCATGCCACGTGGATAGTGTCATGCATGCAATAATTTATTCCTATTTATTTATATTTATCTCTATTTATTCCTATTTATTACTAATTACTACTAATTATTGTTATTTATTTCTATTTATTCTTATTTATTCTTATTTATTCTTATTTATTCCTTTTTATTCCTATTTATTCCTATTTATTATTATTTATTACTATTTATTACTAATTATTACTAATTATTACTAATTATTAATATTTATTGCTAATTATTACTATTTATTACTATTTATTACTATTTATTACTAATTATTACTAATTATCACTAATTATTCCTATTTATTCATATTTATTACTATTTATTACTAATTATTACTAATTATTACTAATTATTACTAATTATTGTTATTTATTTCTATTTATTCCTTTTTATTACTATTTATTACAATTTATTACTAATTATTCCTATTTATTCCTATTTATTCCTATTTATTACTATTTATGACTATTTATGACTATTTATGACAATTTATTACTTTTTATTACTAATTATTACTAATTATTACTAATTATTACTATTTGTCACTATTTGTTACTATTTATTAGTATTTATTACTATTTATTACTATTTATTACTAATTATTACTATTTAGTACTATTTATTACCATTTATGACTATTCATTATTAATTATTACTAATTATTACTAATTATTCCTAATTGTTACTAATTATTACTAATTATTACTAATTATTACTAATTATTACTAATTATTACTAATTACTACTAATTATTGTTATTTATTACTATTTATTACTGTTTATTTCTAATTATTACTAATTATTACTAATTATTACTAAATATTATGAATTATTACGAATTATTACGAATTATTACGAATTATTACTATTTATTACTCTTTATTACTATTTATTACTATTTCTTACTAATTATTGCTAATTATTACTAATTATTACTAATTATTACTAATTATTACTAATTATTACTAATTATTACTATTTATTACTATTTATTCCTATTTATTACTAATTATTACTAATTATTACTAATTATTACTAATTATTACTATTTATTACTATTTATTACAAATTTATTACTATTTATTACTAATTATTGGTATTTATTACTAATTATTATTATTTATTAGTATTTATTACTAATTATTACCAATTATTAATAATTATTAATAATTATTACTAATTAATTGTATTTATTACTAATTATTAGTATTTATTACTAATTTTAAATATTTATTACTAATTATTAGTATTTATTACTATTTTTTACTAATTATTACTATTTTTCCTAATTATTACTATTTACCGCTAATTATTACTAATTACCATTAATTATTACTAATTAGTGTTAATTACTATTAATTACTGCAAATTACAGCTACTAATTACTAATTACCGCTAATTATTTATTTTCATTACTAATTATTGTTAATAATTATTAATTAATACTAATTACTAATAATTAGTACTAAGAATTTCAATTTATTATTACAAATAAATACTGATGACAAAACAATCTAAATCTAATTTTATTACAACTAATTAACAATAATAAAAATTAATATAAAAAAATAGAAGAAATACTAAATTAAATAAAGCATAAATACCTTTAAACTTGATCTCTTATACGTGTAGACGACTTTAAAACTTGTTCGTAGAAAAAATTTAACTCAAATAAATTTTAACTCTAAAATTAGAGTTTAGAGAGAGAGAAAGTAGAAATTGAGAGGAAGAATGAAAAAAAACGGATATGAGTATATGTAGGTAAGATTATTTGGAACAATGTTATTTGCAACGGGTTCCATCACAAATACCTTCGATCCCATTAATTACTCTCGGCGGTTTAAAGGGTATTTTCGACGGGTCCTGTTGCAAATAGTGACATGCCAACACACTATTTTCTTCGGGGGTATATCCCCGTCGCAAATAGTATTTACCGCCGCTAGGGTATTTGCGACAGGGATATGCCCCCGTCCCAAATACCCTTCCCACGATTTGGTGCGAAAACCATGCCAAACCTTTTGCGACGGGACCCTATATCCCGTCGCAAATAATATGTTATTTGAGACATGATAAGTTCCCCATTGCAAATAACTTTTTTGATGGACTATTTGCAATGGGAATAGGTCTCATCGCAAATAACCCGTCGCAAAATGTCATTTTTCCCGTAGTGATAATTTAATAGTTTTGGAGTTTCTAAAAGTTTCCCTCCCCTCTTTTATAAAAGGGAACCTATAATTCTCTTTTATTCACACCTCTAAAGCCCTTTGGTTCAGTATATACCTTTCCCAATTATCCTCCTAACTTCCTTCACTTCATCCTAGAGGCCATAATTTGGGTAGAAAGTCATCCTATGGAGTCCTTTTATGCAAATCAAAAGGAGATGCTCAAAGAAGAGGTAATTGTTTTACCAATTCCATTCAATTTCTTTTCTTCTTATACTAATTCTTCCTATGTTTTTTCCATACCAAAATAATAAATCCAATATCATATATATGATTAGATGCAATTATAGTTATGGAACAACCATATTCCTCCATTTATCCATCCTACGAATAAAAATATAACCATGCGCGCGTACGTATGGCTTACCGTCTCCACGCCGTGGTGTAATTTGTTATTCAACACTACTTTATTTGGATGGGTATAATGATGAGTATAGTGGATATAAATAATGAATATAACATGAAAATGATTATGTATAATTAATATACCATCCAATTCTATAACATTTAACCATTAAGGAAATGATACTGTCACTAGTGCGTACATAGGGCCTCCGTCTCCACGACACGATGAGATTCATTCTCCACATTAACCATTCAAGAATGATCATCAAATTTATAATATGAGTAAATATAATATTTATGATCTTAATATAATTATAGATATTAATAAAATACATCCTATTCATAACAAACATTACTTACACAACAAAACATTTATAGGAAAATGAAGCGGATAACCCCCCCAATAATGGTAATATAGAAATATTATTAACAAAACAATATAAGAGGATAATATATGATATCATAAACATGTATATGGTTCTTTAATAATTTAACAACATACTTTAAACATTATAATTGATGTTAAAGAACCTTATACTAAAGGATAATACAAGGTAAGGGTTAATTTCACAATCTCTTTGTTATCTAATATTGTTTATACGTAAGTATCTAATGGGACATCTTTATTATCCATATAATTGTTGCTTAAAATGTATTTCAATATATTATAAAAAATTATTTAAAGTCATTTCTATCCATGCTTTAATTTTTATAAAATGTTTTTAAAGGAATCTTTCGATCATTTTCCAAATGAGGTACTTTATGACCTTTTCGACAAATTATGGAAAGAATTTTTTTAACATATACGGCACGTGTGGCTATTTTACGCCGTTATAATTCCTTAACATTTTGAAGAATACCTTATAATATTACAATGTTATTTTCAGAAGTGATTTTTTCTTTTATAATTATGCGGCTTTTAAATAATCTCAATTTAAAAAAGGGATGTTTCTCTCAACGAGTTTTAATGAATTTATTAGATTATTTTCATCTATGTCAACATAATTTATTGTATTTTATGTTTGATTAAGGTTGATTTATTATGATACAATCTTCCATATTATATTTAAGGTTTTATGATATTTTTGGCTGTGGTTATTCTATTTTTATACAATTCATGGTTAATAATTAAAGTATTAACATTTCGTATGCTAGTTTAAATTTGAATGTTTATGTTATGTTTCACCCATTTCATACGAGGAATGAATTGGACTAAGTAAGTGATGGGCGGGGCCTGCTATAGCCCCTCGATGCATTGGGAGGTTTCCTGAGAAAAAATATTTTCTTTGTATGAGGCCTTAATGGTATGGTTATTTATGGTCTTGGTATAAGGCCATGATAGTATAGTTATGATGTCTGAAATTATGCATTTCCTCGTTATGAGATTAGTTATTGATATGACACGTAATTATTTGACTAGTATAATTTCCATGGGAGTGTTTAAAATGAATTTTTTGATTTATTATTGCCATATTATTCTGAATATTATGTTTAAAAGGATTTTGTTTCCGTTTTATAACTTTCCTTAAAAAAAATAATCCATATTTTTTATAGTTTCCGCTATATTGTTTATCTTTACTGAGCATCTAGATCACTCTTTTCTTATGTTTCATTTTTTACCAGGATGTGAAGAAGTATATTATGGTTAACCTATAGATATGTTCTATGGTATATGAGTGTTCTCAAAGGGGATAATATGTTGTTTTTTATTTATATATGTAATATAAAACTGATGTTTGTATCTAGTATTTCTAAGGCTACTAAACTGATCGGTTCTTTGGGATATGATTTATTATGATCATGAAAATGTAATAAAATAATGCACCAACTCTAGGAAACTAGGGTCAAGGCCTTACATTTAATTTTTTTTATCCATGACATTATGTACAATTTCATAACACTTTTGGAAATAAGGTAAGAGTTTCTTACCAAACCTCCATTTTCACGCAGGTTATGATTTCTCCCTCTTTACACCAATATAATTCTTCATTTTTTTTATATAATTCTTCAAAATTTTATTTATATATTCCAAACTTATGTATCTTGATTAGTTCAGATGTTTTTTATGGAAAATACATGTTTTACAAGGTTCCCTTCTCAATTATTCATCATACACAATCCCGATTAAAGGGAAATTCTTGATTTCTTATCCATTTTCAAGTACCTTCCATAAGATATTTTAAGAGATAATTATTTTTATAAAATTAACAAATTTTTTCATGAATTTTTTTTATTTCTAGTTTTATACAAATAATTACGACAAATACAAATGATTTTCCAAAATACCTCTTTATTGTAAGGTAAAAAGGGTATTTCTCTCAAGAATTCCTCGATGATTTTATTAGATTATTTTCATATATTTCAACACTACTATTGAATCTTATGATTTATTGAGATCGATATCTTATGATTATCATCTACCATATTTTATTAAATGTTTTATGATCAGTTTAAAAGTGGATATGCTATATTGATGCCATTCATCATACTACTCAGAATGGTTAGTGATTATGTTTATAGATTGGGGAAAGTTATTTATATTTCATACATATATTTTGTTTATATTTAATCCCATTCATATGAATAATTAATTTTACTTAGAAAGTGATGTTTGGGGACTACTATAGCCCATTGATGCATTGGTAGGACTCATGAGACCAAACATAAATGGATTTGGTTGAGGCCTTAACCATTTATTTTCAGATGTCTTTGCTGAGGCCTCGACTGTATGATTATGATATCCAAAAATATGCATTCCCTAATTATAAAATTAATAATTTAAAATACATGAGATTATTCAAATAGTAGAATATCCATGGTTAGACATCAATCTCATGTGATTATTTATATGGAATTATTTATTCTGCTTTTATTTTTTCCATATTATGCTCAAGATTATGTTCTAATGGAATGTGTTTTTTATTCATTCACCGTGAATTATTGTTTATATTAGCTTCTATTATATTACTTACCCTTAATTATAATCTGAGATCACCCCTTTAATATGTTTTATTTTTCTATGTGATGAAAATATGTATATTATGAATGACATGTCGATATAATTTAATAGTTATGGATGCTTCCAATGGATTTGATATGTTTTTTTCATTTCAAGTTGTAATGAAAAGTTTAAGTATGTAATATGGCTTAAAAATATACGAAACTATTCCATCCTTCGGGATGTGAATTCCTTATTTATTATACCAATGTATTTAATTAAGGCACCGAATCTAGGAAACCGGGGTCAGAGTATTTTCAATTTGTATTATATGAAATTTAGTAGAAACCTTGGAAACCAGATTTAAAAAACATTAACTAGGGAAATAACCTAATATAGACATTGAGGATAAACATATAATAACATCATAGAAATTTGGTAAGGTAGATATTATGTGGGTATTCCTAGAAATACATCCCTATCTGGATACTACAAGTGGACGTGGTTTTGGGATAAATGTGACTAGGGGTAGAAACTCCAACAAGGTGTCTTAGGCCTCACTCAAGGTAACATGGTACATGACAATGATCCTTACTACTCACCTAGTTTTACACTCTCTGGGTATATGCTTAGGATAATTCACATTTTCTTTACAAAGCAATATAAATGATTTAAAAATAAATATGTCCCCAAAGAAAAATGTTTATGATTATGAGATTAGATATGCATTAATTTCTAATTTGTGTTAATTGTTTTTCTAGTTTCAAATAATGTATTATGATTCCTAACATAATTTAATGCATTCCATTATTTAGAAATGGAACCTAGTCAAAGGAATGGAAACTGTATCAATGAAATTATCCCATATATGGATTGTCCTATGATGCAAGATAATGATGTTGGTATTGGAGCTGTAACTGGTGTTGAGAAACTTATATCTATACTAAGACAGATAAATCATGTTATGAACAACAACCTTACCCATATAGAGCATCCTGATCTACAGTATGGAGGAGCAATGTTATACAACTTTATATGACAACAACATCTATAATTCAATGGGAATAAAAACTCATTTTTAGTGGAGTAGTGTATAAGTTCCTTAGAGAAGATATTTCTTTATTTGGGAAGTAATGAAAGGGATAATGTTATCAAGGTATTTTATCATCTCTAAGGAGATTTTAATCAATGGTGGTCATTGATTCAATAAAAGGAGGAGGAAGAAATTGAAAATATGAAATGGAAAGATTTTAATGAAATTTTCCAAGAAAAATATTAACCTCGCAAATGATGAGAAGATATGGAGAGGTAATTCTTGAGTCTAAAACAAAAATAGGATTCGAAAGTTTATATATATGAATATAAATTTACAAGGTCAGCAAGGCATGATACACACTATATACATAATCCAAGGACAAATATTGATCAATTATTTTATAGTTTAAAACCATTACTTCGAAGGAAACTGGTCTAGAAAAATTTCTCATAATAAAAAGATAAAGTATCATGTGATATCAATATAGAGAAATAATTATCTAAGTATTATTAATTTAAGGTAAATAAGAGAAGAATATGGTTTAAGATGAAAGAATGGATACATGAAAGAATAAAAAATGGAATTTTCCAATGGGTGATACTTGTGGAAGGAAACACTCAAGTGCCTACTTAAAAGGAAAAGGAGTCTATTAAAAGTGTGGAGAAAAAGGTCACCAACCCCATGATTCCAAGGGAAATAAATAAGATAACAATGTTTAATGATACATTTGTATGGAGATGAGACACTATACAAATTTCTATCCTAAGTGCCAATGAATCTTTCCTTAGAAAAAGACAAGGAAGAAAGTCTAAGCTTATATAATCACAACTACAAAGGTTGAAGTTCCTAATGATGTAGTGGAAGATACTTTAATTATTTCCTAAAATAGACCCAATTTATTATTTTATTCTAGATCATCAAACTCTTCAATGTATTCCCAGTTTTCTAAGAAAATTAGACATTTCCCTTTTGATTTAATAATGGTTTTTTAGTCAAAGCTCAGAAGGGATGTATCATTACAACAATGATTTTTCAGAGAGTCCCCTTTATGACACATAAACATGATTTTGTTTTAATCCTTTTCATCATACCAATGTTTTTTTATATAAGCATTAGTATGTATTGGATTTAATTTTTTTTGTGAAAATATATTATAATAAGAAGGATGTTACAATTTGTGAGGAAGATATAGAATCCATTATCATTAGAGAATAAACTTATTCATCTGGTAATATTCTAGATCCACCTCCAATAGATTTTATAAATGAAATTAATGGGAAGGAAGAGAAAAAAATCATCTATTGATGAAGAAATAAATCTTCAAAAATTCATATGTACCAATTGTTAAAGAATATAGTGTTATATTACCAGAGGATTTACCTAAACATCCTCCAGAGTGGGAAGTTGAGTTATCTATTTATTTAATTCATGGTGAAAGAACTCAATCAAAGACTCCTTATAGAATGACCACTATAGAGTTAGTGGAGTTGAATAAAAAACTAGAGTAATTGAGTAATAATTAATTTATTCTCCCTAGTTTTTCTCCATGGGGAGCCCATGTTCTCTTTGTTAAGGACAAAGAAGCACCCATGAGGCTGTGAATTGACTATAAAGAAATAAATGCCATTACAATAAAGAACAAGTATCCCCTATCTTATATTGATAATTTATTTTATCAACTTTATAGAGCTCAATATTTTCAAATATTGAACTTTGTTCTAGATATCATCAATTTCATGTGAATAAGGAGGATACTCCCAAGGCAACATTTTGAACCAGGTATAGACATTACAGGTTTACAGTAATTCCATTTAGAATGACTAATTAACCCTCTATTTTTATGGATATAATGGAAAAGTGTTCAATGAATATATTGATGATTTTTTGTGATATTAATTTATAATATATTGATATATTACAAAATATATGGGGACCATGAGAACCACTTGCGGGTTATTATGGAGACTCTGTGAAGAAAAGACTTATATGGGAAGTTTATCAAGTGTGAATTATGGCTTAATACTATTTATTTTTTGGGATATATTGTCTCTAAGTATGTAATATCAGTTGATCCTATGAATAAAAAGGTATCCCAATAATTTCCTACACTAACGAACATAACCGAGGTACATGGTTTCAATGGTTTAGTTGGTTACTATCAACGTTTAATTTATAATTTTTCCCAATTAGCTCACCCTTTAACCAAGCTTACTCACAAAGGGGTTATATTTATATGGAAAAAATAATGTGGGGAATGTCTTGATGAATTTATGAGGAGATTAGTGTATTATACAATATTGATTATATAATTGAGAAAGTATGGATTTGTAGTTTATAATGATGAATAAAATAAAGGACTTGGATGTTTTCTTATGTAGAATGATTGATTTATTGTATATGCATCAAGGCAGTTAAAAATTCATGAATATAACTATCCAACTCATGATCTTGAGTTAGCATTTATAATATTTTATCCAAATATATGAAGACACTATCTCTTTGGAGAATGATGTAAGATATATAATGATCAAAATATCTTGAAATATATCTTCACACAGAAAGAAATCAAGATGAGGAATATACGATGGATCAAGATACTCAAGGATTATGATAGTTCAATACACTATCACCAAGGTAAGGAAAATAAGTTAGATATTTCATTAAGAAGGAAGGATCATGGAGTACTAAAAAATTAGGATTGAGAGGGATCATATGTTCTTGGATCTAGTGATGATGGTTATAAGAATTATCAAGGAAAGTGAAACTTCATTAACTTTTCAATTGGTTTCTCAACCATATTTAATGGAATGGATTAATTTTTTTTTCTAAAGATGAAAATTTTGAAAGGAAAATGAATGCTTTTAGTGATGGGAAGTTGAAAGACTTTGTGAATGTGGATGAAATTTTGAAATTTGGGAAGTTGATTTTCCTTCCTTTTATGCCCGATCTAAAAATGGAGTTATTGGATGATTCCCACAACTTTAATTTCTCTATACACCTTGTTGGTACTATGATGTATATATATTTGAAGGAACATTTCTAGTTAGATAATATGGAGTGATAAATTTCTGATTATGTATCAAGATGATTAGTCTGTCAACAAGTAAAGGCTACAAGAAAACATCCTAGATGGGTAATGACACCTTTAACTATTCCTACATGGAAATGGGATGATATTATTATGTATTTTTTCACTAAATTTACAAAAACCCCCATGAATAAATGATGCAATATGGGTAATTATTTACTAAATTTACAAATCTAGACATTTACTTGTTATAAGGTAAGATTTCCCACTAGATTGCCTTGGAAAACTGTATATTAATGAAGTTGTGAGACTTCATAGAGAACCTCTTTAAATTGTGTCTAATTATGATACATGATTTACATAAAATTCTGGAAAATTATTTATAAATATTTGGATACTGATCCTCATTTGATCACTTCTTATCACCCTCGAACCGATAGAAAGGCTGGAAGGACCATTTAAACATTAAAAGACATGCTGAGATCAAGATCAATTGAATTTAAAGGTATATGGGGTTAGTATTTAGCTTTGGTAGAGTTTTCCTACAATAATAGTTTCCATTAAAGTATTAAAATGGAACCATATGAATCATTGTATGGAAAGAGATGAATACACCAAATTTTCAGGATGAAGTTGGTGAAAGGAAGCTTGTAGGCCTAGTGCTAGTGGAGGAAACAAAAACAAAGGTAAAGACTATTAAAACACATATCAAAGTAGTGTAGAGTAGGAAAAATATATATATAAATAACCAAAGTAATTTTTTTTAGTTTCATGTGGATGATCATGTTTTTCTAAATGTATCACTATGGAAGGGTGTCATAAGGTTCATTAAGAAATGGAAACTGATCCCCAGGTACATGAGAACTTTTGAAGTTCTATAGAGAATTAGAGCTGTGTCTTATCATTTGTAAATTACACCTAACAATTCCAAAGTTCATGATATATTCCAAATCTCTTTTTTATATAAGTTCATTCAATATCCAACACATGTTATCACTTCTAAATAAATAGAATTTGAACCTGATTTATCTTACCGGGAAGAGAATATTCAGATTCTGGACACTAGAGAACATGTGTTTAGGAATGAGATGAATCATATAGTAAAGGTATATTGGAAAAATCATAAAATTGAATAGGTGATGTGGGAACCAGAGAAATTTATGATGAAGAACTACCCAAATATATTTATGAGGTGACATTCTAGAAATTTTGAGGATGAAATTTTTTGTAGGAGAAGAAAATGTAATGACCTATAATTATATGAATGAAATATCTATTCTTATAGTTATTTTATATAGTATAAATCACATAAATACACTTATATAATACAATATAAACTTTATAAATGATGATTGAATTAAATAATAGGTATTTCTAGAAGTTAAGGAACCTATACCAGTGGATTGGTATCTTGAACTTTGGAATAGTAATGTGACCATTAGGAATAGAAATATGAACAAAAAATAGTAACTTCACTTATGAAAGTATAGATAAAATTTTGATATCTTATAAATGAAAATATGATATATTTATATCTTGATATAAGTAACTAAATGTTTTAAAAATATTTATTTTAGTATTTGTATTTTTGTAAGTCATGAATATTTAATTATAATTTTAAAATTAATTTGATGATTTAAAAGAAAATTTATTTTCATAAAATAGATTAAAAAATTAACAGTCTATTGTCTTATTATTATAATATAATTTTATGAGAACTTAATTAAATTTTCAATGTATCATAAAAATAGTTATCATATCAAAATCAGTATTTTTTGAGTAATTAATTATTTTATTAAAAATTAATTTTATAATATTTATAATTTATTTTTAATAAAATTTATTTAACTTTTGAATTCTAAATATATAAAAATGGTTAGGGTGATTTTTTTGGATTTTTATAAAATACTTGAATTTTTGGTGAATAGTGAAATACGATAATTTACCCTATTTAAACAATACATGAATTATCGAGTCATAGGTGATGTATTGCTAATGTAAGAACATAATATCAAACTTTCCATAATTATTTTAATATATTTTATGAAAATTCTCAAACTATTAATAGTCTTTAGCCAAAATAATAACCAAATGAATTAAATATTAAAAAACCACCCCTCTCCTCCACTGTAAATACCACCCCTCACCACCTCTTCTCCTCACACATTACAAGATTTGAGACATGTAAAATTTATACCAATTACTATTCCCAATCCCCTTCCCCACATCCATGAGCAATTTCTATCAACAAAAGAGTGAAACTAATCCCCTTAAGGAGGTTCTCGAGGAGACTTCAAGAGGTAAAAATCCTCTTTCTTTTCTTTTATTTTAATCTTAATTTCATTTATTTTCTTATCCTTCCCTCAACTCTCCTGTAAAAAGTTACCTAATAAATCATGTATCTTTTATATAGTGTAATTTTATCATTTCAAAGTAAAATCCACCATCAAGACTCTTTACATTTTCTTTTTATTTTAAAGATGAAAACATCATCTGTGAGGTGCTGATTTACCGTCTTTGTGGAAGAAGTGTTTTGGTTTTTCGCTAACTCCATCAAGGCTGGTCATAAAAACACAATCATGGTTTAATAATATTTTATTATACATATTATGAGTCATTTATTTTTCTATAACCAGTATATATACATGATATTAATTAATGAAACAAAAACTAGTTTTTGATGATCGAAGAACTGCCAAAATATTCTAAACGACTATCCCTATTGTATTATTAAATAATTCATCCTAATACCATATAACCAAAAGAACTATATAAATTTTTTTGATACTAGATTATAATTAATAAATTTTAATTTAAGATCTATATAATTATTCTCATTTTATATGAACCTCCATACTCTTATAAAAATAAACCAATCGTAAAAACCAAGGAAAAGAACACCCCCAAACGATGGAATTAAATATTATAACTAATCGAAAGAACATAAATGGAAATAATAAAATTATATAAATAATAAAATTATATTATAGGTTAATAAATAATTAATTAATGGATTTAATTTTATTATCCAGGACATTAAGTACAAATGCAGAACACTTTTTGACAAAAGGTAACAATTTCATCCCGAACTTCCATTTTTCATTCAAGTTATGATTTATCCATATTTACACAAATTTAATCCATAATTATTTTTATATAATTTCTATAAATTGTATTTATATGTTCCAAAATCATGTATCCAGATTAGTTCATCTTTCTTTTATAGGAAATACATGTTTTACAAGTTCCCCTTATCAATTTTTCCCAATACACAAGCCTGATTAATGGGGACTTCTTAATTTCTTACCCATTTTCAAGTACTATCGATAATGTGTTTTAAGACAACATTATTTATATAAAATCACTATTTTTTACATGAAAAAATATATATATTCATTTATGGTTTTATACAAACAATTATAACAAATACAAATTATTTTTCCAAAAGAACTCTTAATTGCAAGGTTAAAAGGGTATTTCACTCAAAAAATACTTGATGATTTAATTAGAGTATTTTCATATATTTCAAGAAATCTATTGAATATTATGCTTTATTAATATTTATCTCTTATGATTATCATCTACAACATTTTATTAAATGGTTTATGATTAGTTTTATGGTGAATGTTCTATCCTGATACCATTCACCATAATACTCAGAATGGTTAGTGATTATGTTTACAAATTGTGGAAATTTATTTAAATTTCAAACGTATATGTTGTTTATGTTTTACCCAAATCATATAAGGAATTATTTGTACTTATTAAGTGATTTTTGGGGAGTTCTATATGCCCTCAATGCATCTATAGGTCTCATGAGATAAAACAGAAATATATTTGGCCGAGGCCTTAACCTTTTATTTTCATATGCCTTGGACGAGGCCTCTATGGCATGTTTATGATCTCCATAATTATGCATTACATTATTATTATATTAGTAATTTATAATCCATTTGATTATTCAGATAGTATAATTTCTATGGTTATGCTTCATTCTCATGTGATTATTTATATGGAGTTATTTATTTATCTTTTATTCTAACCATGTTATGCTCATGCTTATGTTCTAATGGCATATGTTTATAGTCATTAAACATGAATTATTGTTTATATTATATTTTTCTATATTACTTACCCTTACTAAGAATCCTATCTCACCCATTTCTTAAGTTATATTTTTCCCTAGGATGAAAAGATGTATATTATGAATGACTTGTAAGGATAATCTAGGAGTTATGGATGTTTCCAATAGAGTAGCTATGTTGTTTTTCACTTCAAGTTGTAATGAAAAGTTCATGTATATAATCTTTATTCCAAAAATACTAAACTATTAAGTCCATCGAGATGTGAATTTCTTATTTGTTATACCAATATAATGAAGTAAGGAACCGACTCTAAGAAACTAAGATCAAGGTCTATACAATAACTGAAAATGATTCATTTGGTTATCTTATAACAAGGAGGACAAAACCACATGTTTCTATAACAACGAGTCTCTAGCTATTTAGATATAAGTCTACATGGTCTAACCTATTTAATAAAAAAATATTGATTTCACCATTAAATCATGACTAGATATTAATTGTTTCATAATTTGATACAATTTCCATATTTTTCATCATTGGGGAAGAAAAAAAATTATTCAATAAATATATAAACATTACATCACTCAATAAATATATCAGAAATTTAAATTCAAATGAAAATTTAACCCCCCTTTATATGAGATTACTCAAAAATGAGAAATCCCCATTTATACAAATATTTGATATAACCAAGACAAGGTAAAGAACTATAATTTGGATAAAATATATTTTCAACATCAATATAGATGACATGAACTTAAAGATATTAATTGAATAAACTTTTATAGAATATCCTTCAGGTTTTCTCCCCCTCAAGGGGTTCACTCCATTCATTTAACCCGGTGGATAGTTTCATCAGTTAGTATTCAATATGTTCATATTTATGATCCACCATTATGGAATAATTCAAGTTTTTACTAGATCTTGAATAATCATTCCAACTTGTTGTCTTCCAATTTGTTCACTTACATCACCTAAAGAGAATGAAATTCACCTTTAATTCTATGAAATGTAAGAACATTAATACTTTACAAGAAATATGGTAATAATTTAGAACACTTATGATCTTATTAATATGTGAAACATGGTTAGGTATTTTTTTCAACCCAGAGACACTTTTCCTTACAACACAAAATTGTTCGATACTCTTCATGCTTGTGTCTGGTTTATATTTCTCATTTTGAAATTTCTTTGACAACATAGAATATTTTATTTCATTCACCTTTATCTCATGTGGATTATTTATCTTGACATATTTTAATAGTCTAGTAGATTCCTCTGATTTTTATTATTCTATCTTTAGAATTTCATTTTGAGTAGGTAGAATATTCATAAAATTTATCACATTATGTCCAATAATATTTAAACTTTTACATGATTTTTGTAAAACACTTAAGTTTTCATTTATTAAAAACCTCACATGAAATTCATGTTCTTATTCATATGGAACAACCTATTTTTATATTTTTCCTTTAATCTATCAAATGAATCATTTATGATTTTTTTTATTTCTATAGCAAAATTAAATTGATAAGGAAAAATATTTAGGAATATATTATTAATATATTATATATTAGTGATTCCAGATGGATTATTAATGGTTTGAGTTACCTTTTTTGGGTAACTTATCAATGTTTGCTTCATGAATGTATTCAATCAATCATATCTTTTTTTTTATCCCAGATTTATTATCTTTTTGATTTAATCTTGCTTTAGTTCATTTCCATGGACAGTTTATAGTGGTACATGGTATGAAATCTCTTTCCATAGTACATAAATATTTTCTTGGTAAATATTAAATTCTTGGAAACCATATTCTCAAAATTCTTAGGAGTAGTTTGTTTAGTTCTTTTAATCTGTTGAACACCTTACTTCACCCATTTAATTCATAAGACAACATGTTCTCAAATCATTATAACCTTGTTATTTCTTGGTTGCGGTCTTTTATTCATATTGGCATAAGAGTTATACTTGGGTGGTTCATACCAGCACTTACTACTACAAAATTGGATTTTAAAAGTTCTTGGCTTTATCAGTTCTAGTTAAAAGCACTCATAAAGGCACCCTTTATGAGTTCTATAAAAAGCAATGATAAAGGACCTCTTTATTAGCGCTAAAAAAGCACTAATAATGGGTGTGTTTATGAGTGATATAAAATCACTAAAAAAGGGGGCCCTTTATCAGTGCTAATAAGAAGTAATGATAAACGACGACATTTATCAGTACAAGATAAAAATCTGATAAAGGTGGTCCCTTAATCATTGCTAATAAAAACGCATTGATAAAGATCCCTTTAATATTAATTCCATTAAGAAAGAGATAATAAAGGTTTAATTTCGTAAAAAAATATATTCAATTAAAAATAATATATTAACATATATATATATATAGATAATATATTTTATTAAATACGATTTATATAAGGTTAAAAATGAATTTACACATAAAATATATGATATTTAGTCAAAAATGTATTATAAAACAATTTTAAAAATAATATTAATTAATAATTTTCTAATTATTATTGAGAAATAGTAATTTAATAACAATTTGAAGATAGAAAAAATAAAAAACGATAAACGCTCTAAATTAAGTTGGAAATGTGATTAGAACTTCAATCAATCAGAACTTTTGATCGAGGTTTCCATTTGATGTCTACCACATATCAAATCAATGAATGAGATGAGATCTATGTGCTACTGACCAAGGTAACCCCAGTCACATATTTTGAGGGAAAAAGACCTCGACGGCCTCCAAGACTGAGTTTTAGTTGTGGTATTCCATTTTTTAACGTTCGATGGAATTTCATTGGGGTATTATTGTATTTTTTTAGCGGATAATAAATTTATTCCCAAGTATTACATTGATATTGATATTATGGTTTTGAATTGTTTTTTTTAAAAAATGTACTCTTATTTACAAACAAATATATAAAAATATGTACATATTTTTCATATATTCATAAATAAAATTTTAATTTTATAAATAAATATGTAAAAATATTTTTCATATAAAATATATTTCTAAATATATAAAATTTATTTAAACAAAAAAATATCCATTTTGTTTAAAATAAAAAATGTATGAATATATATACCAATAAAATTAATGTATATATTATTTGTGTGTGTGTTTTGAAAAATAGATATATATTTATCAATATATTCCAATATAAGTATACAAATACAAACATATAATATACGTAAATAAATATAATAAATATAATTATATTTATATATGCACACACACACACATATACATATATGAATGTATGTATTTATAAACACACACATACAAATACATACACAAAAAAAACATATTTCGTATATGTATTTAAAAATATATAAAAATATTAATATTAATATATATATATATGGATAAATTTTTTAAATAAATATGTATCAATATATATATATATATATATATATATATATCATGAAAAACAAAACAATATAGTGTACTGGAAATGGCTCAGTCATATGAGGGGGAGGTCTCAGGTTCGAAACTAGCTGGAGGAAGATACACACACAAGAGGCTGGAATTATGTAACGTGCTGATAAAGGGGGTAGGGAGCACCAAGGGGAGTGGGTAGAATGACTGATAAATGGGGTGTGAGGCACTAATAAAAGGTAGGTCGGGGAGAGGTTCAAGAAAAAACAATTTTATCCACCTTGATCATCCTTAAAAAAACATTGATAAAGCCCCCCTTTTATCAATGCTTATTTAGCGCTATTTAAGAGGGAAATTATTAGTACTTTTAATGAGTATTATAATAGACATCCTATCAACATAACTCTCATTATCAAAGATTCTATAAAACTGATAAATCATATTTACTAGTTTGGTTAAGGGCTAGATTTGTACTACTAACTCTTATTCTTTGTGACCACAATTGTTGTAGTAATCAAAAAAATCATGAAGGCATTTGAAACCATTTCTAGTGTATAAATTCAATTTTTTTTGGGAATATTATTTATTTTTGTAGGATTACTCATTTATTCACATATACTCCCCATGTATGTAGTAATTCTATAGTATTCATACATTGTCATCTAGTTCCAACACACAACAGCCTGATGTCCAAACATTCAGATGCACTAATAGTATCCAATAAGTATACTTGATTTTATTATACTACCAATCAAACTAGATTTATCACCTTACAAATTATAGGTTAGTATTTCTTTCTTTGGAGCATCTTTTTTGGATTTATTTTCCTTGATCATTCTAATATCCCCTTGGTGTTTTGGTGGATTTATTATTATTTTTATCTACCAACATCTTTTTTGATTTTAGATTTGAACCTGCACTAGAAGATGATACTATAATAGTAGAAATAGAATTAATTTGGTTATGGGTTACCTTATTCCATAATCTTGTATAATTTTGATAAAAACATGATGTTTAGGTCTTATTTCCACCAATATTAGTCTGTTTTGAGATATCATCCTTAATAATTGTCTATATAAAAACATCCCTTTTTGGGGCTTGACTCTCCTCAAATTTTTTGGTTGAATAATTCTTCTTATTTAGAACTTGGTATGTAAAAGAATGTTTCTCCTTCAAATTTCTCAATTAAACTTACAGTTCAAGAAGAGTACATACTAAGGGAAAAATTATCATTTTCAAATGATTTTATCCATCCTTCCTATTTTATTGTCAATTTATTAATATAATATTTATGATTTCATGATTCTTATATATTTAAATTCGAATTGGGATTCCTTAACACTAATATTATATTTATGTGATTATTATAGGGAATGAATCTTCTTAATATTGTCATCATGGAACTTTGTATTTTCTTCCACAAAAATGTCATGTTCTCTGACAATAATTTTTTTTATTCAAGAAAAGATTTTCTAAAATTCATGGAAACATTGAAAAATGTTTCAAGTGCATGGATTACTTCACTAAAAACATGTTTACCCAATATTCTATCAAAAAAAAAAATTGATTTAAATTAGTCTTAAATTAATTAAATATTTTCATTGAAAAGAGTAACAAATTAATCCTTTTCTTCAACGAGTTCCATGAGATCATTATACCATTTAGATTTCATACCTAGTATATCTTCAAATGTATTAATTTTCTATTTATGATATTATTTTTAATTAAGAAGATCCTTGAATGAATGTATATATGAAACCATTTCTTATAGAACATTATTTATAAACCTTTCAAATTAAGAGTATAAGTCTTTAACTATTCTGATAGACTCATCTTCCTTATAATCTTCATATATTGAGCTATTTTCCTCAAAAGGATTTGTGTAAACTAATTTGATATGTTTTTATTGATAATTTACTTATTTAATTGACATTTTCCACAACCTATTTACTTCTCTCTCATTTATTTTTTAGAGACTTGGAAGATTCCTTCATGTCTTTTTCAATATGATTAGAGACAAAGTATTCCACCTAAGGTACATCAGAATCAACTTTAAATATAAAATCCATATAAAACATGTAAAATATTCTAAGAATAAAGAACATTGATCAAATAAGAGGCATACCTATGATTTAATACCACTTTCAAAGACCAAATTGATCATGCAGAGAACCTGAGAGGGGAGAGAAGAGGGGTTGAATTAGTATACACATCTTTTATTGAGTTTTAATTTATTTTCAATTATCCCACCTTACTCTTAATACTTAACCCATTTTAATATGAACTGATCTAAAATGTACTCTTAATTATCACACACCCATGTAATGAAGATACTAAAGTAAAGACCAGGGAAAGAATATTTTTACAAGGTTTTGTCTTGATGTGGGAACTGACAAATTTTAATGATCATATTGTGGTTATTTCATAGATATTATTATCAATATAAATTTTTAGTTATCACAAATTCATAGATTTTAAACATGATGAATGGGTATGATATAATGAATATTTATGAATGAGTGGTGTTATTTATACTGGTACCATTAGACCATCAATGGTGTTGTTAACAATAGCACCACCAGTTCTTCAAAGATCTTCAAAAAACATCTGAATAAGATTTATCTACTTCATTGGATGTCTTTAAATAAACTGAATAAATTTTTTCCTCTACTCTAGGCATTCTATTGATATTATAACAATAATATTTATTATATGCACATCAACTCTATACTCTTCAATAATTGGATGATTAAACTTTCAAAACAACTCACTTATTTCTTAGAATGATCAACTAAAGGATATACAATATTTTTATACTTTCCATCTTCCTCAACTATCTCAAGTTTTAGTACATAAAAAATGACACTAATTATTTTATGTTCCTATCAATTTTAATCAATTCATTAATACCACTATCATATGCATTAAATATATTAATATTATTCTTGGATATTCCTAATAAATTGTTGACGTGTTTCATTGAAAACACATATAGTACATAGAAATCATGTATTTCATAAAATGTATATAGGGTATCCTTATTTTAATTACTTCACGTAACAGTAGATTTATATGATTTTTCATCTTTGAAGAAAATCGACTTCATGCGATATTAATTTTAATTCACATAAATAGGTATGTGGTTTCTCAACCATGTTTTTGTAAGAAACATACACAAATTATAAAAACCTAATGAAACACGTAGTACATCTGAATCACAAGAAGTTTCATGAGATCACTTTCCTTATTAATGAAATACTGGTGAGGGGGCTCACATAATATATTAAAAACTTCATGTAAAATTTTATATATAGATTCAATTATTCATGAAGTACATAAGCTCATGAAACACCAATTTATATTCATGTAAGTATACAAAATATCTATTTATTTTTGTAAGCCTAGTATGGTTTATAGATAAATATCTTTATGAAAATATCAGATACAAGATTCGTAAGTAAAGGGGACATCTAATCTCATCCTTAATGACAGAAAAATGATTCATTTTTTTTATGTTTTTCTTTAAAAAATTAGATCCATTTCTTTAATCAACAATAGAAAGCCTTGGACTTAGTACGTAACTATTTATTAGATACGTTCATCTCATGTTATTCTGATATTAATACCAATTCCAAAACCTAATTAAAATGTCACATAAGATAAAATTGGAGTCTCTATATATTTTAAAAAATCTCCAAAAGATCCCAAATATTCAAGAACTTTTATTGATGATAATGTTTTACTCTCAAAATAAGTGTCTCTGTGTGACGATCCTTCTCCTTTAGCAATGAAAAAATTTCATGAATGTAGGAAGATCACAATAATATCCTCATCTCAAACTCAATATGTATCCTGCTATGTTAATGGCCTCCCATAACATTATTTCCATTCATCACTCTATTTTCATGCATGAAATATTATGATATATTCATGATTGTTTTAAACATACCATCCTTGGTTCTATAATTTGAATGACCTAAAATTTGGATATCGAACAATGGTATGTCATTGTCAAATTTTAGATATGAATGGTGGAGAAACTCCTCATTAGAAGGTAGGATATAAAGAAAATCATTTGATTGAATGATCAATATTGTTCGAATCAAACTAAAAATGTTATGTCCCTATAATTTTTATTAGGGTGAACAATACAACACATCTCCCAACCCATATTAGACTTAAAACTGGTTGAGTTGTGCTATATAATAGATTTTTACCATGTCAACATCAAGCCTAAAATGAGTATGGAACCTGGAAAACTGCACCCATGCCCTAAAAAGGATGTTCTACACCCTTGTATGATCCCTTAGGCACCCTACAGGTTCTATGGATGCACTATGGACACCTTTTCGTGCTCTATGCAATCAAAAATCCATATACTATCATAGATAGTTTGGTTGATCCTATCTCATGTGGTTGACCTTTGGGCCCCAGATATTTTATTAATGGGGTCCTTGGTTGGACATTGTCTAACTAATTTTTTTATTAACACCCAATATAATTATTATAATTACCAAGTAAATGTATTAAATATCCAACCCACTTCAATTCCTTCTTCAAAAATAAAACATCATGAATATATATATATTGAATTATTTTTTTCAAAATCATTCAAAACCCTTCCAAAAATCATCTACATGAAAATAAATATTTTCGTATTATTTTCAAAACTCATCATACAATGATGAAATATTCCAAAGTCTTTATTAAACTTCATCAAAACTTCATCCATAACATTATCAAAATGTTATTATAATTGATTCAAACCAACTTAACATTATCCTCATGTAATGAAATAATTTTTTCATGGAAAATAATTCATCGTCTTAAAACATCATACAATAAGAAACTCCATTGGATAGATCATCATAATTATTCATTGTAGTAGACAACATGCTTATGAAAAATACTATTATCACAAGTCCTTGATAATTATGAATGGTGAAACAATCATCACAGTCAACATGGTGAATTTTTGTACAAAATGAAATCCAATGAATCCAAAATAGTTCTCCAAGAATCATTAATAACTTTCTTTAATTTTTTTCAAATTATTTCCATAAATATATTTAAATTATTTATCATTAATAAAAAAATGATCCATATTACATTTATTTTATTCAATATTATATATTGATAACAAATTCAACCATACTCATCAACCATCCACATGGATTTTCAACTTTTTAAATAAAGTTAAATGTTGTATAAAAATACCTTTAAAAATAATTTAAAAGTAGATTAAAACTTTGATGAAACAATTTGAGAAATATGGATATGGATGAAAATATTCCTAACCTAAAATAAAGAATAAGGATATTTTTTTATTAAAAAATTATTTCAGTCTTTAGGTACTAAAGAGAGTAAAATTTGAAAGAAAAATAAAGAAGACCCTGAAATAAATAGAGGAGAATATAATATATGGGGTTTAAGAATATAAAAATAATATAATTCTTCCAATGTAAATTTAAACATGAATAATCCCAAATAAGGGTGATATTTCAAAATAATAATTTATAGATTTAAAAACATTTCCATCAAATCCCCATAAACGATAAAAAATTATTTGAAACTATAAATTCCATAAATAAATATTAATTCATGATTTAATAAGTATAAGGTAATTATATACAACATATTAAATAAATTATAATAATAATATAAAATAATCCACAATGGATTGGAATTGAGATGAAAACCCCTTACCTTAGATTATTTCTTGGTTAGAAGTATTATATTATCCAAAATAATCAATTTAATATCATTGAATAATTAATTAATAACATTTAAAACCTATATTAAATATATTAAGTTCCATTAATAATAATTTTATGTATATTTATTTGATAAGTCTTTCCTATATCAACCACTTAAGGTTGTTCGGTCAATTTCTCCAAAATTCATTCTGTTTATTGACCATGGTTAAGGGTGTTAAAAATGGTTCACCCATATAAATAATTATAATAATGTATTAAAAATAATTTTTATTCATTATATATAATTATATAATCATCCATGCAAATCTATAATATAAAAATTAATCACATTGCTCTATGGAGGTTGTAGCCAACATGTATGCACAAACGATGCTATCATTTTCCAACAGATGCAAGGGTAATAAGTTAATTGAAATATTATAATTATAAAATCATAATTATTTTATAAATATAATATATTTTCATTAATTACTTATTTATAACAATCCAATTTAATAATTTATGAAATATGAATTACATCTCTATGTGGAAATGACAGTCTGTATGTACGCACGAGTGATGTTTTTATTCTATATAGGATAAAATAGAGATATAAAACCTATGTAACATTGACATAAAAACATATAATTTTTGCAAATATACCTATGTAACTATATTGACATGGTTATTTAATATTTGGAGGAGGTTTAAGAATAATTGAACTTGAGAAAGCTCGATAAGAACATATACCACTTCTACTGGAAACCTCCTTTGGTTTTCACCTTAAGCCTTCATGAATTTGTATATTTATAATACCATAACCTCTTGGATTTATTTAAAAGTATTTATACATGTATTTTTCAACATACTTTCCTTAGTAAGTGTGTATAATATAGGATATGAGGTTCCCTTTTATAAGAGAGTTGAGTGAAAAACTTGTAAATATTAAGAACATTCAAATATAATAACGCCATTATCATGGGAAAGTGGACCAAAATGGTTTAAATTTAAAATAATGTATTATATAGGGAAAAAATACATTCTAAAAATTTCATTTATATATATTTTTATTTTATGTTAACTCTCACATCTTTAGTTTAACCATGTTGTTAATCATTTTTAACCCTTACCGCAGTGGGAAATTTTGATCATGGGTACTATTTATTATAAAAAAATTATGAGAAAATAATTATCTACTATTAATCATTTTGATTAAAATATGGAATCCATTTTAAAATATTAAATTCATATAATTATTTGAAATTACTATTAATATTATTTCACAAAACACAAAAAAATTGTTTTTATAAAAATGCATGTTTTAATCATAAAAATGATTTTACAGAAAAATAATGTATTCTATTGATTCCCATGGAATAAATTGGATTATATTAAATAAAAAATATAATTATATTTCTTCAATACAAAAGAATAACCACAAGTAAAATTGTGAATACTTTACTAAAATAGAATAACCAAACATAGTTTTTATTTGAATAAAAATAATACTTAGAATTATGAAATGTTAAACATAGATTTCTAAGTTCAATATTGAATTATTAATTGAATTATATTAATTTTTAAATATAAATTTTTTCTATAAAAAATTATTTATAAAAATTCATGTTATTCTTATATCATGTTATTTAAAAAAAAAGTGGCAGTATTTGTAAAAGTGATAATTTTCACTATTCACCAAAAAATGAAATATTTCTGAAAAAATCCAAAACATTTATCCTATGATAATTTTGATATGATAAAATAAAAAATGAATATAATTTTATGAAATAAAATTTATAAATTTTGAAGAAAATAATTCCAATTTCCAGGCACTAATGTGTAAAAACCATTTGTAGAAAACATATATTTTTAAAGTAAAAAAAGAGTTCATTCTCATTTATTTCCTTGTAATAATAATTAAATTATTATTAATTTATTTGATTGAATATATTACGAATTCATTTTATCAAAATAATTTATTAAGATAAAAATGCATTACTCACTTAAAAACTGTTTTTTTAAATATCTCTTTTTACCATAAAATGATTTTATCTTTATTTATAAAAAATTTATAATCACTATATGAATTAATATTTAATTGTTTAAGTTTATATAGAATATTTTTTAAAAAAATAATAAAAAATAATAGAAATTTATCTTTTAAATGAAACATATATAATATGAATAAAACACACTTTTATTGGAAAATAGATCATTTTAACATTCACTATTCTTAAACATATATGATTAAAATTACATCATTAAAATTTGAAAATTTATTTCCTAGGAATATATTTATATAATTTTATTAGGTAAAATTTTCAATATATATTGAATAATGTGATTACTCATATTTATCCCCGCTAATCCAATGACATAGTTATAATGGTCATATTTAAATAATAATATTTCAATCATGTATTATGGTTCATTTAATATTAATTTTATGTTTATTATAATTTGTTATACATGGTATTATTAAATATAAATTTTGGGGTGTTAAATCCTTCATGGTAACATAATAAATTTTTCTTTATTTCCTCTCCTTCATATTTCTTTTCTTTTCTTACTCTATTATGGCCTCAATGACCTCTGATTTATTTTACCTGATTTATATTTGTGGGATTTCATGAAATTAGTGTTCTGTTTAGTATTCCAAAGATTTACTTGACCATATCAAAGTATATTAACACCATGTTTAGATTATATGATACAATTAATTTAGGTATGTCCATGCATAACTCTTCAAATCTAATACTATGACTGATTAATTTTTCTAAAACTTGTTTTGAGTGTTTTTTGAATTTTACCCAGCATATTTCATCATATTTTTTAATGTAGGATGATTTCAATTTTAATTTTAGGGAATATTTTTTTTCACCCTTAATTTTGACCTAAATTATGTTTTTATATACCGTATAGACTTATGTTTGTTAAAATGATTGAAATGTATTACTCAAAGTAATTTCAAAATAAAAGGAATATTTTATGACAATAAAACCGGTTTAAAAGTTTTTACTTTTGAAATTCATGCTGTGATTGGGTTCATTAAAATTTGTTTTATGATCTTGATGTGTTTGAGATACATGATAATGTTTATATAATTTGGTTTCAAAGGTATTTATATACTAGTTTGTTAATGGATCTTTCAAATGTCCATTTGGAACCATATGAAAATGGTTTTAAATAGGTCATAACCCTTGAAGCATTCCCCTTTATATGTTATTGAAATTATAATGAAAAGTTATTATGTGATGATTAACCTGGTAGAGGGATGTGTATATTTTATTATGACTCATTATGAATGGGGTTATTTCTATGAAGGGTGTTCATATGTAAGGTTTATTTTTGATTGTTTGATGATATGATTATATAGTACATGATAATTTGATAAGATCACCTATATTTATAAGTCATGTGAACCCATGGTCAACTAGGTTGGAAATATAGGGAACCAAGATTCACTAGTTTTAGATCATGATCTGGATAGTGCTTTGAATTTAGGAATTTTTCCTCATGATCTAGCCTGTTTTCCTAAAACTGATTATTAGGTTAGGTAGCTTAACATATGATAATGGTATTTATATATATTCTCTATTATCATAATTGTTGATTATCCTTAGGGATACTTGGTTCCCATAATTATTATGATTGTGTATTACTTATTATTATTATTTTCATGATATTACATAATGATTTGTTATTTGGTTTCACTTAGGATTATTATAAAAATGATTATTCTTTCATCTACATCCCTATAGATATTTCTAAAATTGGTTTGAAACCATTTTTATTAGTCTTAAAAAGTTTTTTTTCTTTATTGAAAAATTATTAATGGTTGTTTAATTTAAGAAAAACTAATAATCTCATATATATTTAATATTTTCAATGGAAAAGAAGTTTGATATTATTTTTAAAAGAAAATGTGAATCTTACTTTATAATTTTTTTTTCAAACAAGCATGAAATTGTTATGTTTTTAAAGTTTACACATTAGGTGTTGGGAGGATATATACTTGGAATATTTTTCCCATTCCTATCATATTATAGGTTTAGAATTGGTTCCTTTTTATGTGGTGTATAATCATTTTATTTGAAACACCATGATTTTTTTTTTGAATTTTTTCTCGAATTAATTTAATCTTTTGATATTTTTTTTATTTAACACAACATTGAATATAGATTTTGTTATATGAAATCACTATGTGTGGCTTGTGTTATATGAAACACCAATTCAATCTTGTTATAAAAGAAACACTTAGATTAGCTTTCAATACACACTAAACTATGCTTAGATTGTATTACAATAAATATCATGTCCCTTTAATAGCTTGTGTTACATGCAAGGTTGAGTTTTACGTGACTACAAGATAATATTAATATTATTATTAAAATATTATTATAACTACCACTTATCTATGGGAATAAAAGTTATGAATAATATTAACTAAATTTTGAAAATATTATTTATGAATTTATATAAAATTAATAATTTTATTATCAATTAGTATAAGTGAATGTAATAACTATTTGAAAAGAAAGAAATTACTTTTATATGAAATAAATTTTTATACAAACAAACAAAAGTTTATATCAATAATTCAAAGAAAAAAATATTGATTAATGTTATCAATAAAATTTATATATTATATATTCAACCAGTATTTTGATACTCAACCAATATATTTTATAGGTATAAGATATGAATAAATCATATTTTATGAGTAAAAAGATGTATTTTTATAAAAGTTAGTTTTATAGCCTTTTAAGGGAGAGACCATTTTAAATATAATTTTTGAAAGCATTATAAATAATTTGAAAAAATAAACTTAATTTCATAAATTAAAGGATAAAAATTATATTAGGGTGAATTTTTTTCATTTTATGTGAAGTTTAGTTTTTTGATGAATAGAAAATAATGCGGAATTTTAAATCAAAAATTATTTTTCATATAATTTATTAATAATGTTAAATTATGTTTTTGATTTGTTTTAAACATAAAATAAATCAATTATTAATCAAATAATCCAATTTATGTAATTTTAATCAATTTCACTTAGAAATTGGATATAAAAACATTCCAAACTTTGGGACATTTTTAATTAAAAAACTCTTTGTCTCATCCCATATGTGGGATTATATTTTAATTAATTTCATCCAAATTTGTGATTAGAATTTGAAAAAATAGATTAAATATTTTTTATAAGAATAATTTATAATTCATAATAATGTAAACTTCATTTCTAACAAAACAATATTAGGTAAAGTGATTAAAAATAATTACAACGATTAAGAGAAAAATTAGATTAATAATGGACTAAACCTTACACTAAAGGGAATAAATTACATATAAACTTTTCAAAATTCTAGTTTATAGACATATTTTGACCCTATACTCCCTTTTCTAGACATTGCTTTATTATTTTGGCCACTTATCATAGAAAAAAATGGGTGGAATTCGTTTTTCAAAAATTTACAAGAATGTCACTCCTCCACCACTATTAAAAGGCACTCACCCCTCCCACATATTCACACCTATAAAGCCATTTTTCTCACCCAAAATCTTCAAAAATAATCTACCAACCAACATTTACTATCCCTATAATCATTAATTTGAGAAGAAAGGTATCCAAGGAAGTCCTTTGAAGAAAACCAAAAGGAGTTGCACGGAAAAGTGGTAACATTCTTCAATGATAAATTTAGTTTTATTTCATTATATACTCATTAAATTATCCTTATTTTATAATCATATAATAATACCAATATCATCAATATTCTAAGATTTTTTTATTCAATGTTTTTTACTTTCACTTACACACACTTCCATCTAAGGGGTAATTAACTTACCATTCTTGTGTATGGCGAATTACCGCCTCACAAAACGATGTTGTTCATTTTTACTTTACCACCTCTAATGGTTGGGAATTATGATGGAAAATATATTTTTATATTACATATATGATATTTATGATGTCTTTATTCTTCTATAATAATTATATAAAACATACCTTCATGATTTCCATTTTATGTAAATATGATAAATTAATTTGTGAAAGTGTGGACCACCACGTCCTCAAAGTGATGTAATTCATTCACACTTTACATGGAATGTATTATGGATTTGATTAGTAAATTTATATGAGTTATATAAAATAAAAATTCTATATTAATGATAATATATATACAGACACATATATTTTATTTACTTTATTTCTTTTAAAATGGAATGAAAATAAAAAACAACATTCATGCATACGTATTACTTATCGTCTCCATGAACGATGTATTTTGTTTAATAATTGTATATTTTATAGATTAATATAAATAATTATATAATAAATATATATGATTTTTATAACATGGTTTAAATTCTTGATATCATTATATAACTATAAAGAACAATAATATTACCAATTGAAAACAAAAGGAAAAAACTAAGCTATTATTACCTGAATGTAACATTAACACTGAGTTGTCAATAAATGGGTAATATAAAGTCATAATAAAATAATATATGGTATTATATATATTATTATGGTTATGTGATAGATTTATAATTAACTTTTATTTTTTATATAATAGTTTTGGATGAGTACAAATAGGGTTAAGACTTAAGGTAAGGGTTTTGTCGTCTCACTTTTATTTTCCATGAGACACAAGCCATGTTCACCACATTTTCATATATGTGGTATGTTTAATACCAATGGATGTATTATATGATTCTTATACTTAAATTTATGGATATTTACATATCTATTTTTTGATATTTATTTCATATGGTTTATGGTTTAAAAGTTACCAAATTTGTAACGTAATTTCTTCTCAATTTTCCTTCTTTGAGATACATGCCATGTTATGTGACTATATTTTTTGATGGGTTGTATATACATCAGATAGAAATTTTTTATCATGATCCTACTTAATTTCATGATATTTTATGCTCTATTTAATTTCATTTTCTTACATGGGGAGTATAATTCAATGTTATAATGTGGTAAGAGTTTTTTGATACCATCTCATCATTTATCAAGATTGTTTATCAAAAAGATCCAATTGATGAAATATTAGTATCCATATCTCAATAGAACTTATGAATTTTATTCTCCTATGGACAATCATGTTGTATTTACATATTAGAACCATTTTTACAATCATTGTAACTTATTTTAATTAATAAAATGTTTTTATGAAAATTTTACTTTATTTCTCCTTTTGGTCGAACATATGTGTTCTTTAAAAATTGTGTTTTATAAAAACGATTTCAAAAATGTTTTACTATTATCCTATGATGTTTAGAGGAAATTTCCACCCAAGTTTTACCATTTTACATAAATGTTTTTAAAAGTAATCTTCTTGTAATTTTTCGATCAAGGAACATTTCAAAACTTTTAAGGTACAAAAACAAATGTTCAACATATACATAATTACCCACCATCATGACTATCACTACCTTAATTGTTCTATTGAAAGTTTACATTAAAGATTTTTCTTCTCAATATTTTTTTAATTTTGTAAAATATAAATTGGTTTTTAAAGAAAAATGTTTTCAAAATTTTTTTAAGATTAAAAGGTGTTTTAAGTGATTTTCGAAGCTTCATTAATATTTTTTCAAAAAAATTTCAAAGTAAAGGATTTCAATGATTTCAATATTTCCTTATAATCTCTCAAATAAATTTTATAGATAAGATTTGTCAAAACTATTTCAATCCTTATGTTTATGTTTTCAAATTATTTTTAAATAAAAAAACATTCAAAATGTTTTCAAGATTCTTTTATAAGTTTTTAAGGGAAAAAGTTTTCAATTTTTTCAATATTATTTTATAAAAATTCATGTAAAAACGTTTTCAAAATGTTTTCAAGATTATTTTATATTTTTTCGTGAATTTATTTTTTCAAAATGTATTCTAGCCTCCTTTATAATTTTTCAAGTTTATTTTAAAAGAAAATGGTTTTGAAAAGGATTTATGTTTTAAAAATAATTTTTCAAAGAAGAATGGATACTTTCCTGAAGAAATATTTTACATGAAATGGCTAATAATTATTTTTAAGAAGAGAATTTATTAATTGGTTTAATGAAAATTATTTTTAAAGAAAGTATATTTAACTTAAGAAATGGTCTATTCAATCTTTCAAAATCCTTCTCCATATATACTATTGTACTTTGTTATATTTTATGCTTTACTAGGGATATGAACCAATAATACCATCCATATTCGTTCTTGAATGGTTAATGTTTTTATATAATGATTTTTATGACACCAATTTCTTTTCCACGTGTTATATGATTTTTAATACTACTAATTTTCAATGGTTATGCTTTTATGAAATGATTATCAGACCTATATCTTTTCCATAGGTAATTATATGAAGAATTTTTTAGGATAACCATTTGGTTTAATGAGTCATTATATGATCTTTATAAAACTCATATATTTTTACAGGCTATGATATGATGGAAGTTTTAGTATCATGTGGAACATGTTTGTATGATTTTATTATGATATGTTTGGGACCTATGTCTCCCTCTAATGAATTTGGTAAATATTTATATATCATGAGATAATTATGGGAAACAAGTCGATGAGATTGGTCCAAAATGGGAAACATGTGTATCATGTTTCACTATGGGAATGTTGGGGAAACCTGATCCACTTTGGGAAAATGGGGAAAACTGATCCACTATCGCAGGGTGGGGAAACATGATCAACTATGGGAAGATGGAGAAACCTAATCCACTATGATATGATGGAAAAAATGATCCTTTACAAGGAAAGAACTGCAAATGGGGTTGGTGTCGTATCCTGCATAGTAGGTGTAGTCCCCATAAAGTTCCCTGATTATTTTTTGGCATCAAGCCTAGACATATAGGGAATGATGTTACATGTTTTTGTATCTTCAAAAAATTATATGTCTTATGTATTTGATATGATCACATGGTTCATGTTCTTGATTATATTATGATTCATGTCTTGTGAAATGAAAATATTTATTCCATGTCTCATGATTATGATATTTTTATGTGGGATATGATATTAAAATGTTATGCTCTTGTTATCAAACCCTTATGTTCATGTTATGATTACGTATTTACAATATTTACCCTTATCAATCATTTGATCTAACCCTTTTCTTATTTTTACCTTTCCTATGTTATAAAGAATGTTTTAATTAATATTACTAAATAGGAAGATATTTAAGGAATATGTTGAAGATCTTTTAGAAAATTAGAATAACTTCTTCCAAGATTCAAAAGACACTAAACTATTATGGTCCTCAGGTATGTATTTTTTTAATATGATAAATTAAATCTAAAACAATGTAATATCCATATATATTAATCTTGGGATGCTATAGTTGGTATAAAAGGAAAAGTTTAGTCATCCTTTAGAAACTAGGATGTGAAAACCTTATTGATATCATTAGGTTTATTTCAAAGGATATGGCTAAGGGTGTATCTAAGGACAAGTCTAAGGATGATTTAATGTTCAAGAACATTTCCTAGAATTTTGTTAAAGTATAGATGAATTGGTTTCCAAGAAATAAATCCCTGTATGAATACTACAAGTGGATGTTGTTCAGACACATATATACCTAGGAGTAACAAATACAACATGGTGTGTTAGGCCTGACTCAAGTGTAACATGGTATACAAAAATGGGCCTTACTGCGAACCTAGTTTAACACTCCTTAGGGATATTCTATGGGAATTGATGAACTCTTTTCTAACCATCATGAAGTATTTAAATAAAATATGACAATTAATAACCTAGGATAAACCTATGGTGTTATAGATTAAATAAGTAGGTGTCATTATTTTGAAATCCTATAAGTAATTTTTAATGATTATGTGGTTTTTTTACTTTGATAAGTGTTTCTCAACCTATGATATTTTTTCATAGTTAATAGTAGAAACTAGAAGTAACTGAGTTATCATTGAATGTTTTATATTTGGAAATTATGGGAATTATAAAAATCAATGTCCTAAGTGGAAACCTCCTGAAGAGAACTGGGAAGGTGGTATGAGTATACGATATACTTATGAAGATAAGGACACCATGAATGCCATGTAAAAGTTATGGATTGTTCTTCCATTATTATTTAAATTAAACAAAAGAAGAATGTTTATATTAAGGTGGAGGAACCTTGATACATGATTCATATTTTATATTCTAGGAAAGAGGTATTGAGGAATAAGTCAATGAAGACTGATTAATGGTTTAAGAATAATGTTTTATGATTTATTTAGATGTGTTTTGGAATTAAAATATTATGTTATATGAATCCTAAAGTATATAAGTATTGTTTTTAGTAGTTTTTCGTTAAGTATTTTCTTGAATGTGTTAAATGATACAGATGGCCATTAAAATTAATTTAATGGTAGGGATGCATTAATGGAAGGTAATCCTTAACATGTTCCTATGGATGAGAAAATGATATTTTACATGGATAAAAGGGTGATGATATGGATAATGTAAATTTTATAGTATTTATGAAATCATAACTGATAATGGATTTATTGAAAAATTGGTCTATGTTATCAGGGATGATGTTTACAACTTCTTGGATTTAAGGAATATATCCAGTAATATTTAGAATAAGGAACTATGCATGTTTTCAAAAAATATTTATGATAATTTAGTTTATTACCATGTTTCTAGATAATATATGATTAGGGTATTCACATGCTTGGAATGTGACAACTAAGAGATACTTTACGATATATGTTGGATCAATGTTAAGCTGATCTAGTGACCTTATTTCTAAAGTTTGGGATTTACATCTTCTGGAAGGGATATAAGGATAACCATTTATGGTAATTTTATGCTAAAATTTGGATGATGGTTGTGAGATTAAAGTATTTTCTAACCACATGATGATTTCTTCATATTGGAGAACCTATTCTAAGAACTTTATGTTGATATTAACTGATGCTAGTTTGGAAGAATTATCCTGGTTCTCATGGTCTGTTAGTGCTTTTGTAAAAAAAATTTAACCTTCTTCATTAGATGAAGATATGAAGTGTAAATTGATAATGGAACAAAAAGGGTGAGTTTGTCTTAAAATATTTCAAGTATATCTTTTCGTGAAAATTATTCAACTTCAGGAAAATGATCTAGAAATAAAATTTTGTCCTAATAACTTAGTTTTTTTGAACTGATGGACTTTTATATAATCAATTATTTATGACATTGAGGCCCTAAAATTTCCATTTATACTTCATTTATTTGTGATTTATGACCTCAATGACTCCTTATTAATACTTACTCTTTTACTCCAAGTCCCTATATTTACTTTTCGCTATTGTTCTCCCATGTGGAAACCAAGTTATGTGTTACTTTTTGTAATCGTCATGTTTATAAAATTACATTTTTAAAGAAAGTGTTATTATTCATTTTTATGATGTGGGTTTATTTTAAAGGAACTTTCAAGTATTAAAACATTAATAACCCATATGAATTTTGAGGGATAAATTCATTTTTTTAGGGTAGATTGTAACACCCTGATATTTTGTGATTTTTTCTAAATTTGATTAATGTTTTGATATTTTTTATTTCTCACAAGACTGAACATAACTATTTTTATACAAAAGAACTAAATGTTTCTTGAGTTTTATGAAACAACAACATATGCTTGTGCTATACGAAGCACCTAGATTAGCTAGTGGTATACACAAAACTATGTTTGGATTTTATTACAGACAATACTGAGTCCCTTTGATATCTTGTGTTACATCGAAGGTTGATTTTTATCAGACAACAATATAATATTAATATTATTATTAAAATATTATTATAACTACTACCTAGATGTTGGAATGGAACTTACAAATATGATTAACTAAATTCTGAAAATATGATTCAAAAATGTATATAAAATCAATCCTTTTGATATCAATTAATATATTGAATTTCAAAACTATTTGAAAATGAAGAAATTAATTTTCAAAGGTAATTTTAAAAAAATTTAATAGAGAAACCATTTTAAATATTGTTTTAACCCTTTTATAATTTTTATTTGAAGAAATAATCTTTGTTTTTTAAAGTGGAACATAAAAATAAGATTACGGTGAATTTTTGGTACTTTTCTGTGAAGTTTCATTTTTTTATGAATATTGAATAATACTGAATTTTAATTCAAAACTAATTTTCACCTATTTTATTTATAAGGTTAAATTATATTTTTGATTATTTCTAAAGATCAATTAGATCAATTATAAATCAATTAATCTAATATAGGTCATTGTAATCAATTTCACTTTAAAATTGGATATATAAACTTACCAAACTTTTGAAAATTTTTACTTTAAAAACCAGTTGTGTCATCCCAGCCATGAGATTAAATTTAAATTAATTTATTTTAGTTATGTGATAGGAATTTTGAAAAATGGATTCCATATATTGTATTATCATAATTTCTAATTTCTAATATTTTCAACTTAGTTTTTTTACAAAAAATACTAGTGCAAATGATTAAAATTAATTACACTAATTAAGAGAAATATTATCTTAACAAGGGACTAATCCTTACACTTAAGGGACAAAATAGCCTATAAAATTTTACAAAATCCATTTTATGTCCATATTTATACCCTAAATTATCTGGTATATAAATTGGTTCATTATTGGATCCACATTTCATAGAAAAATATGGATGTAGTTCCCTTTTACAAAATTTACAAGAACACCACTCCTTCTTCACTATAAAATGACACTCATAATTTCCACTCATTCACACATATAAATCCATTTGGATCTCCAAATATCTAACCTAAAATCTGAAATTATCCCTACCCTAGTTCTAGAAGCATTCCTTTGAGTAGAACTGGATCCAACAAAGTCCCATTCTTCAACGATCTCTATAGTTTTATTTCTTTCTTCGCTGATTAAATTCTATTTATTCCATGAACATATAATAAAAAAGTGTCCTTAATATACTGAGGTATTTTATTCTAAGGTTTCAACCAACACTTACACACATTTTTGTCTAATGGGTAATGAAATTATCGTTCTTGTGTATAGGGAATTACCTCCTTACGAAACTATGTTGTTCAATTTTACTTTACCTCCTATCATGGTTGGTAATTATGATGGAAACTAAATTTATAGATGATATTTATAATATTTTTTATTTATTTATTCTTATTTAATTATTATATAAAACCTACCTTCATCCTTTCTATTTTGGGTAAATACAATAACTTAGTTTGTGGAAGTGTGGACTACCACCTCCTTAAAGTGTTGTGATTCCTTCACACATTACATGTAATGTATTGGGGATAAGTTTAGTAAAATTATATGATATATATTAAAAAATAATTATAATTGAAATATATTATATATATAAATATATATTTCATTAACATTCTTTATTTCAATGTGGTAGTAAAATAGAAACAACGTTCATTCGCACGTACGACCCACCATCTCCATGAATGGTGTATTTCGTTTAATATTGGTATCTATTATATATTACTATAAAAAATTATGTAATAAATATATATGATATTTATATCATGTTTTACATTTTTGATATCATGATATAACTATGAGGACCAAAAATAAAACAAATCAAAACAAATGATAATAACAAAGCGATTATTACCTGAAACATAACATTAACATTGAGTTGTTAATAAATGGGTAATATGAAGTCATAATAAAATAATATATGGTATTAGATATAAAAATATGGTTTTTTGATATATTTATAAAAATCTTATATTTATTTTATTGGTGTTTTTAATGAGTACAAAGAGACTCGTAACTTAAGGTAAGGGTTTTCTCGTCTCACTTTTATTTTCCATTAGACACAAACCATGTTCACCACCTATTTATTATATGTAGTGAATATAATTACCATGTATTTATTTTATGATTCCTATACATACATTTATTGGAATTTAAATATCATTTATATGATATTTATTTCATTGGGTTTATGGTTCAAATGTTTCCAAATCGGTAAAGTAATTTTGTCTCAATTGGCCTTCTTTTAGATATATATCATGTTATGCACCTATATTTTTCTATAGAATGTATATTCATCAATTTTACATGTTTTGTCATGAATATAATTATTTTAATGATATTTTAATCTTCATTTAATTTCATTTTAATACATTGGGATTATAATTCAAAGTTATCAAGTTGTAAGAGTTTATTGAAACAATCTCTTCATTTATCAAGATTATTTATGATTATGCTTCCATTGATGAAATATTATGATCCATATCTCAAGATAACTAATGAATTTTCTTATATTATGTTAATTCATGATTTATTCATGTATTATTACCATTTTTAAACTCTTATGGGGTTAATATAATTAAGAAAATGTTTTTATAAAAATCTGATATTACTTATCATTTTTGTCAGAAATCTATGTTCTTTCAAAACTGTGATTTCTAAAAATGTTTTAAAAAATGTTTTACTGTTATCCTATGTTATTTAAAGGTATTTTTCCCAATATTTTACATTTTTAAATAATAATTTGAAATAGAATATTCTTTTCATTTTTTGATCAAGGAACTCTTCAAAAGATTTAAGGTGGAAAAGGAATGTTCATCATGTACGGACTTACCCGCCATCAGGACCATCATTTATTTAAAGCTTCCTTTGTAAGTTTAATTTAATGAATTTTCCCCCTAATATTATGCAAATTTTTTTAATATAAAGTTTTTTTAAAAGAAAAACGTTTTCAAAAAAAATTATATTTAAAATGTGTTTTATATTATTTTCAAACCTTCCTTTATACATTTTCAAAAGGAAATTTTCAAAGAAAACGATTCAATGACTTCAATACTTCAATATAAGTTTTAAAATACTTTTTTTATAAAAGTGTTTTTTTATAAATGATTTCAATACTTCTATTTATTTTTTCAAATTATTTTCAAAGAAAAATTTTCTCAAAAATTTTTCAAGCTTCTTTTATAAGTTTAATAGGAAAATATTTTTGAAAATGTTTTCATTATTATTTTTTAAGTATTCAATGAATAATTTTTTTAAAATATTTCAAGCTTCCTTTAAAAGTTTTCCTAGAAAAATGTTTTCAAAATGTTTTATAGCCTATTTTATAAATTTTTAGGTTTATTTTCAAAGAAAAAGTTTTTCAGAAGGCTTTATATTTTAATTTTTTTTTCAAAGAATGAAGGATATTTTTCTCTATGAATTTTTTCAATGAAATGGTAAATATTTCATTATAATAAAATTATTTTTGAAATGGTTTTGTGAAAACGATTTTCAAAAAAGGGTATTTAACATATGAAATGTTTCATGTGATATTTAAAAATATTTCTCCATATAAGATGACATAATTTGTTATAGTTTATTCGTTACTAGGGATATGATCCAATAATAAAATTTATATTATTTCATCAATGGTTTATATTTTTATAGAATGATTTTTATGTCCCAAAATTCTCTTCCAAGGTATATATGATTTTGAAACATGATTCCTTTTATGGGTTATTGTTTGATGAAATTATTATGAGACTTATATTTTTTAAATTGGTAATGATATGATGAAATGTTTATGATACCAATTTTATTTAATTGAAAATGATTTGATGTCTATGAAAACCATCTATTTGTATGGGTCATGACATGATACATGTTTTATTATCTTGTGTCACTTATATGTATGATTTTATTATTTTATGGGTAGGACCTATGTCGTCCTTAAATGCATTGGGTAAATATTTATATCTCAGGAGATAATGATTGGAAACTAGTTGATGAGATTGATTCAAAATAGGAAACAGGTGTGTCCTAATAAACTATTAGAAGATGGGAAAACACAATTCACTATGGGATGATGGGTAAACCCAATCCACAATGGGATTATGGTTAAGATTGATCCCTTACATGGAATGGAATATGACTAGGAATGGTGGTGTATCCCACCCAGTAGGTGTAGTCCCCATGAAGTTCCCTAAAAAGTTTTTGGAAATGAGCATTAACTTATAGTGAATGATGTTTCATATTTATATATCTACGACAAATTCTTTGTCTTATGCCTTTGATATGATCCCATGGTTCATTTTCATGATTATATTATTATTAATGTCTTATTAAATTCCAATATTTATTCCATGTCTCATGATTATAATCTTTTTATATAGTGTATGATCTTAAAATGTTATGCTCATGTTTTTATACTCTTATGTTCATGTTATGCTTACGTGTTTCCTTAATTTACCTTTACTGAGCATTCTAGTTCTCTATTTTCTTATATTACCTTTCCCTAGGTTATAAAGAATTTTTTTAAGTAGGAGTACTAAATGAGAAGATAATTAAAGAATATGTTGAATATATTTCACCAAATTAGAATAATGTCTTCTAAGATTCCAAATAAAATAACTATTACAGTCATTAGGCATGTATTTTTGTAATGTGATGGATATTCATATAAAATGATGCAATATCCATGTATGTTAAGCATGAGTCACTATATGATTCATGTTTGATAGAGGTAGTAAGTGTAGACATTCACTTGAGCATGGATATGAGTAGTAGTAGCTCTTTGATTTATTTTGTGTATTTTAGTTCACTTTGTACTTGACCACTTTATCTTCAACCAAATCAATATTTTTTATTAGATGGTATTGTATCATAGTTTTTTACTTGATGTTGGAATGTATTGGGAATTATTATTGGTTTTGTGTTATTTTTATGGGTATTTTTTATATTCCTTGAACATTTATTGGGTTTAAATGTATTTTGAAACTGTTTATTCTTTATCGGTGACCCTTCAATGTATAAAATGGAAAATCTAGACATATATGTGGATTTATTAATTTATTATTGATTTATAGGGTAAAATATATCTGATTGGTATTTATTTCGATTCCAATGAACTAGTTTCCAACCACCGAGGGTCAGGAATTACCTTCATGACTTTCCATAGATTGACTCGAGAATATATCTTAGGTGTAGATCATGTTTCTTTATGATTGGGTTTTTTTCTGAGAGAGTATGGTGATATTCTATAATAAAATTTGGGATTAAATTCCTAATCCTCCTTAAAATTTCTTCTTTAAAAAGTGAAAAAGGGTAATTTAAGATTTATTATGGTATTATAAGAACTTGAATAATTATTCTCCTAGATCTCTTGGGACCAATACCATTGTAACTCCCTTTTTAAATAAGGATAATAATATTTATAGGAAAATAATTCAAACGTATGGAAAAATAAAATATATATGGATGGTAAATACACTACCCTAAAACCCATAAAGTGTGAGTTAGAAGTCCTTGTGTAAAATAGTTTCCTACCCAACTATCCCAAATAGGTTTTAATTTTTCAACCCACGTGCAAAGATCACTTACACATGTTTCCTTCTGAAACCAATGTCCCAAAATTTCCTATAAATAGTACCTTTGGACTCCACATTTCCACTCCTTGTATGGATGAGAAATATCCAATGTTATGCTCATCCAACTCCCTCACCAAAGTATTCAAAGACCTTAGATAGATTATTAATGTTTAAAAGAAGATTTAATTAAGAAAAAAAGAAATTTAATTGGGTTCCCAAAGGTCAAATCCTCCAAGAATTTTTGTAAGGAACCACTCCCCCTAGTCCAATAACACTAGGGTTAAGGAACCATACCTATACATAAACTTTCACGCCTATATTCCTAGGACATATGAGGAGATCCTGTATTAGTAGGGGAAAGACTTACCCATGTGGTGTCACCCAAATATTTAGTTTTCCTAATTTTCCATTGGGTGATGTAATTTTAGGCTCACTTAAGGATAACTTGAGTGAAATATCTTTGGTTCTACCAATTATAACTTGGGTAAATTCTTCTCCACACCTCTAAAGTTTCACAAATGAAATAAAACACTTTTCTCTATCAACTATTATCTAGAAAAATCCTTGTATTATATGTACGTACCTATAAAACCATAAATGATAGGGATCTCATTTACCTAGGCCTCATATCTAAGGGAGTCCAGATCAAGACCTTCTCTAAGGACTTCACCCATGTATGACTAAGAAATCTGGCACTCTAACATGTCCCACTTTGGATCGTACATTCCCATGGTAAAATATTACCTGCACATAAACTCCATAGTAGTTGGGGGTACTTAGTATGTTTTCATTCTTGTATTACCATTTAAATAAGGATACCATCCCTAGAGATAATGGTGGTATGATTATAGGTTTTTATATAGTATTCATCTACTACATGCTGTCTAAAATTTGATGTGAATTGGTTGGTATCATGGCCTTTTATTTTCCAATAAGAGGATACTGAAGTCCTAGTGTGGGTTTTAGATACAAATAAAAATATGAGAATAGAAAAAATCATATTTCATTATGAATAACCTACCCTATCCTTATCCTCATCCACTAGTGGATGATGAGAAAATAACTCTCATGGGTATCCCTCATTGATTAAGCCCCTAAAACTTCATACATGACATCATAACTTTCATGCCTTCCATATCTCCACACTTTTACTCTATTGGTTGAGGGTGGAAAATATGTCTTGGGATTCTAATTTTTATGTAAGTCCCTCCCATATATGACTGTCTAACACGGTTATCTTATACTATCTCTTGCTTCTCACACTGAGCATGAAACATGAGGGCTTAGAGATTAGTGGTGATCATGTTACAAACATGGTCAAAATATCCTATAGACCTCCTACTTAGGTTTCAGTCCTATGCATTCCAAATTTCATGATATTTGATTCCCATATTAATGGGATATGAAGGAAAACACCCTATGTCTCAAAACCAACACTATAAATCCATAATATTGTTTATTTGGCTATAATCACAATAAATTCATACCCCCTCCTAGTGGGCTACATTATTTTCTAGTGATATCACTTCAACCTCATCGAACAATATTTAGGATGTGATCTATATTCATAGGGACACATTACATGAAATATGAACCCAATTTCATCAGACTATATTCCATATGTGATAAAACATAAAGGGCTACTCATGCATAAACCCCACATAAAAAAATTTAGCCACCTTTCACTTAGATATCTTCACCACATCATATTGAACTACATAGTCTAGTTTATTTCATAAGACCTTAAATGGACCAAAATATTTTATTAAGTGGAACCAAACTTTATGGGTTATGATTCATTTCACAAGGATATTGAGTAATACCTTCTTATAGGTCTGATCCCAACATAAAAAAACCATCTCCTAAGAAGATAACAAATTTCAGAGTTCCCAACTATGTGACCTTAAACCAACATCACAAAATAATGAATGAAAAAATAGAGAATCTATAATACGTAAGGATGGTACCATTTATAGTGAACCTCTAATACATACATATGATACCATTGTTGGATAACCTCTTATATATTCAGATGGTTATATCCACATGAATAAATGATTTATTAGAGATATAAAGGGTAACATACCTTATATTTGGATTTAGGAAGTATTCATGAATATGAATGAATTATCTAATATAGTACCAAAGTAAGAAATAATTCTACCCAAAAGGGTGTGATGTGCCTGAAATCCCATCCTATCATTTAATGTGAGTTTATAAGCATCATTCAAAAAATCCCCAATAATTACCTACCTTTGGAAAGTAGCTTCTTATCCCATGATGGATGTGGGAACTATTGGGAATTTCTAGTTCCATAAATAATCCTTGTTTGAAACCACCTAAAGGGTGTGAGTAATTATATACATATGGAAAACTACACAACCTCCCCACTAGTCATGAAACAAAAATAGTGAACCCAATGTAAAACCTTCATTAACCAAAATATCTGCATCACACACACACCATAGAATTTCCTCTAATGTACTTTTATGAAGAAAAAATGGTCCCAACATGGATACTATAAAGAAATCAATAAAAAATGTGTTTTTTAATTTTCATTATAATTTGATAGGTTTCTATTAATTTTTTTTGTACAACCTTAGGCACACCCACAAGAACTCCCTTAAATCTCAAATAGAACTTACCATCAACAAAAAATGTATGCATCTGTTGTCACATGAGATAGACCCACATAAAAAAAGAGGATACCATGGCCCACCTAGTGTATTCAATACTAGATATAAAATTAACCAGTCATTAATTACTATATCAAAATTACTATCCCAACCCTGGTGGCTAAACACAAGGGTCTCCATGATAATAAGCATAATCAATCATCCACCTAACAATGAGCAATTTATGAAGAATCAAGTGACACCTATCATCATTTTGAATCATTTTTGGAAGAGTACTTCAGAATTAATTTTTTTCCTCCCTTATCATAGGGATGTAGATCAGAAGGATGATAAGGGACTCATCTAAATAGCACATAAATCACCAAAAAAGGCTCTTTATAGTAAATTTTTCCACCAATGCTGTGTGATGTCAGGAACTGGATTAGGTCAACCAGAACTGAGTTCCCAGGATAGTATACATAGGATGGTATATAACCAACTATCAGGATCAGACCTACATATCTACTCCCACTGAAGAATCCCGCTAACATACTATGATAGAAATCTATGAGCAGGAAAATATCTATGTCCACACCCATCAAGATTTCCATCATAGTATGGAAGAAACCATAGAAATTATTTAGCCTATGTTAATAAAAATAAGGGGTAACACCCATGTTTCTCCCCCCTCCTATAAATACTATTAGTGTATCCTATCACAAAATAGAGGATAAGATAAGACATATATCCTTGCTCCAACCAAGAAAATGTCATATATTCTCATTCTAGAGATAGAAGTTTGCTAGCATATCATGGTGGCATTGGAGGGGAATACCTCTATCTATTCCAAAATTCTATAAAGATATCAACATATCTTGATATTAGAAACAATAATTAGTTATTGGGAATAAAACTTCATACCTATAGTTGTAGTAGTTAATCAGTATCATGTAAAGGCTACTTAGGACAAGGAAGATATTCCTACTCCCATTTAGGAGGGTCATAAAAAAACTCCCATGATTAATGGAAGATATAATCAGATATATTCACATTCCTACTAGAGATTATCAACCTATTTCAATGTACAACCCTAGGTAGGAACATATATCTTCATGAATTCTAGGTTCTTATTATCATATCCAAGAAAAAAACACTGAAGTAGCCCAGGAGGTCTCTTACATATGAAATTTTTGATCCACAATATTTGACTCCAACCATCTGATGGGGAACATCTAAAAATAAATATCACCAAAGACAGTCTAGAATACAGAATCTGTCCCATGATCTTTCTTTGCTTAATTTTGGAGTTCTTGAGGTCCTAAAAAATCTATTAATGGTTCCCCGTGATCCTAATGACTCATTACCAAATCAAGGAATCAATAGTTATAGTTGTGAAGTTCATCCCCAAAACATTGTTTCTAAATGATCTAGATCCCCCCCAGAGCACTCCCTATAAAGGGATCCTTCATTTTCATAATGAGATTGATCATTACACATTTCTCATGATGTGTTTTATGAAAACCCTCTTGATGGTCAAATGGTCAAATGGAATGAATGTCCTCCCCTTAACATTATCTACCATGAATGGCCTCACTAAGGTATATATTGTAGGGTTCCTCTATATGGTCAGATGTTAATACATGATGGTAGTCCTCCCCATACTGGTTTTCATTGATATAGTCCCCCATGTAGTGATATCTCATTTTGATAAGAAGATTATACCTTTTTCAAACTAATTATGATAAGGCCCTCATATCATAAGTCACTTGGAAATATTATTCCTTCCATTCTTGATGTATTTTCAATGATAAGTGATACTCTTTCTCAAATGAATTATAAAACATGGAATTGATCATTCTTTGAATAACCCTTATATCACCTAACTTCAAGTACAATAGAATAGATTCATATCAATCCTACTTTTTACCACCAGAATGCTAAGAAATGTCAAAATTGTTTTGACTATGTGAAGGAACTTCTCATAGAAGATGAAGTGAATATATTACTCATGAGAATATAACTAGGAAAAGAAAATATTCTGATCATGTTTTGGCCTCTGTATACTCCTATATATGATATTTAGAAAACATTAAATAAGGAATGAATACATCAAAATTTTTCTAAATCTAAGAAATTATCTTTTCTATATGATAGAGAAATTATCAGTATCGATAAATATAAAAATCATGTTAAGAAAATAGAATAGCTTCACCATGAGATTTAATTTTCTTCCCTTTTAGATAAATAATGCCCAAAATTAGGAATTTAATGGGAGGGTATCCATTACAAATGTCTTAATTATTTTCAGAATCTTTTTCAACTAATCACTGATTCCGCAGCAGGCATCCATATCAGGGGATAGGGTGAGTATAGAGCATTACATTTCCCCTTTCACCCAAATTGGAAACACCCACAAAAAGTGATGTCATGAAATTTCATTTTGAGCTGACTCATAGAAGAAGGATCTATTCACAACAGATGGTACACTATGTAAGAATAATCAAAGACCAAATCAGAAGTATCAAGCTCGATGGGAGTAATCCATTGAACGAATCTTTCATCAAGTGTTTGAAAATATTAAGTGAGATTTAGGCTTAGGGAAATCTAACTAATGAATAGTATTAATGTCTTGAAAGTTAGTCTCTCACATTTAGAGAATATGTTTCACCTAACTCATGATCTAATGAAGATCAACAAGATCAAGAGGGAGACCGTAATAGATATAGACATGGAAATATAGGAGTAGTACCATCCCATAGGACTTGGGGAATTTTTAACAAATCCACCTCCATCAAAGCCATCAAATCCATCCTAGGATATTAAAGTAATGGAGTGATAACATCCCCAGCCCATGAGGCTAGGGGAATTTTTACCTCAATCACCTCCGCCATGGAATTTCATCTTTTCCCATATAGGGGTCACATAAAAAAACGAGTCTCCAAAACTTGCCTCATCTCAAAACCCATCATTTTCCTTGGGAATTCTTATAATGATGTTTTCTAGGGGAAATTTCCATATTATCCTTCACAAAGTGTCCTAAAGCAAAACCACAAATGAAATGATGAGGCCTCATATAGGTCATATGTTGAAGTTAAATATTGAAAGGACTAATGATCCCAATGATCATGGCCCTTACAATAGAATCTTTAACGGTGAAAAAACCTCTTAACCTTCTATAGGTGATGTGATGCCTAAAATGTGTTATGAATCTACAAAATTCATCAATTTTGGCCCTGTAAACACTAAAAAGTAGATAGCTAGTATATAAGAACAAGTGGAGGATGTTCCTATTCAAAAAATGGGCCATACTAAAGTGACTAAAGAAGGAATGTTTACTAGAAATCAATGTCTTAATAAAAATTTTGTGTCTCTCTCAAATTATTATCTATCACATCTTCTATAGGAATTTATTAGATAAAAGGGTAATGGTGTGGCCACATCCTACCCACTTACCAAAGAGAGTGAACCTCCAACGATTGAGGAAATATTTTCTTAGTATGAGGAAGAGATTGAGGACCTAAAAAAAATTCAATTCATAATTACTCCGAGAAAATATCCCAACTCGATATGTTCTTCAAGAAGAGAATTATCATACCCTACCATCAAAAATCACTAAATAGGTGGAACCCCACATACCAAAAAAAGTATAATTTAGGAAACCAATTAATAATGTATTTTGACATCCAATTTATTTTTATCCAATGGTAAAAGGATGTTAGGTGTTACCTTAACTAGATAAATAATCAGTGCCATGTAAGACACATTACCACAAAATATCCCATACTGGATTTCAATTGAAAATGTTATAAGACCCGTCACATCTGGATCCACCCTTTTATTTCCCTTTTCAAATACCTAATCAACTGGATGTCCCCTTAGATATTTTCAAAAAGATTTAGTTCCTAAAAACCCAATTGGATGGAATTTAAGTATATAATACATTAGTGAAACCAGAGAGAAAGATTTACCTTGAATGGTTAGATGAAACTCTTCCAATACCTAACTCTAGGAATCTCATGTCCCCAACAGTCAATGGATTAGGGGATCCATAATAGCACATGACACACTTTGGTTGTCAATGAATTCCCATGATGGAACCCTTAAATAGCAAGAAATAGCCAAACTATGGTTATTTTCACAAAAGTTTCAAGGTATGTACTTTTTATAGTTTACCAATTTATTATCCAGTTCATTCCAAGAATGTGAGGATATTCGTTAATTTTTTAATTAACTCAAATATGTGTTTTATAAGAAAAATATCATTTAGATATCAAATAAAAAATAATAAGGGAACATGGTAGTCTTTTATTTCTTTACTCAGTGGAAGGGTTTGACTTACTCCATGAAATTGATGCTTTATAAAGAAAACTTTTTTGATCTCAACATAGTGAATTTTCATGATGGTTTGAAAACACCAATCATTCTGGTAAAGTGTCTGGTAGAGTTTTGGTAACATTCTGTTGTTACAGAGATGTTGGATTATTCCATTTGGTGAACCAGATTCATCCCATTACCAATACTGGTAGCTCATGGAAAGATAATAGGAAAGGTAGAAACCAAAATTTTCATACTTATGCCTATACCTATGCATACTAAAGTTCAAAAGACTAAGCCTCATCAAATGTAACCACCTCTTGAATGGTGAAAAAAAAGTTATATATAAGTTAGGATGAGAGAGGGGAGCAGAATTTTCTGAAATTTTGATTCCAGAAGGATACAGTTTATTCATTCCAAGATGATAATTTTCTTGGATAATTTATTGTATATGTGTAAAAAAATCTAGGGTTTCCTAGGCCTAAAATTCATATTTAGGATGGCCTTAATGATCACCAAAAATTTATTTCCTTTCAATGAAAATTTATCCATACTATCTTGGATTTTTTATTTTTAATCACATTCAGTACAAGATGGTTCATTATGGGTAGGTGAAGTTGGGTAAACTACCAACACACGTGCAATGGTTTCTAATATTGTTCTTGAGGAAGAAGTTGAATGGTAATAAGTTAAAATAAAGGGTCTAGATAATTTTAGTGATGGATTACTAGAAAGGTGATCAATCAAAATCATGCTATTTTCAAGGAATATTTAAAATAATCAATTATTCCCTCAATATTTTATGCTTGGGTGTTCTAAAATTTGTTTGAACTACATTCCTATAAGATATGATATTCCAAGAAAAGGAATAACTAAAAAAATCATGTAATGGAAGATGAACCCATGTCAATGCTAATTCCATACCTGACCCTCTCAAACTTCATGTCTCTAGTCCTGAGAGGATGGGAATTGTCACACCAAAAGATACCATGGGAACCACCCCACCAAGAAGAATCCCTAATAGATGAATAATTAAGCATTGGTTCCATTAATGTCATTCATTTAATGGTCCATGTTTCAAATTATGATTATTCTTATTAACCCATGTTCTATAGTCTAGGTCTGGAACTAGAGGTATAGATTGTTGGAGCTGATGAATTAGTGGAGGATGTAGTCATGCTCGAGCCCATCATCTATGCCACATTTTCAATAAAGATATATACACATCTGAAAGCCATGAATAATAACTTTAGTATGCTCAAAATAAGTAGGGATACACCTTGGCATCTCTCAAGAGTCAACCAAGTGTAATTATTTTGAAACACAAGATAAAAAGTGTACAAAAAATAATATTCCTAGGAAAGTAGGAAGACATAGTGAGCCTAATACACTAGTAGAAAGAGTGTCTTCAACTTTTGTTTCACTACACAACCCATCTACCTCAATAGAATCATCCCCTAAGGTTCAAGATAAAGAGAAATCTCCCATAGAGAAGTGTAGGTCTCTAAATCAAAATTTTAAAATATGGAAATAATTATCCATGGTCCCAACGAAAATTTAAATACCTTATGATTTAAATTTATCAAATAATATATAGGAAGAAATTTTAGAATCCCTATTAATCCCTCAAGATTTTAATGATTAGGTTACTACTAATGAATTTATTCATGTGGAGTTTTATCCCATGTAGTTTCATACAATTATCTATTTCACATAGCAAGAAAAGGATACTATTATACAAAGACACATATAACCCTTTAATTTATCTAGTAATCCATATGACATTTAAATCTAGTGATATTTCATCGATAATGTCTTAGGAGTCAATCTCATTCTAGTAAAAATGATTTGTATATTGTTTTACAGTTAATATGATTTGAACTCTTCTTCTATAACACTTTAGGTTTATGAAAAGAGTGAGAAAAAAACTCCCAGTCAAATCAAACTAAGAACCCAATTTGGGGACCTTGTATCAGACTCTGAATTTCTATTTTTTCAGTAAGACACAACCATCCATGACGTAGTGGTGAGTAATTGGTTACATTAGCATGCATAAGTCCCATAATAATACCATCAATTTATAAATTACTCAATTAATGTAAATATAGGGACATTTCATAGTGATAAATCTTTATTTGAATCTTTCAGAATCTCAATACATTGATGCGAGATATTGACTGAAGGAAGGGAAAACCCCTATATGGTGGTGTCTCTTCGGTTACTACCCCAAATGGGTTTGAAATGACCCTGAATAATCTATTTAAATATCTTGACGATGAATACAAAATAACCATCAACCATAACAAAAATATAAGTTCAGATTTCATTATGCACATAGGAACTCTCATGTTATCCGTTGCACTAACTGAATTAGATAATAATAGAGGAGTATATAATCCTCACAATAGAGGAAACATCCAAGTTGAAAATTCCATCAATTTATCCCCAGTGGTTTAGAATAAACCTACATCATTAGTTGAATCAAGAGAAACTCTATTATCACTAGTAGATATTGGGAAGACCCCAACTTCATCATTTGGATGTCAGGATATTTATTTTTATTCTAACTCTAATGATCCACCTCATCATCTATTATTCATGAGATTGGTATACAGGATTAAGGATAAGTAGACCTTCAAATGACCCTCCAACATTCAAGGCAGATTTATATACCAGAATTGATGAGCTTCAGAAGATAAATATGGTCACAGAGGAGTATCCCTGACCTATAATGATTAGTGTGGCCATATAATCTAATTAAAAGATGTATATGTTTGAGTTGGTGTCATAGAATCGATTTATTTATACTAAATGATAACCCGTATTCATAGTTTTTAATATTAATAAAATATTTATCACATCATTATTATTCTTCTGCATAACATTTTATATGATAACTTTCTAAGAGTAGTTGTCTCACTGAAATGTCATAGTAGTTCCACTCTATGATGAAAACCTAAAAGTGCATCAAAAATATTCATAAATATATGTTCTATATATAAATTATATCATTTGAGTGACAAAAATGATATAGGTTATCAAGGGTAGAGACTCATAAGACATTAAATCACATTCTCATAGTGTATTCCCTTTCTAATATCCTACAGGATAATATGAGAATGAAACTCACCAGTAAGAAATCCACATTTATATGTGTCATCAGATGTTCCTATATACAAATGTGTGTATTGGCCCTTATAATTTAAAATTATTATTAACGTGCATTATGATCCATATACTTTTATGTATTGATGAAAACTGTGATGGAAAATGTTATGGGTGAGGTAGGTTACGTTGGGTGCATCATGAGGAATATTTAATTAATGAATAATAAAAGAAAGGATTTTTTTCCTTATTTTCTTGAATGTAAATTTATATATGAGGTACCTTTATAGAAATTATATATGCTAAATAAATCCATGTCTATGGTGTAAAATAGGAAAGTTTAATTTCTAGAAAGTCAAAGAAGGGTACATCAAGCACCAAGGTTGATGGAACCAACATGCAACCTGCTTGATTTGAGATATCACGGTAAAGGGATTATATTATGTAGTAGTAATTCTTATGAGGTATCATGTCATTGTGGAATTAACATATTTCTCTAGGGGTGCCTTGGCATGTTTCAATATGCGAACCTTATACTTTAGACTGCTTCGCTTAATGCCACTATGGAAGAGTCCAAGAGGGTTACACTATAAGTCTATCTATAATCTCAGTTAAATAATATATTATTATTTATTTTTTAACAAGTTGAATAAATATTATTCCTAGATTTGGTTTTATAATTATTTTTGTATGCTTGATCTCATATAAATATTTATTTTCTTTTTAGTAATTATAATATTTATATATTTATTTGGTGAATAATGGAGTGATAAATATTAAATAAATTAAAACTAATTATTCAAGGCCTGATAAATATTATGGAGGAATGGAGGATCATGTTTAATGGTCTGGTTAAAAATAATAATTATTGAATATTATTTCATTAAATAATATTTAATTTAATTTGAAATATAAGTGCATGTTGAGATATAATAATATTATTATTTTTATTTGACATGTAGTTTTGTGGGGATTAAAGAAATTATAATTGGAACTTGTGAAATTATTTTATTTTATACTTTGCAATATATATACCCAATTATTTTATTTTCTTAATAATAAAATTCATTTGTTTTGGTTGTGTACAAAGGATTTGGAGAATCCTCTAAAGGCATAGAGATATCTCTTTTACAAGAAGGCTCCCAAGAATAAAGATAATTCTTCCTCTACCTACCACCCTCAAGAGATCCATGAGAACACTTTGGAAGAGGTTCTTGAGGTGATCAATGGTGGACAACAAAAGTGCTGGGATCTTCTGTGCAATTACCTAGAGATTCCTATGGTGAAGTTCAATGATTTTTGTAAAATGTGTGGATAACTACTATAGGTAATATACTTTGATTCCTACAACACAACAACAAGTCAATGTAGATCTATTGTTTGATCCATCAATGAAGAAATAATTCCATCATGGTAATTATTTGTTTAATTAAATTAATTATAAATAATATGTTTTGACCTATATCTTGGTTATGGAAATATATAAATTATCTCTATTCTTTGATTTAATTCTGTGTATCATGACATTTATCATTGTGTAAATCTCATATTGGTCACCGATCATAGAAAAAAGTAACATTGGGCGTCACCCATCACACGTTTCTACTACTCCCAGAACCAAGAAGTGGCATCAGAGGGGTCACACAATTATTTATAATTATTCAAAGATCATTGATTGATTTAATCATTTTAATTTAGTTTTTCATTTCACGTTTAATCATTTTTTAATCTTAATTGAGAGATCTACTTATTCCTCATTAATTTGTCATAGATCAAATTGAGATAATTAATTTTATGAATTAGATAAATCAAGGAATTCATCTGAAGTTGTTAAGGTTTCTATCTAGAAAACACAGAAGTATACACCATGTAACCGGAGTTAGACGTCATGTGCCTATGTTCAGTGCACCAAGAGTTAATTTGGAAATTACTCAAATTGTGTGCATTGATTACACGTGATGTAGTTATTTATTGAACCATGTGTTTCTTGGTCTGACTTGTTACACAATCAACTTGATTACACACCGTGTATCCCACATACATGATGTGTAGTCCCTTTGAGTCACATATGGGCTGTGTATTTTATACATGACTTACCTGACAGGTGACCATGTAACTCAGAGTCCACATGCCATGTAGTCCCTTTTACATTTTGTTTACTCAAATTTTTCTGAGGTAATATGTACACACTAAGTCCCTAGTCATGTACCTTAGATAGACTATGAGATATGTATACACCGTGTAGATTTCATATACGTTCCATTTACTTATAAAAAATTACATAGATTTAAAATTTATTTATTACAATATTTAAACCTTGAGACATGTTCTTGCATGTGGTCATTAAAATGATAGGAAAATCCATGTTATGGGTTATATATATATATATATATCATTAATTAATATTTGAATAGTGTTTATATCTGCATATCATGTATGAATTGTGTTAAAATTATTACTCTACGTGCATTGAAGCATAACATGTGACTGAAAAATCATGTAATTCATGTAGTCATTATGTTGATAGTATACATCATGAAAGTACAGAATGAGTTGTGTATGATATATGTACCAAAAGTAAAACTATATATGAGTATAATACATGTTGGGTGGATTATTATGGGTATTCACTATGTTTCCTCCAAAGTACATTTAATTTATATAGTGAATTTTTTAAAAAATAATTATTTTTTTTAAAAATTATGATGAATGAGAATATCAAGGAAATTCGGATGAGAATTAAGATAATTTTTTTAATTAAAGATAATAATTAATTTATTCGAGCATGATTTATATTAAACAAGAATGATTAATAATTTTATTATTTTTTATTAAATTCATAAGTCATTGAATACATGTGGATGATCATGATCATAGAACAGACGTTTATATGTGATTGGTTTCATTTTATTTATTTTTAAAATAAATTATTGTCTTGTTTTCCTTCTATCCTCTTATTATGTAGGGCCTACATGAACATGGTTTCTTTTTTGAAAACCATTTTCCCTCTCTTTTGTGTGTGTAAAAGCATATGAAATGGATGTATTTACCAAGCTAGTGGAGGTGGTTCATGTTTATATCCCATGAAAATCCAATCCAAGAAAGATAAATTAATGGATAGGTGGAAAGATACAACGTGAATCTTAATTGGTTCAAGGTGTTTCCCCCTAGGTCATCAGTTATTTTGTCAATAGCTAAATAGACTAACCATTAGTAAACTCTCATGATTATACAAATTTATTATTTTATTTCTATCAATATTCATGGTTATTTTAATATGGATGTTTTTCATGATTTCATTATTTAATAAAATTAACAAGAAATCAAGATAGAACTAAAATAAATTGTCTTATGCAAAAATATTATCTAAGACATGGTTAATCACTTAAGTAAATCCACTTAATATTAACATGGATTTAATAGACATAATAATTTTATATTTGTACATAAAAGGATAAAGTGCCTCAATAATATATATCAAGTCGGTATAGCCTTCCACTAGTTCAGTTAAAATCGAACCATAGTTCAATGTTCTTGACCAGTCAAAGATAGGGTTCTTCTAATAATTGGGGAATTAAAATTTGAATTTTTGGTTTGAATTAACTTAGGTCACATAAAGGGTTGACTTCTAAAGTAAGACAAGGTGTATCTAAGAGGCAGGGGTTGAGGAAATCTAATGTAAGGATTTTAGGAATGGGGAGTCCACTCAATAGATCATGGAACTATGAGTTAATGTTGTTGGAATTTGGAATACCTACCTAAAACCATTCATGTTCATTGACCAACCAATGTTTGGGTAACTATAAGCAGAATATGGATCATTCCCAGTTTAATATCCATGAAACAAGACATACTGAAGCCAATGATGAAGGATGTTGTGTGTCGATAACATAGTGGGAGACTAATTAGTATAATATTTATTTAATTGTCTAAATTTTATCTGACAAATTACTAATATTATATTTATCTTATTTATAGAAACAAAAATAAAACGACATAAAACATATCATTGTGATCCATATATGGGATGGGAAACCTTCTCAACAATACAAATTTCTAGGAATGGAAAATGTGGCTATGTTTCATTATTCCCCATGAAAGGAAATTATATTTGATTGAATAAATTTTTCTTATAGTGCGTGGAAATGAGGGTAGTGATGAAGAGTAAACAATCTAGGAGAAAAATTTGAATGATTCCATGTATATTTGTGTTTCATGAGATCATCCATGTATAATACGATTTTGATTCCACATGAGGACATGGATTCATACCATATGATGTCTCGCCTTTGAGATCTCTATCAAGAGAAGGTGAGAAAAGAGATGTATGAGATATAAAATTATTTGTTTACAATTAATCTTGGGGACTCTTTACCTTCTAGGCCTCATATATTCAATCTTATTAAATACATTTAACTATTAAATATCTTATGGACTAAATTATTGGATGAGTTGCATACTAATCTCATACTCTCATCACTTTTGAAGACCTTATCCACTATTATTGTTAAATACAACATGATAAATAATGATAATATTCTTTTGGAACTTATTTTTTTGATTCTCCAGATGGATAAGGACATGGGGAACAATAAACCCATGATCCATATAGAGAATAAGAAAGAAAAGAATTGGGAAAAGTGGACCAAGACCTATAACCAGTCTAAATATCCCAAGCACCCTCCTTCCAAGAAGAGTAACATCCAGAGGCATGTTAAGGAAAAGGAGGAAGTATGTTTTGCATGTGGCATGTTAGGGAAATAGAAGGGGAAATGCACCCAGAATCTTGGGGAAGATAAATGTGCATTCGTTATTGAGTGTAATCATTCAATGGTCTATACATTAGTTATTAAATATAGTATGTAGGGATCACATTTGTATCCAAATATAGGAACCAAGTAGATCTCAAAAGATTTATAAAGGAGAGGTGGATATGAGAGCTGCTAATGGAGAAATGTTGGCTACCCTATAAGTTTGTAGCTACCACATTTCATTTCTAATAGGAATGATTTTAGTTTTAAAGATTGATATTTTCTATCTACAATTACCAAAAAAATAATTTTTTGTATCATGCCTAGATGTAGATGGGTTTATTTTCAAGTTCTAAAATACAATTTGTTTCTTTTATAAGGACAACATATGTTATGGTATGAAAAATTTAAATAATGACCTTTATGTATTACATTATAAAAACCAAGTACTGGAAATTGATAACGAATATGTTCACATGACACATATAACACCTAGATTTTGAATCACCATCTTAGTCATGTAATGGAGAAGCATTTGACAAAGCTCTTTCAATATTGTTATTTAGACTCATCTGAGCTAAAACTGCTTGAAATATTTCATGCATGTTTGCACGGAAAAATAAACAAACCACCATTTTGTGGATAGGGTGAAAGGTCAACATATTGTCTAGGATTGGTATATACTAATGTGGGTAGACCATTTACAATTGAAGATATATGTACATAATATTAATTCATAATATTTATTGATGACTTGATAAGATATGGATATGTGTACTTAATGAGGTATAAGTAAGATTCCTTTAAAAAATTTATGTAATTAAATAATTAAGTAGAGAATCAAGTTGGTAATAAGATAAATAAGCTTCAATCAGATCGAGGTGGTGAATATATTAACCAAGATTTTATTGACCTTTTATGGGATTTTGGAATACTATCTCAACTCACTTTTCCTTATACACCATGGTGGAATGGTGATAGTGAAATGAGGAGCCATACCTTGTTATACATGGTGATGTTGATGATGAATCATTCAGATCGTCCATTATCCTTTTGTGGATATGCATTAAAAACTATAGATTAAAGACTAAACCAAGTACCAACTAAAGAAGAAAATTTAATTCCGTTCGAGTTATAGAGTAGAGAGAAACTTGTTTTGTCTCATACACATGTATGGGGTTGAGAGGGGTTTTTAAGGCCATCTCAGGAAATAAACTAGCACCCTGAGGCACAAAGTGTATCATTATAGGGTATCATAAGGAAACCAAGGGATACTACTTATATAACCCATCACCAGACAATCCATCTTTCTTGAGAGGTATCCCATCATCAAAATGGATAGTTAGAGTAAGATTTAATTCGATGATGTTGATGCTCACAGTACACAAGAGTTGGAACATGAATAGATTCTATAGGTCCCCATGGAAGAACCAGTTCCTAGAATAGAAGTATTGTATAGGAGAAAAAGAGACTTAAGAGAACCAGAGATATATCATTTTATAGTCATTAAAGATGGTGACTCATTATTGGTTGAAAATGATGAACCTCTCTCCTACAAAGAGGAAGTAAAGATCCTAGAATCGATAAGATGGAATAAAGCTATGAATTATGAAATTGATTCCATGTATCAGAACCAAGTTTGGGTTATGGTTGATGCAGTAGTTGACGTAATGACCATTGGATGAAAATGGGTATTCAAGAGGAAAATAGACATTAAAGGTAAAGTAAATACATATAAATCAAGGATAGTGGATAAATTGTTTAAACAACATCATGGAATTGGAAATGATGAAACCTTTTCACCGGTTTCCGTGATTAAAACCATCATAATTCTACTTTCTAAAGATACTTAACATTTCTATGATATTTTGTTGATGGATGTAAAAATTGTTTTCCTGAATGGGAACCTTATAGAAGATGTCTATATAACACAACTAGAATGGTTTATAACTCAAGGTGACACTAAGAATATTTTCATATTTTATAAATTAATTTATGGATTTAAGTGAGAATTAAGGTCATGGAACATTCGATTTGATGAAGCCATAATAGAATTTGGTTTCATTATGAACTAATGTAAGCCATGTTTTTATAAGACGTTCAGTGTAAATACGGTCATTATCCTAGTAGTATATGTTAGTGAAATATTACTTATTGGAAATTACATACTAGTCTTATAAAAAGATGAGGACAAGGTAAAAAAGTGTTTCTCCATGATGGAATTAGGTGAAGTGTTCTATATTCTAGGGATCAAGATAATTTGTGATAGATCTAAGAGGATCATTAGTCTATGTCAAAGTAAATATGTTATCCAGATACTAAAGATATTTAGTATGGAATAATCCAAGAGGGGATTGGTTCTAGTGCCACATAGTTTACATCTTTATAAGAAAATGTATCCTCAAACTTAATAGGAGAAAGAGAGAATGAGAAAGATCTCATAAAATTTAGTGATAGGATTAATCATGTATGTTATGTTATGTATTAGACATGATGTTTCGTATGAATTAAGAATGGTAGGAAGATAACAAGAAGATCCAAGAGAACGTCATTGGTTTTCTATTAATGTTATCTTTATGTATATGATAAGAACTAAGGATATATTCCTAGTGTATGGAGGATATGAGGAGCTGGATGTTAAGGGTTAAAATAAATCTAGTTTTCAGAAAGATCAAGGTGATATGAAGTCACAATTAGGACATGTTTTCTATCTCAACAGAGTATCTATGTGATGGATGAGTTCAAAGTGGCTAGTTGTCATTGATTCTAAAGAATAGTCTGAGTATATATCAGCTTCTGATGAATCCAAGGAATCCATTTGGATTCATAACCTTTTCCTAGATCTTGATGTGGTACCTATAAGTAAATACCCTATCACATTTTATAGTGACAATAATACAATAGTGGATCTTGAAAAATAGACAAGGTCACACCAATAGACAAAGAACATACTCTGGAAGTATCACCTCTTGTGTTATTTTCATCAGATGGGTGATGTTTTTGTAAGAAGAGTTCACATAGAAGAGAACTTGGAAGACCCCTTGACTAAAGGCCTATATCAATAGAATCATGAGTATAATGTGATATATAGCTGATGGATGGTTTTCAACAGTCAGATATTGAGAAAGCAGTAGACTATTGGACTTGGTTCCCTAGAACCAACATTTGTGTACTTTATAATTACATACATTCATATTTTTGAATATTAATAAAATCCTTATCACATCATTATTGTTCATTTATGTAACATAGTATGTGATAACATAATAAGAGTACCCGTCACACCAAAAGGCCATAACAATTCCCCACTATGACGAGAACCAGTAAGTGATACAAAACTATTCTTAAATATATGTTCTATAGCTAGCTGATTTCATTTAAGGGAAACAAATGATACAAGCTATTAGGTGTAGAGACTCATTTGGATTTGAGGAACCTTCTCATGGTGTACGCTGGTAAGATATTATGAGAATGGGACCCATCAGTAGGAAATCCACATTTACATGTGTTGTTAGATGTTCTTATTAGACGATGTGTGTATTGTTACTTATAATTAAATATTATTATTAATTAGTTTTATGAGTCATGTATTTTATGTATTGATAAAATCTGTGTTGATAGATGTTCACAGTGAGGTAGGATATGCTGGGTGTGTCATGAGAAATACTGCATTAATAAATAACGCGAGAATGGATTTTTCCTTTCTGTTCTTTCACGAAAGTTGATATCTTAGGCCCTTTGATAGAAATGATATACCCTAAATAAATCCATTCCCATGGTTTATAATAGGCATTTTCAATTTCCCTAATATCAAAAAAAAAAGATACATCGATCACATAGATTGATGGAACCTGCATGCAACCTGCTTGATTTGAGATATCATGATAAAGGGATTCTATTACACAGTAAGAATTCATATAAGGTATCATGTCATTATGGAATTATCTTATTTCTATATGGGTTCCTTGGTGAGTTACTAGATTCTAACCATGGAATTTAGGCTGCTTCACCTAATTCCACTAAGAAAGATTCCTAGAGGGTCACCCCCTATGTGTATCGATAATCTCAGGTAAATAATATTAAATTATTTATTATTTAACATGTTGAATAAATAGTATTCTAAAATGTGTTTCAATAATTATTAATGTATTATTAATCACATATAAATATTTATTTTCTATTTAGTGAATATAATATTTATATATTTATGGGAGAATAATGCAGTGATATTTATTTAGTAAACAAATAGTCATTATTCAAGGCCAGATAAATATTATGGAGGAATGATGGACTGAGTTTAATGGTCCAGTGAGAAATAATAAATAATAAATATTATTTTACTAAATAATATTTAATTTAATTCACAAGTTAAGTATATTTTGATAAATAATGATATTATTTTTTTATTTGGCATGTGGTTCAACATAGACTAAAAAATAATAAAGGGAACTCATGAAGTTATTTTATTTAAATCCTAGTGATATATTAACCCAATTATATTATTTTCTGAATAATCCAATTCATTTTTTTATTGTGCACAATGGATTTGGATAATCCATCATGACCTAGAGAGATCCTTTATCCAAGAACGTTCCCATGATTTGAGAGAGATATTTCTATACCTCCCACTCTCGATTCAAGAGATATCCAGGAGAATGCTTTGGAAGTGGTTCTTGAGGCGATCAAAGGTAGATAACAAAATCACTATGATCTACTGTTCATTAATATGATGATTCCTATGACGATGTTCAAAGATTTGTGTAACATGTGTGGATCAATGCTAGAGGGAATCTACTTTGATTCCTACAAAAAATTAATAGAACAACACACATATATTGTCAGATCCATCAATGAATAAATAATTACATCAATGTAATTATTTATTTAAATAAATTAATTGTAAATTACATGTGGTGATCCTATATCTTGGTCCTGGTGTTCTATACATTGTCTATATTATTTTATTCAATTCCATAGATCAAAATGTTTATCATTGTGTATATCTTGGATTTATCATTGATCATGGAAAAAAGAAAAGTTTGGCACAACCCATTGCACACTTCTGGTGCTCCCAAAAACTATAGTATATACCTATTTCCTTAAGAATTATTGATATTTTTTAGCATGTATTTAAAAATAAATACTAGAACTTGATTTTTAGGTAGCTATCAACCACTTGGGATTGTTGGAACATCACCACAGTTACAATAAGGTTGCTAAAAGAACACATCCATCTCATGATTCCATGGTTGAAGTAGAATTTTATAAGATCATAAAATAGAATTTCATTCAGGAATTCCAGTACCCAAATTGTATGACCAATATTTTTCTAGTTAATAATAAAAAATGGATAGATTAGATATTTCATCAATTTTAGGGACCTCAATCAGTATTTTCCCAAAGATGATTTCCCATTTCTAATTATAGGACTTTTGATTAATGAAACAAATAGCTATCAACCACCCTTTATAGATCGTTAATTAAGATATATAACTAAACCTAGATGACCCCCAAAGATGAAAATGCCACTTTATTTAGGGAACCTCATGTGGTATAATTTTATCAGGTGATAACTTTTGATTTTAAGAATTATGGTGCTATATACCAACATTTCATGTATCATATTTTCAAACCCATCATGGTAATGTCTTTCAAGTGATACATTGAAGATATAGTGGTAAAATCTAGTTTTATTATGATCATCATGATAATCTTGATACCATTTCCAATATGATATGATATCATAGATAAAAAATGAATCCTTTGAAATGTTCTTTTGGTGTTCCCAAGTGAAAAGTTCTTAGATTCATAATATTCTATTATGAAATTAGATTTTATACTAAGAAGAACAATTATATCATTGATATATTACTTATTGAAATCCTTAAATAGTTGATAAGGATACATGTATTTTTCACCTAAATTCGACACTTCAAAGAAAACATTGCAAAAAATATTTTCCCTTCCCTAGGATAATAAAAAAGGGAGTCAGTTATAAATGCACTAGATATTTGAATAAATAATTTGATAGTATTAAGAAGAAATAGCTCGCGAAGGGTGAAGCTCTTGACGCCTCTCCTTCCCCCTGACAGAGACAACATCTATTCCGGTCCCTCCCCCATCCACGGGGGAGGGACCTTCGTTGGCCGCCAAGGGAATGCCTTTTCCCTTTTCCCCCCTTTTCAAACCCGATTTGCTTCCTTCATTCCCGGAATGTTCACTGAATCCGAAGGTTCCTGATTTGTAAAAGGGAAACCCTAATCTTCCATTGTCACTCGCAGAATTCTACAAAGCTTCGTCGTTACATAACTAGACTCTGATTTCTCACTTTTCATGGAGAAGGCCTTCGGTGGATTCATTCGACAGATGCGTCTTCGATTCGTGGGGTCTCCAGGAAAGGGTTACTGTTAGTCTTCTTGACAACAGGAACTTAATGGTATGCTTATCACCAGAGGAAGACATGATCAAGGCCTGGTCGTGCATGCCTCACAGCTGTAATAGTGCCAGATTCTACCTTCTAAGATGGACTTATGACTTTCATATGAATCGGGACTCCCCGTCGGCAGCGCTTTGGGTTAGTTTTCCTAATCCTCCTCTTCCTTTCCAGAATCTGTCAATCATCAGAATGGTGGGTAATCTTGTTGGAAGGTTCCTATGTATTGATAGCCGTACCAAGGTTTTGTGTCATCCAGTTAATCCAAGGGTGTGTGTTGAGTTCGATGTATCTCGACAGCCCCCGGATTTTTTTTGGATAACCATTGGAGAGGAGTATCGTTATAGGTAACAGGTTGTGTACGAGTCCTGGGTGGACTTCTGTTCTTATTTCAAGTGGCTAGGGCACTTGGCGGAGGATTGCAGAGGGAGATCGAAGAGATATGGGGTGGTGGACAGTGGTGTGGATGGGTCCTTGTGCCTGGCCTGTTGAGATAGCTGCGGTTGGAAATGGTGAAGGTTTGGACAGAGGACCACTGCCTGGTTTGGATGCGTAACAGAAGGAGACAGAATAGGGAGTTGATACCTGCAATCATGGTAAGAATCCATGGGCCTCTTCTTTGGGTCAACAGGAGAGCTGGGGGTTGGCAAACACTGGGATGAACACTAATACAGGGGCAGGGTGGCCTTCTTCTTCACCCGTAAGCACAAGCAGTGGTTCGGAAGATCAGATTAAGGTGGAAGAGGAAGCGGCCAATACAGAAGGAGATAGGGAGTTACACCAGGATGTAGAGGCCCAAAACAATAATGGAGCTTCCATGGATGAAGGTGATTTTGACTGGGCAAAGGCCTCAAGAAGAGTGGGAGTGCGATTGGAAAAACCCATTTCTAATTTCCAGGTGTGCAACAACATTCAGTGTCTCTAAGTGGATGACTCGGGAATGGTTTTGGAGGATGGAAGGTGTCAGGAGTGTGCTGTTAGAGAGGTCCCAGACTCCCTTTTTCGGGTTGTGGATTTGAAGGAGGTTCATGAGGGGCACCACCCTGAACCTTAGGATGTGGGCTTCAATGCAGATGATCAACCGGTCAATGGGTTTAATGAGGCTAGAGAAGCGGGACAGGAACTTGAAGGCATCTCGCTGAAGCCCTCCTTGGAAGGGAGGAGGGGTAGTCAAAAGGGGAGGAAGGACTACTCTTTCTTACCCCTTCCTATAGAGACACGATCAACGAAGAAATTGAAAGTAAAATAGTTGGATAATCATGGAAAGGAAAGTGTTGTGGCTGAACATCACCTGGATTCAGAAGAAGAAACGGTGGAGAAAGTTTTATATATTATGCAACTAAAGAAGAATCTGATAAAATGATAGGGAGACCAATAATGTTTACTCTTAATGAGGATCAATATGATTGGATTTATAGGCAAGAATCGATTTTAGTTTGAGCTTTCAACAACGAGAAGATAAATCTCGAGGAGTATATTCAGACATGGGAAAAGTTGACCATGCGATTAGAGGACCTTCTTACAGATGCACCTACCACTCAAGTCACATCTTTATCCTGGAAACTTTTTAGGGAACCATATTCAGGTAAAATCAAGTTAATTTTTAATGACCTTGGTTAAGTTAGTTTTGTTGGTTGGTTTGGCTAGGAGAAATTCATCTGCTTCTGGTTCTCCTTTTCATTTGGTGTTGTTACTTTGTGTGATGTTTTTCTAGCATTTTACTTGGGTCTGCTTCAGAAGATGACTAGAGCATGAATTCTTCATTGATGCTGGACTTTTAGATTTGGATGCTTGAGAGGGTATGGATTCTCCATCAGTTCTGTGCCCATGCATTGCTGTATGGGACTGCTTGCTAAAGGGTCTTGCTTGGTGAAGTCTTTTGGCATAGAGCATCAGCTAGGAGGGGTAGATCCTGTAATTTGTTCTGTGAGTTGTTCTATTTCATGCATTCTAGACTCCTTGGTTTCTCACTTTTCCCTTAAAAGTGTTTTTATAATAAAAAAAGTAATTTTCAGTCAGTATTAAGAGATATATTTTTAGTAAACCTATTCAAAATCTATATTTATATGTAAATCCAATAATTTGATACGTAACGACCTTAGAACTATAATGGGAACTTTCCTATAACAACAGAATAATGTCTAAAATGAGAAAATCTTATTTATCATATTCAAACCATGATCGATAATGAGAATCAATATTCATATATCTAGAAGAGTCACCTTGTGTTAATAATTGAATTTCACAAATGGAGGGACAACCTATAACACCACAATATCTACTTGGTATCTTTTAATAACCCTCTATAATTTCTTCTTATGCATCTTAAGCTGAATGTATTCTTGGAATTATGGGTTTTCATTTTGTATATTTTTGAAATTTGGTTCATACTAGTAATGGAAATAAAAATTTAGGTGTTATTTGAATTTATTGTATAATGTCCTTTTACATAAATAATGACATTGAATTCCAAATTTCCAGATGAAGATATTTTCTCTATTCAATATTTTCCATAGACAAGGGAAATATATTATGATATCACTTTTAGAATCAAAAAATTAAATAGAATAGAATACCACAAAATCAATTGATTTTGTTTAGGAGTCATTATTATCTCTCCGAAAAAGTAAGTTTTATTGTACTGCATCCCTTTATCATATGGTTTTACTAATAGTGAGGTAGAATACTAAGTCCTCATTATAGGTTTAGAATGGGATTTGCAAATACCATTTTCCCAACTGGGGGTGAAAGGTGATTCTGATTTTGTAATCATGTAGATCAATGGTGATTACGCAAGGATAAATGAAGAGTTGATTTCTCTGCTTGACTATGTGGGAGGATTGGAGGAAAATTCCCATAAGATACAAAATTAACTCACATGAAACTCTCATAGAATGATCAGATACATGAATTAGGAAATATGGCCATATCCCTAGAAGATCTGGATCAGGGTCTAATAGTCATCATCATTGTGCACTATAGAATAAAGTCTCCATTTTTTAGTAACAATATGGAAGAGATAAATGAGGTAAATTCCATTCCTGAACAAGATTATCCTACAAATGGTTAGATGATTTCCATATTGGTCTACCTATTATGTGTGATTCCCCCTACGTATAGTGTAAAAAAAGTGAATTTCTTTCAGTTGGAAGTCAACTTTACTCTTTATAATAGCATTAATCATCATAAAATACTCTATTAACAAGGATTTTATGGATTTATCATCAAATGTATTAATAGAGGGGATAATATTTCCATTATGAAAGAATCCCACATTGGATCTTATGGTCCCCATATATCAAGGATTGATCTTTCCCATCAAATAAAAAGGCTTGGGTATTTTTGGGATTCAATGATGTGATATTTTATAGGATTCACCAAAATGTGTTCTTCCTATTAGATATATTCCAACTTTATCCATCAACCCTCAACACTATTGAACATTTAAAAATTCTGCTAGAAATTTTTGTGTGGGGAATAGATGTTTTAGGACCATATCCTTAAGCTAATACTAATAATTTTATGTACATCCTTATTACAATTGACTTTTTGTCCAAATGGGTCGAGCTGATACCCCTCAAGGATGTCGTGAAAATGAACATCATCAATATCATGAAGTATAATATTATCACTAGATTTTAAATATATTATAGAATATTGATGTAAAACGACAAAATATTTCTTCTCTATGAATTGAAAATACTAAATAAAGATTATAAACATAATCCTTAAAATTTATCTCTTTATCATGCAGAAAAAAATGAGTAGATATAATCCATTAATAAAACTCTAACAATAATAAACCATAAAATGGAGGACAATGAAAATATATCTTAGATTGAAAACCATCTACATGACTTGTGGTATTACAATACCATAACATGTGTTTCCACATAGGTGACCCTGAATTTACTAATATATTATTTTAAATGGGTTCTATACATTGCGATTCAATTATGTTCACTCTGAGTATCCATTTTTGATCAACTATCTTTAGATAAACAATCTCAGAAGTGCCTAGATGAATTAGAATAGCTTAATGAAAAAATAAAACAAACCTTACATCATTTATAGGTTCACCAAAAATAAATATCATGAACTTTTAATAAGAAATATCACCTTCATTTATTCCTCCAAGGAGAACTGGTTTTGGCTTGTTGGACCCAAATGACACTGAGTAATAAACCTTTAAGTCTTGAAACAAAATGGGCATCACCTTTTATCATTCATAAATCCTTATAAAACGGTTCATTTTATTTAATTACTATAGAATTTGAGTGTATCATAGACCATAAAATTGTAAGGTTTCTCAAGAAATACTTTATGTAAATTAATATATACAGTCCTTGTGACACATCCTTAAAGGGAACAATTGATGGTCCTTGATGAAATACCTTAAGAGTAAAACCATTAGTCAAATGTATATGAACATAATCTATATAAAACAAAAAATAATAAATGTATGATATTAAAAGTTTTTTTCTTTACAACACACACAATAATAGAAAACACACCCGTGAACTTGACCCTACGATGCACACCCCAAACCCCTTCCACCCCAATCACCTTGGTCACCCATGAGGGTAACCTCACAGTATCATATTAAAATTAATGTTCAACCATTCCTCTTGGTCACACAATCTTAACATGTGGGATACTTTCTCTATCATAAGATAAAAAATCATGTAGTCCTCATCCGAAACAATCCTTTCCAGTCATTTTAATATAATCTAGATAAACATCCAATACCCTCATTTTTTTCAAACTAAGCATGAATCACGCATTCATAGATATTTTGGGTGATTATTATTGTTTTCATAATTAAACCATACCATGTCTAGAGTCAATTAATGTTTGGACCATCCTAAAACTTTCCTGTTCACATTCAAAATAAGTTGGAACATCATTACCATGCGATCCCCATTTGAGTAATTTTTCACCACAAATATTGGTCAAATCTATTTGACATGAAACATTAGTGACCTAGTGGTCCATCGTGCATGACCTTAAAATTCATAGTGTACTTCCTTACTCATGTTTCTTCTCCCTCATTACACATGAGCTAAATATATATAGAGAAATTTCCCCTTAGTCATAGATAATTTCAATCTAAATGCTACCATCATACATTATGGAAACTGTCCTTTCACAAATCATTCTTTATGTATTTGAAAACTCACATCCTCACAAAAATACCTTAGAGATCAATTATAAAATTTCCAAATATGAAAGAATATTCTATTTCTACAATTAAAAATATAACCATGATATTGAACTATATATGTTACCCCAATATGTCCTATCAATAAGATACATCATAATTATTAGAAGAAATATCTTTTATGTCTATATACCTTCAAAACACCATAATAGAAACCCATTTTCAAACATGATCCTTGGTTACGACTTACATACCTATCCCATGTAATCACTTCAGATATAGGAACCCCAAGATTATGGATTAACATTTACCTTATCATGTTCAAAGGTTGTTGAAGAATTTTTACCTAGTAGGACCAATTTAGTTTATTATTAACATTTCAATGGTCCAAGAATCATAAACTTAAACTAAATTCATCCCCTTCCTATAATAAAGGATATATTGGAATTAAGACCCTCTATTCATACTAGGTTTTCTATTTTCCCTTTTTGTATAGGTTTCCTTGTTCCATTGGTCAAATATGTTTGACCTAAAACATTAGCTAAATTAGTCTAGTTTACAAGACCCTAAGATACCGATGGAGTAACAAATAATACTAAAAGTTTAGCTTTTGAAATTGAAATGGAATGAAACTTGTTAGGCCAAAAACCCATAGAGGGTTGTATAATGAAACCATGTATTTCCCACTAAGTCATCTCTATTATAGAAATGAATAAGGTTAAGTAAATTCCATTAAAGACAAAAATATTTGGGGTCCACCATAAATCTCTAGCAATAGTTAACCTATGCTCGCAAGTTCCATTATCATATGAAAAAGTTTGAGAAATCTTATATAACACCCCAAGACATAACAATATCTTCATGTTTGAATAAATTTAATTTTATTGCATTCTTTTTTTATGCAATAAAATTTTAAGCTTACGATACACACAACAATGATTTGTCTTGTGTTACATGCAATGCCTAGTTTTACAGAACAACTGTATATTAATAAAATATTATTATTTAATATGATATATAACCTTGACATTAAATTAAAGGTTATGAATAGTGTTAACCAAATTTTTAATTTTATATATTATATATAATTTTAACATTCGTCTTATGTGCTTCTTAGATATAATATAGGAACAAATTCAATTTTTTTGGATAAAAGAAGTATTTTTCAAAAAATGTTGTTTTGCCACCTTTTGATGGAACAACCATTTTTATTACAATATTTGATACATTTATTTATTTTGTTTGACAAATTAAACTTTATAATTAGAAGAAAGGCATCAAAATTTAGTTTGGATAAATTTTTGGTGTTTTTTCGATAACTTTCATATTTTAATGAATAGTGAAAAATAAAAACTTTTAATTTAAACCAACTTTTTTAATTGAAATAAATTATAGTTTTAAATTATAAATTTGAATTTTTTAAATTATATTTGTATAATTTAATATAATTTAGGTCATTGGAATTATTTTCACATTAAAATTAGATATAAACACATGTTAATCTTTTGATTGTTTTTACTTTTGAAAAACTCGTTTTCTTGTTTTGACAATGGGGATTAATTTTAAATTAATTAATGAAACATCTGTGTTTTAAATTTTTAAAAAATGATTTCAAATTTTTAATCAGTTGTTCTAAATTATTTTAATAGTATACATTTATTTTGGGCATTATGAATAGTAACTTTAGTAATTTTTTTATTACCACGGTTAAAGGTAAATAAGATAATTAAGGGTAAAAAATATATTATAAAATTACATTAACACCTTTCAAAATACTATTTTATGAATAAATTATACCCTTATCATTTATGGTTCAAAATTTAATCACTTAATGACCACTTTTCCAAGAACATGACATGAATATAATAAAAAATAATGAATGTGATACAATATCACACTCTCATTTTATATAAGTATATTGATTTTATGATATGGATAACCAGGATATAAAATCTACTATAAGTTGTATATAGTAATATAAAATAATTACCTATATCATAAAAAATTATTTATAATTTTTAGTGATTATATATTTACCATTAATGATGACACAATAGTGATGAAAAAATTATTTTATTAATAGAAATATAAAATAAATGGTTATAAAATATTAAAATAAATATGATTTGAACTAATTAATGTACTCCCTGAATTTTATAGATGACTGTGAAATGGTAAGAGTACATTCAATGTAGTTTTCTAGTTATCTTCTGTATTTATTTTATTTAAAGTCAAATAAGTGAATAATTCAAAATAGAAACCATTAATATTTGATAAAAATGAAATTTTATTAAATTATTTAAAAGAAATAAAAAAATTAAAAAATTAAAAATTGAAACTTATAAGGTCTAAAATATCATAAGGTTTCCAATTATGGAAAATTTACACCACATAAGTAAATATTTATAATCATTTAATATTTAGAATATTATTATAATAATTAAAATTAAATAGATTAAATAAGGATAAATCAAAATTATAAGGTTTAAAATAAAATTAAAACATGTTTAAATTATGTTGGTTGAGAGGAATTCAACCCATAATCATCTTATGTTCAAAATAATCCACTTTGAAGCCATTTTTATTTAGAAATTAATTTATATAAATTTAATAGTTTTAGTATTTCCAATGGTGCCCCCCTCTTATAAAAGAGAACTTCTCATTCTCTTTAATTCACACCTCTAAAACCTTTTGGTTCGGCCAAAACCTATCCATTTCCTCTACCAATATCCCTCACTTCATCCTAAAGGCCACAATTTTGTAATAAATCCATTCTAAGGAGTCATTTTGTACAAACCAAAATGAGATACCTGAAAAAGAGGAGGTTAACACACCCTCTACTAATAGAAAGTACATGGAAATTGTTTATTTCACAATCTCATTATTATTAGAGATTTTTTATACATAATTATATACTAGGAAACATTTATCATCTATGTACATGTTTATTAAAAATATATTTCAAAATATAATTGTCAATTGTTTAAAGTAATTTTTAACTATGTTGGAATTTTAATAAATTTTTTTGAAAAGATATTTTTTTTATTTTCCAAATGAGATACTTTATAACATTTTCAAAAAATTAAGGAAAGAATTTTTTTTAACTTATACGAAGTAAGATGATATTGTATTCCATTATCATGACTTAATATTTTGAATCATTTCTTACAACCATACAAGGTTATTTTCAAAATAAATGTTTTACTTGAATTTTTTTCGGGTTTTAAATGATTTAAAATTAGAAAGGGATATTTATCTTAAAGAGTTTTAATGAATTTATTAGATTAATTTAAAAAATATCAACATCCTTTATTGGATTTTATACTAAATTTAAGTTTATTTATTATGATACAATCTTCCATATTTTATTGAAGGGTTTATGATATATTTGACTGTGGATGTGATATTTTTATACCATTCATGGTTTATGGTTACAAAATTAACATTTCATATACTAGTTTTAAAAGGAATGTTTATGTTATGTTTCACCCTTTTTATTTGAGTAATGCATTGGACTTAGTAAGTGATGGGCGAGGCCCGCTATAGCCACTCGATGGATTAGTAGGTCTCATGAGACAAACTAGTGCCTTGGAATAAGGCCTTGACTATATTGTAATGGTCTTGGCATAAGGCCTTGATGGTATGGTAATGTTCTTGGAACAAGGCATAACCGGTATAGTTATGATGTCCAAAATTATCCAATTTCTCATTATGAGATTAGTTATTGGTATTACATGTGATTATTCGACTAGTATAATATCTATGTGAATGTTAAAACAGAATTATTTGATTTATTATTTCCATATTATGCTAAAGTTAATGTTTTAAAAGTCTTGTGTTTTATTTTTATAACTTTCATTAAGAGTTTATGCTTATTTATGATAGCTTCCCTTATATTTTTTTATCCTTATTGAGAATCTGAGCTCACCCCTTTCTTATGTTTTGTTTTTCTAGGTTTCTAAGAAGTGTATTATAATTTATATATAGGGTTAATCTAGGAGAAGAATGGAATTATCAAAGAATTATCTATATTTATTTTTATTCATTGAATTGCAATGTGAAATTCATGTATGTAATATATTTTTCCAAGACTACTAAACTGATCGGTCCTTCGGGATTTGATTCCTTGTAATCATGCTAGTGTATTAAAATAATGCACCGGCTCCGGGCTTCTAGGGTCGTGCCGTTACGGTTGGTATCATAGGATGTTTAACAACAACTTGGAAATAGATTTAGAAAACATAGATTAGGGATCATAACCCCAAGATAGACTTTGAGAATAAGTATAGTGGAATATCCTAAAATTTTGGTAATATAGAGATTATGTGGGTATTCCTAGAAAATACATCCTTATTTGGATACTACAAGTTAACGTGGTTCTAGAATAGATGTACCTAGGAGTAATAACTCCAAAAATGTGTTCATGGATTGACTTGGGGTAACCTAGTACATGAAAACGGGCCTTACTGTGCACCTGGTTTTACACTCCCATGGGATATGTTTAGGATAATTCACATTTCCTTTAAAAACCATTATGAAGGATTTATGAGTAAATATTTCCCCAAGGAAACCATTTTTATGATTATAAGACAAGATACGTGTAAATATTCAATTTATTTTAATTATTTTTATATTTTATGATTAATACATTATGATATGATCTAACATAGTGTATTTCATCATTTAGAAATGGCTCCCAGTAGAAGGAATGAGTACTCCAATAACACACATGATCCAAAGAGTTAGAAGGTTCATTTCTTCTATGGTCTTAAGCCAACATTTCAAAGAGAAATAGTCGCCCACATATTATCATCATATAAATAAATAGTATCAAGTGTTAATAATATAAGTAAATAATTCTCTAAGACCTATGGATTTGAAGGGAAGTAAGAGGAGAATAGGATGGTAGAGAAAAAGATGGATAAATAGAAGAAGAGAAAGAAGTATTTTCCCACATTTGATAACTATGGAAATAATCACCCTGGTAAATGATTGAAGGGAATGAGAGTTTTTTATATGTGTGGAGAAAAAAGTACACCAAGATAGTGATTTAAAGTGTAATAAAAAGGTTTCCAATGTACAATGGATCATCTGCAAGGATATGGGACACTATGTGAATCAATGTTCTAATCGTCAAAGGAATATACACTAGATGATTCTATTGGATAATGATATAGTTATGATACTATCATAAATGTAGTGGAATGATTAATATACATATTAAAGATTTATTTATTTTAATTATAAATATACTAGTTATAATAATTATAGAGTATATAAAGATTTTAGTGTAGTACTATTTCATTAAGGATTTGAGATTGTATGGTACCAAGTAAAGTGACACAGTTGCAAGTTCAAATTTTTGGAAAATATATGGTTGAGGGAAAGATAACCCTTAATTTGTTTCAGATATTTAGATAATGATTTTGGAATAAAGAGATGATTTATTTGGATAATTTATATTGGATATTATTGACTACCTTTGAACTGATTAATGGTTTATTTATTCCATCATTATTGGAGTTCACAACATTTTTTAAATTTAAGGAGTATATCCAATATTCTTTGTTTTTCAAGGTATTATGGTAATTTAGGGTGTTAACATGTTTTAATATAATACATGATGAAGGTATTCACATTCTTATTTTGTGACAAAAAAAATCTGTATTATGTCATGTGACCTTCTTTATAAATTTTTGGACTGTAAGTTTGGAAAGAAGTATTTTGGATAAGCCTAAAGGATGGAATGAATTAAATTGGATATTGGACAGTATTGTTTATGGTTAAAATATTTCTTAAGATTATTTTAGGAATGTTATATTAATATAGTTTAAATAAAAGAATAACTCACTGGTCAGGCAACAACCCATCACATTGGACAAGGTTGCGGGAATCCAACCCACAACCGAATTGCGACAAGGCTTTATAGCCTACCACTGGCCTACAGAAAGTCCCCTATTAGTATAACATAGTTTTCTTTATTTATATTGTATAATTTATTTTTTTAAACCTTATATGGTTAACATAATTATAATATTTTTGAGTTTTATTATCTTTTTAAGATGAAGGTGAGTTTGTGGTAAGCAATAGTGAAAGGATGAAACTCTATATGTCAAGTAAGTATGCTTCCTTGTGTTCCTAGTATATGAAGTAAATTAATTATTAAAATCTACAGAAAGAATATTGAAAAAAATGATATCCTAGTACTTTATTATATTAATCAAATGGCCCCTTATATCATTGTAGATTTATAGCTTTGTGATTGTTAACATTCTTCTCATCATTTTCTCTATCACTCTCAATCTAAACATGATTGCTAGATTTTTCTTTAATATCCATGTTTTCTTACATAGAACCCTTGTGTGTATTATTTCTAGTAACCTTAATACATCTATTTATTTATTTTAAAGTGGGAGTTTCATTAATCCTTTTTTCGATGTGGGATTTCAACAAAGTTGTTTTGAAATGTCAAACCCCTATTTTTTTATCCTGAGATTAAATTACGAGGAAATAATTTATTGAAGGAGGGGAGAATGTAACACCCCAAGACGTTACAATATTTTCATTTATGAATAAAATTTATTTTATTAATTTATTTCATTTTATGAAATACCATGTTAAGCTTACGATACACACAACAATGAGTTTTCTTTCATTACATGCAAGGACCAATTATACCAAACAACAATATATTAATAAAATATTATTATTTAATATGATATATAACCAAGAAATTGAATTAAAGATTATGAATAGTATTAAAACCATTTTAAATTTTATATATTCTATATAATTTTAACATTCATCTTATATGTTTCTTAGACATAATATAAGAACAAATTCATTTTTTTTGGATAAAATAAGTTTTTTTTTCATAAAATGTAGTTTTGCTGCCTTTTGATGGTGCATTCATTTTAAATCCAATATTTGAAAATTTTATATATTAAATTTGAGAAAATAATATCCTTCTTTTTAATAGGGACATCAAAATTTAATTTGGATAAATTTTTGGTGTTTTTCTAACAATTTTTATATTTTAATGAATAATGAAAAATACTAAATTTTAATTGAATTTTTTTTTAATCTAAATAATTTAATGTGTTAAATTATAAATGTAAAATTTTTAGATTTTAGTTTTATAATTTAATATAATGTATGTCATTGGAATTATTTTCACTTTAAAATTGGATATAAACACATGGAAATTTTTTAATGCGTTTTACTTTTGAAAAACCTATTTTCTAATTTTGAAAATGGGGATTAATTTTAAACTAATTACTATAACTTATATGTTTTAAAATTATAAAAATGGATTCCATATTTTGAATCAGTGGTGAAAATTATTTTAATAGTATACTTTTATTTGGGGCATTATGAATAGTAACTTTAGTAATTTTTTTATCACCATAGTTAAAGGTAAATCAGATATTTAAAGGTAAAAATGATATTATAAAATTACCTTAACACCTATAAAAATCCTACTGTATGATTAAAATAGACCCTTATAATCTATTTTTAGAAATGGAATCGCTTAATATTCACTTTCCCATGTATATAACATGGATATAATAAAAATTCACGAATGTGACAAAATGTCACAATCTCATTTTATAAAAGTATATTAATTTTAATACATGGATAACCAGAAGATAGCATCGACTATAGTTAGTATATGGAAAGATAAAATAATTACCTAAATCATATGAATTTATTTAATTTTTTTAAATATTAAGTAATTACCATTAATTATGACACAATTGTGATATAGAAATTATTTTATTAATAGAAATATCAAATAAATGGTTTTAAAAATATTAAAATAAATACAATTTGAACTAATAAAGGTTATCCATGAATTTTCTAGGTTAATATGACATGTTGGGTGTATATTAAATGTTTTTTTCAAAGTTATCTTTGATGTGGATTTTATTTAAAGATAAATAAATGAATAGTGTCAAAATTGATACTATTGATATTTTATAAAAATAACATTTTAATAAATTATTTTAAAGTCATAAAAAGATTTAAAAATTACAATGTGAAAATTATAAGGTTTAAAATTTTAAAAAGTTTCTAATTATGGACAATTGATATAACATAATTAAATATTTTTAATAATTTAATATTTATAATATTATTACCACAATTAAAATTAAATTGATAAAATAAGGATAAATCAAAATGATAAGGTTTAAAATAAAATAAAAACATATCTAAATTTTATTATTTGAGAGGATTTATACCCATCCTCAACTTATCTTCAAAATATTCCACTTTGGATCCTTTTTTATTTAGAAATTAATTTATATAAATTTAATAGTTTTAGTGTTTCCAAGGTTTCACCTCCCCTCTATTATAAAAGAGAACTTCTCCTTCTCTTTAATTCACACCTCTAAAGCCTTTTGGTTGGGCCAAAGCCTACCAATTTCTTTTCCCAACATCCCTCAATTCATCCTAAATGCCACACTTTTGGAATAATCCATTCTAAGGAGTCCTTTTGAAAAAAACAGAAGGAGATACCCAAAAAGAGGATTTTAACACACCCTTGACTAACGAAAAGCATAAGGTAAGTGTTTATTTCACTATCTAATTAATATTTGAGATTGTTTATATGTAAGTATCTATTAGGAAAAATTTATCATACATGTCCATGTTTCTTAAAAATGTATTTCAAAATATAATTGATAACGATTTAAAGTATTTCTTACCTATGCTGGACTTTTAATAAATTTTTTTGAAAAGAATATTTTTGTTTTTTTCTAAATGAGGTACTTTATAAACTTTTTGAAAATTTCAGGAAATAGTGTTTTTTAACATATACAGAAAAGTGGATATTTTACGCTGTTATGAATCCATATCATTTTGAATATTTCTTTACAATCTTACAATGTTATTTTCAAATGAAATATTTTATTTTATAATTGTGCAGCTTCTAAATGATTTGAATGTAAAAAAGGGATATTTCTCTCAAAGAGTTTTAATGAATTTATTAAATTATTTTCATCTATGTCAGCATCCTTTATGGGATTTTTTGATTAATTGAGATTAATTTATTATGTTAAAATCTTCCATATTGTATTCAATGGTTCATGATATATTTTACTATGGATGTGCAATTTTTATACCATTAATGGTTTATGGGTAAAGTATTAACACTTTGAATATTAGTTTTAATTGGAATGTTTATGTTATGTTTCACCCTTTTAATTTGAGGAATTAATTGGACTTAGTGAGTGGTGGGTGGGGACCACTTAGCCCCTCGATGCATCGGTAGGTCTCATGAGACAAACTAGTGTCTTATAACAAGGCCTTGATGGTATGGTAATGGTCTTATCACGAGGGCTTGACAATATGGTAATGGTCTCGGCATGAAGACTTGACAGTATGCTTATAATGTATGACATTATGCATTTACTCCTTATGAGATTAGTTATTTATATTACATGTGATTATTCAAAAATTAGAATATCCATGTGAATTTTTAAATTGCATTATTTGATTTATTCTTTCTATATTATACTGAATATTTTGTTTTAAAAGGATTTTGTTTTAGTTTTATACCTTTCCTTAAAAGTTTATTCTTATTTATGATAGCTACTACTATATTTTTTTCCTTACAGAGCATCTGATCTCACCCCTTTATTATGATTTATTTTTCTAGGATTCTAAGAAGTGTATTATGATTTGTATACAATGTTAATATATAAGAGTAATGTAATTCTGAAATAATTATCTACGTTTCATTTTATTCTTTGAATTGTAATGTGATGTTCATGTGTGTAATCTATTTTACCAATAATTCTAGACAGATCAGTCCTTCTGGATTTGATTCCTTGTAATCACAATAATATATTAAAATAATGTACCAGATCCGAGCATCTTGGGTCAGGGAATTACATCTTCCATTCCATTCATTGAAGTTTTCATACAAAATAAAACAAAAAAAATCATGATACCCAATTAATTAATTCAAAAAATAAATGTATTATGTTACCGTGATGGTATTTATACACATATTCAAACCTAAGCTATGCCCAAAAGGGAACCGTTAGATTAGAATTCTTGTTAATTATATTTATTAATTCATGGAAAGTTTAAATAGGGGAACAAGAAATAAACAACAAGATTATTATAATTTAATGATAAAAAATGATAGGATCATCCACCAGGTGAAGTATCTCTATCATGCATTAAAATATTCTTCCAACATATCTTTTAAGAAGATTGATCAATATCTAAGACTCCTTAATATCCTATTGAATCTTGGTCAACTTAGTAGTTTCAAGTTCCTCAGCAAGATTGATGTCCTCTATAGCAGCAACATCACTATCTTTCCTTTGAAACTGGATATCCTCTGATAACCGATAATTATGTAAAATATCTCACTTTAAAGCATATGAATCTCATTATTGATAAATAATTTGGAAGTCTTTATCATAAATTTTAGATTTTTCTTCCTTCTACATCTTAACATGATCATTTTCTTCCATAGAAAGTGAAACACATAGGTCCTGAGATTTGGTATATAGAACCCCTTTGATGAAACTTTTCTAAGATTATTTCTCTTTTTAATGTCACTAAATGACCTCATTTATAGAATAATGAGTTTCATGATAGCATAATTCACTATATACCATCATGTTAATCATGTTATGGAGCCGATACAGTTTCAAGGGAAAGTTTTACATGGGATTATCTAACACCATATTCCATGTATCATTCTAAAATCATCAACAAATGAAAATAATTCTGGGTCTTTTGGTTTTCTCCAAAACAACTCTCAAGGGGTGGGGGGATATGAACACTTTAATCAATCATCTTAGAGAAATAGCTGTTGTAGTTCCCCCTAGAGTGAAATTAGCCTCACCTTGTGTCATTGTCTTATCTAGATTAAAAAATATACTATTTATGTTGAAACATTTAATCAAGTTCCACTAAGGGTTATATAATAAAGAAAAAATATTTAACAAATGAAGACAACACAAATAGAGAGAAAGAATAAAAATAGTCTTAGATTATCACACATTCATTAATTTACCAGTGGGTCCAAGACTCCCTAAAAATTCCTTACTTCATCACCTTGTGGGGTTGAGACCTATTAAATGGGAATTCCCTCATTAATATTTTCAATAACTACATAAAATGACCCATGATGGCCCCCTTCTTAGATTTATAAGCAATTTATTCTTATATTATAATAATATAATGATCCTAGACACCATTCTTATGGATAAAATTAGTAATTTTCTCTATAAAAAAATACATGAGTTGGTAATCTTGACTAATACGTTAGATGTATGAATATTTTTTGAACATGAATAAAAAACTTATGTCCATCCAAATCCTGGTTGAAATCCCCAAACTCTTTTATAGAGATAGGGATATCAATTTGTGAAATAATATCCACTATTATAATTACATAATTAAATAAGACATTATTCCTTACCTCATATTTATTAGTGGGGATATCTGTGATTCCTAGATTAGGACCAACATCTATTCTTTGACAAACTTCACCCTTTACAGTTCCAAAATATACACCCTTAGAGGCTGGGAGGGACATGAAATCATCTGGGGTTGATGCTTCAAGGTTTATAGAAGTTTTAGTTTCAAAAAAGTGTTCCTTATTCCAATTTTTAACATCCTCAAAGTCTAGTAATTATAGAAAATTATTTTGAGGGAAATTTATCCCAAGGATCAATGGTTTTTGCCTATATGGGCCCCGTTGAATCAAGGTCACCTCCATGACCCGTAACAGATGACCCAAAATCTTGATTGACCTTTTTTGAGACAGTAATAGAATATGTAGTGGTTCCCACAAGATACTCCAATGTATGAGATGAATTTTGAAATATAAAATATAAGGAATCCATCAATTTCTACATGAAATTCTATTTTTACCAATCAGAAATATTAGTATTTTCTTATCCCCTATTGTAACATGAGTAGGTGTGTTAATTTACATTGACACTTGTCCCAACAAAGGTGAATTTTCACCACCAAGATTTAATTCTCAATCTAAAATATATTCCCCTATTCACAAATTATTAGTTCCATATTCTTTACGGGAGGAAAGGGAAGTAGATTCTATAATATATAAGTATGGTTAGATTCATATGTTAGAAAAATCAAAGATAAGTGGTGTTGTGAAAGCTAAATTTATCTAACGATATGTTTGGAAAACAAATGTTCTCTCCAATAATGTTTTAATTCATATGGTGGAAGATTGATTCTTGTCTTCTCAAATAATGGTACTAGTGGAGGTAGATGAGAACGATCTCCCTTAATTTATTCCCACATGAGCCATTATCTTGGGGATAATTCCACCACTTATAGAGATGATGTTTCATTAAACCTGATGGGGTTTCTAACCATGGTGTTTCTTAGTGATTATAGATTCAAAAATTCTTCTTCTACCATTTGAAATTTAACATGACATATTTTCTCAGAAATAATCACCCCTTAAAAAAAGGGAATATGTAAGATGGTTATTTTTAGAGGCTTACATCCTTAAAATAATTTTTTTCCCACTCATCAATGGTTGATCAACCACTCCTATAGTGACACCCTACTATATAATATATTTTCCCCATTCCATGGTATATAATTAGCTACCATTGGACTAAATATGTATATTTAACTATTGAATATACTTTCCTACTTCTACAGGGTTGGTATCATAATGAAAATCTGAGCATACCTGTATCTTACTAGGTTGGAAAATACATATTAATACATGTATATTTTCCAATAATTACCTAGTTTTAGAAGTTATTTATTTCTAAAATTGGTCTTCCTCAAGCCGTACATAGTCCAAATCTTTAAATAACAATGAGGGGGAACAAACACCCATTGACTTCATAGGTTTTCTAGACCTTTTTTCCACAAAAGTCATGGAAACTGGGGCCAAAGACTCTTTCTCATGATGGTGAATAGATAAACGTATCCTAAATCTAGTTAGTAATTTATTTTCCATTCTTCTCACTAACCAGTTTCTAATTGGGGTTATGGAGGCGATCTTGGAACTTAATCTCTAACACTTTTTGGGTAGACTCTCATGCCATTCCTTCCTCATCTAATAGTTCTAAAAGTAATAACTTAGGGAATTCTCATCCCTATCATCCCTTTTGGGTACAACTACATCAATGAATTGGAACACAAAGCTGTTAATTTTTATGGATTAATCTAGTCAAGGAAACTTGATTACTACTTGAGAGACTTCTAGGTCTATGAGCACCCAGAGTTTCTTAGACACTACTAGATGTTCCTATGATCGAAAGTTCAAGGGAGTTGAAATAGTTGTAATCTTTAAGAACCTAAATAGACCAAAAAATATATATGGAATATTATAGTCATGGATAATATTGAATTATATCCATGTCACCCATATATAGTCTCTCAATTCCCTCAAATATGATATTAGATTGTAATCTCTAACAAAATTATTAATGATTACCCTAGTGGGTGGATCACCATAAGAGATGATATTTAACTCCCCAAATAAAATAAAAATATATTATATTGAACAATTCTATAAAAGAAGGGATGTGATACTAGAAATGGCATGAACAATAATGTGTAACCAGTATTCCAGAATACTGACTTCCCTAAGAACTATATAAGAAATAAAATATACTGCAATATGTCCCAATAGCACCTGAAATTCTATTGAAATTTGAAAGGAGTATTTCTATTTAAAAAATTTCATTAGTAACTGATGAATATTTTAAATGGTTGGGATTCCAACTCCATGTGATCCCCTTATAAAAACTTGGCCTTCATGAAAAATGTTTTTGGCCTCACACCATTATTAGACTCGTGAACCAGAAGTAAATATGTGATCAACTACAATGATATAAATCCAGTAAGATAGTTCTTCGTGAGGGTGTTAGGATTCATTGTTTATCCACATGTTTTATATTGGACTCACTCCAATACAAGAAAATATTTTCTCAAGAATCCTCTCTTTTCCATTGTAGGGAACCTAGTTGGACATCTACATCTTGGTCTCCGACCCTAGGGACTCAAGAATAAATTCATTTATACCTCAAGATGATTATTTATGTCATAGGTGATGATTTTTACCTATGATCTTCAAGGTCATTTTAAACTGTTCACATGCTAAATCAGGCATTGGTTTAGTATTATCCCATGTTTCTTTTGGCGATATGAACTCTTTATATATGGAACCAATAAATAATGTATGTCACTATTTATATGTGCACCTATGCTTTATACAGAAGTTGTGAAAATCACCTAAGTGATTTATTTGGGTGAGTGACATGTGAAATAATATTAACCTGATTCCAATTCACAAAAACCATATGTGAAAATGTGGCCCCAAGTGTAAGGGAAAATTACATGTGTGACCCATGACATGCTTGGGGAAACAAATGTTTATCTTTTAAGGATTAATTCAGGAATGTGATACCAAACTAAGATTAAATCCTATTAGTTTCAATCATATTTAATCTTGAGTGGGGACATTTTATAGAACTCCATTTTTGATGAATTAAATTCCATGAAGGGAAAATACTTTAAACACATGAAAAAAAATAATATGGGGAAGGGAAATACACACCCCTAAAACCCTTGAAGATAATATAGGAGAACATTTCATGAAAAAATATCTTTACATATTATCACACATAGGTTAAACTAGCATGAATAACCTGTGTGGCTCAGTTATGAAAGATTATTACTTTACACAAGGTCCTAAATTTACCTATAAATATGACCCCTGGGCTCAACATTTTCACTTATTAGAAGATCATGAAATATTCGAATCTTTTCTCAGCCAACACTATCACCCAAGTCATCAAAACCCATAAGTATATTATTAAGTTTTAGAAGTATATGGAAATATAAAAACATAAGTGTAATTGAGTTCATAGAGTTCAAAAACACAAAAATCCTTTACAAGGAACCACTTCTCCCCTTGTATAATATAACTAGGGTGAATGAACCCAACCTACCTATAAACATGTGCAACCAACATCCAAGGAAATCACATGAGATCCCTTATCATTAGAGAAAAGACTAACCCAAGTGGTTTCACCATGATCTTCATGTCACCCATGTTTGACATGGATGAAATAATTTTCTACTCACTCAAGTACCACTTCATAAAAATATATTTGGTTTTCCCATGTATCAGTTGGGTGAAGGCCCTTTTTTCTCAACTCTTACCTAAGTGAAGCCTTATATTATCCCCAATCCCATTTCATACCAAAAATAATAGGTAACTCCTTTACCTAGGACTCCAATCTAATGGAGGCCAGATTAATACCTCCTCTAAAGCCTCCATACATTTAAGATCAAGGCACTAGGAACATAAAAATGTCACGCTTTTGATATTGAATTACCATTCTAAAAGTTTTCACTTAATTAACTTCTCTTGTAGTTGGGGTCATCATGATGTTCAAAATCATTCATTCATATGGTAACAATGATCCTATCCTTAGAGGAAGTGGTGGGAGGCTTCTCAGTATGGACAAAATTGTTCATCTTCAACATTCTATCTAAAATATGATGAAAATTAGGCAGCATTCATGTATTTTATTTTTTAATAAGAAAATACATAAGATCCAATGCGGGGATTAGAAATAAGAAAGAACATGAGATTGGTTAAACCTCATATTTCTTCATAACTACCCATCTATATCCCTTCCCTTATCTACTAGTGGACAAGGAACAAATTTCACCCATGGGTATCCCTACACGAGTAATACACTAACCTTTCTTATAGAATATGGAAAATTTCATGCCTTATATATCCCTACCATCATCTACTAGTTTATGAGGAAGAATGATATATTCTGGGATTCCAACTGGGGTTTACAAGCCTCCAATATGTAATTGTGAGAGATGGTGATCTTATACTATGTATTATTTCCCACACCAAGAATGAATTTGAAGGTTTTCAAGATTAGTTGTGGTCATATCACATGTATAATAAAAATATATAATGTTCATACCCCTTTGGAGTATAACCTAACCATTCTAGACAATTTGAGATTTGATTCTATTCTTGATGGGATACTTTGGAAACTACCATGAGGTTCAAACCCAACAACCATAATCCTATATCATATTAATTTGGCCATATTCCAAGTAATACCATACCCCCATGTATGGCTATATTAATTGAAGGTCCTCTAACATTATCCACATTGGTCCATATTTCTGATGAGATCTATATTCACATGGAAATATTACTTATAAGATAAAACAAGTTTCATTATGCCATATTCCCTGTGGGATCAAATATAAAGGGATGTTGATGTATAATACCCACACCAACCTTTTCGGGGAACCTTTCACTGAGATTTCATCACCACATAACATTAATCCTCTTAGCATAATTCTTATAACATAAACCTGAAATATATGAGGTGTACCATTAAGTGGAACTAAACTACTTGGGTTATGATCACAATAATAAGGACACATAGGTATCCTTTCTCAAGGTCCCAATTCAAACATCAAAACAACATCCATCTCCTAGAAGAAAATATAATCAAAATCACCCAACCATGTTGCTTAAAACTATAATAAAAATGTAGAACAAAAAATGGAGAACAAATGATATATAAATATTTAACCATTTATGGAGAGACCCTAATACATAAAGATATTATAATAAATGGATAACCTATGATACATATATATGGTTATATTGCCAAGAATAAATGGATGGTTGTAGATATAATGGGTGTCTATCTTTATATTAGGATTTTGGAAGGATTTAAGAACATGGATTAAATATATAAAATATTTTTATAGTAGGTGATAATTTCCCAAAAAGGGTCTGATGAGCCCGAACTCCCATCCTCTTGACCAATGTGAGTTTCTAAGTGTCATTAGAAAAAATCACAATGATCTTCTTTCTTATGAAATAAGGTCCATATCCCATCATGGATGCAGAAACCATTTTTCATTTCCAGTTCCATGAATAAACCCCATTGGAAAATGTATGAAGGGTTAAAATAATTACCAATATATAGAAAACTTCACTGTAAGGACCCGATCTTAAAACATTAATTAATATTGAATTAAATTGAATAATTCACATTGAGGATCTTTTCAGGTTTAGAGTTTTAGAGAATTAGGAAATAACTATTACATCTCAGAGATTAAAAAGTAGACACATCTACTCAGTTTCCATTTTTCTTCACAAAATAAAAACTCTTGAACAAAAGAGTCATGTCTAGTTCCTTGTTTTAGACAGCATGACATTTCCTTGATCACATACTTGACCCTATTCCACTTTATGTCCTGTGAAAAACATTTCAAAAACCTGGGATGAGAATAAAAATATCAGTAAGGTTTATAACAACACGGAAAGAAAACATCAGTCCATGTATACATAAGAATCAATGAAATCATTGTTTACTTATAAAACATAAGCACTATAACATACCTCATGAAAACATATATTTATGAACAACTCATAAAAATCATAAGACATAAAGGTAACTTGAGGCATTCATAACATTCTTACGTAGGGAGTAAACCTCATGGTTATGTTTGGAATACCCATCACAGTATATTCCTTAAATCTCTTCAGATAAACCTTAGTGTTTAACCCCTTCGCGTTACCCAATGCACTGGAGAAATATATCGGGCTCACCCGCCCTTAGTTTATCATGGAACCACCCGTCTTCATAAACAATGCCCAAGAACCAAAACATAATCATAGCACATAACTTAAGAATAAAGGAAATATAAAATTCCCATATTGCAATAACAATATAACATTTTAAGATATTGAAATAATGAATCCATTCTAAAAATCATTTCCAAAACCATTTAAAACATTTAATAAAGAGATTTTTGAATCAAAGTGTCCCATACCACTTTGAAGATTTTAACATTTTAAACCATTAATATCCATATAAATAAATCCTTAGAACCATTTTGAAAACATGGATATTAATGAGAAATATTTATAAGAATAAATAATTAAAACATTTAAAATGATATTTTAGTTAAAAGGTTTTTAACAAAATGAGAGACACTTGAATACAAATAATTGAAGAATAACATTTAATCAGAACTTTATAATATCATGATAATAAAGGGATTAATGTTATAATATGTCAAAGGACAGTATATAAACCATATAAGAGGGAATTTGTGCATATCAAAAATGAAGTCTCAATGGAAATGTAAATTGAGATGAAATCCCTTATAAAGATGGTATCCTTAAATTAAGGATAAATCAATCTCATAATTATGTGTGAAAAATATAAATACACCCAATATAAGTGGATATTAAGTGTAAAACAATCATAGGTCATTCACACATATTCATAGGATGACATATTCAATAACTACAAGTTGTACCCAAAGAAATCAAAATTGGGTTAAGAAGTTCCCTTGTAAAAATTCGACAGCCTAATGGCGTCACATTAAAATTAAAAAAATGAGTTGATGAGAGAGAAAATGGTATCTCATAACTTGGACATAAAATTTACATTAATAAGAATATAGAAGAACATATCCCAACATAAAAATATGTAAATTAAAAGACATAACAAAATAAGTCTTTTAAAAATAGGAGTGTGAAGGGTTCCCTTACCGATTTGGGAAACTTTAGAAATGTACACCCCATGAAAGAAGGGTCATACAATGAATATTTAAATACCCATAAATGATATTATATTATACAAAGAGTAAAATAATGGGAAGTACATACACCACACAAAAGGAAATAATGGCAAATGTAGGGAATAAAAAGTGAGATAAAAACCTTTTACCTCGTGGTAATCAATCGAGTCGTATGACCAAAAGATAATAAGAACGAAATAAATAAAAGAATACCATGAATATAATTATAATACATATATATCAAAAAGGCAGTACACAATACACCACATGCAATAAATTAGTGGCGAACAATAGAAATCTCACGTAATTAAAAGTGAGATATGAAATCCCCTTATGAAAATTCGGCAACCTAACGATGCCACTTAAAACTTCCAAAAATGGATTGAAGATATAAATTAGGGTCTCTCATCATATGAAAATAAAAATTACAGTAATATAAATATATAAGAACATCCCCCAACATAAGGAAGAGGATCTTGAAAGAAGTGACATAAAAGAGAATACTTAAAAAGAAAGAGAGAGGTTGGATCCCTTATCTCAAGTCCGACTTGTCTTGTTAGTTTCTTTATATTCCTGAATAATAAACTTTTGTCAATTTATAATTTCTTAAGGACCTCATTTAAAGTTTATTATTCAATTCATATCATATATTATAATGTTATAATAATTAGTTAATTATGTGAGTTCATATCAGATGTTTTTGTCGGTGTTTGGTACATGAGTCAAAAATGAACTTGTTTGAAAAGAATTGTCCATGTAGTTATAAGTACATCATCTCCAAAATAGTATTAATGATTTAAATATCATTTATATATAGTAAATATTCATTTTATACTATTCCATAACATTTAGAGATAAAAATAAATGAAATGCACCGTTCATGGAGACGGTAGGCCGTACGTACGCATGAACACTACTTTCATTTCTTTTTCATATTAATGGAATTAAAAATAATTGAGAGATATATATTATAATTAAATTATAATATATATGTTATATAGGTCACATAATTTTATTAATTTCATTCTTTATACATTCCATGTATTGCATGAACGAGTCACATCACTTGAGGGGGCGGTAGTCCACACTTCCTCATATGAAATTATCACATTTGCACAACATGAAAAGAATAAAGGTATGTTTTAAATATAAAATAAAGAAGCATATAAAAAACATAAATACCATATATATCATATATAAAATATAGTGACATCATAATGACCACCTTTAAAGGGGTTAAAAGAATATTGAACAATCATCGTTTCGTGAGGCAGTAATTCACCATCCACAGAAACATTATGTTCTTTAACCATTAAACGGAGGTGTGTGTAAGTGTAGCTGGAATACATATTATAAAAACATCCTAGTATATTGAATATACTGGTTTTGTTACAAAATAAAGGAATAAAAAGAGTTTAGGGGGTTGTTGAAGCAAAATAAAACAAAAGAACATAAGAGAAGACATTACCTTTAAATCGGGTAACTCCCTTTGGTTTGAACCAAAAGGGTTTCTTCAAGATATTTCTGCCTAAGGTGAGGATTAAATTATGAAGAGAGGGATGTGGAGAGATTAAATGGGCAGGGTTTTCCCGATACAAATTCTTAAGAGGTGTGGGTAAGGAGGTAGAGGTGGGGGCCTTTTATAAGAGGGAGGAGGGGAACTCTTGGAAAGTCAAGAAATGTTACATTATATTAAAATGATTTTCAGATTTTAAAAGTCCCAAATTGATATATTTTTAGTATAAGGTGATAAGGGTTCTAAATATACTCATAAAATATGTCTTTGACAAGTTTAAGTCTTATATTTTACATTATCTTTTCATTTTATTTAAATCGTTCGTTAATGAGGTAATCACTGCATCATCATGGTGTCATAAATAAATTTATTTATTTAATGTATAAAAATTATAAAACAAATATCATGATGTAGGAAATCTTTTTATCTTTATAATGAATATTTATAGTAAAAAATATGACTTGTATAACCTCATGTAAAAATTGTTTTAGTAAAACAATACATGTTTGTGACATTTTTATTTTAACTTTAAATAAAAAGTTATTAATGTCATTTTCCTACCAAAGTGGCTACATGGGATCCCCAAGTTGACCCATGGATTTTACTGGTCGGCCATGACTCATACAATAAGGGTAGTACATGTGTCAAGGTCATTTAATATTATTATAACATTATCTTTACCTTAAATTACACTAATTATCTTTAATCACGATTAATAAAACTTAAAAGTTACTATTCACCAAAAAATTATTTTAATCCCATTGAAGCACATTTTACATCCTAATGACAACCATGTATGTCGGATTTTTGAAATTCAAATCCTAGAAGTGGTAAAGTTTCATTTAAATGAAAAATCAGTTTTTTAACTACCACTGAGTGGTTTCACTATTCATCAAAAATTGAAGTTTTTTAGAAAAATACCAAAAAATTACCCTAAGATACATTTGATATTCCAAATTAAAAAATGATGTCTATTTTAAAAAATTCAAAACATATAATTTGCATTAATTAATTTTATAATTAATTCCCGCTGTCAAAACAAATAGCAGGCTTTTTTGAAGCAATATCTATGAAAAGTTTGGCACTTGTTTATGTCCATTTTCAAAGTGAAATTAATTATAATGAGAACCATTGAATTAAATGGTAAAAATATATTCTAATTACACTTTAAAACAATTAAAAATATAATCTTATAATATAATTAATTTAGATGAAAAAAGAAGTTTTGAAGTAAAATGCAGTATTTTTCACTATCCATTAAAAAAATGAACATTGTCAGAAAAATACCAAAAATGTATCCAAAGTAAATTTCGATGTCCCAATTATAAAGAATAAGATTATTTTGACAAATAGAGCTTATAAAATTATCAAAAGTTATATTTAAAAAAGGTTCTCCAATAAAATGCGGTAAAACAATCTTTTAAAAATATTAGAGTATTTATTCTTAAAATTGGATTCATTTGCATTTTAAGCCTCTAACATTTATTGGATAAATGTAAAAATATTTAACAAACATATGTAATAATTTTTTTAGTTATTTCTGTTCATTCCCGCCATTACAATGGCTAGGAGTTAACTATTATAATATTATTATATTATTAGTGTGTAACGTAAGATTTCAAAGAAACTCGTTGTTGCGTATTGGGTACGCCATCAAACATAGAATCCCCTTTAAATTAATATTAATATTTTATTCAAAAATATTAATAAATATGAAAAATTAATATTCTTTATTTACCTGGGATGTTACATCCTTCCCCCCTTTTGGGAATTGCGTCCTCGAAATTTCAAAATTGGGCTTGGAAACATCATTGAAAGTCCCACATCAGAACAAGAGTAAATTTAACTATCACTTTAAAAGAAAGAAAGAGAAGTACAAAGGTCACCCGAGTTAACCCATACTAGGATTCCAAGTAGGAAAAATGGATATGGAAGAAAAAAAAAGGGTCATGTTTTGAGGGAGAGTGATAGAAAAAATGTCTAGGAGAAAGTTAACCACAAGAAAATCATAAACTTGTGATGGGTTAAATGGTATTTGATTCCCTAGTAGGAAAAATTAAAAGAAAACATTTTTGTTTTAAGTTACTTTTCATTGAGGAATTTATTTAAAAGCTTAACTAAAACATAAGTAAACATACTTGTCATGTTGACTTTAAACTTTTTCTAGATTTCTTAAACAAACTCATATTTTCTCCAAAAGACGAGTATTTAAGATAACTTGTTCACATTAAGAGCACTATAATCAACTTCTAGAGAATAAAATAATCCAAAAAATATAACTATATACTTCCCATTTATTTAGACTAAAACCAAAACCAAAAATAAAAAGGTTAGTACAAGATCAGATAATCCCCCAAAAGGATAATCCTTTATAAAAAGAAATACTACTCTTAATCTCCAAAATTTGTCAAACATTATCCAAAGTTCAACAAAGACCATTCAATAAAAAATTGTCCATAAAATTATTCAAAGATAAACCAAACTATGATTGAAACCCAAATCTCCGAAGGATTTAATCACATAGTATTCCAAGATAAATCTTAACATTTATCCCCAAATAACATCAGTTACTCTTAAAGTCTGATATTGAAAAGTAATTTACCTAATCACATATCCTCCATGATAGGTTAATAATTTCCAAAGATAACCCAAAATCAACTTATTCTTGATTCATAAAATCATCTAACTAAAAATAATAAGTCATACTAACCAGGAACTTCATGTAGTCCAGTGGTAGGTGATAAATACCAGTCACAGTTTGGTTGTGGGTTCGATTCCTGCAGCTTTGTCTGATGCGACGGGTTGTCACACGGTCTACGTGTTGTCCTTTTTCCAGAACTACATAATTCTTATAACATTCCCAAAAAAGAGATAAAGTATAAAAAAAACCATAACATAATTTAACCTCAAGTTTATCTCATGCCTTTCATATTTCATCATATCATGTAGTAACCCATAATTACCTCAAAAGTAAGGATCATATAAACCCTAACGGTTACCTTTATAATTATTACCTGAACCTCCACCTCGAGTTTGTTCTCTTGTACATGATGCATTATAGAACTCACCAAGGTTCAAGTGGTTGATCATGACTCCTGATAGTTGGTTTAGAATAACCACGAGATTTCTCATTGAATCCCCCATTTCATCCAGTCTCTTAATCAGAGAATCACCACAGTTTCCTTCAAACCCATTGTCACTTTGGTGCCTGCTAGATCCATCCATTTACTAAAACCAAAAAGGTCAATGTGAGTATATCAACAAAATCATCATATAATACTATGATATAATTATTCATGTTATCTTAAACTCATTCAATTTATCTAAAACTATGACTCTTTCTGAAATCCTAAACATTATGGTAATGTCACTTATGCTTAAAGAATACCCTAACCTCTAAATTTATCTAAACCGACCTCTCATACCAAATATAAGGACCCGGACTTATAAAATTACTTAATCCTGAATTAAATTGAATAATTCACATTAAGGATCTTTTCAGGTTTAGAGTTTTATAGAATTAGGACATAACTATTACATCTCAAAGATTACAAAGTAGAAACATATACTCAGTTTCCATTTTTCTTCACAAAATAAAAACTCTTGAACAAAAGAGTCATGTCTAGTTCCTTGTTTTAGATAACATGACATTTCCTTGATCACATCCTTGACCCTATTCCACTTTATGTCCTTTGAAAAACATTTCAAAAACTTGGGATGAGCATAAAAAGATCAGTAAGGGTTATAACAATACGGAAAGAAAACATCAGTCCATGTATACATAAGAATCAATGAAATCATTGTTTACTCATAAAACATAAGAAATATAACATACCTCATGAAAACATAGATTTATGAACAACTCATAAAAATCATAAGACATAAAGTTAACTTGAGGCATTCATAAAATTCTTACGTAGGGAGTAACCCTCATAGTTACGTTTGGAATACCCATCACAGTATATTCCTTAAATCTTTTCGGAGAAACCTTAGCATTTAACCCCTTCGTGTTACCTAATGCATTGGAGAGCTATATCGGGCTCACCCGCCCTTAGTTTATCACGGAACCACCTATATTCATAAACAAATCCCAAGAACCATAATATAATCATAGCACATAACTTAATCATAAAGGAAAGATAACATTCCCATATTGCAATAACAATATAACATTTTAAGATATTGAAATAATGAATCCATTCTAAAAATCATTTCCAAAATCATTTAAAACATTTAATAAAGATATTTTTAAATCAAAGTGTCACATACCACTTTTAAGATTTTAACATTTTAAACCATTAATATCCATATAAATAAATCCTTAGAACCATTTTAAAAACATGGATATTAATGAGAAATATTTATAAGAATAAATAATTAAAACATTTAAAATGATATTTTAGTTAAAAGTTTTTAAAAAAAATGAGAGACACTTGAATACAAATAATTGAATAATAAAATTTAATCAGAAATTTATAATATCATGAGAATAAAGGGATTCATGATATAATATGTCAAAGGATAGTATATACACCATATACGAGGGAATTGGTGCATATCAAAAATAAAGTCTCAATGGAAATGTAAATTGAGATGAAATCCCTTATAAAGATGGTATCCTTAAATTAAGGATAAATCAATCTAATAATTATGTGTGAAAAATATAAATACAACCAATATAAGTGGATATTAAGTTTAAAACAATCACAGGTCATTCACACATATTCCTAGGATGAAATATTTAATAACTACAAGTTGTACCCAAAGAAATCAAAATTGGGTTTAGAAGTTCCCTTGTAAATATTCGACAACCTAACGACGTCACATTAAAATTCAGAAAATGAGTTGATGAGAGAGAAAATGTTATCTCATCACTTGGAAATAAATTTAAATCAATAAGGATATATAAGAACATATAACAACATAAAAAGATGTAAATTAAAATACATAACAAAATAAGTCTTTTAAAAAGAGGAGTGTGAAGGGTTCCCTTACCGATTTGGGAAACTTTTGAAATGTAAACACCATGAAATAAGGGTCATAAAATGAAGATGTAAATACCCATAAATGATAGTATATTATACAAATAGTAAAATAATGGGTAGTACATACACCACACAAAAGGAAATAGTAGAAAATGTAGCATGAATCTCACGGGAATAAAAAGTGAGATAAAAACTCTTTACCTCGTGGTAATCAATCGAGTCGTATGACTAAAAGATAATAAGAACCAAATGAATAAAATAATACCATGAATAGAATGATAATACATATATATCAAAAATTCAGTACAAAATACACCACATGCAATAAATTAGTGGCGAACAATAGAAATATCACAGAATTAAAAGTGAGATATGAAATCCCCTTATGAAAATTCAGCTTTCTAACAACGCCGCTTAAAACTTCCAAAAATGGATTGAAAATATCATTCAGGGTCTCTCATCATATGAAAATAAAAAGTAAAGTAATATGAATATATAAGAACATCCCCAAACATAAGGAAGAGGAGCTTGAAATAAGTGATATAAAAGAGAGTACTTAAAAAGAAAGAGAGAGGTTGGATCCCTTAACTCAAGTCCGACTTGTCTTGTTCGTTTATTTATATTTCTGAATAATAAAATTTTGTAAATTTATAATTTCTTAAGGACCTCCTTTAAAGTTTATTATTAAATTCATATCACATATTATAATGTTATAATAATTAGTTAATTATGTGAGTTCATATCAGATGTTTTTGTCGATGTTTGGTAAATGAGTCAAAAATGAACTTGTTTGAAAAGAATTGTCCATGTAGTTATAAGTACATCATATAAAGAATAGTATTAATGATTTAAATATCATTTATATCCAATAAATATTAATTTTATACTATTCCATAACATTTGGAGATAAAAATAAATGAAATTCACCATTCATGGAGACGGTAGGCCATACGTACGCATGGCCGCTACTTTCATTTCTTTGTCATATTAATGGAATTAAAAATAATTGAGAGATATATATATTATAATTACAGTATAATATATATGTTATATAGGTCACATAATTTCATTAATTTCATTCTTTATACATTCCATTTATTGCATGAATGAGTCACATCACTTGATGGGGCGGTAGTCCACACTTCCTCATATGAAATTATCGCATTTGTACAACATGAAAAGAGTAAAGGTATGTTTTAAATATAAAATACAGAAGAATATATAAAACATAAATACCATATATATCATATATAAGATTCAGTGACATCATAATTTCCACCTTTAAAGGTGTTAAAAGAATATTGAACAATCATCATTTCGTGAGGCAGTAATTCACCATCCACAAAAACAGTATGTTCTTTAACCATTAGACGGAGGTGTGTGTAAGTGTAGCTCAAATAATTCTTATAAAAACATCCTAGTATATTGAATATAATGGTGTTTTTACAAAATAAAGGAATAAAAAGATTTTAGGGTGTTGGAGAAGCAAAATAAAACAAAATAAGATAAGAGAAGACATTACCTTTAAATCGGGTAACTCCCTTTGGTTTGAACCAAAAGGGTTTCTTGAAGAGATTTATGCCTAATGTGAGGATTAAATGATGAAGAGAGGGATTTGGAGAGATGAAATGGGTAGGGTTTGGCTGAGAGAAAGGCTTTATAGGTGTGGGTAAGGAGGTAGAGGTGGGGGCCTTTTATAAGATGGAGGAGGGACACTCTTGGAAAGTCAAGAAATGTTACATTATATTAAATTGAGTTTCGGATTTTAAAGGTCTCACATTGATATATTTCGAGGATAAGGTGATAAGGGTTCGAAATATACTCATCCAATAGGTCTTTCACAAGTGTAAGTCTTATATTTTACATTATCTTTTCATTTTATTTAAATCGTTCATTAATGAGGTAATCGCTGCATCATCATGATGTCATAAATAAATTTATTTATTTAATGTCTAAAAATTATAAAAAAATATCATGATTTAGGAAATATTTTTATATTTATAATTAATATTTATAGTAAAAAATATGACTTGTATAACCCTATGTAAAAATTGTTTTAGTAAAATAATACATGTTTGTGACATTTTTATTTTAACTTTAAATAAAAAGTTATTATTGTCATTTTCCTACAAAAGTGGCTCCATGGGGTCCCCAAGTTGACCCATGGATTGTATTGGTAGAAAATGACTCATCAAATAAGGGTAGTACATGTGTCAAGGCCATTTCATATTATTATAACATTATCTTTACCTTAAATCACATTAATTACCTTTAATCACGATTAATAAAACTTAAAAGTTACTATTCACCAAAAAAATTATTTTAATCCCATTGAAGTAAATTTTACATACTAATGACAACCATTTATGTTAGATTTTTTAAATTCAAATAACATAAGTGGTAAAGTTTCATTTAAACAAAAAATCAGTTTTTTAACTACCACTTGGTGGTTTCACTATGCATCAAAAATTGATGTTTTTCAGAAAAATACCAAACATTCACCCTAAGCTATATTTGATATTCCAAATTCAAAAATGATTTATATTTTACAAAATTCAAAACATATAAGTTGAATTAATTAATTTAATAATTAATTCCCGTTGTCAAAACAAATAGTGGGTTTTTTTGAAGTAATATCTATGAAAAGTTTGGCACTTATTTATGTCCATTTTCAAAGTGAAATTAATTCTAATGACCACCATTAAATTAAATGGAAAAAATATATTCTAATTACACTTTAAAACAATTAAAAAGATAATCTTACCATATAATTATTTTAGATGAAAAAAGCAGTTTTGAAGTAAAATGCAGAATTTTTCACTATTCATTAAAAAATGAACATTGTCATAAAAATACCAAAAATGTATCCAAAGTAAATTTCGATGTCCCAATTCTAAAGAATAAGATTATTTTGACAAATAAAGCTTATAAAATTGGAAAAATTTAGATTTAAAAAATGTTCTCCATCAAAAGGTGGTAAAATAATCTTTTAAAAATATTAGAGTATTTATTCTTAAAATTGGATTCATTTGCATTTTAAGACTCTAACATTTATTGGATAAATGTAAAAATATTTAACAAATATATGTAATCATTTTTTAGTTATTTCTGTTCATTCCCTCCATTACAACAGTTAGGTGTTAACTATTATAATATTATTATATTATTAGTGTGTAACATAAGATTTCAAAGAAACTCGTTGTTGCGTATTGGGTACGCCATTGAACATAGAATCCCCTTTAAATTAATATTAATATTTTATTCAAAAATATTAATAAATATGAAAAAGTAATATTCTTTATTTACCTGGGATGTTACATTCACAACCACCCTATTGGGTGTGAAACAAGTATTTAATTAAAAAATTGAGCCATGTTATAATAAAAAATAGAAATGAATAAAGAAAAGGAAAATTCAACCTCATACAAAAAATTATGACAACAGATCGAGGAATATAAATAACCATAACTATCTTGTTATATAAAATCAATTTCATGTTGATAAAATTTTTATAATCTGAAATGGGTTATAAGAAAATCTAAATTTGGACACTGATGAAAAATGATAGATGTTAGTAGTTTTCAAAAGGTTATATTCTAGGATTTAGATGCAAGGGATTCACACAACCAAATGTATAATATAGGGGAAAAAAATTAATTTCCAATTGGTTCATAATGGAGGAAAATATAGAAAAAGATAATAATCAAGATGCATTCCCCTGTCTAATGGTGGAGGATAATAAAATACTAAGTCAATCCATTATCTCAAAGAAAAATTCAAAAATAATTATTGATTTAAAATAAAAAATGGATTTTAATTTCCTAAATATGTGACCTATTACAAATATAATTATACAACCAATGAATTGGAATATTATATTCAAGATTATGTGTATCACATCTAATTATGATATTAGATATCTACTTTATGAAAAAATGGGAACAAGTTCCTCATGTAATCTATTTTGAATCATGGACTCTAGAACCTAACTAAGAAAACATAAAATAATGACTAAAAGGAATTTAAGTCTACCATTTTTTTCATAGATATATTTTGATCGTATATCTTAGGCCCAAAAGTCATTAATTTTTTTGATCATAAAGTAAAATGATAATTTCCGAAATATCCTGAGGAAAATATATGATTAATTTTTTGGATGATGCCTTTGTAAGAATTTGATTTATAAAATCAATATAAAAAGGTATTAAAGAATATAGTTGTTGGACATATTAATAATAATCGTATAGAATATGACGCAAGTTTATTGAATAAATGTACCATTTAAGAAAAAATTCCTGATATCCATTTTTAATAGGGATAATAATACTATACAATGATATTCATAACTTTTTTCACAAATTGGAATATGGTGGACACTTTGGTCCCCATAGAATGAGATATAAATTTCTAAACTCAAGGTTTAACTAGAACAACATATTCTAGGATGCTCATGAATATTGATTTTTTTTCAAAAATGAAAATTCATGGTGAATATAAATAATATAAATGAAATTAAATAAAAACATATAAATTTATTTGATATATTTAATTTTTTATTCATGGTTGTTTTTCTCTCATTTCCAAGTTCTTTTGGATACTTGTACAATATATTACATATGTATTATGTATCACCCTGAGATTTTATAAAATAAGGATTTTAAAATATATTAAATATTTTTGATATTTTATTTTACATAAAAAATGAGTTTATCTTTAATTATACACTATATTATGATTTTCCTTTGTTACACACAATTTTTCTTTTAGTTACTTTAAACAAAACACTGAGTTTAAACTAAACATGACATACTATTTAAATATTATCATCTAATTTAATAGTTATTAACTAGCCGTTTGAGTGGAGGGTATAAATAGTGTTAACTAAATTATGAAAATATTGTTTACACTTGTTTATAGAATTATTTAGTGACTATTTAAATATATATTATAATAAAACCTTTTTGAAAATAAAAGGAAATCTTTTTCCAGAAAACTATTTTTATATATACAAGTTTGTTTTATATAAATAAATTAACAAAATCAATTATGGTTAAGTTTTTTAAGGAATTGTATATATTATTTATTCAATTAAATTTTTAACATTCTTCTTATATGTTTTCAAGGAAATAGATAAGAATATTTCCAATTTTACACTTAAAAGTGTATTTTTCTAAAAGGTTGTTTTGTAACCTTTTATGGATCAATTATTTTAAAAATAAAATTTAACACATTTATTAAATGAAATTGATATATTAAAAATAATTTTTTAAATCATAATATGAAAATTATCTTAGGTTGAACATTTTTTATTTTTATAAAATATTTCTTTTCTTGATTGATAGTGGAAAATACTGAATTTTAATTAAAAACTGTTTTTTAATTTAATATATTTATAAAGTAAAATAATATATTGTATTGTTTTTAAAGTAATTGTTTTTAAATTTTATACCAATATATCAAATTTATTATGTCATAATCAATTTGATTTTAAATTTTTATATAAAAACATTTTAAACATTTGAATTTTTTCTCTTTAAAAAATCACTTTCTCATCACGTCTACAGAATTAATTATAAATTAAAATTTTCAATTATATGAATTTAACTTGGAAAAATATATTCCATATCTGTAATTAGAATATTTTTTAACATCTAGTAACTTTAACTTAATTTTTGACCAAAATGAATAGTGATTACAGTAAAAATTAATCACCTCGGTTAATGTAAAATTTTGTTTACCATGGAGGGGGGGGGGGGTAAAAGAATGATAAGAGTGAAAATGACCTAAAATTTTATCTTAATTTTATTTAATAAATTTATATAGATCATTCCCATAAAATTATGTTAAATATGGAAATTTATTTCCACATGCCATTGAATATGTCCCATATAATAAGTTAAGTAAATAAAAAGAAAAAAGACACTTTTCTTACTTTTAATATCTATAAAGAATTGGGATAGGGAAAACATGTTCAGTTATATATATATATATATATATAAATGTGTTATATTTATTAGGATAATTTTCTTTAATTTTTTTGAAATGAAATATTTACTTTAAATTTTATGAAATTCCAACATATTAATTTTTTATTTAACAATAAAATAATGTAATTGATACTAAAAATAATAAAAATGAAGTAAATTTATTGATTTATAATGATGATTTTTTCTAAAAAAAATATAACGATTAAAAGGTTTTAATATAATAGATTCTAACTCCATCATTGTATTGATATTTTTTATAATTGAAATTAAATGAATAATTTCAAAATTATCATTAATGTTATTTTATAATAAATTATATTTTATTAAATGATTTAAAATTAATAAAAATATCATCTTCAACCCAGTGATTTTAAAATATTAATAAATATCATCTATGTTCCATTAAAGGGCTAATTTTTTTATTATAATGACTATATTGACCGTTAAAAAGTTGAGACCTAGTTAACATAGTTTTGGTTAAAGTGGTGTTTTTGCACGTTACATGTGCTTATTGTAAAATTAATTTCTAGTACCCATAGGATTTATATTTTATAATATATATATCACATATATAAATAGTTCTTAAAAATTATCTAGAATGTATTAATCTAATTTTTTCTTAAATGATTAATTACTATGGTTAGAAAACTAGTCACCATAGAAAAAAACTGAAATGCTAAAAATTGGGATACTTAGAAGTTAAGGAATAAATTTTTTAAAACATGTATTTAACTATGTGTTGGAAGTTTTTATCCACCATATCATCACAATAACCTTTAATTATCTGTTATTAATCCACTTTAGTTAATATTGACCTCCCAATAGTGAATAATTTTGAGTATTTACAAGAATGAAACTTCTCTTCAACTATAAAAGGGAAATCCATATCCCTAATTATACACACCTTTAAATACATTTGGATCAACCAATATCAGGAAAAATAAAATCTCAACTACCATAACCTAATCCTATAAGAATTATTTTTGACACAATTCCAACTAATCAAGGCTTTTGTGAAAACCTAAGGAGGATACCTAAAGAAGAGGTAATGTTCATAAACGAGCATTTTAATTTTCATTCTTCCTCCACCTCTTAAATTATTTTTATAACATGATTATAAAACAACCAAAGTATTTTCCATATAATTATATTTTTTCTATGTTAATAGTAAAACATATAACCACACACACTTCAATCAAATGTGTTAAAAAATCAGTCTTTGCGTGTGTGCTGGATAACCCCCTCATGAAATGATGTCATTAATTTTTCCATTACCACCTATAAAGGTTAGGAATATTTATGGATTCATTGTTTATATATGATATAAATGATATTTATGATGTTATTATGCTTATTTAATTGTTATATCACACATACCTTCATGATTTCAATTTTTTGGGAATCCGATAACGGTGTTTGTGTGTACTGAGGACTGCCACCTTGCAAAGCGTTGGGATTAATTAAAACTTCACATGGAATTTATTAAGGATGGGTTGGAAAAAATATATGATATATAATAAATAAAAATGATTTTTTAATGATAATATATCATTTACTTTAATTTCTTTCAATCCAATAATACAATGTAAACAACATTCATTCATATGTACAACCTACTATAAAGTGACCTAGGATTAACATACATGTATATTAAATCATTTTAGTTGAATGTTCAGTACATTACAAATATATATTCCCAAGGACCATAATAGTTTAGTCTATTTGGAAACATGGAAACAAAATCTTCTATCCTGGTGAAATATTGTCAATATATCCCATAAATATCTCCACCTTTAATACATCTACCTAAAACCATTCTTCATAACCTAGGGAATAGAAACCTAAGAAAGGGGTGTGCTCAAATTCTCATTAAGGGTACACAGGGGAAATATGTAATCATAATAATGATATTAAAGGTATGAGAGCATAACCATGAAAATAGAAGATTATACTGTTCATATCAATGATCATATACATGAATCATAACATAATGATTGGTAGTTCATATGGAATGAATCTTAAGGAAATAAAAAACATAATCCATGAAATCATATCATATGAATAAAACATAGAATTGTGGTAGACACATAAGAATATATAATGATTTCATAGTAGTCAAGGCATTATGTCCATGGACATCTTATTGAAAAAAGTCTTTTACTAAACTGGGTTTACACCCTATTCCAGCCTGGTACTACTGAACCGAGTTCACCCCTCATTTTATCCCTATATTACTGAATTGATTTTACCCCTCGTTGTAGCCCTATATTACTGAAGTGAGTTAATTTCCCATTCGAGACCTCTAACACTAAACTGGGTTCATTTATCCTTCCATCCATTTCTTTCTAATGATATGTAAATCTTAACCAATGCATTAAAGGGATATATAGGTCCCACCAATCTCATAGTGAAATAATACAGACATGTGTCACAAAATCCTAAACAATCATATCATAACCCATGCAATAAAATGGGTATCATAAACATTTAAACATATCATAGCTTATGGAAAAAGATACAAGTTTCATAACCATTTAATCTAAAGTAGAACCCATGAAATAGATGAATATTTCCTAAAAATATAACCCATGAAAGAGAAATATATCTCATAAACAAATAACCTTTGAAAGAGAAATGGATTTCATAAATATATAACCTGTGAAAGAGAAATGAATTTCATAAACATATAACTTATTAAAGAGAAATGGATTTCATAAAATTATAACCCATAAAATAGAAACGAGTTTGATAAAGACAATGAAATTAAAAATAAACCATTCATAGAAAGAATATGAATGAAAAAATTAGATCTTCTTTTAGAATGGCATGAGTAATAGAAACAGATTCCATTTTAGATGGATAATAATTTTGAGATATCTTTCAAAAACATTTCTTGAGAAAAATATCCTTTCTTCTTTGAAAAAGGATTTTTAATCCATAAAACCATTGGAAAATCATTTTCAAATAAATTAACTTGAAATTTTTTAAAGATTACTTGAAATCGTTGTTAAAACCTTTTCCCATGAAAACATATAAAATAATCTTCAAAAAATTTTAAAAACATTTTTTTTCAATAATTTTAAATCTTATAAGGAAAAATTTAAAATGTTTTGAAAACCGTTTTCCAGATAACTTATAAATGCAGCTTCAATTTTTTTAAAACCATATCTTTGAAAATACTTTGAAAACATATAAATGAGTCTGGAAATCATTTTGAAATCCCTTTTCCTTGAAAATAAATTAATGAAGTTTGAAATTTTTTTGAAAATTTTTTCCTCAAAAACAATTAAATGAAGCTTGAATTTTTTGAAAACAATTTATTTGAAAATATATTTTACAATTTTTCTCTTAAATTTAACCTTTAATAATGAAAATAAATCTTAAAAGGATTTATGAAGAATAAATCTGTACATATCATATGAGGTAAAAAGAACATTCCTTTTGACTATAAAAAGGTAATAAAAATACTCTATTTAGAAAGTGATAATAATATTCCTTTTAAAACATTTGAAAAATAAAAAAAGTTAAAAATTTATTTTAATGATTATATTAGAATATTATAATATTCTTGTAAACCCTTTTTGGAAAACATGGTTTTAAAGGAACACATATTTCTGACCAAAGAGATGGTAAAGTCAGGTTTTCTTAAAAAAAAATTCATAACTATATTATGTACCAAAGAGTGGAATAAATGGTACCAATATATGAATAAATCATTAAAAACCAATTAATGATAAAATTCATGAATTTTATTGAGATATGGATTATAATATTTCATCAAAGTTTGTCTAATCATGAATAATCTTGAAAAGAGATAAGATTGTCTCAATAAAGTCTTATAACTTTGTAACTTTGGATCATACCCTCCATGTGAGAAAAGAAAATTTAATATATTTTAAAAAATTAAATTCATTATATGACATTTAAAATGGATTTATATACACCTAAAAGAGAATTTAGGTGTAGAACAAATCATGAGTCTTAGAGAATGCAAATTGAGATAAAACATTTAACTAATTTGGTAAATTTTTAAACTTATAACCAATGAAAGAAAGATCATGAAATGGATATGTGAATACCTATAAATTTATGTATAAAATACCTATAACACAATCATTTTTAGTATATATATCACACAAAAGGACAGAGTGGTGATCATAACATGTATCTCATGGAAATAAAAAGTGAGATAAAATCCCCTTACCTTGTGTCTTGACTCTCATCGTACTCGTTCAAACCACATGTATAGTAAATATAAATTTATTATACATCTTTTAATGAACCATATTATTATATATAATACCATATATGGTTTTATTATGACCTTTTATTATAGGCTTGTTAACAATCCTATGTTAAAGTTTCACTTCGGGTAATATTCATTTTATTCTTCACATGTGTCTTAATTTGTTATATCCTTGGTATTTATAATTTATATAACTTTTTTAGAATTAAATCATGATATAAATATCATTTATATATAATATGTGTATTATAATAATTAATATAATATATAAGTATGAAATTGAATACAGATTTCATGGAGATGGTAGGTCGTACGTATGTATGAACACTGTTTCCATTTAATTCTCATGTTGAAAGAATTAAAGTAAAAGAAATATATGTATATATTTGTGTGAATATATAAATATATATATAAATTATATTTATTATATCATATATTTCTTATATATTTTCTAAAACAATCCTTAATTCAACCAATGTTCGGTATGAAAGAGTCATTTCGATTTGAGAGGGTGGTAGTCCACACATCCTCAAACGAAATTATCATATAAACACCAAATGGAAAGTAAAAAAAATGTTTCAAAAAATGAATAAATAAGCTTAAAGAAATAATAAATATAATATATAACATATATAAACATATTTTCTATCATAATTTCTACAATGAGAGGTGGTAAGGAAAAAATGAACAATCATCATTTTGTGAGGCAGTAGTTCACCATACACATACAAAATATGTATGTTACCCATTAGATGGAGGTGTGTGTATGTATAGGTAGAATAAATAGATAAAAAATATTATTTTATTAATGATACCATTTTTTACACAATTATATAATAAATAGAGTGTAGGGGTGGAGAAGGAAAATAAAAGAAATGAGCTTGAGAGAAGGCCTTTCCTCTTAATCGGGAAACTCCTTTTGGTGTGTACCAAAAAGCTTCCTTATAATAATTTAATCCCAAATATAGGCTCCAAGTAGGAAGGTATGGATTTTGGGATGTATATTGGGCAGATAATTGAAGTACCTAATAGGTTTATAGGTGTGAATAAGAGGGATAGGTGGTGACCTTTTATAGGGAAAGAAAAGGACTCACTTGGAATTTTTGAAATCAAGTTAGGTACACACATGTTATTAGCTAAGAAATTCATAAAAAACCAACATAAATAATTTTTTTGAAGGTTTATGCCCGAATAATGTCTATAAAATTGGTTTTTCAAAATTTTCTAGGTTATTTGGGCCCCTAAGATTAAGGTTTAGTCCCTAATTAAGCTTAATTTGACCTTAAATGCTGTTGTTAATTGTAATCACTTTTACTAATAATTTTGGTAAATTATTATGTTGATATTATAATAATATGAATATTATACTTATTAAAATTTTTTATGTATGTTTTTTGAAATTAAATTCATATAAGTGGAAAAATTTAGATTTATGTTAATCCCGTAGATAAGACAAAATTGCGGGTTTTTTAAGTAGAAATAAGTTCAAAAGTTTATTAAGTTTTCTATTCAATTTCACAGTGAAATTGATTCTAATAACCTAAATTTTATTAATAGATGTATAATTGATATAATTTTTTCTTAAAATAAAATTTATTTATAATTTAATGTTAATAACTATTTAAATGAAAAGTCAGTTTTTAACTAAAAAGAAGTATTTTTCACTATTCATCAAAAAATGAAGTTTCTTAGAAAAATACCATAAATTTACCCTAATCTAGTTTCAATATACAAAATTTAAAAATGAAGCTTTTTTTTTCAATTTCAATTTATAACTTTGTCTAAAATAAATTTTATTATTAAAAGAGGTTTATTCAAGAAAATGATATTTTTAAACATAAAAAGGACTTTACCTAAAATTATATCTTTCATTATCAGGATGTTGTATCTATATAAAAAATATAAAAAATATTTGAAAATTAGTGATTACTATTCATATAACTATTTTTTACAACTAGGTTATATTTATCTCATTTAAATAATTATAACAATAAAATGATGTTTCATAGAAACATCGATGTTGCGTGCAATGTTCAATAAGTGAGTTTTGCGTATAGTGCAAGAAAAGTTGGTATTTCATGTAGAATAAGAAAATTAAGTGGCATATAAAAGGAATGTTTGACTTAGTATTTTAATATATATATATATATATATATATATATAGACAAATTTCTAGTGTCACGTGAAATGAAATATATCGAAAAGATAGATTAATTAGAAAAATAATAATTTACAAAATCTTGGGGTGTTACATTCTACCCCCTAATAATGAATTTCTCCCTTGAAATTAATATAGGTTTTAAAATATTTAATATTTAAAAAATTCATTCATAGAAACCCACATTTTAAAAATGAATACTAAATATTCCCTTAAAAGGGAATGTTTGTACCATTACATTTACCCAAATAAACATAAAACTCTGTTTACACAGAAGAGAACATAGGTTAGGAGTAAATATTGGACATGGAGAAAAATCATAAATATTTATAGGGAGTGATTGAGTTCATTAATCCTAAATAGGTGAGTGATCAAAGAAAATTTAAGGGCAAAAAATTAATAAATCTATGATGATTTATAAGCCCATCAATTCAAAAAAAAATCAGGTATTAGAAAAACACATTTTCTTTTGATTATTATTCTAAAATTGAGTAATTATTATATTTACCATGAATATAAGTAAACATACTTACATGATATATTTATATAAACAAAATATCATCCTTTAGTTGTTATTTTATCAATTTCTAATTCATCCATTACTTCATGTAATGGAAATATAGAAATTATATTTGGTGCATGAAGTGCTAAAATAAAATTTTTACAGATCTTAAGTCCCATAAAAGAATTAAAATAATAACTAATTATATATAAATTTTTTTAAAAAACAACTTGGTTAATACATTTATCTCTAAAAATAAAAATTATCACTACTATTTCATTATAAATAATTATTAAGTAAAAGTAATTATAAACTTAGAATGACATCGCGTAGGCTAGGGGTAGGTGTGGAACACTTATCTTCCTTCATTTTTGGGTTCAAGACCTGGGACTTTTCCAAAATTGATTGGTTTTCACTTGACATACATGATGTCCCTTTCTAAAACCATACTAATATAATTTCAAAAATAAATAATTTTGAAATCATTGAAATAAGGTTAATCACTAAATAACATTTTTAACCAAGATATTCAATACAATATCAATAAATAAATACTTATTCTTAATTTTAGATTAATCTTTTCATGAGTGGTTAACCTTATAACCCTTTTGAAAGATGAAAATACAAAAAAGGGTTAGAAAATCATCTTAGCATTGATCCCCTTAACTTGTGTATTGATTTGCATCGTACTCATTCAAACCACCTGTATAATAAATAAAAATGTATTATAAATATTTTAAATAACCTTATTTTTATTATTAATACCATATATGGTTTGATTAATACATTATATAACTCTGTTGTTAACAATCCTATGTTAAGGTTTCAGTTTGGGTAATATTTGTTTTATTCTTTGCATATGTCTTAATTTGTTATATCATTGGTATTTATACTTTATATAATGATTTAAAGAACTTAAATGATGATATAAATATCATGTATATACATTATATGTGTATTATAATAATCCAAATAATATATATTTATGAAATAGAATACACCGTTCATGGAGAAGGTAGGCCGTACGTATGCATGCACGCTATTTCAATTTAATTATTGTGTTGAAAGAAAGAAATTAAAAGAAATATATGTATATATTTACATATATCTGAATTAAAGTTGATTTATGATATCATATGTTTCTTATATATTCAATAAAACCAACCTTAATAAAATCCATGTATTGTATGAAGGAATCATATCGCTTTGATGGGGTGGCAGTCCACACATATAGAAACAAAATTATCATATTAACAACACGTAGAAAGTATAATGATATGTGTCAAAAAATGAGTACATAAGATTAAATAAATAATAAATATAATATATAAAATATATAAAAATATTTTCCATCATAATTTTTACCACGATAGGAGGTTTTAAAAAATTAAAAAATCATTGTTTTGCGAGGAGGTCTTTCATCATACACATAAAGAGTATGTTCATTACCCACTAGATGGAGGTGTGTGTAAGTTTAGATAGAATCCATAGAAAAAAACATCATATTATATTGAGGATACTATTTTTATTTTACAATAATGTAATAAATAGTGTGGGGGTGGTGGAGAAGGAAAATAAAAGAAATAAGCTTGAGAGAAGGTGTTACCTCTTAATCAGGTAACCCCTTTTGGTTTGTGCCAAAAGGATACCTTGGAAGATGTTATTCCAAAAATAAGGCTTCAAGTAGTAAGGGATGGATGTTGGTAAGTTTATTGGGTATATCTTATCTAAAACTAATAGGTTTTAGAGGTGTGAAGAAGAGGGAGAGGTGGTGGAATTTTATAGGGAAGGAAAAGGGCTCACGTGGAAGTTTTGAGAACAAGTTAGGTGTACACATGTTATTACATAAAAATTCATACCAAACCAACATAAATCAATAATATAATTTTTATGGATGTATAATTTCTATTAAATGGGTTTTTTACAAGTTTATAGGTTATTTAGGCCCCTAATATTATGGTTTAGTCCATAATTAAGCTTAATTTGACCTTGATCACTGTGATTAATTTGAATCACTTTTGCCAATAGTTTTGGTAAAATATTAATTTGATTTTATTAAAATATAAATATTATACTGATTATAGTGGTTTATTTTTTTATTACAGAATCATCAAAATTATGATTAATGCCAATCCCGTAGACGATACAAAATTATGGGTTTTTAATGCAGAAAGAAGTTCTATAGATTATTATTTTTAAATATTCAATTTCAAAGTGAAATTATTTATAATTACCTAAATTGTATTAATATATGTATAATTTAACTAATTTTATCTTAAAACAAATTTTATTTATAATTTAAAAGTAATAATGATTAAAATGAAAAGGTAGTTTTTACCTAAGCAACAATATTTTTCACTATTCCTTACAAAATGATGTTTCTCAGAAAAATCTCAAAAATTCATCCTAAGATAATTTTTAAATTATAAATTAAAAAATGAATTTTATTTTATCAAATTAAATTTATAAATCTTTCTAAAATTATTTTTATTATTAAATGAGGTTCATTCTAAAAAATAGTATTTTTAAACAAAAAAAAGGACTTTACCAAAAATTATATCTTTCTTTATAAACATGTTTTATCTATATAAAATATTTGTAAATAATATTTGAAAATTACTTATTAATATTAATATAACTAATTTTAACATATAGGTTAAAATTATCTTTTTTATATAATTATAATGATTAAATGATGTTTCGTAGAAAAATCGGCGTTGTGTGTAACGTATACCAAGTCGGTGTTGTGTGTAGCGCTAAACAAGTCTGGATTACTTGTAGCACAAGTAGAATTGGTTCCACGTGAAAGGAATTTTTGAAATAATTTTTTAATATATATATATATACACATAACTATTTCAAATTTCATGTGAAATGAAAAATTCCAAAAATATAGTTTAATTTGAAAAAAAATAATTCCAAGAATCTTGAATTGTTACATACCATCTCCATGAATGGTGTATTTTATTTCATTTTACAATATTTTATAGATTATTATAAATACTTATATAGTGAATATATATTAAGTACAAATTAAATTTATATTTTTTATATATTATTAAATCATGATTAATGTAGGAGTGCTAGAAATATAACAAATCAAAACATTTTCAAAAAAAAAACAAGGAGGTTATTACCTGAAATGTAAATTTAACCTAGAATAATTAATAAAAAAGAATTAAAAGGTCATAATAAAATATTATATGGACTGATATAAACGAATATTATTCTTTAATATATTTATAATAAACTTAAATTTATTATATAGAAGGTGTTGAATGAGTACGATGGAAGTGAAGACTTAAGGAAATGTGATTTCTAGTGTCACTTTTTTTTGAGTGTTTTATTCCATATTCACCAATTGTTTATTTTTTGATTTATATACTCTACTATGAAATTATATATCATTAATATTAATCATTTAATTATAAGTAGTCTTTTAATTAATTATATTCTTTCAGTGGGATTCTGATTCTAATGTTTGTCAACCAGTAAGGGATTTTCACCTCACTTTTTTATTCCATGAGACACATTCCATGTTCACCGCCTATTTATTTTATGTGGTGTGAATAATAAAAATGAATTTATCTTATGAATCTTATACAAAAAATTAATAGAATTTAAATATCTATTTTAGGATCTTTCTCTCATGGGGTTTACTGTTAAAACATTACCAAAGCGGTAAGGAATATTTGTTTCAATTTTCCTTATTTGAGGGGTATGTTTTGTTATGCACCAAAATTATTTAAATTTGTTTATATACAAGGACTTTGACATGTCATATAATGAAATTATTCATCATAATGTTATTTTATGTTTTATTTCATATTATTTCATCCACGGGGATTATAGTTCAATGCCACCAATGTGGTAAATATTTTAAGCTACAATCTCATTATTTATTAGGATTTTTTATGATTAAGTCTCTAATGTAGAAATTTCATAATATAAATATCAATAATTCTCATGAATTTTCTTCTCCTATGGCCATTAGTGATTTATCTACATAATTGAACCATTTTCCACTCTTCGTTACTTAATATAATTATTTATTTAGGAAAATCCAATCTTATTTATCTTTTTGGATGAAAATATGTCTTAATGTAGAACCAAGTTTTATTAAAAAAATAGATTTTTTAAATAACATTTTAAAAAAAATTTCTAGGATAATGTGTTTGAATTTTTTTATGTCAAAAAAGTGTTTTCAATGATTTTAAATGATTTATTTATATGTTTCCAAAGGTTATTTTGAAATAAAAAAAATTAAAATTATTTTATGTTTAAAAAGTGTTTTAAATGATTTCCAAAGATTCATTTATAAGTTTTCAAGGTTATATGAAAAGAAAAAATCTTTCAAATTTTTTTATTATTTAAAAATCATTTTTCAAAGCATGAAGAATATTTTCCACATTAAATGTTTTAAAGGATACCAAAAAATTATTTTCCATTTATGATTTATTCTATTGATGTTACATATGCCTTAATGTTGATATAATACATGGAAACCGCTATTATTATTTCTCAGAATGGTGCATATTATTTATGGAATGTTGTTTATGAAATATGATTCTCTTTTATGAGTTATACCATGATAAAAAGATTATAAAACCCACTTCTTTTAACAGTTTATTCTATAATGAAATGATTACGAAACCTATCCCTTTTACATAGGTTATGATATGATACAATGTTTATGATACCTATTTCATTTGATCGGTTATGATATGATGAATGTTTATGTTCTTCTTGAACACAAATTTATGATTTCATTATGTAACAGGTGGGTCATATATCTCCCTCCAAATTCATTAGGAAATTTTTTAATCTCATCATATAGAAATGGAAATAATAGACTGTGATCCTATTTTAGTATGATATAGATTGAATTGGGAGTGTTCCTAGTTCAGTAAGATAGTGTTGGAATGGGAAGTGAACTTGATTCAGTAAGGGACCTTGTCCACTATTATGGTCTTGGAAGTGAACCTTGAAAAACATGGAAATGATTTTATATGATTTTTTTATGTCACAAATCTATGAATTATGCCAATTTTATGATCTAATGGATCATTTTATTTTATTATCATATGATTGATTTCTTATAAAGTGCCAATATTTACTCCATTACTCAATATTATGATCTTTGATGTGCATGGTATGATTTTAAAATGTTATGACCATATTCTTATAACCCTATCTTTATGTTTTTCATATGTATATCCCTTGTTTACCATTACTATGAATCTAAACAAACAAATTAAGAAACTTCAAAGGGACAATGAAAAGTTCAGTTAACACAATGGATGAGAATATTGGTCTCCCTAAGATATCATAAATAGTTGAATTATTTAAATACAGAAAGTATGAGAATTGTGAAAATATATTTCCTAAATGAAAATATCATGATAAAAATCATCAAGGTTTTATGGGTAAAAGTAATATTAATGATTATGAAGATACTACAAATGACATATAGAAGGAATAAGTGTTAGTTAATAAGGCGATAAAGCCTGGTTAACGGTGTGTGATGAAAGTGGAAAGATGGATGTATTTATTTATTGATATTTAAAGAAATATATTTGTATCAGTGGTATTTTGGTTATTAGAATCACGATAACTCAATGGATTATTCCATATTATATTTTTATTAAGGAGTTTCAAGAATATATCAAATTGAATTTATGGAATAAAAAAGTGATTTAATGGAAATGTAATATTTTAATTAAAGAATAATAACCATTATATGTTATTGATATTGAGAAAATAATGTTTAGTTTGGATAAAGAGATATTAGATAGGAATAAAGTAAATTGGATTGTACTGATTACCATGTACTAGATTAAGTATTTCTTGAACATGTGGTTTATGGAATCGTGAATGGGGTATATAGAATTTTTTGGATTTAAGGAATATATCTAATAATATATGTTCTATTAAAGGAATTAAGAAGAATGTATAATTTTAAAAAGGTTTTATGGAAATTAAGGTTATTACCATGATTCAATAGAATACACGATGAAGGTATTTAAATGTTTGGTATGTGAAAATCAAGATCTACTTTATGATATATGGCGGATCAATGTGAAGCTAATTTTTAGAAATTTAGTGAGCATATTTATAATGTTTGGTATTTTCATCATTTAAAAGGGTCAAATGGTTAAATATTTTCGAAAAGGATTATGTATTACATTGGTTAAGGTTTTTGAGATTAATGTATTACTTCACCATATGAATATTTATGCATATTGGTAGACCTGTGAAAAACCATTTTTTGTGATGATAACTAAAGATATGAAAAATTACTTATCATTATATTGATGGATCTTATTATCCTTTGGTGATTTCAGAATAACAAATTCACCTTCATTTTTGTAGTAAGTTATGAATTATACATCAATCACTAAATAACCAAATAGTGATATTATGCATATGAAATGGAATGAAATAAAGTAAGTATATCTTGTTGTGAAAATTCATTAACTTTAGGGAAATGATCTTAAAAAAAATGTTGTCATGTTATCATCATTTTGATGATATCAATGAAAATTTCACCCCTATTTATGTTATGGTATTATGGTCACTAACCATCTCTAGATTAGAAACTTTCTTGTGACCGGTTATTTTTATCACACTTTATAATTATTTATGATTTTCTTCCATGTTCAAATCATCACTTCCCACTTATATTCTCTTATGTGGAATAATAGTTACAAGTTACTTTGGGTAACTGTTATGTTTCAAAAATTTACTTTTTAATGGATGTTTTATTATTCATTTATATGATGTGGATTTCTATGAATTAATTTTCAAATGTTAGACCTTTGATTATAGAGATGAATTTCGAGGGAGAAATTCATTTTAAAGGGGTAGAATGTAACACCCCATTATTTTGTGAAATATTTTTCTATAAATATATTTAATATTTTTGATATTTTAAATTACATGAAACAATTAGTTTATTTTGTGTTACTTGAAATACTAAATTTAGAAAATGTTACACAAAATTCTATGTTTATCTTGTATTAAACATAACATCGAGTTTGTACCAAACATGACTAATTATTTAAATATTATTATATAATATGATAGTTATCAAATTTCCTTTAGAATGGATGGAATGAATAGGATTAAAAAAATTATTAAAATATGGTTTTAATATTTTTATATAATTTTATAGTGACTAATTAATTATAAATTGAAATTAAACCCTTTTGAAAATAAAAGAAAATATTTTTCGGAAAAAGTATTTTTATGTGCACAAGTGTGTTTTATTGGAATAAATTAGAAAAATAATTTTTTGTATTGATTTTAATTAAATTTATATATTATGTTTTCAATCAAAATTTTAAAATTAATCTTATTTTTTTTCTATACAAGAGATAAGTATAAATCTAATTTTACAATTAAGAACTATATTTTTCTAAAAAACGGTTTTGTCACCTTGTTATGGTGCATTTTTTTAAACTAAATTTTAACAATTTTATAAAATTAATATGATAAAATAAAAATATTCTTTGAAATTGGAATATAATAATTATCTTAGGGTTATTTTTTGGTATTTTTTGGATAAGTTTTATTTTATGATGATTAGTGAAAAATACTGAATTTTAATTGAAAATTTTCTTCTTTTTTAATTTATTTATAAAGTTAAATTGTATTTTTAAATGGTTTTAAAGTGATATTAGATCTATTTTATACCCATTAATCCAATTTATGTTTGGGTCACCAATTTTATATTTAATTTGAATATAAAATATTTTCAAACTATTGAACTTTTTCTTCTAAAACCCTTATTTTCCATCATGTTGGTGAATTTTAATTAATTTTTACCACTTCTATGAATATAATTTAGAAAAATGGATTAAATATTTTTAATAATTGTAATTAATAATTTCGAATAGGGTAAAATAAACTTTTTTTTAAAATGAATAGTGACTGTAGTAAAACTTAATTATCGTAGTTAAAGTAAAAAAGGTGTTTAATAGGGGGTTAAGCTAGAATGACAATAGTTAAAATGATATAAAATATAATATCTATTTTATTTAATGAATATATTTAGATATTTAATTTCTTTTTATCTTATGTATGGAAATTTCTTTCGAATTTTCTTTTAATATGACCCATATAATAAGTTGTGTAAAGAAAAAGATAATAAAGATACTTTTCTTACTATAAATATCTGTAAAGCCATGGGATTTGGAAAATACATTTTAGATTATATATATAATTTTTAAATATAAATTAGTTTTTTTTATCATGTAAATTTATTTAATTTTTTTATATGAAATAAATACTTTTAATGCTTAATGAACATCAACACAATAATTATTTAGTTAACAATAAAATAAAATAATTGATAATAAAACTATTAAAAGTTAATTAAATTGAATGAATTGTTGTGTTACATTATTTTTTAGATTAACATGTCATGATACATTGTTTTTAATATAATATATTCTAATTAAACCATTCTATTTATATTTTTTAAAATTGAAATTAATTGAACAATGTCAAAATTGACATTAATGTTATTTTACAATAAATTATATTTTATTAAATGATTTTAAAAATATAAAAAAACTAGCTTCTTACAAGTGTTTTTTAAATATTAATAAATTTAATCCATGATCTATTCATGGACTAGTATTTCTATTATAATGACTATATTCACCATTACAAAGTAAAAACTAAGTTATCACGGTTAAGGGTAAAACATTGTTTTTTAAGTTACACACACTTATGTTAAAATTAATTTCAAAATCACATTATAATAATATTTTATAAATTATATATATTATTTATAATTATATTTTCTAAATTATCTTTTTAGGATCCCTCTAAACTAGTTTTAAAGGGTAAATTTCAATGGTTAGAAATATAGTTATTGTAAAAAAACAAATATGGTAAAAATAGGGATACTTAGAAGTTAAGGAATTAAATGTTTAAAAAATGTGTTTAATTTTTTGTTGGTGGCATTCATAAAAAATATAGTCCCCAAAACCCTTAATTATCTTATTTGGAGAAAATTGAGGTAATATTAACCTCCCAATAGTGAATACTTTTGAGTATTTACATGATTTCCATTCCTTCTCAACTATAAAAGGGAACACACTCTATCCACATCTTCGCACATCTATTTACATTTTGATTGAAAAATATCTTCCAAAATAACTTCCTAAATTCCCTACCATAATCCTATATTCTTTATTTTGGACATAAATCCAACCAAAAAAGAATTAGTGTAAACCTAAGGAGGATACCTGAAGAAGGGGTAACATTCATCAACGAGCAATTTTATTTGTTTTCTTCCATCGCCACCATAAATTATTATTATAACTTGATTATATAATAAAAAAGGTATCTTAAATATATTATTATGTTGTTATGTTAAGGTTATTACATATAACCACACACAGTTCCATCAAATGGGTTATGAAATCATCGTTCGTGTGTACGGTGAATTCCCGCCTTGTGAACCGATGTCGTTATTTTTTTTCCATTACCACATTTAAAGGATGGTAGTAATGATGGTTTTATAGTTTTTATATTATATTAATAATATTAATGATTTTATTATTCTTCTATAATTATTATATCACAAAAATGGTTATTCATTCTATTTCATGGGAATATGATAAAATTGTTCGTGTGTATGGTGGACTACCACCTCATAAAGCGATGTGATTCTTTCATGATTTACATGGAATGTATTAAGGATTGGTTTATTAGATATATGTGATATTTATGGAAAAATATTTATAAATGATAATATATCATATTCTTTTATTTATTTAAATTTGATAAAAAAATGGAAACAATGTTCATGTGTACGTATGACCTACTGTCTCCAGAAATGGTGTTTTTCATTTCCAATTTCTATATTATATAGATTATTATAAATAATTTTTTAATTATTTTAGAAAATATTAATATCATGGTTATCATTATTTATATGATGAAACTGTTATTAAATTAATATAACCAAATATTTAACAAATCAAAACATTTAAAAAAACAAAGCTGTTATTACCCAAAACGTAAATTTAACATGAAATCGTTACAAAAAAAGTAATAAAAAGACATGAGATAGTAATATATTGTATGATATATATTAATATTATTCTATAATATATGTAACACCCCAGGTAAATAAAGAATATGATATCTTTATATTTATCTATATTTGTGAATCAAATATTAATATTACTTTATAGGGGATGCTATGCTCGATGGCGTACCCAATACGCAACAATGAGTTTCTTGGGAATCTTACGTTGCACTCTAATAATAAAATAATATTATTTCAAATGGTAGTTAACATGTAGACGTTGTATTGGCGGGAATGGAGAGAAATAACTAAAATATGATTATATATGTCTTTTAAATGTTTTTACATTTATCCAAAGGCTTAAAATACAGAAAGAATTCAATTTTAGGCTTTTATACCCTAATTTTCACTAAAGGTTCACTTATCGCCTTTTGATGGCGAACTGTAATTAAAAATAGTTTTGATCAATCTTATACATTCTTTTGGACCAAATAAAACTCTTCTTTAGAATCGGGACATCAAATTTTACTTTGTGTAAATTTTTGGTATTTTTCCGATAAAGTTCATTTTTTAATGAATAGTGTAAAATGTTGTTTTTTAATTCAAAACCTCTTTTTAATATAATTTATTTATATTATTAGATTATCTTTTGAATTGGTTTTAAAGTGAAATTAGAAAATATTTTTACCATTAAATCCAATAGTGGTCATTGGAATTAATTTCACTTTGAAATCGGACTTAAACTAGTGTCAATCTTTTGATACTTATTGTTTCATAAAAACACGCTATTTGCTCTGACAGCGGGAATTAATTATTAAATTAATTAATGCAACTTATATGTTGTGAATTTTGTAAAATGGACTTCATTTTTGAATTCGGAATATCAAATATAGCTTAGGGTGAATTTTTGGTATTTTTTCTGAAAAACTTCAATTTTTGATGAATAGTGAAACCACTAAGTGGTACTTATATTAAATTGATTTTTCGTTTAAATGAAATTTTACCACTTCTGTGTTTTGAATTTTAAAAATCCTACATAAATGGTTGTCATTAAGAAGTAAAATGTGGTTCAATGAGATAAAAATATTTTTTTGGTGAATAGTAACTTATAAAGTTTTTAATCGCGATTAGAGGTAATTAGTGCAATTTAAGGCAAAAATGATATTATAATAAAATGAAAATACCTTGACACATGTCCTAACCTTATTGGATGTGTCATGGCCGACCAATACAAGCCATGGGTCAACTTGGGGACCCCATGGAGCCACTTTGGTTGGAAAATGACATAAATAACTTTTTATTTAATGTAAAAGTAAAAATGACACAAACATCATATGTTTTACGAAAACAATTTTTACATGAGGTTATAAAGATTAGATTTTTGATTATAAATATTCATTTTAAAGGTAAAAATATTTCATACATCATAGTATTTTTTTTATAATTTTTAGACACTAAATAAATTAAATTATTTATGACATCATGATGATGCAGCGATGACCTCATTATTTAACGATTTAAATAAAATGGAAAGATAATGTTAAATCTATGAACTACACATGTCCAAAACTTATTGGATGGGTGTATTTAGAACCCTTAACACCTTATCCACGAATTATATCAATGTGGGACCTTTTAAAACCGAAACACATTTTCAAATAAAGTAATATTTCTTTACTTTCCTAAAGTGCCCCTCCTCTCCTCTTATAAAAGGCCCCCACCTCTACCTCATTTAACACACTCCTCAAGCCTTTGGCTCGGCCAACCCATGCCCATTTACTCTCTCCACATCCCTCTACTAATCCTAGAGGATTCCCTTTGGGAATAATCCTTTCAAAGGAAGCCTTTAGGCTCAAATCAAAAGGAGTTTCACTTTTAAAGGTAATTCATTCTCTCATGTTCATTTGTTTTATTTTGCTTCTCCAACCCCCTAAACTCTTTTTATTTACTTATTTTGTAACAACACCAGTATCTTCAATATACTAGGATGTTGTTATAAGATTTATTAGAGCTACACTCTCACACAACTACATCAAATGGTTTAAGGACATACGGTTTCCGTGGATGGCGAAATTCTGCCTCCCGAAACGATGATTGTTCAATACTCATTTAACACCTTAAAAGGTGGCCATTATGATGTCACTATTTTTATATATGATATATAATATGTTTATGTTTTACTTATACTTCTGTATTTTTCATTTGTGTCTTACCTTTATGGCTTCCATTATGGGTATACGCGATATCTTCATTTTAGGAAGTGCGGACTACCGCCCCCTCAAAGTGATGTGATTCGTTAATGCCATATGTGGGACGTATAAAGGATGGATTTAATGTTATTATATATGATGTTATACTGGAAATATTATACAAATCTATTTCATTATTATTTATTTCCATTAAATTATGAGATAGAAATGAAAGTAGCGTTCATGCGTACGTACGGCTTACCGTCTCCATGAACGGTACATTTCATTTCTTATCCCCAAATGTAATGTACTATTAAAAGTACATGTATATAATGGATATATATAATGAATGATATATCTAAATGAAAAATATAATTATGGAATTAAAATATACATACCTCTCATTTATTTTTAATTCCATTAATATGACAAAGAAATGAAAGTAGCGTTCATGCGTACGTACGGCTTACCGTCTCCATGAACGGTGCATTTGATTTCTTTCCTCTAAATGATTATGTAATATTATAAATGCATGCATGTACTGGATATATATGACATATATGATATCTACATCATGAATACCATTCTGGATATAATGGATACATGAACAACATATAATTATAAAGGGCTTATTTTTGACTCAAGTACCAATGATTGTTAAAACGACCGTTATTAACTTAAATAATTACATAGTGTTCATGACATGGTAATAAGTGATATAAAAGGAATAATGAACTTGAAAAAGGGTTATTAAGAAAGTATAAATTAACTCAAGTTTATTATTCAGGACATTAAAGAACGATCGAGTCAAGTCGGACCCGAGGTAAGGGATCTTACTCCTCTCTTTCTTTTTAAGTACACTCTTTTATGTCATTCTCTCTAAAGATCATCTTTCTTATTATTGGGATGTTATTATATATTAAAATTAATTTAATTTTTATGTTCATGTGATGAGAGACCCTATTCTCTCTCATCAATCCATTTTGGAAGTTTTGAGTGGCGCCGTTAGGCTGCCGAATTTTCGTAAGAGATCTAACCTCTCTCTTTCTTTTAAATTACTCTCCTTTATGTCACTTCTTTTAAGCTCCTATTTGTTATGTTGGGGGATGTTGTTTTATATTCCCCTTTCTGTAAACATTATGTTGATGTGATGAGAGACCCTATTTACCCTCATCAATCCATTTTGGAAGTTTTGAGTGGCACCGTTAGGCTGCTGAGTTTTCGTAAGAGATTTTTCATCACATTTTTATTCCCGTGAGATTTATGCTGCATTTTCCACAATTTCCATTGAGTGGTTCATGTACTTCCCACTATTTCACTCATTTTGTAATATAATTCCATTTATGGGTATTTACATATTCATTGTATGACACTTCTTCAATGGGGTGTACTTTTCGAAAGTTACCCAAGTCGGTAAGGGAACCTTTCACCCTCCTCTTTTTAAAAGACTTCGTTTGTTATGTCTTTTAATTCACATACTATTATGTTGGGATATTTTCTTCTATATCCTGATTGATGTAAATTTTATGTCCAAGTGATGAGATTCCCTTTTTATCTCTCATCAACTCATTTTCTGAATTTTTGATGTGACGCCGTTAGGCTGTCGAATTTTACCAAGGGAACTTCTTAACCCAATTTCGATTTCTTTGGGTTCAACATGTAGTTATTGAATATGTCATCTTTTTAATATGTGTGAATAACCTTTGATTGTTTTACACTTAATATCCACTTATATTGGGTGTATTTATATTTTTCACACATAATTATGAGATTGATTTATCCTTAATTTAAGGATACCTTCTTTATAATGGATTTCATCTCATTTTACATTTATTTTGAGACTTCATTGTTGTTATGCACCAATTCACTCTTATATGGTGTGTATAATGTCCTTTGACATATTATATCATGAATCCCTTTATTCTCATGATATTATAAAGTTCGGATTAAATGTTATTCCACAATTATTTGTATTCAAGAGTCTCTCATTTTGTTAAAAACTCTTTAACAAAAATACCATTTTAAATGTTTTAAAGATTTATTATTCTAAATATTTATCTTTAATGTCCATGTTTTCAAAATGTTTTTTAGTATTTATTTATATGGACATTAATGTTTTAAAATTATAATTCCATTAAAAGCTTCAAAGTGGTATGGGACACTTTGATTCAAAAATCTCTTTTAAATGGTTTTTGAAAATGGATTGATTAATTCAATATCTGGGAATTACTTATTGTGATTGCAAATGAAATGTTGTTATTGAAATGTTTATATTTTCAATATTTTATGTGTAATAAAGGTACTTGGACATTATGACGGGTGGTGCCGTGAATACCAGGACGGGTGGTTGCGTTATAACCTCCAATGCATTGGGTATGGAAGTCGGCCGTATGGCTATTCCATTTAGTATGCATGGAAATTGGCCGTATGGCTATTCCATTAAGTGATATGTGTGGGTGTCGACCGTATGGTTTTTCCACTTAAGTATGTTTATGTCCCAAGTTACCTTTATATATGTTGTGTGTTCTTTATATGGGTTTTATGGTAATCCTTTGGTTACAAAAAGGTAAGTAATGATATTTTATTCAGTGAAGAGTTTTTACTACTTCATAAAGGTGAAAAGTATTAGTTTGATAAAGTATACATGGTTTACTTTTTGTTTTGATAAACTAACAGTTTTTATTCCTTGTGTATCCCTTACTGAGTTTTTATGCTCATCCCAAGTTTTTGAAATGTTTTTCACAGGACTTAACATGGAATAGGGTCAAGGATGGGATCAAGGGAAAGTCATGCTACCTAAAACATGAAACTAGACATGTTTCTTTTTAAGAGTTTTTATTTTATGGAAATTTAGTAGAAGAGACTACTTTGTAATCTTTTGAGATGTAATAGTTATGTCCTAATTCTCTAAATCTCTAAACCTAAAAAGATCCTCAATGTGAATTATTCATTTAATTCAATTTTAAGTAAGGTTTAAGGCTGGGGACCTATAATATATGTATAATAAACTTATATTTCTTATATATGATGTTTTAATGTACATGAAAAAAGTAAATACTTAAGTTAAAGTGATTTCTAGTCTCACTTTTATTTATGAGAGACTTATGCCATATTCAATAGTAATTTATTTTGTGTAGTGAATATAGTTCCATATGACATGATATATCATGAATATTTATCATTTAATGAAAATTAATGTTCCCATTTATGTTATTGTTTCTTGGGTATTATGATTCAAATGTTACTTATGTTGTAAGGGATTCCTATCTCACTTTTTTTACTTTAATAAGTCACATTACATGTTCACCAACTATTTATTTTATGTGGTGTGTATAATTTCCATGAATTTATTTTGTGGTTCTTATAATGATAATTATTATGATATACATATCTATTTTTTAATCTCTCTTTCATGTGGTTTATGGTTAAAATTTTACCAAAGCAGTAAGGGATTTTTGTTTGAATTTTTCTTCTTTGAGATATACGATATGTTATGCACATATATTCAATCACGAGGTGTATATAAATACCATTTGACATGTAATATCATGAATTTATTCATCCTAATTATATTTTAAGTTTTAATTCCTTTTATTTCCCTCATAAGGCTTACGGTTCAATATTACCAAAGCAGTAAGAAATTTATTTCAAAATATCTTCATTTATCAAGATTGTTTATGGTGAAGTATCTCTAATGTTGAAATATCATGACCAAAATATCTATAATTCTCATTAATTTTATTCTCCCATAATTATTCATGATATATCCATGTAATATTATCATTTCTCCACTATTTGATACTTAATATAATTAAGAAAATGTTTTTAATTAAATACGATCTTATTTATCTTTTCTGTCAGAAATCAGTTTTATTACAAAACCATGTTTTCTAAAAATGTTTTTAAAAATGTTTTTAAATTATCTTTTAAATTAATTTTTAAGGAAAATGAGTTTTTAATTTTTTTATATTTTAATAATTGTTTAAAAAGATTTTCAAAGATTCCATTATATGTTTTCAATGATTTTTTCAAAGGAAAGTATTTTAAAAATGTTTTATGTTTAAAAAGTGTTTTAAATAATTTTAAAATATTCCATTATAAGTTTTCAAGGTTATTTTAAAATAAATTTTTTAAAATGTTTAATGTTTTAAAAAGTTTTTTTTTTCAAATATGAAATGTTATTTTCTTCTAGAAGTATTGTAAATTATTTTCCAAAATTATTTTCTGTCTAAAATTTCATCCTTTTATGTTACCTATACCTTACTAGGGATATGACACAATGATACCATTCTTATTCTTTCTCCAAATGGTTCATGTTTATGATGATCTTTTTTCATCAAACTCATTTCTCTTCCATAAGTTATAGAATGATAAAATTATTATGAAAACTAATTCGTTTCAAGGGTACCTCTATGATGAAATGATTATAAAACCTATATCTTTCACAAAGGTTATGATTTGATGAAATATTTAGGATACTAATTTAATTCCATGGTTTATGATATGATGACTATTTATAATCATGTGGCACACATATGTATGATCTCATTATGTGAATAGTGAGACCTATATCTCCCTCCAATGCATTAGGTAAGTATTTATTTATCATGGGATAGATAGGGATGGAATGGGGAGTGAACCTAGTTTAGTAACACATGGATAAAATAGGGAGTGAATATGGTTCAGTAAGATAGGGTGAGATGGGGAGTGAACCAACTTTAGTAAGGGACATTTTCACTATGATGGTATTGGGAGTGAACCTTTAATAATATCAAAATGATTTTCTATGCTCATGTGTATTCCAAAAATCAATTTTTCTCGACTATTTTATGATCTCACAACTCATGTTCTTTGATAATATTATGTTTCATGTATTATGAACTACCAATATTTATTCCACGAATAAAGATTATGATCTTTAATATGAAGGGTATAGTATTTAAATTTTATCCTAACGTTCTCATACCCTTATGTTCATGTTATGTTTATATATACATATATATATATATCTTATTTACCCTAACTAAGAATCTAAGCTCACAATTTATTATGTTTCCTTTCTCCATGTTATGAAGAATGGTTTTATGTAGGGCATGTATATGAAGAGTACTAAATAGAAAGATCATTGTGGGAATAATTTAAGATATTTCACTAAATTATATGGGTTTTTCCATGTTTCTAAAGGAAATGAACTATAATGGTCTTCTTCCATGTGTATGTATAATATAATAAATATTAATCTAAAAAGAGTTAATATACATGTATGTGAAGCTAGGGTCACTATAGTTGGTATCAAAGGAATGGTTTAGTTACCCTTGGGAAAAAAGGATGGGAAACATTTATTGAGATACTGAGGTATATTTCTAACGATATGTATTGGGATGTCTCTAAGGATTATTCTAAGAATAAGTTAACATATAAGAAAATGTACAAGAATTTTGGTAAAGGATTGAGTAATTAATTTCTAAGAAATTACATCAGTATCTGGATATTACAAGTGGATGTGTCTCTAACATAGATATAACTTGGGGTAACAACCTTGAAAACACCGTATTGATCTAGAATCGATCAGGACCTAGTGCATGGCAATCAGTCTTACTATAAACCTAGTTTGACACACTCGAAGGATATGATTTAGAAATTGAAAAACTCTTTATGAACCATAGTGAAGGATTTAAATAGATTATGATCATGGATGAACTAGGATAAGACTATGGGTTCATAAATTTAAATTAAGGTTTCATGATTTAGGCATATTGTAAGTGATTTTTCATTATTATTCCCATTTAACTATGATAAGTGTTTCCCACACTATGCCTTTATGTTTTAGTCAATGGTGGAAAGACAAAATAACTATGTTAACACTGAGTGTGATAGATAATTTTCTTTTGGGTTTCCAAATGGGATAATGATTGGAGTGAAAAATTATTTGATTATGCCTAATCAATTTTCATGGAAAATTGTTAACAATGTATACCTTAACCAACTCTAAAACTCACCAAATAAGATAATGAATGAGTTCATTGAGAGTTTAGGTAGTGTATACCATGGAGGAAATAAGATTCAGTTTCCTATGTGTCGAGAATGTGGGAAGACACACCCAAGTGACTATATTCGAGGAACGATAAGATATATAGACTATAGAAAATAATGACACAAAGCAAGTAATTGAAAAGGTAAAATGAAAATTTCACTTAATGAAATGGATAGGAATATTTTTATCCCAAATATATCATTAACTATTGAATTATTTAAATGTGAAATGTTTGGGAATTATGGAAATTGATGTCCTAAATAAAATGCTCATGAAGAAAATCAACAAGGTTGTACGAGTAATGGTTATATTTTAGATAATTAATAGACTACAAATTATACATTAATGAAAAAGTTTTAAGGAATAAATGAATAATACTATATAATAGTGTAAGATGAAAGTTGAATGATGGATATACTTATGTATTGGAATTTGAATAATTATATTTTTATCAGTGGTATATTAGTTATTAGAATCATGAAACATTAATGGATTTTTTCAATATTAGTTTTTCATCAAAGAGTTTCAATAAAATTTTAAATGTGATTGATAGAGTAGAAAGTTTATTTAATGTAAAGGTAATATTTTTATTAGGGGATATATTCCTATTGTTTAAAAAATGGTGTTTAGCTTGGGTAAATCGATGTTCAATTAGATTAAAGTAAATTGGATAGTACTGATTACCTTTGAATAGATTAATGTTTTTATTATAAAGTGATTAATTATATCATAAATAGAGTTTATAACATTTTTTAGATTTATGAAATGTATCCAATAATCTATGTTATATGTAAGTAATGAATAATAATGTATTTTTTTGATAATGTTTTCTTGTAAATCAGGTTACTACCAAGTTTGAAGAGAATACATGATGAACATATTCACATTCTTGGTACATGACAATAAAGAGATACATTATGATATATTGGAGATCAATGTGAATATTATTTTGATAAATTTAGTTTAATTATTTCTAAAGTTTTTTATTTTCAAATTTTAAAATGGTCAAAAGTATAACAGTTTATGAAAAGATTTATGTTGAACATCGGTTTAGGTTTTAAATATTAATTTATTACTTAACCATAAAAATATTTAGGCAATTTGATATCTTGATCAAACCATTTTGTTTTGATGATAACTAAAGATAGATATAATGACTTATCATTCTATGTATCGATCTTATGATGCATTCGTGCTTTAAGAGTAAAAAATTCACCTTCATTTTTGGATTAAGAGATGATGTGAAATAAATCAAGGAATAATAAAAGGGTGAAATTGTGCATATGAAATGGAATTAAATCATGTAATTAAATCTTCATGTGAAAGATATTAACCTTTAGGAAATGGATCAAGAAATAAAATACTGTCATATTATCATAATTTTGATGATTAAAATGTCCTTTCAATGCCAATTTGGGATAGATTTTATGGTTAACAACCTTCTCCAAATCACCCAAATTCCTGTGATTGGTGATATTTATCACTCCCAATAATTATGTAAACATTACTTTCATGTCAAAATATTCCTTTCCCACACAACTTATCCAATGTGGAAATATTGTTTTGAGTTAAATTGAGTAGTTGTTATGTTTATAACTTCACCTTTTTAAAGTATATTTTAAAATTCATTTATATGATGTGGGATTATATTAATTAATTTTCAAATTTTAAACCATTTATGACTAAGATGAAGTTTATCATAAAGATTTATTGCATGGGGGTAGAATGTAACACCCAATGATTTTCTAAAATATATACATATAAATATATTTAATATATTTAATATTTTAAATAACATGAAACACTAAGTATATATTGCGTTATACTAAATGCTATATTTGGTTTTTGTTACACAAAATTACGAGTTTAGCTTGTTTTAAATTCAAAAATGAGTTTAAACTAAAAATAACATACTATTTAAATATTAATATTTAATATGATCGTTGTCAAATATCCATTGAAATTAAGGGTATGAATAGTATTAACTAAGAATATATGGTTTATACATGATTTTATAATTCTTTAGTGGCCAATTATTTATAAATTAAAATAAAACCCATTTGAAAAAAGGAAATATTTTTCTGAAAAAAACTATTTTTATACTCATAGGTGTGTTTTATATTAATAAATTTACCAAATAACATTTGGTTAATTATTTTAATGATATATATATATATATATATATATTATTCAATAAAATTTTCAATGTTTATATTATATGTTATTTAGGTAAGGGATAAGAATAAATCCAATTTTATTCTTCAAAAAATGAATTTTTCTATATAGAAGTTTTATCGTTGTTTATAGAGAACTTATTTTAAAACAATTTTTTTGAATTATAAATTTGAATTTTAATAAATGAAAATAATTTTTTATAATTTAATATCCAAATGATCTTAGGGTGAAGTTTTTTAATTTTTATGAAAAATTTCATTTTATGATGAATAGAGAGAAATATTGAAATTTAATTGAAAATTGCTAATTTGTTTAATTTATTTATAAAGTTAAATTATATTTTGGAATGGGTTTAAACTAAAACTAGTTAAATTTCATAACTATTAATCCAATTTAGGTCTTTGGAATTAATTTCAAATAGAATTTGGATGTAAAAACATTTTAAACATTTGATCTTTTTCTCTTTTAGAATCTGTGTTCTCATCATGTATGTATGATTAAATTTAGATTAATTTTTTCCACATCAGTGAATTGAATTTGTAAAAATGTATTACATATTTAGAATCATAAAAATGCAAAATATATAATAATTTTAACTTAAATTTTATCGAAATAGATAGTAATTTTAGTAAAAATTAATTATCATAGGTAAAGTAAAAAATGGGTTTACGAGGGAGGGGGTTAGACTAGAATGATAATAGTGAAAATGGCCTAGATTATTATATTAATTTTATTTAATGAATTTTTTTTATTTTTTTCATAAAATTTTATAATATATGTAAATTTTTTCAACTTTATTTTTAATATAACCCATCTAATATTTTAAGTAAAGAAAAAGACCAAAAAATGATACTTTTATTACATTAAATGTATATAAAGCCTTAGGATAGGAAAAAAACAACATATGTTCAGTTATATATATCACATTGAATTATAAATGAGTTTTTTATCCTGATAATTTAATTTTATATTTTTTAGAGGGAATAATTACTATAAATATTAGGCCCTGGCCTTAAACGTTACATAATATTGAGTTATATTGATAATTTGACTTTAATTCACTTCAAAGATATTTTTAGGTTTATAGATTTATATAATTAGGACATAACTCATACATAAAAACATATATATTACAAGTTGAAACTTATACACACTATACACTATTTTTTTGTAAAATAAAAACTTTTTAAAAGGAAACATAGTTTGTTTCATGTTTAAAAAGCTTGACTTTTCCTTGATCCCATCCTTGACTCTATTATTCTTTAAGTCATGTGAAAAACATTTCAAAACATGGGATGAGCATAAAAATCTCAGTAAGGGATACCCAAATAAGGAAAATTTTTAGTCTTGGGAAAATATGAAAAGCACAGATACTTTATCATAAAGTAATACTTTTCACCTTTAAGACGTAGGGAATATACCTCACTAAATATAAGCTCATTTCTTACCCTTTTTGTATAAACAAAATTACCATAAATCCCATAGAAAGAAACATATAATATATAAAGGTAAATTTAGACATAAAAATACTTAAATGGAATAACCAAATGGTCGAATTCCATTTATATCACTAAATGGAATTGCCATATGGCTGACTTCCATAACCAATGCATTGGAGGTTATAATGTAACCACCAGTCCTTGGTTTATCACGGAACCACCCATCATATGGTTTATCACGTTACCAAACATCTTGGATTATTACTTAGCCACCTATCAAATTTCCTTATGCCATTTAATAATCATAACACATAAAACAAGCATAAAGGAAAAGTAACATTTCCACACTGAAACCACAAGAGATCATTTTAAGATATAGAAATATTCAACCCATTTCAAAATCCATTTTAAAAATTTAATAAAGATAATTTTGAATCAAAGTTTCCCATACCACTTTGAAAATTTCTAAATAAATTATAATTTTAAAAGATTCAATTCTATATAAATAAATTCTTGAAAACCATTTTGAAAACATGGACATGAAATAAAAGGTTTTAAATGAATAAATCTTTAAAACATTTAAAAATGATGTTTTAGTTAAAGGGTCCCTTTCCAATCGATAAAATACATGAATAAAAATAATTAAAGAATAACATTAAACAAAAATTATAATATCATAAGAATAAGGAGATTTATGATATATTATGTCAAAGGGAAGTATATACACCATATAAAAGTGAATTGGTCCATAACAACAAATAAGACTCAATGAAATGTTAATTGAGACGAAATACCATACAAAGATCATATCATTAGATTAAGGATAAATCAATGACATAATTATGTGTGAAAAATATAAATCCACCCAATATAAGTTGACATTCAGTATAAAAAAATTAGGGGTTATTCACACATATTCATAGAAGAACATAATCAATTACATAGATATTTAACTCAATAAAAGAAGATTTAGTTATGATTTACCTTACAAATTTTGTATCAATGACATAAGAATTTATCAATGGGGTGATTATGTGTAGAAACAATATATCCACACAAAGGGAAGTGAAAATTATAATTTAAATAAATAAATAGTGATTCCACCCATAATCTTGGCATAATATAATCAACGAAGTATGCATAAAACCCAATGAGTGTAAATCAGGATAAGGAGTTCCCTTACCTTGAATCTGACATGTCCCATCCATTCTTTAATTTACTGAATAATAAACTTAGGTTAATTTATAATTTCTCTATAACCTTTTTAAAGTTTATTATTCATTTTTTATCACTTATTACTATGTTATATCAATTAGTTAATTATTTTATTTCATATCGGATGTTTTTTCGATGTTCGGTACTTGAGTCAAAAATAAACTTTTTTTAATGAAAATGATCCATGTGGTTATAAGTACATTATATACAGAATATTATTCATGATTTAAATATCATATATATACAATATATATGTATTTAGAATAGTCTATAACATCTAGATATAATAAACGAAATGCACCGTTCATGGAGATGGTAGACTGTACGTACGCATGAACGCTAATTTAATTTAATTGTCATATTAAAGGAACGCAAATTAATTGATTTAGAGGTATATTATAATTAAATTATAATATTTGTGTCATAAATGTTACATATGTTCATTTATGTTAACCATTATACATTCTATATATGACATGAACGAGTCATATCATTTTGAGGGGGCGGTAGTCCGCACTTCCTCAAATGAAATTATCATATTTATACATTATGGGAAGCATAAAGGTATGTTGTAAATAAAAATTATAGAATAATAGAGACAATATAAATACAATATATAAATATATAAATATATTTCCATCATAATGACCACCATGATAGGTGGTAGGAGAAAATTTGATAATCATTCTTTTGTGTGGCAGCATTTCGTCATACAAAGAATCAATATGTTCGTATCCAATAGATGGTGGTATGTGTGAGTGTAGTTATAATCCTTATTATACAAAAATCCTAGTATATTGAGGATACATGTTTTTTTATTTAATAAAATAATAAAACGGTCATAGGGAGTGGAGAAGGAAAATAATGGAAAGAAGCATGGGAGAAAACACTACCTCTAAATCGGGTAACTCTTTTTGATTTGAGCCAAAAGGAATTCTTGAATTGCCTTATTCAAAAGGTAAGGATTATAGGAGTAATTTATAGATTTTGGGAACTTATTTGAGTAGAATTTGGATGAGTAAAGAGGCTTTAGAGGTGTGAGTAAGTGGGTAGAGGTGGTTTCTTTTTATAAGAGGGAGGATTGAGGAAATTCCAAAAATATTACTTTATTATAAATTTATTGTCAAATTATAATAGTTACAAAGTGATATATTTCAAGTATAAGATTATTATGGGTCAAAAAACTCTCAAAAAATAGGTTTTATACAATTTTATTTCATAAAATTAAACTTATCTTATCGCTTTAACCCTTAGTTAAAAACATTAACTCTTACCATGTCTTCATGTATTTTCATAATATATGGTTACTATAGTTACTATAAATTGCAAATGGATCCAAAAGTTGATCAATAATTACATTTTTAACATTATATAAGTCATTTGGACGAATATTATATTTTTAGGACTATTGTATCATTTAATAGAATAGTATTTTTTTTAAAAACTCATTTATGTCAATTTTGACACTATTTAGTAATTGATTTTGGTAAAAGTCATAAAAACTTGATTACTTCAAACCAAATACATTAAATCAAATATAATATGTCATAATAATTCATAAAATTCATGTATGGAATCAAAATGTTCAAATTAAATTTATTTTAAGGTTTATATATTTATTTATTTGAATCTTTAATTAATAAGGTAATAACTGCATCATCATTGTGTCAAAATAAATAAATTTATTTAATATATAAAAATTATAAATAAAATATCATGATGTAATAAATATTTTTATCTTTTTAATGATTATTTATAGTCAAATAGATCAGTTATATAACCCTATATTAAAATTGTTTTAGTAAAAAGATACATGATTGTGTTATATTTCTCTTTACTTTGAATTAGTTATTATAACATGTCATTTTCACACCCAAATGGCTTTCAAATGCCAAACGTTAGGCCTAAGGATGATAATGGTCAGACATATCTCATCCCATAGTATCAGGACATGTTTTATGTAGTTTTATATTATTATAATATTATTTGTTTACCCTTATTTAACTGATTTACGTTTTAACCATGGTAAATAAAAATAATTACTGAAGTTACTATTCATAATTTTCAAAAATAAAAGGTACCTGTTTACACAATTTGTAACATAATATTAAAAATATGGAATCCATTTTGAAAAATTAAAAACACAGAATTAGAAGAAATTAATTTAAAATTAATTCCCATTGTCAAAACGAGAAAGTGGTTTTTTTAAAGTTAAAACATTGTAAAAGATTGAAATGTGTTTACATATGAATTAAATATAGAATTAATACCAATGAACTAAATTATAATAATTGATAAAAATATATTCCATTTATCCTTTAAAACCCTTAAATAATATGATTTTAACCATATAAATTATCTCAATGGAAAAAGTTGTTTTCAATTAAAATTTATCGTATTTTTACTATTCATGAAAACATTATAGTTATCAGAAAAATATCAAAAGTTCATCCAAAGTAAATTTTGATAACCCTATTATAGATGAGAAGTTTATTTTTTCAAACAGAACATATAAAGGTGTCAAAAACTAAATGTAAAAAAGGGTTCTCCATCAAAAGGCGGTAAAACTGCATTTTTAGAAAAATATTTCTTTTATCCAAAAAACTAAATTTTTTCTTATATCATATGCAGAAAACATATAAGATGAATTTAAAAAATTAAATTGAATATATGAAATATATTTTCCATTAAATAAAAATACATAAATAGTGTTAAGAATCTATAAATAGAATTTTTCTCTTTTTAAATAGGTTTTTATAAAAACACATCCTTTGTATTCAATTGTTTTTTATTTCCATTTCTAATAAATTTGGATACTAAAAAATCATTATTAAAACACGTGTAAAAAATATTTTCATAATTCAGTCGATACTTTTCATTCCCTTCATCCCAATGGCTAGGTTATAATGGTAATATTTAAATAATAATATTTAGTTGTTCGTTTAAGTTTGATGTAGAATATTATTTATTCTATTGAACATAGTGTTTATTTCTTAAAACTCAAGATGTTAAATTGTTCCCCCTTTTGGAAATATATTCCTCGCAATTTTAAAATTGGGATCACTAAGTTCATTAAAAATTCCACATTGAAAAAAGAGTCAATAAAACTATCACATTAAAATAAATAAAGAGAAGTACAAAGGTCACCTGAGATAACACATAATAGGATTATATGTATGAAAACACGGATATGAAAGAAAAACTAGACATATTGTTCTAATAGAGAGGGATAGAAAATATGACCAGGATAAATTTAACGACCAAAAAAGCATAAACTTGTGATGGGTTAAATGGTCATTGATTTCCCAGTAGGAAAAGTAAATGAAAAACTTTTTTGTTTTAATATCCTTTTCATATAGTTGAGAAATTTATTTATGAGATTGAATAAGTACATAAGGAAACATACATAATAGTCAAGTAGAGTTTCATCCTTTAATAAATATCTACACCAAACTCATCTTTTCTCCAAACGATGAGTACTCAAGATGACTTGGTCACACCTAAAGCGCTAGAATCAACTTCTAGAGAATCACATAATCTACAAAAGATGAACTATATATTTACCATATCTTTAGAAATTATCCAAAAACAAAATGGTTAGTAAAAGATCATATAATCCCTAAAAATTATAATCCTTTATAAGGATGAGGACTACTTTTAATCTCTAAAATTCAATAGTAATACCCAAGTTCTACAAAGACCATTCAATAAAAAAATGTCCTTAAAATTCCTCAAAATAATCCAAACAAAGATTGAAACCCAAAATTTAGAAGGATTTGGTCTTCCATAATAAATCTTAACATTTATCTCCAAATAACATCAACTACTCTTAAAGTCTCATACTTAAAAGTAATTAACCTAGTCACATATTCTCCATGATAGGTTAATCATTTCCACAAATAACCCAAATCGCCATATGTCCACAATAAAACTATAGATTATTTCAAAATAAAATTGAACCATTACTCCTCATATGAAATCCCATAGTATTCTATTTTTCTTAGGAATATAGTATTCTCAAAAGATCAAACTTCTTCCAAAATATCATTTATCATATAATCACAAAATCATTTCCCTATACTAAGGATATCAATTTGATAAAATATATGTTCCAAAAATCAACTAATTATTGATCCATAAAATCATTTAACTGAAAAGAATAAGTCATACCATCCAAGTAATTCACGTAGTCCAGTGGTGGATGATAAATCCCATTCGCACTTTTGTTGTAGGTTTGATTCCCGTAGCTTTGTCCGACGAGATGAGTTGTCACATGATCTGCGTGTTCACTACGGGAAAAACCATTATTTACAACAGGATATTTGCGACGGGAATAAATCCCATCGCAAATAGTCCATCGAAGAGGTTATTTGCGATGGGTTGATCAGCCTGTCGCAAATAACCAATTATTCACGATGGGAATAGGTGCCCCGTCGCAAAAAGTTACACACAAATTGGCACAATTTGCATGCCAAACTATGCGAAAGGGTATTTGCGACGGGTTGGCACCGCCCGTCGCAAATGCCAGGAGGCGGTAAGACCTAGTTGTGATGGGGGATCCCCCATCGCAACTAGTTCGACCCCAGAAGGGTATTTGTGGCGTGATCCATCACAAATAACCGACAACGGTAAAAACATGTTTGGGACGGGATGTTGCCCCATCGCAAAAAGTGTGTCAGAAGGTCACTTTTTTTGATGGGCCCTGTCATAAATAATCTTTTAACCGCCGACGTTAATTAATGCGGTCGAAGGTATTTGTGACGGGCCCCGTCGCAAAAAGTACTTTTTTGCGACAGGATTCTCGTCGCTAATAGTCTCGTCAGAACTAATCTAACCTATATATACCCCCTCTATTTTTTCTTCTCTCCATCATATTTTTTTGTTCTTCTGCTTCCGTGAACTCTAATTTTAGAGTGAAAATTTTTTAGAGTTAACTTTTTTTTACAAAGAAGTGGTGAAGCTGCCTAAAATTATAAGAGATCAAGTTTAAAGGTATTTAGGTTTAATTTTATTTAGTATTTATTTTCTTTCTTTATATTAATTTTAATTATTTTTGATTAGTTGTAATTAAGATAGATTTAAATTCTTTTGCATCCGTATTTATTTGTCATAATAAAATTAAATTATTAGTATTAATTCTTAATAATTAGTAATAATTAATAATTATTAATGATAATTAGTAATGTATATAAATAATTAGAAGAAATTAGTAATTAGTAGCTGTATTTTGCAGTAATTAATAATAATTAACACTAATTAGTAATAATTAGAAAAAATAGTAATAACTATTAATAATTAGTAATAAATAGTATTAATTAGTAATAATTAGTAATAAATACTAATAAATAATAATAAATAGTAAAAAATAGTAATAAATATTAATAATTAGTAATAAATATTAATAATTAGTAATACAAATACTAATTAATAGTAATAAATACTAATAAATAGTAATAAATACTAATAAATAGCAATAAATACTAATAAATAATAATAAATACTAATAAATAGTAACAATTTTTAATAATTACGAATAAATATTAATAAATACCAATATATAGAAATAAATATTAATAAATATTAATAAATAGTAATAAATATTAATAAATAGTAATAAATAGTAATAAATAATAATAAATAGTAATAAATAGTAATAAATAGAAATAAATAGTAAAAATAGATATAAATACTAATAAATAGTAATAAATAGAAATAAATAGTAATAAATAAAAATAAATACTAATAAATAGAAATAAATAGTAATAAATACTAATAAATACTAATAAATACAAATAAATAATATTTAATAAAAAGTAATAATTAGTAATAATTAGTAATAAATAAATATAAATAGATATAAATAGTAATAAATATTAATAAATAGTAAAAAATAGTAATAATTAGTAATAATTAGTAATAATTCATAATAATTAGTAATAATTAGTAATAATTAGTAACAATTAGTAACAATTAGTAACAATTAGTAACAATTAGTAACAATTAGTAAAAATTAGTAACAATTAGTAACAATTAGTAACAATTAGTAATAATTAGTAACAATTAGTAACAATTAGTAACAATTAGCAATAATTAGCAATAATTAGCAATAATTAACAATAATTACGAATAATTAGGAATAATTAGCAATAATTAGCAATAATTAGTAATAATTAGGAATAATTAGTAATAATTAGTAATAATTAGTAATAATTAGGAATAATTAGTAATAATTAGTAATAATTAGTAATAATTAGTAATAATTTGCAATAAATAGAAATAATTAGTAATAATTAGCAATAATTAGAAATAATTAGAAATAATTAGAAATAATTAAAAATAATTAGAAATAATTAGAAATAAAATTCATAAAATAAATTGTAATAAATTGTTATAAATTGGAACAATTTTCAGTGGATTGAGGACACTCTTTTTACTCAACGAATTTTCTCCTTTCAACTCTCACCGACTCAAAACATTATGAAATGTATGCTTCTACGTATGCATATCCAATATCATATGCACGAGTTTGAATATGCATTTGTAGCACCACATTTTTCATAATGTTTACAGGCGGTGACAGTTTCAAGAAGAAGATTCATCAACAAAAAGGTGGCTCTTTTGTATGATGGCTCATTTAATTTCATCTTTTTCACACTGAAATCAAAAAGTAAAATCTGCTCAGATGTACTCTTATGAATTCTTGTATGCACGTGAATGAATAAGCATACCTCTAAGAAGATTCTTCATTGTGATTTCTGTGTGAGAAAGTTGCAAGTAAATGAGCCGTCAGACAAAAGAGTAGCCGTCAATCCACTGGAAATTGTGTCGTCCGTAATTAATGGTAATTATTAAGAAGTAGTTGTAATTATTTATCTTCTTTTTTTGGATAGTGTTTTTCTAATTTCAAATTATTCAAAAATAGTAATGATTTTATATTTTGTAGAAAAATATGGAACAAGGAAGTCGATAACAGTTATTATTAGATGATCACGCTTGGATAAATCAGCACAGAAATCCAAACTGTTCTGGTTTAAATCATATATATATTGAGGGTGTTGAAGCTTTCTTATCATTTACATAATAAAAACCAGAATTTTTTTCAGAAGGAACAGTTAAGTGTCCTTGTAAAAAATGTACTCTGAGAACATTTGACACATTTGACAAGGTTGTGGGGCATCTCTTGTAGTTTGGTTTTCAACCAGATTATGTTTTTTGGTATCAACACGATGAACATAGTTCCAGAGAAGATACCAATAACTTGATTCCAGATCTATCATGGTTTCAAAATTTAGTACATGATGTTGCATGTCCATCTGTTCAACAAACTAAAACTCAGGATGCTATTGATTTGACTCCTGAGTTAGCACCATCTGAATTTTATGAGTTGTTGAGGTCTGATGAGGATGCATTATATCCTGGTTGCGAGATAAGAAAATTAGAAGCAGATAAAAAATTTATGGCTATTAAATCAGATAATGCAATATCAAACAACTATTTTGATTAGATATTTTCTTTGGTTAAAAAATTGTTACCTAAAGGGAATGTGTTTACTGCAAATTAGTATGAGAGAAAGAGGTTAGTTCATAATCTGGGCCTTAGTTATCAGAAAATTCATGCATGTACAAATGATTTCATCCTATATTTTGGTAAAAATGAGTCATTGGATAGTTATCTCACATGTGGACAATCGAGGTATAACGAAGCTCAACCGGGGAAGTCTAGATCGATTCTTGTGAAACAGTATATATATTTCCCCCTTACACCAAGGTTACAACATTTGTTTATGTCTCATAACACAACGTCAATGATATCATGGCACAAAAACAAGATTTCAACTGATAAAAGTATGAATCATCCATATAATGGTGATTTATGGAAACATTTTGACCAAATGCATCCGTATTTTGCTTTAGAAGCTTTAAATGTGTGATTGGGTCTTTCTAATGATGGTTTATGTCCGTTTAGTTCTTACGGTAGTTAGTATTCATGTGGTCTTGTCTTTATAACTCCGTATAATTTACTTCTATGTATGTTGATGAATGATCCCTATATCTTTTTAACCTTATTTATTCCAGGACATCCAAAAAAGAATATGGGTGTTTATTTGAAACTATGATTGATGAGTTAAATTCATTGTGGAGTAATGTTGTTAGTACATATGATGTTGCTGCAAAACAAAATTTCATATTAAAAGATGCATTGATGTGGAAAATTAGTGACTTCTTGACATATAACATGTTATCTGGATGAAGTACACATGGCCCGAAATCATGTCCTTACTGTATAAAAGACATCAAAGCCTTTATGCTCGTTAATGGAAAAAAACCTTTCTATTTTGACTGTCATTATAGATTTCTTCAAACCAATCATTCTTTTCAGAGGAACAAATCTCATTTCCGAAAATACACAATTGAAAGGGATGAACCTCAAAAAATGATCTCAGGTACAGAGTTAAAGTCAGTTGTATTTTCATTACCTCCCATCACATTTGGGCCAACAGTAAACCAACAGAAAATTCATGGCTTTGGGAAAGAGCATAATTGGATAAAATGGAGCATTTTTTGGGATATTCCATACTAGTTTGATTTGTTAGTCTGCCACATGTTGGATGTCATACATATTGAGAAGAATTGTTTTGATAATTTCTTTCATACAATTTTGGATATGCCGGGTATGACCAAAGATAATGTAAAGACATGATTAGATCTTGCCCAAATTTGCAGAAGACTGGAACATGAACTGTTTCAAAATGTCAGATCACAGAGGTTAATGAATCCAAAAACAGCTTATACACTGTCCAAATAGAGTCTCTTATTATTTTTCTAGTGGATTGCAGACTTGAGACTTCCATATGGATATGATTCTAATTTGGGTAGATGTGTTAAGAATTTTCATATTACCAGATAAAAAATTCATGATTGTGATGTTATAAACGAAAGACTCATGCCGATTGGATTCAGAGGTTTGTTGAATTCTATGATTTTGGGATCATCTGACCCTCAGGCTACGGGTAGTTCAGGGGGTACGTAGAGTGGGTGCATTCTTTCATGACTTATGATTCCTAAACCTATCCCCGAGTAGTGTCCATATCTTGGTTTTGATCCATGAATGCAGAGGTATAATAACTTGTGTATTTTAGTTAGATTTCATTAATTTATTTATGTACTAATTGTTTGATTATTTTTTATTTTTTTATAGTTTTGCGCATTTAGCTGTTGGACAGGGGAGCGCTATCTTGTACAATTATGTTTCTCAACCATGGATCACATTGGAACAGATTCTTGTTGATGTGTGGCTTGGAATGTTCAATCATTGGCTGGTACATAAATAAATAATATTTATTTAGAAATTTATTTCATTAATAACTTGATATTATAAATTATTTGTAGGGTTTATGGAATCCCATCGATGATAGAATGTGTGGTTCTATCCACGAGGCATGAGAGCAGTCTATGCATGAGCGTTTCCGTTAGTTTTTGCACAATTTGAGAAGGAAATCCATTAAGAAATAATGAGCGACAATATTTGATGTGTCATGTAGAGCCCACCGACTAGATTACATTTCATCTCAAGTGTGAGATGGATTATGTTCACACTGGTTGAGTAGTGTATTTCAGAGGAGATCTTCATTGAGATGACATAACCGAGGGATATAGGAGGTGACATATCAAGCTGGTAGCCATACATTCAGTATGCATAGAGAGAATATGGTAAGTATCCTTTTTAAATATTTTATATAACATTACATATAAATAGTTTATTTTATATTCATATAAGTAGTTGAGAATCCCAATATTACGGAGTATGATGTTTATCGGAGGATGTACAGTGATCCATCTACTGGAAATATTAGAGGTGATCGCCAACATCAGATTTTGGTTAGTATTATTTCTTTTTCAGTTTGAAAATTAACTGTATATAATATTTTTTCTATTTTAATTTCAAATTGAAACTAAAGGAGTCATATGAGGCCGCGACCTCTCAGACACGGTCTGAGAGTCAGGCTGAGATGGCCGATCAAACTAGTTCCCACTATTTCGATGAGGTCACATGGTTGCAGGAGATCTAGTATGCCTTTAAGAAGGGCTGAGTAGTTGGTATCAACTCTCATTTGACTCCTGGGACTTTTATGGTACTGCTGCGATGTCTGTGTCCAGCTCGAGAGGAGCTCGTGGAGAGGCATCATCTTCTGGATCACAGTATCAGAAGCAGTTGTGAGATCAAACTGAGCTTATAGAGAGTTTGAAGTAGCAGGAAGAGATGTGTCAGTAGCAGCAATATCAACATGATGAGGACATGCGTCGATGGAAGCAGTAGCAGCATGATCTGATTGATTACATGCGCCGTCTGGCTCGTAGTTTAGGGATGAAGTTTCCTCCACCATCTCCTCCAGCTAATCCAGCTCCTCCAGAAGACTATCCCCCCAGTGATTTTTTTGTTATGTTGAAAACATTTGAATTGAAAATTCATTGTAATATGAACTATTTACGGTTTTTCTCTTTTATATTGGGGAAATATTGCTTATTTTTTTTAGTATTTTTAAAATTTTATTTTTTTATATTTATTATTAGCATTATATTTTTTAATATTTTTTTATTTTAATAATAATAATAATAATAATATATTATTTTTTATATATTTTTTCTGAATATTGAGAATTTTAATATTTTTTATTTTTTTATTTTAATAATATTAATATTATTTTTTTCATTAATCATAATTTTAGTATTTTTTTTATCTTATTAAGTATTTATAAATATTGAGAATTTTAATATTTTATTTAATTTTAATAATATTAATTTTTTTATAAGGTATTTAGAATAGGGCCTTTTGCAATGGGGGGCCCATTATAAATAGATTATATTTTTTTTAAAAGTTTTTTATGAAGGGTTTCTTTACAGTCGCAATAACGTTTTTTGCGATGGGCCCGTCGCAAAAGGTTTATAAAATATAAGCTATTTGCGATGGGCTGGTATCCTGTCACAAATACTTTTTGTGACGGGCCCATCACTAAAGGTTTATGTATATATAATGTATTTAATCAGAAAACTATTTGCGATAGGCCCGCTTCCTGTCACAAGTAATAATTTTTGCGACGGGCTCGTTGCAAAAAATACTAGTTGCGATACCATTTTTTGCAATGGGCTATTTGCGATGGGCCATCGTCACAAAAGGGTTTTTGCGACGAGATCCTGTCACAAATAGCCCTTCCCAAAAAGTCAAATTTTCAATAGTGGTTTTCCTTTTTCAAAAGTTATATAAATTTATAACATTGAAAAAATGAGATAAAATTCTCAAAAATAACCATAACATATTTTAACCTCAAAGGTTATCTCATACCTCGCATTTTCCATCCAAAAAATTAATAAACCATAATTTCCTCAAAGGTGAATGACTTCAAAAATACCATTATCCACCTTAATATTCCAGATCATAAAGCCTCAAAAGGGGGTTTTAGGACATTGAACTTATAATATAACATAAGATTATAAACCCATAATGATATACCCAACCCTTAAGAAAATATTCTAATCACCAATGTTGTCTAAACCGACCTATGATACCAACTTCAAGGCCCCAACTTTAAACGTTACATAATCTTGAGTTAAGTTGATAATTTGACTTTAATTAACATTTAGGATCTTTTCAGGTTTAGAGCTTTAGAGAATTAGGCCATAACTCATACATGACAACATAAATATTACAATTAGACACTTCTACATACTACAACATTTTTCATAAAACAAGAACTTTTAAAAAAACATGGTTTGTTTCTTGTTTAAACAACATGACTTTTCCTTGATCCCATCCTTGAATCTATTATTCTTTAAATCCTATGAAAAAAAATTCAAAACATGGATGAGAATAAAAATCTTAGTGAGGGATACACAAAAAATTAAAAATATTAGTCTTGGGGAAACATGAAAACCATGGATACATTATAATAAAGTAATACTTGTCACCTTTAATAAGTAGTGAATATACTTCACTAAATATAAGCTCATTGCTTACCATTTTTGTAACCAAAGGATTAAAATAAATACTATAAAAAGAAACATATAACCTATAAAGGTATCTTGGGACATAAACATACTGAAATGGAATAACCATACAGTTGACTTCCACACATATCACTAAATTAAATATCCAGATAGCTGACTTCCATACCCAATGCATTGGATGTTATAATGTAACCACTCGTCCTGGGTTTATCACAGAACCACCAATTATTTGGTTTATCATGTAACCAATCATCTTGGTTTATCACGTAACCATCCGTAAAATATCCAAGTAACACTTAATAATAATGACACATAAAATATGTATTAAGGAAAAATAACATTTCCACATTGCAACCACAAGGGGTTATTTTAAGCTATATAAATATTCAACACATTTCCAAAACCATTTAAAAAATTTAAAAAAGATAATTTAGAATCAATGTTTCCCATTACAATTTAAAAAATTTGAAATAAATTATCATTTTAAAACATTCATGCACATATAAATGAATTATTAAAAATTATTTTGAAAACATGGACAAAAAATAGAAGGTTTTAAATGAATAAATCATTAAAACATTTAAAATGATGTTTTAGTTAAAGATTCCCTTACCACTTGAAAAAATAATTGAATAAAAATAATTAATTAATAACATTAAAAAAATATCACGAGAATAAGGAGATTAATGATATAATATTTCAAAGTGTAGTATATACACTATATAAAAGTGAATTGGTTCATAATAACAAATAAGTTTCAATGGAATGTAAATTGAGATGAAATCATTTACAAAGATCATATAATTAGATTAGGATAAATAAATTTCATAATTTTGTGTGACAAATATAAATACACCCAATATAAGTGGATAATATATATAAAAAAAATCACAGGTTATTCACACATATTCATAGAATAACACAACCAATGACATAGATATTTAACTCAATGAATGAAGATCGAGTTAAGATTTCCCTTACAAAATTAGTATCAATGACGTAAGAATTTATCAATGGGGTTATTATGCATAGAAACAATATATCCACACAAAGTTAAGTGGAAATTATAATGTAAATAAATAAATAGTTATTCCACACATAATCTTGGCATAATATAATCAATGAAGTCTTCATAAAACACAACGAGTGTAAATTGGGCTAAGAAGTTCCCTTACATTGATTCTGACCTATCCCGTTCCTTCTTTAATTTCCTGAATAATAAACATAGGTTAATTTATACCTTCATTAGAACCTTATTAAAGTTTTTATTCATTTTATTTCACTTATTACCATGTTATAGCAATTAGTTAATTATTTTATTTCATATAATATGTTTTGTCGATTTTCGATACTTGAGTAAAAAATGAATTTGTTTTGATGAAAATTATCCATGTGTTCATAATTCTATTACATCTAAAAATTATTCATGATTTAAATATCTTATATATAGAGTATATATGTATTTATAATAGTCTATAACATTTGGAGATAAGAAATGAAATGCACCGTTTAGGGAGACCGTAGGCCGTACGTACGCATGAACGCTACTTTCATTTCTTTGTCATATTAAAGGAATTTAAACTAAATTATACTTAGGTATATTATAAATAATTTATAATATCTATTTTATATATGTTACATACGTACATTAATGTCAACCTTTACACATTCCATGTATGGCATGGACAAGTCATATCACTTTGAGGGGGTGGTAGTCTACACAGCCTCAAAAGAAATTATCATATTTTCACATTTGGAAAGAATAAAGGCATGTTTTAAATAAAAGTTATAGAATAATATAGAAAATATAATTATAATATATTTCATTTATTAATATTGTGCCATCATAAAGTCCACTATGAGATGTGGTTGTAGAAAATTGAACAATCATCCTTTCGTGAGGTAGTAGTTCGTTGTACACAGAAACAATATGTTCATATCCATTAGATTGAGGTGTGTGTGAGTGTAGTTAGAAAAATTATCATAAAAAATATGAGTATATTGAGGATTATGGTTTTTTTATCTTATCATATAATAATAATAGAATAGGGAGTGGAGAATGAAAATAAAGGAAAGAAGAATGAGAGAAGACACTACCTCTAAATAGGGTAACTCCTTTTGATTTGAGATGAAAAGATTTATTAAATTGCTTTATGACCTATTTAAGGAAACTATGAGTAAGGTATATATGTTGGGAGATTATTTTAGTAAAATTTTTATGATAAAATGGGCTTGAGAGGTGTGATTATGTTGGTAGAGGTGGAGGCCTTTTATAAGAGGAAGGAGGGGCAGTTTAGAAAAGTCTCAAAATATTATTTTATTATAAATTTATTTTCGAATTATAATAGATAAAATGTGATATATTTCTAGTATAAGATGATTATGTATCTAAATCCTCTCAAAAAATAGGTTTTATAAATGTTTATTCTATTAAATTAACCATATATTGTTTTTCTTTAACCCTTAGTTAAAAACATTAACTCTTGCCATGTCTTCTTGTATTTTCATAATATAGGGTTACTATAGTTACTATAAAATTAAAATAGATCCAAAAGTGGATAATTAATTACATTTTTAACATTATATAAGTCATTTGGCCAAATCATATATTTTTAGGACAATTATATTATTTAATAAAATAATTTTTTTTAAAACTCATTTATGTCAATTTTGCCACCATTTAGTAATTGATTTTTGTCAAAGTCATAAAAACTTGATTTATTCGATAAAAATTCATTAACTCAAATATAACATGTGATGATAATTCATAAAGTATGTGGATAGAATCAAAATATTCAAATCAAATTTATTTTAATGTTTTTAAATTCATTTTCTTAAATTTTTCATTAATAAGGTAATCACTACATCATCATTGGGTCATAAATAAATATATTTATTTAATGTCTAAAAATTATAAATAAAATACCAAGATTTAGGAAATCTTTTTATATTTCTACTGACTATTTATAGTCAAAGATATCAGTTATATAACCCTATATTAAAATTGTTTTAGTAAAAAGATACATGTTTATGTTATATTTCTCTTTAATTTAAATTAATTATTATGACATGTCATTTTCACACCCAAGTGGCTCCCAAATGACAAAATTCGGCCTAAGTATTCTCATGGTCATACATATCTCATCCAATAGGCTTAGGACATGTTTTAGTGTAGTTTTATATTATTATAGTTTTATTTTTTACACTTATTCACCTGATTTACCTTTTAACAATGTTTAATAGAAATAATTACGGAATTTACTGTTCATAATGTCCAAAAATAAAAGGTACCTATTTACACAATTTTTACCTTATGATTCCAAAAATAATAATACATTTTTTAAAATAAAAAACAATGTATTGGATGAAATTAAGTTAAAATTAATTCCCATTGTCAAAATGTGAAAGCGAGTTTTTAAAAGTTAAACATAATAAAAGATTGAACTGTTTTTACATCTAAATTCAAAATATAATTAATAAAAATAACCTAAATTATAATAAATTATAAAAATATATTCCATTTATACTTTAAAACCATTAAATAAAATTATTTAACCATATAAATTATCTCGATGGAAAAACTTATTTTCAATTAAAATTTAGTGTATTTTCACTATTCATAAAAACATGATAGTTATCGAAAAAATTGTCATGACCCGTACCTTAGGGCCCATGCTATGACTACCACAAGCACACCTCCTGAAGTCCAAGGGTTGGATACTAGTGTTGAAAGTGTCAACCTGCAAGTGGCAGGCATTTGCTTGAGTGCCTGTACGCACGCACATGCCCAACCAAGTCACACACACTAAAAAGGGAACAAGTATCACTAAAACAAAGATGAGTGTAAGTAAAACCAATATAAGTGGGACATAATACAATCCCAACAATGGATAACAAAATATAAAAGTTTAAAAAGGAAACTCTGATGGCCATCTGTGGAAAACACCACATGATCGTGAGAGTAGTGTAGCTACTAGAAGCCGAAATAGAACATCATGTCCAACTGATCCTACTAGGCCCCGCCTGGTCCTAGGCCACCATTTCCACCATCATAGAATCCATCAGTCCAATCTCCCAAAGCACCTCTGGGTCCTGGTCCACCAAATTCTCTATCAAAATGTCGATCGTCAGCACCAGACACGACACGTGCGGGCAAATCCCATGCAGGGGTGAGTAACAAAATAATCAGTAGGGACCCAAAAAAAAGTAAAGACCACACAACAATCCTCAAGGTAAATAAAGATGCACAAGATAGCTCACACTAGGTATAAATTTATGGTAGTGATAGAATAATCACCATTAAAATCATCAAACACCGCAGCTGCTGGAGAACTCTTCCTATACCGAGTACAATGGGCCTACCCAGTCACACAGAAGTAATTTACACTAACCTTGGACTACTTAGGTACAACTCCTCATCACATACCATGGGCCTATAAAGTCACACAGAAGTGCTTCCCTCTAATCTTAGCTAATTGAGGTACTTCTCCTCATTGCATACCATGGGCCTGCAAAGTCACAAAGAAGTGATTCCAACTGTGGGCATGAAAAGTCACACAGAATTTCTTCCCATTGGGCCATACTCGAGTCTCAAAGAGATGAAGGTCTGCAGTCCTCAGGTCTCAGCCCACCGTAGGGTTTAGTATGTAGCACACCTGGGAGAACCACTTCTCAATACATTCTTCAAATATCTACTTCCATGAAAGCCTCCTCTAGGCATGCCAAAAGATCCACCTCATCGAGAATGACCCAAATCCACAAACAGATCATCAATCAGATGTCCAGTTTGTGAGTTATTAGCATTTTAGTAAACAGGGGCTGGTTGGGTCTTAGCTCGGTTCGACCCCGTCAGACCGACCCGACCAACCCGATACGGGGGTCCCACATACCTTGGTTTAATTCCACCAACTCGACCTCACCTAGTTTGGGTCTAGGTCAGTCTGGTCTGACCCGGACAGTGGGCCACGCTCAATGGGCCCCACTGAACCCGGCCCAGTTTGGCCAAGGGTCCAGCTCGCCAGGTCGCTCGGTATAGTCCAGCCCAACCCGAAGGGCGCTGGTTTGACCTTTTAGCATGGGTTCAGGCTACTAAGTGAGGGTTCGATATGCCAGCATGGGTCCAGCCCGCCGGCATTGGTCTGGCCCATTGGGTCGTGGGTCCGGCACGCCCGCCTGAAGCCTGGCCCACTTGGTGCAGGACGGTGGTGCGCCATCGGGCCGAGATGTGGCCGGATTTAGCGTCTGGCCCCCACTAGCCCTGAGGACGTGCGGGGCCCCTCAAGCCACAACCGATCGACCATAGCTCACTGAAGCACCCAAACGGCCTGGACGTGGGTTGTTCCTCCATGCAGCGCACACCTGGCACTGCGTCACCCCACGACTACCACGACCAGCCAAATGTGGCCTCCTGCTACCACGACATGCCAACGAGTGCACTTTCATTGTCCAGCACGACTAGATAGGAGTGATCGCCTCCTCTTCCACGACGCTATTTTACACCGCCCAATCCACGCGGCCGACATGGGATAGCCACCACCACCTCTCATTGGTGCCTCCATGACGGTGGTTCAACATTAGCAACACCTTCTGCTGGCCACCGGAGTTTCTCCAGTGGACCGTTTTCCAATACGTCTTCACCCACGGGCCTATCGGGTCCCCTCCATCACTGCGATGGTCTCATATGCACCTTGCTGCCATTTTGGAAAATTTATTCACAAGGAACACACATGCAGAGGGGTCCAAGACATTTTTCTTGTTGGTCCATGCCCTCTATGTTTAATGTTTTAAAACCGAAGAGGCTCAGGGGAGATGTTCAATCATATAAAAATATAAAGTAATTCCAGATAGAGAATCCCCAAAATTAAAGTCACCCTCCTGTATAAACACACGATTCTTGGATCAACCTGTTAGTGGGTTGATCCACATTTTTTATTTCTAGAATAAGAATAGGGAAGAATTTTCTAAAATTAAACCCTTACCTATTTGATGTTTGATGACGTAGTACTTCATCCTCGAGGTTTCAAGAAGTCAACGTCATTCGTTGCTTCCATCCCTGATCTTTAAGGGGCATCGAAGATGTCGACGTTCGCCGTTCTTCATTGGAGAGGAATTATGCTGGTGGTTCATCAGATATTCCACGTGTTTGTTAATCCCCAAACTCTAACATGTCAGACTATTAAAAGGGAACACATTGAAGCACTTATGCTACGCTGTGATGTTGCATCATTATACTATTTCATTTATGAAATAGAATCACTATTACATGTCATTAAAGCATCGTTACACTGTGAGTTAATGATCCATTAAGAATTTACATTACTGCGCCTCATCGCCACCTCGTTGCTGCACCACAACATCTCCATCCTCCACTCAACGGTGATAAAATAAAGAAAATAATTCTTTTAAATTCTTTTATTATTTTTCTCAAAATTTCTGATAAAATAAATTTGTTGCTCAACCCTAGCTGGATGAAGTCAAGTCATTTCTAAGTGAATCTCGGTGTTCCGAGTTCAATGGTGCCCTCAAATTTTTGATCTGACCACTAGTTCAAAAGTTATAAAATATCACTCACATGTTTATTGAATGTACCTTAAAAAAATTTAAAGTTACATTCCAGGATCACTGGGCCTCAGAATCATGTGTCTTCAGAGCATGTGGCCTTTAAATAATTCCATATATTAAAAAAATCACATAATTTATGAGACATTACATTCTCCCAACCCAAGTTCTTTACATCCCCAAAATCCCAAACAAGAATTAATCAAACATATGGGGGTACTAATCACAAATATGAGCCTCCTACTCCCATTTTCTCTCTTGGAGATTCCACTACTTCCTCCAAACTCACACCAGAGGAATCAACCTCCCATGTAGGACCCACTCCTATCGATCCTCTATCTCTACCATGTACTCTGCAAACATCACCCCATCATCAATGTCCAGTTTTCCCCAGTCAATGATGTGTGATGGATCATGAACGTACCTCCTCAGTTTCAACACATGGAAAACTTCATGCACCCAGTGCATCTATGGGGGAAGAGCTAGGCTGTACGCCACCTTTCTAACTCTGCTCAGGATCTAAAAAGGTATGATGAACCTTGGAGATAGCTTGCCACCCTGGCCAAATCTTCATAATCCTTGTCAGGGTGAGACCCAAAGGAATACATGATCACCCTCCCCACACTCCAAGGGTCTCCATCTCCTATCGACATAAGACTTAAGCCTTTTCTGTACTGTCCTCATCCACTCCTGGATAATCTACACCTTCTCGGTCGTAGCCCATACCAACTTCAGACCCATGAGTGCTGACTCACCTAGGTCTTTCCAGTATAGAGGTGATCTACATAGATGTCCATACATGGCCTCAAATGGTGCCATGACAATGGTGGAGTGATTGTTATTGTTGTATGAAAACTCCACCAGTGGAAGGTGGTTTTACCAACCGCGACCAAAATCCAAGATGCAAGCACTTAGCATATGCTCCAAGGTCTGCCTGATCCACTCTATCTGAACATTTGGTTGGGGGTAAAAACATATGCTCATGAGAAGCCGGATCTTGAAATCCTCTTATAATCCCCAGTATAGCTGGGATGTAAATCAAGCATTACGATCTGATATGATTGTCGAAGGCACCCCGTGAAGTTGCACTATCTCCTGGATGTAGAGGCATCCCAAGCCCTCTACCGGTCCCTTCTCTCGGATGGGTAGGAAGTGAGTCAACATGGTGAGTCGGTCAATGAGCACCCAAATAAATTCATGGCCCCTGGATGTATGTGGTATCCCCGTCACAAAGTCCATCGAGATATCATCCCATTTCCACTCTAGTACATCGAGTGGTTGGGCCAAGCCTACTGGAACCTGATGCTCGGCCTTCACTTTCTAACAAGTGAGTCATCATGAAACAAACTTGGGTAGTCACATGCCATGTGTCCCTACCCACTACATGAGAATCAAAGCCTAGTTCCCGGCTGACTCCCTCTGGTCGGGGAGCCCCTCACTATTGACCTTGAGTCCTGGGGTCGTCCTCTAAAAGACATGGCCTACTTGGGCCCTAACTTCTATTTTCTACTGCCTACCGATGAATCCACCACCTAGGGTCTGTTTGTAGCTCTAGCTATGGGTGCCTGATCTGGAAATAATTTCTCTACCAGAAGGGCTCGCTGATGTACCCCATCCTCAGTAGGGATGCTAAGAGACAACACTGACAACCTGATCTGCCGCCCGAGTCCCTGCTCAAAGGCTCGAGCCCAGAAGAAAGGGTCTCTTACCAAATTTGTTGAGTAGTGAGATAGCTCAGTGAACCTCACTGAGTAATCATCTAGTTTCATACTTCCCTGATGTTGGTGAAGTAGCTCTTGAATGCGTATAGAGCACAAGGTCACATAGAAAAACTCCTCCCCAAAAGCCGCTCAAAGTCTTCCCAGGTGAGGGTCGCCTCATCGTGCGTTTGAGTGGTCAAGCTCCACCATATCCCAATCTAGACCTATAGAAGTCTCACTACAAAGATTGACATCTGGTCAGGCGGTACCCTCACTAAGCAGAAGACCCGCGTCGTTGCCTCCAGCCAGTCCTCAATGACCTAAGGATCTTTATATCCCCTTAACATGGGAGGTCTCTATCTTTGAAACTCGTACAGGGCATTGAGTATGTGGACATCCTCTTACGGAACTTGCGGTAGTTGATTCTGACCACCAGGTGGTGGTAGCATTGGTGTACCACCCAATGGGGCCATCTCTAGAATTGGTCCCTGAACGGACACCTCGTCGCTAGACGGGCTATCCACATGATCACGTATCAAAAGCCTAGCTGGTTGTTTGGGTGGAGGAATCCTGGAATTGATCAAGATGGGCCGCGGTCAAAACATTATACCTAGTTAACTGAATATTATTCAAAAGAACATAAGGAGATGCTTATAAAACCATTGTTTTCTTGTATTGACCCAAAAACCATAATTCATGGTCCTTATGTAGGGATATGTCAGCCACTGCACCAACACTGGACTCCCCAAATATGAAATTCAAACTCGCTACACTAAACATTGTTCCCCCAAAACAAAAAAATAGACTCCCAGTCTTTGTGGTAGGATCGACCGCCCTCTTATACCACTTTGTCATGAAACATCCCCTAGGTATCATGTCGTGACTACCCTAAGCCCGCCTCTCAAAAGCCAGGGGCTGGAGACTAGCACCAAAGGCGTCAACCTGTAAGTGGGAGGCATTTTCCAGAATACCAATACACACGGACATGCCCAACCAAGTCCCACAAACTAAAAAGGGAACAAGTATCACTAAAACAATACTGAGTGAAAGTACGACCAATATAAGTGGGCCAAAATACAAACCCAACAAAAGAACTGAAAATAGAAAAGTAAAAAAAGGAAACTCTGATAGCCATCCACAGAAAACCCCACCTGACCGTGAGAGTAGTGTAGCTACTGGAAGCCGAAGTAGAACATACTTTCCACCCAATCTTAATGGGCCCCTCCTGGCCCAAGGCCACCAAGACTACCATTGTAGTGTCTGTCGGTCCAGTCTCCTTGAGCACCTCTGGGTCCTGGTCCAGCAAAGTCTCTATTGAAACATTGATAATCTATACCAGACACGACATGTGTGGGCGAAGCCCGTGCTAGGGTGAGTGACACAATACTCAGTAGGGACCCCAAAACAAAAAGTAAATACCAAACAACAATCCTCAAGGTAAAGAACGATGCACAAGACAACTCACACCAGGTATACATTTAGGGTAGTGACAGAAGAATCATCAGTCACATCATAAAACACCCCAAATACTAGAGAACTCTTCCTCTATCGAGTACATATGGTCCTCCCAAGTCACATAGAAGTGCTTCCCACAAATCTTGGACTTCTTAGGTACACCTCCTCATTGCGTACCGTGGGTCTGCAAAGTCACACTGAAGTGATTCCCACTAATCTTGGCCAAGTGAGGTACTCCTACCCATCACGTACCATGGGTCTTCAAAGTCACAAAGAAGTTTTTCCCACCATGGGCCTACAATTTCACCCAAATTTGCTTCCCGCTGGTCTATAGTCGACTCTCACGAAGTCGAAAGTCAGCAGTCCTTAACTCTCAGCCAACCATTGGGTTCCGTATATAGCTTGACTAGGAGAACCGCTCCTTAATTCATTCATCACATCTAAACATCAATGAATGCCACATCAGGGAATTCCAAGAGATCCGCCTCATCGAGAGGGTCACAACGTTGTAAATGAATAGTCAATTGGACCCCCAGTTTGCATGTTATTTATGTTTTAGTAAATAGGGGATGGTTGCATCTGGGCACCGTCTGAATCGGTTGGACCAAACCAACCAACCCAGTCCAGGGGTCCCACATACCCCAGTTGAATTCGACCAACTCGAACTAACCCTGTTTGGGTCAGGGTTAATCCAGTTTGACCTAGCGAGTGGGCCAGGCCCAATGGGCCTCACAGAACCTGTCTTGGTTTGGCCAAGGTTCCAACCCACCAGGTTTCCCGACAAACTGGTCTAGTCCAGCCTGAACTGAAGGGTGTGGGTCCAGCCTACCGGTTCAGGTCCAACCGCTGGGTTCGTGTCCGGTATACAGGTGGAGGTCTGTCACATTGGGCCATGGATCCGGCCTGCCGGCTTGGGGCGCGGCCCGCCAGCCCGAAGCCCGACCCATGCGATTAGGGTCGGTGGTGCGCTGTCTGGATGGGACATGGATGGCTACCCCGTCTGGACCCCTTTAGCCTCGTGGATGCACGAGGACCCTCCTTCCAAGGTCAAGAGACCATGGTTCACTGAAGCACCCGAACAACCCAGTCGTTGGCCATCCCTCCATGCGGTGCCTGTCTATCATTGCGTCACCCTGCGGTGCCCGCTTAGCACCTCGTCACCCCATGGCTGCCTCGGCGTGCCACTGTCCTCTAGCATGACCCGTGAGGGCCGACTGTCTCCTCTACCATGGCACTGATTGGTGCTACCCCCTCTACACAACCAACGTGGGTTGGCCGCTATTTCTGGTCGCTGACGCCGTCGCGCCGGTGGTGTCGTGCCAGCTGCACCTTCTGTGGGCAAACAGAGTTGTTTCGGGAGTTCGTTTTTCCGATCCATCTACGATTACGGGCCTCTCAGGTTGCCTCCATCACTTCAATGGTCTCAGACATTCCTTGAATCCATTTTATACAATCCGTTCACAAGGAGCGCACATGCAAAGGTGTCCGGGCCATTATTCATGTCGGCCTGTGCCCTCTGTGTTAGAAGTTTTAAAACCGGAGAAGTTCATGGGAGGAGTACAATAATATAAAAAGATAAACTAATCTCAGATAGATAATCCCCTAAAATAACATTCATCCTCCCGCATAAACATATGATTCAAAATACAATCTGTTAGCGGGTTGATCCACATTCGTCATATCTAGAATAGGAACGGGGCAGAACATGCACAAATTAAACCCCTACCTCTTTGATGTTCAATGCTGTGGTGCTTCATCCTCAAGGTTTTAAGACATTGACATAGTTTTTTGCTTTCATCTCCAATATTAGGGGCGTTGAATATGTTGACGTTCATCGGCATTATTCATTCTTCATTGGAGAGGAATTCTGCCAGTGGTTTGTCAAAGATTCCCTATATTTGTTAATCCCCAAACTCCAACATGTCAGACTATTAAATGGGAACACATTGTAGTGCTTCCGCTGTGTTGCGACATCTTGTTGTTACGCTGTTTCATTTAGGAAATAGTGTCACTGTTACGCATCATGAAAATGTCGTTATGATGTGAGTTAATGATCCATTAATGGGTTCAATTAATGCACCTCGCCACCGCCTAGACACTGCACCACAACATCGTTGTCCGCCACTCAATGCTGTGAAAAGAAATAAAATAATTATTTTAAATAATTTTATTATTTTTTTGAAACTTATGAAAAAATAAAATTTCTACTTAGCCCTTTCCTGCTGAAGTTAAGCCAATTTTATGATAATCCCAACATTCCAAGTTCAATAGTGACCTTAGATTTTTAATCTGAGCACTAGTTCAAAAGGTAGAAAATCTAGCTCACATGTATACTAAACATACCTTAAAAAAAGTTCAAAATTCCATTCTAGGCTCACCAGGCCTAAAAATCATGTGACGTCAGAGCGTGTGGTCTCAAAATAATTCTATATAATAAAAAAAATACACAGAATTTACGAGACAATAAAAAATATCAAAAATTAATCTAAAGTAAATTTGGATGTCCCTCTTTTAAAGACAAAGTTTATTTTGTAAAAGATAAAATATAATGGTGTCAAAAACTAAATTTAAAAAGGGTTCCCCGTCAAAAGGTGGTAAAATTGAATTTTTAGAAAAATAATTCTTCTATCTGAAAAATAGAATTTGTTCTTATATCATATCTATAAAAAATATAAGATGAATTTAAAAAATTATATTGAAGATATAACATATATTTTTCATTAAATAAAAATCCATAAAGAGTGATATGATTTTATAAACACAATTATTCTTTTTTTAAATAGGTTTTCATAAAAACACATCCTTTATATTAAATTGGTTTTTATTTCCTTTTCTCATAAATTTGGTAACCAAAGAATCATTATTTAAACATGCGTAAACCATATTTTTATAATTCAGTTGATACTATTCATTCCCTCCATTCCAACAGCTAGGTTATAATAGTATCATTTAAATAATAATATTTAGTTGTTGGTTTAAGCTCGATGTAGTGTATCATGTATGCTATTGAATATAGTGTTTCTTTCATGAAACTCATGATGTTAAAATAAGTCCTTAAGAAAGTCTAACACAATAATTATTTAGTAAATAAGTAAATAAAATAAATGATATTGAAAATAATAAAAGTGAGGCACATTGAATGAATTACTGAATTTAATTATTTTTTTAGATGAATATATGATGATACATAGGTTTGAATAAAATATATTCTAATACTATAATTGTATTGATAATTTTTAAAAGTGAAATTAAATTAATAATGTCAAAATTGACATTAATTTTATTTTGTAATAAAATATATTTTATTAAATGATTTAAAATTATTAAAAGTAAGATCATATACCATTTTATTTTTTTAATATTAATAAATTTCATCTATGGTTCATTCATGGGAAAATTTTTCTATTATAATGACTATATTGACCATTAAAAATTAAAAACTTAGCTAGCGAGGTTAAGGTTAAATTCGTGTTTTTGTACATTACATGAACTTATATTAAAATAAATTTCAAAACATATTAGATTTATATTTTATAAATTAGATATCATATTTAGAATTAGTGTGTCCCATTTATCTACTAATACTCACTCTAATTTAGTCTTAAAGGATAAATTACCAAGGTTAGAAAACTAGTTACCGTAGTGAAGAAACAAAAAATATAAAAATAGGGACAATTAAAATTTCAGGAATGCAATTTTTAAGACATGTGTTTTATTGTGTGGTAGTTTTGGATCAACTATATCAATACTCCAAATATTTAATTATCAGGTTTGGTGTAACACCCTGACCCCAAAAGCCCAGAACCAGTGCATTATTTTATTACATTGGCATTATTACAAGGAATGAAATCCCAAAGGACCAAATACTTTAACATTCTTAGAAAGAAAAATTAAATACATGAAACCAATAATACATTGAAAATAGAAAATCCAAACTTCATACATAATAAAACAAAATAAACTGTATCCATGAACTCTTATTCAATTATTTTTTCTTCATAACCCAAGGAAAGAAAATATAATAAGGGTGAGATCAAATGCTTCATAAGGGTAAGTAAAGAGGAAAAAATAACGAATCAATGGAAATAAACCAAAATGTAATGGTAAATAACTAATAACACATTCCATTCAAATAACTAGATAAGGAAGGTTAAATATGGAAAGTTAAGAAACTGAAACATATTCCATTTAATCAATGAACTGAAAATTAAATTTATCCATATATATGTCAATAAAAAATATAATGGATGAATAATAGATAAAATATATATGAAGGAAATGATTAATTATTGGACTTCATTTCTTTGGAATATGAGGAAATATTTTATCATGATCCATCCTTCAGACAGTTTAAAAGTACAGGTAGAGACTTGTTTAATTTGGCCAACTTAATCATCTCATGAGAACCTATCGATGCATTGAGGAGCTATATAAAGACTGAGATCCACCCATAATTGAATGTAAAAATAATTAATCATATATATTAATAAAAATAAACAATAGGCAAAAAGCCTTATCAAATGTCTTTATTGAATAAAAGATAGTTTTTTATCAATAAGTTCATCTATTAATCAAATAATTGTCAATGTAAACACTATTTGTGAAATGATATACGGTTTAGGAAATAAAAATATAAATTATACAAAAAATATTTATATTCAAGGAATTTTTAAATTAATAATTTTTACACTAAAATTATTTTTTTTTAAAGAAATTTAAAAATCAAAAATTTAAGTGAAATTTCAATGATTATCATTAAGAACATTCTTAAGGAGAATTGTATTTAAACATTCCAAAGTGTCCCATACCACTTTGAAACTTTTAAATCATAATCTCCATGAAGGTATGAAAATAAGTGAAATATATAATATCATGAGAATAATTATATTCATTATATTATGTGTCAAATGGAAGTATGTACACTATATAAATGTGATTTGGTGCACAACAACAAATAAGTCTCAATGGAATGTAAATCGAGACGAAATATTTTACCTAAACCTTCCTTTTGTTGTGATGCATTTATCCTCTTTTACAGTGGTTTAAAATATGTCACTAACTTATACCATAACCATAATAATTCTTATAATATATTATATAAACTTATTACAATATTTTATTACCCATTTGATAATACTCTTTCATTATTTTACCTATTTCGGGTGTTAATTGATTACTTTTCTAAAATATGTTTTGACATGTTACTTGTTGTTATTATTACATATATCATGATTTAATAATATCTATATTTTAATCCATGAACTAATTATCTTTTATATTCATTGAATATGTATTTTGAATAGTCCATAATGTTTGGAGATAAGATATTAAATCCATCTTTCATGGAAACTATAGGTCGAATGTATGCATGAACACTGATTTCATTTCTTTGTCATACTAAAAGAATGAAAAATAAATAATTCACATGTAAATTAAAATTACAGTGTCATATCTATGTTATATATGTTAAATAGGTTTATTAAAATCATCTTTAATATGTTTTATGTTTAGCATAAATGAATCACATCGCTTCGAGGGGGCGGTAGTCCACACTTCCTCAAACGATGTTATCGTATTAATGAAAATGGGAAGTATTAAATTAATGTTAAATAAAAGGATTAAATAATTATAAAAACATAATAAAAATAATATATATCATACATAAACATATTTTCCAACATAATTTCCCCCATGAGAGGTTGTAAAGGAAAAAAACGAACAATCATTGTTTCGCGAGGCAGTAGTTCACCGTACACAGAAACCGTATGTTCATACCCATTAGATGAAAGTGTGTGTATGTTTAGGTATAAACATTATAATAACAACATAAATGGGTATTTAGGATACTAGTGTTATTATACAAGAATTAAATAATAAGATTTCATGGATTGGAGAATTTAAATAGAACTAAAAATCTTAAGGAAGTTTGTTACCTCTTAATTGGGTAACTCCTTTTGGTTTATATGAAAGGGATTCCTTGGAATGATTTATGAATAAGGGTAGGATTATATGATGAATAGATGGATTTTGGTGAACTATTTGGGTAGATCTTGGTCAAGCCAATGTGGCATGAAGGGTGTGAGTATGAGGCAGAGTGTTTTCTTTTTTATAGTGGAGGTGGAGTGGTACTTTTGTAAATACCAAATGGTATTCATTAATGGGAGGTATACCTTACCTATAATACATAAAAAATGAAAAAAATGGATTAAATGGGAATAATTATTGATGAAAACCACCACTAAACAAAAATATTTTTATTTTAATAATTTGGTTCTCTAGCTTCTAAGATTCCCAAATTCTATCATTTTGGTTTTTATTAAAGCATATAGTTTTCTAACCTATGTAATTTAGCCATGAAGACTAAAATAAAGTGATATTTATTATAAAATATATATCCACACAATTATTAATATTATATCTAATTAATAAAATATAAAAACCATTTATTTTGGAAATTAATTTCAAAATAGGCGTATGTGACACACTAAAACACTGCTTAAACCCAGATCGTGTTAACAATGTATTAAAAATATGTGCGTCAATATGTTAATTATAAAAGATTAATTGGTATATTAATTTAATTTTTTTAATATTTATTAACACTTTAAAAACTGGTCATAATATATGACATTTATTAATTTTAAATCATTTACAAAAATTTCATTTATTGTAAAATAACAATAATGTCAATTTTGAGATTATTTATTTATTTTTAATTCTAAAATATCATAAAATATTGGAATTAAAATATATTAAGTTTAAATAAATTTAAAATTATATATTCATCTAGAAAAATAAATAAAGTTAATAATCCAATCAATATTATTCACTTTTATTATTTATATTATCGTTTATTTTTTTAATTATTAACCAAATAATCATTACTTTGGCATTTCTTATGAATTTTAAAAAAATAAACCAAATCTAAATATTATTGATAAATTATTATGAAAAAATAAACCATTTATATTTAGGAAAGATATGTATAACCTAAAATATTATTTTTTGTACATATTTCAATGTTTTATAAATGTTAAAGGCAAGGAAAGTTCTATTTTTGTCTTTTCCTTACTTAACATTTTATATAGGGAACTTCCATTTAATAATATCCAAATAACCCATAAAATTAGAACCAAGAGGTGATATGGTGGAAATATTGGAAGATAATTGATTTTGGACAAAGTTCCAGGTTATTTTGGTCTTTAAGATTAATGTTTAATCCCTTATTAAGCTTAATCTTACCTTAATCACTGTAATTAATTTTAATCACTTTCACTAATATTTGGTCAAATATAAAGTTGATATTATTAGAAAAAAGTATTTTAATTATTAAAAATTTATATTTCCATATTTAATAATTCAAATCACATAAGTGAAAAAATGAACTTTAATGCTAATTCTATACACGTGGTGAGAAAGCGAGGTTTTAAAGCATAAACATTCAAAAGTTCAATAAATTTTTGTACCCAATTTTAATATAAATTGAATAAAATTACCTAATTTTGGTTAATTTATGTATAATTTTTCTATTTTGACATAAAAAAAATTAAAATATAATTTAATATTATTAATTATTTAAATAAGAATGTAGTTTTTAATTAAAATGTATTTTTTTTCACAATTCAACAAAAAAAAAACTTCTTAGAAAAATACCGAAAATCCACCCTAAGATAAATTTTAAATTCAAAATTCAAAAATGAAATTTATTTTGAAAAATAAAATTTACAAATTTTGTTTTACGAATTGCGCACCATTAAAAGGCTATAAAACACAATCTCGCATGTTACGTGAGCAAAATCAGTGTGGTGTGTAGCATAAACCTAACATGGTGTTTCCTATAAATGGAGTAAAAAATAATATTTATCATAACATTAAAATATTTTAATGTGTTTGGGTGTTACATTTGGAGCAACTTTAGGTAATATTGACCTCCCAATAGTGAATACTTTTGAGTATTTAAAAGAATGTCACTCCCCTCAACTATAAATGGGAACTCACACTCCTCACTTTATCATAACTCTCAATACATTTGGATTGAAAAATATCTTCTCATATAATTTATAAAAATTTCTAACCTCATCCTAGAATCCTTTTTGGGATAGAAAGATAATCAAGAAAGGATTTAGTGAAAACCTAAGGTGGATACACGAAGAATAGGTAACGTTAAAAAATGAGTGTTTCATTTTTTATTTATTACTCTACCCAATTAAATTAATATTATAACATGATTATATAATATCATATGTATCTTTACTATTTATATATGTTGTTATTTTAAGGTCATGACCTAAAAATTCACACACTTCCATCAAATGGGTTACAAAATAATCATTCGTTTGTAAGACAAACTACTGCCCCGTGAACTAATGTCATTCATTTTTCCATTAACACCTTTAACAGTTGAGAATAATGATGGATTAATAGTTTATACATGATTTCAATTATATTTATGATATTTTTATTCTTCTTTAATTATTATATCACACATACCTTCATGCTTTTCTTTATATGGGAATATGGTAATTTTATTCATGTGTATGGAAGACTACTACCTCATGATATGATGTGATTCATTCATGATTTACATGGAATGTATTAAAGATTATTTTAATAAAAATATGTGATATATATTACATAAAAATGATTATATAATGATAATATATCATATATTATTCTTTCATTTATTTCAAAATGAAAATGGAAACAATGTTCATGCATACATGCAGCCTACGTCTCCATGAATAGTGAATTTCATTTCATATTTCTACTTTATATAGATTTTTATAAATAAATATATATACTAAATATATATTATATTAATATCATGTATAAAATTATCAATATAATTAAATCCTTTTTAAAGTATGAAAACAAAAAATATAACAAATAAAAGCATATACAAACAATAAAGTTATTATTACCCAAATGACAACTCTGACATGGAGTTGTTAATAAATGGAAAATAAAAGGAAAAATAAAATCATATATAGTATGATATATATGAATATTATTATTTAATTTACTAATAATAAAATTATATTTATAATAAATGATGTTTGAATGAGTATGACAAAAATCAAAACTAAAGTTAAAGGGATTTCTAGTCTCACTTTTATTTCTAAGAGACTGTTTCCATATTCACCAGGAATATTTTTTGTGTGGTGTATATAATACCACATGAAAAGATAAATAATGAGTCTTCTGCATTTAATTATAACTAATTTTTCTATTTATGTAATTATTTCATGGGTATTATAATTCAAAAGTTACTCAATCCATAAGAGACTGCCACCTCACTTTTCACTTCCGTGAGACACATGCCATGTTCAACACCTATTTATTTTATATGGTGTGTATATTGTCCATGAATTTATTTTAGGATTATTCATCTGGGAATTATTCTAATTTAAATATCCATTTGAGGATATCTATTTCATGGGGCTTATATTTAAAATGTTTCCAAAGTGGTAAGAGATATTTTTCTAAATTTTCCTTCTTTGAGATGTACTTTAGGATATAGACCAAGATTCTTTCACAAGGCAGATATAAATACTATTTAACATGTAATATACTGAATTTATTCATACTCATGATATTTTATTTTTTATTTCATGTTATTTACTTCATGGGGCTTATGGTTTAATTTTACAAAAGTGGTAATGATTTTATGTTACAATCTCATCATTCATCGGTATTGTTTATGATTAAGTATCCATTATTGAAATATCAGGATCTACCTATAAATAATTATAATTTATTTTATTATCCTATATTTATTCATGATATATTAAAATAATTGTACCATTTTTCAACTCTTTATTACTTAAGATAATTATGAATTTTTTAAGAAAATCTGACCTTATTTATCATTTTGGTCTGAAATTAGATTTATTGCAAAACAATGTTTTCATTTTTTTTGAAAAATATTTTTATGTGATATTTTAAGATCATTTTAAACGGAAGGAATTTTGAAATTTTTTTATGATGAATTTTTTTTAAATGGATTTCAAATATTACCATATATTTTTTCAATGGTCAATTTCAAAGAAAATGATTTCAAAAATGATTTATGTTTAAAAAGTGTTTTAAATGATTTTAAAAGATTCACTTATATGTTTTCAAGGTTATTTTCAATTAAAAAATCTTTCAAAATGTTTTATTTTTTAAAAATAATTTTTAAAAGTGGAAAGGATATTTTCGTCAATAAATGTTTTAACTGATCTTTAAAAATTATTTTCCATATAATATTTAATTCATTGATGTTAGATATGCCTTACTATGGATATGATATAAGGATAAAATTCTTATTCTTTAATTTAATTGTTTATGTTTATGATGAATTTTCTTTTTATGAAACCTATTTCTATTCCATAGGGTATACCATTATAAATTCTTATTAATCCCTCTTTTTTTAAAAAGTTATTATTTAATGAAATGATTATAAAACCATTCCCCTTTACATAGGTTATGTTATGGTAAAATACTTATGATTTCCATTTTATTTGAAGGGTTATGATATGAAAAATAGTTATGATCTTGTGGCACATATATGTATGATTTCATTATGTTATGGGTGAGACCTATATCTCCCTCTAATGAATTGGGTAAAGATTTATACTTCATGGGATAAATATGGCTAGAACATAGAGTGAACCCGGTTCAATAAAAAATGGTTGGAATGGTGAGTGAACCTAGTTCAGCAAGACATGGCTATAATGGGGAGTGAACCTGGTTTAGTATGGGACTTTTTCCATTATGATGGTTTTGGGAGTGAACCTTGAATAATATGGGAATGATTTTATATTCTTATGTGTGTGCCACAAATATATTTCTTATACCAATGTTATGGTAACATGGATCATGTTATTTGGTTACCTTATGAAAAATGTCTTATTAACTTCCACAATTATTTCCATGACTCAAAATTATGATATTTGATATGTCAGGTTAGTTTTAAAATGTGATTATATTGTTCACATAGACTTATATTCATTTTATACTTTGCTTCTACCTTTTTTTACCATTACTAAGGATCTTATCTCACCTTTTATAATGTTTAATTTCCATAAATTTTGAGGATTTTTTTATGTAGGGAATGTCTATGAAGAGTAATAAATGGGAAGATCATTTTGTGAAACTTTTAATATCTTTAACTAGATTATATGATTGTGTTCTATGTTCCCAAAGGCAATAAACTATTATGGTCCTCAGGTATGAGATTGCATAATGTAATGAATATTCATCTAAAAATATGTTATATCCATGTATGAGAAGCATGAGTCACTATAGATTACATGAAAAAATTGGTTGAAATGGTTACCTATAAAATAAATGACTCTCACATTTTGATAAATTTTATTATAATACGTATCATTTTTTAGGTTTCGATTACCTAGGTTTATTATCAATGACCAAGGACCCTAATTTTTAGTAGCCTCTTTGAGAAAATATTGGATTAATCATAAAGTATTATCACCATTCCACCTGTTAACCAATTATTCAGATATAGTATCAAACATGGAGATAAAAATAATTCCTTGAATTTCTTTACAAAAAATAAAGATTATTGGTGTTCCATTTAGGATGTTCCATTATTCTCTTATTGTAAAAATGTTAAAACTCCCATTGACATTCCTATCTATAAATCCATATTTTTCAAGTGTTTTAAATTTCTCATTGAACTATATCATTGTTAATTATAAGTTTCCAAATAATGAAATATAACATTACTAGTTATTAGAATCCTATGAATGTCTAAAAGTATTATGATATAATTATTTTAAAAAATTTTGGCCATAGAAAGTAAATTCAAATCATATTCATAAAAAAAAATTATATAATGAATTAAAAGTTGGATATGATTTTATTCTATACAATTAAATATTAAAATTAATACTTGGTAAGCTTATTTTTTCTTTAATAGGTATTTATAACGTTTCTCATATTTATTCTTGTGTTGATGTCTATGTTATGAATTAATATATCATGAAAAACATAATAGGGAATAAAAGAGGTGAAATTATTTCCATGAGTGAATCATGAAGCATATAGAATCACTAACCTTAATAATAGAGAGGTACCATAAGAATTCAGTGATAGGGGTGAATTAGTGAATAGATAATTTTTCTTATTTATCCAAAAAAAAATTTATTCACATTTTAAGATGAATTAAAACCAAGATATCTTCAAATATTTCTTCTTTAATACTAAATTTAAAGAATTAAATTATTTAAATTCAGTGAAATATGTTGAAAATTCAAAGAGCCATAGTGAAACAAAAATGTCAAAAGTTCACTATTCAATATTAATGGCTATATGATTGGAATGACATGATATCATCCACTTTAAAATAGTACAATAGTATCACATAATAGTTTAAATGATTACCATTTATTCTTAAACACATATGAATATAAAATTTGCACAATGTAATAAAAATATTTCTATAAATAAAAATGATAGTTATTAAAATGGTATATAAAACATAGTATTCATGATAAAATATAATATTTAAATTTCCCTAAAAAGTGTAACACTTCTCTTTTTCCTCATTAATTAATAAAATAGTAGTATTTGGGGAACACAAACCTCTCTTTGGTCACCCAAAACCAATATTCACCACCCCCTAAGATATATTGACGTGTATATAATTGTTAGATCATAAAACAATTAAAAGAAACTCAATATAAGACTTTATAGAAAAATTAATTGATCTTCATCAAAGTAATATTTTAGTATTTACTTTATATGTATTCCTCCTTGAATAATTATGTTAATAAATAACAAAAAATCACCTCATATTATCTGGGTGTCTCCTCATTCCCAATTATATCATTATTCTCTCCTTCCCCCATTACATTTGGGTCAAACTCTCTGAAAATATATAATAATATCAATGTGTTTTAATTTTAAATTAAAATATTATAACAATCTTCTATCACAAATTCAATAAAAATCCATACATCAAATTCCAATAACCATATCAATCCAAACCATTAAGTTACATTAGATTTTTTATGGAACATAAGAAGTTTTTATTTAAAATACCAAAGTTTCACACATTAAGAGACATCATCAAAACAACCAAAATATATCAACTTGCATAAATAATTGGGTAAAAATATTCTTTGTTATATAATGATTCTAGTTATAAAATAATTAAATTCAATTGAATTTGAAACTTATAATCAAAACAAAATCTTTGTATAATAATATTTATGATTATATCATAATGTATTATACTATATTTTATTACTTTATAATCACAACAGAATTACTTTCTATTAAGGATATAAAAAGTAACCATTTTATTACACCCTTGAATTATAGAGTAATCAAATTACATAATTCCTTGAAACTTCATCTTCCAAAAACCATAGAATCTGTTTATAGTGTAACTTTAATCATCTTTCTATAACCAAATCCCTTAAAGTATTAACCGTACACTTACAATAAAAAATTTGAACACATTTAAATCACGGTCTCCATAATTATGGTTTGACACATATGTAATGTAGACTAAATCAAGCATCAACACGTCTAGAATTAAAATAATGACATTTTAATTTAAATTATTATGTTATATTGATATTATAATTTTTAGAAAGAACCAAAAAAAATATTATAGTGTAACATAACATATTTCATGGTGATTTATTCTATACCAAAATAAACTTCACCAAATTATTTTACAACACATATCTTTAGTCCTAAATTTTTATTGGCCCTTAAAAAACTTAAAATTATGTAAATATATAAACTTATATTTATATTTTATTTTATTTATGGGGTAAAATTATAATAAAAAAACTTGAAATTTATTAACTCAAGTAGCATCTCTAGTTAGATCCACTTCAAATACCTAAAAAACAATCTTCGAAAGCATATCAAACCTTTCCTCAGTACAGAAAATTTCAAGAATAGATCACCCTAAAACATCTAAATTTATGTTTTATAAATCACTTCATTATTATAAGTGATTAATTTTAATAAGAAACATTAATAATGATTAAAAATCTCAATTCAATATGTAGGAGTAACTCACATTATCAATTAATCATCACTAAATATTCTCTCTTGATTAAAACCCCACATAGTTATTATGAAATTATATCCTAAAAACACAATATATATCTCTCCCTATATCAAAAACATATCAAAATAATTTAAAAAAATAGTCAAAAACTACACACACACACACAATGTTGAACTCATATTTTCACACAGTCACACACCCATGTGTATATTGAATTCACAATTTCAACAATTTTTAAAACACCTATTAAATATATAATAAAACATAATAAGATAATTTTACCAATAAATAGTGTATATATATTATTTATATTCTACCATTTTAATAAAAAAAATATAACTAATATGCGATGTAGGGGATGCAAAAAAATATACATTATCTTTGAGAATATTATGGTTGAACTTCCATAATCAATTTTAGTCTTTGAAATGAATCTACATGCAATGGTTTTTTAATAGATATATCACATAGATATTTCTAGGACCAAAATACATCTTCATGAATTATTCTTCCACTCTCTTTTTAATAAAATGGTACTTTATGTCAATGTAATTTAATTGATAATTTTGAAATGGATTTATCATAAATTTGATGAAATTTGATCATCTCAAATATCTAATAAGGGTAATATCACTTCCACAATGATATATTCAAGTTATGAATTTATCCAAATAAATTATTTTATTTATTATGTAGAAGAATCAAATTATGGATCTATTTTTCTCTTTTTAACCAAATTCTTCTTTATTATGTTCCATTTTACACACTTATCTCCCAAGAAAAATACTATACTATATGTGAAATTTTGATCATCAACATTTTATTCCTAATCTGTGTCAGCATAAAAAAAATATCATACATTAATTTTATATTATAAATCAATCATTAATCACTGGTTTCTTTAATATACCATAAAATTCTCTTCAATAATATGAAATTGGATTCCTTGGGTTAAAGTTGATATCTTGTACATAATTTGAATATAAAAATAAGATTTAGTCACAATGATGTTAGATAAGGAATAATAATAATAAATTTATTTATAACTTTTTGAACAACCTCTTTGAAATTTTAATATTTTAACAGTTGGTTCTCAAAAAACGTTAGTAAAAACATGCATTTCATCCTTTTTCAAAAACTAATTTTGAAGTTCTCAAACAAAATTATATTAAAAAATAAAATATTAATCATTATATTGATAAATTTAATGTCCCATGAAGTAAACCATGTGTCCTAGAATATAAATATAAAAATCCCTTCATTTGAGTGGAACGTTATATGAAAACACCTTATTTGTTTTCCTAAAAATATGATATCATTCATATATATGATAAAAATGAGAGAGTTTTAATTTTTTTTATTTGATATAAAATTGGGCTTTCACCCTCAATTTATGAAATTTAGAAACTTAAAATATGATCCAGACTACTAATAAATTTATATGGAATATTTCTTAACCCAAAAAACACTATCTTCAACCTTTAAACACATGTGTCATCATCTCCAAGTGAAAGTCATACAAGTTACTAAATATTAACCTCATATTTATGATCACTATTGAAGAAGTATGAAATTATATACTTTTTAGAATATCTTATATAATCATTGAAGAGTGATAATTAGAAATGTAATTATGGTTTGAATACAGAAAACCTATGAAAATTTCTAATCTAATTTTTTCCATAGACCTAATAAAACTATTTTTACATAAGTTGTGATTTGTATCTAATTATTTATCCCTTTTTATTAAACTTATTTTAGAACAAAAAAATATTATAATATCATTATTATTTATTAGTTTAGGAACTAAATTATATTTTTTACTCTTATTAATAATATCCAATTCCCCATTCATTGCATGAATATACACTTGACACTTCAATTCTTTATTCATTCCCCTTGGTTCAACTTGAGGAATAAATGGTGTAAGTGAAATATTCCTTAATGATATCCTTGTTTTAACCATTTATACATTATGAATAAATATATTATAGTACAAAAAGTAATTCTTAAACCTATTATAAACTAAATTCTATTTTAATTCTTCACTTTATAAGGTCAAATAATTCTCATTCATGTTCAACACTAGAATATTCCACTTTCCTAGAAATTTTAACACATATTCTAACCAATTATTCAAAGTCTTATACATATTGTGGAATTAATCATTAATATTTATAGATATCAAATTATTTTTATAATTCCTTTACATTGGAAGTATCAAAACATTTTCATGATTTCTTATTATAGTAGTGATATACCTTTCTATTTAAAATATATCATAAGAAAACTCCATAAACTCTTCTATACTCAAATTTAATCATATTTTTATCCTTAACTTTGATGATACAAAAACCTCTAAACACCCTCTAAATTGGAGTATTCTAGTATTAAATCCCATAAAGATTCATATCAATGATTAGATGATATAATAAATAGTTCTTAATTTGAATATATTCCCCAATAACTTTCCACTAAAAGAAATGTGATGTACCATGTTCCACCAATATGATTTGATTCATCTTAATAAAACATCAATTATTAATCTACAATATACCATTTATTTTAAGTTTATAGTGTAGAATACTTATGCTAAATACCATGATTTACTAACTATGATTCAAACTTTTCATGTCTATATTCGAACCCAATATATTAATATAATCTCTTCAAGGAATAATCACATTCCTTTTCAATAATTTTTATAAAAGTTTTAAACTTGATGTATGTCTGGGACTTCTACCTCAAGAACACCATACACATGATCTGAGTAAATTCATAAATAAATGAGATGATGTTTTTTCCAAAATTCATTAATTTTTTTTCATTAATACTAACATGTATGAATGAAATAGTTTGAAGGGATGATTTTTTTGAATATCAAAAAATTTATTTGAAAATTTAATAATATTTCTCATTTTAAAAATAAAGAATACACAGTTTCTATATATATATATATAATAGTGGACCTTTTTTACCTATTTACTTCTAATTTAACTTATTCATTCTCTTTTATACAATTTCACTTAGCTGTCAAAATCATAACAGATTGTCTTTATTTATTCTTAGTTTACATAAATTTTTAACTTCCTCTATATTGAATAGGTTAATAATATTCCACTGGTATTGTGTCACGTAACATCCATATTTTAAAAATTTACCAAAAAATCATATTCCTAAAAGTTAATTCAATTTACTTTATCAAATAACTATGAAACACCAATTATTTTTTGTTTCAAACCATAAAAAAGAGAGTACTCTTTGACATCATCTTCTTCTCTCTAATATACATCGAGAAAATACCTTTGATTTTAAGTTATACATTATTAAAAAATATTATAGATCCTTTTTTATACTCATAAAATCCTTTTAATGATGTAATTTAACACATCATATGTGATAAACACTTATTCTTCAGTATCTATGGATAATTCATATGATATTATATAAAAGAAACTTCCACCACAAGAGTTTCCTCCTTTTCCTTTTCTTTATGATATTTATACTTTCCTATTTAATTACTCTTATAAAATATTTTAGAATTATTTAAACTCCATTATTATATAGAAATTATAATTCAATTCTTTTCCAATATACCATACAAATCATACATTCTATAAAATTCATTATGAATTTGGAACTTATTCATCACTTAAACTCCTAAATTTTTAGTTTCTATCAAAACATGTATTCTTTGAGATGGTTGAATCCAATTGAAATTACACATTCAATGATTATAAAATTAATAAATTACAATATTATTAAATATAAACACATTTCCATATTCCCATAATCCCACATCATCAACAATAACAAAAAAAATGAAAATATTCTAGATACAACTTATTATTATTCAAATTATGTCACATTTTATCCCTTAAAATATTTGAACAATGATATCATTCAATTTTAATAGAATTAAATTATATGTGTATCTTGAAATTCTCCTAAATATATTATATATATTTCTTGAATTTTTTTTACCTTTTTTATAGAATATTTATTCTTTATTTCACACTATTTTTTTTCAAAATTATAGAATTATACTTTTGAGGTAACATTATTCACATTATTATTTATTTATTTAACTATAAATTTATTTTTATTATGTTCATGATCATATTAATATAAAAATTGTGTTTTTTACGATTAGAATAATCACCCAAAATATTAGTTACTTCAATGTTATTTTCACTTGCATTTGAACTTTCACCAACTTCATACATATATTTTTTTGAAATAAAACTTCATATCCTTTAATTAATAATTCAACTCAATCAATTTGTTCTAAACATCTTAAACTTCATTAATATTTTCTTTTATATTTTAATTATTTTTCATTATTCATCTTAATCTCCTCAGTAAATTATAAATTCAAACTCTCATGTTAGTTTACCAATTATAAATACAAATATCCTAAAACATTATTAATCTAATTTGATATGTAAGGCACCTTTATATCATTGTTATTATTATTATATTTCTCTATTTTAGATATATTCATAATAAATCCCATCAATTCTCAGTTTATCTATAATTTCATATCAACTTCTTCTCCTATTTTATTGGAGAATTATTTTTAATTCACCCAAAAAATCATTAGTTTTTATCCATTATATCTGGGTAATGAGTAATACTTTTGTTCATTTTTATCATGCTCCTATTTTTACATATTTCAAAAATAACACTTTTTTATTAAGAAAATTTATTTTTTACTTACCCTTAGATGAAGAATTTTTTTGCTAAATTTTGGAGTCCTTTTCTTAGATAATGTATTTGATGGATCACTCTCACATTCACATACTTATTCCATTAGATTTATAAAATTTCAAAAAATTACAATACCACTATATATAAAAAACTTAAAATTTAGTTTACCATGGAATCTACCATCTATTTTTGTCCACTTCTTAAAATTATTGATGTGACCTTATCAAAATTCACATCAATACCTCCATCTAGATATAAATTTATATATTTATCCTTGAAATCCTCACAGGTATTCACATTCATTAAGGATTTGAGAAATATCATTCTCACCTTTAATTATCTTCTAAAAGGAATAAATTTTCCTTATCTCAAATGTAACCAACACAATGTTCAATTCCTATAATGGAAATTAATTCCAATCAAGACATTTTATAGAAGAAAATATTTTATCAAACATGTTTGATAATATACTAATAAACTTCTTGAAAATCATTAAATCATTTATATTTGTTCCAAAACCAATTATGGTGATCATGGTCAAATTATCTCTAATAAATAGATAATCTATTTTTTATCCTTCATTCATATGAATTTCTATAAATTTGGCATGCCATATTTTAAGTTTTATTTCCTTTATTCTAATACTACCTCTATAAATATTCAATACTTGTCCCAAAGTCCATTAATTGTCTAAAAAACCAATAAAATTAGGAATTATATCTCTAAAAGTGTGTTTAATATAGCTTTTATTTCATGATTATCTATATCAATGTTTATTAAATCAACATGTGTCATCACTGTACCTTTGAAAAATAGAGAAAACCCATTTTTTATGTTGTTATACAATTCCATCCCTAATGATAATAAGTATGAAGGAATCCAATTATTTTATGAATTGTAATTTTTCCCATAAAATATGGAATACCTTTATAGTTCATTGAATTAATATAATCCGTAATGGATATAAAAACATAACACAAAGCTTGAACATTTAAGTAGAATATTATTTTAAACTTCATAATAAAACAAATTTTATTTATCCAATAGAAAACTAATAAACCTCCCTGATACCAATAATAGAGTCACTACAATAAATTATAGTTTGTTCCCCCATGCATTTAAATATGGGAGGGGGTAAATCAGTGAATTGATAACTTTTTTGGATTTATTCGAGACCTGTATTCATCATCAATTAATAAAAATTAAAATTAATTTTCATTTATTCTTGTTATCTTCCATAGTAAATAAAATGAAGTTAGAAAAGTAAATCTAGTATCTATTATTAATAAATCACACAAAATTTACAAGAAATCATCTCTCTTTGATCAGACAACATCTTCCTTCACTATATAATAAGATATATTAATTTTAAGATAAGTTTTATATCATAAAAATATAAGAACTAGCATAATATATCACTATAAAAATAATTCATTTTTATCTTCTTCAATATAAGATTTATATATTCAATGTATCAGGATTCCTCCTTAAATAAAATCACTGATAAAGAATAATGATTCAACTCATGTTCATTGGGTACTATATACTTACTAATTACTTCCTTATTATCTTAATCCACCCTTAAATTCATGGTATAATCTCTTCCAACTGCTAATAATATCTCAAAGATTGAAATTGAAATTGAAATTCTAAAAAAAGTCCATAACACATTTCATCAAATTCCCACCTCAAATTCCTACCATATGATCAATTTAATCATTAAAGTAAAGTTAATTGTGATCAAGGGATATTGGAGGTTGATTTTGAATATACTAACATGAAATTCATCGAGATACATAATAAAAAAATAGAAGTATTTAATATTAAATTAATCATGCTATTTGAATCTTCATTATAGAGTAATTCTTGTAGTTAGTAAATGATTATCAAAAAATACCTTCTATACTAATACTATATCAATAAACATTGTATGATAGTATTTAATGTCGTATAATTTTTCATTTTCTTTACTATCATTCAATTATAATCATGTTTTAACCAGTTTGTTTTAAAAATTTACAAAATAATACTTTTATAATTCCACTGCGATATAGTAAAATCTCACACTTCAATGATAATAAATTTTATATACTAAAAACCATGTCTTGAAATAGTGGTATAGTCTTAACCTTCAAGGAATAAATAATATCCTTCATGACACAAATTCCCCCTCATAATAACCGTTATAATAACATATAAATCATGTCTTCCATTATTCAATACTAACTCATATTACAAAATACCATCTTAACTATTTTTAGATGAGTTTCTGAGGATTGAATTACACTTATTCAATTAAATAGGATGCATTAGAAACTTGAAACCTAATATCACCATGCTTTGAAATACCAAAACCATGTATATATAAAATAAAGAACATATACCTTACATGGTAGAGAAAAGAAACACTTTTTAATGAAGTGATTGATAGTGATCGCAACGAATAATCAATGGGTTATTCCCTCTAAGGTGTATCCATGTGATAAACTTAATTACCCAATATTTGGGAAGGAATCCCCTTTATACCATGATATACTCATATTTATCTAGTAAAAGAAAGAATGTGTAAAAGAGCTAAGAGATTATCAATAATAGGATATTAATACTCCATCTAACATCTTAATGGCTCGAACCTTCTTATATATCCCTCTAGTATACTGCTTGAGTATTCATTCTTTTAGTATAATGTTAGATAATGTTAAAGTAATGAATTTGGTTATAACTATTTTTAAACCATGACCAATATAGGTTTCTAAAAAATTTCACCATATGAAGCATCATAGAAATTATTGACAAAATTAAATACTATAGAACATCTATTAACATTATTATATTATACTCAATCATAGACTACCTTGTGTATCATATAATATAATCCAATGAATTATGAAATTCCCATGTCATACAATATGACTATCTAGGGAAGTAATATTATAATATCAATACATAATAAAAAATTATATACACAAAGGTATAAAATATTCTTTTTTATTATGGATTTCGTACCATATGATATCCTCATATTATCTCATATTATATGAGATGAAATATATACCATATATATAAATATATATTCATGTGTGTTTGTGTGGCATTGGATAATAACTCAATCAGTCTTACACATACACTAAAGCCTCATGGATTTAGTGTAATTTCACCTTATATTGTGTCATATAAAATAACTTTTGAAACCATATCCAAAACTCCTTTTGGATATTTTTCAATATTTTTTTGTAAATATATTATAAAATTCACTATGAATCAAAACATATGGATTAGTTTGTGGACATACATCCAAAAACCCTTTTGGATGAACTTAGAAACACCCTTTTGAGATTCTCATTATGTTATATAAAACTCAATCACTATCTAGTAAATATAAGTGTAAAACCTTGATCCTTAAATGTATTGAAAATAAATATTCATTCCTAAATTCATAAATGTATATAAATAGTATCCTATAGAAAATTATAAGTGTTACTAAAGTTACAAAGGAATATGACATGATCTCTATTGAACAAATGAATCTCTATACATGTTTCCACTAACTGTATCTTATAAAAGTATACCTAATCATGTAATACCTTTTTTCACGACACCTAGGGACTATATGATAATGATTATTTTAATCCCATACATCATTAATAAACTTTCTCAATTATAATATTATATAATGACCATGTGGATGAATACATCATATGTCATCCTTCTATGTGGTTTAGCATATCAAATTCACCTCATAAAAGTAAAGAACAACATCAAAAGTATATTATCTAGTCATGTTCATACACTTCTTCATTCTATCTTAATTGAGGGTCAAAATGTCACTCTCAATGTATAAGAGGAAAAACATATCTTGGTTAAGCCTCAACTAAAAACATGATTAAAAACACACCTGACCACCCACTAGTTAACTAAGACTCAAGGATTTATTATTAAAGACACAAAAGAAGGAAAGTTATCATGTTTCGTATCTTACAAACCTCAGTTACAAAGATTAAATATGAAAAATGAGTACCCAAGATACTGAAGTCATAACATATGACACTCCAGGTGGTATACTTGATGGTTTATCCACTGCACAAAACTTTTTTTGTGCCTCATAATGATATTAAATATATATATATGGAACCTTATCCACACTAACCATAACATTTCATCACATCCTTTAACACAACTTGATGAACATTAGTTATGGATACCTCAAAATCATAATTTGAGAGGTTAATTACCATTTCAATTAATGTAATATATGAAACCAATTTACAAGATTGATAAAGTGTAGACTACTTTTTTCTTAACTAGATGCATTTATATTCATAAAATAATTTATGAATAAAAACAAAACCATACATAATCACTAGTCCAATCATATCCAATAAGAAAAATCACCATTAAGGCATTATATTTTCTTCACTTTTTGGGTTTTGTTAAACTCATTTAATCCATAAGTAATTATAGCCATATGTATTTGTGAAGGTATAATAAAACCATACCATTAAATATATTTAATAAGTAACATATCTAGAGAAATATTTTTTTAATAATGGGGAGATTTTGGGACCACATATCTAATGTTCAAATCTTTCAACATATTATTCAAACTTGTTTACTTTACAACATCAAATGATATGATTTTAATGATACCTATTTTCTATGTAGAACTCATTATATGTTCATAATCATTACCATCCATGGAAATTTTCCATCAGATTTTTCTTAGATTATTTCGGTACCAAAATGTAACACTTTATATTTTTTAACCAACACATACAAAAATATTTTAGGATATAATGTGTCATTTACTTTATTATGAGAATTAAAGTTAATTTTTAAATTTATTTTTATCAATATACCCCAAACAAATTTAAAATATTATGTGACATTAATTTTTATTTTTTAATTGTTATAATATTTTATTTGAAAATTTGAACTTCCCTCAATCCAAAACGTACTCACATTATCCTATTAGAAAAAATATTTTCATCAAATTTTCATGTTAGGAGATAAAAAACCAATTTTTGTTTTTGAAATAAAAATCATTTCTTTCATGGGGTAATGTGTGACAAATAAAAAATGTATCTATAATATGATTCCCCAGATCAACAGCCCTGGATCTGGTCACAAAAAATACATTACATATTTTATTTGATAATAGCTGTAAAATTATTATATAAAAATATCTAAAAATAAAATTATAAATTGTTATGGAATCTATTATTCCTGAATTATATTTTCAGGTCTAAATCACTATGGAATTAATATACAGTATAAACTGATAAATCCCAGGTTATATGTATCAAATGGACAACTTTCCAATTATATATGAAACTACATCCCATTATATATGAAACTATATAATTCATGAAATTTATTCAATATCTCCAAAAAATTAGTTCACATGTGTTATACTTCGTAACATGTCACATATACTACTTATGTCTATGTCATGGTTAAATGAAAAAATAAGAGGAGGCGAGCTCAAATGAAAAATAAGAAAAACATATACCTAGAGAAATCATGGCATAAAAAGGACATAAATAATATGGTAGGAATATGTAAACAATATGAACCCATAAGCAACATGAAACTGGGATCATTTTATATCCATGATAATAAATGAAAAGAAAGATATCAATAATACTGATGTCATAATGATGGAATTCATAATTTTATCCATAAAAACCTTCTGTTAAGACCATATTAAAAGATACTTTACATGTTATTCATACCATAACCAAGACATATTTTTTAACTGATAATACATAAACTAAACACATAAACCAATTTTTTCTAATGAGACATGTTGATGCATCGAGGGGAATTATAATTTTGGGCCCCACTAATCACATGATTAAATCCAATGAATTCACCATAAGAATAATCAATACCATTAAAATCATTCCTTGAAGAACCTATGATCGAATAAAAATTTTCTATCCATATAATGGATAATATAGAATGTAAATACATAATCAACTGGTGTTGGTAGTTAATAATCATAAAGGATGAAAATAATTTTCCCCATGTAAAAAAGGGAAAACATGATCATAACCCATCTAAAGAAAGAATTTGGATGGTCAAAACATACATAGAAAGCATTCCAATAGGAATACATATTGTAATAATAATATATATATTTCCAATAATTTTCCCCAAATAAATAAAATTACATTCTATCTTAGTGAACATCATCCAACTAGAATTATGTAAAATGTGATGCTCACACCATATAGAGAAATGAGAATAAAAATATTTCAATACATGTAAAACATGATCATAATCCATCCATGGGAAGTATGTGGATGGTTTGAAAATAACATATCAACATTTTAACAGTAAAATCCTATAAGGATGTTGTCACAGATGAAAGAAATACTTGTAAAAGAATGCTTGAACAATACCATCCAAGAAGGGATCATAAATTGTATTGTTTACTATTATCAGTTCATTTCTTCAAAATAATATATATATATATATATATATATTAGGGGATAAATTATTAAACTTAAATCCTATTATAGAAAAAACTTTTGAAAATGGAATTGAAAACATAAGAGTTTTTAGAAATGTTTGTTAACATTAATGTAAATGAGGAAGTTACATGTCACTTAGAAAATTATTTCCCAAAACATGAAGTGAGAACTCATTGAAAAAACTTAATTTTAAGAGTATATACAATAATGGAACCCTAAAAATTAAATATTGTTTTCTATTAGAAATATACATCTAAATCATATGATAATTAAAGGGATATTTTTAATACTTGAAATTACAATTATTTAAAACTAACATTATAGAAAGGGTAGAAAAAAATTATTTGTATTAATACTTTATTTAAAAAAACAATATTATAAAATAACATAAAATACTATGGTTGGATAACCCAATAAAAGAATAAAATTATGCAAGATAAAATATTAGAACTCGAAGAAAGGGATTTGAGTTCCCGAAAATCATTACTACTAGGGAAACAATTTTATCAACAGAAAATTGAACAAGGGAGCATGTTTTGGAAATTAAATTCCATAAAATGAAAATATTATCAAAACAAACATATCATGGTCTATTTATATACAATAAAAAAGAAACATCATTTTTAACACTTACCATGTCTCGAAGAATCATATTTGAGACCAAGAAAAATATTACGACTTTAAAAACACCTTAATAAAAACCTAATGAAAGAGTGGGATTGTAAGTAAACATTATATTACATAATTAAATTATAATTATTTATATTATATCTCAAATATATTATACAGACACCAAAAAAATAAATTAGGGGAATAATGTTAAATGTGTCTCAAAGATGGAGTTTTGAATAAAAAAACCTTACATTACCATGTTTCCTTTTTTAGTTGATCACACTATAAAATCTTGTTAAAGAAACACAACTACCTTAAAACCCTATTTTATAACCATTATAATAAATTTTACTCTTTTATAATCCTTTGAAAAATATTTTATCATGGGTACATTAATTAGTCATAATATATTATGACTATCGGGTGTTAATACCATTAACTATTTTGCAAATGTTTAATAATTTGGAAATAATATCCCATAATTTTATACCAAGTTAAATATTGATATATAAATTAAGGTTATATAATATATAAATTATATTTATTTATAATTTACTAATTTCATTCCATATGTGTTTTGGTTACTTTATTTGAAAATTGAATCGATAATGGATTATTTCTAAATTTTTATGGTTGTACATGATATATTAATAATAAATTATATATTGTATAAAACTTTTAAAAACCAATAAAATGATTATAAATTTTTATTAACAAAAAATAATATTATTATATTGTTTTTCATATTCATCCACTATAATATTTTAAAGAATTGTTCATCTAGGTGGTTAATCAGACCCAAACAAGAACATGATTTAACTTGATTAGTAAGTATGGTTAAGGAAGAATCATTCGAAAAAATATCTTTATAAAATAATAATTATTAAAATAATTTTTTAATAATTTTTTGAAATTTTAAAAGACTATTGGATAACTAATTAAAAACTATATGAAAAATAAAAAAATGATTCTTCTTCAAGGTTATAGTCTGTACAAACACATGATTGAAATCCATTTGTTTTAATATGTTAATGGGAAAAAATAAACAAGGGTTATACCATTGATATAAAAACATAGTAGTATACTAATTATTCTGAAAACATGATATCATTATGATGATAAGATATATGAAAGAATAATATTTAGATTAAAACATAAGAGGGAAATAATACTTACCTCAGGGGCATGAATTTTCCTTACAAGTCCCCTTCAATTTTAAGGGATTAAGATAAAAATGAGTTACCAGGGGAATATGTTCATGGGTGAACTAGAGAGTGGTGGGGTTGATTTTCACAATTGCTTGGTTGGTGTGGACTCGACGTAATGATTTTATTTTCCAAATGAAGGTGAACCATGATCATCTTTGGGTGGACACGGCTAGAGAATGGATGAACAGTTGGAAGAATAATGATACAGTTCCTTCTTTGGGAAACACTCAGTAGACGGTCCCTTGCTGGTTCCCCCCACCCAAGGGTTTTCTCAAGATCAATACTGATGTTGTGGTCTCCGCTAATTCCAGGGTCAGTATTGGACTCATTGTTCATAACAGTTATAGCCAGATTGTGGAAGATTAGTGCCGGGAAGTGCCTTATTCATAGAGTCCTATGGTTGCGGAGGCCTCTTCCATCCTTCATGGGATCCTTTTAGCCCATTCAAAAAATTGGCCCAAGGTTTTGGTGGAATCCGACTGCCTCGAAGTGGTGAACGCTCTATAATTGAAGGAAGATGACTCTCAACCATATGAACTTATCTTGAGGAAGATTTGGTCTTTAACCGAAGGCTTCGCTGCATGAAATTTTTCTTTTATCAAGAGAGGAGGGAATATGAAGGCTCATTGTTTGGCCCGTTTTGGGAAATCTCGGGGTGATCATTGTTGGGTGGAATCGTTTCCTACTTGGATTTGTTGGCCTGGTTTGCTTGATCAGTAATATAACTTATCTTTTCTCAAAAATATTCATGGGTGAAGGTTATAATTAGATTTAAAATGGAATATTTTCATCAAGGAATTTGATGGTGATCTATATATTTGAAAGGTGGAAGTTATATTCTTTTATAAGTGAAAGTTAGGGAAAATTGTGGAAACCTTTACATTTTTCAATAATGTAATTCTCTTTTTAAGGTCCCAAGGCAACAGAATAGAAAAAATTTGAAGTGACATATTTATTGGTGGATAAAAATCTCCAAAATTTAATTCATGGGACTTTTTAAAATGTTTTAATACATTTACACTAGGTTAAACTCAATTTACACATTTTAATTTTACAACGATAATTTGTTTTTAACATGGTTAATTGTTTTTAAAGACCCAAATAAAAAAATTAACTTATAATTTTTATAGTATTTTAATTTCAATTTGGAAAAAAAAATATGAAAAAAATAACTACTGGTATGAAATTTTAATTCTAATATAAAAACACTTAATCACATATAACCATTTTTATGAAAAATAATGTTATGAAGCATTAAAATTTATAAAATTATCATGGATACTGAATTTAAATCCATAAATTTATTTATTATGAATTTAATAAAAGTTATATAGATTACAAGGTAATCCAAAATAGAAAATCACCATGAAAATGCATGAACTAATGACAAGACAAAAAAATATTTCAAATTTGAGTAATATTTTACTTAGGTTCTAAAAATGTTTGGAATATGTTTTATATGTAAAAATAATAATTAAAAATGAAAAATTTTATTCCATAATTTGATATGTTATTACTTCAATGGGTTTTTAAATATTATATCTTATTCTTACGTAGTGATAAAATCTTTTAGATTATAATTATCATAAATCCCGCATTTTTTGACTAAAAATCTTCCTTTTTAGAAAATTATCAAAAATTAATACTAAGTAAATTAAGATATGAGGAAATCAAATATGAGGTTTAATTTATCTAATTAACATTATAATATTTGGAAATTTATCTTCTATTAGAAGATGAAAAATACAAAGAAATATTATTTTTTAAAAAATTTACTCCTATTAACTATTTATCTTTTAAATGTAATTTTTATTAATTTATTTCCATATTAGGTTAATTAATAATTTTATTCTAATATGTTGAGGCTTCTTTATGTTGATTTTTTTTCTATTTTTTTTTTGCAAAAACATTTAATTATTTAAATTTAGTCATATAGTAAAATCTTGGTGTGTTACATTATGTCCCATTAAATAAATTACATTATTCCAATATTTATTATTACATAAGAAAAAAATATATAAGGGTATCCATAAGGTATAAATGGATTGAGGTAACAAAATTAGTAACATAGGTAAGGCAAGGAAACTCACATATAGCCATATCTCTATATGAATCTCCTTCCCAACCATTGGAGAAAAATACTTCTCCGGGTTTGGTGTTATGACCTATTATATTTATCATGGATTTCATAGTCAGAATTACTGTGATAGATTTTAAAATGCTGGAATGAAACATTATTACCTAATTTAGTAATTAGTATGCATAAAAATTCACATAAATTTACATACCACACACATCCATATTTCGTCCGTCATGCTCCTTCAACTTGAAAATGGAAGTTGGAGGTTGAGATCAAATGATAAATTCTAAGAAGAAATATATTACTCATAATAAGGATCATTGATATATACAATTATAACCTTTTGGACCCATTCTGGTGTAGCTTCCTCCACCGAACTAGCTTTCCCCCTTTCTGTAATATCCATTACATGAGTTTCCATCTTCAAAAATAACCACCAATCACTTCTCCTTCTAGTTTCATAGGTCCCTACGCAAGCTCCTCTATGAAGAACTCTTTGATGAAATTTGGTGGGGGTATGGATTCACCACCACATCCTCTTAGGTGTTATATTATATACCCAAACACACCCATCTAGGACCCATATTATTTCCTATACATTCTATAAAAACTCATGTGTTTTCAAGCATCAAACATGATTCTTGAACTACTCTCATAATGGGGTCATAGGGAAGCCTAACCCTTTTCCACCTCGCTTCTGTGTCTGCTCACAGTAGTTGTGGTAGAAAGAATTTTTATTCTATTTTCACCATTGGCATGAATATTTTAATTTCCCAAGATACATCAGGGACTATACGATGTGTCAATGAATTTATTGATGTTGATCAGGATTATCCAATATTTTCATATACTATTGTAGTGACCATATTATATTTCAACAGTGGATGTTTGTTGTTGTTTCCACACTCATAAATTTTTAACAATGATGATGTTGCGGGAAATTATACCATGATTTAGTGAATAGGGAGTAAATATTAAAATAGTCAATACTTTACCAAAATCATATCAATTCTACCCAATGGACAAAAAAATAATTCATATATCCCTATACATCAATTTTCAAAACATTAATATTGTCACTAGAAGATCCCTTTTATAACTAAATAATTAGGGTAGTGAATTAATATTCATTTAAATCATCCTAGAGAAACTAATGTTGAGAAAATTATAATCTAATAATGATTCCCCAACTCTTTATTGGAGTATATGTGTACCTTCTCCCCATATTTTTCATGTCATATCCCTACTAATGAGAGTATAATTAAATTTACCTTATTTTATTTATCTTAGAAGGTTTTTTTGTCAACCTTTTTAGCCAATAGTACTTTTAGTTTAAACTATATCACTCATAATTCAACACATATCATCTTAGGTAAAATTTTGCTAAGATTAATCATACCTCTTAAACTAATCATCATAATTAAGATCCCAAATTACCATAAAGATTCATAAAATATTTTAAATTCAATAATCACTGAAATCTATGCTCTCAAAATATAACTTATCCTTCCTAAAAAAATTATTCACTCCAAAAAGAATATACCCAAGTATATATATACCCTAATAATATACTCTCAGCAACATACCTTTCAAAAACCCATTTGAATCTGTAAGTCAATAAACCACAAGAAATTTATATATTCCTCTAAAAAATAACTATAACATTAACCCTAAAATGGTATTAACCATTTGTTCATATGATTAAAAACTATTAAATTGATATTATAATATTGAAAATGGAATGGAATTCACTAAAATATTATGAATCAATTATCCATACTAAGGTTACCAATACCATTTAACTTACTTATTTAAAATATAAATACACTTTATTTTCTCAGCACCAATATTATATTATACTTAACAGTTATCTATATCCCAATCATGTGTTATCCATTATTATCCCTAAAAACATCACCTTTTCATATATAAATTTTCAAGTTTATTAATACCATTTGATATACGATTTCATACCATTGATTGAACAATAATATGGAATGATCCTTTGATGTTTCACATAATCCTTAAAAAAACTTGGAATATAATAGAAAATCATTGATAAATATCACTCAATAATTTATATAGATAGATGTATCAATAAATTATTTCAATTATGATATAATTTACACTACCTAAGGTAATATGGGAAAAATCTCATTTTCCATCATAGTAGGCATATACTAAGATTCTAAATTACTTAAGTATTCTTCCTTATTTAGTTATAATAAATAATGGTTTTAAGAAACATACATTTATCAGCTTCATATTCATGATATTGTTTCAAGAAAATACTAAAACCCTAATAATTATTCTAATATTAAAAATATGAAAAAGAAAATATCAATGAGAATAATTCTACCCTTATGAAGCCTTGTTTAACATAAGTTACTTTTGGATCAACCTATGACTCCCTTGTTCAATATTGGGCAATCCATGGTTATTTTTTCATAATATTATCTAACCCAATTAGTGAAAATCATTTTAAATAATTTATAATGGTTCATAAATAGAATGTGACTAATCAAATAATATACCCTAGGAGTGTCTTACAAGGTGTTAAGTCTTAGGCCCACTCATCTTGTAATAAGGTGATGATTGAGTAAATTCTCAACCAACCCTTTTTGGGGGGATCACCCCTTGGTTCATCTACTCTACAGATGTATCAACTTTCTAGTATCCAGACATGGATTTATTTCTATGAAAAACCACATAATATCTATTTTAATAAATCAAAATGATGTTATCCAATACATAAACCTATTCCTATTGTTTTCACTGATGTTTTCCTATTTTAATCCATGAATAAAAATTAAATTATTTCATTAATATCAAATAATATATATATATATACCAATGGTTTATCTATTTCTTTTAAATTATGATCAATCCTAAGTTATCAACCCTTAAATTATCCTCAACAGACATCCTAATCCCAAAAATTATCTAAACCTTTCCATTTATATAAACTGTGATGCCCCAGACCTGTACTCATGGGTCTGGTTATATAATCACATGATTTATATACTTGATTTGAAAATAGCTGTAAAATCCATGATATATCCATCCATAATTACAAAATCAAAAAATATTATTGAATATATCATATCTAAAGGATATTTCCATGTTTATACCAATAGATAATCAAGAGAAAATTTAAACTAATAAATACCCTAATTTATATATTAAATGGAATATTTTTCTATTATATATGAAACTAATTAATTCAGGAAATGCCCTCAATGTTTCCCAAAAAATAATTAACACGTGTTACCCATATTAAAATGTCACATTTACTACTTTTCTTCGTAACATAAGGAAATGGATACATAAGAAGGGGTGGGTTGAAATTCTCATTAAGGAAAAAATATAACTAATGAAATCATGACATAAAAATGATGTAAATATTATTGAAGGATTAGGTAAACTATATGAATCCATAATAAACATGAAACTTGGAGTATTCTATATCCATGAAAATAAATTAAAAAAATTAATATCCCTTATACTGATCTTATACTAATTGAATTCTTATTTTATGACAACAAATACCTAGAGTTAAGGCCATATGCTGAGAAAATTTAAATTTCATAAAAAATATATCCAAAACACTCTGTTTTATTTATAGGAATACACCAAATACCAAAACAAGGTTTGTCTCCAGAGACCTATTAATGCAATGAGGGTCTGTACAATTCTGGGCTCCACCAATCACCTAATTAAGTCTAATGAATTCACTTTAAGTGTCATAAAGACCTTTCTTTACACTCCTTGAGGAACCTCTTTCTGAATAAATCTTTTTTATGCACACAAAAAAATTCATAATATTAATACAAGATCAACCACTATTGTGAATCAATAATCATAAAGAATTCAAATAATTTTTCCATTTTTAATAAAAGTGAAAACATGATAACAACCAATCATGAGAAAAATTTTATATGGTAACAACATACATAGTCAACTTTCCAATAACAATCTGTATTAGAATAACAATATATATAACCACAATACTTTTCCCAGTGTAATTAAAATAACATTCTTTCTAAGAGAAAATCATCCAATTATAAAAATGTAAATTATAATTTTCATAACATATAAATAAATTATAAAAATACTAATTAAATAATTAAAAAACATGATCATATTACATACATGTGAAGGAGGTATATATTTTTTAAATTAATATATCCCTAGTGTAATAAATGATACCTCTAAGGATATTTACATAGATTAAAAACAACCTTGTAAAAGAATACTAGAATAATACCACATAAGAAAGGATCATGAATTGGATTGTGTGGTATCATGAGTTGATTTTTTTAAAATGATAACATATATATATATATTAGAGGATAAATCATATAACATAAACCCTATTATGGAAAAAAAATTTGAAAATGGAAAAAGAAATAGAAGTGAAACTTAAATGATCTTTTAGGAAACATTTTTAGCATTGACGTAAAAAAGAAAGTTACCAGAAAATTACAAAAATATTTTTCAAAATATAATGTAAAAAAACATTAATTTTAAAATATTATCCAATAATGGTTCCTTAAAAAATAAATAATGTTTTATAAAATATGTGGATCCAAAACATTTGATAATCAAAGAGACATTTTTAATACTTGAAATTACCCATTTAAAAACCCACATTATAAAAAGTGTAATAAAAAATTCAATATACCAAAAAATTATTTTCCCAAATTGGATTATAAAATACCATAAAATAATAGTGTGGGAGAACCAAAAAATAGAAGAAAAATGTTCAAGATAAAACATTATGACTCAAAGAAGGGGATTTGGTTGACCAATAATATTTAGTGTTAGGGAAACATTTCTATCAACAACCACAAGAATAATGGATAATGATTTGGATAGTGAATCAAATGAAGTAAAAAGTGTATTGATATAAACATATCCATAGGTAGTGAATACACAATACAAAGGTAACACGATTCTTAACATGTGACATGTCTCAATGAATAATATTTGAGACCGTGGAAAATATTATGGCTTGAATAACATTTTAATGAAAAACACATGAAAGAGAGGGATTGTAATTGAATATTAAATACCATTCTAAAAATATATTTCATGAAATGAAATCTCACATATCTAGTATATTCAACACATAAATTAAATTAGGTTTATAATATAAAATGTGTCTTGAAGAGAGAAATTTGAGACAAAAACTCTTACCATGTTTCTTTCATTAGTTGATAACACTCGAACCACCTTCAAAAAAAATAACTGATTTAATATAATATTTTAGAACCTTATCATAAATATTACCCTTTTATAATACTTATAATATATTTTTTATTATGAGTACATTAATTAGTTATAGTGTATTAATACCATTATATGTTAATATATTTAACTGTTTTGAAAATGTTTAATACTTTTGATATTATTACCCATCATTTGATATGATGTTCATTATTGAGACATGATTTTATATTCTATATTATACAACTTAAATTTATTTAAAATATTTTCATTTTATTCCATAAGTGATTTGGTTATGTTATGTTAAAACGGAATTGATAATGGATTATTTATATAATTTTTTTTGTTTAAGATGATCTATTAATAATAAATTATATATCCTATATAAATTTAACAAAAACATAAGACTTTCCTTATTTTTTTATTAACATATAATCATATCTATATTTATTTTCTCATAATAATCAATTATCAGACTTTAAATCATCATTCATGTTGGTGGTTAATCCATCCCAAACTTGAACATGGTTTTACTTGATGGGTGATTATGCTTAATGAGGTGTTTCTTATGACATAATATCATTATAAAAGAAAAATAACGTTTTTTTATTTTTTATGATTTTGAACCATAATTTAGGATATTTGGATACATAATTATAAACTATAAGAAAGATAAAAATTATTCTTCATCGAGGTGGTAGTCTTCACAGACACACGATTGGTGTTCATTGGTTTTTATAAGTGGATGGGATTGAATAAATAAAGGTTATAATATTAATTTAAAATATATAAATATACTAATGATACTTAATTCATAAAATAATTATGATTATAAGATATTTATTATAGTGATATTAATAATAAAACTGAAGGGGGAGATAAAACTCATATTAGAGACTTGAATTTTTTTAGGAATCCCCATTGAATTTGAAGGGATTAGGATAAATATGAGTGACCAAGGGTTTTTTTGTTCATGGTAGAGGGTTATGGGGATAGTAAAATGGAATAGTTTCAAGGATTAATTCAATGGTGAATTTTATTTTTGAAGGGTGGATGCTTTATGTTTTTATAAGTTAAAATAAGTGAACAATTGGAAAGACCATTACATTTATCAACTGTTAATGTCATTTTTTGTAATAATGGGTTCCTTAGACCCAACTAAATAGTAATTTTCAATTACCATTTCTTGTATATAGTGAGATATACATGATTTAAACTTACCATTATAGTTTATATATTTCTATAATGACTATTGAAATGGAAACATCCATAGATTAATTGTCATATCAAAAGGTTACTGCAGGTCATGGGCTATAATGAGAACCTTAAGATACTATGATAGTTATATTAAATAAATTTCATTTTTTCTAGATAAATAATATTGAATGGATATTTTTAGTGTCTTACTATCAGGTGATTAGGGCTCTTAAGTATTGATACTTCTTCTGATGAGTTTCTCACTTGGTGATCTTTGGTAGGTGAGATCATGAGGACAAACCTGCCAATAAGAATACCACATGTTTTGGGTTTCATTGGATGTTCCTATCTATTGGAATGTGTGTTGTTCTCCCAACTTGATATCATTATGAATGTGTTATATTTTATCTCATTATTTGATGTAAGAAAAAACCCATGATAATTAAATCATGGCGAGGTAGCATGTGTTGGGTGCATCATTGGTGATATGGAATGGGTTGAATGGTCAAGATATAATTTGTCAATTTTGAGTTGATGAAAAAATATCTTAGGCCCTGTTGATCAGAATGGTAGTAATTTCATAAATCTTTGTCCATGATAGTCAAGGGTATGAGCATTTAGTTAGATCAACAAACAAAAATGTAACAAAGGACAATGACACAAGCACGTGTCTTTCTTTATGATATATATATAAAGAAAATGAGATTATATTTCCAATTTAATGTTAGTAGGTTGGTTTTCATTTATATTACTATTACTTATCACTTTAGTGGCTTGAGGGGTTGATAAACTCTTCTCTTAGTCTATGAGAACTATTCACTTCTATCAAGATAAGGGCCTAGATGGTGACACACAATAGTGTATCCAAGAATCTACACTATTTTGGTGATTAGGTATATAAGATAAGGTGGGTCCCACCACAGGGTATGAGAGGTTTCCAAGTATTAATGATCATCAACAAATATTTAAATTCATTATTATTATATTATAGAATAATTGGGTTGAATTTATTTATTAAATTTATTCATGAGAAAGTAAGTGAATATAAGAAAAATGTTATACAAATGATTATTATTTTAATATTCAAGGTTCATTTAATATTACTGGGGATTACGAGTAAAGTTAATGAGTTGATTTTGTCATGTAATATATTTAATATATATTAAAATTATGTAATAAAATATTAATAATATTTATAAGGTAGTTAGTCTGTCATAATTATTTTTTTATTACTTATTTTTTGAATGTTAAACGTATGGGTTATAGGGAACCCTAAAAGGGTATTTCAGACATCCACTATCTATGTTGAGGAGAATCTCATTCAATATACTATTCATCAGTTTTTAATTGAGATATTCTCTCTCATCCCGATTCATAGAGAGGGAAATTCTCCAACCGAGTGAGAGATCAAGGAATGCCTTCATGGATCAAATGCATGAGATTTTGGTTGTTGTCGTGACATTAAAGAGATCATCAAAGATCCACATTAACACCCATAATTATATGAATGATGATCACATGGAATATTGAAGCACATGTGAATGTTCTATTGGTGGTTGTATTTAGATCCTTCGAGCAACGGTCACCGATAGTGAGTTGTAGTTAAGTGTTCTTTGAATTGAACAAGGTACTCATTCTATATTATTATTTTTGTTCATTTAATATTACATGAGATATCCTCAAACCCTTCTAGGGATTAAACCACTAGAGATGATAAGTTACATCACGCTGTTGATAAAATTTTTTAGATCCCCGACCCAACAATTTTTGTTACGTCCCTTGGTAACAACATTTTGTATTAGAGGGATCATGTGGATTTTCTGATCTAAGAAAAATTATTTCACTTCAAATTTTAGTGTATGTTTTGTAACTTTTCCCAAATAATTTGATCGTGTTTTGATCCAATTTTATAAAGCCATGTTTTTACAATCCAAAAATAATTATGGATCAAAATATATTTTTTTGGGTATCTAGAATAACATATATATATACACATATGAGTTTAAATTTATTTTCTTATGGTGGTCATGATGATTAAATCTGATATATTCCATGGATAATGGCTTTTGGATAGAATAGTATTTTCTAGGTGAACCATTTTTCCACTAATGGTGGAAAAATAATTTCCCCCAAATTACATAAAATTTAGGCCTTTTAAATTTAGAATAAAAAAACCTGAATTGGGGGGAAACAACTAAACATTCACAAAAAAGGTATTCTATAGTGTTTTTTGTAAAAAATACTCCTTTTAATCTTTTTTAAATAAAAAAAATTATTTAACTAAAGGGGTGAGTGCACTAGACCCTTACCCCCACGCGAGGAAGCCTCCTCCTCTTGTGTGAGGCACCATTATTACAACTAATTGGGCCTCCCACATAGTTCTACATGGTCATATCCCCATTTAATACTATCAGTCTTTGCTCCTCCCTCATAAAATATGAGTTAAATCATCCTACTAGGTTCATTGTCTTGTAAGCCGGACTGCTTCCCCCTTAAGTAGATGAGGACATCACTACCGCCCAGTGAGGGAGACATCGCCAAATCCTCCCCTCCCACCACACCACTAGACCGGAAGTTTTCGTGCCACTGGACTAGAAATCGACACATGATGCTGGAATCCAACCACCTATTTCACCGCCTCCTGAAGTGACCCGACCACCACATTATGTAGATCTGGTCGTGCTGCTACCTTTGAAGATAGATTGCACCCTAATGTGGTCTACCACACACCCCTATAATCCAATGTATTAGTTCCATTAGGAGTTTATTATTTTGTTACCCGTTGTCATCAGAACCTACATCACCCCCTCAAACATCATCTTAATCAGGCCAACACTAGCTTATGTTGATGCCACCTTCACCTGTCAGCACTAATATGGCCCCATGCACACCCATACTGAGGTTACCCCTTCCATGTTGGAAAATAATCACCCTTCAGGTAGGTTCCAAGTGACTTGAACTGCCCCATAATGGGATTAGGATGTGCTTCATGGCTTGGAATGGGTCAGGGTGGGTAATCCTAGCTTAGAAGACCCCTTACACAGGGTCTTCTTAGCCAGGAATGGGTCTTGTCCTGACTCACTTTGGCCCTACATGGGGTTTCAGGACCTAAAAAATATTTAGTATAATCAAAATTTGTTAAGTTAATTAATTTATTTGTAGTATTAAATTAAATTAATTAATAATTAATCTTCTATTTAAAAGTATAATATATCAATACATAGAAAAAATAACTTAATTTTTGTATTAAATTAATTAATTAATTTATTGAATTTTTGCAAGTAAAATTAAATTAATATCATGACCAGATAAATTATTTTATTTTAAATATTTTATTTAATTTATTTAAAATTCCTTGTATGAAATTTATTACATTTAATATATTACGCTTTCCTTTTAACCATTGAACGGTATTGAGAAATTGAAAAAACCTATGTATGTCTAGTTTATTTATTTAATTAATTATTTAATTGCATGTGATGAATGTAATTATATAAGATTGTTTTCAAATTATCATTTTTCTTATTTAATATGTATAATGGTTTGTGCACCCAGATAACAGTGAGTTGTCATTATTTTTCAATATTATGTTCCCCTCACATATGTGTGATTATTTTTTTAATATGAGGAGGATGTTGTAAGAAGAATTCCATGCCAAGTTGAGGAAGAATCTAGAAGAGAAGTACAAACACTAGACCAGGGATTAGATTCCTCATGAGTCAAGCAACGAATGTGGAATGATAATCCTAGGTCATAGTTGATCCATTAAAACTTAAATGGATTATCCAATATTAGACGCTCAATTCTAGTTTGGTATATTAATTTCCTTCATGATTTTTTTATATTTTATTCATTGGAATGATAGTAGGAAACACCTAAAATAATAAATAACAAAATGCTTAATGATTTGATGAATGTTTTTTATATTAATTTTTAGTTGTAAGCACAATAATATATAATTGCAAGATTAATATAAATGGATTACATTCATCAAAAAATACTGAAAACCCTTGAAATAAATATTTATTCACAAACACCTTCCATCATTTAAATTTGAACAATATCAAGTGTTTGAGGTTCTCTTCATCCAAATATGAGTGTTCCTCCTCTTACTAGGGAGTTATTATGAGAATTATGGGTTTACGTAACTAAATTTGTTAACTATGAGTATCAAAATCTATATTTTTTTTCATATTTAGTGGAAAATATTAAGTAATTCATGTTATTGATTTTAGAATCTGGGACTTTACTCAATAGATCAAGGAGTCATGAGTTAATGTGTTTGGCCTGTCAAAAACCTAACTTGAACTCTCTGAGTAGTGGAATAGACAAATATTGTAGACAATCAGGGGAGGTTCAAGGATCTTAGCCACTATAATACTCAATTGATAGATTATTCCGATTTCAGTACAGAGGGTTTCTATAGTTCGATAAAATAGAAGGATACATTTTAATGATTTAAATAAATTTTAATGTATAAATCAAGAATCAATATAAAAGTACAATATGATAGATTCTATTTTAGGAGAAAATAGAAAATTAATAACATAAGAAATATTGTGATATTTATTTGATAAAGTTAATTTCCAATCTAGCACGTTTTTCCAAAGAGTATTACAAGAACTTAAATAAAAACAATGATAAATGAAATTCAAGGTGCTGAAGTCCCTAATACTTGTTGAACCACCTCGAGAAGTGAGGGTGAGAAAAATTAATAAAGGAAACTCATGTATGATGTATATGAAAGTGATTTCATAATTCTATCATTAATGTTTGATTTCAATTGTGAATGGAACATCAAGTGCTGAAAAAAAATCAAATGTAGTCACATCTCCGAGATGCATTATGGAAATAGTGAAGAAAAAATAGGAATAGTTAATGATTACACTGAATATATATAAATTCAAATATGGATCATGATCATTCAATGGATCATTTTCTCATATCATTTTCACCCATTTATACCATTTTAATATATGATTACAAAACAAATAGTATGGAGAAAATTATTTGTTATGTTCAAGGTAAGGTTCACCAAGAAATAAGAACATTAAAAGAAATATTAATATTTAGTTCTTATGGTGAACAAGTTGAAATATAATGTGGAAAGGCCAATAGAAAGAGTGATTACAATGGAACTTTCATAATGTCCTTCAAAGAAAAGAGTTTGGATATCATAAAATAGGTTATTTTCTTCAAAGAATTTTATAGACATTTATATGTAATGAACTGAAATAAATAATAAAGTGATGAATTATTCTTCAAGTATATTGAACATTCTTATTTAATGTTTACGTGATTATTTTTTATTATTGAATACTATATGACTATCACATATGGGTATTTTAATATAGTAACCAAGTAAGTATATAATGGTTGAACAACACATTGAGAATTATTGAAAAACCAATGATTCATGTTTTTGACCTCTCCCTAATCTTTCCCTCATAAAATAGGTTATAGTTCAGTTTTTATTAGATAAGGGTATTTTGATACAAAAAATAAATTAACTTTAAATATTATTAATCTGGATACATTTTAAAATGAAAATTTAATTTACATTTATTTAATACATTAAAAATTCAATGTTTTTTCATCCCCTAACTCATAAAAGGGAACATATTCTCCTATTTTCTACAAACACATAAATCCTTTTGTATTAGAAAATACCTAGAAAAATACCTTCCTTGGATACCGAATCATACATTAGAGGCCTTGGTTTTATTAGAGTACTAACTTAGGAAATATTTTGGATTAAGAATTAAGAGGTTTTTTCGAAGAAGATGTATAGTTATCAAAAAAATATTTTCATTTTATATATTTTTATAAATTCTTCAAATCATATTAAATCATTTTGAAATAATTAAAATGTATCAAAATATAATAAGATAGTATTATTTTAATAAAATAAATTAAATATGTCTCCTCTTCCATCAAATGTGAAATGAAACCATCTTTTATGTGTAAGGCATACTACCGCCTAATGAACTGATTTAATTCGTTTTCCATAACCTCCTCTTACATATCGTTGTAATGATGGATTTTATGTGTTTATATTAATATATGATATCATTTACATATTTATCATTCATAAAATATAATATATCATTTACATTCTTATATTTTCATTCACTGAAAACAATAAAATCATTTGTGATTACATTTAAACTATAGCATCTATGGAGTGATGTGAGTTGTTTCTCATCACCAAATAATATAAATGATACATATAATTATACTAAATGAAATAATTTTGTATTTATTATTGATTATAATTATATAAATATAAAATATTACATAATATATTTCCTTAAGGATCATTGAAAAATATAAACATTATTCATGAGTATGTAGGGCTTTTCGTCTTTGTAAAATAATTCATTTTTCATAACCATATTTAATTATTGGGATTAAAAGTATAATTTATATATAAAATGCTAATTATGTCATAATTATTATTCTGTAGATGATTTAATAATGAACTCTTTGACTATAGACAACCTACAAATGTTATTTTGGACATATGAGATAAATATCAACAAAACGCTCGATGTGAAGTTAATTAATTATGTAATTGAATATAAATTGGTAAAAGGAATAATAGACATGAAAAAAATTTCATAATGGAGTAAATAACTAACATAATTTTAGTATTTTGGAAGATAAAGAATGTATGTGATTAGACTGACTCAAGGTAAGCAATGCTTTATATAAAAACATCATTTTAATTGTTCTAATTAATTATTTTCTAAATAATTATCTTCCATGTCTATATTATTAAAATTATTTTATATATTTTATAAACGTAAATGAATTATAAAGGAAATTTATATTGATATTTAATATATTTAAATGGTTTTTAAAAGGAATATTTTATATTGTCTTATACAGAATGTTTTGACAAAAAGAAAAAAATAATGTTTTTTAACATATACAACATCAACAAATTTTTCCACTTCCACAACCATTATTTGATATTTTAATTCCATTATATGTTGTCAGGTTTTCTTTAAAGAAAAACCCTCCTTCCCTATCTTTTCATTAATTTTAAAAGGGACTCAAATGGTATGTATATTTTAATAATTGGAAATTTTTTCTTATGAGTGCAAAGAATATTTTAAAAATTGAAATATTTTAGGTGTTATGATTATGTTATGGTTCATCTGATTTTATTATGATAGTGGGTGTTTAAATTATAAACTAATCATGGGTGAAACCATGATATCCATCAAATTCATTTAGTAGGAGTTACGTTTGTATGTTGACCACGAGGGTTATTCCATGTGTAACATTGATGGTTATTCCACGTGAAACTGTGATGGTTATTCAATTTGTAACCATGAAGGTTATTCAATTTATAGTTATGAATGTTACCACATATATAAGAGTTATATGAAAATGAATTCTCAAGTTGATTATAGAATTTATCTACGATTTCTATGGGATTTTGTGGAAATATAATGATTTCAAAAAAGTAAACAATGTTCTTATTTTTTGAAAGGAAAAATATATGATACTTCTTAAGGGTGTAGAGTGTACATTTGTGGATTTTTTTCATAAATTTCCAATGATTAAAGATAAGCCTTAATGTGTTTAATTTTTAAATTATGATATATTATGAAATGTATTATGAAAATAATTCGGCAAATAATTTGATTTATAGGGTAAAAAATTGTTTATTTTGAACCTAAATTTTATTTTAAAAAATGTATTTTTTTATTAGTATCCATGCATTAATGGGTTTTTTATTATTTATATATTCCTTACCGAGCTTTTTGTTCTCACACCACATTTTAAAAGATTCTTTATATGGTTTTAAGGATGAGTAAGAAAAAGGATGTTGCAATGATCAATATTTTGAATATATATCGTGAAAGGAAAATTTATTATTCATAAATGTTCTTTTGTGGAAAAAATTGCTACTAAGTGGGAGTGTACAATTTGTGATGTAATAATTATTTATTGAGGGTGATGGACTAATTCTCCAAAACTATAAACCAAAATGATCTTAGAGATTGATGGGAAATGAATACTTGACTAAAAACAAAATATTATGTAATATTTAATGTTCAGTACACATAAAATGTTTTTATTATTTAATAATAAATAAGCACTCAATTTTTTGTATGATACTTTTATTGTTTAAAAATATGGTTTCATCAAAAAATTTGTTTTACTAAATTATGGTGTATGAAAATTATAATTAATTTTATAAAATTTTGATATTTATATTTTACAAAATTTTATTTCAATAAAAATATATCATTTTTTAAATAATAATTTCAACATTAACTTAGGGTAATTTTTTGGTATTTTTATAAAAAGTTGATTTTTTTCGATGAATATTATAAAATACAAATTTTTTATGAAAAATTTATTATCCATTAATGTAATTATAAAGAAAAATTATATTTTGGACTAGTTTTAAAATTTAATTAGTTCCTTTTTGATAAATATAATCCTATAAATTATCTTAAAATAAAAATGACCCTTGTTTTTTTATAGAAATTCATTTTTATACTTAGAAATGAATTTTTATGGGAAAATATTTTTCATCTAATTATGCAATAACATTTTCAAATAAATTTCTTAATCATATAGAAATAAATTTTGATATAGAAAAATACATTTTTTTAATCATCCTTTCAAATTTTTTTAAGGATTTCACATTAATTTTTTGTCAATGTGAATAGTAAATTTTGTAAAAAGGCAATCACCATTATAAGATTTTGATAAGTTAAATGGGTTAAAAATAAAATTAAATGGGATAAAAAATCAAAAAATTTATATAAATCAATTTTGGGGGGTATATAAAGACACTATATCATTTATTATTCAATAAAGACTTATTTTTGAATCATTTTTCTTGAGTCTGACATTAATATATTTTATTCTTTTGAAAAATTCTCTTTATTTCCTCAGCTTCACTTATAAAATAACACCCTTATCCTCTCTAATAAACACTTAAGGAGTTTATTACATCGTAAAATAATTGATAAAATAATTTATAACCATCCCTCCCCATGATATAGATGTCTTTGTTTGATCAAAATACCATCCTTCGAAGGCTTTAGGTGTATGCCAAATGAGGTGGTCTAAAGAAGTGGTATATAGCTTAACCATGGGTTTTAATTATATCTATTATTAAACCACATTTATTTATGTTCAATAAATGATGATATAATACAATTATTGTATATAATATACTAATATGTTATTATGTCAATGGAGAAACCGTTATTTATATCCTTCTTTATCAAATGAGAAACAAAATCATTATTCGCATGTTTGTGTGAATTACTACATCATGAAGTGATGTATATTATTATTCATAACCTACATTATAGGATTATTATAATGGAAGATAAAATTTTTATATATGATATTTAAAACATAATATTTATTCTATACCTATAGGATACAACACATCTTCTTATGCTTCAGTTATATAGGAACTCTAAAGTATCACTCCTGTGTACATGTAGACTGTCGCGTCTACATAGAGATATGATTTTTTCCATCACTATGATTAATGGTTGTTTATTATGATAGATTTAATGTTTATATATGATTTTTATTACATAATTACTATTCCATAATTTTAATATGTTTCTTACCTTCTCACTTTTCCATCTGTTGGAAAACGATGACGATGCTTGTGTATATTTGTCCACTACCAGCTCCACAAAGCGATGTGTCTCATTTTTAATTTACACATTACATGGATGGTATTAAGGATAATTTTGATGAATATATATGATATTTATTAAATAATAAATATTATTTATTAGTGAATTGTTATTTATATTTATTTTGGTCAATCCTTTGAAAAGTGGAAACATTACTTGTGTGTATATAAAAACAATTGTCTTCACAAAGTAACATAACTCATTTTTCATCATGTATTTATATGAATATTTTTAAATTTTAGGACAAAAAGGGGCCTAGATACCCTAAGAGGGGGGTGAATCAGGGTATGGATATTCTTTTCAAAATTATCCTTTCCCCACTAGATCTTGACCTCTATATTATAAGGGTCACTTTTTTCTTTTATGTTGTTAATATTTATCTTGTTCTTTCCTTATTTATCTGATGATGATTCTTTGTATGCAATATAGGGAAGTAAGCAGGAAGGCAAAAAGATTTTTACTTGGTTTACCCTCATCGGGCTACATCCAAGGAGCATACAATGACAATGTGCCGCTATACCAAATACACTAAATCTCACTTTAAATTTACAATATTTGGACTATATCACTTCTATGCCCAGGCTCACTACCATTACAAGGTTTAGGGTCCGCTCAATGCATTCCCAATGGTCACTCAATTTAACTATTTCTCTGGTTCACTACCGGTGGAAAGGGTCACCTTATTCCTCTTCCTTTGCTCACTTCTCTTAGAAGGGATCCACTCACAGTTCATAGACATGTGGGTCTCTTCATTATCACTAATGAAATATGCATCTTTAACTATTGGTAGATGCTCTGTTGACATCCAACTTTCACCAGTAGATGAATCTCTCTTTTCACCAGGTGTATCGGGCAACCCCAAATTTTATAGGTAGCTTCTACACTACCTTGCGCATAATTCCATGCTTTTGCACGAAATACACTTTTCGCCCAACACTACTATTACGTGCAAACACTTATTTTACACACAAAAACTTTCTTTTATGCACACCATTTTCTTTACGGGCAACAACATTTTTTACATGCATCCTGAGCTTTACACGCAACCTTCTTTTTACTGGAATCCTTTTCTTTACGCACAAACACCTGACTTTGCATGAAAACTTGACATTTACGCGCAACTCCCTTGTGTATTCCAATTTCATGCACCAGAGCTCAGATACTCTCTAAGTCTTGAGATTTTTTCGAATGAGGGGGTAAATTCATATTTATAGGAAAAATCAACCCCTACATGAAAAACCCTCCTTGAGCGCGTAATTCACTTCAAGCATGAAATACACATCTTCTGTGCAACATTGTTTTTCACGCACTACTCCAATATTTTGTGCACCTCATGCCTTTTCCAATATTTGAGATTCTGATCTCGAAACACCTCTTATACGAAAAACACCAATTCTCTATTTGGCACACCATGCTAATATTCCGCACACCATTTTCTTTTTTGTGAAACACGAAAATATTTCATGCACTAATTTCCTTTTTTTGTGTACCACTCTAATTTTTTGTGCACCTCCATTTACCAAAAACACATCTCTCTAATTTTTTATTTTCAAGACCAGAAATTAGGCAAACACTGGATAACGGCGCCACCTTTAACCTGTTCTTTTTGAACCGCCTCCAGATTATCCATAACTTTGTCATCATTATTTGTCAACATATGTTGTAAAAAATATCTATGGAACTCGAAAAATCACCATGTAATCCTCCTTTGTCAAGAAATTAGACATCATGGTCTGCTCTTCCAACAAACACAACAAGGAGGTCCGCATTGTCAACAAACTCAATCACCTCAAAAATGATTCAATGATACCTTGAGGGATTTTTTTCCCAACAATACCCCCCTTTGGTTTTGGTTAAAACTCTTCTCATAACGATTCTATACACTTTGATACCTCATTAAATCTCTTTCCAATTTCTACCACAATTCACCTATTTCAATTCTGATAGCGATCAAGGATTCACTCAACACATACTGTAAGACCACATAAGCAATGCTCACCGTGTGAAACAAGAGTAAATGAAAATATCATTAAATAATCACTTCATTTATAAAACCAAATATTGACACCCGAGTGATACCAATTGAAAAACTGATAACAATTGTTGACACCATACTTATACTAATTGGTGATAGCTGGATACCTTCTGACACCGTTTCAACACCACTCTTCTTTTTTTATTATGATCCTTAGCTATCGTGATATATATTCATTGATTGATCACTTCTAGCATCACCAAATTTAAAAACTCTCCCCCTATCTCATTGCTCCCCACTATCTCATTGCTCCACATGTCAGCTTCTCCCCGTGTCTTTGAAAAAGTCATTTTATCCCTTCATTAGCCCCAATTTCTCCCCCTTGAGGAGTCACTATTTCTCCCCCTTTGTCAACGAACCCAAAGGTCACTCCTTTGTGGTCTGAGACATTGGAAAGATTTTTTTTCACAATAGAGAAAAACACACCATACCTTGAGGAGAGGGGTTCCAGATCCACATTTTTTCAAGTGCGTGGAGTCGACTGGACTCCCAGAGCCAGCTGATGCCTCTAAAAAGCTTCCTTGGGTTAGGCCTTTGTTAGAATGTCTGAAACTTGTAGTTCTGTAGGCACATACTCCAAATTCACGATTCCCTACTCAACCTTCTCCTTGATAAAATGAGACTTTATCTCAATGTGATTGGTCCATGAGTGATGGACATGATTTTTTCTGAGGTTTATAGCACTTGAGTTATCACACTAGATTCCGATCGGAGATGTCACTTCAATGCCCATATCATCAAGATGGTGCTTCATCCAAAATAACTGTGTGTATGCTTGAGTTTCCTCAATATACTCAGCTTCTGTGGTGCTTAGTGAAATGTAATCTTGCTTCTTTCTTAGCCAAGAAACACACAATCCATCAAGATAAAATGCACCTCAGGATGTTGATTTCCTATCATCTTCTGAACTAGACCAATCTACATCTATATATCCCATGACTATTTTATCTAGGTAGTAACCATAATTCTCATTTACTTGGAATTTTCCATTCCAATACCTTCTCAACACCCCATTTTAACATTTCATAAATCTACTTTCAAATACAAATTTCAATCAATTTCGCCATGTCAAAAAATGATCATCGTCAAAAACTGATCATGAATTGAATACTATGCTCTTCTGGCTGCTCAATATCTAATTCTTGTTTCAGAACCCCATTCAAAAATGTAGACTTGACATGAATTTGGAACACAATGATTGTCTCCTGCCTTTTCACAGGTGCAAATATCTCATCGATATTGATATCTCCTATATTAAAGTAGCTTTTCACACTAGACAAGATTTGTTTCAAATCAAAACGCCATCTTATTTATCAGCCTCAAAACACTATATGATGTTTAATTCCTCTCACCTTAGTCAAGCACATCATTCATAGCTTGAACCCAATTCTCATCATCTGTTTCTTCTTCGAAACATTTTGGCTCTACTTGTGATAAGTATCACGCATGCTGTAGAGTTCCCATCTTCTTCATTTGAACTGGCACAATCTGATCACCAATGAAACTCTACCTATCAACTTCAGATTGACTCTTTGGAATCTTTGGATATATATTATATAATTCCTCATTCTCATCAACTGCATTTTCTTTAGAATAAACATTTTCCACCTTTTCTCCCCCATAGTCTCTTAGCACTTCATCACTTTCAATAAGAAACTTGCCACTATGTCATTTCATCTCTTTCAACATATTTTATCATCTTCTCATTGAATGATTATTGATATTCTCTCACTGCTTCTTGGTATCCTGAAAATAGTCAACTATGATACCACATTGTTAGAACAAAATAGATAATCATGAAATGTATGATTGTTGCTGCTTCACCGTATTCCGTCTTCTCTCAGAGGATAACTAACACCTGAACTGGGGCATGATACAAATGTATATATATTCAATGAAACTCAGAACCACTATATAATCCATGTATATCCTTGAGATTTCATCAGTTTCAATGTAGAATCTTTATCATATCATATCCTCTTTTTACAGAACAAAACCATCATATCCCTTTGATAAATTTCATATGATTAGGAGATGGAATACTCCCACTTTGATGTACAACTCTTCCTGTTATTGAGCCCAATTTTTACACCCATAACATTCTACTTCTCCTACATCATTTCTTCGCATGTGAATGCAGGTTTGAGAAACTTCTCTAGCTCAATTATATCAATGAGATATTCATTGGGTGAATTCAAAGCTTAGCAATGAGCCATCAACAAAACCTCTAAGCCTACTAAGTCAAACTCTGTGTAGTAAAAAAAAGATAAAGTTAATAAAAAAATCACTATCTATTGTGCTCAATTACTTTCACATGTCTCATGTAGCCATATAACATTAACTTTTTTCATGGAATTCTTCCAGATTCCTTCTTCAACTCTGGTAACTGATTTGAATCAGTTGACAATATGGATCACATCACATCACTACTTTTCATCTTTTGATGTCACTTCCCCTTGGATCATATATCCCTAAAACCTGAAACACTTGAATCATTGGTTAAAAATATTTATATACATAGGGAGAGGGTACCTTTATGGAATCCTCAAGGTGAGGACTGTGGTTGATCCTTATGGGTCGACCCATTGATTATTTCTTGCAGAGCATCACACTCCTTCCTTGATTCTTCTAGAAACCTAGCCAACTTCAACTGCTCTGGCCATATGACTAAGCATTCATTACCCACATGCTAAGTCTTTTTATGATATGTAGATTCTGTATGCCTGGCCTTTCTCACCATTTGGGGTTTAAACCCACTAGTGCACATTTTCTTCTTTGTTGTTTTTCCAAAATTCCATTTCCCTTGATTCCTTCTCTCGGTAGGAATATCTATATTTTTCATCTTTACATTCTTCTTCCACCATTGCAGGGGTATTTCCCTTTCCTCCACATCTCACTGTGGCACACGGCATGCGATTTTTTCAATACATTCTTTGTTTATCTTTCTTTTATCAGATATCTGAGTCACCACACAGTTTTGTGCTAGTGGTGAGTCCTCTACCAAACCTGCATCCTTCTTACTCACAGCTGGAGTAGATCTCCCCTTAATCATCCAGGTTTGTTCACATTATCCCCATGAGAGATATTGCGAGTATGAAAGAGAAGGTGATTGATACACCTTTCATATATCTCCTTGTGATTCCCCTGAGGTAGTAAACCTATTCATCAACTTACCACTTTGTCTTCCAGTACAGGATTTCTCATTATACACCACTGGAGTCGAGAATCTCTTTTTAAGTTCCTTTTCCTTTCCTTCTTTCTTCTTGCTGCAATGTCTTTACAAATTCCCATAATCAGAACATATAAAACATTTTCCATAAAAGGAATACCTCATTTCATCATTTCTCTATGGAGATGTTACTGTAGTTTGATTTCAACCTTTGATATTGAGCTCTTGAACTTCCTGACACATACTCATGGTGTGTCCCATTCTTCCACAGTAATAACATATAATAAATGTGTTCCTATGAGAGACTCTTCATTCTAATTTCTCATAGCACTACTTATTATTATCATATTTAGTAAAGTTTCTATTTTCACAGCCTGAAATGTATTTCTAAGCCTTTAAATAGAAGCTTGAAATGTGTCCATGAATCCCACAGAAATAGCACATGTTTTCACTCACTCTTGTGAATGTCCGCTTAGGTCTGTCTCCATCACCTATTTGATTTTCTCGATTTTTGGAACTATTCACGACTCTCTTTCTATCATGCACGGGAGGGGATTCATCAAATCCAATACCATTTTTTCCTAAACTGTATGGTCTTTGAGCTGAGAAAATATGTTGTTTCTCCCCAGAAATAACATACTTTCTTTTCATTTTATCGTCAGCTACTAAAGGGAAATAGAATAGTAAGTAAAATGCGTCCTTCAACTTAGGCATTATATTGACATTTTATTTATCCATTTCTTTCTTGGATGAATCTATCTCTTTCTCCATTTTTTGCATCTTCTTATCTCTTGATTCAAGTTGAGCATTGAATTCTCTTATGACATTCTTCCTGCTACTCATCTCATCTTCCAATTCTCATTAAATCTTTTCTACCATATCACTTTTCTCCTTCACATTCAATTTTCCTTCTACAACAGAATCAGAACAAAATGCATTCTCTTATTGTAGCCTTTGATTATTCTGTTGGTCAGAATGGACCGAAGGCCTTCATTTTTTATTATTTTTTGATAATCCACCTTTCAAGGGGTGAGGTGGAACCCTTACAAGGCCCTAAGGCTTAGAGACAATTACATGACCCATAGGTCTTAGAGGGAATTACTCAGACAAGACAACTTGGAACTGCTCCTGTAACACCCAGATATTTTATGAGAAGTATATTTTTTTTATGTTATAGGAAACATCAAAGGAATATTTCATTACAAACAATAATAGCTTGGCTTTCTTTAAACACAATTGCGACCTTCCATGATAGCGTGTGTTGTACGCAATACCGAGTTTCACTAAACAACGATATGCTATTAAAATATTATATAAACTAGCCATTATGAATAGTAATACCCAATTTTTGAAATTTTATAAATTTTATCTTTCAAAATGGACTTCATTTTTGGATTAGGAATATCGAAATTATCCTAGGTTGAATTTTTGGTATTTTTCTGAAAACTTTCAATTTTTGATGAATAGTAAAAACACTCGGTTACTATTTAAAAACCGACTTTTTATTTAAATAATTATTTATTTTATTTAAATTTATTTTAGGTAAAAATTGATACATAATACCTATATAAGTTCAATGTAATTCATTGGAGTCATTTTATAATAATTTTAGATATATAAAAATTTTATTGAACTTTTCACCGTCTTTTACCTACCTCCTAGGTGCCTTTTGCAAATTTACATAAAATTTAATTTTACCGCTTCTGTGAGAGGAATTTAGAAAATCTGAGAGACACAGTTAATATCAAGGAGTAAAATGTGGCTCAATAAGATAAAAATAATTTTTGGTGAATAATAACTTTTTACTTTTATTTACCACGATTACAAGTAAATAGGGTAAAGGGTAAAAATGGTGTTATTATCACCCTAACACATGTCCTAATTCTATTGGATAAGTTTAATTCGACCAAAAACAACCTTAGGAATAAAATATGACCATTTAGGTCCACTTGGATTAGATTAGGACATTTAATATTATTTTATTTAAAGAAGAGTTAAAATAGTTAAAATCAAAGTTTAATAACTAAAATATTTTTAATATAGGGTTATAAATAAGATAATTTCGACTATAACTATTAATTATAAAGATAAAAATATTTCATACATAATGGTATTTTGTTCGTAATTTTTAGACATTAAATAAGTTAATTTATTTTTGACACAATGATGATGCAATAATTACCTTATTAATGAAATATTAACATAATTGATGTTATAAATACCCAAATAAATGTAATATGAGATGTTTTATGAATTAAACTAATTTTATAGGTGAATATGACATATTAGTATTGATTTAATTAACTCTTTTCGAACTAATCATGCTGTTATGATTTTCAAAAAAATCAATTACCAAATAGTGTCAAAATTGACATAAAATAGTTTTTAAAACAAATATTATATTATTAATTGTTATTTTATTTCTAAAAATCTAATGTTTGGCCAAATGACTTATATAAGGTTATATATATTAATAATTAACAACTTGGGGTTCGTTTGTCTTGTTATAGTAAGTTTATTAACCATATAATGTAAGAAAACAAGAAGACATAGTAAAAGTTAAATTATTTAACTTAGAGTTAAATCTAAATGATAAGGTAAAAATAGTAACCTAAACTTGTATAAAATATATTAGTTGAGAGGATTTCTACCCATCCCCACCTTAGCTTCTAAATAAATCAATTTGGAGCTTTTAAAAACTAAATATGACTTTATAATAAAAAAATATTTTAAGTTTTTCCTAAGGTGCCCCTCTCCTCCCTTATAAAAGGGCACCTCCTCCCTCTCCTCCTCACACCACTTTGAGCCTTAAATATCATCCAACCCATGCCAATTTCTCTTCTACACTTCCCTAGTAATATTATAGAGGTCCTGGTCTTCTTAAAAAACCAATTTTAGTTCCCTAAGAGGAGGTTTCAAAGAGGTGTGCCGAAGAAGAGGTAATATCCATTACTGATTCTTTCAAATTTATTTCTTCTTCTACTTCTTCTTATTTAGTTGTTTCATTATGAAGTAATAACAACAATATCACTAATATACTGATATGTTATTATAAATATTAAACAACACTATTTCACCTTCTATCCATCCTACGGAAAATGAAATCACCGCACGTACGTACGTACAAAATACCCTCTCCACGCCATGGTGTAATCTGTTTTCCACCACCACCTTACTTGGATGGGTATAATGGTGTAAATAATAACTATATATGATTATTTTGAAGTGATATTGATTCTGAAATAGTATACATACACTACAATACAATTCCACGATCATGGTAACGATATCATCGCTCGTGCGTACGTACGGAATACCGTCTCCACGATGTGATGCGACTCGTTCTACATGATCTTCATTGCATAATTATTATATAAATGAATTTAATGAATAAATATGACATATATTACACTAATACCATTATGTAAATGAGGTATCTATAACCTAAAAAGAATAATAAGAATTTATTCTACAAAATACGCATAAGAACAAAAAGCAATAAACACCCGAATAACAAGTAGCAATGAAATATTACTAATAAGAATCTAAGAATATGACCATATATGATATCATAACAATGATTCTGATTCTGGAATAAGTCAATGAAATTATTTAAATCCTTATACAGGAAGTTCAGACACGTACGAAGAAAATCAGTCCTAAGGTAAGGGAAAATTTCACAATCTTATTTTTATCCGAGATTGTTTATATTTCCGAATTTACTGGGTCATATTTATCATCCACATCCATGTTTCATCAATATGTAATATTATTTCCATCCACCTATAATTTTTGAAATCCAATTTTACCCATTTGTGAGTTTTTAGTAAAAGATATGAAAGGAATCTTTTTTCATTTTTAGTACGAGGTACTTTTTGACTTTTCCAGCCAAAGTACGAGAAGAATGTTTTTTAACTTATACGACCTGAATATACTTTTAGAACATTATTTCCATGAAGATTACTTTATAAGTTTTCAAGTTTATTTTTAATCAACTTCTTTTAGTTTAAAATTATATGACATTTTAAGAAAGGAAAATGTTTTTGAAGTAGAAAGGATATTTTCCTCAAGAATGGAGTTTAAGCATTTTATCAAAATTATTTTACATTAAGATAATATAGGGTTATCTTTCTATCCCTATTTTTAAATTGATTTGATTATGTTATGATGGAATTATTTTTATGAAGTCCTTTTATCTTATATGGATTATGTTATGATGAAACGTTGTTTAAGAATCCCATTTTTATTACATGGGTTATGCTATGATGTATGATTTATGATTTTGTGGAACACATAAGAGTGGTTTCATTATGAGATGGGTGAGACCTATATCTTCCTCCAATTCATTGGGTAAAGATTTATATCTCATGAGATAGACATGGCGGGAACAACAGGTTAATCTAGTTCATTGAAACAAGACTGAAACGAGGAGTGAACTCAGTTCAGAAATGGACTTTGTCCGCTAAGATTGTCTTGGAAACGAGTCTTGACTAATAAGAAATGATTCTCTATGATTATGTGTGTATGCCACAAAGTTTCATGTTTTAAGTTATGATTATTTGGATTACATTTCACTATTATTATTGATCCCATGTCATGATATTATGATCTCTTTTGTAGGATAAGATTTTCAAAATGTTATGTTCTTAAGAATATGATTGATATTTCTTTTGTTTACCCTTACTGATCATTTGAGCTAACCCTTTTGTATGTTTTCTTTTCCCCAGGTCTGGAAGAAGGGTATTAAGTAGAATATGCCAAAAGGGACTCTAGATATAATGAAATAAATGGGAGACAATGTAGATGATTTATGAACCAGTTGTTTATGTTTCCCAGTTTCTAAAGACACTATACCTATACGGTCCTTTAATGTTTTTTTTATATGTTGTAATAAGTATGCTTCAATTCTGAAGTAATAATAATGTATGTAAAGTATGGGTCGTTATAGTTGGTATCAGAGGAAAGGTATAGTCAACCTTTGGAAACTAGGATGTGAAAACCTTATTAATAACCCTAAGGATATATCTAAGCATAGAAAACAATCTCAGTGTTTTAGAAATGGTCATGAACAACCTATGATAAGACCTTAAGTGTGAAATTTTATTCTTGATTATGTGGTTTTCCTATTATAATTAGTGTTGCTCAGACTATTCTTCTTGGTTTTAGTCAATGGATGGAACCCAAAGGAACCATGTTAATGCGGAATGCGACAGGAAATGAAATGATTGTCCCCTAAGAAACCAAACGTTATGAGAGCTGGAATGAAAAATCTTGTTGCCATGATCACACAACTTTCTCAAGCTATGAATCATGCAGGCCTTCCAAATAAGCAAAGGAAGGAGAAACATTCTGTTGAATCCTTCATGAGGCAGCATCCACCTTCATTCAGTGGGTCTACTAATCCATTAGTGGCTGAACAATGGATCAGTACCACTGAAAAGATATTTTCAGTTCATCAATGTTCTGAACATGATAAAGTCATCTTAGCATTATATCGTTTGGAAGGTGAAGCTGATCAATGGTGGAATCTTATTAAGAATACTTGGCCAAGAGATGAAATTGATTCCATGGAATGGGATGAGTTCAAGAACTTATTTTTCAATAAGTACTTCCCTCATATTCTTTGAACAAAGATGGAGAAGGAGTTTCTTGAACTAAATAAAAAGGATGATGAATCTGTTGGTACCTACGAAGAAAATTTTACAAGACTTGAAAGGTATGCTTTTGGTATTATTATCCAACCTGAGAGTAAGATCAATCGATTCTTTAGTGGCTTAAAACCAATTCTTCAAAGGGCATTAGCCATAAGGGACTTCAATAACTACGAGGAAATCGTTCGATGTGCCCTCAAGGTTGAGATGGAGATTAGAGTAACCCATCAGTCATATGGGTTTGATAAGAAGAGGAAAATGGAATTCAAAGGAAAATCTAAAGAGCACACTAAAAAGAATATGATTTTTCCCTTATGGTCAAAGTGTGGAAAGAAACATGGAGGGAGTTGTCTTAAAGGGACAAGTAAATGTTTCAAATGTGGAAAGTAAGGTCATCGGGCATTTGAATGCCGCAATGATGGGAAGAAGATGTCTAGTGATGCGAACAAAGAAAAGGCTACACAGAGTACACCTCCTACACTTAAATGTTACAAGTGAAAGTAAATGGGGATTTATTCTAATCAATGATCTAATCTAAGGGTTGTTGATGATGATCGACGTCAAAAAACTCTTAAGGCTAAAGGCAAAGGAAAGTCACATGCAATTTCTATCGGTGATGTGGGGTACGATAATGAAGTGGTTAAAGGTACACTTACCATCCACTCTAAAGTAGAATTTTTTTTATTTGATTATGGATCCACCCACTCTTTTATTTCTGAAGAATTTTCTAAGGGTATTGCAGTGTTACCTCAACAATTAGATGTTGAGTTAGCTGTGACAACCCCTAATGGAACAACAGTCACATCAAATGTTTACAATTATTCTCCGATTGAAGTTTGTGGGAAAGTGCTTCCTGCAAATCTTGTGATCCTTTCTATAGTGGAATTTGATGTGATTCTTGGTATGGATTGACTTTCTTTAAATGGATCTCATATAAATTTCCAAAGAAGGGAAGTCACAGTTCATATTCCAGATCAATCTATGATCATCTATCGATGCAAGGATGAACATAACCTTCCAGTGGAAATTTCTTTCATCTTATGGATCTTGATTCCACTAAATGAAGGTTATTTATCTCAAATGGTTGGAGAGAAACTCACGATTAAGAATATTCCCATTTTATGGGAGTTTAATGATGTCTTTCCAGAGGAATTTCCTGGTCATCCACCAAATCGTGAAGTTGAGTTTTCAATAGAACTCATACCAGTTGCTATGACCATTTCAAAGACACCTTATAGAATGACCCCAATTTAGTTGAAGGAATTAAAGAAGAAACTCCAAGAGAATCTTGATAAAGTATTCATACCCCCGAGTGCGTCACCTTGGGGAGCACCTGTTCTGTTTGTTAAGAAGAAAGATGGATCAATGAGACTCTGCATTGATTATAGAGAACTTAACAAGATCACTATCAAGAATAAATATCCTCTCCCACACATTGACAACTTATTTTACCAACTACGTGGAGCTCAATAATTTTCCAAGATTGATCTTTGTTCAGGGTATCATCAATTAAGGTTTAAAATGGAGGATATACAAAAGATGTCTTTCTGTACAAGGTATGGAAACTATGAATTTATAGTGATGCCATTTGGTCTTACTAATTCCCCTTCTATCTTCATGGATCTAATGAATATAGTCTTTAGAGACTATCTTGATTAGTTTTTGGTAGTCTTTATAGAAGATATTCTTGTCTATTAAAAGAGCAAGGAAGAACATGAAGATCACTTGAGAATTTTATTGAAGACCCTCAGAAAGGAGAATCTTTATGACAAATTTACCAAGTGTGAATTTTGGATTCAAAAAGATGCATTTTTCGGTCACATAATCTCAAAAGAGTGGATATATGTGGATCCATCAAAAATAGAGGTTATCGAAAGATGTTCGAGACCAACAACAGTAACTGAGATCCGAAGTTTTCTTGGTTTGGCTGGATACTATCGACTTTTTGTGAAATATTTTTCACAATTATCTAACCCACTCACCAAATTGACTCGAAAAGGAGTTAAGTTTGTTTGGACAGAGGAATGTGAAGATAATTTTAAGGAGTTAAAAAGAAAGTTATCCAGTGCACCTATGCTCACACTGCCTTGTAGTGGAGAAAGGTTTGTAATCTATAGTGATGAATCCAAGAAGGTATTGGGGTGTGTTCTCATGAAAAATGATATGGTGATATCTTATGCCTCATGATAGTTGAAAATCAATGAGCAAAATTACCCAACTCAAGATTTGGAGTTAGATGCGGTAATCTTTGCATTAAAGATTTTGAGGCATTATCTTTATGGAGAAAGGTGTGATATTTATACTGATCATAAAAGTTTAAAGTATATTTTCACACAAAAGGAGCTGAATATGCGCCAAAGAAGATGGTTGGAGATGATTAAGGATTATGACTGCTCAATTCATTACCACCCTGGGAAAGAAAAAAAGGTGGCAGATGCATTAAGTCGACAAGACCATGCTAGCTTATCCTTGATGAGGATCACAAAAGATCCAATATTTATGGATTTATAAAGGATGGATCTTGGAATTATAATAGAAGTGGAAAAATATTATCTTTCTCAAATGAATGTTCAACCATATATACATGTGAAGATTAAAGAGGCACAGAAAGAAGATGTAGAGTTATAAAAGAAGGTGAGAAATGTTCCTGAATTCAGCCTTGATTGTGATGGGATAATAAAGTTCAGGAATCAGGTTTTTGTTCCTCCCATCCTAGAATTAAAGAAGGATCTACTGGATGAGGCTCATAGTTCTTAATTCTCTATTCATCCTAGAAGCACGAAGATGTATAGGGACCCGAAAGAGTACTTCTAGTGGGATGGCATGAAAAGAGATGTTGCTGAATATGTCTCTCGATGCTTGGTTTTCAGAAAGTTAAAGCTGAGAGTCAGAAGTCTAAGGGGATGTTACAACCATTACCCATACCCGAATGGAAATGGGAAAACATCACTATAGACTTTTTCACCGGACTTCCTAAAACATACAAAGGAAATAATGTTATCTGGGTCATAGTTGATCATCTTACAAATTCGACACACTTCATTACTATTAGAGAAGATTTATCTCTGGATCATCTTGCTAGGATATATGTAAAGGAAGTGGTAAGATTGCATGGAGTACCACTTTCCATTATATCTTATCAGGATCCGAGGTTTACCTCAATGTTTTGGAAAAGTATTCAGTATACTCTGGATACAAAGTTAAGTTTCAACACTTCTTATCATCCTAAGATAGATGGTCAGTCTGAGAGGACAATTCAAACTCTAGAAGATATGTTGAGAGATTGCTCTATGGATTTCAAAGGAGGTTGGGATCAACACCTACCTTTGGTGGAATTTTCTTATAATAATATCTTTCACTCCAGTATTCAGATGGCTCCTTATGAAGCTCTCCATGGAAAGAAATGCCGAACTCCAACTTGCTGGGATGAAGTTGTGGAAAGAAAGCTATTAGGACCTGATCTTGTTGATGAGATGGCAGAAAAGGTCCGACCTATTCAACAACACATAATAGCAACTCAGAGTCGACAAAAAAGTTATGCCGATAACTGAAGAAAAGACCTAGAGTTTGAAGTGGGTGATAAAGTGTTCTTATGAATATCTCCTTGGAAGAGAGTAATGAGATTTGGAAAGAAGGGAAAGCTGAGCCCTAGGTATATCGGTCCTTTCGAAATACTAGATCTTGTTGGGAAGGTAGCTTACCGATTGGTGCTTCCACCGAATCTCTCTCAAGTTCACGATGTTTTCCATGTATCTCTCCTAAGAAAGTACATACCCAATCCTTCATATGTACTCAGCTTAGAAGTTGTACCGCTGGAGAAAGATCTTTCTTATGAAGAACAGCTGATAGAGATTCTGGATCATAGAGAAAAAGTTCTAGAGAACAATACCACTCACTTGGTGAAAGTTTTATGGAGTAAACACCAATTAGAAGAAGCTACATGGGAGATTTAGGATATGACGAGGGAAAGGTATCCTCATCTGTTTGTTACGAAGTGACGAATTTCGAGGGTGAAATTCATTTTAAGGGGGGTAGAATGTAACACCCTCATATTTTATGAGAAGTATATATTTTTTTATGTTATACGCAACATCAAAGGAATCCTTCATTACACACAATACTAGCTTGTATTTCTTTACATTCAATCACGACCTTCCACGATAGCGTGTGTTGTACGCAATACCGAGTTTCACTAAACAATGATATGTTATTAAAATATTATATAAACTAGCCGTTATGAATAGTAATACCCAATTTTTGAAATTTTATAAATTTTATCTTTCAAAATGGACTTATTTTTTGGATTCAGAATATCGAAATTATCCTAGGTTGAATTTTTGGTATTTTTCTGAAAACTTTCAATTTTTGATGAATAGTGAAAACACTAGGTTACTATTTAAAAACCGACCTTTTATTTAAATAATTATTTATTTTATTTAAATATATTTTAGGTAAAAATTGATACATAATACCTATATAAGTTCAATGTAATTTATTGGAGTAATTTTATAATAATTTTAGATATATATAAATTTTATTGACCTTTTCACAGTCTTTTACCTACCTCCTAGGAGCTTTTTGAAAATTTACATAAAACTTAATTTTACCGCTTCTGTGAGTGGAATTTCGAAAATCCGAGAGACACGGTTAATATCAATGAGTAAAATGTTGTTTAATAAGATAAACATAATTTTTTGTAAATAGTAACTTTTTACTTTTATTTACCACGGTTAAAAGTAAATAGGGTAATTAAGGGTAAAAATGGTGTTATTATCACCCTAACACATGTCCTAATTCTATTGGATAAGTTTAATTCGACCAAAAACAACCTTAGGAATAAAATATGACCATTTAGGTCCACTTTTATTAGATTAGGAAATTTAATATTATTTTATTTAAAGAAGAGTTAAAATAGTTAAAATCAAAGTTTAATAACTAAAACATTTTTAATATAGGGTTATAAATAAGATAATTTCAACTATAAATATTAATTAGAAATATAAAAATATTTCATAAATAATGGTATTTTATTCGTAATTTTTAGACATTAAATAAGTTAATTTATTTTTGACACAATGATGATGCAGTAATTACCTTATTAATGAAATATTAACATAATTGAAGTTATAAATACCCAAATAAATGAAATATGAGATGTTTTATGAATTAAACTAATTTTATAGGTTAATATGACATATTAGTATTGATTTAATTAACTCTTTTCTAACTAATCATTCTGTTATGATTTTCAAAAAAATCAATTACCAAATAGTGTCAAAATTGACATAAAATAGTTTTTAAAACAAATATTACATTATTAATTGTTATTTTATTCCTAAAAATCTAAGGTTCGTCCAAATGACTTAGATAAGATTATATATATTAATAATTAACAACTTGGGGTTCGTTTGGCTTGTTATAGTAAGTTTATTAACCATATAATGTAAGAAAAAAAGAAGACACGGTAAAAGTTAAATTATTTAACTTAGAGTTAAATCTAAATGATAAGGTTAAAATAGTAACCTAAACTTGTCTAAAATCTATTGGTTGAAAGGATTTAGACCAATCCCCACCTTATCTCCGAAATAAATCAAATGGGAGCTATTAAAAACTGAATATGACTTTATAATAAAATAATATTTTAAGTTTTTCCTAAGGTGCCCCTCTCCTCCCTTATAAAAGGGAACCTCCTCCCTCTCCTCCTCACACCACTTTGAGCCTTCAAGCTCCGCCAAACCCTGACAATTTCTCTTCTAAAATTCCCTAGTAATATTATAGAGGTCCTGGTCTTCTTCAAAGACCAATTTTAGTTCCCTAAGAGACGGTTTCAAAGAGGCGTGTCGAAGAAGAGGTAATATCCATTACCGATTCTTTCAAATTTATCTCTTCTTCTACTTATTCTTATTTATTTGTTTCATTATGAAGTAATAACATCAGTATCACTCATATACTGATATGTTATTATAAATATTAAACAACACTATTTCACCTTCTTTCCATCCTACGGAAAATGAAATCACCGTGCGTGCGTACGTACGGAATACCGTCTCCACGCCGTAGTGTAATCCGTTTTCCACCACTAACTTACTTGGATGGGTATAATGGTGTAAATAATAACTATATATGATTATTGTAAAGTGATATTGATTCTGAAATATTATACATACACTCCAATAAAATTCCACGATCATGGTAATGATATCATCGCTCGTGCGTACGTACGGAATACCGTCTCCACGATGTGATGCGACTCGTTCAACATGATCTTCATTGAATAATGATTATATAAATGAATTGAATGAATAAATATGATATATATTACACTAATAAAATTCTGGAAATGAGGTATCTATAACCTAAAAAGAAGATTAAGAATTTATTCTACAAAACACGCATAAGAACAAAAAGAAATAAACACCCGAATAACAAGTAGCAATGAAATATTACTAATAAGAAGCTAAGAATATGACCATATATGATATAATAAAAATGATTATGATTCTGGAACAAGTCAATGGCATTATTTAAATCATTATATAGGAGGTTCGGACACGTACGAAGCAAATCAGACCTAATGTAAAGGAAAATTTCACAATCTCATTTTTATCCGAGATTGTTTATATTTCCAAATTTACTGGGGCATATTTATCATCCACATCTATATTTACTAAATATTTAATATTATTTCCATCCACCTAAAATTGTTTAAATCCAATTTTACCCATTGGTGAGTTTTTAGTAAATGATCTGAAAGGAATCTTTTGTCGTTTTTAGTACGAGGTACTTTTTGACTTTTCCAGCCAAAGTATGAGAAGAATGTTTTTTTAACTTATACAGCCTGAATGGACTTTTATTAAATTATTTCCATGAAGCTTCCTTTACAAGTTTTCAAATTTATTTTTAATCAAATTCTTTTTGTTTGAAATTATATGACATTTTAAGAAAGGGAAATGTTTTTGAAGTAGAAAGGATATTTTCCTCAAGAATGGAGTTCAAGCATTTTATCAAAATTATTTTCCATCTAAGATAATATAGAGTTATTTTTCTATCCCTATTTTTACATTGATTTTATTATGTTATGATGAAATTATTTTTATGAAGTCCTTTTATCTTATATGGATTATGTTATGATGGTACGATGTTTAAGAATCCCATTTTTATTACATGGGTTATGCTATGATGTATGATTTATGATTTTATGGCACACATAAGAATGGTTTCATTATGAGATGGGTGGGACCTATATCTCCCTCCAATGCATTGGGTAGTGATTTATATCTCATGAGATAGACATGGCTGGAATGGCAGGTTAATCTGGTTCAGTGAAACAGGACTGAAACGAGGAGTGAACTCGGTTCAGAAATGAACTTTTTCCGCTAAGATAGTCTTGGAAATGAGTCTTGACTAATAAGAAATGATTCTCTATGATTATGTGTATATGACACAAAGTTTCATGTTTTAAGTTATGATTATTTGGATTACATTTCACTATTATGATTGATCCCATGTCATGATATTATGATCTCTTTTGCAGGATAAGATTTTCAAAATTTTATGTTCTTAAGAATATGATTGATATTTCTTTTGTTTACACTTAATGAGCATTTGATCTCACCCTTTTGTATGTTTTATTTTCCCCAGGTTAGGAAGAATGGTATTAAGTAGAATATTCCAAAAGGGACTCTAGATATGTTGAAATAAATGGGAGACAACGTAGATGATTTATGAACCAGTTGTTTATGTTTCCCAGTTTCTAAAGACACTATACCTATACGGTCCTTCCATGGTTTTTTATATGTTGTAATAAGTATGCTTCAGTTCTAAAGTAATAACAATGTATGTAAAGTATGGGTCATTATAGCTCTTCCCAAACATATGTCATGATATTAGCACTCCACATTCACAGGGCTAGTCGGATAGCTTTCCTATGAAAATCTACACAGGCCTGGTACCAATGGAAGAGAAATACCCTCTCATTCTTCTAAATCCAGTTAGCTCTCCTGTAGTGAATGATCCTGCCCTGAATCCTCATCTGAAGCCTTGTTCCTTGTAGTCAAACTGGTACATCTGAATTTAAGTGTCCCGAAGGCCTTAGGGTGGCCCTAAGGCCTTAAGGTGGCCCGAAGGCCTTGAGAATCAACTAGCCTAAATGCCTTGGGTGGCCTGAAAGCCTTGTAGGACCCGAGGCCCAAACCGGTGGCCCAAAGGCCCAAATGGATGAATAGTTCTAGCTACTACAGTACTGAATAGTACCTACAACAGTGCCTGCTATAGTTCCTACTGCTATGCTTGCTACAGTGCTGCTATAGTACCCCCAGAAATACGCCTCCACCCAGATTTGATCTCGAGTCTCTTGGATGCACCTACCGAGTCCTCATCAACTGGGCTAAGGCTCATGTGCAAAATGTGGTTGTCAATTAAGTCCCCCTCTTTACCCGTATGGTGGGTCTTCCAACCTAGGGAGATACACATTCCCCGACTAGAAAATGGTGTTGAATAGCCCTATTCATAATATGAACAGTGTCCAAGCCTAGCAGGACTCGAGCTTGTGCCAGTTCCCCCCCATAACGAAATGGCCCAACCGGTGAACCACTCGACTAACACCCTGGGGAAAAAATGTGGTAGTCAATTAAGTCTCCATCTTTACTCGTATGGTGGGTCGTCCAACCCAGGGAGATACACATTCCCTAGCTAGGAAATGAAATTGAATAGCCCTATTCATAATATGAATAGTGCCCGAGCCTGGTGGGACTCGAGCCTATGCCAGTTCCCCCAGATAGCGAAACGGCCCGACCAGTGAACCACTCGACTAACGCCCTGGGGGATTTGATTCTTCTAAACTAGTTTAGACAGTTCTGCAACTAGATCATCATTTCTAGATTTTAGATTCTGAATTTTATCTGACTTCCAATTCTACCCCTTATCATCAGCTTTACATTTTTCTCTCTTTGAAGACATATCTTGCAGTTCTTCAGCTTGGGAATCACTATTCTCTCTCAGGTCTGTAGCCACATCAATAAGACTTTGATTTAATAATCTTATCCTGTTTACCTCAATTTCTAGTATTTGGATCCAGATGTCTTTAGATTTGACTTCATCATCCAATATTTGATCCAATTCATTTTTGATGTTAACATTTTCTACAGGTGGCCTTTTGGAAACTTCATCATCATCAGTAGTTTCAGCATCACTTTGAATTTTAAGTACTTCACTCATTCCTATATCAATATTGAGTGAATCTACCTTTTTCCTATCAGATTCATCCAAGCCTTTCTTTAGCAAACTATTTGATTCCTTTTTTTAAATCACACTTTTTCCATAAACACTTCCACAATGAGAAATACCATCTAACTTTTGATTCTTCTTTGATGTTTTTTCCTTTTCCCTGGCACACCAAGATAAGATTATACTGATTTAACCACACAAATTGACTGCACCAAGTCAAAGAAAACAAATCTAATAAAAGAATCCTATCCCTCTGATACCAATTGTTAGGACCAAAAGGGACCTAGATACCCTGAGAGGGGGTGAATCAGGGTGTGGATAATATTTTCAAAATTATCCCTGCCCCACTTGATCTTGACCTCTATATTATAAGGGTCACTTTGTTTTCTCTTATTTTGTTAATATTTATCTTTTTCTTTATTTATTTATCTGATGATGATTCTTTTTATGCAATGCAGGGAAGCAAGCAGGCAGACACATAGATTTTTACTTGGTTCACCCTCATTAGGATACGTCCAAGGAGCATACAACAACAATGTGCCGCTATACCAAATCCACTAAATCTCACTACCAATTTACAATGTTAGGACTAGATCACTTCTATGCCTGGGCTCACGGCCTTTACAAGGTTTTGGGTCCTCTCACTGAATTCCCAAGGGTCACTCCCTTTACCTCTTTCTTTGGCTCACTGCCGGTGGAAAGGGTCACCTTCTTCCTCTTCCTTTTCTCACTGTTCTTGGAAGAGATCCACCCACAGTTTATAGACATGTAGGTCTCTTAATTATCACTAATGAAATATTCATCTTTAACTATTGGTAGATGCTTTCTTGATTTCCAACTTTCACCCTCAGATGAATCTCTCTTTTCACAGGGTGTACTGGGAAACCCTAAATTTTACGCACAACCTTTACACTACCTTGTGCGTAATTCCCTGCTTTTGTGTGAAATACACTATTCGTGCAACACCACTTTTGCATGAAATATCATTCTTTTACGTGCATAGTTTTCTTTATGGGAACAACCTTTTTACGCGCATCCTGAGCTTTACACACAACCTTCTTTTTATGTGCAGCCTTTTCTTTACACACAAACACCTAACTTTATACACAAACATGATGTTTATGTGAAAATCCCTTGCATATTTAAATTTCATGTGCCAGATCTTGGATACTCTCTATGTCTTGAGATTTTTCGAATGATGGGGTCACTTCATATTTATAGGAAAAATCAACCCCTACGTGAAAACCCCTCCTTGAGTGCGTAATTTACTTCGAGCATGAAAAACACATCTTCCGCGCAACATTTTTTTTATGCACTGCACCAATATTTCATGCACCTCATTACTTTGCTAATTTTCTAGATTCTGATCTCAAAAAACCTCTTGTGCAAAAAACACCAATCCTCTATTTTGCGCACCATGCTAATATTTAGAGCACCATGAAAATATTTCTCGCACCAGTTTACTTTTTCACACACCATGAAAATATTTTGTGCACCACATTAATTTTTTGCACACCACTCTAATTTTGTGCGCACCTCCCTTTTCCAAAAACACATCTCTCCAATTTCTGATTTTCAGGCTCAAAAATTAGGCAAACACTGGAAAACGGTGCCACCTTAGATCTGTTTTTTCTGAACCGCCTCCAAATCATCCATACCTATGTAATAGTTCTTTGTCAACATATGTTGTCAGAAATATCCATGGAACATGACAAATAACCATGTAATCCTCCTTTTTCAAGAAATTAGACATCGTGTTTTTCTCTGCCAACAAACACAACAAGGATGTCCGCTTGGTCAAAAAACACAATCAACTCAAAAATGCTTCAATGGTACCTTGTGAGATTTTTTCCAAACAATTAAAGTGTATTTTATGAATTAATATGAAACATATTTCATTATTAATATTTATTATATGATTAAACAATGACCAAGGTGAAATTATCAGAACCATCGATCCAAAACGGGCAAGGAAACCGACCAGTTTTCACACAAATATTCATTTTAATGAAGTAATTATTAATAAAAGAATAATTTGAAAATATAAAGGAATGATAAATAGTATGTTATTTATTAATATGGTTATGAAATATAAGAATAATTTATATTTATTTAAAAAATAGGATAATTGAGTTTGTATAAAACAAAATGGTACTTATGTTAATGGATTAGTTACAATATCATTTCTTTTCAAGATTGTATATGTTAAATTTAAATTGAGTGATGTTATATGGATATTATAATTAAACCCAATATATATTCCTGTCCACTATTTTTCCTTATAATTTTTATGTTTTAAAACCATTTCCCACTCTTTGGTATGTAAAATGAAAAATAAATTTGAACAAAGAAATGTTGACCTTATTTCCGTTTTCATTGATGGAAGTTTTCCTCCATGTCTATACTCTTCAAAATTGTTTTATATTGGGTTTTAAATATAAATTAAAAAATTAAAAAATGTAATTTTAATTACATTTTACCATGTTCTAAAATGTATAAATGGTATATTTTTCAAGAATCATTTTATGAATAAATAATTTTATCTTTTTAGAAAAGTGTAAAAATAATTTCCCCCTTAACCAAAAAGACTTGAAATTTTTTCCCACCATCATGAAATTATTTTCATTAAATATTCATTTACCAATTTTCTAGATTATTTTAAAATAAAAACATTTTTTTAATATTTCATGAATAGTTAAAATGTTTTAAAAAATGATATATTTTTTATTTTTTCAAAGAAAGGTTTGAAATTTATCTTAATTGTATTTTTCATCTATATAAACATCCTATAAGGACCTGTATGCTTCACTGGGGATTGAAAATTATTATACCTTATATTTTCATTCTTAGTATGGATTATGATGGTGATTTATTTATGATTCTATGAAACCCATTTTCTCCCCTGAGTCAATAATTTATGATGAATCTATTATGAATCCAAATTATTTTCCATAGGTTATGCTATGATGAAATGAGGAAATGATTGTGAAACCCATTTCATTTATATGATTTATGATATTATGAAATGATGAATGTTTTATAATATTATGGTATAAATATTTTCATTTTCCATTATGTTATGGGTGAGCCCAAAATTAGACTCCCTTTAAATGAATTGGGTAAATATGGATATGTAATGAGATCGCCAGGACTACAATGGGGAGTAAAACTAGTTTAGTAAGAGATTTTAACCACTATAATAGTAATTAGAGTGAATAATTCCTAACTAAATGATGGAATGGGGAGTGAACCCAATCCACTATAGTAGTCTTTTATGTGAGACTTAACTAAGGAAATTATTTTCTATACATATATGTATGAAAAGAACATATGTCTTACACTTATCATATGTTCTCATGGATAATGGTTGACTATTAATGATTCCACTCACCTATGAATTATGAAATTTTTTATGATAAGGCCTTATGTAATAATTTATTATTAATTGTAATTAATTTATTTGGTATGAATATTATATGTTTTTACCATGTTCACATACCCTTATACTTATTTTATACTCACATATGGTCATTGATTCATATCTCTTATGTTTACTCTTACTAACAATTTGAGGTCACACTTCCATATATTTTAGTTCCTCGAGTTATGAAGAAAGGTTTAAGTATGATATGTTTAAGATATTTACTATGTTTTAAGAACACTTTTAGATATATTAAATACCTTTCTAAAATAAGTCCATCATGTATATAATCTTTAATGGAACTAAACCTTCATAGTCCCAATCTATGCCTTTTTTTAATATTTAGTGAATATTATTCTAAAATGATGTAATATTTTTTTAGGTTATCCTCAGGTATATTTAGTTAGTATTAGAGAGAGTTTTAGTTATTTTTATGGATTATGATTAATTTGTTTTGTTGAAAACCAAGGGGATAAGTCTATGTAAATGATATTATCCTAAATTTGTGGTAAAATATGGATTCTGTGTTTTCCTATATAATACATCCCTATCAGGATATCGTCAAGTGGATGTGTGGATATAATGAATATTCACATAGGGGTAAAAAATATGAAAGTGAAAGATATGGTATTGATGTAATTCCCCAAACTGAGAAGCTCAGAGTTAGTGTGTTACTTTAATACATTTGCATGATTATAAGGAATCAAATCCTAAAGGATCAATCAATTTAGTAGTTTGGGAAAAACAATATGTATATAGACTCCAGTTTAAATTGGTAAAAGAAAATAAAACATAATACATAACAAAATCTAATAAAATTAATCTCTGAAAACTCATTTAAAGATATATTCATCATAACATGGGGAAAGGAAACAAAATAAGGGTGATCTCAAATTCTCAGTTATGGTTGGTACAAGTGAATCCATCATGAAACAATAAATAATAATCATAATGGAAAGGTAAATAACTGAAACACATTCAAATTAATCAATAAATTTATAATAATAAGTAATAAATAAAATACGATTAAATAATTTCATATAAATAATCACTTGGGCTTGAAACTTTACCATGTATCTTGTAACTAATCAAATAATCACATAGAATATAAATAGTGATGAAATGAATAATTATGGATTTATAAAATATTAATATATATCCTAAATTTAGTTTGTTTAATTATCTATCCTCAAGATAGTTTAAGTGTGTGGGTAGAAACCCATCTGATTTGTGTTAAGATTTATCCTCCCAAAAAATTAAAACTGCGAAGGTTTTGTTGACAATTGATTTCATCCCATGAGATAATCAGAGCATCAAGGGGCTTGAATTAATTATTCCCCAACATGTATAATTTATGAAAAAAAATCATTATAAACAGAATAATAAATTTAAATCATAAACAATGTGCCTTATCAAATATCCTTATTGAGTAAAGGATACATATTTATCAATATTTCCCCAATAAATTGTATACTTTTAAAATTAAAAACTGTATATAAAAATTGAATACAATTTAAAAAATAATAATATCCATCAGAAAATAATATTTATATTAAAATAAATATTTTTTCTAATGAAAAATGATTACAAGAATGTGATAGTTTCAAGAGAAAGTTAACAATCATAAAAGGAATTGAGATTCTACGACAACTTTTACCACTTGGTAATTTCTTATTTCAAATCCCCTTAGAATGGATAATTCAAATTTAAAATTAAAATATAATAAAATAGTAATTAATCATGATATTACATGTCAATAGGTGTAGTATACACACCACATAAAAGTGAATTGGTGTATAGTTACAAAATAGTCTCAATAGAATGTAAATTGAGACGAAATCCCTTACTACGTGAGTAAATTTTGAATCATGAGATATGAGGAATAATAACATCCATTGAAACTTTGAATATAATTTAATAAATTAAATTAAATATATAACATATCATAGGTTAGTATATACCCCACACAAAAAAAAATGAGTGGTGGATATGGAATAAGTCTCGCAAAAATAAAAGCAAGACTACAAATCCACTTACACTACGCTACATTTTGGTTAGATGTTATTTAACCTCTTGTATAATGGTTTTAGGAATGAAATTTACATATACTAGAAAAATACACATATTTAAAATACCATATATTATTTTATTATAATATCTTATTATCCATTTTTTAATAATCTTTCATTATTTTCACTATTTTAGGGGTTAATTGCCAAGTTTTTGGGGAATGTGTTAACTTCTTATTTTTGTTATCGGTAATTATATCATGATTTAACCATATCAATAATTTAATCCATTATGTAAATATCATATATATATTCATTAAATATGTATTTATAGGTAATACATAAAATTTGGATATAGGAAATGTAATACACTATTTATGGAGATGGTAGTACATACATATGAAAGAATGTTGATTCAATTTTTTTCATATTAAAGGAATGAAAATTAAATGATATATATTTATATTATGATTATATTATCATATTTATGTAATATAGTAGCACTCAACCATGCAGTTTCACAATGATATCAACGAATGCTATAAAAAATGTTCCACTACTCAATTTAGAAAACATGATCTAGTGCCCAAATAGAATACATCGTCTAATGATCTAAAAAAACATCCATTAGTCAAATTAAAATCCACATCTACTGCTCAAAAATAGTACATGATCAATTTTTCAAAAACATGTACCAAAAGTGATATATATTACAAGTACAAGAAACTAATAACTCAGAAAAAAGAAAATGAACCACTACTCATGCATTCCCCCAGTGATTCTCTCTTCTATGATGTTGTGCTTCTTCAAAATCCAGTTATAGTAGACCATGTAACATTGTATACAAGAATAGAACCATGCATTAATATTTACTAAATTTAATAGATTGTAAATTTAAATTAGTGATATAGATTATATAAATACAAGTGGATTATGAAAATACAGACATTTAAGATAGTAGAAAGCACGAAGGATAATGACATTGTTCATTTTTACTGAATCTTCAACTTGAATATAAAACAGTCAATAATTTCTTTACATAAAAATCAAAAATAATAAATATAAAGTTTAATAGTTAGGATAATTATTAATGTATTATTATAGAAACAATTTATGCAGGACATGTTAGATTTATTCAACTACTATGTACATGTTCTGGACATTCAACAATATTTGTATATTAATGTTAATATTGGACATGATTAATCTTTACAAAGATATTAATATTTGACATCATCATATATAATTTTTTCTTACATGGGTTTGGGTTATTGGGTATGATTAGGATTCAAACTCAATAAAAAGAAAAGGGAAAAATATAATTTATATGGTAAATATATCATGTAGATACAAAAACAATCAACCATGAATGCAAATAATTACCAATAATTGGGGTTTTCAAGTTGGTGTAAAAAATATAACTTTATATTATTAAAAAATGGTGGAAATGAATCCATGACATGGGGGACTATGATGAGTCAACGGTAAGGGTAAAATACAGACTTTGGTGGACTTATTCCCTTCTTCTTATAATACAAAATTTCTTCCCTTCTTAATATGTTTTGAAAGGTTTCCCACTATTTCCTACATATTTCCCTTACTTGTAACAAAAAAATATAAATATAAATAACATTAATTGTTCCCATGAATATATACAATATATATATAATAGTTATGGATTGAAATACAAAAAAAATGGAAAGGTTGCAAAATACCCTTATCCCGGATGGGTTGCCTTCGTGAAGATCCCCCTATTTTTTTAAAGGTTAAGGGTCATGCCCTCTAAATTGAAAGTCAAACAAAAGAAAACCCTTTTAATAGAAATGGGTGAAGAGGTATCCCAAAACCTGATAGGTGAAAATCCTTGAGGAAAATTAACAAAAAGTCCAAACAAAGGTCTCAAATGATCAATGGGCAGAAAATGCCATGATAAGAATCAGTGAAAGCTTTGTCACCAATCCCTATTATCTAATGGAATAAAGAAAGAAAACTAGATGAAGCGTCACCCCCCTATTGTGAAGGTGCATCATGCAAAAATCAATGGAGTAGCCAAAAAGTGCATCATAGAGGAAAACATGTTGTTGGGTAATGAGGTATTGGCGTGGTATCCCCACCCGTGCACCGCACGTCCCCAGGGAGGCCCAAGGTGGCCAAACCTTGGGCTTAGGCCAGTTCCCAATGGGGTAGAGGGTCCCATGGGAGGTTATTTAGCATATAGTGCGTGTTTCCATATGAGCATGCAAACTCAGAACCTTGGGGTCAGGACACCACCACCTTTAACCAACTCATCTATTCCCCTCGGGTAAAACGTGTTTTTGGGTAATGAGGTAATTAGGTGGCCTCCACACCTGTGTGTTGCACATCCCCAGTGAGGCCCAAGGTGGGAAACCCTTGGGCATAGGCCAGTTCCCAACGGGGTATAGGATCCCACTAGAGGTTTGTTAGCCTATGGTGTGTGTTTCCTTGCGAGGAATCAAACCCGGAACCTCAAGGTTAGGACACCACCACATTTAACTAACTCACTCGTTCCCCATGAGAGAACGTGTTGTTGGATAAAGATGTATTGGGGGGGCCTCCCCACCTACGTGCTTCACATCCCTAGTGAGGCCCAAGGTGGACAACCCTTGGGCTTAGGCCAGTTCCTAACAGGGTAGAGGGTCCCATGAGAGGTTTTTTGGCATATAATGAGCATTTCCTTGCGAGGACTCAAACCCGAAACCTCGGGGTCAGGATTCCACCGACTTTAACCAACTCACATGTGCCCTGCATGAAAGATGTGTTGTTGGGTGATGAGGTATTGGGGTGGCCTCCCCAACTACGCACCACACATCCACAACGAGGCCCAAAGTGGCCAAACCTTGGGATTAGGCCAATTCCCAATGGGGTAGAGGGACCCATGAGAGGTTTTTTAGCATATAGTACATGTTTCCATGCGAGGAATTGAACCCAAAACCTCAGGGTAAGACGCCACCACCTTTAACCAACTCACCTATGCTCCGTAGAGAAAACGTGTTGTTGGGTAATGAGGTATTGGGGTGGCCTCCCCACTTGCGCATTATACGTCCCCAGCGAGGCCCATGGTTGCCAACCCTTGTGCATAGGCCTATTCCCAATGAGGTAGAGGGGACCACGATAGGTTAGTTAGCACATAGTGCGCATTGCCTTGCAATATCAAATAGTAAAGTATGGTACTTCAAACCTGGGTCACAAGTGAAGGAACCCAATGGTGAATAATTCACTGAGCATATGCTTATAACAATTTCACCGAGGCACACATCTATATGTCAAGGATGCACTGACTGTGGCCCCACATTACAGCTTTCCAAAGGCGGGTGACATCCATCACTTATTCAGGGATGTGTGCTCCTTGATCGAAATGGGATGATGGGATGTCAGTTTATCCTTCTATGGATTCATCCACAGAAATCATCACCTAGTCTGGGTCTCCCTTATATACTCAATACATTGTTCATGAAATTCTTCCTAGTGAAATGTCTTCATGGAAAATGGTTAATTACACTGATTCTATCAGGAAATTCAAAGGGGTCTAGTACGGGCATCAGCCTTTGGTTGGGGGAATAGTCATGTTGGACATCACTGGCATGTATTGATGCTGGGAAACATGCGTGTTTAGGTTTATCCCTATATTATAGGGCTTCTCAATGGCGTGAAATCCCGAGTCATCCCACATCGAATGCGGGGAATTTTATTCCATGGGCATGTCTTTGAGGTTTTCCTCAGCTTCCTGTGTTTAACATAGGGTATGCGACTAGTTTAACGTTTGGTGGAGACTAATTAGCCGGATCAAAACAATGATGACAGTGGATCAGATGGGTGTAAGCCCTGGAGGGAACACTGATGTTGGGGATAATGCATGGTTAGTTACCTAGGTACTGCTAGGAGTAGTGAATAGGTGAATGGAATGATCTCACCAGGATGTGGCGATCCAGGTAAGAATCATGATGGATGAGGGAGAGTTGAATGAAGTGTAGGGGGAATGAGATGGAACCATCATGAATGTGATGGTAGTGTTGGGATTGAACCTCAGAGAAGCTTCATATGTATCCCTGTGTCATGGAATAAAAGTCCGCGTAGTTCGGTGAGTCGATGGGACACCTGAGGAGGTAGTCATATTGCTAGGATCTGGAGGATGTAGAACCTTCGAGATGGGGCATGACCCTCCCGAAACACATAGGCTCTAGGGAGAGGCCATGATTGGAGATGAGTGATGGTATTGAACCTTAGGGAGGCTTACTACATATCCCCATGGTAGGGAATCAAAGTACACATAGTTTTGCGGGGCGATGGGACACCTAAGGAGGTGAACTATATGGATGGGACCCAGAGGAAGTGGAACCTCTAGGTTGGGGCATGAAATTGGGGTGTGTGTAGAGGATAGTGACCCAATGACATGCTGGGGGTTATGTGTGATTAGCAGCCCAGGTTGGTCTGATGCCTGAGGATAGTACTAGAGATGTGGGTCCTAATATGGGGGATACCAACATTTACTAGTGTTTGGGGTTGAACCTCATAGAGGCTTCCTACGTACATTGTCTTGGAGATGGGGATCAAACCTACATAGTTCATCTGATGACGGATTACCATCGATTGGGGCCTTCAACGACATACCGTTGAGTGGGGAATACAATGACTTGCCATTGAATGGGGTTGAAAATGACTTTCCACTGGATGGGAGAACAACGACTTACCATTAGATGGTATCACAATGGCTTACCGTTGGATGAGGTCACAATGGTTTACTGCTAGATGAGATCACAACAGCTTACCACTGAAAGGGATCAAAATGGTTTACCACTGGATGGGGTTGAACCTCATGGAGGCTTCCTGCGTACCCTGCCTAGGAGACAGGGATCAAAGCCCACATAGTTCAAATGTTTATAGTTTAATGTCACACGGGATGAAAAGGGGCATACAGTTTAACGTCATGTGGGATGAAGGTGAACTGACGTGAAGGGGCCAGGACAATTAGGTGTGAGGCTTGAACATGAGGGAGGCTTCCTATGTACCCTACCTTGGAAATGATCAATGTTTATTTAGTTCAGAATGGTGGATACAGTTTAATGTTGTGCAGGATAGAGGTGGACTGACGCGGAGTGGTCAATACTGATGGGTGTTGTAGAATTGATGTGAAGGGGCTGGGACCAATGTTTATTGGGCTTGAACCTCAAGGAGGATCCCTACGTACCTTTCCTTGGCAAGGATCAAATTCCATGTAGTTCAGGATGGTGTGGTGAACTGACATGAAGGGGGTCGGAATAACTAGTTGTTGGGATTAAACCTTTGAGAGGCTTCTTACGTACCCTCCCTTGGAAGGGATCAAAGTCCACATAGTTCGAAATTGTGTGGGGCTTACACTCTAGGATGCCTAGAGAGGATGTCACAGTCAATGCTTACTCTAATCCTATGTGAGTCATGCTCGATGTGAGAAACAAGAGGCAACAAATACATGATGATCACATTGCGAAAGGTACATCTGTGGGAAGTGGATCTGGGATTACACATGGTTAGAGGCCCAAATAGGAAACATGGGCTTATGTGTGGTTATCAGCCTAGGGAGATAGATATTGGGACTTACTCTAGGATGGCAGCCTGGGTGGTGACAAATCCCAGAGGGATTTGGCATGGAAGATAGGAAGAGTAGGGGTACTAAATCCAATAATAAAAGGATAGGGGATTACATGAGGATGGTTTCCCTTCCCCGCAAATAGGTGTTGTTCCATCAAATAGGATCTCATTCCATGTGAGGAAGATCTCACTCTCGTGGAGACCAGTGTGCATAGAGAATGTCTGAGACGGGGCACCCCGCGTATGATGCATGGGGACAGGCTAAAATTTCATGTCATGTGTTGAGGATGATAGTGCTTGGAAGTTTAATGCCCTGCAGCTCGGATTAAGTGGGTTTACTCTGAGCCCCCTTATACTTACATAATTGGTACACTTTAACCATTGGTGAAGGGAAGGAACCAACAATGTTGTAGTGAGGGGGTGTCGTGGAGTGATCCATTTATGGGACCATGTTAGCATGGCTATGAGAAGAAGCAATAGACATTAGAGTGCCTATAATAATAATCATGAGGCGAAGAAAATTAATGGGAAGCACCACCCAAGGGACTCTAAAGTTGCTTCATACAAGCCTAGAGGGCCGTACGGAAAATGGGTGTGTAAAGAATTTGGTCTTAGAAGGAGGTTTTTTTCCAAGAGGATATGATTTGTAAAGAGGTTGGTCTTTGCGAGGAGAATGGGTGTCGCAGAGGGAATAGACTTTGCGAAGAAGCTACACCTCACGAAGGGAAATGACCGCTAGAATAAGAGGGGATCCACGAAGGAAAAACACTTCGTGAAGAGGGGGGTTTTCGTGAACGGCCAAGGCTTCGCGAAGCACTACAGTTAAGTAAGTAGGGATTCACCTTAGTGAATACCTCTTTATTTTGGGAGAATTTTGTGAAGGATTTACGCTTCACGAAACCTCGAGCACCCCGAAGGGGCTCCTTCCTCTACGAAGGGTTTGTGCCTTCACGAAGGGAATCTCCACCATTGGCGAAGGTTGAAATGGAATTAAAGGGCAATGGTTCTCAAATTCCAAGTACCTTTGGGAATCCATGTGAAGGCTTTGTGAAGGTCTACATGAAATAGAAAGGTGAAAGGTCAGAGTAACAATGGTTTGGAAGAGGGGGTGCACCTTCTATTTATAGTGAAATCCTGGCTCTAGGGGTGCTGATCTCGCCACTGAGTCGTGTGGTGTAGCCGAAAGGCACCCATTAATTAGCCCGTGATGGGACTCATGGAGAGGGAGCGACATCTCACAGGGCTCAACAGATGTGGCCAACACTGAGAACCTCATGAAGGACCTGACGCCGTGAAGGCGCTGTCGCCAGCTTGGACTCCCTTCAGGCAGGGGCGCCATGGAGCCGTCCGTGAGGAACCAGCATCTGCCGCGCGGAGGTATTCATGTAGGAAATTTTCAAGATAGGTCAGGGGTTCTTCCTATCCTATTAAAGGTGTATTTTTTCAATTTTAGTGTTGAGATTGTGGGATGAGTCAGACACATTTGTGTTTTCAATGCCAAAAAATGTCCCCCCTTAGAATTGGAGCCGATGGAAGGAGAGGGCCGAATTCTGAGGGCAAAATGCTGAACAAACCGGGAGGATGGAACTCACGGTAGAATGATAAGGTAAGGTTAAAGATGGTCCACTGAGGGGGCTACCTTACTCTTCTTGAAAATTTGTCTTCGTGAATCAGGTGCAAAATATGTGGGGAAAAGGAGGGTCACAGGGAGCTTCGGGATCAGTGCGTTATGATTGGGTTGCGCCGTGAAGCTGGGGAACCATGAAGCCGAGGCACTGCAAAGCTAGGGGTGCCATGATTCCAGGGGTTCCACGAAGCCCAGTTCCCCATCTTCCTATATACAGGGTCCCAAAGGTATTTTTTCTTACCTGTATCTTTTCAGAAGACATTTCTTGAGTCATCTTCATGACCAATCCTCTCTGAGAACACCTTAGAAAACCAGATTCTTTGGCGCGGTACTTCACAAACATTTTTTTAACAAAACCGAGTATTGAAAAACATGACCTTCTTGGAAACATGAGCCAAACCCCAAAGTCTCTTTTTAATGTAAAGAGGAAGCAACAGTCTTCATGAAGGGTCTTCACGCAGGGTCTTCGCGAACGCTCTCACCCAAAAAAAATTACAATGTCCTTCGATTCAATAGAAGCTCAGGAGGCCATGTGAGAGTTTTGTTCTGATGCTACTTAGAGGTATGCCATGGCCAACTACCCAAAAATAGGAGAGTACATCTGGATTACTTATGATCATACATCGTTGATGAAGCGGCTGACAGAGGTGAAAAATGAATATCTGTTGTGGAAGCATCTGCCATTATATGGTTTTGGTTTGTGGGATGAGGTCTTTATTCCTAACACTAGCAGAGATGATCCAGCCTATTGGTTCATGGGGACTCTCGAGAAATATCAGTGGCATAGGGATATATATGGGTGCATTAGGAATGATCATACCCTATTTACATCACATTTCTTGTACAATCACATCAATATCATCGATGGTAGGGCATTGGCGCTGGAGAAATCCCCATCCCAATATAAGATGATTCTCAAGGCCAGGCATGGAAATCCAGACAAGGGGTGGATCACAAGCTAGGACTTATTTCAGGGTGGCAACTTTACAAATGATTAGGCTTGGGCCTACTGGGCATGCACGTCCTGTGAGGAGTTTGAGAATGTATTGAGGTGGATTGGCCTGTTTAAATTATCCTGGACCCCCCCAATTTAGCATCACCCAACCAAAGGAATTTATACCAGAGTTTCTGAGCTGGTGGTCTCCAGATACCAACACTTTCCACTAGCATCACAGGGAGGTTGGAATCAACCATTATGACCTCTACTGGATTTCTGGAATCCTGATCATGGGGGGAATGTTTTAAGAGTTCCTCCCTACCACGAATGCTTGGGGATATGGGGATAAAATTTCACCTTTGGCATTGTCATTTCTGAGAATTGTGCTAGGAATGTATGAGGACAAATAAAACACCTAATACATCCAATTCAAGTTGTGTTTTGGAAACTTCATCGATTTCCCCTCAGAAGAGGGTATGATACCGGCGAGGCCCCCTATTTTTTCACAAGGAGATGTACGGGGAAAAGAGGGTTTGTACTGGCCGACCCTAGAAGACATACAGTGGAAGATGTGGGGATACAGTGTCAAGAAAGAGTAGCAGCCTATAGTCTGACTTGTCGGGTTTATCTCAATGCTTATCTATGGGTGGATATTACCGGTAAGGGATTCCCACATGGGGGTATGGCCAAGAACATTTATCATGGCGCCTCATCCGGCTAGTGGGAATCACATCAACCTGGGCATACGAAAGCTGGAAAAGTTATACCATCTTCTCCAACATGTTTGTGAGGAGAAGAGGCCACTACGAGTATGCGGACCATTCCATTTTTTGTATGGCTAGATCTCGGCACACATAGGGGGTTATGATTACCTCAAACCCATTTCTCCACTGGGGATACATTTTCGCCCAGCGATTTTGAACATTATGGGGAGCACCCCGCTGAAGCTAGATTCCGTGACCATGATGGGTAAAATGGGGTGAGCAGAACCGTTTTTCTTTCATCCATTACCTTTTCAAACTGGGGACTATTCTAGAAAAGACACAGATATGATATAGAAATGATCATATCTGCTATCCTTTAGTTGTGGTGTGCTGGTGGAATGAGTGGATTATGAACCCATATGTGAACCGTATACCCCACACCAGTTTTCTCGATAGTTCCATTGCATGCAGAGGCTGACTCCACGAGTGTATATGACCGTTCACCATGAAAATCACTTGTGCGTGATGCGACAAATCTGGAGGGTGTTTATAATGGAGTACATGAGGCTTTTGAATGAGTTTCCCCCATCCAATTCTGTATTTGGATTGGTCCATGAGTATGCACAATGTTGGGAGGCTGCCTACCCTGGTGAGATGCTAAAGCAAGTGACCATTTGGGCCATCAAGGTGGTTCCAACACCACGACATCAGACAGTGGAAATGGGGGGGCACCGAGAAGGTAGTGAAGACACTTGCGAAGGCAGCGAAGCTATGACAGTGGGAGCGATAGGCCACAAACTAGAAAATTCAGGGCCGATGTTTACTGGGGATGATGAGAGTGAGGGGACAGTGCCAGGCCCAATGGCTCCACTTATGAGGCCCCAAGATGGAGGCGAGTCATCTCAGGGATTTCGCATAACCACCCCTCATGCTCCTGGGAAGTAGCTGCATCTGACATCAATCCCTTCTGATGCCGTCTTTTTAGAGGCATGGTAGGTCTAGGAAAAGAGCAAACAATACCTTGGCATCAATAGTTTATGGACGAACCTGAACACGCACAAGATGTTGTTGGGGAAACTCAGATTTGTGAAAGTAGTATTAAATGCTACTCTTTCCGAGGGGAGAAAATTTTTAATGGAGCTAGAGGAGGTAATACATTCCCGTGGAGACATGCGGCCAATGTCACACTGGGCAAGGGTGGTGCTGAACATGAACACTCTCAAAGAGCCGATGGCAGCCCAACTGGTGGAGCACTTCCCCTTGCCTAGCCATGTAGAAAAATCGGGGTCGGAAGAAGATAACATGGGATACCCCCATCGAGTAATGGAGGGGACTTCAAGGAAGCCTCTCCTGAAGAAGGCGAGAGACCAGCCTCGAGGGGAATCTCCTTGGGTGAGTTTGTTGCAACTTTGGAAGTAAGTTTCCAATTCCTTTTAATGCTCTAATGTGATCCTTGTCTTTTTATTCTTTCTTAACTGACACACATCTATGTAGGAGAAACTTCAGTTATCCACCCTCAATGATGAGGATAAGGGTGTCTTAGTCGCAGAAGACCTAATTCCATGGGCCACAACTGGGGAGATGGTGGTGGTAGAGTCCAGCGATTCTGGAGAAGTAGGGGTGACATTCTCTGAAGCCTCAGAGCCTGCAATCGTATACGGGGGGCCACACCTCGACCTACAAGTGATGGTATCCCCAAGGTAAGACCAAGGGGAAGACAAAGGTGAGTCTCACACTCCAAAACTATACTCATCATCTAGTTGGTGGAACAAGATAATGACGAACTTTACATACACATTTTCCAGGATGGTGCTTACATTAATAATGTAGATGGATGGAATACCCAAGTCTCTGTTCTAAATCACGGTGCCGCTCCCTGTCACATTGAGCACCCTAGAAGAGCTGGCCATACTTCCCTATGAATGGAAAATGGTGGAGGAATATGTCGCTGGTGGGACAGAATTTAAGATGGACTGGGTAGACGTCATCGAAGTGGAATCTAGTGATGAGGACCAACTCAAGGAAGACCCTACTGCTGATCTCTTAGAGACATTTCCCGTATAAAAACCCACCAACTCACTGGATCGGAATGAAACTACCTCCGATGAAGAGGAGAAAAAGTATGTTCATCTATGATCATGAAAGATGATACAACTCTTTATCATGGAGACCCCAGAAACGCAATGGGTAGGTCAGATGGGGAGGCTTTGTACCCGACTGCATGAACTATGCACTGGAGGAGTAAATTCCCAATGCCCTCATGTGATTATTTGGGATTACCTTTCTGAGGGGGTGTGGGAGGAAGCACGCAGTCTCAGTGTCAGCTAGCAGTAGAGAAGGGTTGTCAATATTCAAAGGCTCAGGGAGGCTGAACATAAATTATAGCGTTTAAGGGTGGGGGTGAATGAGCAGACTGCTTTCCTCAAGGCACTATTAGGGCTCATATCACACTAGAAGGCCCAGCTGGTTGGGGCCAAATAATATATGAAGCACACCTTCAAAGAGATGACCACTATCCTAGATGACGAAGACCGGGCCCGAACCAAGGCCGATGAACTACACCCTCTCACCGTTGAAGAAGAAAAGGATCTAAATAGGTGATAGTGGATTCTGGATGCCACATGACAGACGGTGGTGGAGTTGAAACACACCATTGAAGAGGTTAACCCATCTATGGGAGGGGATGATCCTTGGGATCTATAACTTACGTAAACCCACAACCGTACTTTAATTCTTTTATTATTTATGTTGGGTGCATGCGTGGGTTCCTTTATTTCTTTTGGTCCACTACATACCTGTTACATTCATGAAATATCTAGCGATCAATCCCTAAGCTCACGTGGGTTGGGACCGATGTGAGAAACAAGGGATGACCACCTCGTTATTCCATTAAAATGTAAGGGTTCTGACCAAGGTTTGGGCATTCAGGGTTTGAACAACCAATTCATATTTTCAGGAATAAAGAGGGGGGCCTGACTGGAGGACAGAGTTCTCAGAACAATTGAATTTCTTTTTTCCCAATGTGATCTAGTGCACGAGCGAGGTAACACCAGGGGTGTTAGAACCGATTCGAACATAGGGGAGTGGAAAGTGTGAATCACAATACCCAAAATTTAGAACTCTATAGAGGTGGCATGACAATGAAGTATAAATTTTGACCGTGTTTGAAACACAAAATCCTTATTGCGTTAGCCTAATATGGGGATAAAAAATGAGGGCCGACCGCTGACCATGTTCAAAACACAGGGCAAGAATCGAAATGTCATCCTTCGGTTTTTCAGAACATCATCCCATGATAGCAGGCGAGCCATAGGTAGAGTATCTGTACTATTAGGGGTTCCGTTAAACATGAAAGATGATGAGGATCCAAATAAAGGGTCTGCAAAGCATGGACGGTGGAGTGATTGGTTGTTTGAATGGAGTCCAACACTATTGAAATTATGTTGTTGTGGTGGAAACACATTAGGTGAGCGCATCGGTCTAATTAGGGATCATTCCTACTTCCAGATAGGACCTCTCTTGCGAGGAAGCTGACACATCCCATAATTTTCATGGGGCATCCCGAACTTGTTCAGGGTACGGTCATAGTTTAACATCATGAATTGAGGACATGGTAACTTAGAATGAGAATAAGTGGTGTAATACATATCTCAATGCAAATGAGGATAGTATGAGTCCATATCATTATGTGTTCCAAAATGGTTTTAGGCCAAGGGGACAAAAAAGGGATAGGATTTTATATTCCTAAGGCTAGACCCGAATATGAGATGTCTGGGTGTTCCTATGTATCCCATGATGATGAGAATCAATCCTTACATAGTTCTAGAAAATATTGTGTAGTTTAACTTCTTGAAGAAAGGATGCATTGGGGTCTTAGTTTATGGTCATAGAGCTCAGACCATTGATAGAAATGAGTGAGAGAGACACTTGGTGTGGTAAGTATAAAACCCGACGTGAACGAGGGCATAATCCCTCATCACAATGTGCTCCCTAGGAAGCTTTAAGGTTGAGGGACCAAAAGTAAAGGTTAGGCTGGTCCCAGAGCAAAGTTTGTGGGAGTTACTATGTACTCCATGTTTATGGGGATCAAGACATAAATAGTTCTAGAAATGGAATTGTAGGGTACCAGTTCCAGGGATAATAAGGCCGTGCATGTCTGGCCACTCACCAAAAGAAGCAGCATTTGATATATCTTGTTTGTCCTTTAGGATGGATGTGTGTGTTGTTTTTTTAAGCAATAAACCTTGGACAGAGAACCCATGTGTCACCAAAAAAATCAAGCCATAAATAGGTCTTGAAAATTGGTATGGTGGGTGACCAATACCTAATATGATGTCACCTAGAGTGAGGGTGTCATAATGCAGTGCAGTTTTTTTCCATGTGGCCATGAAGATAATGTCACAGTTTAGGGTCACATGACAGGACCAAACCCTGCACTTTAATGTCTTTCAGTAAAGAAACAATAGTATTAAATTCATGTGGGACTAGAAAATATAGTTTAAAGTCATATAGATTAGAAATATACAAAATAAATGTGGTTTAAGGGGGAAATGTGCACAGAACGATAAATCATATCTGACGTAAATGAGGACGGGGTCCACAACACACCGCGCACGATTCCAGGAAAGAAACTGTGGGCTGGGTGCCAGAAAGGGTTAGAGAATATGGGCCAGTAGTGACTAGCTCACATAAGGGAAGTATGCGGTGTATCTCTTGAAAAACCAACTTGAATGAGGATGTGATCCCTACACCACACCACTCAATTCTAGGAAAGAAACCTTAGGCCGAGACAGAGATGTAATTAGTGGAACCTAAGATGGACCTAAAGGCAAGATGCCTGGGCGTTCCTACATATCCCATGAGGATGGGAATCAAGATGCACATAGTTCTTGAGATGCAGTTTAACGTCTTGCGGGACGAGATAGTTTAAATTCATGTTGGACTGGACAGTTTAAGGTCATGTACGACCATAATGGCACATCTTCTGCTCACAGTTTAACAACATGCATGACAAATTCTGAATAGTTTCACATCCTTCAGTTTAGAAAAACCTCAAATTTTAACGTCTTGTGGTATGGACATAGCAGTTTAAGGTCATGTGGGACTAGGTACAATTTAATGTCATGCAGGACGACATAAAGTTTAATGTAATGTGGGACATAATAGTTTAAGGTCATGTAAGACCCCATTTTCTCAGGAAAAGTACCGCTTGGGGAACTTGGAATTGGTGGGAGGAGTAATACGCTCACCATCCTCGGTAACCAGGGAGTATGCACCATTGGGATAAACCTTGTGAATGATGTAAGGTCCTTCCCATTTAGGCTTGAATTTTGGTGACCTCTGTCTATGTATCATTGGTTTCTTTAGGGCCAACACCATGTCACCTTGCAAGAAAGAGAAGAGGAAAACTTCCTTGTTGAAATATGTAGATATATTGTTCTGATGCCTTTCCAAATTTTTTAGGGCCTGAAGCCTATTCTCGTTGAGGGAGTCCAATTCATCTAGATGGGCTTCAACTACTTTATCTGGCACTTGCTAATCATAGACAACTGTTTGTAATGAAGGTTACAGGATCTCGATGGGCAGGACAACCTCTGTTCTATACACCTGGGTTTATGGGGTCACCTGTGTGGAATTGTGGTTTGTCGTCCGATAAGCCCAGAGGAAATTGGGGAGCTATTCTGGCCAACTTTCTTGTTCTGTCCAAACATTTTCTACAGAATGTTAGAGAGGGTTTTGTTGAATGCCTAAATCTTCTCATTTCCTTGCACGTGATAGAGGGAGGTATGGTTAGAACACATGTTGTACTTGGCATATAATTTATTCAACTATGTTGTAAAACATTTGGTACCATTATCAGTTAGGACGGTGTGAGGGACTCCAAATTGGTAGATGATGTTGGAGCTCACAAATTCAACGATAGAATGGGCTTTGACCTCCTTTAGTGAAACCGCCTCTGCCCATTTGGAGAAGAAACCTGTAGAGTTCAGGATGAATCTGTACTGGTGAGCTGTCGCTGGTGAATATGGCCCAACAACATCGAGTCCCCAAACTAAAAGGACCAAGAGTACTTAGATTTGTGGAGAGGCTCTAGCGACCATTGCACAAAATTCTCATGGATTTGGCATGTGCGGCTCCTCTTGGAAAACTCAATAAAGTCATGGATCATGGAGGGACAAAAATACCCCAACCTCCATATATGGTGGGATAGTTTCGGCCCATTCAGATGAGCTCTGTAGGAACCAGCATGAACCTCCTGCATGAATTGAGAAATCATGTCTCTTTGAATGCAACAGAGGAGAACCCCATCAAACCCGCACTTGTAGAGGATCTTCTCCACACTCAGGCTGCTCTGGAGAGTAAATTGTAATGAACAGATTTGTATTCACTAGCTCTCAGCTCGATCTACTAGGAGACTGCCAAGATTGAGGTACTCAATAAAGGGAATCCTCTTGTTGGGAGTGACCTCCAACTCTGCAATCGGGGGACCCGAGGGCCCTGACGTGGAGGCATCGATAGTAATATAGATTACCTATAGGCTATAATCATCATCTGGAATGATGAGGGTGATGAATCTCTAGTGTGCCATGTGGATACTCAAATTTTCTTATTTAGGCTTGACAAGTGATGCAGCTAGACTGGCCAGGGCATCAGCTCGACCGTTCTAGGATCGAGGGACAAGAGTAACTTTTGGCCGAGATGGAAATCGGGCCATCAGCTGGAGGGTGCATTCCAACAGTGGTATGAGCTCTGGATTTCTGATGACATAGTCACCATTGATCTTCTTTCTGACTAGTTTGGAGTCTACTTTCACATGTATGTGAAGAAAATCAATCTCGAGGGCCAGCTTGAAGCCAATGACGAGAGCCTGGTACTCTGCCTCATTATTGGTACAACCCTCTGACAGCAAGAATGGATATGAAAAAATAGCTTGTGTTGGTGTGATGAAGATGATACCCAGGAAAACGCTGTTGAGTTGGGGTTATTGAGCCTTCGACTAGTAGGGATCCAAGAAGTGTCATTAAAGTTCATTTTCCAACATGGAATGGCTTGGTCTATCATGAGGATTGCCTCATCAGTAAAATAAGGGTCTAAGGACTGGTCCACATGAGCTGGATGGGAGGAAAGGAATTCTGCCAATGTTTTCCCATTAATAGCCTTCAGCAGGACAAAACAGATGTCAAACTACAGAACTATCACTTCCCACTAAGCCAGATAGACTGTCAATATGGGGTAGTTCAGGATTTATATCAGCGGATATACCCGGGATACCATCTGTACCTCATGATGCTGTAGGTAATGTCACAATTTATGGACTGAAAATACCAACATAAGGTATCTCTTCTTGATAAGGGATTATCTGGTCCCCATATCATGGAGTATGCGACTGGGATAGTATAGGTTGTTCTCTGTCCCCTCATTGTTCTTCTGGGTGAGAAGGGTGCTGAGAGACCATTCCAGGGCGGTCATATAAAGGACCAATGGATTTTCGGAGATGGGTGGCATCAAGACCATGGTCCAGAGTAGATATTACTTGATTTTCTCGAAATCAGTCTAACATTCCTCATCCCACTGATAGATAGTTTCTTTCTTCATGAGCTGAGAAAAGGTCATACACTTTCTGGATAAATTTGTGATGAATCAGCATATATAGGCCAAGTGGCTGTAAAAGCCTCGAAGCTCCCAAATGTTTCTCGGAGGAGACATCTGTCTGATGGCCTTGATCTTCTCTGGGTCAATATCAATGCCCATATATCTGACAACAAAGCCGAGAAACATTCCAGAGGTAACCCCAAAGGCACACTTCAATGGGTTCATCTTCAGGTGGTGGGAATAGAGGAAGCCGAACACTTCCTCAAGGTCTTTAAGATGGTTCTAACACTGGAGAGATTTGACCACCAGATCATCCACATAACATTCCACCAATGTGCAACACCCCAAGCTTCTATGGTACGCTTCTCTTTGAATAATACAGTAGCGTGTGTTGTACGCAACATTGAGTTCTAACACACCAAAACCAATCAAACTAACTGTTATGAATAGTAATACCAACTTTTTGAAATTTTATAAATTTTATCTTTCAAAATAGACTTCATTTTTGGATTCGAAAAATCAAAATTAGCTTAGGGTGAATTTTTAGTATTTTTCTGAAAACTTTCAATTTTTTATGAATAGTGAAAAACAATGAGTTATAGTTTAAAACTGAATTTTTTATTTAAATAATTATTTATTTTATTTAAATTTATTTTAGGTCAAAATAGATACATAATACCTATATAATTTCAATGTAATTAATTTTAGTTAGTTTATAATGATTTTAGATATATAAAAATTTTATTGAACTTTTCACCGTCTTTTACCAATCTCCTAGGAGAATTTAAAAATTCAAATAAAACTTAATTTTACCGCTTCTGTGAGTGGAATTTCGAAAATCTGAGAGACAAGGTCAATATCAAGGAGTAAAATGTGGTTCAATAAGATAAAAATATTTTTTGGTGAATAGTAACTTTTTACTTTTATTTAACATGATTAAAAGTAAATAGGGTAATTAAGGGTAAAAATGATATTATTATTACCCTAACACATGTCCTAATTATATTGGATAATTAAAATTAGATCAGAAACAACCTTAGGAATAAAATATGAACCTCTTTGGTCCACTTGGATTAGATTAGGACATTTGTTATTATTTAATTCAAAGAAGAGTTAAAAGAGTTAAAATCAATGTTTAATAACTAATTTTTTTTTAATATAGTGTTATGAATAAGATAAATTGGATTATAAATATTAGTTAGAAAGATAAAGATATTTACTACATAATGGTATTTTATTTATAATTTTTAGACATTAAATAATTGAATTTATTTACGACACAATGGCGATGCAGTAATTACCTAATTAATGAAATATTAAAATAATTGATATTATAAATATCCAAATAAATGTAATTTGAGATTTTTAGGAATTAAACTAATTTTATAGGTTAATATGACATATTAGGGTTGGTTATATGAATTGTTTTCGAAGTAATAATGCTGTTATGAATTTAGAAAAAACAAATTACCAAATAGTGTCAAAATTGACATAAAAGTGTTTTTAAAACAAATATTATATTATTAATTAATATTATATTCATAAAAATATAAGGTTAAGAAAAAGGACTTATATAATGATATTTGTATCATTAATGAACCACTTGTGGTTATCTTGGAAGTATATATTAATTTTATTAACCATATAATATAAAAATACAAAGAGACATGGTAAATGTCAAACTATTTAACTAAGAGTTAAATCTAAAAGTTAAAGTTAATATAGTGGCCCAAACCTATCTAAAAACTATTGGTTGAGTGGTTTTCGACCAATCCCAAACTTAAAATTTAAATAATAAATTTTGGAGCCATCAAAAACTAAAATGATTTTATTATAAAATAATATTTCTAGCTTTTCCTAAGGTGCCCCTCACCCCTCTTATAAAAGGGCACTCCCCCTTCTCTCTAATCCACACCTTCAAAGCCTTTTGGCTCAACCAAAACCTGCCCAAATATCCTATAAACTTCCCTCAATTAATCCTAGAGTCCTTCCTTCAGTCATAAAGCCAACTTAAGGAGCCCTTTTGATCAAATCAAAAGTAAGAACTCGAAGAAGAGGTAATAATTTCACCACCCTCTTTCAAGTTCTTTTCTTCTTCCACTTATTTTTTCTTTGTTATTTCCATTATTAAATAATAACTCTAGTATCTTATATATACTGTGATGTTATTATAAATATGGTACAACCATATTCATTATTCTATCCAGCCTTTGAATGACATGTCACCATACGTGCGTACGTACGGATTACCGTCTCCACATCATGGTGTAATTGTTATTCAATACATTATTATTTGGATGGGTATAATAATTATGTGTAATTAATGTAAATAATAAATATAACATAATAATAATTCTTTACATATTATATAATATCCAATTATATATTATTTTAATATCAAAATAATGATATTGTTGCTCGTGTGTACGTACTGATTACCGTCTCCACAAACACGATAAGATTCATTCTCCATCGTATCCATTCAAGACTAATTTTCATTAGATGATTAAAAATAATGTTTAAATACTTGATATAATTCTGGATATGAATAATATACATCCCATCCATAAAAAATATGACTCACATAACAAATAATATAAAGTAAAACGAATCCATTAACACCCGAAATGACGATAATACTAAGATATTATTAACAAAATAATGTTAAAGGATCATATATGGTATCATATTAATGTATATTATTCTTGTATAATTTAATAACAATTATTTAACCATTATATAGGAGGTTAACCTACCCTTGACCAAGGAAAAGTACAATTCAAGTGTTAATTTCACAATCTCTTTATTATTCGAGGTTATTTTTACGTAAGTGTCTACTGGGACCTCTTTATCGTCCACATCCATGTTTCTTAAAAATGTGTTTCAAAAAATTCTTAATATTTTATAGACTATGTTTTATAGTCATTTATACCCTTGTTTGACTTTTTATAAGTTTTTTATAAAGGAATCTTTCCGTCATTTTCCCAACAAGGTCCTTTTTAACCTTTTCGACAAAATTATGGTAAGAATGTCTTTTTTAACTTATACGGAGAGTGTGGCTATTTTACATCATTATAAAATCATTGAAGCTTACCTTACAATCTTATAAGAATATTTTCAAATTAAATGCTTTATTTTATAATTATTTGACTTTTAAATGATTAAAAAAAGAGAGATATTTCTCTCAAATAGTTTTGATTTCATTTATGTTAACATCCTTTGATGGATTTTAAGCTTATTTGAAGTTGATTTATTATGATAAAAAAATTCAATATAGTATTGAATGTTTTGTGATATGTTTGACTGTAGATGTGTTATTTTTATACCATTCATGGTTTATTGATAAAGTATTGACATTTTTTATGCTAGTTTTAATACGAATGTTTATGTTATGTTTAAACCTATTCATATGAGGAATGAATTGGACTTAGTAAGTGATGGGTGGAACCCACTATATCTCCTCTATGCATCAGTAGGTCTCATGAGACAAAATAGTTTCTTGGCACAAGGCCTTGACAGAATCTTATTTGTAGTCTTAGCACAAGGCCTTGACTATGTGGTTATGATAGTCTGACATTATGCATTCCATCATTATGAAAGTGGTTATTGATATTACATGTGATTATTCGACTAGTAGAATATCCATGTGAATAAGTAAATGGAATTATTTTATGTCATTTTTTTCCATTTTATGATTAAGTTCAAGTTTAAAAGTATTTTGTTTTAGTTATACATTGCCTTAAATGTTTATGATTATTTATGAAAGTTTCCGCTATATTATTATCCTTACTGAGCATCTGAGCTCACCCCTTTCTATGTTTTATTTTTCCTAGGATGTGAAGAAGTATTTTATGACTGACCTACAGGGATATTCTGAGGGGATATGAGTGTGTAATATGGAGACTATGTTGTTGTAGTTTTCACTTTATGATGTAATGTAAACCTTATGAATGTATCTAGTGTTTCCAAGGATACTAAACTAATCGGTCATTCAAGACTTGATCTTTTGTGATCATGACAATGTTATGTAATAATGCACCGACTCTAGGTAACTAGGGTTGAGGAATTACAGTTGGTATCAGAGGAAGTTTAGTACAAACCTTGGAAACTAGATTTTGATAAACTCTGATTAGATCACATAGACCTAAGATGGACTTTGAGGATTAGTATAGAAAAACTTCTTAGAATTTTGGTATTGTAGATATTTTGTGAGTTTTCCAAGAAATACATCCCTATCTGGATATGAGAAGGTAGAGGTGGCTCTGGCATAGATGTACCAAGGGGTAAAACCCAAAAACACTGTTTTGATCTAGAATCAAACGGGAACTGGTGCACGACAATGAGCCTTGCTGAACTCTTGGTTACGATACTCCCAGGGGATATTCTTAGGATAATCCTCATTTTCTTTATAAACCATTATGAAGGGTTTATGAGTATATACTTCCTCAAAGAAAACATTTTTATGATTATAGATTATATCTATAAACTGTTCAATTTATGTTAAGTGTTTTAGAAGTTTGGATTTATGTATTGCAATTCATAAACTAATCTAGTGCATGCCATTGTTTTGAAATGGTGCCTAGTGGAAGGAATGGAAACTGTATCAATACATGCACTCTATGTAGGGATTTCCCTCCTGTTTAAGATAATTATAGTGGAGCTGGTGATGCAACTGGTGCTGATCAGATAATCACTATACTGGGACAACTCACTCAGGTTATGAATAATAACCTACCCGTATGGAGCACCCTGATCCACAACATGGAGGATCAATGTTAGATCGCTTCATGAGGAAAAAACCACCAACATTCAATGGGGGTAAAAATACACTAGTATCTGAGTAATGGATAAATTCCTTCGAGAAAATATTCCATACCTTGGGGAGTAGCGAAAGGGAAAAAGTTGTCATGGCTGTTTACCGCCTCACTGGAGATGCTGATCAATGGTGGTCATTGATTCAAAACATGAAGGAAGATGATGAAGTATTAAATATGGAATAGAGGGAGTTTAAAGAAATTTTCTTAGAAAAATACTTTCCTCATGACCATCGAGCGGATATGGAAAGACAATTTTTGAGTCTGAGGCAAAATGAGGACGAGAAAGTTGCAAAGTATGAGTCTAAATTTACAAGGTTAGAAAGGCATGCTGCAGATTATATACATAACCCAAGAAGTATGATTGATCATTTCTTTGATGGGTTAAAACCATTTCTCTGTCAAACATTAGTCTCACAATCCTTCTCGTCCTATGAAGATATTGTATCATGTGCTATCAAGACAGAAAAGGAATTATCTATGTCTTATGACATTAAAGCAAAACAAGAGAAGAAGAGATCTGTTGATCACTCTGGAAATGGAAGTAAGGAGAGGAATAGAAAAGTTGAATATCCATCCTGTAGTAAATGTGGGAATAAACACCCCAGTATTTTCTTGAAGGGAATGGGAGTCTGTTACAAGTGTGGTGAAAAAGGACACCAAGATCGTGATTGCAAGGGGAAGAAGGAAGCTACCGATGTTCAATGATACAATTGCAGGGAGATGGGACATTATTCAAATGAATGTCCTAAGTGTCAAGGGAACTTACCTCAGAAAATGACAAGGGATCAAGGCCAAATTTATGTTATCACTACTACTGAGGTAGAAGCTCCGAATGATGTGGTGGTAGGTAATTTAATGGTTTCCTCAAGTTTAGAAAATGTTTTATTTGATTCTGGTTCATCACATTGTTTCATATCTTCCTAGTTTACTAAGAAAATTAGATATTTCTAATTTTATTTAACAAGGGAGTTTTCAGCTAAAACTCCTAAGGGAAATATCATCGTAAAAAAGTTTTGTGAATCCGTTCCCATTAGAGCATATAAATGTTCTTTATCTTCTTATCTCATCATCATACCCATGATTGAATTTGATATAATCCTCGGTATGGATTGGCTTTCATACCATGATGAAAAATTTTATTATAAGAAGAAGGAGGTTACTATTTTTGATGATGATGATAAAGAACACCTTAACTTTATATCAGAATTTTCACCACCTAATTCTTATCTAGATTCACACCCAGTAGCTCAACTAAATTCAATTATTGGGGAGGAAGAGAATGAAATGACTATGGGTGAGGAAAGGAATGTTCAAATAGAGGATTTACCTATTGTGAGGGAATATATTGATGTGTTTCCAGAAGGTTTACATGGACATCCTCCAGAATGAGAAATTGAGTTTTCCATTGATTTAATTCCTGGTTCAAGGCCCATATCGAATACCCATTATAGAATGGAAACTGTGGAATTAGTGGAACTAAAGAAACAACTAGAGGAATTGAGTAATAAGAGATTTATTCACCCTAGTGTTTCTCCATGGGGATCCCCTATCCTTTTTGTTAAGAAGAAATATGGATCTATGAGTTTATGTATCGACTACAGGGAGATCAATGCTATAACAATAAAGAACAAGTATCCCCTACCTCGAATTGATGATTTATTTGACCAACTTCATGGAGCTCAATACTTTTCAAAGATTGACCTTTGATATGGATACCATCAGTTGTGTGTGAAGAAGGAAGATGTTCCGAAGACAACATTTCAAACTAGGTATGGGAATTGCGAGTTTATAGTAATGCCTTTTGGATTGACTAATTCACCCTCTATTTTCATGGATCTAGTGAACAGAGTTTTCAAGGAATATCTTGATGACTTTGTAGTGGTATTTATTGATGATATATTGGTGTACTCCAAAAGCTACGAAGATCATGAAAACCACTTGGGAATTATCCTGAAGACTCTTAGAAGACATAAATTATATGGGAAGTTTAGAAAGTGTGAATTCTGGCTTCAGGAGATTTCTTTTCTTGGCCATATTGTCTCTAATGATGGAATTTCTGTTGATCCTTCAAAGACCAAGGCAATCCAAGAATGGAAAGCAATGAAAAGTATAACTGAGGTATGTCGTTTTATTGGTTTGGTAGGTTATTATCGACATTTCATCTAGAATTATTCCTGGTTGGCTAACCCATTAATAAAGCTCACACGAAAAGGGGTTAAATTTTTTTGGACAAAAGATTGTGAATAATGTTTCGAAGAACCGACGAGAATATTAGTCAACGCTCCTATATTAACTCTACTATCGGGGAATGAAGGGTTTGTTATTTATAGTGATGCTTCAAAGAAAGGACTTGGTTGTGTCTTTATGCAGAATGATAGGGTTATTGCCTATGCATCACGACAACTAAATATTCATGAGAAAAACTATCCTACTCATGATCTTGAGTTAGCTGCTATAATATTTTCTATGAAGATATGGAGACATTATCTCTATGGTGAAAAATGTGAGATATATACCAATCACAAGAGTTTGAAGTATATTTTATCACAGAAAGAACTCAACATGAGTCAAAGGCGATGGACTGAACTACTCAAGGATTATGATTGCACGATACACTACCACCCGAGGAAGGCAAATAAGGTGACATATGCTTTGAGAAGAAAGGATCATGGAGTTTTGAACAAGATGAGAGTTAAAAGAGATCCTGTTTTCATGGATCTAGTAAAGATGGATACGGGAATAACCATGGAAGGTGAAACATCAATGCTTTTTCAAATGGTTTCCAAACCATCTTTAATAGAAAGGATAAAAAGTTCTCAGGCTGATGATGAGGAGTTTCAAAAGAAGTTTAATGTTGTGAATGATGGGAGATTGAGTGACTTCCTATATGAAGATGAAATTTTGAAATTTGGGAAGAGACTTTGTGTTCCCGATACACCTGATATAAAAATGGAATTTTTGGATGATTCTCATAGTTCTAATTTCTCTATACACCCTGGTAGCACTAAGATGTATAGAGATTTGAAGGAAATTTTTTTGTTGGACAACATGAAGAGGGATATTTATGATTTTGTGTTAATATGTATGGTTTATCAACAAGTGAAAGCTGGAAGGCAACATCCTAGAGGAGTATTGCAACCTCTTCCCATACCTGAGTGGAAATGGGATAATATCATGATTGACTTTTTCATGGGACTACCAAAGACTCCTAGAAAGAATAATGCAATATGGGTCATTGTTGATCGTCTTACCAAGTCATCATATTTTCTTGCTATAAGAGAAGATTTACCACCTGAATGTTTTGAAAGAATATATATTAATGAAGTAGTGAGACTTCATAGAGTACCCATATCGATTGTTTCTGATTGTGATCCACATTTTACTTCAAGATTCTGGAAAAGTCTTTAGAAATCCCTAGATACTGAGCTTCGTTTGAACACTGCCTACCACCCCCAAACTGATGGAAAACCAGAATGGACAATTCAAAACTTAGAAGACATGTTGAGATCATGATCACTTGACTTTCAAGGAATGTGGGATCAATATTTACCTTTGGTAGAATTTTCCTATAACAATAGCTTCCATTAAAGTATTCAGATGACACAATATGAAGCGTTATACAGAAAGAGATGTCGTACACCAACATGTTGGGATGATGTTTGGTGAAAGAAAACTTATAGGCCCAGAACTTGTTGAGGAAATGATGGAAAATGTGAAGGTAATCCAAACCCACATCAAAGCAGCTCAAAGTAGGCAGAAGAGCTCTGTCGATAACCGAAAAAAGGATTTGGAATTTCAGGTTGGAGATCATGTTTTCTTGAAGGTATCTCCATGAAAGGGTGTTATACATTTCGATAATAAGGGTAAATTGAGTCCCATGTAAATCAGACCTTTTGAAATTCTAGAATGAATTGGGTCTGTAGATTATCGTTTGACAATGCCTCCAAATCTCTCCAAATTTCACGATGTGTTCCACGTATCACTATTGAGAAGATACGTGCCTGACCCAACGCATGTACTCACCTATGAGGAATTAGAACTGGAACCCGATCTGTCTTATTGTGAAGAGCCTTTCAATATTCTTGATAAAAGAGAACAAGTTCTGAGAAACCAGATGACTCTTCTGGTAAAAGTTTTATGGAGAAACCATAAGATGGAAGTGGCAATGTGGGAACCCGAGGAACTTATGATGAAGAACCACCCGAGTCTTTTTATGCAGTAATATTATAGAAATTTCAAGGATGAAATTATTTGAAGGAGTGGATAATTTAACACCCAAAGCTACCATGGTACACTTCTCTTTGAATAATACAGTAGCATGTGTTGTACGAAACTTCGAGTTCTAACACACCAAATCCAATCAAACTATCCTTTATGAATAGAAATACCCACTTTTTGAAATTTTATAAATTTTATCTTTCAAAATGGACTTCATTTTTGGATCCGGAATATCAAAATTAGCTTAGGGTGAATTTTTGGTATTTTTCTGAAAACTTCAATTTTTGATGAATAGTGAAAAACACTGAGTTATAGTTTAAAACCGAATTTTTTATTTAAATAATTTTTTATTTTATTTAAATTTATTTTATGTCAAAATATATACATAATACCTATATAATTTCAATTTAATTCATTGGAGTTAGTTTATAATTATTTTAGATATATAAAAATTTTATTGAACTTTTCACCGTCTTTTACCCATCTCCTAAGAGAATTTTCAATTTCACATAAAACTTAATTTTACCACTTTTGTGAGTGGAATTTTGAAAATCCAAGAGACACATTTAATATCAAGGAGTAAAATGTGGTTCAATAGGATAAAAATAATTTTTCGTGAATAGTTACTTTTTTACTATTATTTACCGCTGTTGAAAGTAAATAGGGTAATTAAGGGTAAAAATGATATTATTATTATCCTAAAACATGTCCTAATTATATTGGATAAGTAAAATTTGACCAAAAAAACCTTATGAATAAAATATGAACCTATTTTCTCCACTGGGATTAGATTATGACATTTATTATTATTTAATTCAAAGAAGAGTTAAAAGAGTTAAAATCAAAGTTTAATAACTAATTTTTTTTTAATATAGGGTTATACAAAAGATAAATTAGATTATAAATATTCATTAGAAAAATAAAGATATTTTCTACATAATGGTATTTTATTTATAATTTTTAGACATTAAATAAGTTAATTTATTTATGACACAATGGCGATGCAGTAATTACCTAATTAATGAAATATTAAAATAATTGATATTAAAAATATCCAAATAAATGTAATTTGAGACTTTTTATGAATTAAAATAATTTTATAGGTTAATATGACATATTAGGGTTGGTTAGATGAATTTTTCAAAGTAATAATGCTCTTATGAATTTAGAATAAACAAAATACCAAATAGTTAATAAATTGACATAAAAGAGTTTAAAAAAAATATATTATATTATTAATTTATATTCTATTCCTAAACATATAAGGTTCTTACAAAGTACTTATATAATGATAGGTGTATCATTAATTAAGCACTTGGGGTTCTCTTGGAAGTATATAGTAAGTTTATTAACCGTATAATATAAAAATACAAAGAGACATGGTAAATGTCAAACTATTTAACTAAGAGTTAAATCTAAAAGATAAAGTTAATATAGTGACCAAAACCTGTATAAAACCTATTGTATGAGTGGTTTTAGACCCATACCCACCTTATACTTTAAATAATACATTTTTTATCCATTAGAAACCGAAAATTATTTTATTATAAAATAACATTTCTAGCGTTTCCTAAGGTGCACCTCACCCCTCTTATAAAAGGGAACTCCCCATTCTCTCTAATTCACACCTTAAAAGGCTTTTGGATCGACCAAAACCTGCCCAAATATCCTCTAAACTTACCTCTATTCATCCTAGAGTCCTTCCTTTTGTCAGAAATCCAACTTAAGGAGCCCTTTTGATCAAATCAAAAGGAAGAACCCGAAGAAGAGGTAATAATTTCACCACCCTCTTTCAAGTTCTTTTCTTCTTCCACTTCTTTTTTATTTTTTATTTCCATTCTAAAATAATAACTCCAGTATCTTCTATATAATGTGATGTTATTATAAATATGGTACATCCATATTCATTATTCTATCCATCCTTTGAATGACATGTCACCATACGTACGTACGTACGGATTACCGTCTCTACGTCGTGGTGTAATTATTATTCAATACATTATTATTTGAATGGGTATAATAATGAGGTGTAATTAAAGTAAATAATAAATATAACATGATAATTATTCTTTATATATGATATAACATCCAATTATATATTATTTTAATATCAAAAGAATGATATTGTCGCTCGTGCATACGCACGGATTACTGTCTCTACGAACGCGATGAGATTCATTCCCCATCGTATCCATTAAAGACTAATTTTCATTAGATGATTAAAAATAATGTTTAAAGACTTGATATAGTTATAGATATGAATAAGATAAATACCATCCATAACAAATATGACTCACATAACAAATAATATAAAGGAAAACAAATCCGTTAACACCCGAAACGATGATAATACTAAGATATTATTAACAAAACAATGTTAAAAGATCATATATGATATCATATTAATGTATATTATTCTTTTATAATTTAATAAAAATTATTTCACCATTATATAGGAGGATAATATACCCTTTACCAAGGAAAAATACAAGTTAAGGGTTAATTTCACAATCTCTTTATTATCTGAGGTTGTTTTTACGTAAGTATCTACTATGACCTCTTTATCATCCACATCCATATTTCTTAAAAATGTATTTCAAAAAATTCATAGTATTTTATAGAATATGGGTTATATTCATTTATACCTTTTTTTGACTTTTTATAAGATGTTTATAAAGGAATATTTCCTTCGTTTTCCAAACAAGGTCCTTTTTAAACTTTTCGACAAAATTAAGGTAAAAATGGATTTTTTAACTTATATGGAAGGTGCGGCTATTTTCTGCCGTTATAAAATCATCAAAGATTTCCTTAAAATCTTATAAGAATATTATCAATGTAAATGTTTTATTTTTATAATTATGTGACTTTTAAATGATTTAAAAAAATAGATATTTCTCTCAAATAGTTTTGATTTCATCTATGTCAACATCCTTTGATGGATTTTAAGCTTATTTGAAGTTGATTTATTATGATACAAAACTTTCATATAGTATTGAAGGTTTTGTGATATTTTTGACTGTGGATATGTTATTTTTATACTATTCATGGTTTATGGATAAAGTATTGACATTTTGTATGCTAGTTTTAATACGAATGTTTACGTTATGTTTAAACCTGTTCATATGAGGAATGCATTGGACATAGTAAGTGATGGGCAAAGCCCACTATAGCTCCTCAATGCATCGGTAGGTCTCATGAGACAAAATAGTTCCTTGGCACAAGGTCTTGACAAAATATTATTTTTAGTCTTGGTACAAGGCCTTGACTATGTGGTTATGATAGTCTGAAATTATGAATTCCATCATTATGAAAGTGGTTATTGATATTTCATGTGATTATTCAACTAGTATAATATCCATGTGAAAAAGTAAAGTGAATTATTTCATTTCATTTTTTCCATATTATGCTGAAGTTCAAGTTTAAAAGGATTTTGTTTTATTTATACATTTCCTTAAATGTTTATGCTTATTTATGAAAGTTTCCGCTATATTTTTATCCTTACTGAGCATCTGAGCTCACCCCTTTCAATGTTTTATTTTTCCTAGTATGTGAAGAAGTATTTTATGACTGAGCTTCAAGGATAGTCATAGGGGATATGAGTTTGGAATGTGGAGACTATATTGTTGTAGTTTTCACATTATGATGTAATGTAAACCTTATGAATGTATCTAGTGTTTCCAAGGATACTAAAATAATGGGTCTTTCAAGACTTGATCTTTTGTGATCATGACAATGTTATGTAATAATGCACCGACTCTGGGTAACTGGGGTCGGGGCATTACACAATGTCCCAAGAATCGGCTTAAATATGAGATGCATGGCATACTGATAGGTGGCTTCTGCATTTTTTAAACTAAAAGGCATTACCTGGTAGAAGAAATTACCTTGTGGTGCCCTAAAGTTTGTAGACTCTTCATCCTTGGGGGCCATTCAGATCATTTTATACTTGGAATACCCATCCATGAAAGAGAGGGCTTGGATACTAGTTATGCCATTGATTAATAGTTCCATCATAGGAAGGGGAAAATCACCCTTCCGGTAGTGATGTGTGAGATCTCGGAAGTCGATGAAGACTCTGATCTATTTTTTCTTCTTCCTAATGGGTACAATATTGGCTAACCATTTGGTGTACTATACCTCCTTGAAAAAAATGGTTCTTATGAGCTTATAAACTTTAGCCTCGACCATGGAACCATGAAAATGGTTCATCTTTCTGGGAGGCTATTTGAAACTGTGGTGATTCACCGGATGACCGAGGCGGTGGACAGAGACATAAAGATCCAGTCCTGGTATCTTGACATAGCTCCAGGATAATAAATCACGATGTTTCTTCAAGAAATCCAAATATAGTTATTGCTCCTTGATGTGCATAATGACACTAGTCAATGTGGGTTTCGTATCCATCACGCTAATGAGGTTCACCTATACCAATTCATCGACCGTGGTGAAGAAGCCCTCTTCAAAGGCAGGAGATGCATCCTTTAAATCCTCTTCTTCACTTATGGAGGAATGATCCTTGGTGGGAGGAGATTCCTCTAAGTTAAGAGATCCTGATGGAAATCTAGTTCCAGCCTAAGCGTCAGTAGACACTACATCGAGGGACTCCTGTGCTATCGAAACCATAGCGACGAAAGCTGACGATCCGATCCCATCCGATCTTCAGCCCAAGGGGACATGTTTGATAATAGTGAAGCAATAATGGAATTCTAGCTTGAGCTGATTTATGATAGCCCGGTGAAACAAGAAAGTGTGACGTATCACCATTTCCATGGGGCAGACATCTCGATACCTTATGGGCGTAGGGGGCTCTGGGATCACCTGATATTGATTCGTGTAGGAATACGAGGTAATATTCCGGGGTCTCTTAGACTTGGGAATGTGCTCCCCCCTCATTCCAAAAACAATGAAACATTGTCCCATATCTAGGGTCATAGCCTCCAGCTGATGGATTGTAAATATATAGGCGTCATCCAGGTCTGCCCATGGGTCGGTCCTAGTCATATCATGTTCAACCTTGTTAGCCTAAATCTACTTTTCCTTTCTCATATAATAGTTATCATTTAGATAGGGGGATTTAAAAGAGTAAAAGGGATACATTTCACCTTGGAGTACACCCACTCGACCATTAAGGGAGTATTTAAGGCACTGGTGATACAATAAAGGGACCACCACATGTAGGTAGAGCCATGGCCTGCCCATCAATGCATTGTAGGCGGTGTACTGGGATATAACCATGAACTCGGTGCTAGCTACCAGGCCAATGAACTGGGTTTTCAGGAGGATATTTCCAACTGGTGTTTGTTATGTCCTATTATAACCTTGTGTTTTCATGTCATAGGGACTTAGATCATCCTCTAATGGCCCCATTTTTTGAAGTTTCTAGGTTAGGATTAGGTTGTTCACAAACACTACGTCAAAAAGACAGCGACAAACCTCCACGCCATTAAAGTTATCGGTGATGTACAGTGGGAGGATGTGACCCTATATGGTAGAGACTTCATCTTCTCTAGAGAAAAAGATGATGGATTGGAAATCAGTATTCTTGACTGCCTTAGTATGGAAGGCTTCTGCAGCTGCTACCTCCATCTCGAACTGGAGGGGGCTTCTTAAAGACTTAGCAAGGGCTTCAAACATATCCACTGACAGGTGAAGATATTCAAGGAGGTATAGACTTATAGAAATGATGGAAATATGCTCAATGAAATTGTACTTCCGTTCCAAGTGTGAACTTCTGCTCACAGGAGGTCGTTTTGCGGCAGGGGGAATGACTGGCTCTACTGGCTGAACCGACGGCTGGCTAGTGCTGGGAATGTCCCACTGCTCACTAGTTAAAGCCTATAGATTTACTACTATATAAGGGCTATATGGATGATCACATCATGGTTGGGATAGCTCTGCCTGATCCAGCAACACAAATGGAAGTGAAGGAGGACCTGATGACACCAGATGAGAAGGGTGCATGTGCTAAGCTCTGTGATGGGCCTACTGCCTGGTTTTGGTATCATGCACAGCCTGGATGGATGTATTGAATAAGGAACTCTAATGAACCATATAGAAACGATTGTTTCAACGATGGAAACGGCTGAGAACATTCGGAGGGTCCACCAGGCACTCATCGTTGTCAGGAATCATGTAGGGGTTTATCATCTCTACGGGGTTAACCGAGGCATACCCTTGACTGTCACTTGAAGAATCCTCCACCAATGTACATATTCTAGGGGGTATCGCTATCTTTAGGGTCATGAAGTTTCCAAGAGTATGATATTATGATGGCATCAGTGGGGGAATTTGTTTTCTCTTGCACCGCTAATGCTTTCTCTTCTGGGAAGAGCGAGGCTGAGCCATTGACGCAGAGGTACTGGCTACGAGTGGCACTATGTCTTCTGAAGGTTCAGGTCAGTTTAGACATACAAAAATAACACCATGGGAACATGTGACTATCTTATGAGCCATCCAGTCATCACACTTCTGGGACCTATGGTTAGAAACCTGATGCCACTCGCCTTCACTGTCACTGATGTTGTCTGGCTTCATGAAGACACATGCCACCTGTTCCGGAGCTGGGACTAAAAGGACTATGTTGTTATCCACCTAGTCTTGAAGCAAGTCTTCAAAATATTATCACTATTTGTGGGTGTTCCCCGGGATTTGATGATAGGGGTACTAATTGGGTCAATCCGTGAGATCTGCCTCTTCTGGTCTCTTACATTCAGGCAAGCATAGAAGTTCCTACTCCAAGGCACTGCGGAAATATATGGGGACATGAGCCTCATTGAATGTGTTGATCTAGTTTCTCCTATCCAAGAAAGGGCCTCTAGAATCCTAGCCCTGACAAGGGGTTGGAGGAGCTTGTTGAGGAGGTGGAGTCTGATTATATCACCTGGGTGGTGGCGACGCGTTATGCGGAGGCGCCAGCCGATTCTAAGGTTGGTGCTACTGGGCCGGAGGCTACGCCTAAGGTGGAGGGACCCTATGGGGATATGGAGGTGGATCCACTAGTAATAATTCTAGTTGTCTAGGGGACTCTATTTGCGCTACTGCGGTAGGCTCACCCTTTGAGGCCCTCCTTGTAGGAATTGGAGGAGGCAACATACATTCCTTCTTGTCCTGCTATAAGGCATCCTCTAGGTTCCGAGACTTACCAGAGAATTCTTGGAATCCCTTAGTGTAATTATAAGTTATCATAGAAGAGAACAGTTCTGTCTTGACATTCCCCACACACATCATCAGTAATTGCTCCTGAGTTAGTGGCATGCCGAGGGAGTATGTGAGGCCTTTCCATCGAGCGCCAAATTCCATGACGTGCTCATTAGGCCTTTTCTTTCACTTGAAGAGGTCCTAAATACTCGTTTTCTGAGTGATGGAACTAAAATGGTTAAAAAAATTACCTATGAAGATCTTCCCAATCGGCTACCTATCCAATGGGTAGCTGGCTGTACCAGAAAAATGCAGGCCCTTCCATTGTCTGTATGAAGAATTAGAGTTTGGGGGATTCCAGCTGCACCGAAGTTCCCATCATAGGTCAACACCTTGAGGTGAAGTGGGTCAGGTGCTGCAGCGGGTCACCCATCCTACTAAAGGGGGAAAATGTGGGATTTATAAAACCTAGGGGTGCTGTCATATCATCCACCCACGCCGGATATGGCCTACCATCAGGTGGGATTTCCACCTGTCGAGTTTCTAAATATTCGAGGTAGGAAATAAGTGCCACCATCAGATCATCTGGGTGAGGGTTCCTATCTAGTATAGGGTCCCTAACCACCAGTGTGTTGGCAGGTTCTTCAAGATGATAAACAGGCCTGGCGGCTCATGGAGCCGCTGGTGTAATGACTTGCAGAGTGGCTGGAAGAACTTGATATGGGTCCCTAGGATTGTCACGCAGCTCAAGTGGATTTGGCGACACATACCACACCCTATGGCCATAAGTTCCAGCCTTTATCCTATCTGCGTGGGCAGGGTGGTAAGGATCACCTGGAGGCAATTAAGTAGGGGGAAGTTGTGTTTTCCCCTACTGCACTGGCCGAGGATCACTGTAATCCAGTCGTCACTCTATGGCACGCTCGGAAAGGAGGTCATTGAACATCTTCTTGTGTTTAGAGAGTTGATGAAGCAACATGATTTTTCTAGGATCATCCTCTATCATCTGTACTGATCCAGATGGGTTAGAGGGCTTGCCAGCTCTGAGGTGCTCTTTTCCTTTGTTTAGATTACGAATGAGGGTTAATGACTCAGTAGGTACAAGAAGACCCAGTAAATTCATTTACTAGAGAGTGATCCTTCCCAAATGGTCCAATAGGTGTGATACTCCCTCAAATGGTGGGTCATCTCCATGAAGCTCTAGCTCATTCTCTCCCCCTCATAGGCCAACCATGTTAATCGTAACTCTTCCCGGAGGTATATCCTCAATGTTTCCTAGAAATTCAGGCTGGTATCAGATAGAACTAAAATGGTGGGAGTCATACTACCCCCAACCATGGACCTGAACATGGGGGGAATCCTCCTTGATTATCCTATGAAGCACTTTAAATATTTGAACTCATCATTGTTGGAGGGTCCTATGGCGGCCTGGAGACTCAGGGCGCTGGCCCACAGGGAGTGCGGCCAAGTCAACCGTACGACACTGTTGTTTGATGTCCTCGAAGTGTTACTGGATTTTGTGGTAATCCATTCATCGATGATGAATATGTAAGTATGTCGCCAAGAGGGTTTGGTGGAAACAATCGACCTCTTCTCGGGTGAGCGATTCTAGCGCACTAAAATTTGGTACTGTGACTAGCCAAAACATCTCCAGGAAATGGTTTGCCGCAATAATTTCCCACAAGCTCCTTGGCCCCAACTCAGGGTATGGACTTTGATTTATGCACTTGTCAATTGAAGGTGTGAGAGGAACTGGTAGTGATACTGAAGCAGACCACTGAGATAGTAGGCTGTCTGGCAGAGAATACAATGAGCATGCTGACAAGCCACCACATCTCGGGATATCTTTCGAAGAGTGAAATGACTTAGCCACCACATCGTGATAAGATGGGCTAGAGACCATGGTTTCTAATTCATGGACTAAGGATACTGGCATTGGACCATGCTACTGCTCATCCTCCATTGGTCCCCAGAATAGCTCTCTGTGACCTCTGGTGAAGGTAGAGAATGCTCCTGGTGACGATGGTGATGATTGCATGGACATACCTTAGGGGGATGCCAAATCTTCATCCTCCTGGATGTATCTACGAAGGGAGGTAGGAATCTGATGGACCTTTCATTTTGGAGGGATGAGGCTGAGGCACCTTGTTTCTTCCCTGACCCCCAACATAGAGGATCGCGGTGAGGGTTCCATTGCTGAGTCACATTCTGCCTCAGAATTTGAGAAACAGACCGGTTTAATCTCGGTCTAAATCTTCACGACATTCTTTTTATGTTGGTGGAGACCCTACCTCCTACCCCCGGATGTCTCATTGGGACAAGGTATATTTTTGGCTCGAAGGGGACCTTCGGCCGAACTAGTGCTAGGTTAGAGAGGACATCCGCATCGGTGATCCAGGGTGTAAGTAGAACCCGGACAGATGTCAAAGGGAACACGGGGAGGACCTCTGTGTCCACTAGCTGACACACATAGGGGATCTTCATGATAAGTACTGGAGCATGTAGGACCTCTGCTAAAGCTAGTAGAAGCATGGGTAGGACCTCCATGATTGTGTCCCTTAGCAGCATCGGTACGAGGAGGGTCCTTGTACCAGTCGAGCAGAACATGGGTAGGACCTTCGTGCTAGGTGTTTATGAGGAAATGTAAACCTCTGCTTATCTGGTTTCTAGGATGAAGAGGACCTTTGTCCATGGATGTAAGGATATGGGGAAGACTCCCACGCTGATGGTTCACCAGATGTATAGTATCTTCACATTGGAGACCTGAGATTGGAGGGACGACTCCATACCTGAGGGAGTGGGTGTGAAGGAGGCTCCTATACTAAGAATCACTATAGTGGGGAATACCCTAATACAGATAGAAGGTGGCATGGGAATTACCTCCATGATAAACTTGGGAAAGGGACGGACCTACGCTCTCATCGGTGATGGTACATGGAGGACCTCCGTACTGGGCAGTATTGTCGCGGGTTGTCCCGCAGCAGGCACCACCTGTATCAGTGACTAGGAGAGTCAACCCAGCCTGCCAATGGGGTGGTTGGGGGACTGATCTGAATCGGGTGTCTATATTCCCCTGCATGGAATAGACAGGGGAATGGTGGTATACGTCAGTAGTGGTGCGTGTCACGGTAGTTGTTGACATTGACTCCCCTTAGCGGGCGTCCTCCTCAGCCTGAACCTAAAGTTGGCATCAGGTTAGCCGGACTGGGGCCGGTGGTGCAGGAACATAGCTTACCTGCTCTTCAACCCATGGGCCTGGGTGGTGGCATTGACACGGCATAGTGGGAAACCTCCTTGGGATCCCCTAGAATGGGATCTCGGCCAGGCTAGCCCAGACATCCCTTACCTCATCAGCGTAGGTGAGGGTGTCATCGAAGCATTCCAGGGTGCGGCTCTTAAAACGATTATGCATTGGAGTGGGGAGTAGTGGCTCCCTGCGCAGCCCTTGGTGGTGGCGGTGGTGACAAGTCACAAAAGCCTCTATGTCTTGACGGGCCATATCCAGGGTTGGGATAATCCCTTCCTCCTTGTATTTCCAAACGAGGTCATTTATCACCCTTCTTTGAACGATTTCAGAAAGGGAGATGGGGTGTGGGTGCCCAACAGCTATGTGTGTGGAAGCTGTCATAGAAGTGGTGGAGCCACGTGGGATTATCGCATTGACATTTCCCCTGCCCCTATGTCTGTTGGTGGGCAGTGATCAGTTTCCTGTTACGGTAGCTTAGGTCCAGGAAGGCTGGGAGATTAAACTATTACTACTGTAAGGAGAAAATCAATTTCTAGTGCCCCAGTGCCATTCCATATTCCATGGCTGGTAAAAAGTATCCACACATACAACATCATAGACTAGGATATCCAATGATCAACTACCCCAACTTCTGGTGAGTTTCACACTGGGCCCACTATCTGCATGGCTGGACCTGGCGCCAGATAACTGGATCCAGTTATACGCTAATCCACTGATGTCTCAAACACTACTAATCTCCACATTGAGGAGAATAACTTCACGTTGGGTTCACCATTTCTATTTCTAACTCTTTAATCGGGGTGCACATCCTTCTGTCGAGGAAGAACTGACTGTAGCCCCACATTCCTGCTTTCTAAAGGTGGGTGACATCCATCGCTTATTTAGGGACGTTTTCTCATTGATCAAACTGGGATGATGGGATGTCGGTTTCTCCTTCCTTGGATTCCTCATCAGAACTCGTCACCTACTATGGGTCTCCCTTATAGACTTAAGACATTGTTCGTGAAACTATTCCCAATTCCATGTCTTCATAGACACCAATTAATTACGCTACTTATGTTAGTAAATTCCAAGGGTTCCGGTCAGGGTAACAAACTTCGGTTGGGGGAGTAGTCACATTAGACATCACTAGAATGTTTGGACACTATAACACTGGTGTGTCTAGGTTTCTTCTCGTTATTATAGGGATTCTTGAGGGTGTGGAAGCCCGAGGCATCCCACGTTGAATGTGGGGAATTTTATGCCATGTGAATGTCACTGAGGTTTTCATCATCTTCCCATGTTTAACACAGGGTATTCAGCTATTTTAACGCCTAGAGGAGATAGAACAGAAAGATCAGAAAACTGACTGGAGTGGATCAGATGGGTGAAACCCCTAGAGGGAACACTGAGGCTATGGATAATGCATGGTTAGTTACCCGAGTACTACTAGGAGCAATGAAGTGGTGAATGTCATGATCTCACTGGGATGTGGTGGTCCTGGTAATAATTGGGATGGATGATGGAGAGTTTAATGAAGTGGAGGGGGAATGAGATGGAATTTTCATGAATGTTATGATAGTTTTGGGCTTGAACCTCAGAGAGTCATCCTATGTATCCTCATGGTAAGGAATGAATGTCTGCGTAGTTTGGTGAGTCGATGAGACACCTGAGGAGGCAGTCACATGGCTAGGATCTGAAGGAAGTAGAACCTTCAGGTTGGGGCATGACCCTCCTGAAACACACAGGATCGAGGAAGAGACCATGATGGGACATGAATTATGGGAATTAACCTTAGGGAGGCTTCATACGTATCCCCATGGCTTGGAATCAAAGTCCATGTAGTTAAGAGAGGTGATGGGGCACCTAAAGAGGTGACCCGTATGGATGAGACCTAGAGTAAGTGGAACCTCTGGGTTGGGGAATGAAATTGGGGTTCATGCAGAGGACAACGACCCGATGAAATGATGAGGGTTACGCGTGATTAGAGGCCCGGGTTGGTTTGACGCACGAGGAGAGAACTGGAGATGTGGGTCCCAATAAGGGGACACCAACATTTACCAGTGTTTGGGGTTGAACCTCAAGGAGGATTCCTATGTACCTTGTCTAGGACAGAGGGATCAAACATACATAGTTCATCTGACAGTGGATTACCATCGATTGGGGAATTTAATGGCTTACTGTCGAGTGGGGAATACAATGGATTACTGTTGATTAGGGTTGAAAATGGCTTACCGCTAGATGGGGGAAAATGGATTACTATTGGATGGGATCATAATGGCTTACCGCTGGATGAGGGCACAATAGCTTACTGCTGGATGGGATCAAAATGACTTACCACTGGAAGGGATCACAATGGCTTACCGCTGGATGGGGTTGAACCTCAGAGAGGCTTCTTATGTACCCTGCCTATGAGATAGGGATCAAATCCCATGTAGTTCAAATGGGTACAGTTTAACATCATGCAGGAAAAAAGGGTCATACAGTTTAATGTCATGTGGGACAAAGGTGAAACAACGTGAAGGGGTTGGGACAAGTAGCTGTGGGGCTTGAACCGCAGGGAGCCTTCCTATGTACCCTGCCTGGTCAAGGATCAAAGTCTACATAGTTCAAAATGGTGGATACTGTTTAACATCGTGCGAGATGAAGGTGGACCGATGCGGAGTGGTTGAGACCGATGGGTATTAGCAAACCGATGTCAAGGGGTCGAGACTAATGATTGTTGGGATTGAACTTTAGGTAGGCTTCCTACATACCTTGCCTTGGCCTGGATCAATGTCCACGTAGTTTGGGATGGTGTGGTGAACCGATGTGAAGGGGGTCGAAACAACTGGTTGTTGGGCTTGAACCACATGATGGCTTCCTACATTCCCTGCCTTGGAAAGGATAAATATCGACATAGTTTGAAATGGTGTCAGACTTACACTCTATGCTAACCAGAGAGGATTTCATGGTTGATTCTTACTCTAATCCCACATGAGTCATGCTTGCTGTGAGAAACAAGAGGCAGAAATGACCTGACGATCATGTCATGAAAGGTGCGTCCATGGGAAGTAGAGTGGGGATTAAATGTGGTTAGCATCCAAAGGAGGAAACATGGGATTACATGTGGTTAGCATCCCAGTGAGATGGAGATTGGGACTTACTCCAAGATAGAGGCCTAGCTGGTGACAAATCCCAGAGGGATTTGGCATGGAATATAGGAGGAGTAGGGGTACTACCTCCTGCATGAAAGGATATGGGCTTACACCAGGATGGTTTCCCTTCCCCATGGGCAGACGCCTCTCCAGCAAAGAGAATCTCATTCCATGTGAGGAATACCTCACTCCCATGGAGACCAGTGGGCATAAAGAATGTTCTAGATGGGGAACCCCGCGTATGATTCATGAGGAGAGGCTATAGTTTAACGTCATGTGCTAAGGATGATGGTGTTTGGAAATTTAACATCCTGCAACTCGGATGAGGTGGGTTCACTCCGCGCCCCATAGGACTTACATAACTAGAACCCTTTAACCCTTAGTGGAGGGAAGGCATTAGAAATTCCGTAGTGACGGAGTCTCATGGAGTGATCCATTGAGGGTCCCACATTATCATGGCTATTCAAAGAAGAAATAGCCATTAGCATGCCTATGTGAAGAAGCATGAGGTGAAGCAACACAATGGGAAGAACCACCCAAGGTACTTTAAAGTTTCTTCATACTACCCTGGAGGGATGTATGAGAAAGGGGTGTGTAAATAATTTGGTCATGGAAGGATGTTTTTTCCAAGAGGATAGGCTTTGCGAAGAGGCTAGTATTCGTGAAGAGAATGGTCATCGTGAAGGGACTGGTCTTTGAGAAGAAGTTGCACCTCTCAAAGGGAAAAGACCAATAAGAGAACAGGGGATCCACAAGGGGAAAACACTTTGTGAAGAGGGCGGTATTCACGAACAACCAATGCTTCACAAAGTGCTACCATTAAGGGAGCAGGGCTTCGCCTTAGCAAATACCTCTTTGTTTTGGGAGAATTTTGTGACGCTTTGTGAAACCTCGAGCACCTTTAAGGGGTTCTTTCCTCTATGAAGAGCATAGGACTTTGTGAAGGTCATATCCATTATAAGCGGAGGTTGAAAATGAAGAAAAGGGAGACAAATCATAAAGGCCAAGTACCTTTGAGAATCCATGTGAAGGCTTCACGAAGGTCTACGTGAAATAGGGAGGTGAAAGGTCATAGTAATAATGATTTGGGAGAGGGGGTGCACCTTCTATATATAGGAAAACCCCAGTTCTGGGGGTGCCGATCTCACCGCGGAGCCATGCGGCACCACAGAAAGGCTTCGGTTCGTCGGCCTGTGGGGGGGGGGGCTCACAGAGGGGGAGAGATACCGCTAAGGGCTCAGCGTATATGGCCGAAGCTGAGTTCCTCGTGATGGACCTGCCACCGTGATGGGGATGTCATTGGCTCAGACTCCTATTAGGCAGGGGCGCTGTGGAGCCTCTAGTAGAGCCGTCTGCGTAGAACTGATGTCTGCTGCACTGAGGGCTTCGCACAGGGCCTTTTTGAGATAGTTCAGGAATTCTTCCCGACCTATTCAAGTGGGATTTTTCCAATAATATTATTGATCTTGTTGGACAATTCAGACACATGTGTGTTTTCAGCACCAACAACATCCACTACTCAAATTGTTTCATGAGTAGGAGAACACTTTAATGAAAATCAAGTATAAAAATTTTGAAGGACATAAAAATAGAAAAAATCAGGGTTTTTCATCCACTTCCACACATCTTATAAGGGAAAAGTCAATCCTCTATCCATAGACTAAATCATTCTATATTTATAAATACATAGTTTAGTTATTGAGAGGATGGTTGAGATATTGCAATGAAACTGTATTATGGTATGATTTTAAATACCTGAATCATGTTCCACACACAACACCATTCATATCTAGAAAATATCGGTGACATGATCTTGATAAAAATATTAATACATATGAGGGAGTCAATAAAAAATATAAAAAACTTAAATAAAATAAAAATAAGAAATATTTCATATACAGTGCAAGATTGAAAATGGGGGGTCACACTAATCTGGTTTTTCATATAACTCTCTGTAAAAAAGGATAGGGAGAAATTATTTATTGATTGATATGGGAAGATGGGTGTAGAGATGTGTATTTAATTTTTAACTTCCTGGTTAAATATTTTTTGTGTCATTTTCCATGTCAATTTACTTACAGGATCCAAGACACGATGAGAAATCTCTAATTGATATTTCCTTAGTAATTTAACACACCTGAAAATTGAATTCATGAATGGATAGTAAAATAGAAAACCCCTCATAAACATTTTTTTCATTGATCATGTTTACGTGATGTGAGAGATATGAAAAAATGAAAATTTTGAAAAATACTAAATCCATATGGTGAAGCTCACATTTCTACATCAAAATCATAAACTCCTAAGTATTAATCCCAAATAAATATATAATCATATAGATAATTGATATGGAATACCATATAATAGGGTTCAAAAATATAATATAAAACACCCACAATAGAAAACAAATGATTATCTATTAATTTGTGAAATAGTCAAAAATTAAATGTTGCTTACCATTTCATTTGTTTATGTGAACTCACATGAATAGCCCTTTAGACCACTCAAAATCACCCTCTCCAGATGTTATATTATCATAATGAAAAAAATAATTATAAATATTTTTGAGAACTTAATGAAAATTATCTTCATTCAAACATACAATATGTGTAGAAAAAAAATTAAAAAATGACATTGATAATAACAGTGACCTTTTTAACTATTGAATAAACATTATAATCATCAGGAGAAGCTCACTTTTCTACATCAAAATATTGAACTCCTAAGTATGCATCCCAAATAAATATATAACCATATAGAGAAATGATATCAGGATGCAGAAACCTCTTGAAATACCACCTACTAGGGTTCAAAAAATTAATATAAAACACCCACAATATGAAAAAAATGATTATATATTATTTTTTGAAATATTCAAGTATTAAATGTTTCTTACCATTTCATTTGTTTATGTGTAGTCACATGAATAACTCTTTTATACCACTCAAGCTCATCCCATTGGGATGTTTGATTATCATAATGAAAAAAACTATTGTAATTTTTTCTGAGAACCTCATGAAAAGTATATTCAATAAAACATACAATATATGTAGAAAATATTTAAAAAATGACATTGGTAATTGCATTGACCTTTTTAACTATTGCATAAACATTTTGATTTGTTATTTTGACACATATATTATGTACACATTCTGGAATAGAGTTTAATATATATATACAAATAGTCAAAATATCTAGACATTGATATTGTTATGTATTGATGTCATACATATGCATTGTGTTGAGATAGATTATGCATTCATAAACATTGATAATGAATTACAATAAATTAGATTATAATTAACAAAATAACCATATTATTTTTGAGAATGAAAAATAAATTTTATTAAATAATTTGTCAGTAGTAATTAATATAGAAAATTCATTAAAATGAATGTATGATACTATCAATTATATTAAAATCCATTTTTTAGTGGCCATATATCAGGTGGACCAAGAAAGGTAGGTCAACTTAGCTCTAAATTTTTGAAAATTCACCACCATCGATTATCAGTTTCATGAAGAAAATATAGAACTATTTCCCTTGATGTTCATAAATCTGGTTACCACTACATCATGAATCTTTTAACATTATATTATATCATGTAAATATTTTTTTTCAAATTAACCACTCAAATTTTACATTATCACCCAATTAAAATAGTATATATAAATTAGAAAGTCAAATGTACAGTGATTCATGTTATCCACCAGGTATTTCATAAATACGTGGAACAATTATTAACAAAATAAGTAATAAAGAAGTAACTAGACATGCTCATCTACTATTCTTCCTAGGTATATAGACCTTCATAACCAGTTTGATCTAGCAATAGAAATTGAACTTCCTTCAAACAGAAAGGAACTACTTCTATTATAATAAAAAAATGTCAATTTTGAAAATGAATATATAGTTCAAAATATGATGTTCAACCTGAAAATTTTGAAAATGTATAAGATTTAATATATAAGATTCAATATGGAAATTTTGAAAAATAATGTTTTTGACAAGGAATATACAGCTCAGTCAACTCATTGAATCATTCTATGCATATAGAGTTTAAAATATACTATTATCAATGAACAAAATAAAGTAATTATCTTTTCTAAAATCAATAAAGCAATGTGAGAAGAGGGAGAAATGAGAGAAAGCGTTTTGATAAGATGATTCATCCATTTTATGTTTGGCTCTAAGTTTTTTCAAGATAGACAAATTAAAAAAAAGAAAAGGTTTAACAGAGTACATTTATTCAAAATATAGAAAATATAATTGGTCTCAACCCATATTCATCAACAGGTTGAACATTTTCCATGTTCATCAGGAAAATACAACATAATACTTGTGATAATCCATAAAAGGTATTAAAATTACTCCCTATAATTACAATGGTATATTCAAAAAGGATTAAACCATTTAAGATTTGTTCTAAATATAAGGAACCATGACTCAAACACTCCTATGGAATGCTCACTTTCATAGACCTACTTCCTAAATCCTACAAAAGAATTCAAATTATAAAAATATCACACCAAACATAGCCTTATAAAGTGTTCCTGATGCAACCTCAAATTAAAAAAGGGAAAATTGATTGAGTTTGGAGCTTCTACATTACCATGATAACATTCCCTTATCTGATACCCCCGACCTCAAGATCATACCTCCAACCTGTAGTTTTTTGAAGCAACCAACATGTTAATCCTCTTGGTTAACAAAAAAAACATTATAACATCAAAAATCAAACCCATCACATCAAATAAATTAGATTATAATTCATAAATTTGAATTATTTTAAATTTAACAATTAGGAATAAATCACAAATCATCATGTGAACCTAATAATTTAAGAATCTATTGAGTTTAGACTCTACATTGATAACATACCCTTATTTAATATGGTAATGAAAAACTTTTATGTTTCTTTTTCTAACAGATATTGGTGAAGAAGTTCTTCATTTATGAGGCATTTTGAATTAAATGGAATACTAATTTAATTAGACACTATTATTTTGAAGTAATATATCCATTCAATTTTAAATTATTGGTAAATTAAAATTGAACTCACCATTGGTAGATAAAGGTGAAAATGGTATGCATGATCCTATGTTCGACTTGGAGGTCATTTATACTTCTTCATATGTTGTAGTAGAACATAGTTTATTATAGTCTGAAGGTGAATTACTTATACATGTATAAACATGTAAATTATTAACTAACTTTATTGAATCATTGGAAGCAGTTAAAGTAATTGTCTACCTTTTTTTCATTCTCTTACATGTAGACTCCATTGCAACATTGCATCTCTTGATGTTGACGATGTCTACATCTTTTTATTGGTTTTATTTTTTTTGAAATGTAATGGTTTGGAAGGAAACCAAAGTATGTTTATGTGTGGGTAGATGGAATTAAATATATAATGGGAAGACAAATTCATATCTCACATAAATATCTTGAATTTTTTTTAATTGCAATGTCCTGCAGCTAAAGCATGCTTGATAATGAATGCATATTGTTAAATTTTTTCTTACTAAATCATTAAAGGACATATTTACTAAAAACATTTCGATACATGTTATTTTCTATAACTATAAAAAGAAGTTAGTGTGGTATTATGAGAAAATGAATATTGTTTTATATCTCAAATATTTTGTACTGAATAGATTGATGTTCCATTGATGCTCTCAAAAGTTTTTTTCATGTGAAGAACACACCCTTTGGTGTGTAATTGGGATACTAGTACATAGTTCTAGAGATATTATACCTGAAATAGACAACCAATTTATTATGTGGGGAGAGAAGTAGGGAAAATATACTCCCTTTGTAGTTATAATAAAAATTAATCATTTATGGGAAGTGGATTTGCAGTTTTTATAGTTTGTTACTACATAAATCAATGGTAACTTCAAATTTGAGGGACCATAATAGGGAGATGAAGGTGATCGTATGAATGGAACGTGAGTAAAATAAAGGTGGTGTTTTCTAGGAGTAACATATTACATTGTTATCCTTATTTGTGAAATATAGGGATGTTTCTATGTGTTGAAGCTAAAAATAAGTTATGTATCCAAGGAAGATCATATGATGACTTGTTTTAGTAGAAGAACACAGTAGGATCTTGAGGTGAGGAACTACAAGGGTTATTGCAGGAGTAGAAGGATTTAGCGATTGTCGTAGGTGATGAAGAGTAGATGATTATATGCAAGTGGTGATAGATTCATGCCAAAATATAGGTGAAAAGGATGGTCATTTGGGATATTTAAGAAGGAAGATAGAAAACCATCTAGATGCAGTCAGCTCCATACATGTGCAGTGGGTTGTGACGGATATAGGGAAACCCTAATATGGAGGGAAGATCTAACAAATTGGCGGATCTACAAGAAGAGATACATGAATATATATATGTAGTATCTTTAATTTATTATAAATACTTACTGAAAAATGTAGGTAAACCCTAAGATAGAGGGAACAATCGATTATGTATGGGGGAATTGGTATCGCATTCGAGGGAAGGCCGTTATTGGAGGGAGGTTTACATTTATTAAGGTGACGTGGCTGCGTATGCAGGTGAAACATAAGTTAGAATAAGACAACTTTAGTATATATAATAGATTTAATATATTTTTATTAAACCTATATTTAATACATTCCATGTAATGTGTGAATGAATAATATTTCTTTGTGGAGGTGGTAGTCCACACATCCACAAATGATGTTATCAAACTCTAACAAAATGGAAAGCATGAAGGTATATTTTATAAAATTAAATAAATATGAATAAATTCATTATATATATCATATATATCATATATAAATTATAAATAAATCATTAATTCATACCTTTAAGGGGGAAATGGATGAATTAATGTCATCGGTTTGCGATCCATTAGTCCTTAGTAGACCCAGATGATAATGGCATATCTCATTTAATAGATGTGTGTATAGTATTAGATCATACATTTAAGAAAATAACATATTAGCATATTTATGATATTGAGGTTATTATATAGAAAATATATAATATTAATTTAATGGGTAGAGGAATATAGAAAACAAATGAGGTCATTGTAGAATGTTACAACTTCTTTGGGTAACTCATTTTGGTTTACACCAAAAGATATCTATGGATTGTTTCTTTCAAAAAGCGATGATTATAGAATGATGGGAGGGATTTTGGTAGCTTATTTGGTATTTTTTATCCAATGGTCTTTATAGGTGTAAATAATTGGGGGGGGGGGGTGAGTTCCCTTTTATAGTGGAGGAGGATTGACATTCTTGTAAATAAAAAAATAAAACAATATTGAGTGGTATACCTTATATATTTTTCCAAAAATAATGATCAAGATTTTATACATGGAAATATATGGTATATATATGTCACTAAAATATGGTATGGATAAGATTATAGGTCATTTTTCTTGTTAATATTAAGTTTAACCACTAAGTAAACTCATTTTTACCTTAAATGCTATAATTAATTTAAATTTTTTTCACTAATATTTTTGTTAAAAAAATATAAACTTACTAATAATTTTAAATTATTAATATTAAAAATATTTAATCCATTTTTATAATTTCAAATCATAAAATTGTAAGAAATTATTTTAAAATTAATCCTGCAAACAGGATGAGATTGTGGATTTTTTAAAGAGAAAATGTCCAAAAAATTGAAATGTTTTTATATCCAAATCCAACATAAAATTGATCCCAATGAATTTTATTTTTAATATATATATATATATATATATATTTAATAATTGAATAAAACAAATTACAAATTTAATTTATCCTTATAAATTATTTATATTAAATTTTAGTTTTCAATTAAAATTCTATATTTCTCTATATTAATAAAAAATTTAAACTTCATAAAAAAATACCAAAAGATTAAACTAAAGTAATTTTTAAATTAATATTTCAAAAATAATTTTAATTTTCGTATAAGATTTAAATAAGTTTCATAATTTAGTTTTCAATAAAGTGCTCCATCAAAAGGCAGAAAAACTCCCTTTAAAAAATATATATCTTTTTATGCATAAAAGTGTAATTATATTTATCATATGAATTTGAAATCGATTGGATGAATGTAAAAAATATTATATTGAATATATAATATATTAATTTCATTGGTTTCATCCTCTATTATTAATTAAATTAATTTATTCATATAAAACACCCTTAGTACATAATTTTTTTTTTTAAAACATTTCCTTTATATTCAATTGGTTCTTATATTCATTTATAATTAATTAGTAACCAATGAATTATAAAATATATTATAAAAATTTAGTTAATTATTTTCATAGTATCCAATTTAACAGTTAGGAGGTAATTTTCATTTTAAATAATAATAATAATAGTATCTGGTAAAGATCGGTCTTACGTGTAACACAAGCCACGACATAAAGTTATTGTTGCATGTAACATGATCTCATCTTAGTGCTGTGTGTTTCTTAAGAATAACATGAAATTGTGTAGAAATCAAACTATCAAAAAATTAATTTTATTCTAAAATGTAAAATAATTTACAGTCTTGGTGTGTTACATTATACCCACCTTAAAAAAATTACATCATTGCAATTCAAACACAATCATGGTAACAAAGGGTTTGATATTAGAAAAAAATAATTTATAAAACCCAATATCATAAATATGGTTAATAACATATCTTATTAAAAATATGGAATGAGAAATGTGAAGGTCACTAAAAAACTAGGATTTAGAATTGGAGAAAATTATTTGAAACACAAACATTAAAGATAAATCTAACTATCATGTTCCGATTGATAGTGAGAGAGAACATTGATCATAAAAAAGTGGGTGATCTAAAGAAGTTTAACAACCAAAATGTGATAAACAACATAGTTGTAAAAATGGTCACTGATCTTATAAAAAATAAATTATAATAAGAAATAATTTTTTTTCCAATACCATTTTTCCAAGAGTTGAGGAATTATTTCACTCTCTATGAATATAAATTAATATATGTTTCTATTCATAAACATAATATTATACTTTGGTTGTGGATTGAACTATTTGCACAACATTTCATAAAATATTTTTCATTATATGGTGAAGTAATACAATAATATCTATAACCTCATCCAAAGTTCACCTTATAGACTTTCATAAATGGTTAACTTTATGAACCTTATATGAATTATGATCCGAAACATTATAATAAGTTCCAAGGTTTTTAGTATTATCCAATTTAATTTATCAATATCAATAACAACTTTATAAAAACATCATTTTCTCAACATCAGGATCATATTAAGGGTTATATTTCCTTAACCATGTGTTTTATAAAAATTTAACTTTCTTCGGAATCACTTTTCTTGGTACCATTCAACATAATCTCTCAAATCCTTAATAAAATAGTACTTCAATACAATATTTATATATTTATTAATTCATATTTTGAGAACATCATCAATAAGATAATTTTAAAACATATTTCTTAGAATAAGTTTATATTAATCATTCCACTTTAGTTGTGTCATTAGAATAAGTTTACCTTGACCCATTATCTTTTTATTTGGTATATTCCCATTACGTTTAGGGTATTTATTTTCATAGTTTCCCATTTCAAAATAGTTGAATATATGAATAGTATTATTTTATTCCTTCTATTTTTATTCCTTTTCTGGGTGACCTTTTTCTACAAACTTATAAAAAACTCCCAACCCTTTCAATCATTTCCTGAGGTGAATCTTCATACAATTTTTACATGTGGAAAAATCCATATTCCCTTATTCCCTTTATCCATTATTTGTTCTTACATACTTTTCTTATATTTATTTCTATTTAAGGAATAAAATTTTTAGAATTAGTTTTCTATCTTGAAAGTATGTGAAACTATTTCACCATATGGAGAAAATTTTTAAGACACCAATTCCATTCAGAGACTTAACTAGGGAAATTCATTGAAATTTTCAATATTGCATTTTGGGTTTCATATAAAATATATAGAATACATTTATAACATATTAAATGGAGCTTTATACTCTACAAAACTTTATTCCTCCTTTTTCTTTAAGTTAAGGAATTTCCACTTCATTTTAGTTTTTTGATCACTGGGGAAATATTTGTTGAAGAATGTCTCCTCGAAATCATTCCATTCCATGAGTTATATTTCCTATCCCCTTGAAGTATTAAAGATCAATGAAAATCATTTACCATAATCACTTTTAAGAAAATACACTACAAGTGTAAACTTTTCCTTCACACCACATCCCAATTCCATATATATTTTCTCCAAAGACTTAATATTCTACTCAAATACCACTGGATTAGTAGTCCTAATAAATGATAGTGGAATCTATCACATAAAGTGATAGAGTATTGGATAATTTTGTGGTGGAATAGTTTTTTCCATCTAAAAAATATTATTTTTCATAACCTAATTAAGCTTTCCTAATATATCCATAACTTTCTCAGTTCTAATATATGCTATATCAGCATTCTCAATAGGGAAACCTCTACATTGTATATGAGAATTGATACCCTTATTTATTCCATGTTCCATTTATAAACAATAGAATACACTATATTAGATCATAAAATTATGTAACTTAATTTATAATCCCCAAACTAGTTATATACTGGTCGTAAATTGAAAATTTTGTCTATAACTAATCATATAATCATAAAAATGATATCTTTTAGATGTTGTTTGATATAATTACTCAATTACTATCATAAGATAATGTTCTATAATCTATGTAATACTAAACTTAGTTTCCATATGTTATACTAACCATACTCTAATACCAACTATAATGTCCCAACCCTAGAATCCCAGAGTCGGTGCCTTATTTTATTACATTGGCATGATTATAAGGGATAACTTTCCAAAGTATTGATCTTTTTTGTAGTATTGGTAAACCAGATACATAACTAGACCCATTATACATTGGGAAAATAAAATAAAACATAGTACATAACTAAAGATAATAAATAGAATCCTTTAAACCCATTCAAATATATTTTCTTCATAACACGGGGAAAGGAAAAAAAATAAGGGTGAGCTCAAATTCTCAGTAAGGGTTAGGTACAAAGGAATATATCATGAATAAAAAAATAATAAATATAATGGATTGATTAATGTCTAAAACAAATTCCATTATATCAAAATATTTATCATAATATGGTAGGAATAAATTATTTTCAAATAATTCCATATAAATAATCAAATGATCTTGAATCACGACCATATATATTCTAACTAATCAAATATTAACATGAAACAAAAATTGTGATGGAATGTATAATGTTGGAAATAAGAACTATAATGATATATCCTCATGATAATTAACATAAATATCAATTCACAAGATAGTTTATGTCTGTGGGTAGAAACCAATCTAATTTTTGTAAAGATCTATCCTCCAAACTAATTAAAACTTCTTGGAAAAAACATGAAGGGTTTTCTCCAACCAATATAATCACATGATACTACCAATGAATCAAATTGATTTCATTAACCAGTCCCAAACCCATATACTATATTTCAAAAACATTACTCATATTTTAATAATCAATTTAAATTATAAACAACTAACCTTGACAAATAACCATTTTGATAAAAGGATACATATTTATCAATATTTCCCTAATAAATTATAAAACTTAAGTAAAAAACATATATAAAAACAGTATACATATTATGAAATAATAATATCTATCATATATAAATATGGATATTAAAAGAAATATATTTTCCTGTGATTTTTTTATTAGAAACTAATTTTTTAAATAGACAGTTAACAATAACAAAAGGAATTGAGTTTTTTTATAACTTTTACCACTTGGAAATTTTTTATGTTAAATAAAATTATATGTGATAAGTCAAAGTGATACCTAAAAAACCAATATGTATGAAATAATCATGATATTACACATCAAAGTGTCAATATATAAACCATAAAAAAGTTAATTGGTGTATAATAACAAATATGTTACAATGGGCTGTAAATTGAGATGAAATCCCTTACTATTTTCGTAACTTGGAACCATGAGATACATTGAAGAAAAACATAAATTAAAATATTAAATATCATGAAATAAATTAAATTCTAGATAAAAAATATCATAGGGTAGTATATACACTACAAAAATTAAATGAGTGGTGAATATGGCATAAGTATTATAGAAATAAAAGTGATACTAGAAATCCCCTTACCTTATGTTCACTTTTTGTTGAACATTATTTTACCTTATGTATATTTTTTTAGTAATGTTATTACCATATTCAAGAACCATACTAATATCTATAATACCATATATGACCTTCTTATAATATCTTATTACCCATTTGTGAATAATCTTATTTTCAATATTTTGGGTGTTAATTCCCATATTTTTTGGGTATGTTTTGACTTTTTATTTTTCTTCCCATTATATAGATATTGATTTCATAATATCCATAATTTAAACCAAAACTTAAAAAAAATATTCAAAAATTATTTTTTATAGTAATCTATAATATTTGGAGATATGGAATTGTAATACATAATTCATTGAGGCGGTAGGTCATACGTACACATAGACGTTGTTTCCATTTTATTTTCATATTAAAAAATTAAAATTAAATTATATATATGTATATTAATATTTAAATATTATATTTTTTTCATATATGTCACACATGTGTATTAAATCCAACCTTAATACATTCCATGTAACGCATGAATGAATCACATCACTTTGAGGAGGTAGTATTCCACACGTCCACAAATGATGTTATCATACTCCCAAAAAATCAAAAGCAAGAAGTTATGTGTTATAAAATAATTCCGAAATAATTATTTCATTATAAATATCATATATATTTTATAAAAAATCATAAATAAATCATTATTTTCAAACCTTAAAGGTGATAATTCAATAAGGAACGACATCGGTTCATGAGGGTGTAGTACGCCGTACACACGAATGATGGTTGTGTATCCCATTTGATGGATGTGTTTATAGGTATAAGTTTTATCCTTAATATAACAATATATGTGTATATATAAGATACCTATTTTAATATATAAAAATATATAATACTAATTAAATGGGTGGATAATGAAATAAAACAAAAGATCTTGTTGAAGAACATTACCTCTTCTTCGAGTAACTCCTTTTGTTTAATACCACAACACATACTTAGTTTTATTTATTCTAAAATTTAGGCTTCTAGGATTAGTGGAGGTATTTTTGGATCTTATTTAGGAATTTTTAGGATGATCTATAAGGCATGAGATGTGTGAATAAGTGAGGGGGGAGGGGTGAGTGGCCTTTTATAGTAGAGGAGGAGTGATATTATTATAAAGACAAAAAGGTAAACATTATTGGGAGGTCTCCCAAACATAATGTTCCTAATATATTGAAATATATTATATAAAATGTATTATATTATTGATATATGTCTATAAAACAGGTTTTTTAAAATTTTATAGGTCATTTTTCCCCTTAAGATTAAAGTTTAACAACTAAGTAAACTCATTTTCACCTTAACCATTGTAATTAATTTTAATTGTTTTCAAAAATATTTTAATCCAAAAACTGATATGAACTTAATGGATATTAAAAATTATTTTTAATCAAAATATTTAATCATTTTTATAAATTAAAATAAAATAATTTTCCGAAATTAATCTAAAATTAATCCCACATACGGGATGAGAAAACAAGTTTTTAAACAGAAAATGTCCAAAGGATTAAAATGTTTTTATTTGAATATTTAATATAAAATTAATCCCAATGACCAAAATTTTATTAATATATCTATGATTTATCTAATTTAACTTTAAAACCAATTAAAAATATAATATAACATTATGAATTATTTAGATGAAATATCACTTTTCAATTAAAATCATGTATTTCTAACTATTCATCAAAAAATGAAACTTCCTAGAAAAAAAATTCAACATCATCTAATTTTTACATTCCTATTTCAAAAATGAAATAAATTTTCATATAAAATTTATAAAATTGTGAAAAATTTATTTTCAAATCAAGTGTTCCATTGAAAGGTGGAAAACTGTATTTAAAAAAATATAGCTTTTTTATGTGTAAAAGTGGATTTTGCCTTATCATATTCTAATAAAATCTTTTTATAGAATATAAAACACATTTTGTTGAATAAATAATACAACAATTTCATTAATGTAATCCAATTATAGTAATTAATTTAATTTATTTAGATAAACCACCTTTGGCTCATAATATTTGTTTTATAAAAACATTCCCTTTATATTAAATTAGTTCTTATTTTAATATCTAACTAATTGGAAAATAATTAATTAAACCATATTTTTTTATAAGTTATTTAATATTATTAATAAAAACCAATTTAACTTATAGTATATAATTTCTATTTTAACTAATAATATTAATTGTATCTAGTAAAACTCTGTCTTGTGTGTAATGAAAACCATCGAAGAAAGTTGTTATTTCATGTAACATATGATAATATTAGTGTTGTGTGTTGTGTAATATTAACTTGGTGTCTTATATGAAAAAAACAAGAAATTAAATTAAATTTATTCTACAAGTAAAATATTTTAATGTCTTGGAGTGTTACAATTTACTCAATCATCACTATTGTATTATTAGTATGGCTAAGACTATACACCTTGAAAGATACTCCTAGTGGATATGTCTGGGTTAATTGCATTTTAATTTATAAAATATTATGAAGGATTTGAGTAGATGATGGATATGAATGCCCTAGGTAAAACATAATGTGTCATTGATTGAAAATAATGTTTCATGATTTTGATACCCTCCTAATTATTTCCATGATTATATAATTTATCCCTATGATGTTTGATGCTCATGCTAACCATTTTGGTTTTGGTAATGAAATAAATATAGAAAAATTAATTTGATGTGGTGACATGAACACTCAAATATCGATGTATCTTGTTTTATAATTTTCATATAAATTCTTTTTTGTCATGAAATGTCTATTGGAATTTTAATTCATATCTTTAATGATTATATGTTTAGTTAATAGGGAAAACTCATAATGGAATGATGATCCTTTATCAATTATACATCTCTTATTAGATAGAATATTATGGAAATATAATTCCTAGCAATACTGTGATTTTACTTCTAGTAGAAGTTGTTGTGATTTTTAGAATTTACTAGCACTATCTATATATGTCCAATATTAATTGATGAGGAATGGAAGTCGCATTTGATATTCCAAATCAATATATGATCATCTTTCAGTTTGAGGATGAATATGAACATTAATGGAAGTTACTTCCATTTAATTAATCTTACTTCTTATTTATGAGGGATATTTATCCAAAACAGTTAGGGTGGAACTGAACATCGATGATATTACTATTGTTCAGGATTATAATGATGTTTTTATTGAATACTTTCCTAATACACCCCCTCACATTGTGAAGTTGAGTTTTCAATAGAACTCATACCAGGTGCTGTACCTTTTTCAAAGACTACATATCGAATGGATCAGATTGAGTTGTATGATTTAAAAAAGAAAATCTAGGATAATCATGATAAGAGATTCATACACCCTAGTGAATCAACCTAGGGTGAATTTGTTATTTTTATTAGGAAGAAGATGGGTCAATTCATATTTTTATGTATTATAAAGAACTTAACACAATCACTATCAAGAACAAGTATCATACACCCCATATTGAGGATTTTTTTGATCAAATACGTGGATCTCAAAAAGTTTCATAGAATAACCTTCATGTTGGATATCATCAATTAAGGGTAAAAAGGAAGACATAGACAAGAAAAACATTCATATTTGGTATGGGAATTATGAATTTACAGTGATGCAATTTGGACTTAGTAATTCCCCTGTTTTCCTCATTTTTTAAGGAATAGATTATTTAGTATAATTACACCAAAATTTCATACATAAACATTTCATCTTAATATATGAATATTCTTTACATATCAATACAATCCACGCCATAACAAAAAACTATTGTTGTATTTATAAACTTGTATACATCAAAAAACTACCAGATAAAAGATATACATTATTTCCCATTTTCTTATTCACTAAATGCACCATTCTTAGAAATATAATGCTTAAAATCATTATTTATATTCTAGGTAAGGGAAATATAATATTGTTTAAACTCAGATTCTTAGTAAGGATAATGAAAAGTGATATTATTTAATAATCATAAGATAAACATAAGGTCATGTGAACATAATATTAATAATAAAAAATAATACCGATTATTTCATAGATCATAATCAGGAAAAAGGACTTAATGTTTTATCACTAACAATATATAATTCATAAGATTTCATAATCATCGATAATCAGTCATGAGTAATTAGAACATTTCATAATCATAAGACATAATCCTATGAAATACACATAAGCATAGAAAAATATTTCCTTTGTCAAGGATCTCTACCAAGCCTATCATATTTATTTTGGGTTCAATCCCTATTCATGTTCTTATTATATACTAATATATCCATATTTTACCAGTGAAATGGAGGGGTATATAATTCTAGGCCCACCTGTAAGAACCCGGTTTTTATTTTGAGGTACGAGTTTCTTCCTTTATCCTTTCCTTAAGTGTTTTTGGAGAAAATATGGAAAATGGGAAAAATCCTGGATTTTGGAAAGTACACACCGTGTACTTTGTCCACACGCCGTGTACTTTTGGCCGTGTGGTATGGGTACACGAGGCGTGTGGCCATGCCGGGGATCAAGGGTGTAGGAACCGACTACATGCCGTGTAGTGGTCCCTTACATGATGTGTAGTCAGTCGGCAGGCCAAAACAGTAAGGTGGTGGAGCAGCCGACAGCTGGGCGACAATACACGCCGTGTAGTCAGGAGTACATGCTGTGTACTCATGTTGACAGATGAACAGTGTGGCGGTACCGCCAGAGGAACAGTTAAATGAAGGAAGTACATGTCATGTACTTGGAAGTACACGCCGTGTACTTTGTTTTTTTCACTTAAAATGGGTAGTAGCCTCCCATGTTCACAGGGAAGGCTTAGAACGGAGGAGGGAGATCGAGAGGGATGACCGAACATTTGAAGATCCGCCGAGTGTTCATCTGGAATCCGTTTCTACTTAGGCTGGTCTCGCTGGAACCACACAGGTAAGCCCTCTCTTCTCCTATCATGTTGCTTACCAAATTTTCTCCCAACAGAAGTTATTTGACGTTAAGAGAGTTTCTTTCTTCGTCATATCTATGTCGTTCTTGGGCATTTCTGGAATCGACGTTCAGGTATAGTGTTCGCTGGCGTATAAGGTAGGTGGATTGGTGTTTAGTTTTCCAACTACCGTGTGTTTTGTGCGTTTTCATGCCACGAACCCATGTTGGGGTGTCGTGTGGCTGAGGCCATGGCTATTTGAATGACCTAGAACTGTATAGGTAGTTGAATAAATTGTAAAACTGCTGGTTGGGATCGTTGCTTGGATCCGGAACCACCCCAGGGGTGTGTTCCACTGTTTATCCATTTGGCCAGGATACCCAAGGATATGCCTTCAAAGTAGTAATTGTAGAATTTCCTTGAGAGGAATTTCTTGTTACTGCTTGTTTACATGTCGGTCATGGCCCAGTTACCTGTTTAGCCTGAGGGCGTTGTTGTGAATAGCCTGAGGGCATTTGTGATTGGCCTGTGGGAACTGCACTGTTTAGCTTGAGGGAAACATACTATTTCTCCTGAGGGAAACCTTTCGTGCCTGAGGGCTTCACTTCTGTGCCTGAGGGCGACACTTCCTACGCCTCAGGGCAATTTCTATTACGCCTGAGGGCTATACCTGTGGGTTGGATTCTGATTACCTGAGGGTGAGATTTTGTTTGTCTGAGGACGCTGACTGCTTACTTAGAAATTCACTGTGGTGTATTTCTTAAATGATTAAATGAATAATAAAATGGAAATATTACTGGTAGTTAATTACTTTTGAGTACTGTTTACTTTATTGCATTTTACTATTGCACACTGTTGTTGCATGCTTACATGCAGTTGGTCAGGGGCCTTTGGTGGGTGCCTACTGAGATATATTTCTCACACCCTGTTTGGGTCATGTTTTTCGGCCCAAACAGATTACGTTTCTACAGGTGCAGATAGGGGAAAGAGTCCCTACATAGGTACTTGACTGTTGCCGAGGAGTAGGATGGCATGGGACTAAGCCTAGGCTCACGATGCCACTGCCAACTGTTTTGCTTTGTATTACAACACTCTGCTTTTGTTGTACTGTATTTAAGTATAACATGTTTTGGCTGTTTTCTTAGAACTTGAGACATGTAGGATCATTTTTTATATACTGTTGGTTGTTTCCACTGTAGTTGTTTATTTCAGTTGTGTATGGTTTATTGCTTCCGCTATCTTAGTATGTTTATTTTCTGTATTCCATTGCGCTACACTTTGATAAATGAGGGCATAGTTTCCCCACTATCAGACCTGTGCCCTCACTGCTAGTCGGAAGCCTATGGCGTTTGGGGAAATGCGCTTGAGGTCTTGTGGCGAACCAGGTTCGGGGTACCCGTTGAGTGGCACCAGGAACTAGGACGTTACAAAGTGGTATCAGAGGAGTTCTTTTCTTTGAATTACTATTTGGAGACTTAGTCGGGTATAGGACGAACGATAGTTGGTAATAAGCTGTGTTCGGGTGTAGCTAACCCGTGTACAGGGAAAATACAATTTACCTCGTATTGTAATGTTACTGATTTTGGCAACTTACAGTTGATTTGATTTCACCGTTGGGTGACGCACTTGTATTGTGCTGGTTATATTTTATCTATGGGTTCTATTTGGTTGCAACCCGATGAGATGAGGGTATGCCATCTCATGCATCATATAGGCACATTCTAGATATCACATGCCATGCATAGTTTCCATGCCAAGTAGGTTCATTAGAAATTGCATGTTGTTGTGATAGTTGTTGTGTTAGAAAAGCATGCTATTGTGATAACTGCTTGATAAATACCTTCTTTGTGATAGAGTATTTTCTTGTGTGAGCCTGTTTATGGAATGGACTCCAAACATTGGTTTTTGGGGAGTATGGGCCCCCATTTACTGGAATTTGGTGGATCATTGAATGATTATTTTGTTATAACACAGATAATATGTCAAACTTTGATTCGTGGGGAGTATGGGCCCTCACGGGTCAGAATTTGAAACTTAGGTGTTGTTTTTCGGTATTTTCTGGGTTCCAGAGGAGTTTCTAAGGTATACTGTCTGGAAACCCAGTATACACACCACGTAGTATTTCAAACACGCCGTGTATGGACTTCTGTTCGGGAAGAAAAATAAACTTTTTGAGTACACACCATGTACCCAGAGTACACGCCGTGTAGTCTCTTCCCGAGTCACAAACCGTGTTGGCAGCGACACGGGGAAGGGAAGAACTTGGAGCAAACATTCCGTGTAGCTTTTGCACACACCGTGTAGTGTTGACCCGGATTCTAGCCATGTAACTAACAACACGGGTCGGTGAACTCCTGTACAAAACACACCATTTCAATGATGAACACGCCGTGTAGTGTGACCTAGGGACTCAGTCGTGTAAATAACAACACGGGTCGGTGTCACCTCTCCTTGAACACGCTGTATACCTATGGGACACACTGTGTAGTCTTGTCCGAGGACAGATCATGTGGAGTTAGCCGTGTGATAGGGAAATAGGGTTGTTGACACGCCGTGTGCGGGTGTAACATGCCGTGTAGTGTCAAGCCGAGTAGTTGGCCGTGTCACAGACGACCCGGGTAGTTGCAAAATTTCACCATACACGCTGTGTATATGTTATAAACGCCGTTTAGTTTTTGTTCAATAGGAGCCATGTGGCTCAGCTGTGTAGAAGGACCCGGGACGGGGAAGGGAAGTCAAGTACATGCCGTGTAGTCAGTATACATGATGTGTAGTCTTGTTTTTAAAATTCTGATTACCTTCTTCCACCTATTCCCTTTTTGGTTTCTTCATTTTTGGTCTTTGATAATCTTGTTCTAAGGCGTGTTTTTGACCATATAGCGTCATTCCGCCTAGAAGACCGCGTGTTGTTTGCTAGGAGAGCAGCAATGAGAATAATCCAGAAATGGTGGGCCATGGGCTACCAGTGGATCCTCCAGTAGAGCCAGATGTGGAGCTAGACGTTATACTGGACACAGGAACGGATGTGCAGTTCCGTGAATGCTTTATGCGGTTCATGCAGACCTTTCAGGGAGCACCGAAGGCTGCCACATCTATGGCCGAGCTGACTCGTATCTTTCAACAGCAGCATCCGCCTATGTTTTTAGGGGATGGAGGACCACATGCTGCGGAGTCTTGGCTAGGATCGATGCAGACTATTTTTGAGCATCTTGAGATGCCTCCAGGGCGGAGGGTCAAGCTCACGACATACATGCTGCGTGATTCCATCAAGAGGGGGTGGGATGTCACCACCCAGTCAGAGCATCACAAAGACATGGCATGGGAGGATTTTCAGGCAGTATTCTATGACTTCTTCTTTCCCAAGACACTACGGGCAGACAGAGCTCGAGAGTTCATGAATCTGCAGTAGGGTGCTATGTCGGTGATGGACTATTCTTCTCATTTAACTGAGCTTCAGCGTTTTGCACCCGTGCTGGTGGGTGATGAGATGTTGAGGGCTAGACGTTTTGAGGATGGTCTTCGTTATGACATCCGAGCACTGGTGAATGTTTTCAGGTTGCCTACTATACATGATATTGTAAACCATGCGCTAATTACAGAGAGGAACCTGTGGGAATCTAGTGGTGTGGGCCAGGGCAGTTCAACACCAGTTACTGGTACTATTTGTGTTGGCAAGAGGAAGAGACAGATGGACTTCTCTCAGGGAAGCAGTACCAGCCAGGCAGTCTCTTCAGGTGGCCCGATCAGGTGATACCAGTGTGGTAGAGAGGCGCAAAAGATACCACAGTGTCCACGAGACCCAATGGAGTGACGATCTTGTGGAAATATGGGTCATCTTCAATGCTTTTATAGGGAGTTTCCACCAGTGGCTGGTCAGAGGGGTTCTGTACAGACTCCGCGTGCGGGAGTAGGTCTGGTGGCTTCTTACCAGTCTGGGAACTGGAATACGTCAGGGCGTGCAGGTAGAGATGGTGGTCATGGCCGTGGTAGCCAGGCACCAGGATCTCAGAGGCAACAGAGCGGGACAGCTTAGGGTATCCAGGATGTGTCGCAGGGCCGCGACACTTGGTAGGCAAATGCAATGCAACAGACCCATCAAGAGCAGGATCCCAGACCTTCTATAGTCAGAGGTACTATTCTAGTAGCTTATATTATATCTTTAGTACTTTTCAATATGGGTGTTATACATAGTTTCATATCTGTACCCATTGTGGAGAGCCTTGGGCTCTGTGTTTCTACTTCTTCTGATATCATGAGGCTAGACACTCCGTTGGGGACTAGAACGGCTGGTGTGCGTTAGTGCAGGGAGTGCCCCCTTGAGGTTGGTGGGTGTCACTTTCTTTGGGACCCCTATGTCTTAGAGATGATAGCTTATGACGTTATTCTCGAGATATACTGGTTGGTTCCCTTTCGATCCTTTGTAGAATGATATCGTCGCAGTGTGTATTTCACGTCACCAGAGGGCGGAGAGTTTCTATAAAAGGGCGACTGGGATGTTCAGGGAAGTCGAGCTGGACCAGAGCATCATGGCCGAGGTGGAGTCATAGCCCAGATTGTGAGTTTATATCTGGATGACCATAGGACCTTTCAGACAGATTTCCCTCCTTTTTCTGATCGTTTCAGGGATGTCTTCACAGACAACTTTTCAGGTCTACTTCCGGAGAGAGAGGTGGATTTCTCCATCGATCTTGTTCCAAGGGCAGAACCGGTGTCCATTCCTCCTTATAGGATGGCTATGCCCGAGTTGCAGGAGCTCAAGAGGCTATTAGAGGAGTTACAGGAAAATGGTTTTATCTGACCCAGTACTTCTCCTTGGGGTTCTCCGGTCCATTTTGTGAAAAATGCAGATGGTACTCTCAGACTTTTTTTGGATTATCAGAAGCTGAACTAGTTGACGGTTAAGAACCGATATCCCTTACCGAGGATTGACGATCTTTTTGATCAGCTTCATGGAGCACGAGTGTTCTGAAAGATTGACTTGATATTAGGATATCATCAGCTACGCGTTAGACCATCTGATATACCTCTCACAGCCTTCAGGAGTAGGTATGGTCTATACGAGTATACGGTTATGCCGTTCGGACTCACGAACGCTCTAGCGGTTTTCATGGATCTGATGAATTGTGTGTTTCATCCCTATCTGGATTATTTTTTGGTAGTATTCGTTGACGAAATCTTGGTGTACTCTCACACTCGACACGACCATGCCACCCATCTTGAGATTGTATTGAGTACACTGAGAGAGCATCAGCTATATGCTAAGCTGTCAAAGTGACACTTTTGGATGGACCAGATTCACTTCCTGGGTCATATCATCTCAGAGGCAGGATTTTCCGTGGACCCAGAGAAGGTGAGAACAGTAGTTTCCTAGGAGTATCTTAAGAACGTGTTTGAGATACATAGTTTTTTAGGGCTGACTGGTTACTATAGACGCTTCATACAGGACTTCTCCCGCTTATCAGCACCGCTGACAGGTCTGACTAAGAAGGGCGTGAAGTTCGTTTGGTCGGAAGCGTTCGAGACAACCTTTCATGACCTGAAGGGAAGGTTGACATCAGCACCGATCCTGATACTCCCAGATTAGGGGAAGAGCTATACAATTTACTGTGACGCATCAGGTATTGGGCTGGGAGCAGTGTTGATGCAGGGCGAATGAGTTGTTGCGTACGGGTCTCGGCAGTCGAGGCCACATGAGCAGAATTACCTAACGCATGATATCGAGTTATCTACTGTTGTGCATGCGTTACGCTGTTGAAGGCATTATCTTTTGGGAGAGCATTTTGTGGTTTTCACCGACCACAAAATCCTCAAGTATATCTTTACTCAGCATGACCTGAATCTGAGGCAGAGAAGGTGAGTTGAGTACCTAAAGTCCTTAGACTTTGAGCTTGCCTATACACCTGGTAAAGGTAATGCAGTAGCCGATGCACTGAGCAGGAAGACTCATATATAGGCAGTGCAGGAGGCCAGTGGTGAGTGGCAGCTTATGGACTTGTTCTCTGAGATGCATCTGGAGGTGCACGACAGTCAGGGGTAGACTTATCTTTCATCTTTAGCTGGGACCTCTACCCTCCTGGATAGAATGAGGATGAGACAACTATCTGATTCAGAAGGCCTAGTTCTACACGATTCAGTGGCAAGTGAGGACCCTACTCCTAGTTGGACGATATGAGATAATGAAGTTATACATTTCTATGGACGAGTGTGGGTTCTAGGGGATATACATGAGGAGTTGATGCGGGAGTTTCATGCTTCAGCATGGGAAGTTCATCCAGGGGTTACCAAGATATACCGAGACTTGAGACGTTAGTACTGGTGGCTGAGTATGAAGAGAGATGTAGCTGGTTATGTTATGAGATGTTCCACCTATCAGCAGGTGAAGGCAGAGCATCAGAGACCAGCTGGACTGTTACAGCAGTTACCCATTCTAGAGTGGAAATGGGATGATGTCACGATGGATTTCATGACTGGATTTCTGAGGTCACCTCATGGAAATGACGCCGTGTGGGTTGTAGTGGACAAACTCGCGAAGGTAGCTCACTTTTTTCCGATCAAGGATACCTTCGGTGTTGACGAGCTCAGAAGGCTCTATATCCAAGAGATCGTGCGTTTTCATGGGGTCCCTTGTTCTATCATTTTAGATAGGGATGCCCATTTTACATCTCATTTCTGGCAGAGTCTTTAGAGGGAAATGGGTACACAGGTGGTTCTAAGCACAACATACCACCCTCAGATAGACGACCAGTCAGAGAGTACTATACAGGTGCTAGAGGACATGCTGCGTGCATGCGTCCTAGACTTTGGGGGCTCTTGGGAAAACCATATACCCTTAGTCAAGTTTTCCTATAACAATAGTTTTCAGGCGACTATTGAGATGGCACCATACGAGGATTTATATGGTAGGCCATGTCGATCACCTTTGTGCTGGTTAGAGGCAGGTGAGGCAGCTCTACTGGGACCACGTCTCATGTAAGATACTTCTGAGCAGGTCCAGTTGATTCAGAATCGGATGTCTACCGTGCAGTCTCATCATAAGTCATATGCCGATCGCCATAGATAACCTTTTGAGTTCGTTGTCGGGGATCAGGTTTTCTTGCGTGTTTCACTAGGGCTAGGACACAAGCGGATCAGGAGACAAGGTAAACTTTCACCGAGGTATGTGGGGCCATTTGAGATTCTAGAGAGAGTCAGGCTGGTTGCCTATCAGTTGCAGTTACCGCAGTGGTACCGAGCCATGCACGACGTCTTCCATGTATCTCAGTTGCGTCGCTATTATTCAGACTCGTCTCACACCTTTTATCTAGAGGAGGTTGAGTTTTAGATGGATGCATCCTTTGAGGAGCATCTGAATCGTATCATTGACAGGAGCACGAAGATTCTCTGACGCCGGTCAGTTCCTCTCATACAAGTGAAATGGAAGCATGGCCGAGGATGGGACGAAACCTGGGAGCGGGAGACTGATGTACGTGCTCAGTGGCCAGAGTTGTTCGTGGTTATATCTTCACCACCCCTAGAAGGGCAATTCAGGGATGAATTTCTATAAGGGGGAAGTTTTTAAGAACCCAGTTCTTATTTTGAGGTACGGGTTTCTTACATTCTCGTTTCCTTAAGTGTTTTTTGTAGAAAATATGGAAAATGGGAAAAATCCTGAATTTTGGAAAGTAAACGCCATGTACTTTGTCCACACGCCGTGTACTTTTGGCTGTGTGGGATGGGTACATGGGGCGTGTGGCCATGCCGGGGATGAAGGGTGTAGGAACTGACTACACGTCGTGTAGTGGTCCCTTACACGCCATGTAGTCAGTCGGCAGGCCAAAATAGTAAGGCGGTGGAGCAGCTGCCAGCTGGGCGACAGTACACGCCATGTAGTCGAGATTACATGCTATGTACTCATGTCGATGGATGAATAGTGTGGTGGTGCCACCAGAGGAACAATTAAATGAAGGAAGTACATGCTGTGTACTTGGAAGTACACGCTGTGTACTTTGTTTTTTTCATTTATAATGGGAAGTAGCCTTCCCTGTTCACAGGGAAGGCTTAGAATGGAATAGGGAGCTCAAGAGGGACGACCGAACCTTTGAAGATCTGCCGAGTGTTCGTCTGGAATCCATTTCCGCTTCGGCCAATCTCGTTGGAACCGCACGGGTAAGACCTTTCTTCTCCTAGCATGTTGCTTACCAATTATTCTCCTAACAGAAGTTATTTGAGGTTAAGAAAGTTTATTTCTTTGTCAGATCTACGTCATTCTTGGGCATTTCTGGAACCAACGTTCGGGTATTTCTCTCGTTGGAATATAAGGTAGGTGGCTTGGTGTTCAGTTTTCAAACTTCCATGTGTTTTGTGCATTTTCGTGCCACGAACCCATGTTGGGGTGTCGTGTGGCTGAGGCCGTGGCTATTTTGATGACCTAGAACTATATAGGTAATTGAATAAATTGTAAAAATTATGGTTAGAATCTTTGCTTGGATTCGGAACCACCCTGGGGGTGTGTTCCACTGTTTAGCCATTTGGCCAGGATAAGCGAGGGTATGCCTTCAAAGTATTAATTGTAGAATTGCCTTGAGAGGAATTGCTTGTTATTGCTTGTTTGCATGTTGGGCATGGCCTGGTTACCTGTTTAGCCTGAGGGAGTTGTTGTGATTAGCCTGAGGGCATTGTTGTGATTGGACTGTGGGCACTGCACTATTTAGCCTGAGGGAAACGTACTATTTCACCTGAGGGAAAACTTTCATGCCAGAGGGATTGACTTCTGTGCATGAGGGCGAAACCTCCTACGCCTGAGGGAAATTTTTGTTACGCCTGAGGGCTATACCTATGGGTTGGATTCTGATTACCTGAGGGTGAGATTTTGGTTGTCTGAGGATGCTGACTACTTACTTAGAAATTCACTGTGGTGTTTTTCTTAAATGATTAAATGAATAATAAAATGGCAATATAACTGGTAGTTAGTTACTTTTGAGTACTGCTTACTTTATTGAATTTTACTATTGCACACTGTTGTTGCATGCTTACACGAAGTTGGGCACAAGCCTTTGGTGGGTGCCTACTGAGATATATTTATCACACCCTATTTGGGTCATGTTTTTCAACCCAAACAGATTATGTTTCTGCAGGTGTGGATAGGGGAAAGAGCCCCTACATAGGTACTTGACTGCTGCTGAGGAGTAGGAGGGCATGAGACCGAGCCTAGGCTCGTGATGCCGCTGCCAGCTGTTTTTCTCTGTATTGCTGCACTCTGATTTTGTTGTACTGTATTGAAGTATAACATGTTCTGGCTGTTTTCTTAGAACTTGAGACATGTAGCATCATTATTTATATACTGTTGGTTGTATCCACTACAGTTGTTTATTTCAGTTGTGTATGGTTTATTTCTTCCACAGTCTTAGTATGTTTATTTTCTATATTCCGCTGCGCTACACTTTGACAAATGAGGGAATAGTTTCCCATCTATCAGACCTGGGCCCTCGCTGCTTTTCGGCAGCCTCTGGCATTTGGGGAAATGCGTTTGAGGTCTTGTGGTGAACTGGTTTCGGGGAACCCATTGAGTGGAACCTGGAACTAGGAAGTTACACCACCTATCACATAATGAAAACCATATATATGTCTTCCATAAAACATTCTTCATATCATCATATCATATCCTATAGAATGGATGTGAGTTTCATAAACATTTCATCAAAATAATCATAATCCAAATAAAGAAAGAATAAATATGGTAACTTTGGATCATGTCCCCAAAAATCATAAGTATAATAAAAGGATGATGTTATAAATGTAAATAACCTTAAAACATTAGAACAATTATTTAGGAAAAAGCCCTTTCATTTTGGAATCATTTATTTATAACATAAAAACTTCTAAAATATTAAGAAAATAAATTTATTTGAAAAATAATATGAAAATATATAAAGAAAGACTCAAATAAAAAATTATTTATGATTATTGGAAAATCTTTTCATGTGGTATTCATTAAAACAAAAATTCCATTCACATTTCTATAAAAATACAGTAGTACCATGGTTTGAAAATGATAAGATTATTCCTTTTAAAACATGATAAATAATAAAAAATATAAATAAGAATTTATTTAAATAATATTTTTCAAATAGTAAAAACACCCTTGAAAATGATTCAATAAAAATATCAACATTGAAGAAAGGATTCTCGATCAAAGAGAAAAACATGGTCAGTTTTTCATAAAAAATTTCTTTCGATCTCTTGAGTACATTGAGAGAGGAAAATGAAAGGAAAAAAATGTAATCCCAAAAAATAAATTTATTAGAAAAAAGAAATAATATTTTGGAGAGAAGTATCATATATATTTTCATCTTGAATTTAGTTATAAACCATCCCAGTAAAAATGAGATTGTAACATAAAACTTGTACCCGAAGATTTTCTTGCATCATAAGAGAACTAATATCCTATGAAATAAATTTTAATTTAACATAAATTTATAAAATATCCACAATTATAGATATATTACGATATATGGTATACTTATATCATATTATCACGCATTGATTAGTAATATTTCATTATCAACATCATTTCAGGTGTCAATGACTTTATTTTTTATATGTTTTTGTTCGACGGTTATTGACCTTGCACTTTGATAATAGTTTCTTCATATATAGAATGTTCATAATTATATAAATATCATATATATTTATAATTTAAATATTTATAATCATTCATAAAAAGATGTGATGAAAAATAAATTACATCACGACGCAAAGACGGATGTCCATACACACACAGGTGATGTTTCAAATTTTTTACAGATGAAATGAGATAAATGTAAAAAACAATTCACAATTATTGAACCATTATTATATTATAAATATTAGATAAATATATACATATATATTAAATCTACCAAAACAACAAACTATTAAATATGAGGATGAAAAATGAATCATATCTCTATGTGGAGGCGGTAGTCCACATGCAATCATGAGCGATACTTTTATCTCCCATTTAATGGATATGTGGTTGTGAATCATCATAATAACATCTAATTTTATTTATTATACGTGGTTAATCATGTTTTTATGGATGAATAAATTTTAGAGGAATAATTTGAGGGAAAAAAAATTAAAAGTTATTGGTTAAGATTTACACCACTTCTTAGGGAGAACACATTTGGATTACTCATTATGCCCTGAATGATTAGTACAATGAGAAGAAAAAAGATATATGATGAATTAGGGATTCTAGGAAGGTTTTTTAGTAGGTATTTCCAAATCTAAAATGCTAAAATATCATGAATAAGGGAGGAGGAGAAGTTATCTTTTATAAGTGATGGGAGAGAGTCACATGGAATCACTACTACAAAACAATAATTTAATACCACTAAAATTTCCCTTTTTCAGTTCTAGAAAATCCATGACTATGTGAGTGAGATTAAAAGACCATATAATTTATCTTTTCTCGAAAAATCAATGATATAGGGGCATAGTGTAGGGTGTTGTAACAAAAAACTACAGCACTAGAAACCACACCACACCATAAACAATACTAGAACGTAGCAAAATCAGGTAAAAATATAGATTTTAAATGAAATAAATTTACAAAAAAAATACAAGGAGAAAATAACTATATTATAGAAACTTCAGAAATTGGTTTATAAAATTACATTAGTAAGTAAAAATTATTGAATACATTCAAAAACATCAAGGTTCCTTTGTCTATTCCCCCTGACCCTGTCTCATGTGGTTTCCGAAAAAACAACCCCTACATGGGAAATTTTTTTCATTAGTATAAAAAAATTCATATGTTATAAATAATATAAAGAAATAAATTAAATATAATGTTTTTATTTAAAAAACTCTAAGTTATACCCAAAACACAGTGTATCAGATTGTGTTGCTGTTGAATCTTTCTTGACACACTATTTCTTTTTCTTCTTTAAGAATTATCTTGGTGAATATTTTCTAAATAATTATAAGATAAAAATTAAAATTAATTAATTAATTAGTTGTAAAAAAATGATGAGAAAACAATCATTTCTCATTTTCTTAATTTTGGCAATGTGAGGCACATTTTAATCTGAAATGAAAATTATATATTGAGAACATGCACATGGAGTCATACGAGTCACACTATTAATCATATTGAGGTTAGAATGATTCATACAAATCTAATATTTCTTATGGATAATTCTATTAATGTTTGAAAATCATAAAAATGAATTTTATCATTTTTGAGTATGTCACTTGTGTTTTTTTAATAACCTTTAATTTTAATATGGAAACACACACATTGAGTCATACTGATGACATAATGTGTCAGTTTGACATGAAGTTGATTCTTTTATGTTAAAAATTAAATATTAATGGGTTTTCTAAATTATTAGGAAAATATGAGCATGTTTTCTTGGTTTCTAATGAGTGACCCTTTTTAAACAAAAATGTCAATTTTAAAATGATAATGGATATATCGAGTCATACCATGGAGAATGTATTAATATTAAGGTGTGGTTGATTCCTACATGTCCCAAATGACATATGTGTCATTTTCCTAAAGTATTAAAATAATTTTTATTCATATTCTCAGTTTTGAGTTGGTCAGTAGTATTTTTTATCAAAATTAATGTCAATTTTAAATAAGAAGTCACACATGGTGTCTTAACATTTATAATGTGCATTGGATTGAGGTTATGATGATTCAAATACATCCAAAAATACTTACAGACCATTTTAATAAAGTATCAAAACAATCTGAATGTGGTTTCATAGTTTTGAGTACATCACTTTCATTTTTTCCTAAATTTTTATTTTTAATCAGAAATGCGTACTTTGAGTCATACCAGTCACAAAATTTCTTAGTTTGATATGAGTTTTATTCCAATATTCCACAAATGTGTTATAAATAATTTTCCCAAATTATCAAGACAATCTGACAGTGTTTTCCTTATTTTCATTGAGTGACACTTTTTGAACTAAAATATCAATTTTAAACTGATAACAAACACTTTTAATCATACCAAGAAAATAATATACCATAATCATGTGAAGTTGATTATTACACATCCCAAATGACTTATAGATAATTTTCCTGATGTATCAAAACAATCAGAATGTTTTTCCATGGTTTTGAGCACATAATTATTCATTTTTTCATAGTAAATAACGTAAAATATAAACAAAAATATGCACATGGAGTCCTAAAAGTCACACCGTAAGAAATATTGAGGTGTAGATAATTCCTACACATAAAAAAGTGACTTATAGATAATTTCTATAAAGTATCAAAACAATATGAATGTGGTTTCCTAGTTTTGAGTACATCACTTATATTTTTTTACTAAAATGTCATATGAAACTACAAACATGAAATTTGAGTCAAACCAGACACATCATGCCTTAGTTTGACATGATACTAATTTAAACTCATTGAAAATAAATTGTAAATAATTTTGATAACTTATAAAGATAATAGGAGCATGTTTTATTGATTATTTGTTACTAAAACTTTTTGAAAAAAATGTAAATTATAAACTGATAACAAAAACAATGAGTTATATCATGCACATCATGTATCTTATTGAGGTGTGACAGATTCCAAGATATCAAAAATGAAATGTCGATAGTTTTCTTAAATTATAAAAACAATAAAAAATTGTTTTTTTAGTATGTCACTTTCCTTTTTTTGTTAAAATTAATGTCAATTTTAAATAAAATGATGCACTTGGAGTCATACCAGTCATACCACAAATCATATTGAGGTTAGGATGATTTATACATGTCTCAAATGACATAATGATATTTTTATATAAATTATCAAATCCGTACAAATTTATTGTCTGGATTTTCAGTACGTCACATGTATTCATTAATAAAATGTTATTTTAAACCTAAAACAAGTACATTGAGTCATACTCATTACATCATGTGTCAATTTTATGTGAGAATAATTCATACACATCAAAAATGACTTATGAATCATTTTAATAAATTATAAAAACAATCTTATTTCATTTTCTTGGTTTTCAGTGAGTGAAACGTTTTGAACTAAAATGTAAATTTTTAACTGATAACATACACTTTGATTCATACCAGGAACATCATGTATCTTATTAAGGTGTGGATAATTTATACACATAAAAAAATAATGATGTGTCGTTTAATTAATCTATCAAAGCAATATTAATGTGTTTGATCGGTTTTCAATATGCCACTTTTCTTTTTTTTTTAAAATAATGTCGATATTAAATAAAAAGATGAACTTGGAGGCGTACTAGTCATTCCACACATCAGATTTTAGTGATGATGATTCTTAACCTTCCCAAATGACATATCTATTGGTTTACTAAATTATAAAAATAATCGGAACGATTTTTGTTAGTTTTGAGAATGTCACTCGTGTTTTTTACAAAAATGTCATCTTAAACTGGAAAAATGCACTTTGAGTCGTACTGGTCACATTATGTGTTAGTTTAATATGATATGGATTCCTAAATGTAAAAATGACTTATCAATCTTTTTTATAAATTATCAATACAATCCAAGATAATTTTCTCATTTTTCAATGTGTGAAACTTTTGGAAATAAAATATGAATTTTAAACGGATAAGAAACGCTTTGATTCATAGCGGGCACATCATATTTTATATTGAGGTAAAATAGATTCCTACATAGATAATATTACATGTGGAACATTTTCTTAATATATTTAAACAATTTGAATGCATTTTCTTGATTTGAGTATGTATGTTTTCAATTTTAATAAAATTAATGTCAATTTAAAAAGAAAGACAAACTTAGAGTCATTGCGGCCACACCGTGCATCTAATTGAGGTTTGGTTGATTCCAAATTGTCCCAAATGACATACGGATTATTTTAATAAAGTATAAAAATAATTCTACTATGTTCTCTTATTTTTTATTATGTTAGTTTTTTTTCAAAAATGTCATTTTAAATTGGAAACACACACTTTTAGTCATACTAGTAAAATCCTATATCAATTTTATGTGAGACTAATTCATACTCATAAAAAATTATTTATGAATTGTTTTAATAAATTATAAAGAAAATCCAATCTTGTTTTATTGGATTTCAATTAGAAACACTTTTTGAACTAAAATGTCACTTTTAAACTATTAATGGACACCTTGTGTTATATTAGGCACATCATGTATTAGATTTGGGTGTGGATGATTTAAAACCTGCCATAAATTACATATGGATATTTTTTATAAAATATTAAAACAATCTAAATGTGTTTGAATCATTTTGAGAACATCACTTTTCTTTTTTACTAAAATTAATATCAATTTAAAAAAAGACACACTTAGAGTCATATAGGTCACACTATGAATCAGGATGAGATTCTTCTAATTCCTACATGTCACAAATTACTTATAGATTTTTCCACAATGTTTCAAAAAAAATCTGAATGTGATTTATTGGTTTTTAGTATGTTATTTTTTTACTAAAATGTCATTTTAAACTAGAAACACACACTTTTAGTCATACCAATCACATCATGTTTTAGATGGATGTGAAAATTAATCCTAAAAAAATTATTTATGATTCATTTTAATAAATTATAATAATAATAAAAATATATTTTCTATGTTTTCTGTATGTCACATTTATTTTCCCCTAAATTTAATGTCGATTTTTAATAAAAAGTCACAATTGGAGTCATATGGGGCACACCGTGCATCAGATTTTATTGTGGTTGATTCATACATGTCACAAATTAAATATAGAATTTTTTATTAAAGTATCAATACAATATTAATGTTTTTATTGGTTTTGAGAATGTGATGTGTGTTTTGAACTAAAATATTAATTATAACTAAAATAATATTGTAAGAGTCATATCGGGCACACTGTGTATTAGATTTCAGTGTGACTGATTGAGTATTTGATATGTTTTTTTTAAAAAAATATAAAAAAATCAATAAAAGAGATAACATATTAAATTATGATAGAATAAAAAATCTATGCTCCATGAAATACTTCATGTTTCAAGCTGTATGAGGTTTTTTCTTCAACCAGGAAGGAACATGTTCTCTCTTTTCTGGCTTGTTGTATATAGTTGAAGGAAAAATATAACCTCCCAAAAGATCTGTGAAAATACTAAATAATAATTATATAATAAATATAAGGAAATTAAAATTAAAATGATAGATAAAATGATGACAAAATTAATTAATTAGAAGGAATTCAAATTTACAAGATGATTGTATACATTCTTGACCAATCTTCATGTTTTCATTATCTCAATTGCATGAAGATTGAAAATCCTATGAAAGAGAATATGTTTTTGAAATATGTAGTATGAATTTAACTTTTCAATATGGTTTTATACATGACCCATTTCCTTGTTTTTTATTCTCTTAGTTCAAGCCTCAAAGTTCTATCTCTCACAAAAAAGATCTATTTTCAACATACCACCCCAAATCAAACAATAGAGTCCACTAGTGTAAGAAAACAATTCTTATTTTAGTAATACTAAAATTAAATAAATTAACCATAAATATGAAATAATTCATTTCTTCTATGGAAAAATATTTTACTATTAATACATCATGATTGGGAAGCTTGTGCAAGAGATATATTTTTTTGAAATAAGTAGAAGGAATTCTACTTTTCATGTTCATTGTAAAGGAGTAAATCATCCTTATTGATGAGGTAATTTTTTCATGATCTACATGAAAATTAATAAAACAAGTATTAGATAAAAATTATGATAAAAATAACTATAAAAAGTAGATAAAATGATGATAAAATAAACTAAAAGGAAATGTTTTCTAGTTTTATGACCCGTTATGTATTTTAAAAGGACACTAAAATCCATTATAAATTCTTTAACTCCTTTTGAAAGTATTAAACATAAATATATTTCATTATTGAATCTAAATGAAACTAAAATATTGGGGATTTATTCAGTCTTATTGAATTTTACTATAGATTAGTATACCCTTTACAATATTCTAGGTGATGAGGATAAACTTTAACATAACATCCTCATTATTTGTTCATCAAAATGGGAATATTTCTAGTCTCATTTTCTTTGAGAATGGTGATGAGTTTTTTATTAATGATATTTTTAATATAGATCATTATACATACTGAATGTGTTCATTCATATTAGTGATAAACCAGTGGACACATTTTTTAGGGGTAAGATAGTTAAAAAGTACTTATATTCAAAATAAGGATAGGTTCAAAACCTATACTGATGTAATGATTGTGATATTAGAAGTGATATAATGGTGGGAATATTTAATTTCACATCATGTACATTAAAAATAATCATTTTTATTCACACTAATACCAATGATGCCTTTAATAATTCTAAAATATGCCTTTATCAACACTAGAAAATCACTAACTACCTCAGTGCGGTTAAATTTCCAAGGATTTTATCAGTGCATTCAAAAGCACCGATGATAGAAACCATTTATCAGTCATTTATGTATGACTAATGAAGATACCCTTTATTAGCTATTTGATAAGAATATATAAATATTCCTTTATCAGTACTTTAAAAAATTCTGATAAAGGGTCTCTTTATCGACACTTCTACAAGAGATGATAAAGCCTATATTTATCAGTTCATTTTAAAGCACCAATAAATTCATCTTTATCAACACTTTTAAAATTTCAGATAAAGGTCTCCATTATCTATGAATTTATTAGCATTGATAAAGGGGAATATTGCAGTTTGATGCTATAGTACATTGTAACACCAAAAATAGGTCATACAGTGTGTTGTAACAACAAACTGCATTACCAAAAACAACAAAAAAACTTACCAAAATAAGATAAAAATTCTGAATTGAAAATAAATAAAACTTATAAAACAAATAAAAGAAATAAACAATGGTTATAGAGTATGAAAATTATTTTTTTCACAAAAAATAAGGTCGATTTTGAAAAAACTCACACATGGAGTCATACGAGTCACACTGTGAGTCGAATTGAGGTTTGATTGATTTCTACAAATTATTATTGAATCATGGATCATTTTCCTAATTTAAAAAAGAAATACAAATGAATTTTCTTGATTTTGAGTGTGTCAGTTGTTTTTTTATTAAAATTAATGTTAGTTTTGAATAAAAAGATACACTTTTACTCCTACCTATCACATCAGACATTAAATTGAGCTAAGACTAATTCTTACACATGAAAAATGAATTATGGATCATTTTCCTAAATTACCAAAATAATCCAAATGTTTTTTTCTTAATTTGGAGTATGTAATTTTTTTTCACTAAAATTAATGTTGATTTTGAATAAAGGTTCACTTGGAGTCATACCGGTCACACCATAAATCAGATTGAGGTGTGGATGATTCCTTCAAATCCAAAATGAAATATGGGTCATTTTGCTAAAGTATAAACATAATAAGAGTGTGTTTTTTCACTATTGAGTATGCCACATATATTTTTTTACTAAAATTTCCTTTTAAATTGGAAACATACACTATGATCTATACAGGTGGTATAATGTGTGGGTATAACATGATACTAATACATAAAAATCAAAAATTAATTATAGATCTTTTTACTAAACTATCATGACAAGATGAGTGCGTTTTCTCAGTTTTTAGTGAGTGACACTTTTTTGTATTAAAATGTCAATTTTAAATGAACAACAGAAACATGGAATCATAATGGTCACATCGTGCATTGTATTAAGATATAGTTGATTCCTAAACATCAAAAATTACTTATGGATCATTTTACTAAAGTATAAAAACAATCTGATTCCATTTTCTTGGTTTTGAGTATGTTAATTGTTTTTTTCATTAAAATTAATGTCAATTTTGAATAAAAAGATGGACTTAGAGTTATATTGGTCACACCGTGCATTAGATTGAGGAAAATTTGATTCATACACATTTCAAATGACTTATAGACCATTTTTTTAAAGTATCAATACAATCAAAATGTATTTCCTTGGTTTTGTGTATGCCACTTGTGTTTTTTAATAAAATGTCATTTTAAAGTAGACAAATGCACTTTGATCCATATAGGTGGCATCATGTTTGGGACTAACATGACACTAATTTATACACATAAAAAATTCATTATTAATCGTTTTCCCAAATAATAATGATAATTTGATCATGTTTTCTCAATTTTCAGTTAGTGACACTTTTTTGTATTAAAATGTTAACTTTTAACTAATAATAGACACTTGGAGGATTATCGATCATGACATGATTCATATTGATGTGTGGCTGATTCCTACACATCAAAAATGGCTTATGTATTTTTTTCCTAACATAAAAAAACAATTCTAATGAAATTTCTTGGTTCTGAGTATGTTAATTTTTTTTTTCACTAAAATTAATGTCAATTTAGAAGAAAACAAGAAGCACTTGGAGTCATAACAGTCACACCATGTGTTTATTTTCTGTGATAATTATTCTTAAATGTCCTAAATGAAAAATAGATTGTTTTCATAAAGTATTAAAATAATCATCATGTGTTTCCTTGGTTTTGAGTACGCCACTTATATTTTTTTACTAAAATGTAATTTTAAACTAGAAACACACACTTTGATCCATATAGGTGGAATCATGTATATATTAGACACGAGACTAATTTATAAAAATTAAAGTTAATTATGAATCATTTTTCCAAATTATCAAGACAATCTGAGGAAGTTTTCTCAGTTTTCAGTAGATGACACTTTTTTTTATCAAAATTTCAATATTAAACTAATAACAGACACTTGGAGTCATATCGGTCACACCATGCATTGGATTGAGGGGATACTAATTACTACGTGTCAAAAATTAATTATGGATAATTTTACTAAATTATTAAAACAATATGAATTCATTTTCTCAGTTTGAGTATGTAAGTTGGTTATTTCACTAAAATTAATGTCGATTTAAAATAAAAAGATGCACTTGGAGTCATACCAGTCACACCATGCATCAAATTGAGTTTATAATAATTCATAAGGGTCTCAAATTAATTATGGATAATTTCACTAATGTATCAAATTAATTAGAATTCATTTACTTAGTTTTGAGTACGCCTCTTTTGTTTTTTTAACAAAATGTCTTTTTTAAATAGAAACATACAATTTGAGTCTTACATGTGAAATCTTGAGTGGGTTTGACATGATACTAATTAATAAACAAAAAAAAATGAATTATGAATCATTTTAAAAAATTATCAAGACAATATGAGTCCATTTTATTTATTTTCTTGAGTGATACTTTTTTTTAATAAAATTTCAATTTTATTCTGGTAATGGAAACTTATAGTAATATCAGCCACACTGTTCACTAGATTGAGTTTTAGATAATTCCCATATGTCAAAAATGACTTATTAATAATTTTATGAAAGTACCAAAACTATCTGAATGCATTTTCTCAGTTTTGAGTATGTCATTTGTTTTTTTCACCAAAATTAATGGGAATTTTGAATAAAAATATCCAGTTGGTGTCATAACAGTCACACCATAAATTGGATTGAAGTTAGGATGATTCCAAACAATAAAAAATGGCATATGTATTTTTTCTCAATTATCAAAACAATCAGAATTGTTTTCCCTAGTTTTGAGTACACAACATGTTTTTTTAATAAAATGCCATTTTAAACTGGAAACATTTTCATTGAGTCATATAGGTGGAATACTCTGTGGTTTTTAAACAATATTGATTAACATATTTCAAAAAAATAAATTAAGAATCATTTTAATAAATTATCAATACAATCCATGCATGTTTTCTTGGTTTTTAGTGACTCACACTTTTTTGTATTAAAAAGTCAATTTTAAACTGATAACGGAAACTTTGAGTCATACATGTCACAATATGTATTTTATTGAGGTTCTTCTAAGTCTTAAATATCAAAAATAACTTATGGAATATTTTACTAATTTACCAAAACAATAAAAACGAATTTTGTCAGTTTTGAGTATGTCTATTTTTTTCACTAAAATTAATGTCAATTTTGAATAAAATGATGCACTTTGAGTCATACCAGTCACAATGTGCATCATATTTAGGAGTGGATGATTAATACTCATCCCAAATTATGTATTTATCATTTTAATATAATATGAAAACAATTAGAATATGTTTCCTCGGTTTTGAGTATTCCCCTTATGTTTTTTTACTAAAATGTCATTTTAAATTAAAAACACGCACCCTGATCCATATAGGTGGAATTGTGTGGGGGTTTGACATGAGACTGATTCATATAGGAAAAAATTAATTATGAATAATTTTCCAAATTATATACACAATAGAATCACACTTTTTTATTTTTTAGTGAGTGATAATTTTTTATTAAAATTTCAATTTTAAACTTATAACATACAGTTGGAGTCATACAGGTCACATCGTGAACTAAATTGAGGTACGACTAATTTCTACATATCAAAAATGACTTCTGGATTATTGTAATAAATTTATCTAACAATACAAATTCATTTTATTAGTTTTGATTATAATAATTTTTTTACTAAAATTAATCTCAATTTTGAATAAAAAGACACACTTGGAGTCATGTTGGTGACAATATTACTTGGATTGTGGTATGGATGATTCCTACATGTCTCAAATTACTTATGGATCATTTTTTTAAAGTATAAAAGACATTCGAATGTGCTTCCTCAGTTTTGAGTATGCCACTTTTGTTTTTTACTAAAATTTTATTTTAAAATGGAAATAGACACCTTGACACAATCCCGTCTCAATGACCACAATATATCAATTATGGTTTTCCTCAAATAGTTATTTCATAAACCTACTTACTTTTATGGATGATTACAATCATATTTATTAAAAAAAATTAAGTTTTATTATATATATTTTTGTAGATTGGGATTTTTACAAAAGTTTCTTCAACAATACTAGTGAAGAAATTGAAGCTTCTAACATGGAATGATCTTATAGGTGGTTTACTACCCTATATAAAATCACTAAAAAAGTGGTGAAAAAAATTATCTTAATATGTCACCTGAAACAATTTCACAATGGCTCTTATATTAAATAACAAGTGTTTTTTTAACTTTTAAATTTTTTTTCTCAAACATAATTTGGTTTGATCCTCATTCTACTTCATTTCCCAACAATTTTACTATTTTCAAGCCTGCACTATGTATCCTCATCCACCTTGGTCTCCACCTCTATATTCACCTCTACCTTCTTCTCTACTTTGGTGTCTAACTAATACTCTACCTCCGCCTTTTCCTCCACCTCTACATCCACCTCCGCCACTGCCTCTACCTCCATGATTTCCCAATAATTTTATTGTTTTCAGGTCAATGCTTCTAAGAAAATTGGTTTCATCCATTACACATATACTTGATAATGAGATCAAAAATAATTTTTAAAAATTATGAAACTAATGTTTCACACCCCAAATATACTTTAATGGTCATAACATGTATGATATTATAAAAATGGTAGCTAATCACTTATTTTTTTTAAAAAAACATGCTGACAAAATGTATGATGGCCACTCATCTCTAAACAAATTTATTTATTATTTTGAGTATCTAGGTTATCAATAATATTGATAGCACTAAGAAAATATCAAAAAAAATGATTATGAAATATATTTAGTGAAAATTTAATTACCTTAGAAAATTACATTATGGGGGATGCTAGTAATTTCATGATTTATGATTTCTCTCATAAAATTGAAAACACAATATCCAAAATAGATGTCATTATCTTGTTTCAGACACTGTAGAAACTTTAATGAAAATAAGTAAATTACTTTGAAAAGTTTTGATATTTAAATATTTTTATATATACCATAATTTTTTTACATTTTTAGTAATTTACATGCTTCATTGATTTAGACACTGACTACATTCCATGATCTAGCCTATATTTAGAGACCACCTTACCACAAAAAAAATTCTTGTTAAAACAAATACTGAACATAAAATTATATTTTTATTTCAATAAAATGGTTATTTTTGTGTATTACATATCCACAATACACATCATGTGTTGTCAGTCGGTTGCATATCCTGACATTGGATCCAAAAAAATAAATATTTGGAGTGTCCAGATTGACTGCGATCAACATCAAGTGCGCCCTAAAAAACAAAAACAATTATGTAATGAGAAAATTAAAAATATATCTTATTTTATTTGATTATAGAGTTTTAATTTTACATTGTAGGAACCAAAAAGTTTTTTTTGTTGGATAATTTTATATTAATCTCTTCAAGTAACTTATCTTTTTTTTATTCTCAAAAGTTTTCTTAAAGAAAGTATGTTCTATCATAGAAATGGTATATGGATTAATGAATCCAAATCATTCTTCACACAATATTCCCTTTATATATATGTGATATAAACACATTTAAAAATATTAATAGTTATTAACTTTAATAAACATATTATCTCACTATTTGAATAGACATATTATGAAAATGTACCTTATGTACTTATTCACAACTGAGACTCCCAACCATTCATGCTTGATAATATCATATAGAGTCTCTATACAAATTACATATGTCAAGGAATCTATATATATTTCTTCTTCATATTCAATGTAAGACATATTTTTATCTTTATATGTGGTATCTACAGGAATTTTTAATGATAATACATGTTTCCCTAGAACTGGTGGGGAGAATGTACCTTTGGAAGGTCGTTTTGTTTTCTTTGTCGATTCACTATATTTTCTTGATTCTACCTTCCATTTTTCCACCTATTTATCTATATATAATAAAATACCTCACTTCATACCTTTTATCATGAACTATTATAACTTTTTTATTGGATTTTTTTAAAGACATACCACATGATCTGTATAATATTAGACGACCAGGCTATTAAATATCTGATGGTGTCAATGGTTGGGCTAATGTACAGACCATCAAGTGGAACATGAAACTTAGCATTCATCTCATGATACAACTCAATCCTTAATCTCATGTGATATTTCTGGAGGTCTTTATGGTGTATCTAGTCTTTTAGGTTACTATACATTGTACCCATTGTAACATAATAATGTGTGGGTGTTGACAGATATAAATCACATACAACTATACCCTATATAATTTTAGTAATATAAATTTATTTGAAGTTTTTTATTCACATTTAGAAGAAAGTCTAATAAAAAAATTGATTACCCTGGGTGAGGTATGCGGTTGGGGGAATGACTATAATAAAAACTAGTGGGATCATTTGGTTTATGTGTGTATATTTTCTCCACCACTGGTAGTCCTTGATACTTTCTTATACATTGGTATACCAATCTAGAAGGCAAAATAATATCTTACCATGAGTATATTTGTGTCTGAAATCATCTCACCATATTAGATGTATCTTCATGGGGTTTTACCTTCTTGAAATATTTTCAAGGAGATACCATAAAACCTAATCCTATAACATGAACATATTGTTCAAGCCCCTTTAAAGCTACTAAATGTAGATTTTATTATGGTATGGTAATTTAAATTTATTATGTCTAAACCATATAAAAAAATATGGACATAATTTGATGTTTTTATGTAATATTTTTTTAAAATAATTATGAATTAAAAATATGTCATACTTACACATGCTTCCCATACTACTTTTTTTTCATCAACTAATTAACCATTTTTATTTACATAATCCTCCTTCCAAAGTAGATGACATGAGATGGAAGTGGATTAAAATTTGGATTCTTCAATATTTATATAAAGAAAGGAACATATGTTGTTTCATATCATATAATTAAACTTTTATTATTAATTTAAAATACATTCCAATTTCTTTTCTAATGAATAATACCCTATCCTTGCTTTTGGACTAGGGTACATTGGTTTTGATTCACATTCTTTATTTTTAGAATTAATTTTTTGGTTTATAAATTAATTATTTTGAATCAAGTTAGATAAAATCAATAATTTCAAATAATATATTATCATCTACAATGCACCTAAAATGATTTATCATTATGAAGATTGATGAAATCAGTATATGTTTCCTGCTTTATAAAGTGTGTATAACTAACTGGTAGGTGGGGATTTATTTTCCCCTCAACATACATAATATGTAACCTCTTAAGAAGAGTCTGTAACACTCTAAGGGATTTTCTAATGGCCATTAGACAAATTTATTATGGAAATATTCTAAAATTAAATAACTCTACATGGAATAATGAAAATTAAATCAAGGTTTCATTATATTATTTTTAATAAAATATAGAATGTATATTGTAACATTACCATTATGTATATATAAATTATTTTTATCATTACATGATAGAAATGATTCCATGAATCAATATCAATTAGAACATTCATCCTTGTTGTGATCCCCATACAACTAATGAGCATTGACTTATTGGGGTCAAAAGTTTGGTTGTGCTGATCCCAACCAATCTCAAATTTTATGTCACAACTTATTTCCTTGATAATTTTATTCACCACTGTGATGATACGTCATTTTTGTTTTGTTTTCATAAAGATTTTGTTGATTCCCAAATAATTCCAATGTTTCTTCATTAATAGTTTGTTCTTCCTCGGGATTGGTAACATCATCATGTGTAGAAGAAATTATCTGCATGATTAGTCAAACATTTAATTTTTTATTGAATAAATATAATATAATAAAATCTATACATAAAATTTCACATTTTTATGCATATTTCAGGAAATTTATTACTATATTGAACATAGATATAATACATCAATACTCTAGTACAACTAACCTTCACTACATTTATTTAATACTTCCTCAGACGCTTGATTATTTTCCATATCATGATGATGGATTGGAATCCTTATTTAAAACTATCTTTCCTCCCATAATTTTGGTTACAAAGTTCCTTAATGACAGACATCACATATAGTTATTATTGTGTTTTGTGGTTTTATATCTATGACCCATCTTTTTGGGACATCCACCTTTGTTTCTTGAACTAATCTAACAAAAAGTGACCCCATACTGAGTACTAGTGATCATTTTGGATGAATAATACTCAGATTAGTTCAAATAACATAGAAGAGATGGGTGATGAGATTCAAAAAAAAAAAATTCAATAATAACTATTCAAGAGGTAACACCCCAAGATTTCATAGTAAGTGATTTTCTTTAGAGTAAGTCAATGGATTGCGCTATACACAACACTAAGTTCGAGCACACCACGACTTACAAAATTAGTAGTTCAAAAAGTGGTTATGAATAGTATTAACTGAATTTTTAATAATTAATATAATTTTAGAATCCATATTATGTGTTTCTTATACATAATATAAGAAAAAATTCATTTTTTCAGATAAAAGAAGTATTTTTCAAAAAAAATTTAATTTTACCACCTTTTAATGGGGAAAAATTTTTGAAACAAATATTTGATACTTTTATATATTAAATTTAATGAAATTAAATTATTCTTTTGAATTGGGACATAAAAATTTATTTTGGATAATTTTTTTGTACTTTTCTGATAACTTTAAAATTTAGATAAATATTGAAATATACTAAATTTTAATTAAAAACAACGTTTTTAATGGAAATAATTTATAGTGTTAAATTATATATTTGAATTATTTTTAAGTATAATTAGATTATATTTTTATCATTTAATATAATTTATGTCATTGGATGTAATTTTACATTTAAACTGGACATAAACAAGTGTCAATCTTTTGATAGTTATTATTTCTTAAAAACACGCTTTTTGTTTTGACAATGAGAATTAATTTTTAATTTATTTCTGCCACTTCTTTGTTTTGAATTTGGAAAAATGGATTCCATATTTTGAATTAGGAGTTCCAAATTGTGTAAATAGGTAACTTTTATTTTTAGAAATTATGAATAATTACTTCGGTAAATATTTTATTTACCATGGTTAAAGTGTAAATCCAGTAAATATGGGTAAAAATTAATATTATAATAATATTAAATTATTCTAACACATGTCCTAACCCTATTGTAAGATACATGTACGACCATGGGAATCCTTAGGTTGATTTTAGGACCCCATTGAGCCACTTGGGAGTGATAATGACATTTTATATTAATTAATCTAAAGTAAAGATAAAAATAACAAAAGCATGTATCTTTAGTAAAACATTTTTATATGGGGTTATATAATTGATCTTTTCGACTATAAATATTAATTATAAGGATAAAAATATTTCCTAAATGATGATATTTTATTAATACTTTTTATACATAAAATAAATATATTTATTTATGACACAATAATGATGCATTATTTTCCTTATTTATAAAAGAATCAAATAAATGATAATGTAAAAATTAAAATAAATATAATTTAAAGTTTTTATGACATAAAATAATTATATAGGTGAATATGACATCTTAGGATTTATATAATGTATTTTTTTTAAGTAATAATGTTTTTTTGACTTTCACAAAAAACCAAATACCAAATAGTGTCGAAATTGATATAAATGAGTTTTTAAAACAAATACTATATTAATAATTGATATAATATTTATAAAAATATGAGATTCTGCCAAATGACTTATATAATAATATATATGTCATTAATTAACCACTTGGGGTTCTCTTGTAATTTTATATTAAGTTTGTTAACCATATAATATAAAAATATAAAGAGACAGGGTAAATGTCAATCTATTTAACTAAGAGTTAAATCTAAAAGATAAGGTTAATATGGTGTTCTAAACATGTGTAAAACCAATTGGTTGAGAAGTTTTCGACCCATACCAACCTTATCCTCAAAATAAATTATTTTGGATCCATTAAAACCGAAAATGATTTTATTATAAAATAATATTTTAAGATTTTCCTAAGGTGACCCTCACCTCTCTTATAAAAGAGAACTTCCCCTTCTCTTAATTTCACACATACAAAGACTTTTTCCTAGACCAAAACCTGCCTAGATATCCTCCCAAATTACCTCAATTAAACCTATAGGCCTTACTTTGATCATAAATACAACCTAAGGAGCCCTTTTGATGAACTCAGAAGGAAACACTCAAAGAAGAGGTAATAATTTCATCACCCTCTTTCAAGTTCTTTTCTTCTCCCACTTCCTCTTTCTTTGTTGTTTCCATACCAAAATAATAACTCCAGAACCTTATACATACTATAATGTTATTATAAATATGGTACAACCATATTCATTATTCTATCCATCCTATAAATGACAAAGTCACCATATGTGTGTACGTATGGCTTACCGTCTCCACGTCGTGGTGTAGTTTGTTACTCAAACAATTCATTATTTAGATGGGTATAATAATGAGTATAACTAATGTAATTAATAAATATAACATTTTAATTGTTCTTTATATATGATATACCATCCAATTACATACTATTTCACCATCAACATAATGATATTGTCGCTCATTCGTACGTACGGATTACCATCTCCACAAACGCGATGATATTCATTCCCAATCGTAATCATTCAAGAATAATTTTTATTTTATGATTAAAAATAATTTTTATGAACATAATATAATTCTTTATATGAATCAAATACATCCAATCCATAACAAACATGGCTTACGTAACAAAGTATATAAAGGAAATGAAATCAGTTAACACCTGAAATGATGATACTACTGAAATATTATTAACAATGAAATATTAGAGGATCATATATGATATCATATTTATGTATATAGTTATTGTATAATTTAATAAAATGTTTTAAAAATTATAAAATAGGTTAACATACCATAAACTAAGGAAAAGTACAAGGTAAGGGGATTTCATCTCACTTTTATTCCTGCGAGATTCATGCTATATTTTCCACTTTTACCTTTTGTGTGGTGTATATACTACCCATGATTGTATTGTTTGAATAATATACTTTAATTTATGGGTATTTACATATTAATTGTATGATCCTTCTTTAATGGGGTGTATATTTCATAATTTACCAAATCTATAAGGGAATTTAAAATTTCAATTTCTACTCAATCGGTTTTATGCAAACTTCATTGATTACTTTACTCCAAGATTATGTGTAAAATCACTATTTATATACTTATATAGTAATTTTCACTCCCCTTTGTGTGTATATACTTATGATACACATATTCACTCCATTGATAAATTCTTAAATCATCGATATGAACTTGATAAGAGTAATTTTAACTCAATTTCTCCGGATTCTGTTTTCTATCACTCTCTATCAGGAATTGAAACTTAGTTTATCTTCCATATCCATGCTTTCCTACATTGAATCCTAGTGTGGGTTATCTTAGTTGACCTTTGTACTTCTCTATCTTTCTTTTAAAGTGATAGTTTTATTGACTCTTTTTCCGATGTGGGACTTTCAATGAAGTTCCCAAGCCCAATTTTAATATTGCAAGGATGCAATTTACAAAAGTGGGTAAGAATTTAACAAACCAAGATTTCATAGTAAGTTATTTTCTTTAAAATAATTCAATGTCTTTCACTACACGCAACACCGAGTTCGAGCGCACCATGACTTACCAAACTAGTCATTCAAAAAGTGGTTATGAATAGTATTAACTGAATTTTTAATACTATATATAATTTTAGAATCCATATTATGTGTTTATTAGACATAATATAAGAACAGATTCATTTTTTTCACATAAAATATGTATATTTCAGAAAATGAAATTTTACCACCTTTTAATGGAGAAACCTTTTTAAAACCTATATTTGGCACTTTTATATATTAAATTTAATGAAATTAAATTATTATTTAGAATCGGGTCATAAAAATTTATTTTGGATAGATTTTTGGTAGTTTTCTAATAACTTTCATATTTTGATGAATATTGAAAAATACTAAATTTTAATTAAAAACAACTTTTTTAATTTAAATAAATTATAGTGTTAAATTATACATTTGAATGGTTTTTATGTATCATTATATTATATTTTTATCATTTAATATAATTTAGGTCATTGGATGTAATTTCACATTTAAACTGGACATAAACAAGTGTCAATCTTTTGATAGTTATTATTTCTTAAAAACACGCTTTTTGTTTTGAAAATGGGAATTAATTTTAAAGTAATTCCTCACTTCAACATAGAGTCCTTAATTTGATCAAAAATACAACCTAAGTAGCCCTTTTGATGAACTCAAAAGGATACACCTGAAGAAGAGGTAATAATTTCACCACCCTCTTTCAAGTTCTTTTCTTCATCCACTTCCTCTTTCTTTGTTGTATCTATACAAAAATAATAAATACAGAAAATTATAAATATTGTGATGCTATTATAAATATGGTAAAACCATATTCTTTATTCTATTAATCCTATAAATGTGAAAGTCACCATACGTGCGTACGTACGACTTACCGTATCCACGTTGTGGTGTAGTTTGTTACTCAAACACTTCATTACTTGGAAGGGTATAATAATGAGTATAAATAATTTAAATAATAAATATAACATGTTAATGATTATTTATATATGATATAACATCCAATTACATATGATTTCACCATCAACATAATGATATTATCGATCATTCGTACGTATAGATTACCGTCTCCATGAACGCGATGAGATTCATTCCCCATCGTAATAATTCAAGAATAATTTTCATTTTATGATTAAAAATAATTTTTATGAACATAATATCATTCTTTATTTTAATAAAATACATCATATCCATAACAAACATGTCTTACATAACTAATCATATAAAGGAAAGGGAATCTGTTAACACCCGAAACGATTATACTACTGAAATATTATTAAAAAAGCAATATTAGAGGATCATATATGATATCATATTTATGTATATAGTTCTTTTAAAATTTAATAACAATGTTTTAACTATTATACAGGAGTTTAACATACTATCAACTAAGGAAAAGTACAAGGTAAGGGGTTTTCATATCACTTTTATTCCCGTGAGATTCATGCTATATTTGCAACTTTTACCTTTTGTGTAGTGTATGTACTACCCATGATTGTATTGTTTTCATAATATAATTTAATATATGGGTGTTTATATCTTAATTGGATGATCCTTCTTTCATGGGGTGTGTGTTTCATAAGTTACCAAATCGGTAGAGGAATTTCAATTTTCAATTTCCACTCATACAGTTTTACACAAACTTCATTGATTACTTTAATCCATGATTATGTGTAAAATCACTATTTATTTACTTATGTAGTAATTTAAACTCCCCTTTGTGTGGATATACTTCTTATACACATAGTCACTCTATTTATAAATTCTCAAGTATTCAATATGAACTTGATAAGAGTAATTTTAACTCAATTTCTATTTATTGAGTTAAACATCCAAGTCATTGGTGTTGTTTTTACAAGAATATGTGTAAATGTCATCTTTTTTATTTAAATTGAATATAAAATAACATTGAGTGTATTTATATTTTTCACACATAAATATTTCATTTATTTATCCTTAACCTAAGGATAAATCCTTTATTAAGGAATTCATCTCAACTTACATTCCATTGAGACTTCTTTTTTGTTATACACCAATTCACTTATATTTGGTGTATATACTATACTTTGACATATTATGTCATGAATAACTTTATTCTCATGATATTATAATGTTTTTATTACCTCAATTATTTGTATTCAAGTGTCTCCCATTTGGTTAGGAACTCTAACTAGAATATCATTTTAAATATTTTAAAAATTTATTCTTCTAAATCATTCTCATTAATATTCATGTTTTAAAAATGTTTTTAAAGATTTATTTATATGGACATTAATGCTTTAAATTTTAAATTCCTTTTAAAAGTTTCAAATTGGTATGGGACACTTTGAGTCCTGAAATCTATTTTAAACAGCTTCTTTATAAATTGTGAGACTTTTAAATACTTTCATGAAAAAAGGATATTTCTCTCAAAGTGTTTTACTGATTGTTTTCAACTATGTCAACATCATTTTTGGATATTATTCTTGATTTGGGTTTATTTATTATGAATACAATATTCAATATTGTATTTAATGAGTTATGATATGTTTGACTATGAATGTTCTATCTTTATACCGTTCATGATTTATGGATAAAGTATTGACATTTCGTATGATAGTTTTAATACGAATGTTTATTTTATGTTTAAAAATTTTCATATGAGGAAGGAATTGGACTTAGTAAGTGATGGGTGGAGCCTGCTATAGCTCCCCGATGCATCAGTAGGTCTCATGAGACAAACTAGTGTCTTGGCACAAGGCCTTGAAAAAATATTATCTGTAGTCTTGGAACAAGGCCTTGACTATGTGGTTATGAAGATTGGCATTATGAATTCCAACATTATGAAATTGGATATTGATATAAATGTTATTATTTGACCAGTAGAATATCCATGTGAATAAGTAAATGGCATTATTTGATTTATCTTTTCCATATTATGATTAATTTTAAGTTTAAAGGGATTGTGTTCTAGTTTTATACATTTCCTTAAATGTTTATTCTTATTTGTAGTAGTTTATGCATTATATTTATCCTTACTGAGCATCTGATCTCACCCATTTCTTATGTTTAATTTTTCCCAAGATGCAAAAAAGTATATTATGATTAACCTACAGGAATAGGCTAATGGATATAAGAGTGTTCAAAGGGGACACAATGTTGTTTTTTATTTCATTATGTAATGTAAAACATATGTATGTATCTAGTACTTACAAGGATACTATACTGATTGGTCTTTCAGGACATGATTCATTGTATCATGCCAATTTTATGTAATAATGCACTGAATCTGGGTAACTAGGGTCAGGGCATTACACAAGATATAAAATTTGAGTTTCCACTGAAGTTCAAAAATAACCTAAATGAAATTTTATTTATGGTTTCTAACATATTATGATTCATAAATTAATGAATTTACATTAAAATAAACATGAATTCCACTCACAATAAGTTAATTCCACTCAAAAACCTTAATTTCTTGACACTTCCGATGAAATGTTTCTTTTTTTAAGGACTTATAAGAGATGAAAACTTTTGGAGGTATTAGTGTGAGGAGGATGAGAGATATTGACAACCAATAATTTCTCCAAGATTATAAGAGAATGTATCCTGAAGATGAAGCAAAAAATAGGGTTAAAAACCTCTACTCACTATGGGAGGAATAATAATGAGAGTCAAATTGGAACCCTTTTAAATTTATCGAGTTTGAAGGGTAAGAAAATCAAAATGAGTGTTTGGCATGTTTTTTTTCACAAAAATATGTGCAACATGAGTATTTTACAGAGGTCACTCATTATAGCTATATTCTCATAAAAGTATTATTAACTATGGAGTTATAATAGGATCTAATATTTATTCAATAAAAATAAAATTAATTTTTGATGATGTGTTGTCAAATGTAACCTTGTGTGTCATTTAAGAAAATGCACATCAAGAAACCAAACAAATTCATTCATTATTTTATAATTAATATTTTGGTGTATTTTTCTTATTCTTAGGAAGTAGTAAATGATGATGATGAAATGATGAAAGAGTTGAATAACGAGTTAGAAGATGCGGTGTTCAAATCCATGGTAGAAAATTTGATGGAGATTAATGAATACAACATGAGTGGGAGTTATGACAACAAGGAACTTTGGAACCACAATGATGAGAAGAAGGATATTTTGAAAGAGGGATTCCAACCCATCATCGAGATATGAAAGGATATCAAGCATCCAAATATGGATTAAATAAATATAGTGAAGGTTAGTTGTACTGAAGTACTGAAGTATTATATATCTATTCAAGATTGTAACAATTTTCATGCAAGATGCATGAAATTGTGGACTTTTATGGATTAAGTGTATTTTATTGTAAATCTATCTTACCAAAATGAATCCATATTTACAAAACCTTATTTGAGAAACCCATTTTCCTTTTTTTTTGAAAATTTATTGATGATTATTAAGATTATTACTTATTGTATGCTTCTTTCAAAATAGCGAATGGAGTTGAAGTTCTCAGTGGTCTCATATAAAGATGGAATGAGTTTACTGAGTAGGGGTGGCATTTTGTAGGTATAGGTAAGTGAGATATATATATATATATAGATTGTGGTTTCTATGATGTTTAGAGTTTTTTGGATCCCATGTGGATCCCTATAGGGATTATTCACTTGGATCCAGTAGTGAAAAGATAATATAATGAAATCTAGTTAACCATATCATTAAAAAGTGTAATTACATGTTTAGAAAATTCATTATATTCTTATAAATTAATTATAAAACAAATTTGGTTGCACCCAAATTTACCATACTGGTAGAAGCGGTCATTGAAGTACAAGTAGGGATCGAATCCACAGGGACTGAAGAAGAAACCTTGAGACACTATTATTTGTTGATGGATTGACTATGAAGTGGCCAACTTTGAGGTATATTTTAATTAGATAACTAAAGATATAATTTAAATAAAATATAATAAAAATGATGTGAACTAAACAATTATTTATGGTGGGTTGATATTAGGGTTTTTCTTGGGGTGGATTGGATGAATTTCTTTTCTTAGAAAATTTCATGTCATTAATTCAAGACATATCCAAACAATGAGATAATTCTCCCAAATCATTCACCAATTTAATCCCTACACAATTCCAAGACCAATCACCAATTCACTTTGAGGATCACTTTAATGATCACTCAAAGTAAATATATCATACTATCACTCATAATGTGTCATCGTTAAAGTTGGCAAAGATGAGAAATAATGTAACTCATCAAATGGAAATCCTAAAATAACAAATAGATTTAAATATTAAGTACATGAAATAACATTCAATCCCCGACCTTGCTACTCCCTTGGATAAACCCTTAAGAGTTTAGCCCTCCATTGATGCTATTATACCAATGGAAGTGGGATGTAGACTTATGGGGGTGGAATTGAAGAAGAAGAAAATATTAAAAGAACGAACACTCCACCGTTGTGTGATTGAATTCAAAAGTGAAAGTGTGAATAAATTCACTCCTAGATTCAATGGTATCAACATGTGATGAAAAGGAAAAGAAAAAGTGAAACAGAATAATTTTTTTTATTAAAATACTAAACATGACATAAAAACTTACATGGGATAAGTTGACGATGCGATTACAAATTGAAAATATGAAATTACAATTGAAAGAAATACAATAGATGAAAGAAAAACTCAGATTGAAAGAAAAATATTAGATGATAATTTCCTTAACCACTAGCTCCTTAGATAGGAATATTAGGAGCCTTAGAGACACCCCACCATAATAAATTCCATCCCCATTAATTTAGAGAGTCAAAAGGAGGATGAGAAAATTAAGGGATTTTGACATTTCGAAGTTGACCCGGAAATTTCGTCCAGATTCGTCCACCATTTTGACATGTGAATTAGGAATTGAAGGAGGCCGAATACGGAGGGGTCGTAGAAGAGAAATATTATCGTCCATCTTTCCTCTATGATCATAAAAATTTTAGGAAATTTGGCACATCTCTTTGGATGTTATGGTCGAAATGGTGGGACAACTTTATGTGCATTCTTGTTGGGCCCACTATTTAAATATCAACTTCAGATCCCTTTATCATAATGAAAAATTCAGAATTAGTTCCTCCCATAGTTGAGTAAAATAATACTCATATTTTTATATTTCTACTGTAAAAATTTGAGCTTCATTGGTCTTGGTTTGTGGGCCCCACATTTTTTTGATGGGACTTAGGCCCACTAAGCTTTCTCCGGCAAATTTTTGCATTCAGGCACAAAAATATCCATCATCCCTTGGGATTCATCCATCGTACCTAAATGATAAAATGTTAAAAATAATTCGATAAATCATATACTAAAATATCAAATTAAAATGACGAACAATGTTTTTTTCACAAGCAATTTATTGAGTGGTCCCAAATTGACACTTTAAGCATGAATTGCACAATGACGGGAAATGAAGTTCAATTTATAAATTAGACTAGAATTAATGTTTATGCCCTTTGAAGCACATTAATATTAAGATATTAACAATTAATATTAGCCACTTTTAGTGACTAATCAACATTTGATGACCCCCTCTTATGGTTATGGTATTTTTATTTTTTAAATTTATCAATGGTTTTCTTTGGACATGAATTTTAATAAAATGATAAAATGATTATTCATAAATTATGAATAAAAAGTCATGTTGGCCATGCCATCCAAAAGAATATGATGTTCCAAAAATAACATGAAGCAACCAGATAGTTTTTAGGACAATAAGAACATAGAATTTTTGTAAAAGATAAAGTGGAATCTCTAGGGATTGAATTTGAAATCTAGATGGTGAAATGATAAATTCAATAATTTCATGACTGAGTGTCACAAAATAGACTGAGTTGACCCTGAACTAGTCACTCGATCCAATCTATGGCATGGACTGTAGGGATTTCTCAATCCCCATGGGCTGGAAACTATAGTTGGGAATCATTATGTTACAAGAGTGAATGAATTCCCCCAATAAAAAAATAAACTAAATATCTTGAAGAAACATATAGTCCAATATCCATATATAAAATTGAACTGAAAATAATTTATACAAGAAACTAAAAGTTCAATTAAACTATAAAACTAAACCGGCTGAACATGATGACCAAACAAACTCCATCTGACACCACTGGTCACTCTCCAACACAATGAACACACATTTCTCAAGGTGATCGAACTCGAGTTGAATTGTTCATGAGGGATAAAAATAGAAAAGAAATATAGGGGTGAGTATTAAAACATTGTAGGATATCCCAATAATCTATTCCCAATTAACTTCCTTTAAAATAAAATAAACATCCATTTTTATGTTTGAACTAGAATATATAAAATTATTCTTTTATTCAAGTTTACTCAAAAACAAAGTACAACTCATTTCCCATAACCATTTCCAAGAACAAAGTTCATTAATTTAGGGTGATATATATATTTTAGAAAGGGAAGTGATGCTTTCATATTCAATCAAAATAAATATTATAAAATTTTTTTACTTTAAAACAATTTTTCATAGACTTTTAGAGACCAACCCATCATATTCAAGAAAACACTACACAAAAAGGTACCATAATATTCACATAATAAGGGAAATTGAAATCTACATACAAGTATCGAAACTATAAATTCAACCAACCAAGAACCAATAGACATAGGTGGACCCAGGAGATCAATAACAATATAGAACATACTAACACATAAGACTCCATCCTCATTGACATGTCACACATGATGAAAATAAAAATTCCCAAATTCCTGACCACCCTAACTTTGGACAGACCATGGGGCCCAATCCCATAGTAATACACCAATATATATCCACCTAATATGGGAAATTGGTCAGTACATGAACTACCAGTGCAGCAACAATTCTATAAAATTCTCTCAATATGATAAGTTCCCATGTATCATGTATAAATGGGGTGATCCAAACGATGCAAATTGAGTATCCAATAACATGTGTATATAATAATAATTTTAAAATAGGCCTCACACCAAGCCAACTTGAGGGCCGATCACATTCCATAAAATACAGTAGACATAGGTGTCCAACCTAAGGCACTCTCATAATGGATCACAAGGATTCCATAGATAGGATATACCATCCATTTTATAATCTTACAGGGAATGATAAATATCCTATTTGGTTTTCATAAGAAACACTTTCAAGGTTTACACAAAGATATGAAATAGGCCTTTAAAGACTATTCTAAAAACAAAAATTTATCAGTACTACAAAAACACACCTTTCCAAAATATGTGTAAACACACCATTTTCCATATTAAAATTTTGAAAAATTCCCCCAAAATATTTAGATTCTATATCAAATCATGAGAAATTTTATAAAAATTTCAAACAGTCCATTTATCGAAAACACGTGCCAAAAAACCTTAGAAACAAATAAATATTATTTATAAAAACCAAAAATTATTTTCAAACCCATCCAATGACCTCAAAATTTTATTTATCATGATTCTAAAACTTTAATAAATTTAAACATGTAATTTTATATCATAATTAAACCATAAAATCCAATCAAGAAATTTATTTAACACTAGGAATGAAAATTTTAACAAAACAATAACTATTCAACATTCAAAAAGACATATAAAACTCATTTCATTACATAAATCTATGGAATATTCTAAACCATATTTAAAAATACTAAAACCCACCTGTGAGATTTCATGGAACATTTTATTAAACCTATGGTGTGAACAATTTCATCAAAACAACACTATTTAACACTAAAGAAGGAATAATCTAGCATTTTTTACACAAAATAAATTATTCAAGGGTTATAAAACAATACTTACTTACATATAAGGTGTGGAAAACAAAAAAAATATGAAATATAAATTATAAAGTCAAGTTCTTGGGAGAACTTCCATCAAATCCATAGCGAAATGGAAATACAAACCCTAAAATCATCCACAAGGTTTTAAAAAACCTAAACCTATGAAGAAGATCCAAAAAGAAACAAAAAACCAATAAAAAACCATGGAAAAACAGAACCCTAGGTAGATCAAGACCAGAGGAGAAGAGAAAACCAAGAAATAATGGAAGGAGGAGGATGAGGAAAGGGAGGAGAAGAGGAAAAGGAGGATACTAGGAAGAATCACTAAAATTTGGTTAGAAATCGACTAAAAAGTGGAAAAAATGATGGAGAAAGAGGGTGGGGGGATCCCTCTAATCGATAGCCAGTACATATGGCTTCAAATGTGAGGTGGAATCACTCAAATTGATTTTTTTTAATAAATGTAATTAGGCCCATAATGGGATACATGGTTTTTTAAACCGTGCACAAATGGTGCGAATGCTATTTGAAAAATATGTAACCTTACAAGTTTAAGTTTAATAGTTTTGTAAAACTGTGATCAAACCATGTGACCCCCAAAATTGGCCAAAAATCCTCAAATGACACCCTGAACTCTAGGAAATCCCACCCAGTGATCCTTGAGTGGTTTAAAGAGAATATTGTGACATCATGGGTGTCAAAAACTCTCCACCATGCAACTTTATCCCAAAAAAAAAACCAATGTCCAAACATAGGACATAAACTAGAAAGGTTAAAAATTAAAAACTCAACACCCATCACACCCAAAACTTGAGAAAAGATTGGTATTCCCATCAAAATAGAAGATAAATGAAAACTTGAAAAATCGAGTGTGACAATTTTCCCCAATATTAAATATTTCTAACCCTAGAAATCCATAAAACTTATAACCGATTGATCAATGCATAAGGATTACATATCAACATGATCCAACCTCTTAAGCCATGAAAAATTCCCTCACTATAAACAAAACATAAACCTCTTGCCCAAAATAATATAACAACTAACAACCACTTCCTAAGAATCAACAGAAGGATCAGGCCATTACATCCACAACCAAGCCAAGAACCAGATTTTTGGTCCTTCTGCCAAAGATCCCAACGATCACCCAAACCATAGTGCATTCACGTAAGTCATAGATTTCAAGGGTGAACAAAAAAGACACCCCGCCATTAGAATATAACTAGCACACAACAAATTTTTAAGAGGAAACTCCATGAGACTAATGGTGGGTCTCCCCACCATTAAGAACAAATGATCAAATGAGAATTCAACATGATCTATAATTGGGCCTCTCCCACATTGGCCCACCAAAAATCTCCCATAAAAAACTACCAACCTAAGCTAAGAGGAATGTTTCATAAACATTTAATCTGCCCACTCTCGAATGGAGGGGACAAGAACCGGGCCAACCCATTCTTTAAAGATAAAAAATCCCTCCCTCTCAGAGCTAGGAGAGAAGGGTCTCAATTATTGAACCACTAAAATCACAACTGACAACTACCCAACACTCGAATCTTATGAACGGATAAAACCTAGACCGCACCCGAATCACGTGGGTTGTCCACACAAGGAAACTGATTGAAAAAATGTATTTAAGAAGTCATATTCACAGACATTTTGTGAGGGGTAAGTCTGTAATAATCTTTGAAACAAGCGGGCATCTTTCATTGATAGAGGACCCAAAATAGGAATACTAAAACTGTATCACTGCAACGGTAGAGGCACAAAATTAACCAGACTACTCAAACCTCCAAGATTCCTGACTCCGTGCTAACTTCATTATAAGACATATGGCTAGAGCTCTAATGTGTGAAGGATCTACTACCTCATAGTTAAGAGCTATTAATCCTTAACTATAAATCTTTCCCTTAGTTCCACACGGGGACACATAACACTCCCAGAGAGAAATAATTGATCTAGAGACACCACAAAACTCTCTTCCTCAAAAAACAAACTTTTACCCAAATAAGAACTTGGAAATACACAACACTATTTTCTCACAATAAGAACATGGAGAAGAATGAACAAGTCACAAAAAAACACCCACAAAACATCACCTAACACAACTCCTACAACTAATAGAATCACTATAATGGAATGAAACATTAAATTAAACTCCAAAAGCTCTATCTTCCAACAAATGGGATAAATAATCATTCAAAGAGGTGGATTTAATGATTGAAATGAATCATTAGGTTGATCAACTAGAAATATTTACAATGGAGGACTATCCATAGCCACATCACAACATCCAAAAAATCTTTAGAAACCCACTGAACATTGCTCCAAAATCGAGACACCAACAAGATTCCATCTTAAGACACAAAAAAATATCACTTACAAATCACGAGGAAGCATACCGAATAAAAAACACTTCTAAGAAATAGAAAACCAATCAACACAACCATCAGTTTACAGAAACACCACAATTTTTCAGTACATGAACTTTTGAAAAAAAAACTAACTTTTTGGATCCCCACAGTCTCCAATGGTGTTTCATCAAGTCTCACTCAAATTCACATTCTTGTGCCACCTCAAGTACACAACCACCATTCCATACCAGCCATCCATCCACATATCTATATAAAACCATGCATGTGAGAACCCGTGAAAACACCAAAGTCTAAAGAAAAATAACCTCCTTTCAATAATTATGTACCTTCATAAGGTACACTAACCACCAAGTCAAAACCACTTTCATATTCTACCCATAAAACTATTTTACCTTGCTTGAAAAATATTTCCATGTGTTTCCATCAAAAATCATTTCAACTTTTATTAAAACATTTTTCAGTAATTCCATAAACCACACTCTAATAAAACCATTTAATCAAAAACCCACTCCTTTTCATTTAAAAAAACTTCCAAAAAAACATATTCATTCCATAAACCCCATGTTTTTATTAATAAATCTCAATTCAATTAAACCATTTCAATTCCCCCCTAAAAGGCCATTTTAGAAGAACTCATTTTACCAAAGCCTTTAAAAAAATAATTTTGGAAATCATTTTTCCCACATCCCAAAATCCAACCATTACCATCAAAACAACATTTTCATAAATCCAACACAAAGTTTTTCATAAAATTTTAAGAATTCAAGAAGACTCAAAACAACTCATAAAAGGGAACTGGTGTCGGTGTATGATTTGACCATATGGTTGGAAGTCATATGCCAAACACACCACCCACATAGAGATCCTTGTAGGACCATTCCCCAGCTCTGCAAGGATTTCTAGAACCTAAGAGATCATAAGGACCATTGGACCAACTCCCTTTGTCATATACCTATAGATAAAAAATCCCTAAAGGCCAAAGAAACTAATAAAATCATACTTCCCATAGACACCCGAGAAATGAAACGAGCAAGAGTTCGTGATGTTATTCTTATAACTACCCCTCAAGTCCTAAAAATAATACTCCATCTACCTTCAAATCCCCAAATAATAAGTGGAGCTCTGAAAAGAAAGGCCTGCTAAGATCCAAAATCCTTAGATACCATTTTTTCACAAACCAGCCCCAGTCGACCCTAAACTGGTCACTCGAGCTAGGCCGCGGCTTGGACCAAAGGGCGTTCCCAATCCCTATGGGTAGGAAGCTAGTGTCATGTATCATTAGATTATAGGAGGGAATGATTTATCCCTAATAAACAAATAATAAACTGAACATTAGGAAGAAACAAACAGCCCAGTATACATATATAAAATTGAATTAAACATTATTTATACAAGAAACTAAAAGTACAACTGAACAATACAACTAAACTGACTATACCTAACAAATAAACTAACTCCATGTTTGACAACTAGTCACTCTCTAACACAATGATCACATATCTCTCAAGGCGATCAAACTCGAGAAGAATCCTACACAAGGGCTAAAAATAGAACGAACTATAGGCATGAGTATTAAAACTTAGTATGCTAGCCTGATAATCTATTCCCAATGTAATTACTTTAAAATAAACAAAAAATCCATTTTCAAGTTTGATCTAAAAATATAAAAAAGTATGATTTTCTACAAGCATACTCAAAAAAAAGTACAACTAATTTCCCTTAACCATTTTCTAAAAAAAGTAATTCATTTAGGGTGAGATAGAAATTTTAGAAAGTGAAGCGATTCTTTCATTTTCAATGGAATGAAATATTATAAAACACTTTTACATTAAAACTATTTTTCACAGACTTTTGGAAACCAAACCATAACGTCCATGAAAAAACTATACAAAAAGGTACCACAATATTCATATAATAAGGGTAATGGAAATCTACATACAAGTATCATAACTATCACTACAAGAAACCGAGAACTTATATACATATTTAAACCCAGGAGATCAAGAACAATCCCGAACGTACTAACACATGAGACTCCATCCCCGTTGACATGACACACATGATAAAAATCAAAACACCCTAGCCACCCAAACTTAGGACAAACTAAGGGGACCAATCCCATAGTAATAAACAGAAATATATCCAGCTACTATAGGACACTGTTCAGTATGTGAACTACCAGTGCATCAATCATTCTAGAAAATTATCTCAATATGTCAGGTTCCCATGTCTCATGTATAAAGGGGGTGATCCAACTGATTCCAATCGATCATCCAATCATATGTGTAAATAATAATAATTCAAAAATAGGCCTCACCCCAAGCCACCCCAAGGACCAATCTCATGCCATAAAATACACTGAACACAAGTGTCCAACCTAAGTCACTCTCATAATGGATCATAAGGCTTCCACAGTGAGGAAATACCATCCATTATATAAACTTACAAGTCATGAAAAATATCCATGGTGGTTTTCATAATAAACACTTTCAACAGTTACACAAAGATTCTAAACGAACCTTTAAACACTATTAAAAAATCAGCATTTATCACTAAAAAACCGACCTTTCCTAATGAGGTGTAAAAAAACATTTTCAACATCAAAATTTTGTTAAATTCCCCCAAAATATTCATATTCCATAACCAATAAATGATAAATTTAATAAAAATTCCAAATGGTCCATTTATCAGAAACATGTTCCAAAACACCTTAAAAACAAATATATCTTATTTATAAAAACCAAAAATTCTTTTCAAAGACATAAAGTGACTGAAAATGTCATTCCTTTTTCTTATAACATTTTAATAAATTCAAACAAGTCATTTTATATCACAATTATTCCATAAAATCCAACTACGCAATTTATTTAACACTAGGAATGCAATTCTTAACAAGCTAATTACTATTTGACATTCAACAAGACATAAAACACTCATTGCATGCCATAAATTTATACAAGCTGCTAAACCATATTTAAAATACCACAACCCTTGTTTGAAATTTCACAGAACATTTTATTAAACATGCGGTGTGCACAATTTTAACAAAACAACACTGTTTCACATGAAACAAGGCATAAACTACCATTTTTCAAACAAAATAAGTTATCCAAGGGTTTCAAAACATTACTTAGCATACATATAAAGTGTTAAAAGATAGAAAAAGATGAAACATAAATTATAAAGGGATTTTCTTGGGAAAACCTACCTCAAATCCATGGTGGAATGGAAATACACACCCAAAAACCATCCATGGTGGTTTTAAAACCCTAAACCTATGAAGACCAGCCTTAAATGAAGAAAACCCCAATAAAAATACATGAAAAAACAGAACCCTAGGTCGAGCATGACTATAGGAGAATAGAAAACTATGAAATATTGGAAGGAGGTGGAGGAGGGAAGAGAGGAAAAGTGGAAAGGGAAGGATTTTAGGAAGAATCACTAACCATTGGTGATAAATCTAAAAAAAAAGTTGCCCAAAATGATGGAGAATGAAGGGGGGTTCCCTATGGTCGATAGCCAACACATATGGATTCAAATGGGATGTGGAATCATACAAATTTTATTTCTATGTTAATGTTATTAGTCCCATAATGGGCGGCATGGTTTTGCTACATGGTTTCGTATACTAGAAAAAAACCATAAAAATTCTACGGGAAAAATCTGAAACTTTTTATGTTTAAGTTTCATGGTTTGGAAAAACCATGCTCAAACTATTTGACCCCAAAAATTGTCCAAAAACCCTCAAATAAAACCCCATACACTTTCCAATCTCACATAATGATCCTTGAATGTTTTAAACACTATATAGTGACGTTTTTGGTGTCAAAGACTCTCCACTATGTAACTTTATCCCAATACAAACCAAGATCCAAACAAGGGACACAAACTAGACAAGGAAACACTTCAAAACACAACACCCATCACTCCCAAAACTTGATAAAATACCACAATTCGCATCAAACTATAATATAAACTAAAATATTAAAAATTGGGTGTGACACTGAGTGAGGTTACACAAATAGAAATGGTAATAGGAATGTGGAGGGAGGTTTTTCGAGGTGAGGGTCAGGTAATTAATGGATAGGGGTATTATTTTACTTTCCAATATATAGGTCTTGGGGCTATTGGAAGTAGCTGAGAATAATAAATATGGGAATATGTTGTAGGTTAAGGGGGAAATTGATTTCCTATGGCGTATGGATTTACTATTTGGATGGTTTTTTCCTCGGCCTTATGGTGTGTCTTCCATAGCAAGTCAGCTTCCTCTGACTTCTACTAAACGTTCAATAATTCTTCTTAAATGTCCTTATCCAATACAGCCAATAGAATTCTTCCAGTTGATTCTTCTATTTTTTCACTATTGTGTTGATTATTTTAATCGATTGATGGTTTCATTGAGATATATACATTAATATAAGAAGGATTTAGGATTATTGGACTATAATGGTGAAGTGAGTGCCTTCATCGTAATTTTTAAGAGAATCTCTTGAACAGTTGGAGTAGGATCATGTGAATAAAATGAACAGTAACTATATATTTTGGACTCAATTGAATGAACAAAGAGGATAAAGAAATAAAGAAAAGATAAAAATGTTTCTAGATTTATTTTGGTTAGATGAGAGTTAGAAAAAACCACATGAGATGTTACAGAGTGATCATGAAAAAATACAATCTTTATTTGATTTTTATATTTGATAGTGTGCTCATAGATTTTAGAAACATTGGTATTATGGTTCGAGCCAAAAAAATTTCGTGTGGTGATAAATATATTTTATTTATCCATACAGGACCACACACATATGTTGAATTACTTTACCATATGAAAAAATCCTTCTCTTTCTTCAAAACCATTGTCATTTGAGAAGAAAGATGAAATAGAACCACTCTTTGTATTTTAGTGGTGAGGAGATGAGATGTAGGGTCCATCATGGTTATGAACAGTGAAAAAATGCAGAATATAAAACTCAAAAAAAATCAAATGACAATGGAAAATTAGAAAATAACATACATTGGATTATATCCTTGATTCGTTCAAGGTAACATAGGGGAGTCACACTGGCTGTAAGGGAGGACCGCGAGAGATTGAGAATCACGAGTGACTGAGTAACGATTAGGGTTATTTTAAATAGACCAAAGACACCTTTAACAATTCTTTCAAAAAGTGCAGATATAGTTTCCTTTTATTAGTACAAAATTGATAAGTGCTGATAAAATGGATATTTATTAGCAATTATTTATCACAGACAAAAGACATATTTATCAACAGTAACATTTTTACATTGATAAATATTTCATTGAAAAATGTTTTTTTAATGCTGATAAAGATCGAACTTTAGCAGTACTAAAAAAAGTGCTAATAAATATTCTTTGTATCAGCATTAAAACTTTCTTAATGATAAATGATTTATAATTATAATTATTTAAATAAATTTATTATAATTTTATAATTATTTAAATATATATAATTATTTATTTATAATTATATAAATTCTTATTTAAAAATTAATATTTATTTATTTATTATAAATATAAATATATAAAGTTATAAATATAGTAAATATACATTTATAAATATATATAAATAAATAACAGAAAATGATCAAATTTAAAAGTAAAATAAAAAATTTAAAAATTTAAAAATGAATAAATAATACCCTAACTATAATAGTATTAAAAATAAATAAATAAAATTGACCTATTAAAACATAATATATTTAATGTATCATGTTATAATGGAATTATAAAATATACTAAGATTTGAATAAATTAGATAAATATTAGTTTTATGTGTTTCAATATAATATTTCATTAATTGTGTAAATATATTTGTGTTTACCCTGCATTAAAACATTCATTAGGTACATATGTGTGTGTGTGTGTGTGTTTACATGAAATCCATGTAACACACGATGTTTGAAATATGTTAAATTCAAAAATCAATCATTACAAATGAATAAGACAATAATAAGTTTTTAATTACTACATTTTATTCATTTTATATGTATTTATATATAATATATATTATTTATTGTTATTTATAAATAATATATATATAAACACTATACATATTCATTTTTATTAATGATAATTATAATAATAAATTTTTAAATAATTTTAAAATTTAATCATTTTTAATTTTTTTAAATTATTATAATTTATTAATTATATATATATATATATTTAGTTTATAATAGTTATTAATATTTATAATATATATATATGTATAATAAATTTATTCATTTTTAAAAATTATTTTTTTTAATAAAATGTTTAATATTTTTCTGAATTGACTCATTTTATATTTTTATTTGTTTAATTATTTCATTTTATTCATTTTACATATCTAAATATTCAATGTATTCTATTCTTTATTTTTTAAAATTCATATATATGCATATTCAATTTATTGATTTTTAAGAATATTTATTTAATTAATGAAACTGTTAATTTTTTTATTTGATTAATAATTTCAATTTATTATGGATCTTTATCAGTGCTAAAAAAGTACTGATAAAGGGTACCCTTTCTCATCACTAAAAAAAGAACTCATAAAGGCTAATTTTTATCACCAGTAAAAATAATGCATGGATAAAGGGAATCCTTTATTAGCATTAAAATAAAGCACTAATAAAGGTAACCCTTTATCAGTGCTTATTTTAGTGCTGGTGAAGAAGGAATTTATTAGGGTATTTAGATAGCACTGATATATGCGAGCATTGTTGACATTTTATTTTTTAGTAGTGTCAATAAATTTAACTAATGTAAACATTATGTTTTCCTTGTATAGATTTTACAAGAATTTGTGATATTATATCATGCATCTAATTGAGGATTCAATAACCCAAATTACTCCACCACCCACAAAAGTGAGACCATTGTATTGTTATTTTATGAAAATTAATGACTTAGTCAAATGAATTTTTTTTCATTATTTTAAATTGGTTTTGGATCAGGTTACCATATTCTTTTTCAAAGTAGTATTTATTTTGATTTTTATTGCTTCATGATTTCATTTGAACCCAATTTTTCAATATCATGATTAATTTTATAGTGTAGTTTCTTTTCATTTGATTCCATGTTTCCTTTAACAACATGCCTCCTTAATGACCATGATCTCTTAATGCTTGTTTTACTCTAGTATTTCTCTCATTAAACTACTAGATTTGGTGGTTTATTACACCCATATTTATTCAAACATTTGAGATGGATTATATATATGTTTTATTTATGAATATTAAATGAAAATTGGATCTATTATTCAATACATGTATGGTTTCTATGTGTAAGGTATATGTCAACTTTTTGTAATGTTTCTTTATTGGTTTTATTTACATTTATCTTATTTAAAAATACAATGTGAGAGCTCATTAATGCCTATGCTGGATATTTATCCTCAAGAATATTTAAGGATTGATGACATGGAATAAGGAATTTTCCTTCCATTTGTGTTTGTATTCATGCATTTATTCATCTGCACATGTTTTCTTACAAATATTTCACTTATATAATTTCTATTTTTTTTTGAATTTTCCCCAATTATGGAATTTATTGATTATTAATCCCTATGTTCTTAGTTTTAATTTTTGTATTATAATTTTTAATAAGTTCTTATTTTGGTTATTTAATGCAACTAAGACCCTTTCCTTGAAGTGTAGAGAAGACACGAGAAAAGTAACAATATATCTTTTTTTGTTGTCGTTTAGTGTTTTCTTGGTGAGGGGTTTCGTTCATAGTTCTATAATATTTTATAGTACATGGATTATGAAAGTAGAAATTTTAGTCTATGATAATCAATTTGAAAAAATAAGTGTTATTAGATTATTTTCTAAAAAATAGACAAATTATATTCATAAACAAAATCACTTAATCAAGTGATGAAAAAAATTCAATAAGAAACATGAAACAATTTCACAATGTATATTATATTTAGTGACAAGTGTTATATGAAATTTTCAAAAAAATTTCTTAAACATGACCTTGGTATGATCCACATTCTACTTCATATCCCAACAATTTTATTATTTACAGGATACCACTTCATATCCTCCAATGCATGGGACTCCGTCTCTACCTCCTTCTCTGCCTCATACTCTAAATCCACTTCTGCCTCCACATATATGTATTCAATTGCCCAAAAATTTTATTGTTTACAATCCAATTCATCTAAACAAGTTTATTTTCTCTATAATAATCCTACTTTACTAAAATACCAAAAGTAAAATATAAATATTTTGATACTAATTCATGACACCCTAAATATTTTTCTAAGCTTGTATCCCATACTAGACTACAAAAAAGTAGAATATAACTGAAACATGTTATCATAAAATTTTTTGACACCATGAATGCTGCCAACTCATCTATAAACAAATTTAATTATTCATTTTAATATGAAGGTTTTCAAAAATATTGACATTACTAAGAAAATATAGAAAAAAAATTAATAAGTGTTTTTATTAAATTTTAACAACCATTGAAAATTATCTTTTTAAGGATACTAGTCTTATCATGGCTTATGATCTCTATCAAAAACTGGAAAACTAAATATCTATAATTTATTCCATTATCCTACTTTAAACACTATATAAATATTGAAGAATTTTTGTTAATTGTTTTGATATATTTCTTGTTAGATAAATATTTTTATATATAACTTAATTTGTTTCCATTTCATCCAATCCTCATTCTTTTTCTGTTTAGTCACCAACTTCATGCCCTGATGTTTCTTATATTTAGTGACCACCTTATTATAAAAAAAGTTCATGTAAAAATACAAACTCAAACATATAATTAAAATTTTATCTATAATTTGTTGATTTCAGTGTATTAAAAATTCACAATACACATCATGTGTGGTTTTTTTGTTGGATAACCATACATTAGATTGAAAAAAAGAAATATTTTTTGTATCCAAATTAAATGCGATCAACATCCAAAACTGCCTAAGAAAATAAAATAGGTAATGAAAAAATATATTATTTTTGATAAGATTTTAGAGTTTTACCCTTACATTGTATGTATCAAAAAGTATATTTTGTCTGTTATTTTTTTCTCAAAGGCATTGTGTGGATCATGATTCTTCTTATCAATTTCTTCCTTATCCAAAGAAGTTTCCTGCATTGAAATGATATTGGGATTAATGAATCAAAATCCTAATTTGTAGGGTTATCCAAATATATAACAGTGATATAAACACCTGTTTAAAATATTAATAGTTAATAACTTTAATAAACATATTAGATCACTATTTGGACATATGTATTATGAAAATATACCTTATGCATGTATTCAAAACTGAGACTCCCAACCACTAAAACTTGAGAATATCATTTATACTCTCGAGAAAAACTATGTATGTAATGAAAGTTCCAAATATTTATTCTTCATGTGGAATGTAATAGATATTTTTTATTTAAATGAATTATTTGTATGATGTTGTAATAATAATAAATTTTGATGTGGAATTGGACGGAAAAAGGTACTCCTGAAAGGTCCTTTTGATTTCTTGTTCAATTCACACAATTTTCTTTATTAGACCTTTCATTTCCCTATCACTTCATTCGTCTATAATACCACACCTCAAATCAATATTTTTTCATGAACTATTACAAGTTTTTTATATTTTTTTGTTAAATACATAACTAATGTATCTTTATATGATTAGACAGCCGGGATATGAAATTTTCAATTGAATCATTTACCATTGTAATATCCAGATCATCAAGTGGAATAGGATACTTAGTGGACCAATCCTAAGATACCACAATACCCAATATAATGTGATATTTTTGGTGTTCTTTATTCTGTATCTTGTTTCTATAGATAATATACAACATACCCATCTCAATAAGGTGGTTCATGGGTGTTGATAGATAGAAAGAACATAAAACATTACCCTAATCTTTTTTATTATAATGTTATCAGAAGTTGTTTTATTCATATTTAAGAGAAAGAGTAATGAAACAATTGATTCCCTCATTTAAGGAAATCAGTTAAGGGGAATTAATAGCCTCAAATCTAGTAGGTTCATTTGGTTCTCCATGTGTAGATCTTTGTTCAACCATCATATCTATTTGATCTATTCTCATATATTGGTCTACTAAGGAAGACTAGAAAATAATATCTTTCATAGAATATAATTATCTCTAAAATTATTTTATCATCTTATATGAATCTTATTGTGGTTTTTATTCCCAAAAACAAGATTTAGGATAAACTCTAAAACCTATTCCTTTAACGATACCATATTGTTCTGGCCACTTCAAAGCTACTAAAAGTAGTTTTTCTTCCAATATGGTTCCTACCAACTCTTGTGTCTAAAGTATATAAAAAACAATATCAACATAAATTGATTTTTTTGTAATACTTCTATAAATCATAATAAATTACTATTATATCATTAATACACATGTTTCTCATAGTTATTTTATGTTTTCATCAATTAGATTACCCTCCTTATTTATGTAAACCTCCTTCCACAACACCTAATGTCAGAAGGACGTGGATTCAAATTTTGATTTATTAATCTGAATAGAATCAAAGGAATATATATTGTTTCATATCACATTAAAATTTTATTATTGATATAAAATACATACCAATTTTTTCTCTAGGGAGGTATACATCATCCTTACATTGTGATAGGGTTACATTAGTTTTAAGGCACTTTCTTTATTTTCAGAACTATTTTTTTGTTTAATAAATTAACAATTTTGAGTCAAATTAGATAAAATAGATAAATTCAAATATTATATTATAAAGTACATTGAACCAGAAATTATTTCTCATCATGTTGACTGATGAAAGAATTCCCTTTTTCCTGATTTATAATTTGTTCATAACAAACTAGTGGGTGGGGATTTAATTTCCCCTCAGCATCACTAAGTTATAACTTGGTAAGAAGAGTCCCAAAGCCTCTATGGTATTTTCCAGTGGTTATTAAGACATATTTATTCTGGAAATACTCCAAATTAATTGATGTTTATAGATAATAATGAAGATTAAATAAGTTTTTAATTACATTATTTTTTTAGTAAAATAAAGAAAGTATATCATAAAATTATCAATATATCTTTCTAAAGGGCATTATTTTTTACATATTGGACGTGGAACCAAAAATCTATATCAATCATCCCATTCAACCCCATTATGACCCAACACGACTAATTAACATTGACTTGTTGTGGTCAACATGTTGTCCATGTTGATTCTATGCAACCTCAAATTTTATACCCTTACTTCTATCCTTGATAATATTATTCAATACTAGGATGAAACATTGTTATTGTTTTCTTCATCAACATGATTTTATCCCCTAATAATTCTATAGTTTCAGCATAAAAATCTATTCTTCCCTAGAATTGGAAACATCATCATGTGCAGGAGATATTTTATGCAATAGTAGTCAAAAACCTAACTTATATTATGTATATTATGTAGATAATAGATAATATTATAAAGAAAATAATATTATATTAAAAGTCTCCTTAACCTCATCACTGAACTACATTTATTTTTTAATGGTTGAATGGATTTGGATCCTCTGTTAAGAATTCAAATCCCCACATTGTGGTGGCCTCTAAAATATAAGACATTGTCTACATTGGGACAAACATAAACTAATTGTGATAATCCAATGAAATATTCATCCTTGATTAAATTTTAATTTTTCCCTATAGTTGTTTTAGTCACTAGTGATAAAATTTACCAATTATTATATAATGAATCAGATACATAGAATATGTTCACTACTTGTGATTCCATTTTGAAAGGGTCATCATTTTCCCCTTCCACAAAAATATTCACCTTCATGAATCACATATCATTAACTTTCATTACAATCATGTTTTCAACCTATTTTCAAAGGAAAATAATTACATGAAATTCTTTATAATAAAAATATTATATCTATTTTATAGTTCCAAATTATGAACTATTCACATAAATCATATTTCTATCATTGTAACCATATTTTTTTCATTGTTTTGGATATTAGAATAACTCCATTTTTTACATCTTATTGTAGTCATCATATTCTTTTGTATTGTACATATAACTATTTATTAAAAAACAATATAAGATATAACATTTTCATTTTATCCCCTAGATGACCATCGACGTCGTTCAACAATGGAATTCATATTTTTAGATAACTCCTTATAAATTTTATCTTGGAACCATCCTATAAAATTTTGATTACATGTATTTGATATGAACCCTTTATACCTTAATGGATTCAGATCTTTAAGAATTTCATTGTGGGCTTCAATGTATGGATCAACATCATCACTATTATGTAAAATGTAATGGTGTTCTTTCTTTCACTATGTGATGGTAATTGTATCAACTTATCTTCTAGAAATCCATTTTCCCAGTTAGAATCTATAGTGAAGAGACATTGGGAGACTGATGCTATCAACATATGATATTTAATTGGTACAAAATTCAATATCTTCTTCCAAAATATATTGTTATATAATAAAACCTTTGAAATGACTTCGATTATTGATATACCATTTCAAAATCTTCATATAAAAATCAATGGGGGTATGTCCATATGGAATGGAGGGGACCATATAGTTGAAACTATCTAACTAAGTAATCAATCATGTGAACTATTATATTATTGAATGATGGTTGAAATAACATATCTAATGCACATATTTTGACTGAAACCTCCATATTCATGATTGGAATCACTGTTGTGTCTATAAATTTACTTCATATGGCATTGAAAAATAGTATCTCTTGGTTAATATATGTCATACGTGTTTAGGAAGAATGCAAAAAAATTAAACATGAATCAAATCATTCCTCAAAAAATATAGTCATGTGATTTTAGTCCCTATAACTTCAAATTAGTAATTGAAATAAAATTCTTTATAGTTTATAAATACCCAAATAGTACATTTACATTATTAAGGAAATTAAAAAAATTGCATTTTTTTAATATGGATAGAGTGTAAGATGCTAGAGGAAGAAATTTATCCCTATACCCTTCACTGGTGACATGTCTACGCTTATCCCCATGCCTGGTTTGTCCAACCTAGCCTTGATTCCATCTTCTGTTTTTCCATGGACATTTATTAATGTCTCAATAACGCTTTCAAATACATTTTTTCTACATTGATGACATTAATGAAATGATGTACATAAAAAAATTCCAAAATTTTAATTCAACAAAAAATTTTCTATTCTTCCATCCTAATTTCATATGTTTTTTGAAAATGGTTTACTAGAAAAAGTGTTAATATATTTAACATTATCGAATAGTTGATCACCTTTTAGTGGGGACAGTGATGTACCTTGTATGGTATTCCTATCGAATGTTGAAATCCTAGAACAGTATTTAGGTCATCAAGGTAAACATTTCAAATGTCCTAAGAAAATAGTCATTGAGGAATTTTTCAACTGAACTGAGTGTGTTCATTCATCCAAAATGGGATTCCCCAACATTCCATTAATGCCATATCTAGGAAAATTTCCAAAAGAAGGAATGCCATTTTTCATGTTAAACAACATGGACCTCAAGGTGGATTCTTCACTTCCATGTGAATGATACATTGAAACACATATATCCCACATCAATTTCACGTCATCAATCAATGGATCCAAATAGACATCAATATAATTACCATGATTAATGGAATACATATAAGAAGAGACAACTTAATGTATTTTAACTAAATAAATTACCACAATGACAATTTATAATTTACCTACACAACGGGCCAGGTACTATGAGTACTACTATGTACACCAAATGTATGTATCCCATATTTAAATAGCACAAGGTGAATTTTTCTTGTATCATTTCCAAATTCAAGATACTCTTAGTCATTTTTCATCCACTGAGGACAATCTATTGGCCAAAATACATTTTTTTATATTTTAAAATGACACTTTTAAAGGCTAAGTGTGAACCCTAACAACTTCAGATATTAAAAACCATTAAAAGGAAATATATCCTAGATAATTCTATAAGAAACAACCCTTCCCAGTGACTACATCATAATGTCAATCCTCCATCATCACATGACTTCTCACCTAGATATCCTATGTAGGGTTTCAAGGGATTGGTACCGATGAAAAAAATATTTACCCTCCTGTTCATCCAAATCAGAATGGCCAAGATCTAGTGAATACTTCCTACATTGAAGCCTCATCTAAATCTGTTCCTTGTAGATTTTTTAGAATCTTTCACATACCAGAATCAAAATATCACCAGAGACCAATCATGCTGATGAAAACCATTAAAATCCATGCATAGTTTGGATTTAAAAACTAATATTTTAAAAATCAGAATCAAAATGAACACCACACCTGGAGACAACATAGACAGAGTCAACATAATAAATCATCGATCCCTCGTGCCCACCTGCCAAAGAAACAATAATACTACCACTCAAATCTTCCTTAAAGAGAGTGGCAAAATCCTAGAGCAATAGAATATGAACATGTGGCCAAATCTCTTGACAGAGCTCATCTCCATGGCCCCCCAAATGCCGAAAACCACCATGATAGAGAAAAATCATCTCCATCGAACAAATATAAAAAACCAAAACCAAAAAAAAATCATCCACCAAATAGAAAGAAAAAACAAAAATAGGGACCCATTAGTGAATCATTTCTCATGGAATCCTTTGGACAATAAAACATACAATAACAAAACTTCCATGGAGAGAACCACACCATAATTAATGGTAAGGGAGTGATGAATAAGGAGTTGAAATTAGTTTTGAGTAGTTGAATGTTTGACAGTGTTTTATTTCTTTCCCCAGTAACCCTAAAAATCCTTTCACACATACTAATATGGTTCAAAAAACACATGAAAATCATCTTCATCTGTACACAATATTCAATTGAGAGTAACAATCCAAATCACGAAAAAACCTTCACATATCTTGTCTTCATTCAGATTGGATTCAGACCAGCTCTCACAGATCTCAAATCCTCAGATCGATATGACTAAAATCAAGTTTTTCCTTTAGATTATCATACTAGAGAAGCTCAGGTTTTACCAAAGGTGTCTTGATGACGTCCTCCTCTCTCTTCCGCAGAAGTCACAACTGAAACATCGACATCGGGTGAGCTGAGATGATGCCACCATGCAGGAAGAGAGTCACCCTGAAATACCGCCAAAGCCACTGAAGCCTCTCACTTCCACCTAATCCACTCAATTGTTTCATGGTTTACTGACATCCATATAGTATTCTAAACCATGCAATGATATGAAAGTACCATATAGATTTCAAAGCACATGATTAATTTTTCTTTCATAGATCCACACAACACTTATGGAATTTTATGAGTGATTATTGGTCCTTGTGAATAAATATACAATCATTTAGATAAACTTTTACTTTATTAGAGATCATTCCCTTTGAATGAAGTATTATTATAAATTCACATGTTCAACCTGGATGTTCATTTTTTACTTATATAATATCATTTAGGAGACCATGTAGTTTTTTAATTCTAGTTTCACTCCATGCAATTCCATATTTCAAATTATATAACATCAATACAACTTACAATGTTGCGTATTTAGTATAATTGTTATACAATTTTCTGTTAGGAAAACAATTTAACTTCTCGGAAAATATTGGACAATCCCATAGGTCATCTTAAATTTCTATTTTCATTTCTTCCATGAAATCTCCATAATCATTTATACTTTTATTCATATCAAATGATTAATAAAGTGTAGTATCATACCAATCGGTGTGAAAGTTCATTCTTCCACATGTTTATTCCAAAATTTATAGCTCTGATCTATTCCCTAACAAAAAAATTATCTTGAAACTACTCTTGAATAATATTCCCCAAATAATAGAAACATAATTCTAGAAAAAAGATTTTAAATGGTTCGTATGCATACTATGTTGCAAACCTGATGAACTCTTTAACTCTATCATCATAATATCTTGTAAAATGATTTGAATGCATCAATTTTTTATTCATATCCATCATATTATGTTTATAAAATATTTATTTTATGGAATAAATAAATAAATACACATAAGATATTCATTATCAATGGTTAATGTTATAGATAATATAATAAGGGGAACCCAACATTTTATTTGTTTAATTAATTTTAGTATTAATTGGAGGAAATGAGAAATTTATTTTAAGGACATAATTAATCTACTATGGTTGGTGTTACCCATGGAATTCATCCAAAATGATCACTAGTAACTAGTATGGGATTACTAATTCTTAGAGTAGTTCAAGAAACATATGTGCTTTTCCAGAAGATATGGGGGATGAATCTCATGAAATAAAAAGTAATAATAATTTTTCAGGAGATGAAGCTGATGAGGATGAAATTTGTCTCCAATTTTTTTAAATCACCACATCCTAATTTGAAATTTCAATTCACATCTCAAAAAAACATTTAAAAATCAAATGGATGATTTTTTTAATTTTTAAAACCGCACACGAAATCCATTTTTTAATTCCACATGAAAATCAACCTATTTTTTTAAAACACTTAATGGGATATGAACCCCATATTTTATAAAAAATATTTGCATCAAGTGAAAATTTTAAAATCATATTCATAAACAACTAACTATAATTTAAAATTTTAAAACTATTTCCATGGAATATGATAATGGTAACCTCTACATAAAGGAACTTATTGGAGTCACTTGAATAGTTTTTTGATGCCACATTTAAGTATATCACAGAAGATGTAGAATCCAAGGGTATGATACTCTCTATGCCACAATAGAAAATTCCATGGACATGTGATCATTCAATGGAAATCCAAATAATATCGAGTGACCCCCACACTAACATGGAGTAACTAATTTGGACTATATTACCTCAACTTCTACCCTAGAGACACATTGAAATTGTTATGATAAGGATGTTTCATATGATAGAATTACATGGGAATTTATTTGTAGAAAACAGTATTATCATATTTTTGTAAGATGATAAGAAAAATTTTGAGTTCTATAAATCCCATTAAAGAGATTTCATTTCCATATAATCATGGGTGTATCAGAACATGGGATATAGAGTTTGGTTCGTTGGTCTACATTGGCATAGTAAATCATTATGAAAAGTGAAAAAAATGACATAAAATGGGTAATATAAAATTTATAATAGATTTAACCTATGATATAATACCAAATATAATATATTATAATCCTATAAATTAAAATTTTAAAATAATTTATAACAAAATATACACAGAATAAAATTAAATAGAAATTAATTGGAATCATTGAATTTTATATGGTGTAGCCTTTGAAAATTGTATAAAGAGAGTGAAGATATGATCTATCATGAATAGATGATTATGGGTGTGATATTGAAAAATAATTTTATTCATGAAATCCTGTAAAGAATTATTTTCAAACACTTTTATAAAAAACATTTTATTTAGAATGAAAAAAGAGGATTACAAATTCATTATATTTCCAGGATAATGCATTTGGGAAAGGGAACAATTTGAATCAATAAATGGTATATCTAAAAAATACATTAAATGGATGATAATATAATGGATTTATAAGTATAGAATCAAATTCAAATTATGCTTAAGATATACTAGAACAGTATAAAAACAATTTGGAATGAATTGAGGAGATGGATTGTGTGATGCGCCCGTAAAGGGCTCCCATTCTAGGTTTCTCCTCTCACCGTCATTGGTCCTTTACAATGGAAGATACGGCGTTTCTCCTCACGCTCTGTGGGTTTTTGGTGGTTCTCTGCGGTCGACGTCATGCGGGTTGTCTTCTCTCTTGCTGTGGAGTTTTGTTATGGGATTCAGTGGTTGATGGTTCAGATCTGAGGGTGTAAGACCGGTCTGCGTCGACGTCATACTCTTTGGAGCGCTCCGAGTTTTGCTCTCGTCTTCTCGCTGTTGTTCTGTGGTGAGATTTTTTTCAATATTAGGGGTTGATCCCGTTTATCGGCGGTTTGCGGGGTTCCTCGTCTTCTCCAGTGAGTTCGTTGGGGTTTGTTGTGTCTGATGTGATCGTTGGCTCTGGTGACGGCGGGATCTTCGGAGACATGGTGATGTTGTGGTGCCACTTCTCGCGTGAGTCGACATTGAGGTGAAGTGATGAGCGTTCCAGTTTGATTCCGGCGACGTCGAGGTGAAGTGAAGAGCATCTTCGATGATGTTCCACACAACAGGGTAGCGCGTGGTGATCCGACGAGTGGATGAGTGGTTGGTTTCGCCACGCTTCTTGAGGTGTGCGGACCGAGGTGATCATGTGATTTGACGAAGCCTGAGGCGGTGCGTGGATCGTGGCATTGAAGGCAGTTTTTTTTTGAAATTTTTGAAGTATCTTGTTTGATTTTTGATTTTCTTGCTGTAGTGATGTGGTTTTGAAGTGTTTTGGTTACCGGAAACCCTTAAACTGGTTTCATGGGAACCGGCTACCCACAAACCGGCCATTAGAAAATAAAAAAAAATGATTTTCCCCCAATTGAGGAGATGGAACCCTTACTTCAGCATGATAATAGATTATGAAATTGGATTGATGATGGGGGATGAAGAACATATAATATAAAATAAAAAAATTTCATGATGATATACAAAAAATATAACCATAAAAATAAACTAAAAGGAAGTTTAAAACATAACACAAAAAAGGAGCTGTAATTAAAAATGAATTGGGAATGATTAGGAATACCTATATGAGAATTCTTATGGCTTAAGAAAACTGAATTATTATATTTAATGAAGAATATCTCATGAAAAATACATTACTATGGACATAATTTACTAGATCATAATGAAATTATATTATTAAATTTGAATTTATTGATTCTTTAAAAAACAATCACTATAGGAAAAGGAAGGGATATGAATATGAACCCATAAATTTCATGAAATTATTGGCTAAGATTAGATATTCCCACCACAAAAAATCTTCACGATTGAAGATAAATATAGTAGAAATGATCTTTGATTGATCAATTAAGGAAGAAATTGATAATCATACTTGAATAAATGAGAAGAGTGGATTTGTATTTATTGTTTTGGACTGTGGAATCCAATTTAATTAATTATTCTATATTTTAAAATTCCATTATCTCAAGTGATACAGTCCACCCATAGTTCCTTAATACATCCATCAATGATCTACTAGCATTTTTAGTAAAAAGCTAATGAAAATATAACACATTTGGAAAATTTGATCATTTATAAATATGTATCAACTCATATTTATAATATATTACCATATTTCACAAATTTATTACCATAAATTATTATTTTTACAAAAAAAACTCCAAATTTCAATCATTATATAATTTTAAAAAACTGATTAAAAATAGATATATTATTATTCCTTCAATAACACTATTATTATAATTACTAAATTAAAAAAATATGATACCCATATTAAGATTATAACCCCCAAGATATTATACATTAATTTCTAATTTTAAATAAAAAATACTACAAAAATATCATTTCAGTAAAAAATATATTATAAAAAATATTAATGAGATGTTATAAAGTATCCAACCTTGCACATAGAATCTTTTATTATTTTCTAAATATAATAAAAAATAATATTTAAATGAAATTAAATAGTAACTAATGATATAAATTCCTCATAAAATATATTTTTAGATTAGAAATAATATTTATCAATTTATTTTATCATATATTGCACATGAAATTACATATAATACTAAATATATATATATAAAAATTTAAGAGAATACTTTTCTATATCACTATTATACAATCTTAAAAATTAAATTTCAGTGACTTCATTACTTCTAAAAGAAAATTATGAAGTAAAAATATAAACATGTGTGACATAGTTATAAAAGAATCATGAATTTGGTAAAAAAAACTATTTGCGATGGGGACACCAATTTTGCACCTTTCACCTAATTTCCTAAGGGAATGGAATTCGAGGAACACGCCTTTAGCATGCCATGGTAAGATTGCCTCACCTCAATGGTGGTGAGGTGCTCTAGAAAACCCTTATAGCTCCTCTCGCCATGAAGTGTCTCTTAGTGCACATTTGACAATAGGGTCCTAATAGATTTCATAAACAAAATCTAATAATTTTAAAACACTAAATTACTTTATAAAGACCATTATAAATATTTTATTGGAAAAAAACCTATTTTTTCTTTTAAATATGGATAAAAAAGGCCAAATCAACAATATTCCAATTGGAAATGAAAAATAATCCCTTTAATCCTTGAGCAAAAAATCATATTTAAATCAAATTAAACCCAAATAAAAAATTATCATTTTAGAGAAACTAATATTAGACACCCAAGAATAAGAAGCAAATTAGGGACCAGATAAATCATAAGTACATGTAACTAAGAATATCGTAGATGTTGAAAAACCTTCAAAAACATTGAGTGGAAGGCATGATGATAAGGTAAAGAAGAACTGGAACCATGATGGAAAAAAGGTAATTAATAACAAGATATAATGAAAAAAATAAAAAAATATATCACCAAAAAACTAATCAACAAGTGAGGAAGAGGATAAAATAGAATACCATGTATTCAAGCTTTGATTTATCTAAGATAAATTAGATATATCACCAATTCTTGGATTTATTTGAGCCTCAGATTCATTCGAGTCTTGATTTGTTTGAGCCATGGACTCGAGCCTTGGATTTGTCTGAGCATTGATTCGATCTTGGATTGGTGAAGTAGAGTGAAAGTAGAAGGAGGCTTCCATGGAGAGATTGAGGTATCGTGACAATACAGTCATGGTTAGGGTACTTTAAATAGACTGGGGAAACTTTTATCAGTGCTTCCAAAAAGGTGATGATAAGGACACCTTTTATCACCGCTAAATAAGTAAGATATCATAAAAGGCATCATTATCTTTGTTTTTAACACTGATAAAAGACACCTTTATTAGCGTTAAAACATTAGCATTGATAAAGGATTTATAATTATAATTATACATAAAAAATGTGTAAATATATATATATATATATATATATGTAATTATATATTTATTTATAATAATTTATAATAATTTTTTATAATTATATAAATAATTTTTTAAAAAATTAGATTTTATATTTATAATTATAAATATATATTTTTATCAATATAGTAAATATACATTAATAAATATATTTATATCATTTTATATGGTTATATAATTATATACATTTAATATATATATTTATAGTAAATATATTCATTATTTAAATATATTTGTTATATTTTTCTAATTATTTTAGTAGATAATTATTTATTTACAATTAAATAAATAATTTCCCAAAATAATATATTTATATATTTATATAATTGTATATATTTATATTATATATATATATTTATAATAAATTTACAAAAATAAAAATAAAAAATAAAAATATAAATAAAAATATTGTAATTATATTCATTTTTAAATAAATATATTATAAATTTATAATTATTTAAGAATATATAATTAAATATTTATAATTATATAAATAATTTTTAAAAAATATTTTTTATTTATTTCTAATTATAAATATTTAAATTTATAAATATAGTAAATATACGTTTATAAATGTATTTATTTATAAATAGTTTTATAAAAATATATTTTGAACATTATTAATGAATGTATAGTCTTAAATGCTTGGATGTTAAAAATGAGTGAATATGAATAATTAAAAATGAGTACGTAACAAAAATATTGGTAGAATGAATATGTTTTATTAATTAAATATAAATTATTACAAAATATATAGATATATATTGAAATAAAGATGAATACATATTAAAAATATTAAAACATAATAAATAAATAAATAGAAAAAAATGAATACATTTCCAAAAAATAAAACTAAATAAAATAAAAATATTTTTAAAAATGAATTAATACCAAATAGTAATAATATTAAAAATAAATAAATAAAATTTACCGATTTAAAACACAGTATATTAAATGTTTCGTGTTATATTGAAATTCAAAAATGAATAATAAAATTTGATTAAATTACATAATTATTATGTGTATGTGTTTCTATATAAGATTATATTAATTATATATATATATATATATATATATATATATTTGTGTGTGTGTTGTATATAAAATTTCATTAATTACATTTATGTATGTGAAATCAATGTAACACATGTTTGATATATGTTAAATTAAAAAAAATCAATTAAAAATCAATTATGTCAATTACTCGATGCAATTAGTCTATATTTTTAATTAATATTATTTGATAATTATAAATCATTCTTCAACTAATTATATGGCTTATTTAATGGAAAAAATAAATATTTTGTATTATTTAAATCATATTTTTGTAAATATTATATACATTTATATATATATATGAATATTTTTCTATATTAAATATACTAATGAATAATTATATATAAAACCTGTTAAAAATGAATAAGTCATTAATATTTCATTTAACTTTTACATTTTGTTCACTTTATATATTTATAATTAATATATATATATATATATATATATATATAACATAGCCATTTTTATTAATAATTTCCTCATTAAGAATTTTTTTAATAATTTCTAATTTATTAATTTTTAATTTTTTATATTATTACGATTTATTCATTTTTAATTTTATTTTTTAATTATTACAATTTATTCATTTTTAATTTTTTAATTATTAAAATTTATTTATTTTGATATATCTATAATATATACTATTTATAAATATTTATAATCTATATATATGTATATTAAATTTATTCATTATTATCAATAATTATTAAATTAATAATTTTTTTTATTTTACTCAATTTTATTTTTTATTCGATTACCTATTTCATTTTATTCAATTTACATATCTATATATTTAATATATATTATTAATTAGTATATTGAACATATATATATATATATATTAAATTTACTCATTTTTATCAATAATTATTTAATTAATAAAAATTTTAATATTTTGTTATTTAATTTTTTTTAATTTTTTTTCACTAATTATTTCACTTTATTCAGGACCATTATGAGTGATACAAAAGGGATGGTAAAAGTTCCCTTTATAATCACTGAAAAAGAACTAATAAAGGTGTCACTTATCAGTTCAAAAAATAAAAATGCTAATAAAGGGTACCTTTTATCAAAGCAAAAAAAGTGCGGATAAAAGCTAGTGTTTTTAAAGGTCTATTTTATAATAGTGAATTTCTTAAAATATTTCATTATATAATGCCACTTTCATGGGAAAGGGTGTCCAAATCTCCATGGGGATGATAGCGTGATAAGATATGGTTGAAATATCTTGATCCAATTAGAACTATACAAGTTGGGGTTGCAATACTACCCTTATCTCTTTGTTTAAACCCCAATAAAACAGTTTAAACCTTAACCATGATAACAAAATTTTATTATTTTTAATATTCACTATGACCGAAAATTAAGTTAGCCTTATTAGATTTTATTATTTAAAATTATTAGAAATATGGAATTAATTTCACCAGATTCAATTTCCATAAGTTTTAGAATTTAATTTTAAATAAGCACTCAACCCATAAAAACCCATTTTATAAAAATGAATCTTGAAGCATAAAATATAATTCACCAATATTCATTTCCATGTAAATACCATCAAATAAATTTTCAAATATATTATTGAATATATAATCTATAAATTCCACTAAAAACATGAATTGATATAGATTAATTTAATTTTTAATTCAAAAACATATTGTGTGTATGAAAATAGTTTTTTTATAAAAATGTGTTTTTATGCTAAAAAATATACTTATACCAAAATAAAGTATAATGGCCAATATTATGTAATAAATTATATTATTTATAAATAAATGATACAATTTCTACATTATTATCAAATTCAAAACATACTAGAACTTTTACATAAAAAAAGATAGTTTTTACAAAAATTAATATTTTTCACTATTCACATGGAAATAAATCTTTTTAGGAAAATCCAAAATAGTCACCCAAAGATAATAATTCCCTGAGGATTCAAAAAATTATATTCATTTCTCAAATAAAATTTCTAGAAATGGCATAAATTAATTATAATTTTATTTTTTGTAAATTTCAATAAAAACCATTTAGAAGAAACAATGTATGAATTATAAAATGATTTTTCTGAAAATTTCATACTTATTTATTATTAATTAATCAATAGAAAATAAATATTTAAAAAATTTATAAATATATTTTCATAAGTAGCTATCTTATAATGTTTTACATGATCATGGCTCATATTGTGTGTAATGTATAACATTTTTAATTTTAAATGATAAAAAAACCTTTCTTTTAATATATAGAACGTATTTTTTGCATGTAAAAAAATAATTCATGAATACTTGTATTTATTTTGCAATAATGAAATGGTAAAATCTCTAAAAATACTGTCGAATAATCTATGTAATATTTTTAGAGTTAGGCACTCAATTATTATGAGATTCTGGGGTCCTTAGATTCTTTATGTAATGGCCCTAACCTCTTCGTTCCATTCATTTATGAAAATATGGTGTTTGTGATGTTATGGAAGGCCAATGTGACTTAATTATAACACATTTCCAAATTTCTCATTTGGTGAAAAATGTTTCTAGTTTTGTGAACAGTGATATCTGTGAGAAATGTGAATGATTCTGTTAGTGAGACAGATGTGAACACTATTATAAGTGAGATAGATGTGAATAGTGTTGTCAGTGTGTCATCTGTCGGTGAGTCATCTTAAATAGTTGGTGAGTCATATTAAATTGTTGGCGAGTCATCTATCAGTGTGTCATCTTCAACTATCGATGAGTCATTTGTCGGTGAGTCAATTTTCAATGAGTCATCTATCGGTAAGTCATAGTCAACTATTGGTGAGTCATCTGTCAAAGATTCATCTTCAACTATTGGTGTCAGTGAGTTATCTTCCACTATCAGTAGCTGCTATAGTGTTTCAAGATCAATCGGTGTATAGTGTTTCCAGCTTCTTACAGTTTCGCCCATTTTACATTTTATTTGATTTAAGACGAGTTCAAAGACCTGTTTTAAAGTGTTTAAGGCCGATTAAAATCCCATAACTCTGAAGTTAATTTTCCTAAGGGTATCAGTGAATTAACTTATTCAATCCGTGTAGTATTGATGAGATCTTCCTTTAATGGAAAATATAAACTATATCTAAACCACTTCTGTTTTTAGATATTCAAATAGATGAGATACATTCTGCCTTGCTCTTTCATCTTGTTTTCCATGGTATTGGATTCCCCAATCCTTTCTTTCCCAAGGAGATATGCAATTGTGCTATAGCATTGGGCCGAGTTTTCCTTTCTTGTGCACCCTTATTTTGGTGCATACAACATGTGTTGACTCTTCTTTGATAGAAGAAACAATCTACCACCATTCTTTTAGTTTCCATGATATGTTTTCTCCCATTCTCCTTGCCATGTTATGGCATGTGACCTTCATGTTTTAATGGATATTTCTTAATTATTGGTTTATGTGGTTGTGTCATGGCGTCCTCGGGTATATCTTGCTAGGATGCAATATTGAGGTTACAATTTAAAGGAACTATGGACTTGGTTGGTTATGCCTGGAGGGAATGGAACTTTGTTGTGATTCTAATAATATGTAATGTGGAATTTCTGATGGTTAATTAATGTTTAAATAAATAATCAATTTAAAGTGTATCTAATTAAGAGGGAAAATATAATTTAATAAATCTCTTTAAATGGTTGTGTGATTATAGGATATGTAGTTTTAGCAGTGGCAGTCGGGAGTCCGAGCGACGTTAGCTGCAGTTGAGCCTAAGACTAGGTTATTCCTATAGTGTGGTTGGGAGATATATTATATCCTATACTTTTTTTGTTTCTACATTATACCCCACCCTATCATTTAGGGTGACCGACGCCCTAGGGATTCTGATCCATATGGTGTGTTTCCCCCAAGATTTCGGTGGGAGGACGGATGGCTAACTACCCCCTTTGGACCTGCTCTCTTCTTATAGTAGTTATTGTGTTAGTAGGTATGATAATAATCTTTCCTCATAAATGTATGTAGAGGGTTGTAATGGATTGTGGATATTCACACACATATATTCTTGATACCATTTCCTATAGACTACTATAGGTGTAACGTGTATAGGCTGTGATGGTTTGAGGATCCTTACTCAGCGTATGGGCTCTAATGGCTTGAGGTATAATAATAAACATATGATACATGTTATGTGACATTTGGTGGATCTTGTAAACTACCTGGTTACTTTGGTTGTGTGGATATAGTTTTTGTGTTTCATGAGGTGCATGTTGTGGTGCATTGCCTAGATGTCTGCATGCAATCCTTTTTGGAGAGAGATTCTTAGGATGTGCGATGTTGGGGAAAAGCAGAAAACCTATGGGGAAGTGGTAGCGGGGTATCCTTGATATTAATTATTATATTATATACACTTGTATGCGATACTTGGTGAGAGTAGCCATGATGAGGCTAGGAACATAGTATACATGTTTAGGTGACGAGTTGGTTTTACTTTTTGTTTGTTGTTCTTCAGCACGCTTTCTTCACTTTTTCACGAGAGGCTCCAGGGAGGATCCTACTGATTATAATGTTATACTCAACCTATGATTATATAAACAATTTTCAGGTCACTTGGATAAGGTTAGAGATTGGTCTAGTTACTATTATCTTGTGGTTTCTGGAGTGGTTCAGGCTTCGTGGTTGATGATGTTTTACATTCTTTTGTTACTTGTAGTTTTCCCATTCAATTGTAGTAGTCCTTGCATGAAATTACATATGTGTACTTGTGATTTATTTTGTATTTTAGTCTGAGTTGTAGTTTGTTGTTGTCTATCTTATCTCTCTCTTTCACATGTGCTCTCTTAGAGGGTAACTCCTCCCATTTGTGTGTTTACTATACCCTCAGTTCTAGTCACCAACTCGGGGCCTACTAGAGGGGGGACTCAGGTGTCACTATCTCCCTTATCACATTGCTGGATCAGAAGGGGTACACTTTTTGGGGAGGGACTCATGACACTGAATGCTGATAAAATTAAAAAAATTATATACATTATATAATTCAGGCATGATTTTTTCAAAGAATGAAGTAACTCAAAAATGTTGTCTTCTATGAGAAATCCAAGACCACCGTTAAGTTTGGGATACAGGGTTTACCCTAGGTGTGACATAATATTTGTAACCATAAGGGTTTTAGTTGAATCAAACATAAAGATAATTTATTTAATATTTTTAATATATATTTTTGAAAATGATAGAATATATTATGAATGGTGCTTCTGATGGAAAATATTACTCCTCCATTAGGTCTGGAATATGATTTTTACCCATGGTGTGGCATAAAATTTGTTTGCATCATGTGTTTAGTTCTATTACACCTATGAAAAAAATTGATATACAAATATTTTTATGGGAAATTTTTATAATAATAATAATAATAGTATTATTATTACTATTGATATGATTATTTTTATTGTTTAATAATAAAATAAAAATTTACTTCCATAATTAATAATTGTGTTATAGTAGAAATAATGAGTTTCCAAAGTAATTAATTTCATATTATTAGTTGTTCCAATTAAATGAAAATTTATGGTTAATATTAATTTGTTAACTATTATTATTTTTTAATGACTATTGTTTTTAAAATGCTAATGGTGAAAATAATGCGTGTCATCTAATGGTACTGAAATATGTTTCTTATTAATATTATAAAATCAAGAGAATGATATTGGTGTATATATAATGTATCTATATATATATATGGGTAAAATATATATCTAAATATATATACATGTGTAGGTATATATATACAAATGTCTATATAAATATATATATAATATATAACACACACACATAGATATATATATGGGTTATATATATATATATATCAGTGTGTGTGTTGTGTGTGCAGGTTTGTGTATATTTATAAATGAGTGTTTATAAATTTATATGTAGGTGTGTGTGTGTGTGTGTGCGTGTGTGTGTGTGTGTGTATACGCAATGATAAATTTAAAAAAACAAAATAAAGGATGATTGAATATGTTTAAAAGGTGTTTTTACACTTATCAAATGCATGAGTTTAAGGGGTGTGGAACATAAGTTTATGGGGTGAGAGAGAGGAATTAATAATGATGAATCGAGGGAAAATTAAATGGAAAGAGAGGGGGGAAATATAAAATAGGAAGAAGGGTGTGATTATAAATCCACGACCTTAAACAATAAATAATATTGTGTTTTAGTTAAGAATTTAATTTATTTCAATTTTAGGATCTTTACAGGTTTATAATTTTAGATAATTAGGCAATAATTCATACATAACATTACAAATTCATACAAATTGGAAGCTACTAAACATTATCCATTTCATCTAAAATATATAACTTTTAAAAGAAAAAATGATTTATTTTCCCTGGAAAATCTTCATAAAATTCATGATAACTTCCTAATTTCTCATATCCATCCATAAAAAATGTGAAATAATTTTAAAATCTGGGATGAGAATAAAAATCTCTGCATGTTACATAAAATTAAATAAAGAAACCATTAGTCAATGAATACTTATAAACCCATGAAAACATTTTAACAAAGATATACTTTCCACCCATAAAAAATAATCTATTTAGCTTACCTCAAGAAATCATAAGAGTCCAATAAAACTCCATAGAAAACATAAATTATATAGTTAAATTTTGGAATCAATTACACTTATCTTGTGCATTAACATTCATGGATACATAAAGAGTAACCTTCTTTGTTACATTTGGAATACCCCCGCAGTATATTCCCTTAGTCACTTTGGAGAAACCCTATGAGTTAACTCTATCTCATTAACCAATGAATTGTATATCTATAATTGGATCACCCTCCCTTGATATATCATGGAACCACCCATACTCAAAAACAATGAAAAATAACCAAAACATTATCATAAGACATAAAACAAGAATAAAATAAAAATTAAATTTCCACTATGAAATCAATTTTTTTTTAAAAAGTCATGCACTCATAAATGAAATCACATTATTTGAAAATAAATTTTTAAAATTTTAAAATATGCATAAAACATTAATGAAAAATAAAATATTTAAAATTCATTCATTCCACAAACATTAAAAAAACATTCCTTTTGGATTTTGTAAAAATATTATAAATAGTAACATTAAAAGTTATTTTTAAAAGAAATTAAATTACCTTGAGTCCAACTTGTCATGTACAATCTTCATATTCCTGAATAATAAACTACAATTAATTATTTAATTTATTTAGAACCATTTTATTTTTTATTATTCCTTTTATATCACATAATATCATGTTATAACAAGTTCTTAATTATTAAAGTTCATATCAGATGTTTTGACAATATTCGGTGTTTTAGTCCAAAATAAAATTGGCAAGTAAAATATGATAAAAGAGTTCATTTGGCCATCATATTCAGAGTAATATTACGGAAATAATAATCTTTACTATAAATCAATCATACTTTTAAATATATTCATTAAATATGGATATGAAAAATGAAATATGTAAAAAACATGGAGACGGTAAGCCATACGTACGCATGAGTTACATTTTCATTTTTCAACGATCATTATGGAGTAAAGGTAAGTTTAATTTTCTCTTTATATAATAATAATAATATCATTAATTTCATATTAATAATTTAAATATAATTATATATATATATATCATCCTTGGGATGTGGTGATGAAATATGAATCACATCACTTTGTGAAGGTGATAGTTCTCACGCACACACAAACGATAGTATCCTTTTCTTGTGTATGGAGAGTAAGAATTTAATTGATATATTATTATCATATAATGACAAATATTTCATTAATATAATATATAAACAACAATTTTACCATTATAAATAGTCTTGAGAGATGACAATGGAAAACAAATTACATCAATTTGTGAAGGTGATAGTTCACATGTACACAAAAATGATTAATTCATTTACCATTTGATGGAATTAGATATGGATTTAGGAGATTATATTAACATTATAAAATCTCATTATATTTAGGAAACTTGAGTTATTGTATAATCATGGATGGAGAACATTTGAGTGAAGGGGAAGAAGAAATAAAACAGAAACACTTAATTAAAATGATATATCTTCTTCAGATGATCGCCTTTGATTAACACCATAACAACTCAAAGGATAGTGTTATTCCTAAAATAATAAATATATAATGTATAGAGGTATTATAGGAATGCATCTGGGATGATATTTTCTAAACCTAATAGGTTTTTTCCTATGAAGTGTAGTGAAGAATGGGTGACCTTTTATAGGAGAGGGAAGGGGCTCTCTTGGAATCCCTCAAAGTATTAAATTAATAGAAGTTACTTTTATAATATAAATAATCAAAATTGAATTATTTATAATATAGGATTATAATGGGTCTAAATTCATTCATAAAATAAAAATTATAGACGTTTGGATTATTTTTTAATCCTTATCTTTTTCTTTGAACTAATATTTTACCCTTTTAACTCTGACAATGTTATTATGCAATTTACATTTCTAAGGTTAATATAATTACCATAAAATTCCAAAAAGAAAATAAATAAATAATTTATTATATTTTAGGTCTTATTAAAATTATTTTTCTAAATTTTATATTTTTATAATTTTTATATCACTTACTAAAATATTATTTAGTGTAAGATATCAATTTTAACAATTTTGACACTATTTATTACATGACTTTTTAAAAATATCATAACAACTTGAAATACTAAAAAATATCTATTAACTCTTCCCAAAAATGTAAAATTAATCCACACAATTATATTATGACATAAATTATATCAAATTATATTTATTTTAATATTTTTAATATCATTTATTTGATTCTTCTATTAATGATGAAATTACTGCATCATTATCATGTCACCATTTAATTTAAATATTAATTTTCTGAAAATTATAAATAAATTACCATGAGATATTTAAACATGTTATATTTCTAATTAATATTTATAGTCAAACATATCCATTATATACACCCATATTAAAAATATTTTACTTCTAAAAAATAAGAGTGACAAAATTGTCTTTTCATTAAATAAAATAATATAAATTTATTAAGGTCATCAAAGTAAAGTAAAAAGGTTATATTTTATCCAAAGGATTATTTTTGTTCTAAAATTTCTAATCTAATTAAATTAGGTAATTTTTTTGGGTAATGTTTAATATTATTTTTACCCTTAATTACCCGATTTACCATTTAATATGGCAATGAAAATAATTACTAAATTTACTATTCACACATTTAAAAAATTATGTTGATCCAATTAGATCATAAATATCATAATGATTACACACATTTATTTTTATTTCTAAAATTTTATTAAATAGAAGTGGATATTGTTAAATTAAAAATAATCTCATTAACAGATCAATAAAATGAGTTTTTAAAGTAAAAATGTTCAAAAGTTCAGAAAGGTTTTATATCCAAAATTAATGTAAACTTTAATTGAGTGACAAAAATTGTATTAAATGATAAAAATAATTATTTAATTATAATATAAAACTTATTAAAAACAAATTGTAACTACAAAAATAATTTTGGGAAAAAACAGTTTTGAACTAATATTTGTATTATTAATTATTCATCAAAATATGAATGTTCTCAAAAAATTCCAAAAACCCAACCAAAGTAAATATTGAAACTCCTATTATAAAAAATAATTTTATTGTTTCAAATATAATTCATAAAAGTGACAAAATATAGATTTAAAATGTTTTTTCCATCAAAATGTGTTAAAAATTCCTTTTTTTCTTGAAAAAATACTCCTTTTATGCAAAAAAAATATTTTGTTTTTATATCATGTGTAGAATACATATAAGTCGAATTATAATGATTAAATTGAATATTATATATATATTCTTCTTAAATATTATCCAATAATTTTTATTTATTTAATTATTTTTATAAAACACACTTGTTCACATTTAAATTGTTTTTCATAAAAACAATTCATTTTATTTTAGAAAGGGTTTTATCTTCATTTATAATTAATTGTTAAACAATGAATTAATTATATATACATGTGTAATCCATATTTTCATAATTTAGTTAATACTATTCACATCCAATAGTCTAATGACTCTGTGATAACTACCATATTAAATAATTATATTTATTTATCCGTTTAAGCTCTATGTAGTGTATTATGTACACTATCATACATAGTGTATGTTTTAATTTTTATCAAATTCATAAATGTTAATAAATGTAAAAAATAATTATATTAACTGGGTTTTTTCATTCTTACCCTTTAATGAATTGTGTCCTCCTAATTTTATTCACTTATTAAATAACTTGGGATACCATTCCCTCATAGAATTTTCAGATTCTCATGTTCCCTCTTTAACCATAAGGTTTTTTCACAAAACCTTAACTTGATAAATAACCTTATTCTGCAATACCTACTCTCTGTGGTTATGAACATGAACCGGTTATTTCTCATAAGAAATATTCTCTTCTAATAGAAAAATTTCTGGTTTTAAAACATAAAATTGATCAAACGTATACTTTTATAACATTGAAACATGAAAAACATTGTGTACCAGGGATAAACTTGAAGGAAAATCCACTTGGTTTAAAATCGATCCATCTTTCTCCTGGATTCCATAGGTTCCAATGAACCATGTACTCAAATTCCATTTCTTACAAAAAAATTACACTTTTACAAGGATAAACTTCAATAAATACATGATTAACTACCTTAAAAGAAAGATCCTTTCTATGGTTATCTGCACAATTGTTTTCCTTCTTTGAGCTATTGTCATGTGTTGCTGAATCAACTAATATTTATCTACCATTTACTCTACCAACTCTAATGCCATCAACTTATTTTCACCCACTCCATCCCAAAATGCTGTATTTCGATGCTACTTTCCATAAAATTCCTCAAATAGTGCCACATGTATACTAGAATTAAAACTATTATTATAACAAAACTCCACCAAAGAAAGTTGTTGATATGAATTTCCCTAGTAACACATTGAATATAAACATAGAATATCCTATATGGTTTTAATATTCCATTATTAATTCCCATCTAACTATGGTTGAAAATATTTATTGATATTTAATTTAGTACCCAATGACTCCTGAAGGCCTTTCCAATAGTTAGAAGTGAACCTAGTATTTTGATTAGATATAATGGAGAGAGTAACTCCTTGGAACAAGACTGTCTCTTTAAGATGAATCCAAGAAATTTGATGTAGAGATAGAGTGTCTCGAATAGGATGAAAATGAGTATATTTATTCAGTCAATAAACAATAATCTAGATCACATTTTTACCTCAATAAGTCTTTCGTAATTACATTATGAATTATATGGATATATTTTTCCATTTCAACTTTAGCACTATAAAAGGCTGTAGAATCCCCTTCAGCAACTATCATTCTGCCACAACATATAGACAATTAAAGCATCTCAAGGTAAAGTAAAAAATATCTCCTTTCATTCCATCCCACCAATAATAATCCCTAAGGTCTCTTTATATCTTAGTAATTCTAGGATGAATTGAAAATGAATAACTACGAGCTTTACGTAATAAATATTTCTTCAATTGTGAATCACAAGGCACACATAATCTCTTCCAAAATATTAACAAACATTATTTATTAGTGTTAAATTCATGAAAAATATTATTTTAAACAAATTATAACTTATTTTTTTAACTCATAGGCTTCCTTTTTCTCATTCTCAATCCTTTCATATAGAGATGATTACACTAACATCTAAAAAAAAGAGGAATTTCCTGCACCAACAACTTCCAATCCTAAATTCCTCAAATCATTAACCAAAGGATCACATTCCCAATGCAACATGGTTAATGTATCATTAATTTTCTGATTCAATTCATTAAACTCTTTATTTTCTTTCCTGGGATTGTAATGAATCATGCAATCATAATCCTTGATTAGATCTAGTCATTTTCTCTATATCATGTTGACTTATTTTTGAGTGAATATATACTTCAAACTTTTATGATTAATATATATATAACACATTTTAAACCATAAAAAATGTTACCACCCAAATTTTAAATGAAAAAACAATACAAGCTAATTCATAATATTGTTTAGGGTAATTTAAATCATGAGGTTTCAACAGTCATGAAGCCTAAGAAATTACTTGATCATTCAGAATAAAATATTACCTAATCAGTTGACATTAGTACACAAACAAGTCCCTTCAACAAAGCATCACTATAAATGAAAAATTCCCTATTTCTAGAAGGAAGGGTAAGGACCAGAACATTCAACGATCTTCTTTTCAATTCTTGTAAACAATCATCACATTATTTTTCCTAGATGAACATAAAACCCTTTTCAGTTAACATAGTTAGTGGGTTAGATAACCATGAATTTCTTTCCAAAAACCTCTACTAATAGCCTACTAAACCAAAAAAAACTATAAATCCCAATTTTTTTTGGTATTGTCCATTTTTCAAAAATATTTATTTTAGAAGGGTTAATAGTTATTCCATATATAGAAACAATGTGAAAATGGAAATAAGATTTTTACCACCATAATTATCACATGCATAATTTCCAATAATTTTTTTTCTTTTGTTGTTTTAAAAATATCTCTCAGATTTATCTCATGTTTATATTTACTTTTAGAATATACCAAAATTTAATCAATAAACATAACCCACAAAAATATAAAAGAACTCATGAAATATTCTATTCATAAGATCCAAAAATAAATTATGTGCATTATTTAACCCAAATGACATAACAATAAATTCATAATGGCCATATCTAGTTTGAAACACAGTCTTCTGAATGTCTTCTTCCTTTACATTCAACTGATGGTACCCTAAACTCAGATAAACCATAAACAAATATTATTTTCCCTAGATCTGATCAATAAAATCATATATATGAGGAAAAATATACATGTTATTTATATAGATGTCATTAATTTCTCTATAATTAATGTAATTTATCATTTAACCATATTTCTTTTTAACAAACAAGAAAGGGCACCCCATGGGGAAATGGTAGGTTGAATGAAACCTTTATCTAACAAGTCCAATAACTAATTTTTCAATTATAGAAATTTTTCTTGATCCATTTGATAAGGGGGTATATAAATTTTCTTTGCATTAGGAACCAATTAAACAATAAATTCAACTTCCTGATCATGTATAATACTAGACAAATCATCAGGAAAAACATACAGATTATCAATTACCATTGGAATATAATTAACAGGAATAGTTCCTTTATTTTCAACAATATGTGCAAGATAATATTAATTTCCATATTTTAACAGTTTCTCAGCTTCCTGATATGTTATCAATGGCATGGGTTCATTCTTGTGTACAAACTAAAACTCTTTCAGAATAGAAACTTCTTTAGCTCTAAATCCTATCTTAGTATGGTAAACAAAAATCCAATCCATACCCAAAATAAAATCAAACTCTACTAAAGGAAAAACAAAAAGTCTTTTAGGTAGAATCTTTCCACAAATAATGAAAAAATGTTTCTTATAATTTATTTTCCCTTAATATTTTCATCATTTGTTTTCACCATATGTTCTATATTCATTTCCTGTGGTGGAATTTCTATTTTAATAGAAAAATTCTAAAAGACCAAATAATGTATTGAAACTGAATGAAAATAACATTAACATACTCTAAATACACAAACAATGTACCTGATAACACTTCATTTGATGGGCCAATATCTGATAAAGTATTTGTAAAGGATTTGACCACACCATTCTTCTTATTTTTTGGATGTGTCCATTCATTCAGGTTCCTTTTTAGACACTCATTTTCATAATGACCCATCTCATTGCATTTAAAACATTTTAGTGACTATATATCAAATCTTTTCTTACCCCTACGACAATATTTTTCATTTCAATTATGATACTTATGCCCCATTTTACAACATCAAAAGCAATTACCAGAATTCAAATGGAATTATCCAGTGTTTTTTACCACAATTATCACAAACTCTAAACATAATTTTTCTTACCATCAGACTTATTTGAGGAATTTTTCCCCTTCACATTCCCCCTTGAACTATTTTTCTAATAGTTTTTAAAGTAAACATGATCATTAGAAAACTCCATTTCCACATTCTCCACACATAGATCATGTTTTATGTAACTTTTGAATTCATGAGAAACCAATTCCCTTCAATATTTTGGATTTAATGTTAAGTAAAAAAAAATGAATTTATTATCCATATCCGAGATGAAATTTGGATTATACTATACCAGTTGAGCGAATATTTCTTCATATGAATCCATAGAATCCTCCTCCCACCTAAATTTTAAGAATTGTTTTTCCATCCTTAGTGGAACCAACTTAGGAAAATATTTGTCATGAAAAATATATTTTAATTCATCCCACTCTAAAGAATAAATCTACTAATTGTCCTTGATATTCTTGACCATCGACCACCACTGTTCATCTTCACCTTTAAAATTATAAACAACAAAACTAAACTTTGTATTGTATAAAAACCCCCTAACATAAAAAAACAATTTCTAGGGATTTATTACACCCATTAGCTACCATCGGGTTAGATGATCCACTGAAGGATGGTAGATGTTGCCTCATGAAATGCTCAACTAAAAACATATTCCACTTGGGTAGATCTGTATGATCTTGTTCTTAGATTACACTACCATTTATAGCCTATTTAAACAGAGCCATCACTATAAAAAACTGTTCAGTTCCAATTCCGACCATCTCAAGATACTGATTTGGAAGAATGTTTTCCTCTCAATGCCTTCCCACCATAGCTTCCCTATTTCCTCTATGGAAAACCATCCTGAATAGATATATCTTAGATGATAAAAATTTTTATCTTCAAATTCTACATTATTTAAACATAAATGTAATGTAAAACATATTTTATGGATATTCTATTAACTATATCCTAATCCCTAAATCCATCTAAACCGATCTTTGATACCAACTATAATACCTTGACCTTAAAAAACATAATCTTTAATTCTAGTCAAGAATTTAATTTCTTTCACATTGAGTGTATTTGTAGGATTTAATTTTTAGGGAATTTTTTCATAACTCATACATAAGATCACATATTCATACAAATTTATTACTACTAAACAATATCCATTTTTTTAAATATAAAACTTTTAAAAGAAAACATTACCCAATTTTCATGAAAAATATTAATACAGTTAATCTTGAAATCATCCTTTATCATAACCATCTATAAACCATGTTAAAACGTTTTAAAACATAGTATGAGCACAAAATTCTCAGTAAGGGACACAAAAAGAAATAAAGAGACCATTAGTCCATGAATACTTATATTCCCATGAAAACATTTTAACAATGTTATGCTTTCAACCCATAAAACCTAAGCTCTTTATATTACGTAATGAAATAATAAGATTTCAATGAAAATACATAAAAATTTATAAAGTTAACATGTAGTATCAATTCCCTTTAACTCTTATCATAGATTTTATTACTACATTGGGAGTAACCTTCATCATTACATTTGGATTACCCACCACTGTATATTCCCTTAATCTCTTAGGAGAAACACTATCGGTTAACTCTATCTCATTAGCCAATGCATTGAGGTATATAACTGGATCAACCACCCTTGGTTTATCACAGAACCAACCATACTAATAATCAAGTCACAATAACCAAAACATTATCATAATACATAAAAGAAGCATAAAGTAAAAAACATTTCCATATTGAAATCACATTTCATTTTTACAAAGTCACACACTCATAAATTAATTCACTTGAATAAAAAAAACTATAAAAATGTAAATTAAGAATAAAAATGTTAAATTGACAATTTTTTTTAAATAAATTCATTCCATAATAGTTAAAAAACATTTCTTTTGGATATTTTAAAAATAGTTGAAATAGTAACATTAAAAGTGTTTTTTTAAAATAAATTCTCTTACATTGAGTCCGAATCATTGTGTACAATATTTATTTTAGTAAATATTAAAATATGGTTAATTATTCACTTTCATAAGAACATTTTTCAATTGTATTATTCCTTTTATATCACATAATACCACGTAATAAAAATAACTTAATTGTTAAAGTTCATTTTAGACATTTTGATTATATTTAGTGTTTGAGTCCAAAATGAAATTGGTAAGTCAAATACAGTTAAAGAGAACATTATTAAACCATCTATAAAGTAATATTCATGAAATATTAATTTTTTTTATAAATAAATTATACTTTTTAATCCATTCATTAAATATGGATATGAGAAATGAACTATGTTACAATCATGGAGATGGTAAGACTTATGTAAGCATGAGTTAAATTTTCATTTTTCAACAATCATTATTGAAAGAGGGTATGTTTTATTTCATTTTTCAAAAAATATCATAATATAATTAATATAATACTAATAATATAAATATACTTATATATATATATATATCTTCAAAGTGATGTTGTGATGAAAAATGAATCGCATCGCTTCATGGAGGTGATAGTTCACACATATGCATGAATGAAATTATCATTTTCATGTGTATAGAATGTACGAATGTAATTGATTTATTATTCTCTTATAATGATAAATATTTCATGAATATAATATATATATATATAATAAATCCACCATTTTAACTAGTCATTATATATGGCAATGGAAAACTAATTATACCAGTTCGTGGAGGTGATAGTTCACACGTATGCAAAAATGATTAATTAATTTCTAATTTGATGGAGTTAGATATGGATATAGGTGATGATATTAACATAATAAAATATCATTATATTTAAAATATTTTATTTTTTATCACTTCATAGTCACAAAAGATTTAAAGGAAGTGGAAGTAGAAATAAAACTGAAACACTTAATTAAAAACGATACATCTTCTTTGGACGATCACCTTGGATTAACACCTTAACCCCTCTACATATAGTTTTATACCTAAAATAATTCCTCTATAATGCGGAGAGGGATTATATATTGTTTTTTTGAATAGATATTTTCTGATCCAAATAGGTTTTGATGTTTTAATAATAGAGAATAATGGATTCCATTTTATAGGTGAGGGGAGGGGAAATCTTGGAATTCCTCAAAGTATTAAATTAATATAAATTATTTTTATATTAAAAATTGGTCCAAAGTTATTTATTTCAAATATATGATGATAATGGGTCTAAATCCATTCATCCAAAAAAATATTTAGGTTTTGATTATTTTTTTTATTCCTTATCTTTTTATTTAAACCCTCACTTTACCCTTTTAACTCTTACCGTGCTATTATGTAATTTGCATCTTGAGGGTCAATATAATTACCATAACAAGTAAAAATACCAATAAATGTGTCATTTAAGATATTTTATAACCTATAAAAATTATTTCGAATAATTTTATGTTATTTTAATTTTTATATCATTTATTTAAATATTAAATATTTTAAGATATCAATTATATAAATTTTGAAACTATTCATTAGATGACATTCTAAAAATATTATAAAATATTGATATATTATAAAAACTTTATTTAATCATATGTAAAATTTAAATTTCACTCATATAATTTTTTGGATGACATAAATTATATCAAATTATATTTATTTTAAAAATTTTAAGATCTTTTATTTGAATCTTCTATTAATGAAGTAATCACTACATTATTATCTTGTCAAAATTTAATTTAATTTTTTATTTATTAAAAACTATAAAAAATTTAAAATTATTTAGGTAATTTTTTTTCATTATAATTACTATTTATAGTTGAATATATCCTTTATATAACCCCATATTAAAAATATTTTACAATTTAAAAACAAGAGTGTGACAAAATTGTCTTTTCTATGAAAAAAATAATATAAATGTATTAAAGTCATCCAAGTTGATAAAAAAGTTTATAGTTTGGACCTATGATGCATTTAGGTCTAAAAATATTCATAAAATAAAATTAATACACATTTTATAGAAATTTATAATATTATTTTTATCCATAATAACACGATTTACCCTTAATCTTTGTAATAAAAATAATTACTAAAGATACTATTTAAATATTTCAAAAATTATGTTGATCCTATTAGATAGTAAATTTCATATTAATTTAAATTTTTTATCTTTTTTCTATATTCAAAAAATATATGTAGCTAAAATTAATTTAAAATTAATCTTGTTGATGGATCGAGAAACCAGGTTTTTAATGTAAAAATGTTCAAAAGTTCACAAAGTATTTATATCCAATTTCAATGTAAAATAGATTCCAAAGACCTAAATTTGATTAATTTTTTTTAAAAAATTTTTAATTATTATTTATAACTAATTAAAACCATTATTTAAATATATAAATAAATTTTATTAAAATGCAGTTTTGAACTAATATTTCTGTTATTCACTATTTATAAAAATATGAATGTTCTCAGAAAAATACCAAAAATTCAACCAAAGTAAATTTTGATATTATTATTCTAAATAATAATTTTATTTTTTAAAATATAAATTTTAATTTGTAAAAAAATAGATTTAAATTGGGTTCCCCATCAAAAGTTGGTAAAAATGTTTTTAAAAAAAAAAATACTCCAATGCATAAAATTGAATTTGATCTTATATCATATCTAGAAAACATATAAGATGAATTATAAACATTAAATTGAATAAATTATATTTATTTTTCATTAATATAATCTGAAAAGTATTATTTTTCCATTTATTAGCATAAAAGACTCTTGTGCACATTTAAATTGTATTTCTGAAAAAAAATTTCCTTTTATTTTAAAAATGGGTTTATCTTCATTTTAATTAATTAGTCAATACTTAAATAATTATATATACATGCATAAACCAAATTTTCATAATTTTGTTAATCTTATTAATACCAGCCATTCTAACAGATTTGCAATAACTACTATATTAAATAATAATATACAGTTGTTCATTTACGCTTGATGTGGAATATTATATACGATATAGTACATATTGTCTCTTTAAATTATTATACCATTAATATATATTAACAGATTTGAAAAATAATTATATCACTAGGGTTGTCAAAGGTAGTGTTTACCATCTAGAGGATCTCACACCACTCTCCCTCCCCCATGTCTCTCACACCTCTCTCATGTCACCATCTACTTAATTGTTTTTCAAAATTTTATCTTCCATATATCATGTGATATAGATTATATATATGTGTCGTCAGTGTCTCTAGATTCATCTTGATGAGTATAATTTGGAACCTAATTTTGTTTCTAAAGGTAGCTAGGTTTATGTGGTGTAATTGAACTCAAACAAAAACTATCATTATCAGTTGTCATTCTACATAGGGTTGAAAGCCCTTGATATAAATTCATATTTTATGTGTTATTGAAATGATTGTGTTGTGTGCATGTGTAGCCTCTGATACCTTTGTTTAAGGCTTGATCAAATGAGGTGTGTGTGTATAGCCTTCTACATGTTCATGTGTTCTTCACATATGGATTTTGATGACTGTGATTATGATACAATTTTAGTTGACGAGATTTTTGATCTGTAATTTGAGTTATGTATTGTATATGTTGTATCTTTTTATACAATAGTTGAGTGTGTAGGTTTGGACTATTGGTATGACATGTGGGTTTTGACACATGCATGAAGTTTTCCTATAATATGGATGTCTCTTACTTGGGTAAGCATATACATGGACAATTATTGTCAGAAAGATTTGTTACATAACTTAGATATATCCATACAGGAGTGATGTTCTAGACTTGGGTCAACATGTGATATTTGATATTTGTCTGGGATATCCACTCGATAAGGATGTGTTGGACTTAGGGTCCGCAAGTACGTGGACTTTCCCTATTAGAAGAATGCGTCACATGCTTTGGGATATCATCTAAAGGGGGATATGCCAGGATGATTACTGATGACCATATAGAATTATTCCAAAGCAGGCATGTTTCTCCTATTATGATGTTGAATTAGGAAGATCTGATGTCGAAGGACCTAACTTGTGCTTGGTAATTGTTTGATATGTTGTTGTTATATCTTTAACCTATTTATATTCATGGAATACACCATTATATATTGTGTGGTAATATCAAGGCCCACTGGATGCATCCTACTGTGTCCTGAACTCAAACCCTACTCAACCATTTCAATGCAGATTTAGATTTCTTGATTAACGATCTGGTGAAGGGAGAGGTGCTTGTGGTGGACGATTGAGCAGGTTAAATAGAAGGATGCTAACGATGTTGGGAAGAGTTGGAGTAGGACTTCATCTTCAATTTTTCTTTTAATTTATTACCCCTTACCTTGGGTATATGTTTAGTTAGTTTATTGTATCATACATGGTAAATTTAGTTTTACCATATTCCATATTGATTTTCATGTAAATATTTATGTAAATATTTATTAGTCCTATTATATGATATAGAGGTTATAGTCTCCCAATGGAAAATTCAGATCCTCACTACTAGTTGGCAACCTCTTTTTTATTGGGAGGCAGACATGAGATCATGTTCCACTAAGGTTCAAACTCGGTGGTTGGGTTGGGATGTTACATAATGCATGATAATGAACACTTATATTTTATTTAGTGAAAAATATATTCTAAAATATTTGGGTGTTACATTCCCCCCATTAAATAAATTATTCCCTCCCATTTTTTATCTCGGTAATCAAAGTTTCAATGTTTGAAAATACATTTGTTGAAAGTTCACACAAAAAAATAGGATAATAAATCTTACAATGAAAATAGGAAGTGGGAAACTAAAAAGATACACGAAATAACACATTATTAGGCTCCTAGATAAGGATAAATTTAGTTGGAAATTAGAATATGGACCTGAAGGATAAATGTAACGTTCATATGATAATAGTTAGTGATATAGAACATAGTTATGATAATTTTAGTGACCAAAATACCATAAATCAATGCATGGTGAAAACATACATCTTCTCCTTAGAAACAATTATAAAAAGGAAGACATTTTCATTTTTAGGATCATTCTTACTAAAGTTGAGGAATCCTTTTACCATGGAATATGATAAAATATAAATAATTTATCTATTAAAAATAATAAATTTAATTTCATCCTTTGGTTTTGTGTTTTAATTATCTCCAACCTCATTTAATTATATTTGAATAATTTTATTTTTTTCCTGAAAAAAGCACCAAAATTACAATTTAACAGATCAAAAGATCCTTAAATTATTGATAAATCAATCCTTTTTGTCTCTAAATATTAAAAAAACAAATATGTTAGAACAATTTATCAGATATGGGTAAATATTTGTATGATGAAATTCCACCTTTATCTCTAAATAAGACCAAAAGTTTAAAAAATATATAAAAAATTATCCTTATGGTTCCACGAAAACATTCTTGACATAATTAAAGCCCCAACATAATTGAAATATGTCACAAATTTTATTAAATAATACTGACTTTAATCTTGAAAAACATAAAGTAGCTCTTAATTCCACATATAAAACATGTGAATTCCTTGATCATATATTCTCCTAAAATATTCTAATAACCCAAATAAATATTAAACCATAATGAAATAATATATTCTTCCAAAATAAATTAACTCCATGCTTATTCCTTAACAAAAATAACAGACTATCCAATATATTCTAAAAATTGAAATATATAATAAAATTCATCAAAGATAACACAAATCAAATTTTCATCAATTTTTTAATAAATTTCAGGGTTAACAATACTATAAAATTTTATTTATAAGAGTTAAAAATCTCTTTATACCAAATAAATAGAATTTTCTCAACCTTATGAACATATTAAAGTTTATATAACCATCAATAATGTGTCTTCCAAAAATATAAACTTACCAAAATTTACTTTTCAACATTAAATATTCCATTACATTCAACATATACTTGAAAACCCTTTATGTAAAATGATTTTCGAACAATCCATATATGTTTTATGATTCTTATGAAACAAATATCATTAATAAATAACATAAAAAATTATTAAATCCCAATACATAAACACTTCAATTATTCCACATTAATAATTGGAATAGTATATTATGATCCAGGGTTTAAAATTTATCCCTCGTTTGAAAGGAAATATTTGGAATATCTTCATTCCTCACCTTTAATTGGTGATATCTTAACCAAATGTCCACCTTAGAGAAATAATTATCCCCATGAAGTTGATAAAATAAGTTATCTATCTAAGGTAGATGATACTTGCTCTTTATCTTGATTTTATTGAGCACACGATAATCAATGTAGAGGCGCATTGATCCATCCTTCTTCTTGACAAAGAGGACTGGTGTACCTCATGATGAAGCACTCGGTCATATAAAACCCTTCTCCAGATTCTCTTATAACTGCTTCTTCAGCTCTTTCATATCTGTAGTGGCCATTCTATAAGGTTTTTTTGATATAGTTAGGGATCTAAGAATAAGTTCAATTGAGAACTCAACCTCTCAATGAGGAGTAAGACCAGGAAACTCTTCAGGGAATACATGAGTATTATCCCTAACTATGGGCATGTCATCATGCATGATTCTCTTCTTTGCCTAAATCATTTGAGATTTAAATTCTTGATCCTATGGAATTAATATCCACAGTTAAGATAATGATTCTAATAGAGAATCATCTTCCTCCTTACACTTGTAAAAAATTGGAGGATGCTTCTAGATGTGAAGAGTGATCTCACTTTATTGACAGTTGATGTTGGATTTTTATAAAGATAGACAATCCATGCCCAACATAGCGTCAAAATCCACTAAAGGAAGTATGACGAGATTTTCTAGGAGGTTTAGTCCAAAAATGTTTATCATGGAGGAGTTATAAACTATGGATGTAATAATTTACCCATTCATTTTTCTCATAGATAACTTATCCTCTAAATTTTGAGGTGGTGTTTGAATAGTTCTTCTAAACATTCAAGATATGAAAGGATGTGTAGAACCATAATCAAATAGCACATTTTATATTCTTGAATGAATTACTAGTATACCTATCACCACATCATTGTCTAGCTCCACCTCAGTAACAGTGATATCATAATCCCTTCCTTGTTTCCTTAAAGGGTTTTGTTGATTGCCTCTAACAACCCTCATCTTGGGGAAATTGTTCACATAATTCCCTTACGCTATGTAGTTGTAACACTACACTACATGATGAATGTTGATATGAACTTTCCTTTTTTTTCTTTCTCATTAGTGGGATTTTATATATCTCTTCGGTAGTTTTTAGCCAAATGTACCAAATTTCCACATTTGAAGAAAGTCTTGGTTCCCTTTAGATAGTTCCTAGGATGCTTCTTCCAACAATTTTAACACATTAGAAGATTAGGATTCCTTCCATCATGGAATTTATTTTAGGAATATCCCAAATTGGATTCCATTTTCCACCTTTTCTCATCGGGCCCATGATACCACTCAGAGTCTCTGATCTATATTTAAACCTTAAGGGCACAACAAACAATCTCCTCATAGTTGTCGAAGTCTCGAATCGCCAATGCATTTTGTAGACTCAACTTAAATCTGCTAAAAAGATATCCAACTTTCTTTTGGTGTTTATGACAAAGCTAGAGGCATACCTTATAATCCTTGTAAATTTTTCTTCATATGATCTGATAGAATCATCTTCATTCTGCTCGAGTCTGATGAACTCTCCTTCCATCTTGAGATGGAGGGTTCGGTGAAAATATTTATTGAAAAAAATTCTCTTCAATCCCTCCCAATACAGGGAATCAAATTCATTTTGGGGCTTCATATTGATGATCAATTTCCACCACTGATCATCTTCCAGATCAAAAATGATGGACCACTAGTACGAATTTCACTTCTTCCAAGAACTAGAGGACAAAGAATATATTTTCAATTGAGTTAATCCATTGTTCCATGAGGATGGGATCATATGATCCACTAAACATGGGAGGCCTTTGCAGCATGAAGTATTATATAGAAACATGATTTTTCCATGGGGAAGGAGGTAGTTAAACATGATTCAAGTTATTATTCATAACCTGAGCCAGCTAAGAAAGTACTATCATGAAGTTTTAAGCACCTGTTCCCATTATATTAGGCATATCATCAGGGAAATCTTCAAATTCCCTATCACATTGATTGTTTGAATGTTCTATTCTATTTCCCACCATTAACAAAGAATAATAACGTATAATTAGAGGGCTTTAATACTTATCTATTGGGCATAAAAAGGAAACTTTGAACATAAAAGGATAAAGTTGTAAAGGATAAGTATATCCTAACTTGGGATTCCCTATGATTCAATCTAGGTTACCCTTGATATATTTCTTAAATTATATTCTTATGTTCTTTTTTTATTCTATTAATAATGGTTTAAACCAATCTCATTAATTTACCAAAGAATATACACTAGGAGTATCAAACAAAGAGTGAAGTAAGGCCTGTTTTCATGGACATGTTCCCATTCGAGTCTAGCTCAAAGTGGTGTTTTCAGGTTGTACCCCTATATACATATATGCCAGATCCAACTCTACCTATTTTTATCCAGACAGGGATGTATTTTCTTGATAAACCACTTACTCTATACTTACCAAAATTTAGGGGTGTTTTCTTATATATATTCTCATACTTAAGGTTTATACTAAATTTCCCTATTCCTAATCTCCAAAAAAATCTAGACCATCCTATGATACTAACTATAGAGACCATATGCTTTTACAAAAAACATTACATGATTTTAATCAAAATAAAACATCATATTATAGCTAAGTACTGTAAAGTCTAGTGGCTTGGAAGAATAGGTACATAAAACATTATAAATGGGACTAAAAAAATTATCTTTTTAATATTGCTAAAGAGATTATAACTTCCTTTGATCCCTTACATCTATATAGGGTACCCTAGGGATCACATGAATGAAGGGATGAGCTAAAAGCCCATTATGGGAATAAACTTAAGAATAAGGCTTTAGTACATGGGTTAGAGATCATGACATAATGATATAAAATGGAATATTGAATCATAACTTATAAACATAGGATAATATAAAATTTTAATCATAGAAATTTGGAAGTAACATAAATCATGACATTAGTATAAGTCAAGGCTCATTTCACATAAGGGATCACAAGTCAAGGTTAACCACCAAGTCCGTTGCACATGGTAGCACAAGCCAAGTCTAACCACCAAGATTGTGTCACATAATATCTAATGAGACTCAACTTTATCCAATTCTTTTAATTTATATATAGGAAAACCCATCTTAACATGTTTATGAATATTATTTCTATAAAAATAATCATACATAATAAACCACACATACATATAAGGGTTACCCTAAGAAAGAATTGGGTATCATAATTATGACATAAGGAATAACAAATGGCCATATCATAAAAGTGTCCATGAAGGAAAGGAATTAGATAATTCATGGAATATTATAGGTTACAATAGGTATAAATAATTATAAGTGATTTCAACTTTAAGTAATAACATGATTTTTTTTTGGGAAACTTTAGAATTTAACCATTTTCATGTGGTTAAAGGAAAATATCAATGGTCATTCAAAATAGAAAATGGTCTTTTATATAAAACCAAAAGGGAAACAGGAATAATTCCATAATAAAAATTTTAGTTCTATAAAAACAATAGTGGCTTAAAAATATATTATATAGTGTACATGATGATGGGTAATAATTAATAAGGTTCCCTTAAAACAGGTTTTCTTATCGAAAAGTATTGAGGAGGGAATCATTTAAAAACATGTATATCCCCAAAATAGAATGAGGGATGGATCTTGAAACATGATTTTGGATCATACATAGAGTTTTTATAAATTTTACAAAAAATAAAAGACAACTTCATTTGGGTAAAAATAATTATAGATCAACTCGAATGAATATAGGAGGTTTAGGTAGAATCCTTTACGGAATATCATCATGGTATCAGGTGCACTTAAGAGAAATTTATGAGATAAAAATGGGTTTCTAATCTTCTATACATCATGAGGGAAGTATGGGGGATGTTTTGAATCATACCCCATTATTGTTAATTACACATAAAAAGGTATACCATAGAGGAGATTCTTGAATAAATGTGAGAAGAATATGAACCCCTACCTCAAGTCTGTTGGTGTTCTTTGCTTTTTCTTGATGTCCTGAATAATAAAAATAAGTTCCTTAATTAATAACTCCAAAACCTGTACTACATGTTATTGATTTATTATAACATTATTAAGTTCATACATGTCCTTTTTGATGAGTTAAGAGGTTCAAGTTCATTGTTTGGGAGTGTTCGCTTCCTTGGTTTTAATGATTGGTTCAATTATATTCAAGTTCGGATAACATGTGTGATGAGAATGGTTTCCCGGAATTGAAGTTAAATGAAATTATTGAACTTCCAGAATATTATATGGTTATAAAATTCATTTGGTTATTTGGATTGAAGTTGAATCATTATATAATACATTAATGATAAATGGTTGGATTGATTTGGCAATTTTTCTCATAATTATCTTTTTTTGTATTATTATTTTACATCATGTGTTCAAAAGGATTAAAAAACAACACATAATATAAAATAAATATTTAACAGTCTAGTTCAATCATAAATTTGGTTTCATGACCATAATTGATGATGGTAATAGAAATTGATAACCCATCATCCTTGAATATGATAAATTAACACATCTTAGATGGTGTTTTCATTTCTTTCGTATTAAAGGTGGGTAAAGGAGATATGATAATGAATTATCCCATTAGCATAAAAACATTTTATTACATGTATGGTATTGGATTTTTCATACCATTTGGTTGAAGAGAGTTTAGGAAAGAAAATATAACAAAGTAATATGAAAATAAAATAAAAGAAAAGAAAAGAGGAATTTACCTCTTGATTTAATCTTCCTTGGGAGAATCTGAAGGGGATAGGATTTTGTATTTTTAAGAGACCAAGGGATTTTGTACCTTGGGGAGGATCTTGGGGAGAGATTCAGGAAGAATTTAAGGATTTCATAAGGCTTGATAGGAGTGAAGAGAAGAAGGGAGAGTGGGTGGTTTTTATACTGGAGGGGAGGGGGTTTTCTTAATATTTTATTCATTAGTTTATTATTTTTCTATAAGACAAGAAATAGTGATGATTCCATGAACAAAAATAGTAATTAGTTAATTTTTAATCTAACTAATGGTGCTTATATCAGTATAACATCACCCATGACTCAATATTTAATGTATTTAGCTTATTTGGTAAATTATCATATTTCACTATTCGTCAAAATTTCATTTTTTTCAAAAAAATACCAAAAATTCACCCTGACCATTTTTCAACATGTAGATTAATCGAATGAAATAACATTTTCAAAAATAAATTTTTAAACATTATTAATTTAATTTTTAATTATAATCATAATTTTCTTGAAAAATACAGATTTCAAAAATATAACTGATAGTATAATGCTTTAAAAAAATTACATAATGTCTTATAATATTATCTTAAAACCAAAAGAAAAAAATTTGTTAATTTATGAACGCCTTTTAAGAAATTTCATTTTCTTTTAAATTAATTAATTAATTTTAATTAATTATTTATGAATCACAAAAATACCAATACTTTTACTATGGTCATATTATCACTTATAAGATGCCTAAATTTTATTTATATATTCAAGGGTTTGGTTAATATTATTTTGGATGATGTACTATTTATAAGGGTTATATTACTATTCATAAGGGTAAAGTTACTATTTATGAGGTTAAGTTACTATTCACTAAAAGTTATGTTTGTCTTATCGGACTCCAAAAATCTTACTGATCATAACCGTGTACATCAGATTTTTGAAATTCAGATCATAGAAGTGACAATATTAAATTTAAAAATCACATAGTATATAGTATTTCATTATGTTGTGATTTCATGTTATTATATAACATAGTTAGAAGAATTGAATTTCCTTTGATAAAACATTGGGTTGTTACATAAGGGTATGATGATATGAGATTAACAATAAAAGATAATACCCATTAATTCATCGATCATAATGTATAAACATGATCTAAATCATTTTACTAAAAATACATAATACATATGATTATAGAATCATCAATAATCTCTCTTTAGGTTAAAAAAATACATAAGAAATAACATAAGTTTCTATCATGGAAATAAGAATATAAAAATAATTTCCTTAGTCAAGTATCACTACCAAGACTATCATAATTGTTTTTGTCCACTCCCCATTCCTTTATTTCCATAGTCAAGTTTTAATAAAGTGATTACATTGTTACACTAAGTTCCTTACTAAATTGGATTAAACCCCATTATATTTCTTTTTAACTAATTAGATATCCATATATGAACAATTCATTATAGGTTTATATAATTGTGGCACCAAATATCACATAATGAAAACCATATGTATATGTGATATAAAACATTCACCATATCATCATATCATAACCCCTGGAAAGGATATTGGTTTTATAAAAATTTTAGAAAAATTATACTAAACTATTTAGATAAAAAAATAAAGTTCTTAAAATTAGTTCACATTCCTAGAAACTCATAAGAAACATCAAAGGTTGTTGTTATAGATGAAAATACCCTTAAAAGATCAGTATAATGACTCTTAATGGAAATACCATTTAATTTCAGAATCATTTATTTAAAATATTAAAATTTAAGAAATAAAAATGATATTTTTTTAAATTACCAAGGAATCTAAATAAGGAATTTTAATTAATGTTTTATTCATTATAAAGGGAAAATATGTTCACACAGTGTATAATTAAGTAAAAATTTATTTCAAATATTCATTAAAAAAGTAAAAAGTTAATGTTCTAGAAAATTATAAGATGATTTAGTGTAAAACATGGAAAATAAATTAAAATATAGTTAACATTGTATTTATTAAATATTATTATAATAGTTTAAAAACACATTAAATAATTTTATATAAAATATGGATATAGAAGAACACATTACCAACTGAAGAGAAAAAGATGGCTAATTATCATTAAAAACATTCTTTCGGACTCTGAAGTACTTAGATAGGGGAAAATGAAAGGAAAACATTTAATCACTAGAAATTACTGAATGATAAGAAAATAAACAAAATTTTGGATATATGTATTATATAATTTCATTATCATAAATATAAGCATAAACAATCCTCATAAACATGTGACTATAACATAATACCCTTACCTCATGTCTATCTTGTTTTGTATTCTATCTAAAATCCTATAAAATAAAATTTAACATATAATAATTATATACTAGAACTAAAATTTTACCAATAATACCATACATCATTTACTTATAATATATTATCACTGATTTATTGACAATATTTTATTTTTATCATCATTAAAGGTTTTAACTGCTTTATTTTTCATATATGTTTTGGTTTGGAAATTATGTTCCATGTTCTTTTACCTTGGATACATCATCTCGATAATGTTAATAATTTTATAGATATAATATATATTAATTAGATTCATATTTATAACCATTAATATATGTTAGTTATAAAAAATTAATTACGTCACTACATGGGGACTATTGTCCATATGTACACATGAGTGATTTTTCCATTTTTAGATGGAGGGAATAAAAAAATTGTAAATAATAATTCCCATTTATGTAACTATTATTATATAAAAAATATCATATATATATATATTAAATATATCATAATAACCAACCAATAATTATGGGGATGGAAAATAATTCATATCACTACGTGGGGGTGGTAATCCACATATACACAACATAAATACTTTCAAATCCAATTTGAAAGAAAAGATATGGTAAATGATTATTCCATAATCATAATAAAATCCCAATATATTTTTTTATATTATTTTCATCTTGTTTTTATTGAGGCAATAATTTTAGAAAATGTTGATGAAGAAATAAAATTGAAATAGCTTGGATAATATCTTTAACTCTTCTTTGAAAGACCTCAATTTCATTACTTCTCAATCATCTAAGGATTAGTATTAGGATAGTAACATATTATATAAGATGAATGAAAGAATTCTAGGATAGTTTTTACTTTAATATTTTTTGATCTCTACATATTAAATTCTTTAAATGAGGCAGGAATATATGTGACCTTTTATAAGTGAGGGGAGGGACACACATGGAATGTCTTAAATGATTTCAATTATATAAGGTCACATTCATTGGAAAGTGACCCCAAATGGATAGTGATTCTAAATTATGACAACATAAGGTTTTAAAATATTTTTAAAATAATAATTTGATAAGTTTTATGTGTAAATCTGACCATTATCTATTGGTTTAAACCATGGTAACCCATTTTTACCTTACCGTGATAACAAGATTTTATTATTTTTACAATTCACATTGAAAAAAAATTAAGTTAAACCTGATAGATTATATTAATTATTCTGATTCCAAATATAGAATCTATTTTACTAGATTCAATTTCAATAATTGTTAGAATTTAATTTCTAATGAGTGTGCAAACCACAACAAAAAACTCGTTTTAGAAGAATCAATCCTTAAACATAAAACATAATTTACATATATTACATTCTTTGTAAAAACCATAAAATGAATATTAAAATATATTATTGGATACATAATCTTTAAATATCATTAAAAAAATTAATCAATATATAATAATTTCATTTATTATGATAAACACATATTGCATGCATAGAAATTATCTTTTAGAAAAATGTGTCTTAATGAAAAAAAAAATTTATACCAAAAATAAAGTACACTGATGATTCATATTTATTTAATTATATAAATTATAATTATAAGAAACATATGTTAATATATAATAAAATTTAAATAATATTGGGGCTTCTACTTGAAAATATATAGAATTTTTAAAAAAATCAGTATATTAAACAATTCAATAAAAATTAAATTTTGTTTGAAAATTCCGAAAATTCACTTTAAGTAAATATAAAAATTATTTTTAAATTATTTTTATTCATTTAAAAAAATTAAATTAATAAAAATAAATAAATAAATTATATTATATGTGCGTGTAAAATTCAATAAAAACTATTTTTTTGGAAAACAAATTTTTGAAGCATAAAATGATTTTACTAAAAAATTAATTTTTATTTAATATACATTAATCAAAAAATTGATTTATGTAAAATATTAATACTTATTTTTTTATAATGTGGTCATTAATATTCCTACTTTTTAATTTAATAGTTAGCATATAATTGTTAAGTAAAAATGTGTTTCAAATTTCCCATTGATCTTCTTGTTTTGGAAATCACAAATTACTTCTTGTTTATCAATGTGTTGTTTTCTCATCATATTCACAAATATTATAATCATATATTTTGTTTTCTTATCATAATCATATACTGTTGTTCTATACTATAACCAGACATGTTGTTTTACGATCATAATCACATATTATGCTTTTGTAACCATATTTATCGTAATTACATAACACATTATATTGATTTCATGCATCGTAACCATGTTAAGAACCATAACTGTGTTATGTGTCGCAACCACAATATGAATCATAACCACAATATGTATCATAACCTTGTTAAGAATCATAATTTTGTTATGTATTGTAACTATGATATGAATTATAACCACGATATGTATCGCAACCATATATATTATAGTAACCATATTATGTATCATAACCATGATATGCATTATAATCAAAATATGCATCGTAACCATGTTAAGAATTGTAACCAAGTTATGTATCATACTCATGTAATGCATTATACTCATGTATTACTCTAATACCATAATCATGTTTCTAATACTCATTATTTTATACATTTTTACATACTATCTTCTAACCAAAACGATGTTGTGATGTTAGTTATATACCAATCAAAATAATGTCGTGTATTATGTTTGTTTTGACCATTATAATGCCTAGGGTCCAAGTACCTATGAATTTTTTGGTGAAATATGACTATTGGAGGAAATGTGACTGTTGGAACCTGAGGCCTATAAATTGGAGGTCATTCAAACCAAAGAAAAAAACTATTGAATATTTCAAGTTCTCGAGAGTGACTATGTGACATCTCTCTCACTTCATGTGATAATCCTTGATGATACAAGATATGAATGGAATTTTCTTAGTTCTTGTATTCAAATAAGTTCTTTGTTTTGATTTCTACGACAGATCATTGTGATAATGATTGAGGGTGGTGGTAAGACAAACCTTTTATCATAGGTGAAAGTATACCATACTCTTTGGGATAAAAAAAATTAGAATACATTTTATTTTCCACTGCCTTTATAATATAAATTAAATCATTTTGTTTCCTCTTTATATTTATATTCATTTCTATTATAATTGTTTTAATTATGTTACATTCATTACATATTGTATTAAAATATTCTATATGATTTATGTTAGAATAATTTATATTTTTTTACTCTGATAATTGTATTCAATTCAAATACAATTGTTTTAATAACATATCTTATCATATCATATCATATTAATCGGATCCCGAACCCGTATGGTCCCTTGTATTGGTTGTGAATTGTATTAGTTTAAGACATATTAACCAAATTTCAATCTTAAGAGTATAAAGTCAATTTTTTAAAACCTACAATTCACCCCCCTCTTGTATTGTTCCATCTCATGTACATTTACTTCTATATTTCGATCCAACAATTAGAATAAGAGAAAAGGTTTCCAATGATTTTATAAATTTCTTTATTTATTTATTTAAGATAGATATATTGTTGATATAAACCCTTTTTTTATATTTACTTACTACACTAACATGTGGAGTGTAAAAGTGTTGTTTTATAAGATAGCAGGAATGGATATTAGATCAATTGAAAATATGAACCCAACTAGACCACCGATTTTTTGTGGGAATGATTACAAGTACTAGAGAGATCAAATGAAGACTTTTGTTATTAATACTGGAGTATATAAATTTTTAATGCTCCCTGGAGATTATAAAATTCCAGACAAGGAAGTAAGAACCTTCACTAACCAAGAGAATCTATAATATCAATTAAATTACAAGGTGTGAAATACATTGTTATGTTCAATGACAATGAATATATATTCAGATATCTTCATTTGAAGCAACCAACTGTATCTAGAAGAAATTTAAAGTCACACATTTTCGTACATCTAAATCTATAGAAATAAGAAGAGACATGCATCGAGCTTAATATCATGGTTTTGTTTTTCCTTGTGGAGAACCCGTATACAGGATTCAACAAATATTTATGAAAATTGTTAATAGTCTTTAATCTATGGGAGAAAAAGGTCTTGATGATAATTTTTTTTGTGAAAAAAATAATTTATATAATTCACAATGAGTAGGAATAAAAAAGGAAATCTATTGATGAGAACAAGAAATATGCTCAAATTAATCTTGATGAATTATTTGGTACTCTCATAAAACACAAGACAGAAATGAAAAGGGTGTAGATTTTAATAAAAATAAGAATGGTAATGGAAGTTTTTCTTTTATTAGTACATCTAATTCCAAGATACCAAAAAAGGGTAACAATATCCATAGCTATGAAATATTTTTTATATCAGAATATAGTGAAATTGATCTTTCAAAGAATTAATTAGACAATATTTCTTGAAGAATGAACAAGATTGTTGGAAAGAAAGATTTTCAGTACATATTCAAAAATAAAGATAAGAAGGACGAGAATGATTAAAAAGTAACTTGTTATGAATGTAAAAGATAAGGTCATATTAGACCAGATTTTCCTTTTCTTAAATGAAAATACAGGAAGGAGAAACATTCTCAAAGAAATAAGAAAATATATTACAAGTAGATTATTAATAATGTCTTGAAATAAAATGATACTTGGAGTGAAAGTAGTGGTTATTCATCAGATGCAATGTTTGAATATGAATCTTCTGGTCATAAGAATATTGGAATTTTAGCCAGAATACCTATTAAAAATCAATGTCTTATGACTATGGTACACAATGAATAATGACATAAAAATCTATCTTTAAATGCAAATTAACCTGATGAGAAACATTCTTACTCTTTGGATAAAGAATCTTCCTCAATAGAGGATACTTTACCTTCTTTTTAAGTAGTATCCATTTTTTTCAAATTATATTAGAATGAAAATTCCAAACTAAAGAAAATATTAATAAGGAAAATTCTATAATATCAATCCTTACAAAATAAGTATCTGATCATTCGAAAGATCTTGATCAGAAAACTCTTGGTTTAGGAAATATTTCAAAACACCTTATGGAAGTAAATTCTGAGAAGGATAAACTTTCTATGGACTTTAAACAACTTGTTTTAATGAAAAGTGTTTTTGAAAAAAAAACCAATCCCAAAAAAATTTCTTGTGAGAATGATAATTTGGTCATTAGACTAAAATATGAGATTTTTTCCTTAAGGAAACATTTATAAAATTTCACAAATGGAAAGAAAGAATTTGATAAAATGTATTAAAAAATTATTTCTATGAAGAATATTTCTATAATTGGTTATACTCATTCAAAACCTGTTTTGAGCCTAAATATTTTATTCCCCAAACTACTCCTTTCTGTACCAAGTGTAAATGTGGTGGACACTGAGAAAGAAATTTTTCCCTTAATAAAACCCAATATTTAGGATTTCAAAAATCCCACTTTACAAAACAAATGTGGATTCCTAAATATTTCTTCTCTAAAATTTCTGGATCCAGACAAATTTGGGTTCCGAAAAACAAATTGTTTATTTTTTAGGAAAAAATGGTACCATGAACAAGAATATATAGTACATGGATAGTGGTTGTTCTCGACATATGACTGTAAATAAATATTTCTTTGAAAATAAAATTGAAATGAAAGGTGGAAGAGTGAACTTCATAGTTAATACTCAAGGAATGATCATTGGTATAAGTAATATTTTTCTTTTAGGAAAAGTTTTAATTTCAAATGTTTTGTTTTTTAAAGGTCTTATGTATAAACTTATAACCAAAATCCAATTATGTGATGAATGTTACCTTGTGAATTTTTGGAATGATAAATATTTAGTTTACAATACCAAGGCAAAATTTCTTCTCTCTACCCATAGACATGAGAATGTATACAAACTTAACATTCAAGACCATAGGATCTAAGTCTTACCTTGCTTAAGTGAAATGGAAGACCAATATTGGTTATTCCATAGAAGGTTAGAATATTGTAACCTTAATAATATTTATAAAATCTCAATGAAAATACTTGTTAAGGATCTACCAGATCTCAGAATTGATTCTTTAAAATTTTGTGACCCTTGTCAATATAGAAAGGAACAAAAAACTAGCCTTAATTCAATTAATGAAGTTTTAACTTCTAATGCATTATATATAGTGCACATGGTTCTTTTTTATCCTACCCAAACTAGAAGTATTAGAGGAAAATATTATCTATTTGTTTTATTTGATGACTACGCCAAATTTACATGGGTCTATTTTCTAGAAATGAAATCGGTAGCCTTTTTCTATTTCAAAAATTTTAGATCCCAAGTTATGAATGTGAAACACCTACCATAGATAACTATTCATAGTGATCATGGTGGATAAATTAAAATTTTGTATTTTGAAACTTTTTTATAGTATGAAAGGTATTAATCATAAATTTTTAGCTCAAAGATCCCCTTATAAAAATAGTGTTGTTGAAAGAAGAAATAATATTATTTAGAAAATGACAAGGACCATGTAGAGTGAATACTCAATTGCTAATAATTTCAAGGCTGAAGCTGTAATTACTACCTGTTACACTATAAATTGAGTTTTAACTAGAACTTTTCTTAATAAAAAACCTTATGAATTTTGGACTAGACTAAAACCTAATGTTTATTAATTTAGTGTCTTTGGATGCAAAGTATTCATATTAAATACTAAATATCATCTACATTAATTCACATACAAATCCGCTGAAGAAATATTTCTAGGTTATTACACCATATATAAGGCTTATATAGTTTTAAAAAAACTCTTTTACTATTGAGGAAACAGTGCATGTTAAATTTTATGTAACTAGACCTTTTTATTTTAAAAAAATATTTTCTATATCAAAAGATGTGTTTTCACAAACTGATTATCAACCCCTGATTAAAAACTCTTTTGAAAAGATAAATTCTCAAGAAAATGTTTCTAAAATATTTACCCTGGATGAATTTCTATCTTATATTGATGAACATGTTTTACAAAACCCAAATCAATCATTTTTTAGGAATCAAACAAGTGATAATATCATTGGTTATGTAAATCAACCCGTAATGAAAAGAAATTCATTGAGAAATGAAATAGAACATCTTGATTTTCTATCTCAATTTGAACCTAAAACTTCGAATGAGGCCTTAGGTGATAATGATTGGATTAAATAAATGCAAGGTAAACTAAATTAATTTTAAATTAATAATGTTTGGACCTTGGTTGAATGATGAAATGAAACAACTATAATTGGAGTAAAATGAGTTTTCAGAAGTAAATGTGATGAAAATGGAATCATTATATGAAATAAATCAATACTTTTTTATAAAGGCTATAATAAATAAGAGAGAATAGACTATGAAGAAACTTATGATCTGGTAGCTAGACTTGAATATATTTATATTATTTTAGCCTTTGTAGCATTCTTTAACATCAATATTTTTTAAATAGAGGTAAAATGTTCTTTCCTTAATGGTTTTGTACAGGAATAAGTTTTTGTAGAACAACCTCCAGGTTTTGTAGACTCAAAAGATCCTTATCATGTTTTTAAACATAAATTTTTTTTGTATGGCCTTAAACAAGCCCCTATATCTTGGTATGATAGAATTAAAAGATTTATTTTGCTGAAAAATTATGCAAAAGGAACTTTAGATCCAATTTTCTTTATTAAAATAGAAAACAAAAACATTTTGATTGTTCATATCTATGTTGATGACATTATATTCAGACCAACTCAGTAATACCTAAATGATTCCTTTGTGAATATCATGAAATATGAGTTTGAAATGAGTATTCTGGGTGAGTTAACATTTTTTTTAGGTTTTCAAATACCTTGATAACTTGAAGGAACCTATATATCCCAACATAAGTATATAAAAGATTTACTTAAAAAGTATGGATATGAAAACACTAAAAGTATAAGCACTCTAATCAGTACCTCAAATACACTTGATCTTGATGAATCTGGAAAACCAGTAGATCAAACATCTTTTTTAGGTATGATAGGAAGTTTTTTATAATTAACAACTAGTCATCAAGAATTAATGTTTTTAGTATTCTTATGTTAAAGATATCAATTTAATACAAGTGAATCTCATTTAAAATCAGTGAAATGATTTTTTCACTACTTAAATGGAACCATGGATTTAGGACTATTTTATTCTTCTGAAAATGATTTTGTTTTAAAAAGTTGTTTAGATTCTTACCTTGGCGGTTATAAAATGGATTGAAAAAGTACTTCCAGAACATGCCATTTTTTTAGGAGATTCATCAATTTCTTGGTCATGAAAAAAACAAAATTTAGTAGAACTGTCCATTTCTAAAGAAGAATATGCATAAGTTGGAAGTTGTTTTACTCAATTGTTGTGGATGAAACACACAATCACTTACTATGGAATGATTTTTTCCAAAACTCAAATACTATGTGATAATACTAGTTCCATTACTCTTAGTAAAAACACTACACATCACTCACATGAAAAAAACATAGATATTATGAATCACATTCTTAGAGATCACACACAAAAAGGAGATATTATTTTACAATTCATCAAAATTAAAGAACAACTTGCTGACATTTTCACCAAACCATTACCTTCCGATAGATTTTTATACATTAAAAAAATCTAGAAATGATCAATTTAATGTAATAATTTACTTCTACTTCTTGTTTAAAACATATCTTTACATTAAGTTACTCTTTTTCAAAGGGGGAGTATACATATTTTTTTATCAGTTTCACATTTTTATCCGTTTCACATTTTTATCAGTTTCATATTTTTATTGGTTTCATACTTTTTATTGATTTTACATTTTATCATTTTCATGTTTATCGATTTCATAATTATTAGTTTCATGTTTATCGGTCTCTTAATTTTATATTTCATGTTTCATGTTATCAGTACTATATTATTTTATTGGTTTTAGAACTCTTATCAGTCTCATGTGTTTTTCAGTATGATAGGTTTTTTATCATTATCATAGGATAAATATACTAAAACCAATATATATATCCTGATACTCTGAAAGGTACAATTTATAAAATGTTATTTTGTTCATTTAAATAGTTGTTTGTCAATTCTTTCATTTAAATCATAATCAGATTCATCTAAATATGATTTTCTTTTAAGGAAAAAATCAAGAGTTCGAAGTCATTCTCAACTATTAGATATTTTAGATCTATTCCTGACCATCAATTTATTTTTTAAAAGAACCCCTCCCCACCCAACCCACATCAAATTTCTCTGAATTAATCCAAAGTTCTGATGCTCTATAAGTACCCAACATAGTTCATAATCAGATTTTACCACAGTTTTTGTAATCATTGAATTCCACAGCCTTCATAACCCAAAAATATTTAGGGTTCGAGATAGTTGTTCATGTATGATTCAACTGATTTTTCTCCAAAAACAATGTCTCCAAAAGATTTATCTTCTATGACTTCTCTAGGTGAATGGTTAGTCTCTCAAAAATTTTATGAGACTTTTGATTCATCTTTGAAAATGATAATAATATTTGAAGGTGGGAATCAATTTGTGTTGAAAGACTTGATTCAGATCAATATTTTTTGTTTTATGAGGAAGTGTTACAATTATACAAAACAATGGATATAGAAAATGGTCTCAAGATTTCTTTTAAGATGTATGATAATAAATACACAACATCTATAAAACAATAATCTTCTTTCTTAGGAGTACCTTCTGAGGGTGATTTCCTATGTCATTCCCACAAACTACTATAACTTGATGGGGCTTTTGATAAAAGGAAAGAAGATGATTCAATTTTTTGAAATTCATGATGATAAAAGGAAGGTTAATCATCTATCAACCGACAAACGTTTAATTTACCCTTGGATAGAAGACTTTCTAGTAACAAAAAATTGTGATAACGAAACTTTTATTGTTTCTGATGTTTATGTGCTTGATTATTTATTGAATATGATGATATTCAATCTTATGGGTTTAATTTTATTAAAAATCAAGAAGCTTAAATATGATTCTATAAAGTCTTAACTAATCATTTTCCCGCCATTCATAGAATGTTTTTGAAGGAGTTCCTAGGTTTGTGCAATGTCTCAATCAAGTCCGATCTGACATCTTTCAAGGAGCCTCTCATTAGTAAGGATATGATAAGGTGACTGATGTTATGATTCAATCATGAATCCAAATTTTTTTGAGAAAGATCTAGAAGTTGAAAAAGGAAAATAAGTAGCTGAAGGGAGTGAAAAACCTTCTGAGACATCCAAGTCATCCTCAAGAAAAAGAAAGGTAGTTAAAAATATAACTCCAAAGAAATAAATGAAACGAAAAGTAGTATCAGATGAGGTTGATGCAATGTGGATGAAGAAGGAAGAATGGGAAGAAGTAGATCCTCAATTTGGTTTGGATCTAGCTGAAGCTCTGGCAGTGAAAATAAGAACTGAAGAAACATTAAAATAAGAAGAAAGGAAGAAGAGAATAAAGAAGGGAAATTCTCAAGGTAGTGATATTGATACTCTTCTTAAGATAGATGAGGAATCCATGATTGGAATCAACATTAGGGACCCACCTGTTTAGACTCAATCTGATCCAGTAGTGAAAGGGAGAGACAAATAGTCATTGGAATAATCGGCTACACAAATTTTGACTCAAGAATCCGAAGATGAATAAGAATAAAAAGGGGAAGAAGAAAAGTTAAAAGAAGAATAACAAGTGGAATATAATTAAGATGAAAAAAAGAGAAATCATTTAGTATAATCTTCAAATGTTCCATCTCCTGATCATTAGCCATCCAAAGAAGTTTCTTGAAAGGGTTTCTTCCAAGAAAGTCATTCAAATCTCTGATAAAGAAGAAGAAGAATCCTATAAGAATCGGAATCAGCCATCTATATTTATCATAACTGAAACTTATTTTGGAGATCTCCCAAAATGCAATGAAGATACAAATTTATAAAGAATAATAACAGTGGATGTAATTCAGTACATCGAACAATATTTGAATAGGTTGGAAAGGATTATACCGTTCATTCGAAAAAATTGAAGACTGGATAGAAATCATTTCAAACAGTCATATTGAAAGAAAAAACTTTGTAAAGAATTTGATAGATAGGTTTTGGGATCTTGAATTTGATTTCAAAATATTTAATGAACATGACGATGAGTATAGAAAGGCTTGTAACAAGGTTGTTAAGTGTTCATAAAATGTTGACGAAAATATCAAGTATCATGTAGAAAATCTTGATGAATTAATGAAGTGGGTAACTGATCTTAATTCAGTCTACCAAATTTTGGTCACTGATTCGAATGAAAAACATGAAGTCTTTAGAAGGCCAGCTACCTCAAAATGAATAGCTTCTAAAGAACTTGATCATATAAAGGAACAATTTGAGAATGAAGGTAATGATGTTGTTTTTCTATCAAATAGAATTTTAATCCAATAGAAGGCTTACAGACTCATATGGGATGATTTAAATGCTCATGAATATAGGCTTAAAGTATAGGAAGTAGTCAATTAGCTTCATGAGGATATGCTCTAGAAGAAAGAAAGGATTATTGTATAACAGGATGTGAAGCTGAAGGCTCATCAAGAATCCCTTAAAAAATTGATAGAGGATAGAAAATAAATCAAGAATATGAAGCTTTATATGTTCATCATCTTGGGAAAACAAAAGGGGAAAGAATGATTTTTTGAACTCTTATTGTAATAAAAATTTATTTCATTCAAAGTAATGTATATTGTTTTTCACATTGTTTTCTCTAACTCTTTGCAAGAAATGAATGTTTTACCTTATTATTTTTTATAATCTCAAAGGGGTAAAATAATTAGGAAAAGAAGAAATGGATTTATAGAAAAAAATCATAAGAAGTAAAAGTGGTCAAAACCTTATTAAGGGGTAAAACTCACAAGTAAAATTAAAGAGAATACAATTATTTGTGATATTTTTATCCTAAGGTGTAATTAGTCGTATCCACTGTTACTTTTAGAAGAGTTACTAAACTCAAGGGGAGATAAGTATTTATTTTTTGTTTTGTTTTGTGATTTCTAAATAGGGGGATATTGTTGAGTCAAAATGTGTTTCAACTTTCCCATTGCTCCTTTTGTTTTGGAAATCAAAAATTACTTCTTGTTTATCCAATATGTTGTTTTCTAATCGTACTCAAATACTGTTGTTCTACTTCATAACCAGATATGCTGTTTTGCAATCATAATCACATATGATGTTTTTGTAACCATATGTATCGTAATTACGTTATGCATTGAATTCATTTCATTCATCATAACCATGTTAAGAATAGTAACTGTGTTATGTATCATAACTACGATATGAATCATAACCATGATATGCATTATACCCATGTTAAGAATCATATCTGGGTTTTGTATTGTAACCATGATATGAATTGTTACCTTGTAACCATATAAAGTATCATACCTTTATTATGTATTATATCCACAATATGCATTATAATCATGATATTCATCACAACTATGTTAAGCATAATAATGAATTAATGCATTGTACTCATGTAATGCATTATACTCATGTCTTACTCTAATATAGTACTCATGTTTCTCATACTCATTATTTTATATATTTTTACTTACAATATTCTAACAAAAACAATGTCATGAAGTTAGTTATATACCAATCAAAATGATGTCATGTATTCTGTTTTTTTTTTACTATTATAATGCCAGGTGTCCAAGTCCCTCCTAATATTTTAGAGAAATATGACCGTTAGAGGAAATGTGAACGTTAGAACCTGATTCCTATAAATAGAAGGTCATTCAAACTAGAGAACACAACATTTTTATCATTGAAGTTATAGAGAGAGATTGTGCGACATCTATCTTTCTTTGTGCGAAAATCCTTGAAGATACAATATGTGAATTACTTATTCTTATTTCTTTTATTTCAATAAGTGATTTTTTTTCTTTGTGAGAATGATCATTGTGATAACGATCGAGGGAATATGGTGATAGGAATATGGTGATACTGATCATTGTATCGAGGGATTTCATGTATTTGAAAGACAGAGGTTCCAATTAACTTCTTAATCTAGGGATTCCAGCGATACGAAGACATACGTGTCGATCATCATACCAAGGGATTACCTGGGTAGTGGTAAGTCATACCTTTTATCCTAGGTGAAAGGATACCCTACTATTTTGGATAAAATAACTATAATAAATTTTATTTTATACTTCTTTTGTAATAGAAATGAGATCATTTTGTTTTCACTTTCTATTCATATTCATTTCTATTGTATTTTTTTTAATTATGATACATTCATTTTATATTGTATTAAAGTATTCTATACATTGTATGGTAGAATCATTTACATTTTTTTACTCTGATCATTGTATTAAATTCACATACAATTGTTTTAATAACCTATAGTATTATATCATATCATATCTATGAGATACAGGACCCGTATAGTCATTTTTATTGGTTGTGAATTGTTGTAGTTTAAGACCTATTAAAATAAGTTCATTCTTAAGAGTTTAAATGCAATGTTTTTAATCCTAAAATTCACCCCTCTTGTTTTGTGACATCTAATATACATTTAAATCTATATTTTGATCAAACAATTAGGGTTTATTATATCAAATCTCATATATAATTGAGTTATCATGTAAAAAAATATATTGAAAAAATAAATTATATTTAAAGAATAATATATTAAAAAATATCAGGGTGGTCTATTTAGAGATTACCTAGATTAGTTTTTGGAAGTCTTTATATACGATATTCTTATATATTTCACATTTAAGGAAGATAATGAAGATCATTTAAAGAATGTATTGAAGACCTTGAAGGAGGAGAAGTTGTATTCCAAATTCATAAAGTGTGAATTATAGTAAAAAAAGATTCATTCTTAGGTCATACAGTCTATAGTGAGGGTAAATCTATGGATCCTTCAAATATTAGGTTTTTAAGAAATTTCCTAGGCCAACCATGATTATTGAGATAGAAATTTTTACTTGTTTTTATGGATAATTCAAATGATTTGGGGGGGGGGGGTTCTAACAATTAAATAATCTAATAAACGGGTTGACATGGAAGGGCGCAACATTCCATTTGATAGATTAATGTGGGGAAAATTTCAAGGAGTTGAAAAGATGTTTGGTCAGCATACCAGTGCACACATTACCCTATAACAGAGAAGGTTTTATAATTTTTAGTGATGTGTAGAAGAGTGGACTATGATTATTCCTCATAAATAATGATATGGTTATAGCTTATGCCATACACTAATTGAAAATTGTGGATAAAAATTCATTAAATAATGATTTTGAGTTGGAAGTAGGATTTTTTTATTGAAAATATGGAGGCATTATATTTACAGAGAAATATGTGATATATACAGTGATAAAAAAATTGAATTCTATAATCAAATAGAAATATTTTAATATTCTCCAAAGGATATGGTTGGAAATTATTAATGATTATTAATTGTTAATACACTACCACCTAGGGAATGAAAACAAGGTGGCTTATGATCAGAGTCAGAAGGACCATGTTTTTTTACATAATGTGGATTGAAACCAATCCACAATTTATGTATTCATAGAAATGAAACTTGAAATAATGTTTAATGGGTATAGATCATATATTTATCAGACTAATGTTCAACCATCCATCCATGTGAGGATTAAAGAATAATAGAATTTGTGAAATGTTCATGAGTTCAACCATTACAATATTGGAAAGATAACTTTTAGAAAAATCACATGTTACATGTTTAAACCAAACATAAAAGTGTAGTTGGATGTATATCAGAGTTCAAAATTCTCTATTTGTCCCAAAAGTATGAATATGTATAGAGATCTAATGAATTATTTCTAGTGGGATCACATGAAAAGGTATATTTCAGTGTATGTATCTCAATACTAGGTATATCAAAAAGTTAAGGCTGACTGGTAAAATTATAAGGGAATGTTACAACCATTACCCACACCAAAACAAGTGGAAAATAATTATGGATTCCATTCTTGAAAATCCTAAAACATATAAAGGGAAAAATTATATTTTGGATTTCATTGATCAACTTATGAATTAAACACATTTTATTACAATGTGAAAATATTTTTCAATTGATTAGATTTATAGGATATAAATTAAGGAATTGTTAATGTTTCATGGAGTACCACATTCTATTGTATCTGATTAGGATCCTAGGATTACCTTGATGTTCTAGATAAGTCTTTAGAAAAATTTGAATATAATATTGATATTTCTCACTACATGTCTTCCTCAGATAGATAGTCAGTATTATATAAAAATTCAAACTCTAGAAGAAATGTTGATTCCAGGTTCCATTTGTTTCAATGGTTGTTGGGATTAACATATCTATATGTTCTATTTTTTTTACAACAATGGATTTCACTAAAGAATTCAGATGAAACCTAATGAATCCCTCTATCTATGGAAGTTAAGAACTCTAATGTGATGGGATGAAGTTGGAGAAAGAGTGATATTGAGACCTATTCTAGATATAGAAATAGAATAGAATGTTAGATCCTTTATGTTTAAAACCATGGTATCTTACATTTGAAAGAAAAGTTTTCTAAAAATCATCGATGAGATCTTGAGTTTAAAGTTAGTGAAAATGTGATTCTAGGAATTCCTCCTCAAAATAATGTTATGATATTTTTAATGAAGGCCACGATGATCCCTAGATATACCCATCCCGAAAAAATAGTTGATCATATCACGGTAGTTTCTTATCATTTGATGCTTCAACCTAATCTATCTCAAGATTAGAATGTGTTCCTTCTATATCTCCTAAGGAAGTATACAACTGATCCGTCACATATACCAAACATAGAGGTCATACTTCTAAAGAAATATATCCTTTATGAGGATTAATCGATGAATATTATAGATCGAAGAGGTAATGTTATGTGAAATAAGACCACTCACATTGTCAATGTTTCTTAGTGAAACTATAAATTTTAAGAAGCTACATGGGAACCAAAGGATTTTCTAAGTTAGAGTTATTCTTATTTTTCTGTATTTGAGTTACCAACTTTTTAGGGAAACATTCTTATAGGTTGGTAGAATATAACACACTTGGAAATTATTATATATTTATCTTTTAATAAATTTTATTTCTTTGACAACATTATTTATATCCAAATATCAGTTTAAAAAATAGTAATTTACTATTGAATAATTATTATTTAAATGTGATCATTATAACCTTGACATCAAATTGGAGGTATGAAAAAGAATAACCACATTATGAAAAATATATATAAAGGATTTACATAGTACAATTAAATTTATTAACTCATAATGAATTTGTAATAAATTTATAGAAAATTCATTTTATGCTTCAAAATTATATTTTATTCAAAAATGGTTTTTATTTCATTTTTGCGCACATACATTATAATTAATTTTTAACTTTTTATAAATATTCATTTCAAAAAATTGTATATTAGGAAATGAATATATTGTTGGAAATTATAATATGAATATTATCATAGGGTGGTATTTTTGTATTTTTCCAAGAATGAATATTTTTAGTGAATAGTTGAAAATACTGAATTTTTAATAATTTTTTTTGTATATTAATAAAATCACACTTTATTTTGTTTTGGTTTTAAAATCTCATTTCCTTATTTTGATTAAACATAATCTAATAAATTTCATTTTAATAAACATTACACTTTATTTTTTTGTATAAAATCATATTATACATTAAAGGCATTTTTTGGAAAAATAGTTTTTCATCACATTTTATTGGTTTTTTTAAAATTAATTTATAATAGTTATAGAAATTTTATTTGATAAAATTTAATCCATATTTTTAATCATCATGTCAAAATTTTATAATGTTTCCACTTTAATTGTTGGTCATTATGAAGTGTAACTTTGGTAAAAAGTAAGTCACCATGGTAAGTGTTAAAAAGCGGTAAAGAAAAAATGATAATGGTTAAATTGATAGAAAATAAAATTTAGGTCTTATTTTCTTATCATTTTTTACTTAATATCATATTTACTTAAAATATTATCCATTTGGAAGCATTTTTTTGTTAACCATTAATTTATTTAAATCTTTTATAAAATTATAAATCTTTCATCTCCCTAAATTATAAAAGGAGTCATGCTCTCCTCTCCTTCCAATAATTTACTATCTTCTTAAATTAAATAATCTTATTATAGAAACAATTATTTTCTTACATAACTATTCAATCATTATAAATTTGTAAAGTATAATACCATTACATAATCATGATCCAAAGGTTTAGTGTATTGGGAATATAATGAATATACATAACTTGCACAATAATAAAACATAAACATTTATTAAAAAGAAAAATATTATATATCCCTTCAAAGATAATGTTATCTTTATTACTTGTAGTAACCTAAGGATATACATCAAAGAAAGGGGTGAGACAAAAGCCCAGTAATAAGCTTAATAAGTATATGAATCAATATAACATGGGTGTGAAAAATAATTATCCTCATTACATTATCATATGAGCATAACCATGAGAGGAAAAACTTGATAAAGGCATGTTATATGGAAATAAAAAAAATGAAACATCATGTATTAGTGGTCAAATACCCCACTTATATGTGAAAAAATCTAGAATACTTTTCACACATAACATATCTGAATAATTACAATGTCATAATTGTGAAAAAACTAGAATCATTCCCATTTATATTTTATATTATCTCTTGAGATAAATCACATAACCCAATGCATTATAGTGCTATTTAATTTAGGGTGAACTCATCACATCATAACATTTACATAATCATGGTTACCACATAGAATGTATACCAATCATAGAAAAAAAATAACCCATGTAAAGTAATGGGTTTCATTTCATAAATCATACATTCATGAATAAATGTTGGGATTCCCAAAGGATAAAGGGAAAACATATTTGATATAAGAATCATCACACTTGATTGAAGATTAAAAAATCTCAAGTGGAGTCAAGATATGAATTGGAAGGAAGAGTTATTTTGGAAGATCTTTTTTTTTATAAAATAATAATGGAAACATTTATATACCATAAAATAAAAGGGAATGTGAAATTATATTTTCATAATATTAAAATAATATCTTCACTAAAATTTATAATGAAAGAGGAATAACCCAAATAAAATGAGTTGCGTTTGAGAATCCCCTTACCTTATCTCTAAATGATTTCATCAATTTAATATCCAATATAATCAAATTATATTTATTAATTACTAAATCCATAACCGTTTATACATGTATTTTATTTAGATTAATTTTATTAAGTTTTATTATGGCCATTTTTATGAGTTATAGAGTACAATTCCATCTTTCTAAGAGTGTTTGTTTTCCTAAATTTCAGAATCAGTTCAATTTTATATATGTATAGAAGTTCATTCAAAATGAGAATATTTCTCTAGAATAGAAATTATATGTTATTAGTTAACTTGTATAAGATTAAATTGTATTATTTTTAAATTGTATATATGTTATGAGGGTGATTTGTAAGATATAATGTTAATGAAAACAATTTAATTTATTTTGGTGGTTTTTAAAACCATCATGGCGATATATCATTTTATTTAATGTCATGATTATATATTGGTTCCAGAATCATTATATAAATTAATTTTTTTTAATAAAATATTATTTGACCATAATAATGGTTTTATGACCATCATTGATAGTAGTAATGGAAAATGGAAATTCATCGTTGACGATGGTGGTAAATTGACACATCATGAATGAGGTTTTAATTTTTTGAATAAAAGGAAGAGGTAAGAGAATTGATGATGGATTATTCCTTTAACATAATAACATTTTAGTATTTAAAATATAATGGATTTATTATAAAAATTTGTGATACAGATGTAAGAAACCAATCCAGTATACCATCTAAACTGATATCTTAGTCAATTTTCCACTAAGCTGAATACAATTTCCAATCTACAAGAGCCAAAGAAAAGAAACTGTGCATTACTAAATAAACATTGGGAATTATTTCATCCTAAATGTGTTACCATAATATATTTTATTGAGGAAACATCATCGAATATATATATATATCAATCAATACATATATGTTAAAGTACAAAGAAACACTTTAAAACTGAGAGAGGAACATAACAACAAAAACCTGCCTCCAAGTTGTCCATGACCACCATACATGTCCCAACTCAACCATCCTTTATCAACCAAGAATGATCCCACAAAGGAATATGAGATAACAAAAACCTTCAATACGATAATAAAGGGTTGAAAACACCAAAAGGTATAAGCAGGGTGTGAGGTAAAGATCCTTTTATAATTCCACCAAATATTTAATGTAGTTACTTCATAAGGAAATTAAAATATGCTAATATATTAGTAAAATAATTAGAGTTTTATGATTAGTTTAAAAATAGTGTTTTATTCTTTTAAAAATCATTTATCAAAGTAGACTTCTAAAACATGCCATTTCACCATTTAAAAACTAAACATTGTATTGAAAATCATTGAAACCCACTAGAAGGGTTTGAGTCTTTTAGTGAAGCATGAATCTAGGTCACTCCATGTGACTATCCATGTTATGATGACTATTTAAAAGAAGTGATGAGATAAGAATGTTTTGTGAATCACATGAGGATCCTTATCAACAACATCTCACTTTCACCCTCCATGATCTCTCTAAGTAAATAATCATTTTTTTCAACCCCCAAAACAATGGGAAGTATAAGGACAAAATAAGTTAAAATAATGGGATTATCACTTGGGAGAGTTATGATATAGTGAAAATAGGTCCATCAAGCATCATAAATTTTAATTCAAAATGTTTATATAATTCAATATTCAAAAGGGTAATAATACCCCCTTCCTTTTTCAATTTATCATAAAAAATACATACATGCCATTAAAACAATAATTTATTTCAAATCATCCCTAAATAATTTAAAGGATTTTTTACAATTTTAAAAGGGTTAAAGACATTTCAAAACATGGGTTTACACCCTCTTTCCATACAGATAAATCATTTATTTTAAATAACATAAGAATACCAATTTTGAAATAGGGGTAAAACCATTTAAATGTATGTTATTTTTATTTAATAAATTAAATTATTTTATATTACTTATAAAACATAAAATAGTCTGATTAATTTAATAAAAATTAGGAATGTTTATTTATTATATAAAAATCTAGGAAAAAGAAATTAATTACACCAATACGCCATTTAAAATATATCATAAAATAAATCCAAACAAACATATAATTTATTAATTGACAAAAAATTTGGAGAAATCAAAGTCATATGCATTTAATTAATTACATATTCAGTTTAAAGGAAAATTGTTCACAAAATCTTTTTGTGAGGAATGAAATGAAATAAATTCATAGAACATGTGTTAAAAATTAGGAAATATTCATCTTGTAATTATTAGGAAATAATGAATTAGAAAATGAAGGAAAATCATCAAAACACCGACATGGAATATTTGGAATCCAACCTCAAGAAATGAAATATGTTTCATATCTGATGGTGAAAAACAAATCCAGGAACAAAGATCTTGATAGATGAAATTATACATCATAGATCCAAAATTCCACATAAATAAACCAAGTTCCAATGAATCAAAATAATATCATAGCCTCTAGGATTAAAGAATCAAGATAAGAGGATATGCCCTACACTAAGAGAAGAAGAACATACCTAAAGAGGAGATCACTACATCAATTGGCACTTATATCAATGAAGAGATGAGGGTTGGGGGGGGGGGGGAATTACCCCTAAGCACTCCCAATACCATAAGGATTAGGTTATGATTGAGTGGTAGGAGTTTAGTGTCAATAAGGGGGGTTTTGAGTCATTAATTAGAATTTCTAGAACATTAATTACAATTTCCATGGTTTCTTGTGCCAAGTTGCATGGTTAGTACTAACAATTCACCTTAACCATCCAAAGATTCACCCTTAGGCTGCACACATAGTTTAAACATCGGAAAAATATGTGACTAGACTACACAGTTAGTATAACCATCAAAAAATCCTACGTAAATCAATCAAAAATTTTACCAAATAGTTTAAAAAAGTGAAAACCATGCATTAACCATTCATCCTTGGCTACACACTTTTTTATCCACGTAAAAACTATGTGGAAATCATGAAAAGTCCTAGAAACTTTCAAAAGAGTTTGACTAAAATACTAAAAAAACCCAAAATTATATTGAAACATTAGGATCTCAAATAAGTTGGTAAAAACACATAAAAATGTGATAGGATTTTATATCTGACCCACCATAGGACATTCTATCCCCAAAAATCTTCCAGTAAGAATGATTGAACAAGATGATACAAAAAGACCCTCATCACTCATTTTGTGAGGTGAATGGTCCATGGTATATAAAAGAGACTCAATGAAATATTATCAACACTTAGACATCTACAAGATAAAAAAACAATGATCACTGAACTATAGAAACACTCTATTCCTAGCATAGGTCTCTCCTACCTTTAACGATTCACCAAAATTTTGTAACAAAGGAAAAATATTTCTCTTAAAACAATGGAAGTGACTTGAACCACTCACTAAAGAGAAACACCTAAGATCAAGCATAAAAATAATGGTAAATAGCTTTTAATGATTTATACCATGGATAAGTACACAAAAAAACATAAGATTTTCAAAACTAAGCCTCATACCACTATGATCTCATCAAATCAAATGCTTTCACTATCAGATGCATGGTTTATGAAAAATAAAGGATTTATTAGTTACCTATATATATTCCCATGGTATATCCATGTATGAATACAATGATATTAAAAATCAAGTCTGGTGCACAATAGGGAACTATACTCTCATGAGGGAGGTCATCCAATATATCAAAATTGATCTCCTCCCATTAATTCAGAAAAAGAGGAACACCTAGGAACAAAAAACAATATATCAAGAAATGAAACCCTTATCATATCACCAATCCACAAATAACCATAACCAAGGTCCATAAGATGACATTCACAAAGATTCACAATCAAAAGTTTTCCAAAAATAAATTAGCCAAAAGAAGTAAATCTCAAATTGTTTCCACTCCAACATCAGAAATGAAAGACCAATCAAGATTAAACATATTTGTAATATAAAATATAACAACCAAAATCACCTATTTTTCATGAAAATATTAACACTAAGACTTATGTATGGAGCCCTATTATCATAGAGCATTTTTTGACTAGCAATGAGAAGCTGATATTCTGGACCAAATTTTCTATATTTGATATTACAATATACAAAACCATTTAAGGTGAGCTATACTCCAACACTATCTATAAAACTTTGGATATTTTTAACACAACTTCTTAGAATGACCAACTAATCCACACTAGAAACACCCAATATTCCTCTTATTTCTTGAGGAGAATGAACATCCTAAATTGGGAATGTGACATTTTAAAATTACTATTGTTTTTCTAGCTGCACTTTAGCAAAAAGGGTCCTTTCATACATCTCTGGATAAGAGATCATTCATTCCACATGTATGGTAGTTAGAAATTATGGGTGGAGACCTTTTTAAAATGAGTCAACCTTACCGAATTAATTACAAATAAGATCAAGTATACAACCTGCCAAACATGATAAATTCTTGGTATACTTGACAAGTGATAGATTATCTTGACTGGATATCATGACCTCTAAGACATTCTCCTTCTTCACTTCCTCAAGATACTATAATTTAATGAATATCAACTTGAATAATTCCCAATACAATATTTCATACATACCAAAGGTGATCACAACTTCCCACCACTCCTGGACAGGTCCCTCAAATACATAGTGGATTAAATTTACCTTTAGAGATTTAGAAGTCAAGAGAGTATCAAATATCACACAAACATATTCAAGACACTACACTACATCAATACAACCCCGTTTACCTTTATAAGAATGTAGATGAAAATTCAATATGTCAATATGGGGTTTGAAAGCTAGACGGTAACAGGATCCACCACTCGATATGGAGTCTAGGTAGATTCATCAAAAATGGATTCTAATTCTAGAAAATGTGAAGAACCAACATGAGAACCATACCATTGAACCAACATTCTATCATTCTTGAGGGAATTTCTAGGATACATTTTTAAATAATCACAAAACATAAACATATATAATCAAAAATCAAGGAACATTCAAACATAACACAAACAGTTTTCACTAAATTTATAACCCATTTTAATCCAAACATTATTGATTTAAAAATTCAAAAGATTTCAGCATTTATAAGACATTAATTTTTCTTTCAAATGATAAATATTTTTATAAATCCATCACAATTTAAAAAACTCATTACCAGTAGTTTTATAATATTACATGGTTTCAAAATCATTAACCTTGTTTTAAAATTAACAAAACCATTTTCTTTAAATACATTACAAAAAAAATCTTCTTTAAACTTTTATTTACCACACACATAGTTGTTTTTCATAATTAGTTTTCTAATTGAAACATTTCATAAAAATCACTTTTTAGAAATTGAAAAAATTTCTAAAAGAATATACTAAAACTTTTTTAAGACACAATTTTGTTTTAACAAGGGATTTTAAATTATTAACAAGGAATTTAATTTGAAACAACCAAATAAGAGCATGAAATAACCCACCCCCATAACCCACATAACCAGCCTCACATACGTGAAGTCACTTCTAAGGAAATTTATAAGTATTAATGTTTAGAACCAAGCTAGAACTATAAGAGGCTTGGAATTATGGGCTAGTAAAATGCACCCAAATATAATAATTTTTCATGTATTGATTTCTAAATAAGCCACACCAATTCCTTACAGTTTACGGGACCATGAAAACATTGTGCCACTGTGTTCATCCTTCCATTCTGGTTCAAAAACTCATAAAGGATTCTCAAAATAAAATATAGTCTCATTGAGAATTTAAATATAATTTGTCAACTAAAAAACAATAACACAAAAGAAATACTCAAGTCCCAACATCCCTAATAACTCGAGTATCCCCAGGAAGGGGTGTTGATCAAGAAGATGCTCACGAACTACCTCTTGAGTTCTGACACATTCTTAATCTTGTTTCTACCACGAGTCACAAAAAATAACATAAGTATTTATTGGTCACATAATTAACTTTAAGTAAATACATTATTTTATTTCATTTGTAATGAACTAACCCAAAATACCATCCAAAACAATATCTGAGCTGATTCTCCACTAACCCAAAGAGCATTCCTGATCTCCACGGTTCGACGACAAGAACCTCGGGGCTAAAAAATTATAATAGGAAATTATTTCTCACTCAAGGTATTGTAAAAATAGAGTAAAATGTGGAAACATCACCATATATATATATATATCAATCAATAAATACATATCAATGTACAAAGATATACTAAGAAAAATAAGAGATGAAAATAAAAATAAAAACCCACCTCTTGGTGGTCCATGAACACCCAACATGTCCCAAGTCACCCACCATTTGTAACCCAAAAATGAACCAATAAAAGAATATGAGAGTACAAAAACATACTATAAAATAATTAAGTGATGAAAACACCAAAAAGTACAAGCATGGACTGAAATAAAGAAACCATTATAATTACACCAAATATTAAATGTAGTTACTTTATAAGTGAATTAAAATATGCTATGAGAGGATTACAATAATGAGAGTTTTAGAATTAGATTAAAAATAGATATTTAATCATTAAAAATTATTTTTCAAACTAAACTTGTAAAACATGACATTTCACTATTTAAAAACTAACCATTTTCATGAAAATCATTAAAAACCATTTCAAAATCTAAAGCAAGATAATCAAGAAAATATGATAATATGCACATAATATGTAAATATGAAAATGAATCAATACAATAGATTCAAGGTTCATAATAACAACAAATTAAGAATGAAAGGAAAATCTGACGATAAATGGTGAAAACCAATTCTATTATGTATCGAGATCAAGTATATTGATGTTATGGGTATAACCTAGGTAAAATAGCGAGTCCACCTCATAATAGCTAATCAAATTCAACATGAATAATTACCAAGAATACATCTAGTTTCATGGGTCTAATGCAAAGCAGTCCCATACACACCCGATTTCTTGGTCACAAGTCTATATCATGTACCCTTCACATTCTCTAAAAATCCACTAGAGGGGTGTGAGTATTCTAGTGAAGCATATATCTAGGTCATACTATCAAACTATCCAAGTTACCATGAATAGTGAAAATAAGGGGTTAGATAAACAATTTTAGAGGATCACACAAGGATCCTTATCGACAATACCTAACTCTCACCCACAAATGTTCTCAAAGTAAGAATTACCTTTTTCAACCTGTACAACAATGGTAAGTACAATAATCAAACAACTTGAAATTAAGGTATTAACACTTGTAGAGTTATCATAATGTCCCAACCAGGCCATCAAGCATCATCAATTTCAATTCAAAACCTTTATACAATTCAAAATTCAAAAGGGTAATAATAACCTCTTCCTTTCACAAATAATCATAAAAATGACCAAAGGTCCTTTAAAACAATAATTTATTCCAATGCATACCTAAATAATTTAATGTAAGTTTTAAATTTTTAAAAGGATTGAATAAATTTCAAAACATGTACTTAGACCCTCTTGCCATGATGATAAATCATTTATTTCAAACAACCCATTAAAAAACTTCAAAAAAGGGTAAAATCATTTAAAAGTGTGTTATTGTCCATTTAATAAATTCATGCATTTTAAACTATTTAAAATACATCAAATTATTAGATACATTTAATTAAAATCTGGTAAGTTCATTTATTAAATCAAAACCTGGGACAGATCCATCAATTTAACAAAAACACCATTTAAATTATTTTTAAAAATAAACCAAAAGAAACATGGAATTTATTTATTCATTGAAAGGTGAGAGAAATCAAAGTTATATCTATTTAATTTATTCCATATTCGATTCAAAAGATAAATAGTCAATGAATATTTTATGAGGAATGAAATGAATGAATTTCATAGAACATATGTTACAAATACAGAAACATATATGTATGAATTATCAAGAAACAATGAATCATAAAATGAAGGAAAATCATAGAGACACCTACATGGAATATTTGGATTCAAACCACATTATATATAAGGTGTTTCTCCTTTAATAGAGACCACCATATCTAGGAAGAGAGATATTGATAGAGTAATGGATATATCCTAGATCCAAAATTCTACATAAATCAACCATGATCCAACAAATCACAAGACTATCATGGCCCATAGAAAAAATAATCAATATTAGAGGATAAATTAAACACCAAGAGAAGTAGAACATACTGAAAGAGAAGGTCACCAATTCAATCGGTGCTTCGATCCTCCAAGAAATGAGGTTGGGGAGGAAAAAAGCTTTCAAAGGGCTCTAAAAACTATAAGGATTAGGTTATGATCGTGCGGGAGGTGGTTAGGGTTGATTCAGGGGTTTTGGGTCTCAAATTAAAATATTCATAATAATTATTAATATTTGTACTGTTTCCTAGTCCATGTTTCCCGGTCTGTACTAACCATGCACCTCAACAGTGAAACATTGAACACTTATGCTTCACATTTATTTAACCCTACAGAAACCATGCGACCAAGCTACACAAATTATTTAACAATGTGATAAACATGTGAAAAACCATGAAACTTGTTGCATACTTAGTTTAACCATGCAAAAAACATGAACCCAAGTTTCACACAATGTTTAAGCTTGAATAAACCATGCGTAAAACATGAAAAGTCCTAGAAACCTTTAAAAAAGGTATAGTAAAATACCAAATACAAATCTCAAAGAGATAAAAACAATGGGTACTCAAATAAATGGTTCATAACATATAAAAAAGTTACAGGATGTTACAATGGAGATGAGGAGTGTATAATAAAAGAAAATAAAATGAAAACAAATTAAAAGAAAATGAAAGATGATTTTACCTCTTGAACATCTTCTCCTTGAGAACCTCCTTAGGAAAAATGGATTTAGGTTAATACAAAAGGATCTTGATCACGGGGAAGAGACTTGGGATGTCTATTGGGTAGAAATTGGAAAATATTCAAGTCTTGGATAGTGTGAGAAGATGAGGTGGTGAGGGGTGGTATTTATGGGGGGAGGAGAGGGGTGTTTTTTATTATTTATATTAATTATTTTATTTATTTGTCTCAATAATATCATTAGTACTGATTCTCATCAATAAATATATTAAATAATTAAGGAGTGCTTGAGATTACGATCTTACATCAGCCATGAATCATCCATGACTCAATAATTCAAGTATTTATTAAATACACTAAATTACTGTATTTTACTTTTCACTAAAATTCAACTATTTTAGAAAAATCATAAAAATTCACCATAATTTTTTTTTGATTTTTAGATTTTAAAGATGGACTCCATTTTCTGATTTTTTTTCAAAGATGATATATTTAATTTCTAAATAAAATCATCATTTATTCTAAAAATACCTATTTTTATTATTATAATCATTTTTACAACACTTTGAAAAATTAATTACGGTATCATAAAATTATATTATAATAATAATAAAACAAAATATTATTTTATGAATATATTTTATGAAAATATTTTTTTTAATTTATTATATTAATTATTTGGTTGGAAATAAACATTTAAGTTTTATAAAAATACCAACACTTAATTTATCATTATTAAACATTTATTTACTTACACTATGATATAATTATATAATATTTTCATTTACAAGATGGATAAATTTTGTTTATAAGTTTATAGGTGAGGTTTCTATTGTATTGGCTAGATTACTATTTATAATAGTCACATTACTATTCCAAAGTTCATGATATTATTACATTGGAATTGGTTTTTTAATTTCTATAAATAAATATTATTCATTGTTACCATATACTAATGATATTTTTATTGGTATATCTATTCCATGAATTCATTTTATACTATATATCATAATTATAATAAAGGAAATTTCATTGATAAATGTTTTTATCATTATATTCTTCACCCCTTTTGAAATTTCACCCTAGAAATTTCATTTTACATACTAAGGTGAGAACATGTTATGGTACTTTTCCTTCATTTATTTATCTTGTTACCATGTTACCTCTTCATAATTATGGTTCCCCTATAGTACATTCACCAAGTGAGAATTCTTGTGGCATAGAACATTATCACTATGATCCATGACCTTCATCATCTGCTCCTCACAAGAGAGATCATTTTACAAATTTACCACCACTAAATTTAGTACATGTGAGGGATTTAGTATGTACTTCCTCAAGAGAGATTTATTAAATAAATCATGTACTTAAGACATGGTTAGTGGAAGTCCTAGTAAATAGGCCACAAACATGATGTGATCAAGAATGCTAAAGGGCCCAATGTACCTAGGACTTTTCATTCCTTTCTTTCCAAATCTCATGATCCTCTTCCATGGAGATAAACAGAGGAATTCCATGTCTAAAACCATAAAAACCATGTACCATTTATGATTGTCTTCATAACCGTTCTATCGACATTAGGATACATTGTTTTTTGCTTAATGGTTTTCATCTTTTATTCCATTTCTTAGACCATTTCAGGTAATAGAATCTTGTGTTCACAAACATCATCCTAGAATGATGGTGTTCTACATATTTTCCCATAAATGGCCTCATATAGAGCCATTTGGATGCTCGAGTGGAAACTATTATTGTAAGAGAACTCAGTCGAAGGTATATATCAGTCCAATCTTCTTTTAATGTCCATAGAACATTCTCTCAACATGTGATCCTATGGATGAATAGTCATCTCAAATTTCCCTTCAGTTTGAGGATGATAATCCATAATGAATTTCAACTTAGTGTTCATAGCTTACTAGAGAATTTTCTAGAACATGGAGGTTAATCTCACATCTCGATCAGATAAAATTGATAGGGGTAATCCATGAAGCCTTAACAATTCTCCAATGTATATCTATTGATGTTGATCTAGTGATAATTCCTCTCGAATTGTGATAAAGTGATATATCTTTATAAGATGACCCACAACAACCCATATAGGACTGTTACCTTTGGATGTCTTCAAAAGTCTAGTGACAAAGTCCATAGTTATGTTTTCCCATTTTCCATGTTGATATGGGTAATGGTTGTATAATAACCCTAGAAATTTTCCTTTCATCTATCATTTTATGACATACTATGAACATTGATGTATATTTAGTGATTTATTTTTTCATATTGTCCCTCCAATAGTGCTATTGGAGATCCTAAAACATCTTTTTTTGCTAACTAGGTGCAAAGAGAAATTCTAGATATATGCATCATTTATAAGATCTTTTTTAATAACTATATTAGATTGTAAACATATTTTTGAACCAAATCTTATGACCCCTTCCTCATCAATTTTGAAATCTATAGATATCTATTTTTTGATAGTTTCCACCTTCTTCTGAATTTCCACATCATTTTTTGAGCATCCTTTATTTTATCTATGAGGGTGGTTGAAAAATCATTTGAGAAAGGATTGGTGATATTCCTTCCTTAATTATTCTCAAGTGCATCCCTTTCAAATATAATAATATTGTAGCCTTTTGAATTCTCATCGGTGATAATGTTGTCAGATCTGATCTACTTAGAGAATCCTCAGTTTCATTTTCCTTACTTGGAAGATATTAGATTGAGCAGTCATAATCATTGATGAGATATAAACATCCTCACTAGTTTTTTAAGATCATTATGTGTGAATATATGTTTAAGCCTCTTATGATTCATATATATCTCAAACTTCTCCCCATAGAGATAATACTGCCATATTTTCAATGTGAAGATAACAAATGTCAACTCCAGATCATTCATGAGAGAGTTTAGCTCGTGAATTTTTAACTTAATTGAGGTGTTGTCAAACATTTCATAATTTTTTATCAGTTCACAACCTAATCCCCTCTTTGAAGCATCATGGTATACCATAAAGAGTTCCCCATTTATTTGTAGTGTGAGTACTAGTGTTGTGATAAGACTCCTTTTCAAATCTTTGAAGAAATCATAACATTCACTATTCTATACAAATTTACCCCCTTTTTTGTCATATTAGTTAGTGAGTTTTAAAATATTGATCAATTATTCTCAAAATTTTATTATTAAATAGCTAGACAAAGGATTCTATGGATATCCATTACAGATGTTGTTTTGGGTGACTCTTCGATTGCCTTTGTCTTGGAAGGGTCTATAGATATTACTTTTTTGGTGATAACATTCCCATAGAATGATACTTCTTATATCTAGAACTCACATTTAATATACAATTCATATATATTCTCCCTTTTCATGGTATTTAGAATAGTATTCAAATGCTCATCATGTTCCTCCTAAATCCTGGAGTGTATTAGAATATCATCAAAAAAGATTACAACAAATTTTTCAAGGTGATATATAAAGAATTTATTCAATATGTTCATGCATATTTCAAGATAGTTAGTGATTCCAAAAGGAACCACTATGAACTCATAATGTCCATACCTCATTTGAAAGGAAATGTTGGGAATAACATCCTTCATCACCCTTAATCGGTGATATCCCATCCAAAAATCCACCTTTGAGAAATACATGGACCCACATAGATGATCAAACAAGTCACCTATCCATGGTATGGGATAGTTTTTATTTATCATGAATCTGTTGATCTCACAGTAATCAATGTAGAGGCATAATGATCCATCATTCTTTTTTTATGATAAGGACTGTCATACCCCATGTTGAAGAACATGGGAATATGAAACACTTTTCTAGATTCTATTAAAATTGCTTCTTATTTTTTCAAACTTAATGGTGTACATTATATAAGGATTATTTTAAATAATTAGATATCCATGAATAAGTTCAATTGAGTAATCAACTTCTCTGTCAGGGGGAAGAGTAGGAAATTATTTGGAGAACACATTAGTGTAGTCCCAGAAAATGGGAATTTATTCCAGCAGGATTCTCTCCTTTGTCTCAGCCATTTGAGCTAGATGTGAATTCTCATAAGGAAATAATATTCACAATTGAGATGATAAATCTAAAGGATATTAATTTTCATTCTTACTCTTTTACATAATTGGGGGATACCATGGGAAATAAATATTGACCTCCCATTCCCAAAAGATGATGTCGTATTTTTATAAAGATAGCCAACCCAAGCACAATATAACATCAAAATCCACCAAAGGAAGTAACACAATATTATTTTAGAGGTTCAGTCCACGAAATTTAATAGGGAGGAGTAATATACATTAGATGATTCTCATTTTCTATTCTCAAAGATAACTCAACCTCAATATTTTGAGGTGGTGTTTGAATAGTTATACTAAACTTGAAATATATGAAAGAATAAATAAAAACATAATTGTAACACCCCAAGTTTTTATGGACCTTTTTTTTAATAAATTTAAATTTTCATTTATGTCTTGAAATGTACTAATTCAAACATTCCTTTCACACTAAACCAACTTGTCGTATGTTACACAGAACACTCAGTTAGAATTAAATACATGCAACACTGAGAATAGATTTTGTTCAATGTATAAAAGAAATATGTTTGTATTATGTTATAAGAAACACCAAAGGAATCTTTCACTACATGAAACACTAACATGTCTTGCGTCACATGCAAGAGAAACCTTCCTCGATAGCTTTCATTGTACGCAATATCGAGTTTCACTAAACAATGATTATTATTAAAATATTATTATTTAATGGGATATAAAATAACTATTATAAATAGTATTAACAACATTTTAAATTTTATATGACATTATCATTTATCTTATTTTATTCTAGATATTATATAAGGACAAATTCAATTTTTCGAACAAAACATGTATTTTAAAAGAAAACAATTTTTGTCACATTTTAATGGAGTACCCACTTAAAATATAGTTTTTAAAATTTTTATATATTCTATTTGATAAAATAAAATTATTATTTAGAATCGGGACATAAAAATTTACTTTGGATTAATTTTTGGTATTTTTCTGATAAAATTTATATTTTAATGAATAGTGAAATAAACCGCATTTTAATTCAAAACTGCCTTTTCATCTAATTTATTTTTATAGTTAGGTGATATTTCTAATTTAATTAAAAGTGTAATCATATTATATTTTTATCATTTAATCAATTTTTTTTCATTGGATGTAATTTCACATTTAAATTAGACAAAAACACATGTTAATCTTTTAATAGTTTTTACTTATTAAAAACCCGCTATCTAGTTTTAACAATGAGAATTAATTTTAAATTAATTGTTGCATGTTTTGTGTTTTTAATTTTGAAAAATGGATTTCTTATTTAGAATCAATGGGTCCAAATTATGTTAATAAATTACTTTTATTTATTTTCAGATATTATGAATAGTAACTATGGTAATTTCTATTCACCACGATAAATGGTAAATCTGTTAAATTAGGATAATAAACAATATGATAAAGATAATAAAATTACCCTAACACCTACCAAAATCATATTCGATGAATTAAATTTGACTAATATAACATAAGGGTCAGATTGGATTCATTTAGTTGACTTTTTTTCCATTAAACTGATGGTATTATAATTAAAACAAAAGAAATTGACAACATGTCACTCTCATATATCTTATAATTATAATAATTTAATGCTATGATAAACATGATAAAACTTTTAAAATAAATAGCCTCTAGAAATCTAATGAAATTATCTATATCACTTGAATTTATTTACAATATTTAGAGACTAAATAGTTACCATTAATGATGATACAATATGGATGTATAAATTATTCTATTGATAAAAATATAAAATAAATGGTTTTAAAAATATTAAAATAAATATCATATGAACTAATTAGTGTTCTCAAAAAAATTTAATGGTGAATATGACATATTAAGAGTGTATTAATTATTTTTGTTTGGATTTATCTTATGTGTGGATTTTTTCTAAAGTCAAATAAATGAATAGTGTCGAAATTGACACTATTAATATTTTAAAGAAATTACATATTAATAATTATTTAAAAATCACAAAAATGATTAAAAAATAAAAAAGTGAAAATTATATGGTCTAAAACGTCATTAATTATCCAATTATGGACAATTTATAACACATAAGTAAATATTTATAACCAATTAATATTTAGAATATTATTACCACAAATAAAATTAAATTGATTAAATGAGGATAAATAAAAATGATAAGGTTTAAAATAAAATAAAAACATTTTATAATTTTATTGTTTGTGATTATTTAGACCCATAATTATCTTATATTCTAAATAAATGAGTTTTGGACCATTATAAACCTAAAATCAATTTATAATAAATTAATATTTGAAGACATTTCTAAAGTTCCCTCATTCGTCTTATAAAAGGCCACCAACTCTACCTAGTTAATCACACCATTAAAGCCATTTCCTCGTCCCAAATCTTCCCAAATAATCTCCCAAAATCACTCCCTTCCTATTATATTTCACTCATTGGGATGAAATCTGTCCTAGGGAGACATTTTATGAAAATCAAAAGGAGATACTCAAAGAAGAGGTAATTGTTTGATCACCACTTTCACAATTCTGTTCATCTTCTAATTCATATTTTTTGTTGTTACCGTACAAATGTAATAAATATAGTGTCTTAAACATTATGATATGTTATTATAATTATGTTACAACCTTATACCTCCTTTTATCCATCCCAAAAATAAAAATATTACCATGCATGCGTATGTACGACTTACCGTCTCTACGCCATGGTGTAATTTGTTATTCAACAATAATTTAATTGGATGGGTACAATTATGGGTTTAATGGATGTAAATAATTAATATAACATTATTATTATTATTTATAATTAATATACCATCCAATTCCATACCATTTAAACCATAAAATGGAATGATATTGTCGCTCGTGCGTACGTACGACCAACCGTCCCAACGATGCGATTAGATTCATTCTCCACGTTAACCATTAAAGAATTATTATAAAGTATATATAATAAATATGAATGAATTATATGGAGTTATAATTATAATTTATTTATTTTTATATATATATATATGTTATTTACTTTCTTCTATTCAATTCAATAAGGATACAGAGACATCGTCCATGCGTACGTACGACCTACAATCTCCATGAATAGTGTATTCCATTTCATTTATCTATCTATTATATATATTTATATACTGAATATATAAGATATAAAAATAAGTTTTTACATTATGGAATTAATTATGTCATGATCTATGTAACAAGATCAATAATAATAAGTCCAAACATGTATGATAAATAAAACGATTATTACCCAAAACATTGCTTTAACATGGAATTGATAAATAAATGGGTAATATAAAGTCATAATTTAATCATATATGATATCATAGATATTATTATTGTTCTATTACAAGTAAATAATATTTTTATACCCACTATACAGGAGTTTTAGACACATATATAGGAAATTATACCTAAGGAAAGGGACAATTTTTCAATATCATTATTATCCGAGATTGTTTATTCATAAGTATTTACTGGGGTATATTTGTCATAAACATCCATGTTTCTTAAATATATAATATTATTTCTATTATTAAACTATTTTAAATTCAATTTTACCCATTGTATAAGTTTTATTAAATGGTATAGAAGGAATATTTCATTCATTTTCTATACATGGTACTTTTTTACTTTTTAGATAGGAGTACAAGAAGAATGTTTTTTAAATTATAGGACATGAATTGATTTTTATAGTTTCATGAAACCTTATTTACATGAAGCATCATCTATTTGATTTCATGTTAATTTTAAAATAAATTCATTTCTTTTAAAATTACATGGAATTTTGAGAAAAGAAAACAATTTTTAAAAGGAAAGGATATTTTTCTCCAGAATTAAGTTTGAGTGTTTTCTCTAAATTATTTTCCATATAAGATGATTCTATTTAAATGTAATTATTTTCTATCCTGATTATTACTATGATTTTATTTTTGTTTAATTATGAAATGATATTTTATATAGATTATTTTATGATATAATGATGATTAAGAAACCCATTTTCTTTCTTAGGTTATGCTATGATGAATGATTTATGTTTTTGTAGGAAATGTAATAATAATTTCATTATGAGATGGGTGTGACATAAATCTCACTCCAATGCATTGGGTAAATATTTATATCTCATCATATAGACATGGATATAATTAAAATTAAATCTGGTCCATTAATACAGGGTTGGAACAACAAGTAAAATCCGGTTCAGTAACACAGGGCTGGAACGACAAGTAAAATCTGGTTCAGTAATACATGGCTGGAATGACAAGTAAACCCAGTTCAATAATGGACATTTTTCCACTATGATATTATTTTCAGCAATTATTTGGATACTATATAAATAATATTATGTTCTTATTTTCTTTCCACAATTCCATGTTTTATACCTATGCTATGTTATCATGGTTAATATTCCTTTATGATCTATTCCTTACGTACTGCCAAGATTTATTTAATAACTCAAGATTCTAATATTCAAAATTTATGTTCATGTTTTTACATTTTTATATTTATATTTTCTAGGATGTTTTCTATGATTAAACTTACTGAGAATTTGATCTCACTATTTTCATATGTTTTCTTTTCCACAGGATATAGAGAAATATTTTAGGTAGAAAAACAAATGATTAAGATCATTATGAAAGATGATAGTGATTTTTTACCAAGTCAGAAGAATGATTTCTGAGTTTCCAAATACACTAAACTAATATTTTATTTGGGAATATATTTGTGTAATGTTTTAAGTATTCCGCAAAAGAAATGTAATTTCCATGTACGTCATGATTGGGTCATTATAGTTGGTATCAGAGTGAAGGATTAGTCAACCTTTGGAAACTAGGATGTGAAAACTTTAGTGAGATCCCTAGAGATATTCCTAAGGATGTGTCTAGAGATTTACTAAAGATAATTCAAGTATAGGTTACAATCCTAGAGTTTTTGTGATAATCATGAATAACCTAGGATTAAACCTAAGATATCATATATTGAAATATTATATTTTATTTTCTTTATTTATGTGTTTTAAATCTCTGATATGTATTTATCACACATTTCTTTCTGGTCATAGTTAATATCCAAAAGTATATAGAACATGTTTAACCATTGAATGTTTCATATGTGAAAAGTATGGGAATTATGAAGATTGATTTCCTAAATGGAAATATCATAAAGAGAATCATGGCGATGGTATGGGTATTTGTCATACTATTGAGGATAAAGAAATTGTAAGTGACATGTGAAAGGTATGTGATGCTTTTCCATTATTTTTTTACATTAAACCTAAGAATATTGAGGTTTAGAAACCTTAATATATGATTCATATTTTAGGAAATAAAATTATGATGGATCTTGAGTAATGGTTTAAGAAAAAATATGGATGATTGAGGTGTATATGTTCTGGAATTCAAATATAGTGTTATATGAATCATGAAATATATAAGTTTTTTCAGTATAATATTTTCATTATAGACCAGAAAGGATATGTTGAATATTACTAAAGATCCAAAAAGGTGATTTAAGGTTGAAGTGATATAATTGGAGAACACATGATTAAGGGAAATATAACCCTTAATATGTCCCACATGTTCAGATAATGATGTTCGAATAAAGATATATTGGATTTGAATAAGTAAATTGGATGGTGATAGTTTCTTGGGAGCTAATATGGAGTTATTTATAAGTGGGTTATGTTATAATGTATGATTTATAAAAAATTTTGGGACTTAAGGAATATATCCAATAAATTTTGGAATAAGGAAACATGTATATTTTCAATAAGGTTATATGGTAATTTAGGTTATTACCATGACTAGAGAGAATACATGATGAAGGTGTTCACATATTTGGAATGTGACCAACCAGAGATATCATATGATATATGGGGGATAAATGAAGGTATTCTCATGATTTTTATATGACCTTTCTTGTAATTATTATTTTTTACTTTGAGTTTGGACAGAAGTATTTTGGATAAGCCTAAATGTTAGAATATATTAAATTGGGAATCAGAAAGTATTTTTAAGGGTAAATTTATTTTAATATTATTTTAGGAATGTAATAATAGTGTAGTTTAAGAAAAAGGACATCCCATAGGATGGGAGACAACGTGTTGCATCAGACAAGGTTATGGGAATCGAACCCCCAACTAAAGTGCAACAAGCCTTTATCTCCTACCACTGGCCTATGAGAAGTCCCTAGTTTGTATAAATTAGTTTTATTTTATTTAAGTGTTAAAATAGATGAATTATAAGTCCATTTTTTGAACTATATATGATTATTCTCACTTTATATGGACTTATGTATATTTGTTAACTTTTGCTAACCTTTTTGTGATAAAGATAGATGGAATTACCTGTCATTCAATTTATGAATCGCATGATCTTCTAACACTTCAGGAATGAAAAATTAATCTTCATTTGTTTGAATAAGAGATGAAGTGTAAATTGTTCAAAGAAAGAACAATGATGAGATTTTACTGAAATCAAGTAAGTATTTCTCCTCATATTCTTTAAATTTAGGAAAATGATCTTGAAAAAAAGAAATGTTACCCTATTACCTTCTTATCCAATGAATCAGATGGTCCCTTAAATCATTGCAAATTTATGGCCTTTTTGTTGTTAACTTTCTCCAATCATTGTTCTCTATCTCTATCAATCAGAACATGATGGTTATATTTTTTTACCATAACAATGTTTTCACTTCCCACCTATGTTCTCCTATGTGGAAACCCTGTGATGAGTTACAATGGGTAACTTTTATGTTTCTAATGTTCCTTTTTTAAAATTATGTTTTAGTATTCCTTTTAACGATATGGGTTTCCATGAAGGAAACTTTCAAGTAGCAAACCTTTTATAACCCTGATGAATTTTGAGGGAGAAATTCATTTTAAAGGGGGTATAATGTAACTCCATGAGTTTTTATAAACCATTGTTTAAAATAAATTTTAATTTTAATTTATGTATTGCAATTCACTAAGTCATAAATTCCTTTCACACTAAACTAACTTGTTATATGTTACGCACAACACAAAGTTGGGGTAAAATACACGCAACACTGAGTATAGATTTTGTTCACTGTATAAAAGAAATATGTTTGGATTATGTTATATGAAACACCAAAGGATGTTTTCACTACACGAAACACTGATATAGATTGCATTACACACAAGAGCAACCTTCCTCGATAGCTTGCGTTGTACGCATTACTGAGTTTCACTAAACAACGATATATTATAAAAATATTATCATTTAATAGAATATAAACTATCCTTTATGAATATTATTAACCAAATTTTTAATTTTATATAACATTAACATTTATCGTATTTATTTTCTAGACATGATAAAGAACAAATTCAATTTTTTAGATAAAAGAAGTATTTTTTTAAATCCAGTTTTTTTGCCTTTTGATTGAGAACCAATTTAAAATATATATTTAACACTATTATATATTATATTTTAAAAAAACTTCTTCTTTAGATTTGGGATATAAAAATTTAATTTGGTTGAATTTTTGGTATATTTATGATAAAATTCATATTTTAATGAATGCTGATAATACTGAATTTTAATTCAATACTGCCTTTTCATCTAATTTATTTGAATAGTTAGATTATATTTTTAATTTTTTTTAAAGTGTAATTGGATTTTTTTATCATTTAAAATAATTTTGGTCATTGGGTGTTATTTCACATTATAAATTAGTCATAAACAAATGTCAATATTTTGATACTTTTTACTTCTAAAAACCCCGCTTTCTAGTTTTAACAACGAGAATTAATTTTAAATTAATTATTGTTACTTTTGTGTTACAAATTTTGAAAAATTTATTCCATATTTGGAATTAGTGGTTCAAAATTATGTTAATATGTTACTTTTATTTTTTTGGATATTATGAATAGTAACTGTGATAATTTTTATTTACCATAGTTAAAGGTAAATCTAGAAAATTAGGCTAAGAAACAATATGATAAAGATAATAAAATTACCCTAACACCTGAAAAAATTATATTTTATGAATTAAATTAGAAAAATATCACCTAAGGGTAGTAATATATTCATTTAATAGAATTTTTATTCTAAAATTGATTTAATTATAATTAAAATAAATAAATTTACAACATGTCACTCTCATATATCTTATAAGTATAATACTTTTAATATAGTGATAAACTTGATAAATCATAGAAAATAAATTTTATCTAGAAATATAATGAAATTATCTACATCATTTGAATTTATTTATAATTTTTAGAGACAAAATAATTACAATTAATGATGACACAATAGTGATGTAGAAATTATTTAATTGACAGAAATATCAAATAAATGATTTTAAAAATATTAAAATAAATATCATATGACCTAATTTGTTTGATCCAAGAATTTTCTAGGCAACAATGAAATGTTTGGAGTGTATTAAATTTTTTTCTTTGAATTTATCTCATGTGTGGAATTTTTTAATTTCTAATAAATGAATAGTGTCAAATTTGAAACTGTTGATATTTTATAAAAATAACATATTATTAGATTGCTTAAGAATCACAAAAAAATTATAAAAATTAAAAAGTGAAAATAATATGATCTGAAATTTCATAATGTATCAAATTATGGTCAATTGAAAACACATAAGAAAATATATAAAACCATTTAATATTTATTATATCATTACCACAAATAAAATTAAATATATTAAATAAAGATAAATAAAAATGATAAGGTCTAAAATAAAATCAAAACATATCTAAATTTTATTTTATGAGATTATTTAGACCCATACTCATATTATCATAGAATTAAATGAGTTTGGGAACATTATAAAGTGAAAATAAATTTATTATAAATTAATATTTCAAAACTTTTCTAAAGTTCCCCTTCTCCCTCTAATAAAATGCCACCACCTCTAACCCCTTACTAACACATTTCAAGACCTTTTCCTCATCCAAAATCTACCAAAATAAGATCACAACATCCATCCATTCCTCTTAGATTCCACAAATTGGTAGGAATCCATCCTAGGGAGACCTTTTGTGGAAATCAAAAGGTGATACTCGAATAAGAGGAAATTATTTTATCACCTCTTCCGAAATTCGTATCTTCTTATACTTCCTATTATTTTGTTGTTCCCATAATAAAGTAATAAATTAAGTATATTATAAATTATGAGATGTTATTATAATTATGGTACAACCTTATAACTCCTTTTATCTATCCTACGAATAACAATATCACCATTTGTTTGTACGTGTGGGTTACTCTCTCCACGTCGTGGTGTAATTTTTTATTCAATAATACTTTAATTGGATGGGTGTAATAATAAGTATAATATATTTAAATAATGAAAATAACACAATTATTATTATGTATAATTAATATACCATCCAATTACTTACCATTTGAACCATCAAATGGAATGATATCGTTGCTTTTGTGTAGGTACGACCTACCGTTTCCCCGACGCGTTGAGATTCATTCTCCATGTTAACCATTCAAGAATGATTATAATGTATATATAATAAAAATTAATAAAATATATTACATAATAATGCTACCAGATATATATATATGTATATATGTGTGTGTGTGTGTGTCATTTACTTTCTTCCATTCAATTTAATAAGGAAACAAAAACAATGTCCATGCATACGTACAACCTACCATCTCCATGAATGGTGTATTCCGTTTCATTTATCTATCGATTATATATATTCATAAAATGAATATATATGATATATAAATCATTTTCTTACATTCTATATGTATGTAAATTACAATCTATGTAATAATATCAATAATAAAAAGTCAAAACATGTACGATAAATAAAATGATTATTACCCAAAATGTTTCTTTAACATTGAATTGATAAATAAATGGGTAATATAAAGTATTAAGTGAATCATATATTATATAATATATTTTATTATGGTTTTTTTAAAAGTTAATAATATTTTGAAACCCAATATACAGGAGTTTTGGACACATACAGAAGTAATTATACCTAAGGTAAGGGATAATTTTCCAATCTCATTATTATATGAGACTGTTTATTTGTAAGTATTTACTGGGTTATATTTATCATCCACATCCATATTTACTAAATATATAATATTATTTATATTATTATAATATTTTTAATGTAAATTTTACCCATTGATGACTTTTTATTAAACAACATGGAAGAAATATTTCTTTCGTTTACCATATGTGGTACTTTCTGACTTTTTTGACAGGAGTACAAGAAGCATGTTTTTTTAACTTATATGGTATGAATGTATTTTTACAGTTTCATGACATGTTATTTCCATGAATATTCCTATACAATATTTCAAGTTTATTTTCAACTAAATTATTTTCTTTTAAAAAAATTGGCCTTTTGAGAAAAGAAAAACTTTTTGAAAAAGATAGGTTATTTTCCTCAAAAATTAAGTTCGAGTGTTTTATCAAAATTATTTTCCATCTAAGATGATGATATTTAAATAGGGTTATATTTATATCCCTATTATTATTGTGATTTTATAGTTTTAATGATGGAATTATATTTTATATGTATTATTTTATGATATAATAATGTTTAAGAAACCCATTTTATATCTTGGGTTATGCTGTGATGAATGATTTATGTTTTTGTGGAACATGTAAGAATGATTTCATTATGAGATGAGTGGGACATATATCTCCCTCCAATGAATTAGATAGCGATTTATATCTCATGTGATATACATGACTGAAATGTTAAGTAAATATGGTTTAGTAATACTGGGATGGAACGACAAGTAAAATATGGTTCAGTAATACAGGGCTGGAACAACAAGTGAAATCCAGTTCAGTAATACATGTCTGGAATGGAAAGTAAACCCAGTTCTGTAATGGTCTTTTTACACTATTATGTTCTTGTAATCAATGCCTTGGAAACTATGGAAATCATATTATGTGCTCATTTTTTTCCTTAATTCCATGTTTTATGACCATGCTATTTTATCATGGTTAATGCTCATTTATGATCTATGTATTACGTACTTCCAAGATTTATTTCATAAGTTAATATTTTGATATTGAAAATTTGTGTTCATATTTTTACATTCTCATGTTTATATTTTGTATGATGTTTCCCATGCTTACTGTTAATGATCATTTAATCTCACCCTTTTCAGATGTTTTATTTTCCCCATGATATAAGGAAATGTTTTAGGTATGAAAACTAATGGGGAAGATCCTTATGGGAGATGTTGATGATCATTCACCATGGAAGAATAATGTGTTCCAAGTTTCCATATACACTAAAATAATACAGTATTTGAGTATATATTTGTGTAATGTATTACATATTCTATAAAATAAATGTAATGTCCATGTACGTCAAGCATGGGTCTTTACAATTATAAGAACCAGATCTTCTTTTTCGGTATGGATCTTGTTTTTAGGTGTTTTTTTAGAAAAAATAGAGTTTTTAGAAATTTAAGGAGTACACGCTATGTACTTTGGAGTACAAGCTTTGTACCCAGTTTCTATGGGTGACAATGTACTGGCTATGTAACAGCTGAGTACATGGTCATGTGAGGTGACTTGGAGACAACCAAATTGGGGACCGATTGAGGCATGTGCACAACATGTACATTAAATGAACACGTCATGTACTTTTCGTTTTATTTGTTATATCAGATCGAGGTCGCATCTCGTTCACAGAAAACCCTTCTTCTAGGTCCATCTCATCCAGGAGTGATGGATACTGATGAATCTACTACGGGCCTCTGACTCACCATCCATTCTCTGAATCGAACTTCGTCAGTTGTGTTGGAATTGCATCGGCGAGTTCTTCTTTCTTCTAGAGATTCATCTCTTGATTTCTCCTCTCTCATGAGATATCCTTGGTTGATTGTTTTTGAATTTTTTATAGATCTATCACGTTATGGGTCGATTCAAGGGCTGAAACCAATGTATATCAATAATAAAACATCGAGGTATGTGGTTTGTGCCTTTCTATTGATAGACTTTTAATATTATGTGCAAATGTCCCCAATACCCTAGAAAAGGGTATTGTGTGTTTAGGGATTTTAGCACAATTAGTGCCTATTATGGATTGTGTGACTAAGTAGAGGTTGTTTGATTGTGAATAGGGATAATTTTCACTCTATATATGTGTTTCCCATGTTTATTTTGATATTGACCATTTGGTCTAGCATTGCTTGTTAGACTACTTGCTTTCCATGACTAGTATTGTTAGGATGGAGTTATTTTATTTGATTTTGTGGTATGCCTTGTAGCTATTTCGCCAAGTAGTTATTTTAGGTTCACTTTGGCTACTGAACATCATCGTGCATGATTTCTTTATATAGGGCTATGGAAACCTGGTTTAGTTAGAGCATATGGGGAATTGACGTTGAGGGCTTCCCCATAGTATATGTTATATTTATCATGCTAAGAGACCATATGGGGGATTAACGTTGAGGGCTCCCTTAGAGTGTCTATAGTTACCGTTACGAGACCACAAGGGGGAATTGACATTGAGTTCTTCTTAAAAGTGTCTGTAGTTGATCGTTAAAAAATATATAGATGAAATTGATGGTGAGTGCTTCCTTAGAGAGTCTTTGTTTGCATGAGACCAAAGGGGTTAGACTGTGTGAGCTACCCAAGAGGTCGTTATATCCTTTTATAAGTTGAACCAAAGGGTTTAGGCTATGAGATATTTCCCAGAGGGTTACTTGAGATTTATTGGTTCAACCAGAGGGTATTGGTTGTGATAAAATCCCAGAGGGTTGCTTGTTTTTGTTTGGTTGAATAATTAACAAATTCAAATGAATATAATTGAAACTGTATGACTTTTTACTTTTGAGTACTTCTTTGTTTACTGCTTAATTATTCTTATTGTCTACCATATATATTCACTGGCTATTAGGAATAGATCTTTGGGTGGTTACCTACTTGGATTCATCTCAGGCCCTGTTTGGGTCATGCTTTTGGGCCCAACCAGATTATATTGTTGTCGGTATAGATAAGAGAAAGTTTCCTTCTACTTCAGGTACTTGATTGTTGTGGAGCTGGAGGGCATGGGACCAAGATGAGGATTGTGATGATGATGGAGTTTATTTGTTTTCTGGTACATTGGTTTAGTACTGTATTCCATCATTGTGACTTGTTTGGATTCTTTCTTAGACATATATATCATGTGTCATTTATATATGTTCACTCGTTGTTTATTACTTTCAGTCTTCCACTGCATACTTATTGTATGTTATTACTGCTTTCACTACTGTTATCTGTTTATTTCCACTGTGTTACTCTGATAATGAGGGCATAGTCTCCCCATTATCACACCCAATACCCTTAATACTAGTTAGTAGCCTCTGGGGTTTGGGTAAATTCGCTTGAGGCCATGTGACCAACTGGGTACGTGACACCTCTCAGCAGGACCCAAAACTGAGACGTTACAACACTAATCAAATAGTAAATTTGATATTATTGAATGAATAACTAGCATAAATATCACCACATAATATTTAGGATCCACCTTAAAAGTAGTGATGGAATAAGCTTTCCCTTTACCCTTTGGCTTTTGTGGATGCTAATTCCGATTTCCTACAAGGATTTGAGGTTTAGTGTACTTGATTGCATAGTTCCCTTGCTCCCTAAAGTTTAATAATTGAACCATACGTGGTTCTCTCCTTTCCTTCATCATATTGGCCTAATTATTCCTGTATATATAACATTCATGATCTTGGTGGCCTTCTCTACCACACATAAAGCAATTAACCATCCCTTTGAGGCAATTCCCATAGTGCTTGTTCCCACATTTTTGACATGTGAGTGGTTGATTTTTATTTCAAACTTTTTCATTAGATCCTTAATCTTAAAACTCGATCTTTAATTTCTTATCTCCATAACCATGGGACCATTCTATATATTCCATCTCCAGTTTGAGTTAACATCAAACAATTTCTTCATAACTCACAACTTCTTGAATATCTAGAGATGTTCTAATGTGTGGTTTAAAACCACTAAAGAATATATCTATTTTTCATTCATATTTGATAAAAAAACCTAAGTCATACCTTGAAATAATTTTAAAATTTTCTTCATAATTCATGATAGATTCTCCATCCTTTTTCATCTGCATTAATAATTATATATATATATATATATATTTACAAAGAGTTTGCGGGAAATAATTATAAAGATTTTTTTTATTAATGTCTTCCCACTTAATCTATTAAATTTCTCCCTTTGGATTGGTATTCTTAATCAACTCCTACGACTGATCTTCCTCTCCATCTAAATGATAGATAACTAGAGTCAACTTCTACTTCTCGGAAAAGTGGGTCACAAAAAATATCCTCTTTATTGAGTTATTCCACTATTCTTGAACATATGGATCACAAGATCTAGAAAATTTTGGTGGTCATTTCCATATAAATGATGCGACATCCAGTTGATCCCTCTTAGGCGAAGGTTGACATTCAACATTATTGAGGTAATTATTCATATCCTGAGATAGCTGGGTAGGCATCTCCATGAAATTTTGAACTCCACCTCCCATGAAATTAGGGATTTCATTTAGAAATTAATTTCATTTTCCATGACATAGATTGTTTCCGTGGTTTCTCATGGTTCCCACCATTTCCTAAAATAGAAATTGATTGAAAAAAACATAATTCAATATTTCTTCTATAAATAATTTAATACTTTGTGAAATTTACTCTAATTGAATATTTTGTGGGATCAATATGTTTAGAATTTGTCTAAAAATATTCTCTGGTGCTTACATATAATTAGTCTAATACTAATGGTTTTCACCAATGTTCTCTAATCCTAATCCCCAAATTAACAAAACCATTTTATAATACAAACTATAGTGAATCATCTTTTCTAACATTAATGTTACATCATTTTAAAGATAAACAACATGATAAATTTACATAATTAGGATCCAAAGGTTTAGGGTCTTGTGAAAATTAATAAAATACATTACATGAACCACAATAAAACATACAATTTTTTTAAAAGAAACATATTTTTTATCCCTTTAGAGATCAAGTTATCTATAGTAAACATAGTGACCTAAGGATATACTTCAAAGAATAGGGTAAGGTAAAATCCCGGTAAGAGGATAAATAAAACCAGTAATAAATATAAATGTTTGATAATAATAATCATCAAAATAACATAATTACAAGACCATCATCATGTGAAGAATAAGTAGATAAAGGCATAGAATTTGGAAATGTATAAAAATGAAACATCATATCTTAGTTGTCAAATACCATACAAAGTTGTATACAAGGCTAGCATCATGTCCATGAAAAAAATATGTACATAATCATAAAATCATCATTGAGTAAAAATATGGCATAATTTACACATATATTCCACATAATCTCACGAGATAAACTAAATTACCCAATGTATTAGAGTGATATATAATTTTGGGTGCAACCGTCACATCATAATATTTACCTAATCAGGAATTCCACATAAAACATATTTCAATCATTGAAAAAAAAAAATCCCATGGAAAGGAATATTTTTCATTTAATAAATAATACATTCATGAATAGTCTTTTTTTTCCCAAATGATAAAGGGAAAAAATATTTTTTATAAGAATCATTACACTTGAGTAAAGAAGAAACAATCTTAAGGGTATTCAATATATGATTAGAAAGAAGGGTTATTTTCGAAAATATTTTTATCTAAAATAAAATCATACTAGAAACATATATATCCTATAAAATAAAATGGAAGGAAAATGAAATTATATTTTAGAAATATTAAAAGAATATCCACTTTGAAATTTTTCATGGAGGAGGAATAACCCAAAGAAAAGAAGTTTGGTTCAAGAATCCCCTTAGCTTATGTCAAAATGCTTTAACCATTTTAATATCATTCATAATAAAATTAGATTAATTATTTACTAAATATTGAACCCTTTATACATTTATTCTATTTAAAATAATTTTATTATATTTTATGGCCATTTTGATGAGTTATAGAGATCAATTTTATCTTTCTGGGAGTTCTTGTTTTCTTTTATTTCAGGATCAGTTCAATTGTTTACATTTATGGAAGTTCGTGTAAAATTATAATAATTATCTAGAATTGAAATTATAGTTACTAATTAACTTAAATAAGTTTAAATAATGTTATATATAATTTTTTTATATGATGTGTGGATGATTATTTAGATATAATGTAATTGAAAATGATTTAATTTATTTTTGTGGGTTTTAGAACCCTCAAAGAATTATATCATTTTATTAAATATATTTTTTATATATTGGTTCTAGTATCATTATATAACTTATAACATGTATAATAAAATCTGATATAACCATAATAATATTTTTATGACCAACCTTGAAGGAGGTAATGGAAAATGAAAACAAATATTCCATGATGGAGGTAAATCGACATATCATAATCAATGTTTTAATTTTAAGAACAAAAGGAAGAGGGAAGGGACTTGATGATATATTATTCAATTAAAAAAATAAAATTCTATTTTATAAAATTTACTAGAGTTATAATTAAAATTTGGGAAATGGTGGTAAGGAGAGGATAATAATATAAAAGAAATTGAAAAGAAATTAAAAGAAAAATGTGGATTTGACCACTTGAACTTATTATCCTCGAGAACCTCCTTAGGGAAATTTAGTTTAGTATTTTTTTGAGACCAAAGGATCTTGGTCTTGGGGAAGAGACTTGGGAATAGGATTTGGAAGAAATTAGAAAATCCTCAAGGCTATAAAATTGTGAGTAGAAGAGGTGGTGAGGGGTGGTATTTATAGGGGGAGGGGATGGGGTATTTTTTATTATTTATATTCATTATTTTATTATTTTTGGTCAAGAATATCAATATTTTTTATAATTACTAGTATATATATTAAATAATTAAGTAGATTATGATATTATGGACTTATAACATCCCTATATCATCCATAACCCAATAATTCATGTATTTGGTAAATTGCATAAATTACCATATTTAACAAATAAAAAATCAATTATTAAAGAAAAATGAAACAAAATCACCCTAATAATTTTTCGATATATATATTTAAAAAATGGAATCCATTTTATGAAAATAATTTTTTAACCATGTGAATTAATTTTTAAATAATATCATTATTTATTTAAAAAATTATGATTTGATAATTATAATCAATTTTCCATCACATTGAAAAATTAATTATGATCTCCTAAATTTATCTTATAATAATTATATATATATATATATATATATTAATTTATGAATATATTTTATAAAAAAATTATTTTAAATCATTATATTAATTATAAAATTTTAAATAGACATTTTGGTTTTATAATAATACAAAAAATTAATTTATCATTATAAAAACATTTTTTTAATTATACTATGATAATATTATATAATATTCTTATTTATATGATGGCTAAATTTTATTTTTAATATGGATAAATTTTATTTATACTTTAATTTGATAGGTCACTACTATATTGGCTAGATTACTATTCCTAATGGCAACATTACCATTCCAAAGGTCGTGTTACAATTCCATTGGTATAGGTTCCTAAATCTCTATAAATACAACTTATTCATTTTTCACATATAAGAATGATTTTTTATTGGGTTATATATTCCATGTATGTGTTTTATACCATATAACATAATTATATGGAGGGAAATTTTCTTGATAATAGTTTGGGTTGTTACATTCTTCCCCCCTTTTGAAATTTCTTCCTCAAATATTCATTTTACATACTAGGGTGAGAATAGGTGAGGGTACTTCTCCTTTATTTCTTCCTATTGTTCACATAAATCTCTTCATACCTATGGCTCCTCCATAGTATTTTGACCAGGTGGGAAATTTTTTAGCGTAGAATATTATCTCGATGTTCCAAGATCTTCAGCACCTTCTCCTTGCAAGAGTTATCATTTTACAATTGTACAACATATTAATTTAGTAACTATGAGGGATCTTGTATTAAATTCATTAATAGGAATACATTGAATATATCATGTACTTGAGACATGGTTGGTGGGAGTGCTAGTTGATGGGTTATAGATTTGGCATGATCAAGAATATCAAAGGGGTCGATGTAATCTGGAATTAGTTGAACATTATTCCCTAATATCATTATTCTATTATATAGAGATTTTCATAGGAACGCCATGTATCTAATTGTAAACACATGATATCTTGGATGATTTTCTTAATAGCCCTGTTATCGAATTTGGGCTTCCTTGATGTGCTGCTGAATGGTTTTGACCTTTTCTACCATTTATTCAACTATTTCAGGTCCTAACAGCTTGCATTCACATTCTTCATCCCAACATGCCGATGTTATGCATCAATTCCCATAAAGGGATTCAAATTTAGATATTTAGATACTCGACTAAAAACTATTGTTTTAAATACCCCAACACCAGTAGATCGGTTTTGATGCCTTTATTTATTAGATCGGTGTAATAAACAATTAAGTCTCATCCCAAAGGATTGAATAGTTCAACCTACTTGGAAAAACTGAATACAAACATAAGATTTACATTACAACATGAAAGTAAAAACAACAATGAAAATCTAAAGAAAACATTCGTAACCTCCTAGATTATCCGTAAAAGTCATTAATAATTTATATATTCTTATCTTGTGGAAAAATCAAACATAACAAAATTGTGAGATCATATGATCAATAATGACAATGAGTAGAGTGGAAGCTATAATAAACATAAAAAATAGGGCATGGTTGATGTATAATAACACATTTCATTAAAATATAAACTTGAACAGAATATGGAATGAATAAAAGATGATCAAAATAATTCCATATAAATAATCACATGCGAATACAACATAACCATGTATATGGTACCTATAGAATAATCACATGGATTATTAATGACTAATATTGTAAGAGTAGAATGCATAATTATAGAAATTTGATCATACTGTTATGGCCGTGCCCAAGATATCTAAAAGTAAATGGGTTAACGCCCCGACCAAATCCCAATCTAGTTTGTCTCATGAGAGCAACTGAGGCATTGAGGGGATACTCACCCCACCCACCACTAAATAACTAAATTTAATTACTTATATAATTTTTTTTATAAATAGATAAAATTTAATATGAAATTTAAATAACTTTTACTATTCAGTAAACATAATCATTAACCATTTTGATTAATATGGTGAATGGTATCAAGATAGCACATCTGAAGTGTAACTAATCATAACCTGGTTAATAATATATGTAAGTTTATATCATATAATATAAATCCCAATAATGAATAATATTAAACACAGGGTGTTGAAATAGATAAAAAACTCTAATAAAACCATTGAGGAAATCTAGATAGAAAGGGCATTTTTTACATTGTAAAGAAGAGTTCTTTTGGAGAAATCATTTTTATTTTTCATAAAATCAGATTATAAATAGGTATATCTTAAAGAATAAAAGAGAAGAAGAATTAAATTTTATAGAGGCATAAATGTTGAACAAATAAGGTGAAAAAAATATAGACATATTTTTTAAGAAATCTTATAAATGGGCCACTTTGGTGTAGTTTAAGAGAAAATAAAAAAAGTCTTTAAAATAGAAAAGGTCATAATTGTTTTTATAGAAACATAAATTAAAAAAATAGTTTTTCATGATAAAAATAGGTATTTGAGAAACATATTAGTCTCTTATAATATATTATGTATTTTACTTGAAAACAAGTTAGAAATTGGGAAGTTCCCTGTAATTAGTCTTGCTTATCGGGAAGAATTGAAAAAGGAAACCTTATAAAACATGTACTTCACCATCAATGAAAGATAAAAATTTTGGGATACAAGAGTTCAAAACATATAAATAGAAAAATATATTTTATAATAAGTATAAAAAAATAAATAATAATTACATTATGGTAATGAGAGAGAATGTGTAACCTTATTGAAAAATGGACGTTCGGGAAGAAACCTTTACCTTATGTCCGAAAGTGTTCTGCACTTGAACATAATGTCCTAGATAATAAAATTAGATTATTTAATAATTTAACTTAAAACATATTTAAATATAATTTGATTTATTATAATTTTATTATGTTCAATTTTGGCCTTTTTTGGAGATATAAGATTTAATTTCGTCATTTGGGAGTGTTCCTTTCTTTGGTTCTCATGATTGGTTCACTTGTTTACATGTATGAAAGATTGTGTAAAATGACAATAGTTAATCTGAATTGAAATTACATGTTATAAATGAACATAAAGGATATTTAATGGTATTATATATATATATATTTACAGATAATAAAATCATTCATTAGGTAAAACATTAATGTTAATTGTTTATATTATTTTGGCTTTTTTCTGATCATCATGAATTAGTTTTTTTTCTTATGAATTAATATTTTGTTTATATAATAGTTACACAACAGTAAATAAGTTTTATTACATAAATTAACATTATTTTAACCATAAAAATGGTTTTATTACCAGCCTTGAAAGAATAATTAAAAAGAGAAAACTCATCGTCCACGAAGGTGGTAAGTCGACACCACACGAATGATGTTTTCTTTTTTAGAATAACAATTTGAAGGGAAGAAAATTTATTATTATTAAATACCATTAAAATAAAAAAAATATAGTATTTAAATGATACTAGATTTATCATGTAACATTGTATAGGGGAGGTGAAGGAATGATAAAAAAATAAAATAAATTGAAAGAGAGAGAGAGGGAGATGGTTTTACCTCTTGAGTCTCGCCTCCTTGAGAACCACCCTAAGGGACTTGGAAAATGGTCATTCAATAATTCCATAAAGGCCATAATTGGGGGGGAGAGAGAGTTTTGGGAGAGTAAATTATAAGAATATAATCAATATTTAAGGCGTTTTACATGTGAAGAGAATGAGTGGCGAGGGGTTGTATTTATTGTGGATGAGAGGGGTATATTTTGAATATTTTAATCATTAGTTTATTATTTTGGATTAAGAATTTGAATAGTTTTGATTCCCTTAACTAAATATAGTAAAGAGGTAAGGGGGTTTGATATTATGGTGCTAAGATCATAAATTAATCAAGAAATAGTTTATTAAACTTATAATGTATATTTACAGTAGATTACCGTATTTCATCATTCACTAAAAATTAAACTATTTTAGAAAAATCTCAAAAAATAACCCTAACCATTTTTAATGAATTGAGTTAAAAATGGACCCAATTATATGAAAATAATTTCCTAAATCTGATAAATTTAATTTTTATTTAAAATCGTCATTTATTTAAAAAATACCAATTTTAAAATTATAATAGGATTTATAACTCTTTGAAAAATTAATTATGGTCTCATAAATTTATATTATAATCATAAGGAAAGAACATATTAATTCATGAATCTATTTTATGGAGACAAATTTTCTTTTAAACCAATATATTAATTATAAAATTTTAAATAATCATTTTTGTTTTTCAAAAATACCAACACTAAATTTATTGTTTTTAAAACCTTTATTTACTTATTCCATGATATAAATATATTAAATTTTCATTCTTAAGATACATAAATTTTACATATACTTTAATAGGTGAAGTTAACATTATATTGGTCATATTACTATTCTTAATGGTCAAATTATTATTCCAACGGTCATATTTAATTGTATATTATGGTTTTAATCTTAATGTTGTGTGAAGAATAATCCATAAAATTTATTAAATTTTAAAATAAACATACCATAAAACCTTGCATTGTAACATTCTATTATCCTTCAAAAAATTTCATCGTCAAAATTTCCCAAATTTCACCTAATAAAAATATTTATATAGTTAATCATCCTATATTTGTCTTATTCCCACATCGTCTCTTCAATTTTATGATTTTTCCAAAGTACCATTACCAGCCAAGTCATCTGATTCCTCAACACCTATTCTTTAGCAGCAAGAATCTGGAAAGCCTTTTCATAGTAAGATAAATTAGATTCTAATTCTCTCCCTTCAGATGTGAAGACATGCATTGGGTCTGTGATGTACATCCTTAACAAATATATGTGGAACACATTGTGAACTTTTGAAAGTATAGGTGGCATCACAAAATAATAATCCATAGATCCAATTCTCCCTAGAATTTCAAAGGGTCCAGAGCACTTAGGGATCATTTTTCATTTCCATACAAAAAATATATCACCCTCCCATGGAGACACCTTCAAGAAGACGTAATCCCCTACTTAAAACTGCAAATACTTCCTTTGAATATCATCATAGCCCTTTTTCCAACTTTTTGATTCCTTGATATGTGTTTGAATAGTCTGTTCATTTTATTTTGTTTCCTTCTCATGTTCTAGGCCTACATGCTTCCTTTCACTATCTTCATCCCAACAAGTTCATGTACAACATCTCTTTCCATATAACGCTCCATACAGTGCCATTTAAATACATTAATGATAACTATTATTGTAGGAAAACTCTACCAAAGGTAAATACTAATCCCACATACCTCAAAAGTCAAGTGAGCATTAAATCAACATGTATTATAAAGTTTGAATCATTATTTTTGACCACCTATCAATTTGAGGGTGATAAACAATGCTAAAATGAAAATCGGTATCAAGAGTCTTCTATAGACCTTCCAAGAACCATTATGTAAATTATGGATCATGATCAAATATAATGGAAAGAGGTAGACCGTGAAGTATTACAACATCATTAATATAGAGTATTGCAAGGAATCCCAATGAAAAATCCTCCCTTATAGCAAGTAAATGGGAATATGTGGTATATTGATCAATAGTTACCCATATTGTGTCATTCATTCTTGGATTATTTGGTAATCTAGTAATAAAATCCATAGTAATGAGATCCCATTTCCATGTAGGAATATGAAAATGTTGCATGAATCCTCAAGGACATTGTCTTTCATCCTTCAACTATTAAAAAACTTCACACCATGATACATAATCAGTAATTTCATACTTAATATTATCCCAAGAGAAGTGTTCCTTAAAATATCTGTACATCTTAGTGATATTAGGGTGTATTGAGAAATTTGAGCTATGAGCATCATCCAATAATACTCTTTTTGTCTTGGGTATTGAGGAAACACAAATCCTTTTCCAAAATTTTACCATTCCATGCTCATAAATTAATTCTTCCATCTTCCAATCATCCACAAATTTAATTTTATAATGGAAATTATCATCAACCAACTAAGAACTCTTTTTATTTTAAAATTTTGATGGTTTGAAACCCATTTGGAAAAGTAGTGATGTTTCACCTTCCTTGATAATCCTGATATCCATCTTTACTATATCCATGTACACATAATTCTTATCAATACTCATTTTTTTAGAACTCTTTGATCATTCCCAATAAATGCATCTACAACCTTATTTACCTTCCCTTAGTGAATGTGTGTTGAATAATCATAATCCTTGAGTATCTCAAGCCATCAAATTTTAATCATGTTGAGTTATTTTTGGGAGAATATATATTTCAAGCTCCCATGATCTGTATATATCTAGAAAATTTTACCATAGAGATAGTGTCTCCATATCTACATAGAAATGATTATATCTTCTAAATAAATATCATGGGTTGGATAGTTCTGTTCATTAGTTTTTAACAGCCTTTATGCATAGAAAATAACTCTATCGTTCTGTATAAAGACACAACCAAATCCTTTCATTGATACAACAATATAAATAAAAAATATACCATTTCCCAATGGTAGAGTGAATATTAGAGAATTCACTAATCTTTTCTTCAATTTTTCGAAAAGTTATTCACCTTATTTTGTCCATATGAAGTTATACCCTTTACGAGTAATATTGAGTAATGAGTTTGCTAAGAGAGAAAATTTATGAACAAAACACCGATAATAAGCTACTGAACCAATGAAACTACATACCTCTGTTATTTTTGTTGGTGTAGGAATTTTCTATACTACCATTATCTTCATAGTATCAACCTATATTCCATCCTTGGAGACAATGTGGCCAAGAAAAGAAACATTTTAAAGCTATAATTCACACATTCTAAACTACCCATATAAATTTTTTCTTCAAAGAGACTATTTAAAAATCCTTAAGGGGTTCTGACAGTCCTCTTAGTTTTTGTAGTAGAACAAGATATCATAAATAAATACCAAAATAAAATTAGCAATATATTCCTCTAATAATTTGTTCATTAGATCCATAAAAAGAGAGGGAGCATTAGTAAGTACAAATTGCATTACTGTAAACTCACAATGTCCATACCTTATTCGAAATGTTGTCTATGAAATATCTTCTTTCATTATACATAGTTGTTGATATCCAGAATGAAGGTTAATCTTCAAAAAATATTGAGCTCTATGATGTTGGTCAAATAAATCATCAATGTGAGGTAGAAGAAACATGTTCTTTATTGTAATAGCATTGATTTCTCTATAGAAAACACATAGCCTCATGGATCCATCTTTCTTCTTGTCAAAGAGAATATGTTCTCCCCAAGGTGAAACCCTAGTGTGTATAAATCCCTTATCGCTCAATTCCTATATTCATTAATTTAACTCTGTTAAATCCATTGTTGCCATTAAATAGAGAGTATTTGATATTTCACTTTTATAAGGGATTAAATCAATAGAAAACTCAACATCCCTCTTTGGAGGATGTCCAGAAAAATACCCAATAAATATATTAATGTATTCCTGTACAATAAGTACATCATCAATTTGAATATTTCTTTCCTCATCCCTAGATGATTCTTTCTCTTCATACCCAAGAATATCATTTAGAAGATCTATTAGAGGTGGATCCAAATATGACTTAGATGATGAAGTATCCCCTCTAAAGATAATAAATTTCATATTTTCATCATGAATAATAATTTATTTATCTTTGCAATAATTTTTGGAATTGTTTTTTGAAATCCAGTTCATACCATGGATTATATAAAAATCACCTATAGGTATAATGATAAAATTAGCAATGAGATCATGTTAATGCGTCAAAATTTGAATGTATCGACACATATTTGTTGTAATAATATTTCTAGTAGGGTTATTTAAAAAAACTCTTTTTAAGGAGAATTGGAAATATATTATTTTTAAAGAAAACTAGGAAGATATAAAGAAATGTGATGATCCACAATCAGATACATCATTAGCTAAATTTTATGAGATAATTAATGTATCTTCCAACACATCATTAGGAACTTCAACCCTAGCTAGTGTGACTGCATAAGCATGGCCTTGATCCCTTGTCCTTTTATGAGGAATGTTTCCTTGAGGTCTATGAAAATAATTTTAATAGTTTTTTATGTCCCTACAATTGTATCATTGAACATTGGTAGCTCTTTTATTTATCTTTCAATTGTGAGCATGATGGTAATTCTCACCACACTTGAGGAAAACTCCTTTTCCTTTTAAGTAGGAACCAGAGTGTTTCCTTCCATAAGTATCGCACATTGGAAAATTCCCTTATGTATTCTCGCCTTTATACATTATTTTTTGATCCATCATATTTTTCTCCTTTTCTCCCCTAAAGTCATAAGACATAGAGAATTATTTCTCTGTCTTGATAGTACATGAGACTATATCTTCATATGATGAGAAATTTTGGGAGACTAGTGCCCTTCAGAGGAATGGTTTTGACCCATAAAATAATCAATAAATATTTATCTTTAGAATACATATATAATTTTTAGAATTCTCAGATAACCTTTTGAAGTTGGATTCATACATGGAAATGTTTTAATTCTATTTTTTTCCCAGATTCAGTAATTGTCTCTCCATATCCACTAGTTGTTCCTGAAGAATTTTTTTCCAAGAATATTTACTTAAAATCCATTCAATAGAGATTTTAAATTTCTTTATTATCTTTTTTTTGAATTAATTACCACCATTGATCAAAATCTCATGAGAGATGATAAACTTACATGATAACTATTGCCATTTCATTTATTCCCAAAGCAAGAAATATTTTCTTTAAGGACCATATTCATTTCTCAGCTACAATGGGATTTGTAGTCCCCAAGAATGATAGAGGTTGTTGCCTCATGATGAATTATAACATTGTTCTTCTATATTGTAGAATACATAGTACTATTCTGGAAAGGTTATTTCTCATAACCTGAGTCAGCTATCCCAGTATAGTTATAAGTTTCTTAACTCCAATTTCAGCTCTTCCCCCATCACTATTATCTTTCATATGAGGTAAATCCATACATGGAATACATGCATTGACACAGTTTTTATTTCTTTCACTAAGCACCATTTCTAGAAAATTTCTTATAGTAAATTAGGTTATGAATCAATATCCATAATTTTGAAATAAAAAAATCATAACCTGAATTGAAAATTTATGCATAGCTAATGTCAGGATCATAAACATCATTTCTTTGGGACATATTTAATTTTAAAATTTTCATAATGGTTTGTAATTAAAATGCGAATAATCCAATCTATATCCTTTGGGAGTGTCAAACCAGGTGCCTAGTAAGTCTCGTTGTCATATACCATGTTATGACAAGTCAGTCCTAACACAACATGTCTGATTTGTTATCCTTAGGTACATCTATTCCAAAACCACTTTAACTTATAGTATCCAGACATTGATACATTGATAGGAATACCCACATAATCTATACGTGGAAAAAATTCTAGGATTTATTTTCTATACTTACGCACAATGTATATATTAGTGTTATGTTTACTAATATATTCTTTATAAATCTAGTTTCAATGGTTTCTTCTAAACTTTCACTGATACCAACAATAAGGACCCCAACACCAGTAGCCTGGATCTGGTGCCATACTTTATTACATTGGTAAAAAAGACATGGAATTATCATTCATAATGATTAAATATTTTAATATATTTGAAAATAATGGATACAAAAATTAGTTTTACAAAACAACTTGAATGGAAAAGAAACATATAAACTCCATTAGAAACATCCTTAAACTCATAAATTATCCTTGAAAGCCATTTTTAATATACACCATCATATCCCGGAGAAAAATAAAATATAAGAAAGGGGTGATCTTAGATTCTTAGTAAGGTTATGGAATAAAATGGAATATATCATAATCATAAATAATAAGTCAAGGTGAATTTCTAACAACACATGTCATTAAAACATAACCTTGAACATAATATGGTCTGAATAAAAACTGATCAAAATAAAGACATATAAAAATAAAATGAAAATAAAATATAACCATTTTTATTCTACTAGTATAATAATAACATGTATTATAAATTACTAATATCCTAATGATGGAATTCATAATGTTGGACATCTTAACATACCATCGTGGCCTTGACCAATACATCTTAAAATAAATTGGTAAGGCCTCGGCTGAATCTGAATATGGTTTGTATCATGAGATCTATTGATGCATATAGGGTATATATAGGGCCCATAAATTCACTTACTAAGTCTATTTAATTCCTTATATTAATGTTCTGAAACATAAACAACACAAATGTATGAAATGTATATAACTTTCCCCAAGCAGCAAACATAATCAGTATCCAATCTGAGTAATTTAGTGAATGGTATCAAGATAGAACATCCATAGTCTAATTGATCACAAAAAATTTAATAAAATATGGTATATTATATCATATAATATCAATCAAAAATAAAAATAATAGAAAATAGAGGGTGTTGAAATTGATGAAAACACTATAATAAAACCATCGACTAATTCTTTAGAGAAATACCCTTTTTTTACTTTTAAAAGAATATTTATTTTGAAAAACTCCTTTGTATTGATCATAAAATCATATTTTAAACATGTATATCCTAGAAATAAAATTTATAGAAATTGAAATTATTTTTTACACATAAATTTTTTACAACTGAAGTGAGAACATGTAAATATAATTTTTATGAAACTTTAGAAAGGGGCCACTTTGGTGCAGTATTGGAAATAAAAGGAGTCATTAAAATAGAAAAAGTAATAATTTTTTATATAAAAAAATTATAAAATATTGTTTTTCATGATAAAAATATTGGTGTCTTCCAATATATTATAGATGGTATTTGAAAGTGGGTAAAAATTTGGATGTTTTCTTTAATCGGTCTTTTTTACCGAGATGAATTCAATAGGGAAAATTATAAAACATGTATTTCCCCATAAAAGAAATATAAACTGATCCAAATACATGAATGTGGAAAATATACACATAATTTAGAATAATTATATAAAAATAAATAACAATTACGTTGGTGTAAAGAGAGAGAAAGAGTAACCTGAATGAAAAATGGAGGTTCGGGAAGAAACCCTTACCTTATGTCCGAAAGTGTTCTACACATGAACATAATTTCATGGATAACTAAATTAGATTCATTAATAATTTAATGACTTATAAAACATGAATTTTATTTATTCTATTTTTATTAATTTCATTTATGGCCCTTTTTATGAGTTATAAGATGCAATTTTTTCATTTGGGAGTGTTCGTTTACTTGGTTTTCATGATTGGTTCACCTGTATACATGAATGAATCATCATGTAAAATGGAAATAATTATGCATAATTGAAAATATATATTATTAATTATCTACTAAGATATTTCATGGTCTAATAATTTTTTTAGATATGAGGATTATTCATTAGATAAAATGTTAATGATAAACGTTTAGATTATTTTGGAACTTTTCTAATCATCACAAAATAGTTTTTTATTATGAATTAATATTATATATATACTAGTTCTAGAACATTAAATAAGTTTTAATACATATATTAAATTCTGTTTTAACCATAATAATGGTTTTATGACTATCCATGAAGGGGTAATTGAAAAATGAAAATCATTTTCCCTGAAGGCGGTAAATCAGCACCGCATAGATGAAGTTTTAATTTTTAGAATAAAATGGGGAATAGAAGAGAATTGATGGTTGATATACCATTTAAATAATAAAATTATAGTATATAAAATATAATGGATTTATCATGTCACTTTTTTATGGGGATTTTAGGGAAGGATAAGAAAATAAAATAAATTGAAAGAGAGAGAGAGAGGGTTTACCTCTTGTGTCTCGCCTCCTTGATAACCTTCCAAAGGGACATGGAAATGGTGTTTTGGTAAGACAAGAGAGACTAGAACCTATAATAGTGTTTTTGGAGATGATATGATTGGAATATGAGAAGAATTCATTGATTTTGATATGTGATGAGAAGGGTGTTGAGTGGTGGTATTTATAGTGGAGGAGAGGGGTGTTTTTAAGTTATTTTAATCAATAGATTATTATTTTGGCTCAAGAAAATGAATAGTTTTGATTCCCAATACTATATAAAACAATGATATAAGCAGAGTTATAGAATATGGTTCTTACATAAAAAATGAATCAATAAATAGTGTATTTAACTTATAATGTATGTGTATATATATATATATATTAAATTATCATATTTCACTATTCACTAAATAATCAACTATATTAAACAAATCCAGAAAAATCACTCTAATAATTTTTTGTTGTGTAGAATTAAAAATGGAATCAATTTTATTAAAATAATATTCAAAATAAGATATTTTTTTAACTAAAATCATCATTTTTTCAAAACATTTTGTTATTAAAATTATAAATGATTTTATAACACATTGGAAAATTAATCAAGGTCACATAAAATTATATCATAATCCTAAGGTAATAAAATATTTATTCTTGAATCCATTTTGTGAAAATAAAATTTCTTTGAAATAATTATATTATTTATAAAATTTTAAATAATCATTTTTTCATTAAAAATATACCAATACATAATTTATCATTTTTAAACATCTATTTACTTAATCCATGATGTAAATATATTATATTTTTATTCCTAAGATATCTAAATTTTATGTATACTTTCATTGTTGAAGTTACTATTCTATTGGTTATATTAATATTCCTATTGGTCACATTACTAGTCCAACTGTCATATTTAATAGTATACTATGGTTCTGATCTCGGTATTTCCTAAAGCATAAACTATCGAAGATTTTAAATTTTTAAAGGGACATGAAATAAATTATTTATATGTTAAAGTTTTTGTAAGATAACTTGACTAGAGGTGGATTCCAGTCCCATCCTAGAATTTTTGTCTAAAGAACATGCTCTCGACATGTATTCCGGTGTCTGAAAGATTGTCTATAGGTTTGAGGATGATAAGACTTATTGAAGTTCAACTCATTATTTAGAGTGTGTTAGAGACTTTTATAGAACATTGAGGTGAATCTTGGATATCGATTGGATAAAATTGACAGTGGTACTCCATGAAGACGTATCACTTCTCTAATGTATATCCAAGCAAGTTGATGTAGTGAGAATTTCTATAAAATTGTGATAAAGTGAGATGTCGTTGTAAGATCATCCATAAAAGCCATAAAGAATTGTTTCATCTAGATATATATTGGATCTCTGGTGAAAAAGTACATGTTTATTTTTACCACATCAATGTTGGTATGGGTAATGGTCGAATCATCCCCTTATAGTTTTTCCATTCACCCTTCACATACTTTCATATTTGGAACTTTGATGTATATTCAACTATCTACTTCTTTATATTGTCCCAAAAATATTGTTATCCGATATCTATATACATATTTGTGCTTCCTGGGTGAATAGAGAAAGTATATATGTGTGTGTGTCATTAAAAAGTTGTTTATTTATCTCTAGATTAGATGGACCACATAGTCGTGACCCAAATCTTATGAATTATTCCTTATGAATTTTGAATGATGGGGATTTATATTTTTTGATAGATTCTTCCATCTTCTGAATTTCTACATCATTTCATTTCACATATTTTATTTTCTCCATGTTGGATAGTTGAGGAATCATTTGAGAGAGGACTAGTGATGTTAATTCCATAAGGATTCCTCTGTCCATCCTTTAAAAATATAAGAATATTGGATCCTGATCAATTCTCATCATTGATAATATTACTAGATCCTTTATACTTAGAGCATATGCTACTTTATTTTCCTTACTAGGATGGTAGTGGATTGAAAATTAATAATCCTTAATGAGCTCTAACCATCTTATCTTTTCGATATTAATTTTTTTATATGTGAATATTTATTTGAGGATCTTATAATGATTATATATCACAAAAATTTTCCCCATATAGATAATGCTGCCATATATTCAATTTGAAGATCACATCCTTCAACTCCAGATCACATGTGGGATAGATTTAATCAGGAATTATCAACATCCTTGAGTCATAGGATATCAGTTTATCATTTTATATGCGTACACAGCCTAACACCTTCTTTAAAGAAGCACTATATACCCTAAATAGTTCCCCACTTATTACTAGCACGACTACTGGTGCAGTGATAAGACTATTTTCAACTCTTTGAAGTAGTATTCACATTCACTAGTAAATAAAAATTTTACTCCCTTTTGAGCCATCTTGGTTAGTGGGTTTAACAATGATAATGAATTCTTCATAAATAATCAGTAATACCCACTTATACCAAGGAAACTACGGATCTACATTGTCAATGTTTGCATGGGACACTATTCAATTTCTTTTGTCTTGGAAGGGTCCAAAGATGCTCCTTTTATGGTGATTACATTCCTTATGAATGATACTTCCACTATCCATAACTCACATTTGTTTTTATTTTCATATATCTTCTCCATTCACAATGTCTTGAGCATATTATTAAAATGCTCCTCATTTTCCTCCTTGGTCTTGGATTATATCAGAATATCATCAATAAGTATTACCAGAAATTTGAGAAGGTAATGTTGGAAGTCTCTATTCATTAATTCCATGAATGTTCCTAGAGAATTAGTGAGTTCAAAAGTAATCACTACGAACTCATAGTGTCCATACCTAATTTGAAAGGCAGTCTTGGGAATATCTCCCTTCCTCACCCTTAATTGCTGATATCCTGACCAAAGAAAAATCATTGTGAAATAATTGGCACCATCTATCTGATAAAATAATTCATCTATCCATAGTAGGGTATACTTGTTCTTTAACGTTATTTTTTTGGATCATGATAATCAATAAAAAGGTTTACTGATCTATCATTCTTTTTGACGAAGAGGACTTGGGAAACCCAAGGTGAAGCACTCAGGTGTATGAATCACATTTCCATATTATATTATAACACCCACCCGAATTATTACAACTTAATGATGGTCATTATCATGAAACAAGTTGAGATTCCATCCAAGTCGACACCCAACCCAGTCTGAGATATGGCCCAATGGGAATTCTTGATCCCCATAGGTTTGAAATTAGTGCCTGGAATCAATGTAAGCACCATGATAAGAATTTTTCCAAATAAAACATGATCCAATAAATAAACAAGCTTATAATGTGAAAAAAAAACAATAACTGATTATAAGTAAATATAAAAATGATCCAAATACAACAGCCATACAACAAAAAAACTAAATACAAAACTAAAACACGACCATAACTACAAGATATCCTTGTAACCTCTTGGTCACCACTATCCACAAGACCAACCTGATCCACTAGAAACTCAAACCAGAAACCAAAACATGTATCCTGAACCTATAAAACATCTCAGGTCTACTGACACCAAGTGGCACAAGTAGATTGTGAGTTTAAACAACTCAGTAGGAAATCACCACAGAGTCCATACATTTACTTTCCCAAAAAACTCCATAAATACTAGTTTGAAAACAAATTCCAATAAAAAGTTTTTAATCAATTTAAATAAAAAAATTCATATTTCCACAAATTCCCTTTAAAAAAAATCTTTTCCTTTATCAAAACATGTTTCCACATTAAGATATAAAAGGTTCCAAACCAAACCCAATTTCAAATCCAAACTAGAAAATCACAAAATATATGCTGAAAATAAAGAAAACCAAATGAAAAACCATGATGAAAGTAATAAAGGAACAAAAAATAAATTATAATCCAACAGGGATAAAAAATAACATAAAAAAGTAAAAAAACATATTGATAGTGATTCATGAGCACTTCTTAAACATATATAGAGTGATCTCTATACATACTCTAATTCGACTCACCTTCCAACATATAGTGCATCACCATAGTCAATAACAAAATGGAGTCTCTAAACTATCCAATCTATGGAACATCCCATATATTCCTATCAATTCAAGGGGGTAACAACTCGTCTAATTGATTCTAAAAAGAAACCGTTAATTTCCACTCTAGATGACACCCAAGAATCCCACGATGATAATAATAATAATTATTATCATAATGCTTTGCAACATGTTGTAAAGAAACAAAAACCAACAATGTTATCATACATGATCCATTAGAGGGGATCCCATCCCAAGGTCTAATAGACTCAATACCACAACATTCCCATGTACGAGGCACTAGATAAGAGTGCATCCCAAATTCTAGTGGTCTCAAAATATAATTGAGACATATCAACACATAAGAAAATATACTTCTTTCACAATAATTATTAAATTCCAACCAGTACTCACACTAAATTGGTTTTCCAAACCATTTTTCCCAATCATCGCAATTTTACAATATATAATTAAATCACTTCCCATCAAAACCAATTATCAAAGAAAAAAAAATTCCGACCATGATTTCACATCATTCGAGTTTTAAAACAAAACTCCAAAAATATTTCAAGTTCCAATCATAAAACACATTTCCGAAACAAATTCAAAATACATTTATAAGACACTTACACATGAATTCTAAAGTAAACATAAAAACCAATTCACATGCGTAATTCCAAACATGCCTTTATACATCAAATCCAAACTCCTTCCGATCCAAGTGAAGACATGGAACAACATTAGAAGTGCCAAACATGACTTGGTGCCATTTTAGGTAATAACCACATTACAAAACTACAAACATACCAATCATTTAGGAACAGATTTGAAACCACTTTTAAAGTCATAATGAGATCCAACCCACCATTTAGAAACCATAAAAACATTTTGAGAAAAAATGGATCAATCTTAAGTGTCGTCGTCATTTGAATACCCATCTATGTTTACAACACCTGAAAGCATGGATGTGAAAAAAATATATAATAAAACACTTCATGATTCCATGAAATCATCCCAAACCCATTTTCAAGGAACACCACTAGCCTTTAAACCAACACAACATGTCACACAATTACAACATCACTAATATTCATTAAATTTTATTGATAATCATTCCATTATTTTCCCAAAATCCTTATACAATAAAGTTAATTTAAAACCAAACATCATGAACATTTTATAATTTCTAATAAGATATCAATACATAAGAAATGCCAAATAACCCCACATGTTCTCAAATTCGCTTTAAAAAATCAATTGGCATTTTAACAAACACCTTGCAGGCATGTAAGTATAAGCATAGATAATCAATCCCTTTGAAAAAAATTCATGCCAAATTAAACACCAGTAAAAAAATTATTCTTACTCCTCTCAAGAAAGGAAATAAAATTTATTAATTATTTAGGAATTCTCGATCATCAAATGGAATGTACTGAAAAGGAAATGGAAGGAAAAACCAACCTCGACGATGTGATAACACAACCAATGTTTGAGAGATGTAAGATATAAGTCCAAGACACAATCCTCACATCCTAACATCTATAAAGACACCCCACACATCATCCCTTACCTCTAGGGTTTTTCCAAGAGAAAATACTCACTATGAAACTGTGATAGAATGGGGAATAAAAGTTAAAAATGACCATAAATCACAATAAAACACCTTAGGAACCTTCAAGAAGCTTCCAAGGAGGTTGGGGATCATGGTGATTCCCTTAGTGTACCTAGGTTGGAGGGGGGGAGGGAGAACCTAAAATAGGGTTAAAAGAATGGAGGGGAAAGATTGGAGTTTCACATTTTTAATGATTTGGGAAAATTGCACAGTTTGGAAAAATAGTTTGACAAAGCATGCTACAACCATGAACCCTCTACTAGATAAGGGGGTACCCCACAGGGGCTGGTAATTTGACATTCCAAACCATATGCCAACCGTTCCAAATTCTATTACCCTATTCCAAAAAAAACTACATGCTTACCACACAATTTCCCTAACTATGAACATGTCATCTGCTATGCTCTAGGAGCCAAACACAAGCTATATGATTACCTAGGAGAAACCACGCAATTTCCCCTAACCATAATATAACCATTCTCTCATTGACACCAAGACCAAAACTTCCATTTCTCAACAATATTTTTAAAAATTAATCTATTCCTCAACCCCAAACCTCAATCGGGATTTCCAATGCTAAGACTATAATAAAATAAAATAATTCCAAAGCTTAGGCTATGACAATTCTCCCCACCACAATCTATATCATCTCCCATAAAGCCACCTAGTCAAAATATAATAAATTTTTTGATCCATAATCCATATAAAACCATGAAACTCAGGGTGAACTTTCACTTTACTAGTCACATCTGATCATTTATAGAGGAAACCACTACAAAAGGAACAATGGGAGAATATGAGAGGGTTCTCCCCACCATAAGAACTCAACTAACACCACTAACATTAACACCTAAACACAGTGGAACTAGCCTGGAAAACCCATGATAAGGAAAACCAGAAACTGCCAACCCAAACAAAAAACCGCCAACATAAGGGGAAACCCAAAGAATATATCCAAACCAAAAAGAGAAAGAAAACCACAATTCAATATTATAACAAAGTTAAAAATTCCCAAACAACCTCAAACTAAAAACAAAATAACCTGCATAAGGGATAAGAACACCCTAGAAAAAACAACCAATCTAAGACCCACATTAAGATAAACATAACCACTCAAATTATGAATGAATAATTTCACCAAAATTATATAATGGAATGATGAACATACAATAGCGTAAAAAATAAAATAGAGAAAGTTCAAATGTCTCCACCCCAACATAAGAGAAAAAAATCAGGCTAAGGTTCCCCACACCCCTAATGACTCCCTAACTAGGTGAAAGCTTCATGCTGGGGCATAGGGCTAGAGATTCTTTGTCAAATTAATATACTTCCTCATAGTCAAAAGATATCATTATTCGATCAAGACTCTTTGTTCAAGAAACTCTTATTACATAAAATTAATTGATGACCCAAGAAACCACAACGAAATTTTTTTTTAAAGGATTTCGACAAGACACCTTCGAATGACCAAATTAACCAAACTGAAAACACATGAATGATAGGTCTGAATAATGAGAGGAAAAAACCAATGGAGGTGACTTCCCAAGAATAGGTTTATATGGAACATACCTCTCACTAGATGGTAACCATCATGAGAACCACCAACCACCGACTTAACCCCAAAATATAGCTCATCTAAGAATGCCTCATCCACCAACCTCTAAAACTGAAATTCATTGGATGAAAGGATACACTCAATCATCTTTAGATAAAAAACCCAAATGAAATGAGGAGTTTTCAATAGATCATGTGACTCTATCTTTGAAGAGAGAGAAACTAGATCCCTAAAATGCTCAACGGAAGCCTTCAATGACCACATGCATTGCTGAATACTCAAGAGATCTTCCACTTTCTTTGCCTTCACCTCTTTAGGAACAACCCATTAGTTGAAAGTTATATTAAACACCTCCCACATCATCCCAACTTGAATTAATGATAGAGAAACTACATTCCACTAATCCAAATCTATAACCTCAAATAAACTGAAAACACCATACACTCTCATAGCCTCGGTAGTTCCTAATGCTTTGAAAAAACACTAAACTTCCTCAATCCATTCCATTTCCTATAACAAACATTGATCAAAATAGATGGTAGGAAATAACCAAGAAGAATTAGAAACTAGAAAATACCCACTATATAAATTAGAGAAATTTTGGGGTAGAATATTCTGATCAACATAAGAAACAAAAAACCGAAATCAACAATAACCCAAAACACAGTTGAGAAGAACTTCTCAAGACAAAACATCAGGAGCACGAGACAAACACATGAAAGTACAAAAAAATCTACTTCTCATAAACCACAATTTCAACTCAATTTCATAACCACATTAATTTTTTAAAGGTTGGGGCCGAAGCCTCATTTTTATTAATAAAGCAAAGAAAAGACCTCTTTTAACTAGGTAGAGGGAGACCCATTACATAGCCCAATGGCCTAGTGGGCTTATATCCCATTACATAGCCCGTAGGCCCAATTTTTTGGCCCAATTACCATTTTTTGAATAGTAACCCTACTGCTACAATACCTGCACAGTACCGTCACTGCTACAGTGCCCTGCCGCCGCTACAGTACCCGCCGATCAATAGTACCGCCACTACTACAGTACCGCTACAGTACCCGGCACCCAATGGATTTTGAACCCCCATTTTTCATGTAGTATTACGGGGTGCTTAACACTAAGACAAAACCCAACTACATTTCATAACCATATTCATATAAGGATAATTTTCATAATAAAACCATGTTTCTCAAATTAAAATCAATTCTTGAAACCATTTTACACTTTCAAAAACTATTTTTTTGAAACAAAACCATACCGAGCCATAGATTTAAAAACCTCATACAATGAATCCTTTGAACCATCACATATGTGTCCATACTATATCTGCTTCCATTATCCATGAACATGTGCCAACATGAAATTTCCACACATAACTACACATATGAAAACATCCCCAAGGAATTACAAGAGTCACAGAAAACATTCCATCATCATATCCAAGCATTCACCAAACATTCAATACAAATCAATTTCTATTTGAAATCCAGTTCTTTTCAATATGAAACACACTTGAAAGAAATAATTTCCATTTAAACAACCTTTTTTCATTCTAATATATTACTCGCATGAATCAAAAACAAAACAATTCAAAAATCACACAAAACCACCAGAATGAGGAACTAGTGTCCATGCCTTACTAGAAGACATTGATAGTCGACCATGCCCCTAGTAAGCATTACCATGTAAGGGGGAATTGAACCATGTACTCAGACTCCACATGAGTCAATACTCCATGTGAGATCATAACATAACACTGGGTTTCCTCCACTGTCATTCCTCACCCAGTAAATCCAAAACCAAAACAGAGGACCCAAAACCCAGACTACCCATGAAAACTCAAGGATCAAAATGAGAAATGGTTTATTATTCCATTTCTATACCTACCTCTCAAGTCCCGGTAGTCATAATCTCCAACATCCTAGAACCCCAAATAAAAAGGGCCCATTTTGATACCATTTTTATGAACTAAGTTGGGATATCATATAAATTGACACCTGACGCAGTCAGAGACATGGCCCGAACGACATTGCTGATCCCCACAGTCATGAAAATAGTTCGATGCATAAATTTAATCACCATGGGGATGAATTTTCCAATTAAAATAAGATCAAATAAATAAAAAAACTAAGAATTCATAAAAAACAATAACTTAATATACATAAATATGCAACTGATCTAAATAAAATACTTGAAGAAAAAAACTAAGTACAAATCTAAAACTAGACCATGCCTATGATATCTCCATGTGACCTCTTGGTAACCACTATCCACAAGTCCAAACATATCCATGAACAAAGAAAACTAGAAATAAGAACATGTATCCTGAACCTGCAAAACAGCTCAGGACTACCAACACTGAGTGGCACAAGTAGGGTGTGAGCTTAAACATTCCAGTAGGAAATCACTTCAGAGTTCATACATATTCTTTCCTGAAACCATCCATAAATACTAGTTTGAAAACACATTCTAAATAGTGGGTTTTAATAACTTTAAATAAACAAATACATTATTCCAAAAATTCACTTTTAAAACAACACACATAGATTTTCCTTCTTCAAAACATGGTTCCACATTAAAACATTATGGGTTACCAACCAAACCCAATTTCAAATTCAAACCAGAAAATCACACAAGATCTAATGAAAATAAAGGGAACAAAACGAGTGGCCATTCTAAAAGAAATAAGGGGAAAATTATTTAAACTCCAAAAGGGTAATAACAAAAATACAACAAATGTAAATTGATCATATATATTGTGATTCATGATCATTTCCAGAACATCCCTAGAACATTCTCTAGATGCGCTCTGAATAGAGTCACCTAACGGAATATGGTGTAGCACGATACTCAATAAACAATTGGCTGCTCTAAACTAACTAATCCATTGACACATTTTTCATATCCCTATCAATTCATGGGGGTACCAACCTATCCAATCAGGTTCAATAAGAAACCATCACTCAATATTCAAGATAATTCCCATGAATTCTATGATAATAATAAAAAACATGGAAACACATGGTATAGAGACAACATCCAACAACATTCTCATAAATGAACCATTAGAGGGGATCCCATCACAAATTATAATAAACTCAATACCAAAATTTCCCCATTTATGGGCCACTAGAAATGAGCACATCCCATGTTCTATTTGTCTGAAAATATAAGATAGGGGTCTAAAAAAACACTTCTTTCAAAATCATTATTAAATTATAATTGGGGGTCACACTACATGTCTTTTCAAAACCATTTTCCAAAAAAAAATGTAGAAATTGGGAATTAACATCACTTAACATCAAAACCACTTTTCAAAGAAAAAATAAATTTTCATCTAGGTGTTCACATTATTTGAGATTTAAAAAAAACTCTAAAAATATTTCAAGTTCCAATTGGGAAACACAATTCCAAAACAAATTCCAAATACATTTACAAGACACATCCACACCAATTCCAGAGTAAAAATAAAATAGAACTTCAAATTAATAATTCCAAATAGGCCTTTATACTCTAAATGCAAACTCCTTCCAATCCAAGTGAAAACATGGAATATCATGAGAAGTGAAAAATGGACCTTTATCCTATTTTAGGGACTAACAAAATTAAAAATTTACAAACATTCCAAGAATATGTGAGCATATTTGAAACAAATTTTAACGTTTTAAGGAGAACCATCACAACATTTATAAACCACAGAAACATTTTTAGAAATAGGGGATCACTCTTAATTGTCATCATTATTTGAATTCCCATCCATGTGTGTACCCTATGGACCCATGGATGTGCCAATATCTAAGAAACACTTCATGTTCCCATGAAAACATTCAAAAACCATTTTCAAGAAACATTACCTTCCCTTAAACCAACACAATAAGTCACACAATTAAAACATCACCAATTAGAATTTAAAATACAAGGGAATATTTAAAAAAATTACCCTAATTATTTATACTATAAAGTGTCCTCCAAACTACACATCATACAAAATTTATAATTTCATCCAAGATATCAAAACATTATCAAGGAAAATTAACACCAAAAGTTATAAAATTCACTTTAAAAACTCAAATAAAATTTTAACAAACACCTTATGTTCATATAAATACTAGAATAAATAAAAAAACCATTTGAAAACCATTTCCCCCCAAATTCACCAGTTGGAAATCACAAAATAAATTTATACTAGCACATCTCATGCAACGACCCGAGTATTTATAGAATAATAATTTTTTATTTCAATTAATAATTATGAATAAGATATTAATTTTAATTTAAAGGGGATGTTTTTTCTGATAGCATACTCGACATGCAACAATAGGATTCTTTGAAATCTTATATTGCACACAACATTGTGTTATACTGAAAAATAATACAATAATATTATTATTATTTTAAATGGTTGTTAACGCCTAGTCGTTGGAAGGATAAGAATGAATAGTATCAACTGATGTTTTATATGTGGTTTACACATGATTAAATTATGATTCATCGATTACCAAATTTATTAGAAATGGAAATAAAACCAAATTTAATATAATGGATATGTTTTTATGAAAACCTATTTAAAAGAGAATAATTGTGTTTTCATATCACTATTTATGGATTTTTATTTAATGAAAAATAAATGATATATATTTAATGTAATGTTTTAAATTCATATTATATTTTTTCTTGATATTATATAAGAATAAATTCATTTTTATGGATAAAAGAAGTATTTTTCAAAAAATGAAGTCTTACAACCTTTTGATGGAGAACCCTTTTTAAATATAGGTTTTTCAATTTTATATGTTACATTTGATAAAATAAAATTATTATTTAGAATAGTTACATAAAAATTTACTTTAGGTAAAATTTTGTTATTTTTCTAATAAAATTCATTTTTTAATGAATAGTGAAAAATACTACATTTTAACTCAAAACTGTATTTTTATTTTATTTTTATATAAGATTAGATTGTCCTTTTAATTGATTTTAAAGTTTAATTAGATTATATTTTTACCATTTAATCCAATTTTTGTCAATGTAAGTAATTTCACTTTGAAATTTGACATAAACACATGTCAATCGTTTGGTAGTTTTTACTTCTTAAAAACACGCTTTTTGGTTTCGACAACAGAAATTAATTTTAAATTAATTTTTGTGACTTATGTGTTTTGAATTTGGAAAAATGGATTCCATAATTTTAATTGGGAGGTCTAAATTATGTAAATCGGTACCTTTTATTTTTAGAAATTATGAATAGTAACATCAGTAAATATTTTATTTACCATAGTTAAAGGGTAAATCTGGTAAATAAGGAAAAAATAATATTATAATAATATTAATTACCCTAAAACATGTCATAACCCTATTTTATGATATATTTCTGACCATGTTAATCCTTGGGTCAATTTTAGGACCCCATGGAGTCACTTGCTTGTGAAAATCACATTTAATTACTTTTAATTTAATGTTAAGGAATATATAACCTAAACATGAATCTTTTACTAATTTTTTTATATGACGTTATATAAGTGATATCTTAGACTATAAATATTCATTATAAATCTAAATATATTTCCTACAGAATTTTGTTTTATTTATAATTTTTATACATCAAATAAAAAAATTTATTTATGACACAATGGTGATGTAGTGAATACCTTATTAGTGAAAGAATTAAATAAATGGGATTATAAATATTAAAATAAATTTATTTTTCAACCTTTTATTACATAAAATAATTTTATGGATTATTATGAATTTTTATCTTTTAATTAATGATGTTTTTTCCAATTAATCAATCTGTTATAATTTTTAAAAAGTCATGATATGAATAGTATAAAAATTTACATAAATGAGTTTTAAAAAAATATACTTTTTTATTAAATGATATAATAGTTTTAAATATATAATATTCATAAAAATGAATTATATAATGTTTTAAATGTCATTAATGAACTACTTGAGGTTCTATTGGCATTTTATGGTAACTATATTAACCATACAGTATGAATATACAAGAAGACATGGTAATAGTTAAATTAGTTAACTAAGGGTTAAAGCTAAATGATAAGGTTAAATTTGAAACCAAAACTTTTATAAAACCTATGTATGGTAGGATTTAGACCCATAATTATTTTATATTCCAAATATATCACTTTTTTGTTATTACAATTTTAAAATCAATAAATTATAAAATAATATTTCAAAACGTTCCTAAAGTGTCTATCCTCCCTATTATAAAATGACACCATTTCTAACCCATTACTCACACCTCTAAAGAACCTTGGATTATCAAAAATCCACTTATATAAGCTCCCAAAATTCCTCTCTTCCTCCTAGAAGCCTTCCCCTAGGTAGAAGTAATTTCAAAAAATCCCTTTGGCTCAAATCAAAAGAAGTTACCCGATTTGAGGCAATGTCATCTCTCAAGTTCCTTTCAATTATTTTTTCTTATTCACTACCTATTATTTTATTATTCTTTATTAAATAACAACACCAGTATCCTAAATATACTATGATTTTTTATGATAAGGATTCTAACAACACTTACAGACACCTACATCTAATGGGTATAGAACATACAGTTTCTGTAGACGGTGAACTACTGCCTAACGAAAAAATGATTGTTCAATCATTTCCTACCACCTATAATGGTGAACATTATGATGGAACTGTAATTATATATGACATTTATTTTATCTCTATTATTCTTTAATTCTCATTTAGAACATATTTTTATGATTTTCATTTTGTAAAAATGCGATAATTTCATTCGAGAAAGTGTGGACTACCGCCCCCTCAAAGTGATATGAATCGTTAATCCTATACATGTAACATATAAAGGATGTAATTAATGAAGTTATGTAACATATATAACTTATATATTATATTGGAGTTATAATATACTTATGTATAATTTATTTCTCACTTCTTTTAATATGAAAATAAAATGAGATTAGCGTTCATGTGTATTTACAACTTATCGTCTCCATGAACGGTGCATTTTATTTCATATATCCAAATGATATGGACTATTATAAATAAATTTATACAGGATATATATGATATATATGATATATAAATCATGAATATAATTATATAGATAATGTACTTTTGACCACATAGATAATTTTTAATTATTACAAGTTCATTTTTGACTCAAGTACCAAACATCGATAAAACGACTGATATAAACTTGAATAGTTATATGATTGTTATAGAAAGTTACTAAGTGATATAAAAGTAATAATAAAATTGAAAAATGGTCTTAATAAATTATAAATTAAATTAATTTTATTATTCATGATGAACAAGGAACATATGTGGAAATTTAGACTTATGGTAAGAGAACCTTCCAACTTCCTCTTTTAGTCAATGACTTTTTTATGTTATTTATTTTCATTTCCATTTTATTATGTTGGGATATGTTCTTATATATCCTTATTTTAGTACATTTTATGTCCATGTTATAAGAGACCATTTTCTCTCCCATCAACTCATTTTCTTAATTTTAAAGTGACGCTGTTAGGCTGTCGAATTCTTGTAAGGGAACTTCTTAACCCAATTTTCATTATTTGGGTTAATTTTTTACTTATTGGTTATGTCATGCTATGAATATGTGAGAAATGAACTTTGATATTATATCTTGTATTTATTCCTTCTTTATGTGTACTTATAGTGAATACACATAATCAATTTAATTTATTTACAGAATGATCTTTGTAAGGGACTTTGTCTCAATCTCCTTTCATTGAGGCAAGATTTGATAATATAAACCTCCTTATTTTACATGGTGTATAATAAACCCCTTTGAAATTTAATTTCATACAAAGGAATATTTTTTTATGTAGTGTTTTACTAAATGAAGAAAGGAATGTTTTTAATGTATGGGGTGAAAACGAACTTTCCGCCGTCATGAGCATTATTTGATATTTGGATTCTTTAAGAAGCTGTGATGTTTGTAAATAGAAAATAAATAGCCTATACCCTTTTTACATATTTTGGTCATGAAAATGGTTTTGAAAGTGGATTTAATATTTCAATATCTTGAAATTATTTCTTGTGATTTCAAATGAAATGTTATTATTGAAATGTTGATATTTACAATCTTTTATGTGTGATGATTATATAATAGTACATGGACATTTGATGGGTGGTTACATGATAAACCAAATGATGGGTGGTTCGGTGATAAACCAATTATGGGTGGTTATGTTATAACCTCCAATGAATTGGGTATGGAAGTCGGCCATATGGCTATTCCATTTAGTGATATGTGTGGAATTCAACCATATAGTTACTCCATTTATGTATGTTTTTATCCCAAGTTACCTTTATATGATATACATTGTTTTTATTGGATTTATGGTAATATTTTGGTTGTAGAAAGGGTAATAAATTAACTTATATTCAGTGAAGTATTTTTGCTACTTTTTTAATGTGAAATGTATTAGTTTATGATAAAGTATTCATGGTTTACATGTTTTTTTTTGAAAAACTAATAGTTTTCCTTATTTATGTATCCCTTATAGAGATTTTTATGATCATCCCAAGTTTTGAAATGTTTTTTCCATGGCTTAATGATGAATAGGGTCAAGGATGGGATCAAGAAAAAGTTATGATGTATAAAACATAGAACTATACATGTTTCTTTTTTTATTTGTTTTTGTTTTAAAAAATGGATTGTGAGTAGAAGTGTCTACTTGTAATATTCAAGTTGTTATGTATAAGTTATGACCTAATTATCTAAAGATCTAAACCTGAAAAAATCATCAATGATAATTATTAACTTAATTCAAGATTATGTAATGATTAATATTGGGTCCTTATAGTTGGTATTAAAGGTCAGTTTTGATAACTTTAGAAGTTAGGGTGTTATTTAAGCATAAGTGAAATAATGATAGTGGTTTAAATATTAGAAATAATCATTATTATTTTAGATAAATAAAATGAGTTTAAGATAACATGAATAAGTATATCTTAGTCTTTACCCTCCTCATAAGATAGTATATGATGATTTTACTCATATAATCACACTGACTTTCATGGTTTTAATAAATGGATCAGTCTAGAAGGCACCAAAGTAACAATGGATATGAAGAAAACTATGATGGTTTTCTAAATAAGAAATTGAATGAAATAGGAGCTATAATGAGAACTTTTTTGGTTTTTCTCAACCAACAATCTGGAGTCATGATTGACTGCCTGAACCTTGGTGATTTTTATAAGTCATTATATATGTGATAAACAAATCCCTAAAAAAGTTCAGGTAATAATCATAAAGGTAAGTATATTAAAAAACCTTTGTGTCAAGGATGTGGAAAGAAAAACTTAGTAAAATTATTCAAAGGGATATGAAGATTCTATAGATGTTGTAATACATGTCATAAATAAATAATCTTCCATGGAAAAAGGAAGCATCTAGTTGACACTAGGAAAGAGAAAGAAGTTCTTTCTGAGGGATCAATTGAATGTTTTAAATGTGCTGTGCAGGGTTATTATAAAAATAGATTTCCTACAAAGAAGGTTCTGGAATGGGATCAGCGGGACCGTAAAAATATATTTTTACCAATGCCTAATTCCATTCCAATTGAGAATAAGGAAACTAACAATGACTAATGAAAGGTATGGATTATTTCTTAGCTTATTTTTGGAAATTATTGAATCTTTGGATATGATTCATGATTTTGTTTGTAGGAAATATGTATTACAGAAAAATTTATAAAAGAATGGATAATGGATCCTGAAGAATGTTTAATGAGTAATAAGTCTACATATAAGGGATTCAAGAGTTAGGGTGCGTTTTAGGATGATGAAATACTTAAAAGTATCAAGGATATTTTGATTATGGGATTACTTTGGAAGACTTAATCTAGCATGTGTATTACAGAAGTTTGATATATGAAAATTTTATTGAATAATGAATTATCTTTTCTTGTGCATACATAATGGATAACCTTAGGAGTTCATATGATTTTTTTGAGGTGATAAATCATTATTTCATTTTGGGATTCAAAATGAAAGGTATTAGATAAACTTTGAGGATAAAAAAGTTTATAGTTATTTTTGAGAAAATTATATTATTTTTGAGTATTTTATAAAAATGATATAGTTTTAGAAAATTGATAACACATAGGATGGTTGACAACCCATCGCGTCTGAAAATGCCATGGGAATCGAACCCACAACCGAAGGGTGGCAAGGGAGCATCACCTACCATTGAACTATGTGAAGTCCCTAGTTAGTATAACTAATTATTTTTAGTTAAATGATTTTATGGTTCAATAATAAGTTGATTCTGGGAAATTATGTTTTATAAAATGGATATCCTTAGTATAAGAAATGATTTTGTGATTAAGAGATAAAGGTTATTTTGGAATACATTCTCTATTTTGGGGAAAAATATATGCCTAATAAAAATAGAATACTATGGGATTTAGTTTGTGGAGTAATGGTTGCAATTTTATTTTGGAGGAATCTATGTTTTTATTGTGAACATATGGAAATTTGGGTTATTTATGTAAATGATTAACCTATCATAGAGAATATGTGATTACGTTAATTACTTTTTAGTATGATACTTTCAGAGAATCCGATGTTATTTGGAGATAAATGTTAAGATTTTTGTGGAAGACTATGTGATTAAATTCTTCTGAGTTTTGGGTTTCAATATTAGTTTGTATTATATTGAATAATTTTAAGTACAATTGTATATTTAATGGTCTTTGTTGAACTTTGTGTATTGTTTGTTCAATTTTGGAGATTAAGAGTAGTATTTCTTTTTTATAAAAGATTATTCTTTTTGGGGGATTATCTGATCTTGTACTAACCATTTTGGTTTTGGTTAATGTATAAATATGGGAGAAATATGTTGTTCATATTTTTTGGATCATGATATTCTCCTAAAGTTTATTCTAGCCCTTCATATGTGACCAAGTCATCTTGAATACTCGTCATTTGGAGAAAAGATGAGTTTTTGGTAGAAAATTATTAAAGGATGAAACTCTACATGAAAATTAAGTATATTTCCTTATGTTATTAGTCAATATCATAAATAAATTCTCCAACTTTATGATAGGGAACTTGAAACAAAAAATGTTTTCCGTTTACTTTTCCTACTAGGGAATCACATACCATTTAAACTATCACAAGTTTGTGGTTTTATGGTGGTTAACTTTCTCCTGATCATTTTTTCTATCACTCTCAATTAGAACTTATTGGTTAGTATCTCTTCTATATCCATGTTATTTTATATGGAATCCTAGTATGGGTTATCTTGGATGACCTTTTTACTTCTATTTCTTTCTTTTAAAGTGATAGTTTTATTGACTCTTTTTTCTGAAATGGGACATTCAATGAAGTTTCTGAGCCCAATTTATAAAATTGTGAGGATGTAATTTCCAAAAGGGGGAAGTATGTAATGACCTGGGTATTTATAGAATAATACTTTTGGATTTAAATTAATACTTATGAATAAGATACTAATTTTTATGTTAAAGGGGATGTTGTTTTTGATAGCGTACTTGACACACAACAATGAGCTTCTCTGAGATCTTACATTGTACACAACATTGAGTTATACTGAAAAATAACGCAATAATAATATTATTATTTTTAATGGTAGTTAACGCCTAGCCATTGGGATGGAGGGAATTAATAGTATCAAATAAATTTTGAAATATGGTTTACACATATTTAAATTATGATTCATTTATTACCAAATTTATTAGAAATGAAAATAAAAACCAATTGAATATAATTGATGTGTTTTTTTGAAAAACAATTTAAAAGAGAATATTTGTGTATTTATATCACTATTTACAGTTTTTAATTGAATTAAAATATATGATATATATTCAATGTAATGTTTTAAATTAATCTTATATGTTTCCTAGATATGATATAAGAATAATTTTTTTAGATAAAAGAAGTATTTTTCTAAAAATTCAGTTTTACCACCTTTTGATGGAGAACCCTTTTTAAATATAGTTTTTTCACTTTTATATGTTCCATTTGAAAAAGTAATCTTCTTATTTATAATTGGGATATCAAAATTTACTTTGGTTAAATTTTTGATATTTTTCAAATAAAGTTCATTTTTTAAAGAATAGTGAAAAATACTGCATTTTAAGTCAAAACTGTCTTTTCATTTAAATAATTTATATGATTGGATTATCTTTTTTATTTTGCTTTAAAGTTAAATTAGATTATATTTTTATCATTTAATCCGATATTGGTCATTTTAAGTAATTTCACTTTGAAATTGGATGTAAACACATGCCAATCTTTTGGTGGTTTTTTACTTCTTAAAAACATGCTTTTTAGTTCTCACAATGGGAATTAATTTTAAATTTATTTCTAAAAATTTTGTGTTTCAAATTGGGAAACTTTTATTACATGTTTGGAATTAAGACACACAAATTGTGTAAATAAGTACCTTTTATTTTAAGACATTACGAATAGTAACATCAGTAAAAAAATTAGTTACCATGATTAAAGGGAAAATCTGGTAAATAAGGGTAAAAAATAATATTATAATAGTATTAAATTACCCAAACACAAGTAATAATCCTATTGGATGTTATATTTCTTACCATGGACGTCCTTAGGTTGATTTTAGGACCCCATGGAGCCACTAGTGTGTGAAAATGACATTTAATTACTTTTAATTTAAAGTTAAGGAAAATATAACCTAAAAATGTATCTTTTACTAAAACAATTTTTATATGGGATTATTTATGTTATATATTCTATTATAAATATTAATTAAAAATATAAAAAGATTTACTACATCATGGTATTTTATTTAATATTTTTATACATCAAATAAATAACTTTATTTTTGACGCAATGGTGATGTAGTGATTACCTTATTAAGGAAAGATTTAAATAAATGATATTATAAATATTAAAATAAATTTATTTGGAAAATTTTTATTCCTTACAAGAATTTTATGGATTATTATAACATTATATATTTAAATTAATGATGTTTTTTCGAATTAACCATGTTTTTATGGATTTAAAATTTCATGATATGAATAGTCTAAAAATTTACATAAATGAGTTTTTAAAATAAATATTGTTTTATTAAATGATATAATAGTACTAAAAATATAAGATTCAGAAAAACGACTTAGATAATATTGGAAATTTCATTGAAGAACCAATTTAGGATTTATTTTAATTTTATGGTATATATATTAACTATATAGTATGAATATACAAGAAGATATAGTAATAGTTAAATTAGTCAACTAATGGTTAAAGCTAAATGATAAGGATAAATTTGAAACCAAAACTTGTATAAAACCTATTATATGAGATTATTTCGACCCATAATCATTTTATATTCTAAATATATAACTTTGGTGTTATTATAATATGAAAATAAATTAATAATAAACTAATATTTCAAAACATTCCTCAAGTGCCCCTCCTCCCTCTTATAAAAGGACACCACCTCTAACCCTTTACTCACACCTCTCAAACCCATTTTCTTGTCACAACTATGCTCCAATAATCTCCCAACATTACTATATTCCTCCTAGAAGGATTACCCTAGCAATAAGTCAATTCAAGAAATACCTTTGGATCAAATCAAAAGAAGTTACCCGATTTGAGGTAATGTCTTCTCTCAAGTTCCTTTCCATTATTTTTCCTTCTCCACTTCCTATGATATTTTTATTCTTTGTTTACATAACAAAACCAGTATATTAAATATAATAATTTGTTTTTATGATAATTATTCTGACTACACGTACACAAACCTCTGTATAATGGGTATAGAACATACTGTTTCTATTGACAGTGAACTACTGCCTCACAAAATGATGATTGTTCAATATTCTACAACCATCTCTCATGGTGGACATTATAATGACACTATAATTATATATGATATATATGGTATTTATTTTATCTATATTATTATTTAGTTATCATTTATATCACACCTTTATTCTTTTCATTTTGTATATATATGATAATTTCATTTGAGGAAGTGACGATTACCGCCCCCTCAAATTGATATGACTCACTCATGCTATACACGAAACATATAAAGGATAGAATTAATGAAATTATGTAACATATATAGAATATATATTATAATGGAGTTATAAAATACCTATGTATAATTTTTATTTAAATCCTTCAAATATGAAAACAAAATGAAAGTAGCGTTCATGTGTACATACAGTTTACCGTCTCCATGAACGGTGCATTTCATTTCTTATATCCAAATTATATGGAATATTATAAATATATATATATATACAGGATATATATGATATATATGATATCTAAATCATGAATTTTATTCTGGTGATAATGTACTTTTGACCACATGGACAATTTGTAATTACAATAAGTTCATTTTTGACTCAAGTACCGATTATCGACAAAACGACTGATATGAACTTGAATATTTATATGATTGTTATATCAAGGTAATAAGTGATATAAATAGAATATTAAACTTGAAAAATGTTCTAAAGATAGTATAAATTTACTTAATTTTACTATTTAGGAAGAACAAGGAACATATGTGATGATTCAGACTCATTGTAAGGGAACCTTTCACCTTCCACTTTTATTCAAGGGATTCTTTTATGTTATGTATTTTAATTTACATTTTCTTATGTTGGGATATGTTATTATATATCCTTAATTCTATAAATTTTATATCCAAGTGATGAGATACCATTTTCTCTCCCATCAACTCATTTTCTTAATTTTAAAGTGACGCCTTTAGGCTGTCGATTTTTTGTAAGGGAACTTCTTAACCCAATTTTCATTCTTTGGGTCCATTTTGTACATCTTGATTATGTCATGATATGAATATGTGAGAAATTAATTTTTATATCATATATTGTATTTATACTTTCTTTATGTGTAATTATATTGAATACACATAATAAATCTATTTTATTTAAAAAATGATCTTTGTAAGGGACTTTGTCTCAATCTCCTTTTATTGAGGCATGTTTTGATAATATAAACCTCCTTATTTTACACGACATATAATGAACCTCTTTGAATTTTAATTTCATGAAAAGGGAATATTTTTTCTATGTATATATTTACTAAAATAAAAAATGTAACACCCCAAGATTTCATAGTACGTTATTTCTTCAAAGTAATTCAATAACTTGCACTACACGTAACACTGAGTTCAAGCACTCCGTGACTTACCTAACTAGCCATTCAAAAGCGGTTATGAATAATATTAACTGAATTTTGAACTTTATATAAACCTTATAATTTTAGAATCCATATTATGAGTTTCTTATACATAATGTAAGAATAGGTACATTTTTTTCAGATAAAAGAAGTATTTTTCAAAAAATGCAATTTTACCGCCTTTTAATGGCGAACCCTTTTTAAATCCAATATTTGAAACTTTTAAATATTAAATTTTACAAAATAAAATTCTTCTTTAGAATCGGGACATAATAATTTAGTTTCAATAAATTTTTGGTGTTTTTCTGATAACTTTCATATTTGGGTGAATAGTTAAAAATACTATATTTTAACTGAAAACAACTTTTTTAATCAAAATAATTTATAGTGTTGAATTATAAATTTTAAGGGTTTGGAAGTATAATTATATTATATTTTTACCATTTAATCCAATGATGGTCATTTTAAGTAATTTCACTTTGAAATTGGACATAAACAAGTATCAATCTTTTGATAGTTATTATTTCTTAAAAATACGTTTCTTGGTTTTGACAACATGAATTAAATTTAAATTAATTAATGAAAATTATATTTTTTGAAATTGGTAAAATAGAATTCATTTTTGAATTCGTAATATCAAAATTAGCTTAGGTTGAATTTTGTGTATTTTTCTGAAAAGATTCAATTTTTGACGAATAGTGAAAAATACCGAGTTTTTGTTTAAAACCGACTTTTTTTAAATAATTATTTATTTTATTTAAATTTATTTTAGGTAAAAATAGATACATAATACCTATATAAATTCAATGTAATTCACTGGATTCAGTTTATAATAATTTTAGATACATAAAAATTTCATCGAACTTTTTACCGTCTTTTACCCACCTCCAAGGAGTATTTGAAAATTTAAATAAAAATTAATTTTACCAATTCTGTGAGTTGAATTTTAAAAATAAGAGATACACGGTTAATATCGAGGAGGAAAAGTTGGTTCAATAAGATAAAAATAATTTTTTTTGAATAGTAACTTTTTTCTTTTATTTACCACAATTAAAAGTAAATAGGGTAATTAACGGTTAAAATGATATTATTATTACCCTAAAACATGTCCTAATTGTATTGGATAAGTGTAATTAGACCAGAAAAAACCTTATAAATAAAATATGACCCTTTAGGTCCACTTGTATTAGATTAAGACATTTATTATTATTTTATTTGAAGAAGAGTTAAAAGAGTTAAAATCAATGTTTAATAACTAAACCTTTTTTAATATAGGGTTATACATAAGATAAATTGGACTATAAATATTTGTTATAAATCTAAAAATATTTAATACATAATGGTATTTTATTTATAAATTTTATAGATTAAATAATTAAATTTATTAATGACACAATGACGATGCAATAATTACCTTATTAATGAAAGAATAAAATAAATGGTACTATAAATATTAAAATAAATAGAATTTCAAAGTTTTTATGACATCCATGAATTTTATAGGTTAATATGACATGTTAGTATGGATTCAATTTATTTTTTTTGAAGTAATCATGCTGTTATTTTTTTATCAAAAAAACAAATACCAAAGAGTGTCAAAATTGACATAAAATAGTTTTTAAAACAAATATTATATTATTAAATGATATAATAGTCCTAAAAATCTAATGTTCATCCAAAAGACTTATATAATAATATATATGACATTAATGAATAAATTGGGGTTCTATTGGCATTTTAGAGTAAGTTTATTAACCATATAATATAAAAATACAAAGAGACATGGTAAATGTCAAACTATTTAACTAAGAGTTAAATCTAAAAGTTAAGGTTAATATGGTAACCTAAACCTGTCTAAAACCTATTGGTTGAATTTTTTTTCGACCCATACCCTCCTTATATTTTAAATAATTCATTTTGGCTCCATTACAAACAGAAAATGAATTTATTATAAAATAATATTTACAGTTTTTCTTAAGGTTCCCCTTGCCCCTCTTATAAAAGGGAACTTCCCCTTCTCTCAAATTCACACCTCCAAAGCCATTTGGCTCAGCCAAACTCTGTCCAAATATCCTCCAAACTATCCAAAATTAATCCTATAGGCCTTAATTTGTTCACAAAGACAACATAATAAACCCTTTTGATCAAATAAAAAGGAAGAACCCGAAGAAGAGGTAATGATTTCACCATCTTCTTTCAAGTTATCTTATTCTTACACTTACTATTTATTTGTTGTTTCCATTATAAAATAATAACTTCAGTATATTCTATCTACTGTGATGTTATTATAAATATGTCACAACTATATTCATTATTCTATCCATCTTATGAATGATAATGTCACCATGCGTGCGTACATACGGCTTACCATCTCCACGTCATGGTGTTATTTGTTATTCGACAGTATATTATTTGAATGGATATAATGATGATTAATATTTAAATAAATACTTAAAATAATAATCTAATGTCTATATAAAATTAATAAATCATCCAATTACACACCTTTATGGAAATTATATTGTCGCTCGTGCGTACGTACGGATTACCGTCTCCATGACGCGATGAGATTCATTTCCACGTTCATCATTCATCGACGTTTATAAAAATATATATTACTAATAAGTATGTAATATATGACATAATAATTATACTAGAGATATATATATTTATTTATATATATTTACTTACATATATCTTACTCACTTAGTTCTATTCAATACGATATGAAAACGGAAACAACGTTTATGCATACGTACGGACTACCGTCTCCATAAATGGTGTTTTCCATTTCATATATATGTCTATTATACATATTTATATTCTAAATATATATGATATATAAAAAATGTTTTATATTCTTGAAGTGTTTAAATCTTTTTCTAAGTGATACAATCAAGAGTAACAAGTTAAAACACGTACGATAAAGAGAGCGATTATTACCCGAAATGTTAATTTATCATGGAATTTTTTATTAAATGGGTATTATAAAGTCATAAATGAATCATTTATGATATCATAAATATTAATATGGTTCTGGTATAATTTAATAACATGCTAATATCTTTATAAAGGATGTTAATCATACCCTCTACTAAAGGAAAGTGCAAGGTAAGGGTTAATTCCTAAATCTCATTATTATCCGAGATTGTTTATGTGTGAGTATTTACTAGGACATTTTTATCATCCAGGTCCATTTTTCATAAAAATGATTTCAAAATGAATATTTTAAGGATTTTTGAAAGGTAATATTTATCAAGATCATAATTTTAAATGTTTATCTTTCTAAATCTTTTTAATTAATGTCCATGTTTTCAAAATGATTTTATGGATTTATTTATATGGACGTGAATGTTTTGAAATGATAATTATTTTCAAAAGTTTCAAAGTGGTATGGGACACATTGATTCAAAAATCTCTTTTAAATTACTTCCTTTATAAATGTGTGACTTTAAAATGATTTTACAAAAAGGATATTTCTCTAAAAAAAATTACACATCATTTTCAACTATGTCAGCATCCTTTACTGGATATTATTTTTGATTGAGGTTGATTTATTATAATAAAATCTTCCATACTATATTGAATGAGTTATGATATGTTTGATTGTGGATGTTATATTTTTATACCATTCATGGTTTATGGTTAATGTATTAACATTTCGTATGCTAGTTTTAATACAAATGTTTATGTTATGTTTCATCTTTTTTATATGAGGAATGTAGTGGACTTAGCAAGTGATGGGTGGAGCCCGCTATAGCTCCTCGATGAATTGGTATGTATCATGATACAAAATAGTGTATTGGCATAAGTTCTTGACAAAAATTTTATTTTTAGTCTTGGCACAAGGCCTTGAATAGGTGTTAATGATGTTCGGCATTAGGCATTCCCTCATTATGAAATTAGTAATTACATGTTATTATTTGACTAGTAGAATATACATGTGCATGTTTATATGGTAATGTTTAATTTATTTTTTTCATATTATGTTCATGTTAATTTTTAAAAAGGCTATTGTTTTTATCACACATCTTTCCTTAAAAGTTAATAGCTTCCGCTAAATTATTTACCCTTACTAGGCATCTGAGCTCACCCCTTTCTTATGTTTTATTTTATTAGGATTCCAATAAGTGTATTATAATTGAAAAATAGGGTTAAGCTAAAGGGAATAATGTTTTTCTCAAAGAACTATTTTTTTGTATTTTATGTTAGAAAGTATAATGTAATCTCCATTTATGCAATCTATTTTCCAAGACTGCTAAACTGATCGGTCTTTTGGGACTTTATTCCTTGTAATCATGCCAATGTATTAAAATAATGCATCAGCTCTATGTAATTGGGGTTGGGGAATTATAGTTGGTATCAGAGGAAGTTTAGAAACAACCTTGGAAACTATATTTAGATTAACTCTGATTAGATCACGTTACCGTGAGATAGACTTTGAAGATTAAAATAGAAGAACTTCCTAGAATTATGGTAATATAAAGATTTTGTGAGTTTTCTAAGAAAATACATCCCTCTCTAGATATGAGTAGGTAGAGGCGGCTCTGGCATAGATGTACTTAGGGGTAAAACCCAAAAACACCACTTTTAGTTAGACTTGAACTGGAACTGGTGCACGACAACGGGCCTTATTTCACTCTTGGTTACGACACTCCTGAGGGATATGCTTAGGATAATTCTCATTTTCTTTACAAAACACTATGAAGGGTTTATGAGTATATAAATCCTCAAAGAAAACATTTTTGTGATTATGGATTATATCCATAAACTGTTCAATTTACATTAGGTATTTTACATGTTTGGAATTATGAATTGCGATTCATAAACTGACCCAGTGTATGCCATTGTATAGAAATGGCACCCAATAGAAGGAATTTGAACTCTAGAAATACATATGATCCAAAGAGTAAGAAGGATCATATCTTTCACAATATTAATCCAACATTTAGAAGGGAAATAGTCTCCCATGTATTCATAACATATGAACAAATAATATCATGTGTTAATAAGATAAGAAAATAATTCTCTGAGTCTTATGGATTTGAAGGGAAGCAAGAGAAGAAAAGTATGGAAGAGAGAAAGATGGATAAAGGGAAGAGGGAAAAGAAGGATTTTCCAATATGTGATAAATGTAGAAATAATCACCTTGGTAAATTCTTGAAGGGACTGAGTGTTTGTTATAAGCGTGGAGAAAAAGGACACCAAGTACGTGATTTCAAGGGTACGAAAAAATTTTCAAATGTAAAATGCTTCATCTGCAAGGCGTTGAGACACTACGTGAATCAATTTCCCATTCATAAGAGTATACCACAATTGATGTTATTGGATAATAATCATGTTATGATACCACCTCAGATGAAGAGGAATGACTAGTGTTCATATGTTGTTATTATAAAATTATTTCATTTGGTTGTTGTATCAATAGTATACTGGTTACATGAATTATTGAGATAAATAAGGATTGTTCTGTAGAACTATTTTATTGAGGATTTGAGATTATATGGTTCTAAGAAAATTGACTTAATAGTAAGCTACACTTTTTGTAAAATACATGGTTATAGGAAAGGTAATCCTTAATATTATCCTGATAATGAGGTAGTGATTTTGGAATAAGAGATGGTTGATTTGGATAAATTATATTAAATATTATTGACTTCCTTGAAACTGATTAATGATTTGTATATTCCATCATTTTTGGAGTTTACAACTTTTTGGATAAAAGGAGTATATCCAGTATTCTATAAGGAATAAGGGAGCATGAATATAATCAATAAGGTTTTATGGTACTTCAGAATGTTTTGATGTTTTAAAAGAATACATGATGAAGGCGTTCACATTTTATTACTTGGAAAAAAGGATCTTCATTGTGTTTAACTTCCTTATAAATTTTGGACTGAGAGTTTGGATATAAGTATTTTGGTTAAGTCTAAAGGCTGGAATGGATTAAGTTTGAAATTAGATGCTATTGTTAAGGTTATTTTTGGAATATTATAAAAAGGACAACCTAAAGGTCGGACAACTACTAGTCGTGTATGGAACGGCCATAAGACTTGAACCCGCAACCGAAGAGCAACAAGGGTGCATCACCTATGACTGGAATACATTATGTACTAGTTTTAATAATTTAGTTTTTTTAAATAGTCTGATAAATGAATTATAAATTCATTTTTTTGGAACCCTATACGATTAGGATTATTTTTTCTGATATATTTTGGAGTGAAATATTAGTTTGTCATAGGAATTTGTTAATGGATGAAACTCTACTTGTCAAGTATATATATATATATATATATAATTTTTTTCCTCTTATTAAGACAAACTTTTATTAACCCAATTTCTGATGTGGGTTTTCCCAAAAGGTATTTTCTATTTTCAACCTTTTATTTTCAATGAAAAATTTCAAATTGCGAGGATGCAATTTATTGAAGGAGGGAAGAATGTAACACCCCAAGATTTCATAGTATGTTATTTCTTCAAAGAAATTCAATAACTTTCACTACAAACAACACTGAGTTCAAACGCACCACGACTTACCAACTAGCAGTTCAAAAGTAGTTATGAATAGTATTAACTGAATTTTGAACTTTATATAAACCATATAATTTTAGAATCCATATTATGAGTTTTTTAGACATAATGTAAGAACAGATACATTTTTTAAGATAAAAGAAGTATTTTTCAAAAAATCCAATTTTACCACCTTTTAATGGAGAACCCATTTTAAATCTAATATTTGGAACTTTTATATATTAAATTTGAAAAAATAAACTTCTTCTTTAGAATCGGGATATAATAATTTAGTTTCAATAAATTTTTGGTGTTTTTTCTGATAACTTTCACATTTGGGTGAATAGTTAAAAATACTATATTTTAACTGAAAACAACTTTTTTAATCAAAATAATTTATAGTGTTGAATTATAAATTTTAATGGTTTGGAAGTGTAATTAGATTATATTTTTACCATTTAATCCAATGATGGTCATTGTATGTAATTTCACTTTGAAATTGGACATAAACAAGTGTCAATCTTTTGATAGTTATTATTTCTTAAAAATACGCTTCTTGGTTTTGACAACATGAATTAATTTTAAATTAATTAATGAAACTTATTTGTTTTGAAGTAGGTAAAATAGAATTCATTTTTGAATTTTTAATATCAAAATTAGCTTAGGGTGAATTTTTGGTATTTTTCTGAAAATTTCAATTTTTGGTGAATAGTGAAAAACACTAAGTTATTATTTAAAACTGACTTTTTATTTAAATAATTATTTATTTTATTTAAATTTATTTTAGGTCAAAATATATACATAATATCTATATAAATTCAATGTAATTCATTGGAGTCAGTTTATAATAATTTTAGATATATAAAAATTTTATCAAACTTTTTACCGTCTTTTACCCACCTCCTAGGAGCATTTATAAATTTACATAAAACATAATTTTACCACTTCTATAAGTTGAATTTCAAAAATCTTAGAGACACGGTTAATATCAAGTAGTAAAATGTGGTTCAACAAGATAAAAATAATTTTTGGTGAATAGTAACCTTTTTCTTTTATTTACCACTGTTAAAAGTAAATAGGGTAATTCAGGGTAAAAATGATATTATTATTACCCTTACACATGTCTTAATTCTATTGGATAAGTGTAATTCTACCAAAAACAACCTTAGGAATAAAATATGACCCTTTAGGTCCAGTTGGATTAGATTAAGACATTTATTATTATTTTATTTAAAGAAGAGTTAAAAGAGTTAAAATCAATGTTTAATAACTAATCCATTTTTAATATAGGGTTATACATAAGATAAATTCTATTATAAATATTTATTATAAAGTTAAAAATATTTCCTAAATAATGGTATTTTATTTATAATTTTTAGAGATTAGATAATCATATTTATTAAGGACACAATGATGATGCAGTAGTTACCTTATTAATGAAAGAATCAAATAAATGGTATTATAAAAAGTAAAATAAATACAATCTCAAAGTTTTTATGACATAAAAGAATTTTCTAGGTTAATATGACATGTTAGGATGGATTAAATGTATTTTTTTTGAGTAATAATTCTGTTATAATTGTATCAAAAAAACAAATACCAAAGAGTGTCAAAATTGACATAAAATAGTTTTTGAAACAAATATTATATTATTAATTGATATAATAGTCCTAAAAATATTAGGTTCAGCCAAAAGACTTATATCATAATATATATGACGTTAATGAACCAATTGGGGTTCTATGGGAATTTTATAGTAATTTTATTAACCATATAATATAAAAATACAAAGAGATATGGTAAATGTAAAACTATTTAAGTAAGAGTTAAATCTAAAAGTTAAGGTTAATATTGTAACCTAAACCTGTATAAAACCTATTGGTTGGGTTGTTTTAGACCCATCCACACCTTATGTTTTAAATAATTCATTTTGGATCCATTATAAACAGAAAATAAATTTATTGTAAAATAATATTTTAAGTTTTTCCTAAGGTTCCCCTCACCCCTCTTATATAAGGGCACATCCCCTTCTCTCAAATTCACACATCCAAATCCATTTTCCTCGTCCAAATTCTGACCAAATATCCTCCCAACTATCCTGCCTTCATCCTAGAGGCTTTACTTTGGTCATAAAGTCAACCTAAGAATCTCTTTTGATCAAATCAAAAGGAAGAACCCGAAGAAGAGGTAATGATTTCACCACCCACTTTCAAGTTCTCTTATTCTTCCACTTACTCTTTCTTTGTTGTTTCCATTATAAAATAATAAATCAAGTATATTCTATATACTGTGATGTTATTATAAATATGGCATGACTATATTCATTATTTTTTCCATCTTATGAATGATAATGTCAACATGCGTGCGTACATACGACTTACCGTCTCCACGTCGTGGTGTAATTTGTTATTCAACACTATGTTATTTGAATAGATAAAATGATGAGTAATATGTATATAAATAATTAAAATAACATGATAATGTCTCTTTAAAATTAATATACCATCCAATTAAACACCTTTATGGAAATGATATTGTCGCTCGTGCATACGTACGGATTACCATCTCCACGACGAGATGATATTCATTTCCACATTCACCATTCATTGACGATTATAAAAATAAATATTACTAATTAGTATGTAATATATGACATAATAATGATACTAGATATATATATATATATGTGTGTGTGTGTGTGTGTGTGTAATTACATATATCTTACTCACTTAGTTCCGTTCAATACAATATGAAAATGGAAACAACGTTTATGCGTACGTACGGACTACCGTCTCCATAAACGGTGTTTTCCATTTCATATATATGTCTATTATACGTATTTATATTCTAAATATATATGATATATAAATCATGTTTTTTATTCTGGAAGTATTTAAATCTTGATCTAAGTAATACAATAAATAGTAAGAAGTTAAAACACGTACGATAAAGAAAGCGATTATTACCCAAAATGTTAATTTAAAATGGAAATTATTATTAAATGGGTAGTATAAAGTCATAAATGAATCATGTATCATATCATAAATATTAATATGGTTCTGGTATAATTTAATAACATACTACGATCTTCATACAGGAGGTTAAACGTACCCTTGATTAAAGGAAAGTGCAACATAAGGGTTAATTCCTCAATCTCATCATTATCCAAGATTGTTTATGTGTGAGTATTTACTGAGAAATTTTTATCATCCATGTCCATTTTTCATAAAAATGATTTTATGGATTTATTTATATGGACATGAACGTTTTGAAATGATAATTCTTTTCAAAAGTTTCAAAGTGGTATGCGACACTTGGATTCAAAAACATCTTTCAAATTACTTCCTTTATAAATGTGTGACTTTTAAATGATTTTTCAAAAAGGATATTTCTCTCAAAAATTTTTACTCATCATTTTAAACTATGTCAGCATCCTTTACTGGATATTATTTTTTATTGACTTTGATTTATTATAATACAATCCTCCATATTTTATTGAATGAGTTATGATATGTTTGACTGTGGATGTTCTATTTTTATACCATTCACGGTTTATGGTTAATGTATTGACATTTCGTATGCTAGTTTTAATACGAATGTTTATGTTATGTTTCAACTTTTTCATATGAGGAATGCAGTGGACTTAGTAAGTGACGGGTGGAGCCTGCTATAGCTCATGATTCATCGGTAGGTATCGTGAGACAAACTAGTGTCTTGGAACAAGGCCTTGATAAAAATTTTATTTGTAGTCTTGGCACAAGATCTTGACTATGTGTTAATGATGTCCGGCGTTAGGCATTCCCTCATTATGAAATTAGTTATTACATGTGATTATTTTACTAGTAGAATATCCATGTGCATGTTTATATGGTAATGTTAGATTTTTTTTTTCATATTATGTTCATGTTTATTTTTAAAAAATCTATTGTTTTTATCACACATATTTCTTTAAAAGTTTGTAGCTTCCGCTAAATTATTTAACCTTACTGGTCATATGAGATCACCCCTTTCTTATTTTTTTCCCCAGGATTCCAAGAAGTGTATTATGATTGATATGCAGTGTTAATATAAAGTGAATAATGGTGTTATCAAAGAACTATTTTTTTGTATTGTATATTATAAAGTGTAATGTAATGTTCATGTATGCAGTCTATTTTCCAAGACTACTAAACTGATCGGTCTTTTGAGACTTGATTCCTTGTAATCATGCCAATGTATTAAAATAATGCACCGGATCTGGGTAACTGGGGTTGGGGCATTACAAAAATGTAATTTTTTTAACGTATGTGGAAACAACGACCATTCTGCTGCTGAGAGAATTATTTGATATTTGGATTCCTTAACAAGTCTGGGTGTTTTTAAATGGAAAATAAATACCACATACCATTTTTACATATTTTGGAATTGAAAATGGGTTTGAATGTGGATTTACTATTTCAATATATGGAAATTATTTCTTATGATTGTAAATGAAATTTTATTAGTGAATGTTGATATTTTCAATCTTTTATCTGTGATGAGAATATAAAAGTACTTGAACATTTGACAGGTTGTTGCATTATAAACCAAAGGATGAGTAGTTCTGTGATAAACCAATTATGGGTGGTTACATTATAACCTCCAATTCCTTGTGTATGGAATTCGGTCGTATGAATATTCCATTTAGTGATATGTTTGGAAGTCAACTGTATGGTTATTCTATTTAAGTATGTTTATGTCCCAAGTTACCTTTATATGCTATGTATTGTTTTTATGGGATTTATATTAAAATTTAGGTTACAAAAAGGGTAATCAATGAGCTTATATTTAGTGAACTGTTTTTTCTATATATTTAAGGTGAAAATTATTAATTTATGATAAAGTATTCATGGAATACATGTTGTTTTGAAAAACTAACATTTTTCATTCTTTATGTATCCCTTACTGAACTTTTTATGCTCATCCCATTTTTTTAAATGTTTATTAACTGGAATTAAAGATGATTAGGGTCAAGGATAGGATCATGGAAAAGTTGTGTTGTCTAAAACATAGAAGTGGACATGTTTATTTTTTATGATTTTTTATTTTAATAAAAAAATGGATTGTGAGTAGAAGTGTCTACTTATAATGTTTAAGTTTTTTTTGTAAAATTTATGACCTAATTATCTAAAGCTCTAAACCTAAAAGGATCATCAATGGGAATTATTAACTTATTTTAAGATTATGTAATGTTTAAGGTTGGTTTCTTACATCTCAAGAAAGGTAAAAATGTTTATAAATTATTTATAAAAGATCAAGAATCCAATGGAATGTAGAAAAATGGAAATGGATAGAGACACCTATCTTAACAATCTGTAAATGCAACCAAACATCGAGAAAAGTATGATCCAAGTGTAATACACAATAATCACACCCTAATATCCAAGAATACTTCACACACATCATCCCTTTACTCTAATGTTAAACCAAGAGAGAACCCTAACTAAGAAACACCATGAAACCAAGATAGAAGGGACAAGACATGAGGAAAACGACCAAAAATCATAAGAACTCAAGTTAGAAACCTTCAAGAAGCATATAAGGAGGTTGGGGAGTAATGGAGAAGGGTATTAGAGAACCAATGGTGTGCCTAGGTTAGAAGGGGGGGGACATAAAATAGGGTTAAATGAATGGAGGGGAAAAATTAGAATTTCACATTTTTAATGATCTGGGAAACTCACGGTGTTTGGCTACACAGTTTAACAAAATGTGCACTAACCGTGAACCCTCTACTAGAGAAGGGGGAATTCCATAAGATATGGATTCATAGTTTCACAAAACATGTTCCAACCATTCCAAACTACACTTTCCAATTACTGAACTGGATCACACACAAGCCACATGGTTTCCCTAACCATGTGTAGGTCATGAACCAAGCCCCAGACACCAAAATCAAGTTGAATAGTTACCTAGGAGAATCCCCATGGTTTCCACTAACCATCCAGTAACCATGTGCTCCATACTACTAACCCCAAAACATCCATTTCATAACAAAAACTAAAAACATTAAACTGGGGCTCAACCTGAACCACAACCAAAATATCAAAATCCAAGAAAAGATTAAAATAAAATAATTCCAATTATCAGGATGTGACAAACATTCTATAAGAATATTTTGATATTGGGAGGAATCTAGGAATAACATTAATTAATAACTCAACCTCCTGGTCAAGAGGAAGACCAAAAAATTATTTGGTAAACACATCATTGTAGTCCATCACAATGGGAATGTCTTCGAGCATGGTCCTCTCTTTTTCTTCAATCATTTATGTTAGACATGATTTCTCATAAGATAATAATATCTGAAACTTAGATGATAAATTTGATGGATATTCATCCTCTTCATCTCTCCTTTACAGAATTGGGGGATGCCTCAGGATTTGAAGAGAGATATCCCTTTCCTGACATTTTATGTTTTATTTTTACAAATATAGGCAACCCATGCCCAATATATAATTAAACTCTACTAGAGGAAGTATGATAAGATTAGATATGAGGTTAAGTCTATAAACATTAACTAAGGAGTAGTAATGTACTTTGGATTCAGTAATTACCCTATTTTCTATTCTCACAGATAACCCAACCTCCATACTGTTAGGTGGCCTTTGAATATTTCTACTAAACATGAAATATAGGAGAGAATGTGTTAAATGATAATGAAATAGTATGTTTTCTATTATTAAATGAATAACCAGTATATTTATCACCACATCATTGTGGGGATCCAACTCAACATTACTGATGGCATAAGATTTACCTTACTCATTTTCCTTTGGTGGTTGTTGACACTTGTTACACTTATGGAGTGGTGGTTTAGTGCACTATCTTCCATATTTCCCATTGATTCTTATAGTTTAATCATTTAACCTTGTGTGGTTATTTTATTTCCTCTATCATGTTGGCTATATTCTTCCTGACTCTTTGACATTCATGATCCTTTTTTTCTTCTCTCCCACACTTGATGAATTTCCCCATCCCATTGAGGAAATTACCATGATGCTTCTTTGAACATTTTTTAAATATGTGTGGTTGAGTTTTATTTCCACCATTTTTAGTAGGTCCCACATATTGAAACTCAATATTTTGATCCTATCTCCATAGACATGGGAGAATTATCAAAACTACATCTCCATGTTGAGAGAACATCAAAAAACATCCTCTTAACTCCCAAAGTCTCAAATAGTTAGATCCTATTAAAATGTTGTTTTAAACCAATAAATAATCTATATAATTGGTTATCATTATTGATAACAAAACTTGAGGCATGCCTTGAAATAATAGTGAAATTTTCTTCATAATGTGTGATAGATTTTCCTTCCTTTTATTTCATCTCTATTAATTCTCTCTCTATATTTGCATGAATATTTCTAGGGAAATGCATATTAAGAAATATTTTACAAAATTCTTCCCCTCCATCTCTTTAATTTGGTAATTTTTGTTGGTGTTCTTAAATAACACCCACCAATGATCATCCTCTACTTCTAAAAAATAGACAGTTAGAGTCACGTTATTCTTCTCATGAAAATGGAGCACAAAAAATATCTTCTTCATTGAGTTAACCCATTGTTCTGTAATAAATCAATTAGAAGATCTACTAAATTTCAGTGGTCATTATCACATAAAAGACTCAACAACTATCTTCCCCCTCTTAGGTGAAGGTGGATGTATCACATTATTTAGGTTATTGTTCATAGGTTGAGATATCTTGGTAAGCATCTCCATGATATTTTGAACTCCACCTCCCCAGAAATTTGGATTGTTTTTTGGGAAATTACTAAATTTCCCCACGCTGTTTATTGGCCTCATTTCTCTTAGTTCACACTAATTTCGTAAATAGAATTTTTTTGAACAAATCATAATTTAACATGTAACAAATAAATAATTTATCACTTTTTGTAATTAACTCTAAAGTAATATCTTGTGGTATCTATATGTTTATAATTTTTCTAAAATAATGATTCCTAGGTTCTTACATATACTTAGTCTCACAGTAAGGGTTCTTAATAATGTTAAATAATAATGATTCCCAAATTTTCTAAATCCTACTCTGATACCAACTATATAGACTCTTATTTTCTTACATAACTATAACATAAATTTAAATATAAGAAATATAATAGCTTTACAGAAGTTGTGTCCCAATTTTTACTAACTTGGGAGAATTCGGAACACGCATAACTTGAAAAATATTAAAATAGAAACATTTATTAAAAAATAATCTTTCTCTTTATCCCTTTAAATCTCAATTTATCCTTCTTATAGTTAGCACATTAGGATATAAATCAATGAAATGGATGAGATAAAATTATAGTAAGAGGATAAATAATGACATGAATAAATATAACATGGGTCATCATAATAATTATCATCTTAACATATGAATAGTGTCATTACTAGGAGTGGAATAATTTGATAAATTCATGCATGTGGCAATGCATAAAATAGGATTATCATGTCTTAGTGGCCAAATACCACACATTGTTGTGAACAATGATATCATCAGGTTCATGCATATCGTACATGCATAATCATAACATCATCATTGTGAAAAAATAATGCATCATGTCCACACATATTTCACATTATCTCAAGAGATTCATCCCATTAACCAATTCATTGGAGATCTATATAATTTTGGGTGCACCCTTCAAATCAAAACATTTACACAATCATTCATGCCACATATAATGTATATCAATATTTGACAAAAATAACCCTCATAAAGGAATGGGTTTCATTTAATAAATAATATATTCATGAATAAACTTCTTTGTTCAAAAATTATAAATGGGAAAACATATTTGTTATAAGAGTCATCACACTAGAGTGAATAAGAAACAATCCCAATAGGAGTCAAGTTATGAATTAGAATGAAGAGTTATTCTAGAAAATATTTTCATTTTTCATTAAATAATATTGAACACAAATAAATCCATGAAAATAAAAGTGAAGTAAAATTATATTACAATTTGGGAATATTAAAATAATATTCGCACTGAAATTTGGCATGAAAGAGGAATAAACCAAAGAAAAGGAGTTGGGTTTGAGAATAATATTACATTATGTCATAATTATTTCTTCAATTTCATATCATGGATATTAAAATTAGATTCATTAATTACTAAATCCATTACCCTATATACATGTATATGATTTATAATAATTTATTGATGTTCGTTTATGGCCAATTTGATGAGTTATATAGTTCAATTTTGTTGTTTCAGGAGTGTTTGTTTTCTTGGATTTCATGATCTACTCAACTAAATACAAATATGGACGTTCATGTACAGTGAGAATAATTATATAGAATTAAAATAATATTTTATTATTTAAATTATATAAGTTTAAATTTTCATATATATAAATTTTTTATATGGTATGAGTATTATTCTTTAGATACAACATCAATAAAAATGATTTAATTTATTTTCGTGTTTTTTACAATCATCACAGACATATGTAATTTTTTTAATATAATATTTAATTATTGATTCTAAAATAATTATATAGCTTATAAAATATATATAAAAAATTTGATTTAACCATAATAATAGTTTAATGAACAGCCTTGACGGTGGTAATTTAAAATAAAAATGCATCGTCCATGAATAGGGAAAATTGAAACATCACAGACAATGTTTTCATTTTTATAATAAAAGGAAGAGGGAAGTAATTTGAAGATGGGTTATTACATTAACATAATAAAATTATAGTATATAAAATATACTATAGTTATCATTATAATTTGAGATATGGTGGTGAGGACAGTATAAGAAAATAAAGAAAAAGGTAATGAAATTAAAAAAAAGGATTCTACATCTTGAACTTATTCTCTTAGAGAACCTCCTTAGGGAAATTGGGTTTGGTATTTTTTTTGAGGCCAAAGGATAGTGGTCATGGGAAGATACATGGGAATATTATTGGGCAATAAATTTAAACTCTTCAATGCTTGAAAGGTGTGGGTAGAATAGGTATTGAGGGGTGGTATTTATAGGGGGAGGAGAGGGGTATTTTTTATTATTTATTTTTATTATTTTATTATTTTAGCTCATGAATATAAATATTTTTTATTCTTATAAATAAATATATTTAATAATGAAGTATTGTTCAAGATTTTAGGATTACATCATCCATACATCATCCATGAATCCACAGTTCTTGTGTGTGTTAAATGTCGTAAATTAATATATTTCGCTATTCACAAAAAATTAAATTATTTTAGAAAAATACCACAAAATAACACTAATTTATTTTTGAAAATATATATTTTAAAAATGGTCCCCATTTTATGAAAATAATTTTCTAAATATGAGACAATTCATTTTTAAATAAAGCCATCATTTATTTAAAAAAATACTAATTTTAATATTATAATTGATTATAAAACACATTGAAATATTTACTAAGGTCTCATAAAATTATCTTATAATCATAAGAATACAAAATATTAATTTATGAATATATTTTATGAACATAAACTTTCTAATAAATCATTACAATAATTATTAAATTTAATATAAACATATATGTTTTATAAAAATACCAACACTAAATTTTTTATTTTTAAATCATTTATTTACTTACATTATGATATAATTATATCATATTTTCATTTATAATATGGATAAATTTTATGATTACTTTCATAGGTGAGGTTACTATTATATTGGTCGAATTACTATTCATAATGTTCACATTAGTATTCCAAAGGTCATGCTAATATTCCATTGGTATAGGTTCCTTAATATCAATAAATACAACTAATTTACTATTATCATATAATAATGATGTTTTTTTATTGGGATCTCTATGCCATGTATTTGTTTTATATAATATAAAAAAAATTAAAAAGGGAAATTTCATTGATAAAAGATTGGGTCATTACACCTATAAGGAACTGGGATTTTCATACATAAATATTATATATTTTTAGATGAATATTAAATACATTTTACAAATAAATGATTGAGGAATGTAATGGTTTAGTGTCTTTAGAGAATAGATGCACAAAATTATTATTTCATGAAATATTTGCATTATCTAGCATAAATATTTTACCTTTAAAAATGCACTACATAAAAAATTTCATCATGACCTATGGAAAGAAAAAATAAGAAAGTGTGAGGTTATATTCTTAGTAAGGGTAAGGAAGGGATATATCTTTAATCACATATGCACTACTTAAATACAATAGTATGATAATTCAATATTTTAATTTTAAAACCATACACCACATCACATAGATCCTAACGAAGAGTGTTGGATTATATCATGGAAACTCATAAGATATGAATCATAAAATAAAGCAATTAATATAATCTATGAGAGCATAAAATGAACATAAAAATGTAAAAAAATGTAATATTATAACATCTTTAGCATGTATAAATATAAAAAGTTTATGTCATTTGGTAAAGATTGGGAAATCATGCCATCATATACACCTAAAGACATAAAACCAGTTCCACCCATAACCTTATAGATATGAAACCAGGTCCACAAATAACCTTATAGACATAAAACCTGTTCCATTCATAAAATTATGGACATGAAACCCAGTCCATACATAATATTTTTAACATGAAATTAGGTTTACACATAACAAAATTTACTCACGAGTTATCCATGTCTACACAATACAGTAGAGGGATATATATCTTTAGGCGCACCCATCAAATAATGAAAATCATAGATATTTTTTCCATTGGATCATAAAAAATTCATCATTACATAACATGTGAATAGAAAATGGTATTTTTAAACATTTTATCATATCATAACCCATGGAAAAAAATGAGTTTCAAAACCACGTAATCAGTTCATCATTGTATAATCAATGGAAAAATAATGAGTTCAATAAAAATAATTTGTACACAACAATAAACCATCCATTGAATGAATAATGATTGTATCCAATTATTATAACCATATTATAGCTTAATTAAAATCAAAGGACACCATCTTTGAAGTAAAAGGATATTTAAAATATCACCTAGAATATTTTTAGTGTAAAATATAATTTCCATATTGAAATAACTTGTTTGAAAACTAAAAATATACCAAATATTAAAGATAAGATTTTATTTGAAAATAAACATGAAAACATGTAAAGGAACCATTAAATAATTTATAATTCATTATAGATATAAATATCGTTCATGTCATACACATTAAAAAAATGATTCCATTTTCACTTTTGGAAAAAAAATCTAAAGTACCTCATTTAGAAAATAATCAATAAGATTAAATTTAAAACATTTTTAAAAACTTGTGTAAAAATTACTATTAAAAATAAATGGATAATTTAAATAAAATTAACACATTTTTAGAATACATGCACATAGAATATAACATATTTTTGTTGGAAGGGAGGGATAAACTCAATTTTCCATCATAACATTATTTTGGTTAATTTATATATTAAAGGGTGGGAAAATTGAAAAACAATTATCCTAAAATATCTAATTATATGAATAATTCAAGATTTATTAAGAGGTATATCATATTATTTCGCCACCAGAATGATAATGATATACAATCTCAATAATCCAGGAAATACGAACAAAAAACCTTAACCACGATGATAATTTTTGAATCATAATCCCCATGAATGAATGAACCTTATATGTATATTTATGTAGTGATAAATTTCATGATAAGAATCATGAAATAAATTCATGGTCATTATATACACCACAAAATATTGGAAAATATGGAATGTGTTCCAAAGAAATAAAAGTGAGACAAAAATCTCTTACATCATGTCTTGAATTTCAATTTACTCATTTGAACCCCATGTTAATAAATATATAATAATTATAAATAAATTCTAGAGCCATAATAATAATTATCATTCTATATAAGATATATATATATATATATCCTTTTACTACCCATTTATTAACAATTATTTATGGGAATTATTTTTCTTAGTGATAACTATTTCATTTTTCATGTTTGTTGTGGTTTTGAAGTTATGGTCCTTATAAAATTATTATGTTCCATAATTTCAATAATTTTAATCATTATATAATTTCATATATTTTCAATATATATATTTAGAGTCATTTATTAATGTTAGAGATGGAAATATAAATAATAATGTTCATGGATATGGTAGGTCATATATACACATCAACATTATTTCCATTTTTTTGAAGGATGGAATTAAAGAAATATAAATATTAATTTACCTTTATAAATTTTTATTATATAATATAAATTATATATATTCACTTAATCAATCCTTATTACTTTCCATGTCGAAATAAAATGAAATACGAATCACAACACATTTTGGAAGTAGTTTTCCACCCATAGTCACGAGCGTTATTATCAATTTCCATTGGACTGATAGGTAAGAAGGTATATATGATATTTTAATTAAATATTTGTAATTATTTCATAAATAATATATATATATATATATTAAATCTATAGTTATATCCACCTATGAGATGCATTTATGGAAAAAAACTATATTAGTTCATGAGGCGGTAGTTTGTCGTAGCCACAATCGATGGTTTCATTTCCGATTTGATGAAAGTGGATATTGATATATTTAATAAAATTAACAAAATAAAATATAATTATTTCAGTTATAATGATTCTATTGTATGATTAATATTTAATAATATTCTAAGGATGTGGAATAAGAAATAAAAAACAATTGGTTAAGAATGATAACACTTATTCAGACATCCTCTTTAGGTTTTCACCAAAAAAATTATTAGGAAGCCTTCCTATTAAAAATAAGGTCTCTAGGATATAAGGGGAATGTAAGGATGAAATTTTGGTGGGTATTTTATTATTAATGTCTTTGTAAGTTTGAAGTGGATAGGGGTGGTGGTTCCCTTTTATATGTAGGAGAGAGGACACACTTGGAAATTTTGAAAAGTGAAAGGTATACTAATGTTTTAAACATTACAAAAGGAAAAAAAAGGAATCATATCAGACCATAGATGATATAATTTTGAATAATGGGGATAAAATAGTAATCGGAAAATTTTCTAGGTAATTTTGATCCTTTCCATTTAATTTGACCCCCAGTAACCTCATTTTATTTTAAACAATAGTAATTATATTTTACTATTTTTACTATTCATTTAGATAGAAAATTAAGTTTAAATTTTAATATAATAATAAATATCATAATTAAAAATTTGGAATCCACTGTTTCTAATTCAATTCATTTAATTGGTATAGTTAAATTTAAAATTAAACCCACAGATGTTATGAAAGAAAAAAAATGGTTTTTCAAAGAATAAGTTTTCAAAATTATGAGAATTTATTATATTAATATTTAATAAAAAATTAATACAGATGAACTAAACTAGATTAATAATAATATTAATGAACTAATTATACATATAAACAATTTTATGTAAATAATTAACTTTTTAAATGCCTTAAATGAATGGACAATTTGTAATAAAAGGCATTATTTTTCACTATTTATAAAAAAATTAATCTTTTTAGGAAATTATAACAAAATATCCCTATTATAATTTTGACAAGCCAATTAAAAAAATGAAATTGATTTATTTAAATTTAGTTTATAAAAGTGGAAAAACAAATTTTATTATTTGTTCACAAAAGTCAACGAGAATCATTTTTTAAGGAGAATTGTATTCTTAATATATATAAAGGCTTTAAAAATGAATTACATATTTTAAAATATATTTTATTTATATAAAATTAATATAATTAATTTTTTAAAAAATATATTCCTTTTCATATGGATATGATTAACTATAGGTTATAACAAGCGTGTTTAAATAATAACATTAATAGTATATTATGGTTTATTCAAACCCCATGTTGTGTGTGATGCAAGATATCAAGGAAATTAAATTTATTGGGAAATCATATTTATTAAAATATAATGTTGTTACATTATACACAAACTAAAATGAATTTTTTCTTCAAAATTCATCACCCCAAAATAATAAAATGAGGATACTTCTACCTCATCGTATACTCAGGTTCCCGGGTATCTTTTTCAATTCATCAGTTTCTTCTCAAAATGTTTCATAGGTGAATGGTCTTGTTTTTTAGAACTATCTATCAATAATCCATAATCTCTACCAATTGTTCCTCATAAGTCATTTGAATATTGATTTTACTACACTTGATAGATTGGGTATGTACTTCCTTTGGATTGACACATGGAACATATCAAGAACTTGAGAGAGGTTTAGTGGAAGCATTGTGAGATAAGATACCACATATACTAGATGAATAATCTTGAAAGGGAAAATATACTGAGGGATAAAATTTCAATTCCTCCTAAATCTTACAAACTTCATCCATATAGAAATTAATTTATGTACCTTCTCTCCAAATTCAAATTTCAGATCACTATTTCAACCTAATTTGCATTGTACTTGGGAAACCAAAATTTCCCAACAGGGAGCAGCTACTTTATTGCTATTATAAAGTTTCATGTATGTTTTACCATTTCATTTCGACCCGATTCGCATCGTGACCCTTTTTGGTGGGAGAGATGGTCGCACCGGGACTGGGAAGTCTCTCCATTTTATATTGTAAAGGAGGTTCCACAGTTTAATGGTCCTAGTGGGTAATTTTAAGGGGTTGAGTGTTTCCAAAATATACCCATGGAAGGTATAATGTCCTTGGATGGTCTCTAACAAGTTTATCCACAAATCCAGAAACACTAAACAACCCTTTTATCCTTAATTCATTAACCTACTTTCCAAAAGGCAGGTTCTCATTTGATTATTTGGCCAACGACACATAAGGACTCCATTGGTCGATAGGATGGGAGTTCGGGCTCATCACACCCTTTTGGGGAAAATTTATGCCTACTCTGGGACTCTCTTATAGATTTATGAAATTTTCATATGTTCAAGAATCCTTGGTTCCTTCATAAGCATGTGTCCACAGATTACCCCTAGGTTATAAGATCAATCATAAATATGAATGGGTTCAGAATCATTTGTATGTACCCAAGGTTCTCCATTGACAAATACATTTGTATGTATTCGAGGTTCTTCATTAATATCACCCTTTTATGGACACATTAATGATCATCTCTCCTTTTACCCAGAAAATGATGATTTAAGCCATGTGATGAAGATCTCTAAAGTTTGACGACATTTAGGGGGGATGGAGATTGTTTTTATGTTAAGATCGTACCCACTAAATGGGATCCATATGTATCCTTCTAAGAGGAATCAAATTCCATGTAGTTTGGCATTGATTTACTGGAAACATCATCTTTTAAGGTCACGTGATAAAGACCCATCCATGAAGTTTATGGTCATTTAGCTAGGACGTCTAGGTTGAAGATTCCTAGTCAAGACTTCATGTAAGACTTACGCTGAGGTGGCCCATGATTCAAAAAAAAATACATGTCCCCCTAGGTGAATATGAACCTACTAGGGATTTGTCCCAGAGAAAATTTGTGTGATTTGGGTGATTCGGGGGTCGGGTTTTGACCATACAGAGGCCTCCAATGTATCTGAGTAAGTTGGGAATCAAAGCCCTTGTAGTTAGATTAGATATAGGTATTACACCCTTGAGGATTCATATTTGTGGGAGGATGATTGGGTATTATGCATGGGAGCTTCCCATTTTGAGAGAAATAAGTTAGGGCATACTTCTGAAGATACCCTAAGAAGTTTAGGGGAATTTTATTGGGACTAAAATTTAAGGAGAATGTTCCTTGAGCTCATGCCTTAGGCGGGAATCATACGTATCCTAGTTATATTAGGAATTATATTTCACATAGTTCATTGAATTTGGGTCTTATACCTAATAGGAGACCCTTTTTATTGGAATCATGTGGAGGATCTTGACTCATGATGTTTTGAAGGTTGGTTTAGGTCTTACACGTAGGTTGATTCCCATGTTTCTAGAACCATGATGAGGATCTCGGCTCATGATGATTTGAAGGTTTGGTTGGGGCTTATAGGTGGGAGGATTCTCATGTTTCTCGAACCATGATGAGGATCTCTAATCATGACGATTTGAAGGTTTGGTTGGAGCATACACCTAGTTGGATTCCCCTGTTTCTAGAACCATGAGGAGGATCTCAACGCATGATAATTTGAATGTTAATTTGGGGCTTACAGCTAAGAGGATTCCCATGTTTTGGGGATATGTATATTTCTTGATCTCCACCAACCTCTAAGACCATGTGAGTCATTCTTAGTGTTAGAAACAGGAGGAGGCAGAGGATCTAAAGATCACATATCTGACATCATCTACTGATAGATGGTACTGGAGCCCAAAGGGAGAGAGAGGGAGAGGGGATTTGAATATGATAATATCCTATCCTATATTGTTATCCAAGATAGTAATGTTTGGAAATATATCTTTACATTTCTTAGGTAGATCCTATGAGGAGCAAGAGTTCCACCTCCTATGGAAATGTTAGGGACTTACCTCTAGGAGAGTGCTTGAAATGAGTTCTATGAGAGAGGAGAAGCATTTATCCTTGTCAAAGGGAAAAGTAGGATGATCCCATTGACTTTTTTATTATACCTCATTGATTGTAAAATACAGTAATTAACCTTGATCCCTATAATGGGGAGGTTCAAATGAGTATTCCAAGGTTGGGGCTTGGGTTACCATGGGAATGTAATCTTAAAGACATTCTAGGGGTCCACACCCTTGCGAGGATTACCCAAGTAACTCTTCTTACCATGGTTATTGATGAATCTTACATTTTCATATATTTTATTCTATATTTCAATGTTTACAGTTCCACTATTGTGTCATTTTATCGGTAATTATCACGCATTTCAGATTTAGTGGTATTTTGTGCTCAAATGCAACAAATGGTTAAATCTATAATTTTGACAGATTTTTATGACTGGGGTATTTTGGGAATAACTTTTAAATTATTATTCCCATTTGAGTGATTATTTTTTAGGATTTATAAATTTATTTTCTACAACTTTTTCTCTAGTAAGGAATGCTCATTCGAACATCTAGAGACCCAAAAAGATCCATGATGTTAGAAAAAATTTTGTGTGGATAACGTGGACCCCACCTTCATAACAGAATCATAAATCGATCTACATGCCTTTTACTGAGGAGATTCTACCTAGATATGATAGACGATTCAAGGATACATGTCCTTGATGAGGTTCATGTCAAAATAATATCATTAAGGCAATAATTGAATGGTTCAAACATGTGGAATAAGAAATGGATCATCAGCTAGAAACTGTTCAATTAAGTAATTAATTTTTACCATATAAACCAAACCTCCAAAATGCCTTCTATTTTTTATGGTATGTTAAATTAACTAATTAGGAATTTTTATTAAGGAAGTAATGCGATAATTGACAGGTTTCTAGGTCATAATGTCATGGGAATTTGAAGAATGGGAGTTTGATGAGTCACGTGGATAGATTAAATGTCTCAGAGTAAAACGACCATAACACCGACATCTGGTTGTCAATGTTGTTTAAATTTTGAGGGTTAACGTAAGAAATTTAATATAACAACTCTCATGAATAATCCTTTGAAATATTTTTCCATGTAATGGCACATACATGCAGATTCTATTTGAGGAATCTTTTCTAGAGAAGCCTTTCACCCCCTCTCCCTATAATACGTATCCTCACCCCTTCTCATAGAATCGACACATCTATGGGGAAATTTTTTATTGTTTTTTATTTTCATTCCATTGCAATAGTAATATTAATTTTTAATATATTTTTCTCTTCTTATTAATGTCATTATCATTTTTTGATCTTTTGTTTTCCAACATATTCTTCTCCACTACGATCTCTTGTACTTGTTATCATGAGTAACTAACATAAGGAAGTTCCCATGGGATCAATTCGGTGTTTATCCCAAGTAATTATACATTATGGTTTTATGTTTCTTTTTTTTATTAAAGTTATGATGAGGGGTATTAGTGGGAAATTCACCTTTGTGTCTCCACTTGCCACCTGAGGCTTAGCATTTTCTTCTACAATATTCTCCCTCGATCAAGGAGGTGGATGTAAGGTCTCTCAGCGATCAATGAGTGCCTCATATATCTACAATAATAGATAGAATATTATGTTAATCCATATTATGGAGTCTGATCATTAATAATATTTAAGTTTAACATATAGACGATGAAGCTTCACTCAGTAAAATCTCTTAGGAGGACCTCCTTTCTGTCTAACATCATTTTGTCTACATTGATTTTGTCTGCATCATGAATTACATGTTTACTTTTATATATATTGAATTATCATTTCTAAAACATCAATTTCTCTTATTTTTATCTTATAATTAATAAAAATATAGAAATTTTGAATTAGAAGTGGTGATTTTTGGACCCCAAAAGTTCATAAAGATAATGATCACAGTCAGCCCCTATGTTGCACGTAGTTATTAATATTTTTGTGAGCCCACATGAAAAATATTAATAAAATTGGATCCTTTTAAAGGGAGAAAAGTGGTATTTAATCACAATTTTATTCATATTTTGTAAATAATATCATTTTTCATAATATACCAAAAAAATCATAAATTTCAAAAAACTAAAAAAACTCTTTTTGTCCATGATGTATTGAAATTTTGATTATTATTCATGGGATGAATACTCTCAGTTGAAATAAGAAGAATAAATTAAAAAATATTAGATACAATAACATTGAAAATAAATACATGGGATAGATAGAAAAAATGAATTTCTAAAGGAATATGTAAATTCATGTCAAGATAAATCCAAACCTGAGTTGGAACATGAACTAGAACGAGTGGTGGAAGAGATATCACCAATAAAATTTTATGTTGAAGAACCTAAGTTGGGTGAGAAGGAGCTACTAAATAAATTAATTACATCATCCCATACTCAAAAATTGCTCAATTTGGTCCCATAATTACATATTCAATCTGATGCACTCACGGAAAATCAACATTTTTGGGAAGAATCTTGGAATATCTTTGTTAAAGATAACATGATACATTATTTTCCCATTACTAATAATGAAACATAATCACCTTTATAACTCTCTCATTATTTTTAACAGAATTTTGAATATGAACCTTATGATATTTAGTTTTCAATGATCCTTTCTAAAGAGATCACTTACCAAGCTGTATTACTTGAAAGGGAATATTTCATTATTAATTTTTCATGTTTCAATCTTATTAAAGATGAGTAATTTTCTAACATATCCTTCTCTGAAGTTTCTGATACAACACAAATGGAGAAAAACTTGGATGTTAAATAAGATACTACCCAAGTGGTAGTTATTTAATAAGAATAGTTGGACATGAATTTTGTGGTGAAATTACCTCCTCAATAACAATTTTCATACCATATGAAAGAGGACACCTTGGAAGTCAAAAGTGGGAAAACCTATCTTCCATTCCCTCCATCTTCAAACCTAAAATTCTACATTTATTCTTTATTAACATATTTGGGGTTCTCTAATTTCAATGTTTACTCATGGACATTGAGAAACTTCACATGTGGTGGTTCATCTCATAGAAACCACACCCACCATCTGATTAAGGATAATCCACTGGAACTGCCCGACTAGGGGCAGTGAAATCCAAGAACCCACATAGGCTTATAAACCATGTTCAATCCTCTTTTACCTTTTTCTTTATATTAGTTATTTTTATTATGATTTGTTTTATTTTATGATTTACATGTCTATTTAATGTAACGGTTAACTTAACTCATTGCATCCACTTCAAAAATAATTTTTGGTTGTATCTTTACTCACCTTTAAATTTCTTCCATTATTTTTTTCAGTTGAAAAGAGGGGTAGTAAACATTAAGTGTGGGAGGAGTTTCACTATTCTTAGTTATTCTTATGTGATTTTTATTTTTTCACATTTTATGATTCTTTATCTTCAGTGAATATTCATCTGACATTTCACACATCAATTGATTTTGGGAAAATTGAGATGATTTTTTAAAAAATGGATTTTAAATGATTGTTTATGTGAGAATGTTCTTTAATTGATTTGTATTTTCAAGAATTTTTATGAGTTTGATCAATTATTTAAATCCATGATCATAAAACACTGACTCAATATATATATTTTTAGTCCTGTGATGAATTCCTAACCACATTGATATATTATTCCAAATACCCACACTTTCTTGAGGGAAACTTGTATTTTGTATGAGAACCAGAATTTGTGACTTTTCTATTTTGAAGCTTTGGAATTCATGGAATGTTTTTGATATGAGTGAGTAATATATTTTTCTAGACACATATTAACCTGATTCCAACTCAAACATCTATCCTTATTTAGCCCTTAGATTCCATGAATTTCATTATAGGTTTAATCCACATTACAAGATGATTTTTCCTTACCTACCCACACTCTTGGTATTTTTTTCATGGATATATAATGTTTGAGTGTGGGGGAAGGGCCTTACATGTGCATTATTTGTTATGTGTTTCATTTTTTGGTGGTGTTATGTGTGTTTCAACATTTTGGGAAGTGGATAATGAAATAATTTGAAAAGATTCATCATTTCACTATGTTTTATTTATTTCATCTAGTTCTCCTTTAAAAATAAAAAAATGGAGATGAGTTTGAATTTTTCATTTTACATTCTTTTATGACTCATGTACCTCTCTAAAATAACGTCCATTAATGTTAATTCATTCATTTTATTCAATTTTTAGCTCATCATCCATAAAAAATAAAACTAAAAATAATAATGTTTTTCCTTTCTCGAGGTTTACAAAAAAATGGGGGAGAACATGGAGGATATAATTCATTATAATCATTTATTTCCTAATGTAACATGTCATAAAAAAATATTTTGTGTTTTTTACATAATTTAAAGGGAATTTGAGTAAGGTGTATCCTATGTTTTCACTTGATTATTCATGAAGAGTCCAACCCCTCTTTCCAGCTTTATTTTTTTCAATCATTTTCCATCGAACCCTAAGCTACATAATTTACCTTGAAAAAATTCCTCATGATTGAATACATTTTCATGTTTCACAATGTGGAGAAATTAGAATTTTCACAAGCCTATGGTGATTCATGTGATTTCCAAGTATGAGCATAACTCTAGATTAAATTTCTCTTGAGTGAAGAGTGACATAAAATTCAATGTGAGGTAGGCTGTGATTTGGACATGGATGTATTTATGAGATTGAAAATATTTAAATAAGAGGAACTAATATGAGAGGGAATTTTTTTTCATCTAAGATACATGATGAAATTCTATTTTTGGAAAATATTAATAATATTTTCTCATTTTTGATTGTTGGGTGGATTTGGAATTGGATGTAAGATGATTGCTCATGAGTGAAATGGATAAGTGTGGGGGAGTGATTAACATTACATTTTCATATATTTTATTATGTAATTCTATGTTTATAATTCCAAAATAGTGTTATTTTATGGTTAATTGTCCCATTTTTAGGTTTTAGTGGTATTTTGTGCTCAAAGGCAAAAAAGGTTAAATATGGAAATTTTAATGATTTTTATAATTTGGGTATTTTAGGAATAACTTTTATATTTTTCCCATTCGAGTGATTTTTTAGGATTCCTTGATTTATTTTCTACAAATTTTTCTTCACAAAGAAATGTTTATTCGAACATATAGAGGCCCGAAAAAATCTATGAATTTTGAAAACATTCCTATTCCATAGTGTGGGCCCCACATCCATAACAGAAGCATGAATTGGTGTACACAACTTCTATTGAGGTTATTATACTTGGATATTATGGGGGATTAAATTACTCATGTAATTGATGAGTTTCAAGTAAAAATACTATCATTAATGAAATCTTTGAATGATTCAAACATGTGGAATATAGAATGGATAATCAGGAAGAAATAGTTCAATTAAGTAAGTAATTTATATCAACTGAACCACCAGTTCAAAATATCTCATATTTTTTTAAGGTATGTTCAATAATTTTGGGAAAACATTTATTCATAATTCAACATGTGAATCGATAGGTTTCAAGGTAAAATTATATGTGAATTTTAAGAATTAAAATTTGATGAGTCACATCGATAGATTAAATGTCTTTAAGTAAAACCTCCCTAAATCCTAAAGAATGTGGTCAGGGACGCAGGAACTTTTAGGGTGAATTTAGAAGATAAAATATAACAATTTTTATGAATAAACCAGTTACAAATATGGAATTTTAATGGGTCATAAATGCAGAAACTCTTTGAGGAGTCTTTTTGAGAAAATTATTTTACCCCCTCTCCCTATAAATATGTATCCTCACCCCTTATCAGAGCATGGTTACTTCTATATGGACATCTTCTATTGTTATGTTTTTCCATTCCATTTTAATATTAATATTCACTTGAAATGTATTATTCTATTCTTAATATCATTCTCATTTTTTATCTTTTTTTCCATCTTATTCTTCTCCACTGCGATCTCTTGTACTCATGATCATGAGTAACTTATCTGAAGAAGTTTCATGGGGATCAATCCGGTGTTAATACAAAGTAATTATACATTAATTTTTTATTTTTTTTATTTCCTTAGATTTAGGATGAGTGAAATACTAGTTGGAAAGGTTCCTTTGTGTCCCCACTTTCCACCTGAGGCTTAGCATTCTCTTCAACAATATTCTCACTCAATCGAGTAGGTGGATGTAAGTTTTCTCAGTGATATTTGAGGGCATCATATCTCAAAAATCATTGGTAGAATATAATTTTTATGAATAATATAAATAATTATCATTAATTTTATTTGAATCTATCAAATAGATTATTATTTTTCACTCCAAATAATTTCCTTAGAGGATTTCCATTATGTCCAACATCATTTTGACTACATTCATTCAATCTACATTATACATTACATGTTTACATTTCTTTATCATGAACTATTATTTCTTAAACATCGATTTAATTTAGTTTTGTCTTATAAATAATAAAAACATATAAAATTTGAATTAGAATTGGTGATATATTTACTACATAAGATCCTCAAAAGAATGACCTAGGTTAGCCCCTTTGCTGCACTTAGTTATAAATATTTTTCAGAGCGTTCACAACAACACATCAAAAGAATTTCACCATTTATGTGGATCCAAGTGGTATTCAATTAATATTTTTATTAAATATTTTTAAATAATATCATTTTTCATAAAAACACACAAAAATTCATAAATTTCAAAAACTAAAAAAACACCTTTTTGTCCATGATGTATTCAAATTGTGATTATTATGCGGGATATGACTACTCTCAGGTGCGATAAGAAAAAGAAATTCAAAAATCTTAGATACAATAAATTAAGGAATAAATAAAAGGGATGGATAGAAAATTAGAATGTCTAATGGAATATGTAATTTCAGGTAAAAATTAATCCAAACCTGAGTTAGAACATGAACCTGAACGAGTGGTAGAAGAGATATCACTGGTCATTTTTTATGTTAAAAAACCTGATAAGGGTGATAATTATCTACTTAAGGAATCTATTACATCATCCCATAATAAACCATTTTTAAATTAGGTCCCATAAGTACACATTCAAGCTGGTTCAATCATGGGTGATCAACATTTTTTTGAAAGAATCCTAGAATAGGTTTGTTAAAGATAACAAAAAATATGATATTCTCATTCTTGATAATGAACCATCATCAAATTTTTACCTATCTCATTATTTGGAAGAAATCTATGAATATGAAAATTGTGAGATTTAGTTTCCAATGGACCTTCCTAAAGAGATCATTTACCAAGATTACTTACATCAAATGGAATATTTATTTATTATTTTTTCATGTTTTAATCTTAGTTAAGATGAATTATTTTATGACTTCTCTTTCTCTTAAATTTCTGATACAACACAAATGGAGAAGACCTTGGATGTTAAATAAGATACAAATTATGTGGTGGTGACTGAAGAAGAATAGTAGGATAAGAATTTTGTGGTGTGATTACCTCCTCAACAATAATTTTCATACCATATAGAGGAGGACACCACTAAAGTCAAAAAGGATAAACCATATCTTCTATTACCTCCCACTTAAAACCTTAAATTTAATCTTTATTAATTCTTGAGGGTTGGAAACATTCTAATATTATTTGGGGTTCTATACTACTAGTGTTCACTCATGGACATCGAGAAATGTCACATGTGTTGGTTTATCTCAAAGAAACCACACCCACCTTCTGATTGGGGATAATCCACTACAACTACCTAACTAGGGGTAGTGAAATCTTAGAACCCACATGGGGTTCTAAACCATGTTCTTTCCTATTTTAACTTTCTATTTATTTATTTATTTATTTTATTCTTTTTTTATTTTATGATATCCAGGTCTATTAGAAGTAGTTGAAAAATTAACTCAAGGCATCCACTTAAAAATAATTTCAGGTTTCATCTTTCATTCCCTTTTCTTTTCTTCCCTTATATTTATTTTTTTATTGAGATGAAATGAGGGGTAGTACAATTTATGTGTGGGATTACTGCTAACCTTATTAGATCTTCTTGTTTTATTTTCAATTATTTCTAATTTTTCTGATTCATGAACTTCAATTTATTTTCATCTATCATTTCACACATTAATTAATTTTTCATAAATTGAGTGATTTTTTGAAAAAAAAAAGATTTTAAATGATTGTTGATGTGAGAATTTTTTTTCCTTGATTTGAATTTTAAATAATTTTTATGAGTTTTACCAATTTTTGAAATACATTCCCATTAAACACTAACTCAAAAAAATTAGTCATGTGAGGTATTCTAAACCACATTGATATATTTTTCCTAATAATTATACTTTCTTGAGTGAAACTTAGATTTTGAGTGATAACCATAATCTATGACTTTTATCTTTTGAAACATTGGATTTCATGGAATGTTTTTGATATGATTGAGGTATCTATTTGGATATCCATATATTAACCTGAGACCTAATCTTACATCTACACTTCATTATCCCTTATATTCCATGAATATATTTAAGGTTTAAGCCACATTAAAATATGATTTTTCCTTACCTACCTGCACTATTTATATTTTTTCAAGGATATTTATTTTTTTAGTGTGGGGGAAGTTACTTTCATGTGTTTTATTTGGTATTTGCTTAATTTTTGGGTGGTGTGATGTGTGTGTCAACATTTTGGGTAGTGGATAATGAAAGAATTGTAAATGAGTTGTTATTTCATTATGTTTTATTTGTTTCATCTGGTTCTCCTTAAAAAAGAAAAAATTAAAGTAAAATTATGACAAGATTGAATTTTTCATTGTGCTTTATTTTATGACACATGTACCTCTATAAAATCAAGGGAATGAATGGTAATTAATTCATTATATTCAATTTACATCTCATCATCCATAAAAATATAATAAATTAAAAATAATAATGATGTCCCTTTTAGAGATTTAAAAAAATAGTGGATAATATAGATGATATAATTATTTATAATAATTTATTATCTCATTTAAAATGTCATAAAAAGGTTTAGTGTTGTGTTACAAAATTTCTAGGGGATTTGAGTGAGGTTCATCATGTTTTTTCACATGATTATTCATGAATTGTAATTAAGAGTCCAACCACCTCTTTTCAACATTAATTTTTTTAATCATTTTCCCTCAAACCATAAGCCAAAGAATTTACCGTGGAAAAAATGATCATGATTGAATACATTTTCATTTATCACACTATGGTGAAATGAGAATTGTCACAAGCCTATGGTGAAACATTTGATTTCTAAGTATGAACATAACTCCAAATTCAATTTATCTTGAGTGAAGAGTGATATAAAATTCAATGTGAATTCTGTTGTGATTGTGACATGGATTTATTAATGAGATCGAAAAAATTTAAATGTGGGAAGTGAAAATGATATTGAATTTTTTTCATATAATATACATGATGTAATTCTATTTTGGATAAGATCATTGATATTTTGTCATTTTTGATTATTGTGTGGATTTTTATTGGGATATAAAATGATTTCCTGGGAGTGGAATGGTTAACTGTGGGCGAGTGATAAATCCAAAATTTTCATATATTTTATTCTGAAGTTAAATGTTTATAATTCCACTGTAGTTTTATTTTATTGTTAATTATCATATTTTTAGGTTTTAGTGGTATTTTCTGCTCAAATGAAAAAATGGTAAAATCTGGAATTTTGATATATTTTTATGACCGAGGTATTTTGGGAATAAAATTTTAAATTATTATTCCAATTTGAGTGATTAATTTTTTAGTATTTAATTATTTAATTTCTACAATTTTTTCATCTGTAAGAAATTATGATTCAAACATCTTGAGACCTAAAAAAATCCATGAAGATAGAAAACATTCTAGGGAGACAGTGTGGAACTCACAGCCGTAACAGAAGAATAATTTTGTCTACACACCTTCGATTAAGGTGATTATACCTGGAGATTATGGAGCATTCAAGTAGGAACTTCCTTGATGATTTTGAAGTCAAAATACTATCATTAAGGAAAATTTTGAATGGTTCAACCATGTGGAATATGAAAGGGATCATCAGGGAGAAAAAGTTCTATTTAGTAATTAATTCATACCATCTGAACTACACGTCCAAAATATCTCCTATTTTATTGAGAGACGTTAAATGATGTGAATCGATAGGGTTAAAGGTCATAATGGCATGGGATGTTTCAGATTTGGAATTTGATTAGTCACATGGAAAAATTAAATATCTCGGAGTAAAACAGAAATAACTCATACATCCATAGTCAAGAATGCTTAAATTTTGATGGTGAATGGAGGAAATATAATATAAGAACTTTCCTAAAGAAACATATTATGAATTCGTCTATTTATTGGGACATACATGCAAAAAAATCTTTGAGAAGACTTTTTGAGTGAACTATTTTACCCTCCCACCCTATAAATATGCATCTTCACCCCTTCTAGGAGAATTGCAATTTCTAAGTGTCCATTTTCTATGTTTTTGTAGTTGAAATAAATTTTAATAATAATATTTATTTTTAATATTTTTTTCAATTCTTCTTAATCTCATTATCATTTTTATCTTCTTTTTCTAACCCATTCTTCTCCACTACAATCTCTTATACTCACATAATGAGTAACTAAATTGGGGAAGTTACTAGGAAATCAATCTAGTACTAAACCAAAGTCATTTTACATTTATGTTTTATGTTTATTATTTTTGTAGAGTTAGGATTAGGGAGATACTAGTGGGAAATGATCCTTTGTGTCTCCACTTTCCACTAGAGGCTCAGCTTTCTTTTCTACAATATCCCCCCTCAATAAATGAGCTAGATGTAAGTTCTCTTGACAATCATTGAGTGCATAATATATCCAAAATCATAGGTATAACAAGATTTCCATGAATACTGTAAATCATTCTCATTACTTATATTTTAAGATAACAAATAGATGATAAAGGTTCACTCTGAATAATCTCCAGGGAGGATCTCCTTTATGTCTAACATCATTTTGAGTGCATTATGAATTACATGTTTAATTTTCTTTATATTGAATTATTATTTCTAAAACATAAATTTCTTTTAGTTTTATCTTAAAAATAATAAAAATATAAAAACATTGAATTATAAGTGGTGATTGAATGACAAAAAATGTTTCTCAAGAGAACGACCTAAGTCTGCCCATATACTGCACTTTGTTATAAATATTTTTGAGAGTGCGCACGACAATGCTTCATAAAATTGGAGCCATTTTCATGGATATATTAGGTATTCAATCACTATTTTTATTCAATTATATATATATTTTTTTTTCATAAAAAACACAAAAAATCATAAATTTCAAAAACTAAAAATACACATTTTGTCCATGATGTATTAAATTTGTGATTATTATGCATGGGATGACTACTCTTATGTTCAATAATAAGAATAAATTCAAAAATATCATATACAATAAATTTTAGAAGAAATACAAGGACTTGAGAGAAAAATGTAATGGCTAATGGAATATGTACATTCATGTTAAGAGAAATCTAAACCTGAGATGGAACATGAACCAAAAAAAGTGGTAGAAGAGATCTCAAAAATAATTTTTATGTTAAAGAACCCTATTAGGGTGATTATGAGCTATTAATGGAATTAATTACATCATCACATACTCAACCATTTCCTAGTTATTTCCCAGAAGTACACATTTAAGATCATGAACTCAAGGGAGATCAACATTTTTTGGAAGAATCTTGGAATAACGTTGTTAAAGATAATATAAAACATGATCTTCCCATACCTGATAATGAAACATAATCACCTTTATACCTCTCCCTTTGATTGTAATAAAATGATGAATATGCGCCTTATGAGATTGAGTTCCTAATGGCCATTTCTGAAAAGATCAATTACCAAGCAGACATACTTGAAAGGGAATATTTCTTTAATAAATTTTCATGTTTGAATGTTATTCGAGCATAATTATCTTCCAAAATCTATTTATTTAATTTTTTTGATAAATCAGAAATGGAGAAGACCTTTTATGTTAAATAAGAGACTACCCAAGTGGTGGTTATTGAAGAAGAATAGCTGGAAAAATATTTGTTGGTGTGACTACCTCCTCAAGAACAATTTTCTTACCATATGGAGGAGGACTCCATAAATGTCAAAAGAGAGAAACCCTATCTTCTATTCCCTCCAAATTAAATCCTCCAATTCTATATTCATTCATTCTTGAGGGTTGAAAATTTTATTATACTCTTTGGAGTTCTCTACTTTAAGTGTTTACTCATGAATATCATGAAAAGTCACATGTGGGGGTTCAAGTTAAAGAAACCACATCCACCTTCTGATAGGGGATAATCCACTAGAACTTTCTAATTAGGGGAAGTGAAATCCTAGAACCCACATGGGGGTCTAAATCATTTCCTATAATATTTTTCCTTTCTCTTTCTTTATATATATATATATTTCTTATGATTTGTATTATTTAATGATTTCTTGGTTTATTGGAAGTAGCTAAGGGCTTAAATCAAGGCATCCAGTTCAAAAATAATTTTAGGTTGTATCTTTCCTTCCCCTTATGTTTCTTCCATTATATTTATTTTTTTTGAGATGAAAATAGGGGTAGTAAAATTTATGTGTGTGAGGAGTGTCAACCTTCATAGTTCTTCTTGTGTGTTTTTCATTTTTTTTAACTTTTTAAGATTATTAATCTTCAATGAATAATCATCTCAATTTTGACACATTAATTTATTTTCTAAAGATTGGGATTATTTTTTAAAAAAATGGATTTTAAATGAATGTTGATGTGAGGATTTATTGTCCTTTAGTTGGATTTTCAAGCATTTTTTTGAGTTTGACCAATTTTTAAAATCCATCCCCATGAAACAATGACTCAAAATATATATTTTTAGTCTTATTAGGTATTACTAAGCACATTGATATATTATTTATAATACCCACAAATTCTGGATGGAAATTTGGATTTTTTGTGAGAACTAGAATCTGTGGCTTTTCTCTTTTGAAGATTTGTATTTCATGGAATGTTATTTATATGATTGAGGCTTTTATCTGGCTAGAAATATATTAAACTAAGGCCTAATCTTACATATATCCTCCATTATCCCATATATTCCATGAATTGAATTATAGGTTTAAGCCACATTACAAGTAGATTTTCCTTAATACCCACACTCTTTGTATTTTTTCATGTATATTTAAAGTTTTAGTGTGGGGGAAGGGCCTTTCTTGTGCATTCATTAGTATGTGTTTCATTTTTGGGTGGTGTGATTTTTGTGTCCACATTTTGGGTAGTGGATAATGAATTAATTGGACATGATTCATCTTTTTATAATGTTTTATATGGTTTATCTGGTTCTCCATAAAAAAAGAATAAAATAAAATAAAATTAATATGGGATTGAATTTTTCATTGTACTTTCGTTTATGAATCATGTCCCTCCCTAAAATCAGGGTAATTAATTATCATTCATTCATTAAATTTCATTTTCACTTCATCACCCATAAAAAAATAAAAAAATAATATTAAAGTTATGCCTTTATAGAGATTTACAAAAAATGGGTGAGAACATTGATGATATAGTTCATTATAATAATTGATTGTCTCATGTGTCCTGTCATAAACAAAGGTTTGGTGTTGTGTTACACAATTTAAAGGGGATTTGAGTGTGGTTCATCCTATGTTTTCACTTGATTATTCATTCATTGTACATAAGAGTCCAATGATTTAGGATTCAATGAGGCGTGACCTTGACGAGTTTAAATTCAAAATACTATCATTAAGGAAATCTTTTCATGGTTGAAACTTGTGAACTGTGAAAGGGATCAGCATGAAGAAATGGTTCAATATAGTAATTAATTAATACCATTAGAACCACAAGTCCAAAATGACTCATATTTTTAGGAGGGATGTTCAATGAACTGGGGAAGAACTTTTATTAAGGATGTAATGTGTGAATTGGCAGTTTGAGAGGTCATAATGGCATGAGAAATTAAATAATTGTAATTTGATGAGTCACATGGATATATTAAATATCTTAGAGTAAAACGGTTCTAACTCCTACATGTGGTGTTAAATGATTATGAAATCTTGCGGTTGAACATAAGAGATATAATATAGAAACATTAATGAATAAACCTATTACAAATGAGGCCATTTAATGGGACATACATGCGGAAACTGTTTGAGGATGATTTTTGAGATAATTCTTTCACCCCCTCTCCCTATAAATACATATTCTCACCCCTTATCAAAGCATTGGAACTTCTATGTAACCATTTTCTATTGTTTTATAGTTTCTCTACATTGTAATAGTAATATTCATTTTTAATATATTTTTATCTTCTTCTTAATCTAATTCTCAATTTTTAATCTTTCTTTACATCTCGTTCTTCTACTCTACGATATCTTGTACTCATGATCATGAGTAACTAACCAAAGGAAGTTCCTGGGGGATCAATCTAGTGGTAAACCCAAGTCAATATTCATTCATGTTTTATGTTTTTTATTTTCTTAGAGGTAGGTTTTGGGGGATCTTAGTGGGAAATCTACCTTTATGTCTCCACTTTCCACCCAAGGCTTAGCTTTCTCTTCTATAATATTCTCCCTTGATCAAGGAATGGATGAAAGGTATCTCAGTGAATATTGAGTGAATCGTATATCCAAAATCATAGGTATAATAGGATGTTCATGCATATGATGGAGCATTTTCATTAATTATATTGAATCAACAAATAGATGATTAAGGTTCACTCCAAATAATATCTTGGGAGGAACTACTTTCTATCTAACAACATTTTGTCTACATTAATTCGGTTTGCATTATTAATTACATACTTACATTACTTTATATTGATTTATCATTTCTAAATCATCAATTTCATTTAGGTTAATCTAATAAATAATAAAAATATAAAAAATGTAAATTAAAAGTGGTGATTGATTGACTTACAAAGCTCCTTAAGAGAATGACCTAGGTCAGCCCCTATGTTGTACTTAGTAATAAATATTTTTTAGAGCATGCTCGAAAACAGTTCATCTGGTATGTAAACTCATAATTACACACTGATGCGCTTAATGGTTTTATCATACAGGTCTGGTGGATTTAGAAGAGGATTTGGCCCAATACAGATGGATTGGTTAGCAGAGGGGATTCAGGGGATGGGATGGAAATGGAAGGTCGTGATCAAGACCAAAAGGTATAAATCCCACATTAACCCCATTCAATGTACCATTTGTTCATATAGGGTGGGTTACCCTCCACATGGCACATTGCTATGCGGGTGAAGGGGTTGTTCACGTACTGAGGTGGTATGCGGTCCTAGACGTTTTCTGCCTACTGAGGTGGTATGCAGACCTGTATGTTGTATGCATATGGTAGTGGAACACAACCTCAGGTTTTGTCTACATAGATTCATGTTACACGGTGATGGATTACATCCATGTGAAAAAGTGCTATGTGATACATGGTTTCATTCATATAGTGATGCGTGATGTGGTACATCAGATTATAGAAGGGGTATTTATCCCTCGGTTCATGGGATGTCCATCCATGAAGGGCATATGGTTTGTGGTTCACCAATTATATTCACGGTCAGTTATTTATTATCATTATGTTTCATTCCCTTCATGGTATATGATGGGTTTATACCTACTGGAAACTGTTCTCAACTCTATACATTGTCTATCATTTGTCTTCAAAGTCTTCTTTAGATGAATTCCAAGATCTCCCAAATATCCCATAATTTTCACAGCTCCCATCAGTGTCCATTTACAGGGTTCCGAGGAGTCTGTATCTATGTGACACATGATACCTTTTGTGGAATCCCATGGGGAAATCATCCGGCCAGTGGATGAATCAGTCAACCAAGGTTTGCGGGGCTGAGGATCATGACGACTATAGTTCGCGGCAGTGATAATCACCACCTCAATCTTGTGAAGGGATTTTCTTATTTTTGGGATGCCTTCGGATTCTACTCATCTATGAACCATTTTGGTTTGAGGAGATGGTTTTTGGCGGCGTACCGATCCGTCTTGTTTTCACCAATGAAGCGGTTTGCGGTGGGGCTGTATATGGGAAAAAATTATCCTCCTTTATTTCAACAATGAAACCATTTGTGGTGTCTTGGTTCACTTTCAATGCCTTAGGGGCTAGAATTTCATAGGATTCCCAGCAGATAGTTGGTTTTAAGTTAATGCCATCCGCGTACCATACTCGGAATTCGGTGTGTAAACCACTGTAAGTTATTTTACAACTTTGATTTATTTAAAAATCTTCTAAAATTCTCAATCAATCATGCATATTATTTCTTTATAATATTTTTGTGAGTATTTTACATCCATTTGAAGAGTTTTTTGGACCCTACAAATGCCCCCTGTTGGAATGGGATATAATCAAAACAAAGAGGAGGTTATTTCGATATAGAAAGTGGTCCTGAACTAAACTGGTTTTTGGTAGAAAGGTGGACCCATTGGGTGGACCATACCAATATATAGGATTCCAAGGTCATTTTTTATTTACCAGACCTCTCGGTGAAAAGTTCTCCACGAAGTGTTCTCATATTTCCATGCTTCCGCGTACCATTTCCTTCATGAGATCCATAATTTTCTAAAAGTGTTTCACATTCTGCAAACTGTGGACTTTTCACGGTCACTCTTGTCTGTGAACTGACATTTTAATCCATGAACCAATCAGTGAACCTTAAAATGTAATATTGAAGTATAGTATAGTAAGACACTACGTGGTTTTCCTGCCCCACAAACTAAACCTCAATTCAGTGAAATGACTATAAAACTTTAAAATAGTGAGCTCAGACATCCACATAGTGAGGATCGTACATGGTTTTCTTTCTATGTGAAATATGGGTTCGCTAGCCCTCATCATCTGGGATAACACATCACGGGTTCTGCAAATTGTAAGTTTATAGGGAATTCTATCCATGAACTATGGGTTCATGAGGAATTTATTACACAAACAATTTCCAGGGTTTAGTATGTGGAATTATTTGTTATGAATACATCTTTGAGTCATTTTCCAATTTTTGGTCTTTTTACAAAATATTTTTTTTGGAATAACCATTTGAGTGGTCTTTTGATGCATAAAAAGAGATGGCTCTTAAAATTTTCTCAATAAAAGTGACAAGGATGAAGGAAACCATGGTTGAGAACACCTAAGGAAATATTCATTCCTACATCATTCCTCAAGAGGGTATCCTCAAAAATATACTCTCACTAGATCTTATGAATTTTCCCATATCTTTATAATTGCTTCTTTAAAACTTTGGACATCAATATGATGTTACCTTTCCACCAGTTGATCGGAGAGGCTTTACCATCTTCCTCAATACATCTTGAGAGTATGAATAGGTGAATATTCTTTCCATAGGGGAGATCATGACAACCTCAATCCAGGATGTCATATTCTTTCTGAATTGATCTTTATGAGTGCAAAGCACTCAACTTCACCACCCTACATCTTCTGTATAACAACCCTGCTCTTTATTACACACTTAAACATGATTTATTAAATAAAATTGCACTTAATAAAACTGTGGGGATCAAGAGGTCTAGTGTCTTGAAAAATTAAGAATGTTACTTAACAACTTAGAACATAAAACAAAACATATTTATTGAAAAATTCTTTTACATGACCACAACATTACTTCGTATTTAGCATTGGATGGGATAACTTGAGGAAAAGCATAAGAAAAATATGTGCTATAAAGCCTGGTAAGGTAGTAGAAAAAGAATAAAATGAATAATATAGTACATGATAGGTAATATGCATATCAATGGAGAAAAAGAGAAATATGAACATAACAACATGATATAGCATGATTATCATAACATGGAAATGTGGAAATAATATTTAATATGATATTAGCATGAGCCAAGGCTCATTACACATGTCGCATTAGTAAACCCTCATTGCACTTGAATTAGCATGAGTAAAACCTCATTTCACTTGAATTATAATTAGTAAACCCTAATTTCACTTGACGTATCATGATACTAATCATTACCCAATGCATTAAAGCACTATCAGGGCACACCCTTCATAAACATTTAATTTCATGCCTAAGTGTTATATATGGATCATACAACATGAATTCATTAACCATCATAATTTATTCCACGAATAAGAGATGTGGAATGCATAAATTTAAGTCCTTAATCAAAAATTACATGTTCATAAAGGAGAATACCCTTGATAGAGAAATGGGTATTGTATTTACTTACACACTGATTTTGGCATGGTAAATTTTGGCGTAAAATTCAGTAGCATAATGATGTCAAATAAAAATTGTAAAAATTTGTTGATGAGAGATTAAGGGGTCTCTCATAATTTATACATGAAATGGATAGTAATGGTGTCATGTAACATAATATCCCAACATATTTAGTGGAATTTATATTCATAATATAAAATAATTTCTCGAATATAAATGAGAAGAGAGAAATTACTTATGGAATTTCGACATGGTAACAGCTGTACATGGGAGAAATTAATCAGAGATAAAGAGGTCTATTATCATTCAAACATAAGGATGGAAGTATGGGGGAGGTGATAAATCATAAATGAACATTTTTAACTGAAAATAAATTGGTATAACAACAAAACAAAATTTGGAAAAAATGGGAAAGGAAGAAATCCCTTACTTGGAAGTGTGATCCCAAAGGCTTTGGAAAGGCTTGAGAGAGGATTATTGGGATATTGAGGAGCCTTGGGAGTGTTCTAGAGAGAGGATAGAAGAGGTTGGTCGAGCTCCCAAGTTTTTTAGTTAAGAGGAATGGTATATTGAGTGGGTTTATATAGGAAAGGTGAGGGAATTCTTTATTATTTAGGTTGTGGACACCACACATTAAACTAATCAAAACCACAAACCACCCCATGGATTTTGACCATGGTTTCTTCCATAGTGGTGTGATAAACATTGTTTTATAAGGAAAATGTCAGATCATATTAAAATATTATTCTTTCTTATGTGGAGGTGAGTCACACTCTCAAGGAAATCATTTTAAAAGTTAAAATATTTTATAAGTATTGGAGGGTCTACTAAGGCACCATAAAATTAATCAAAAAAAATCTGAGATCGTATTATTTTAAAGGTAATATATATATTTTCCTGCCTAAATGGACCGAAGGCAGTCATTTTTATATTATTTTATTACATCACTATTGGGTCATTATGATGACATAAAACACATAATATATTTATATAGTATTTATTTTTTACCCAAAAATTTGACTGTCTCATAAAACTATGAAAAATTCACCAATAGATAATTTTAAATTCCATAATCCAAAAATAATATTCATTTTATCTAAATAATTTTCTAAATATGTGAATTTTTACTTTTAAAATAAAAATCGACATTTATAGAAAATTAATGGGTTTTGGAAAGAAAGCTTTCAAACTTTAATAGAAATTTCAATTGTATTCATAAAAATTATACGATCATTTTTACTTAATAAAAAGTAATTTAGTAATAATATTTTTTTAAAATATTATTAAATTCAAAAATCCATTAATTCATCAAAATACATTTCTTAATATAATTTAAATATTAACTAAGAATACTATTTGTTCATTAAAAACCATTTACAAAGTAACAATAAAATGAATGTATATTCATTATTCTACAAAAAAATAACGCACATGATCATAGTACTAGGGTCCTATTACATAACCCTTTATATCACCCACAAAATACCTAAGGGTAAGGTGTGTGATGCAGAAAGACTCTTGGGGCGGCTCGGATAACATTACTCAGGTGGTAATCTCTATTAATTTACACTTCTCTTATAGGCGGTTAGGTTAAATAATAACATATTGAAGCTCAGCTTAGGCTTGGTCAAGAGAGAATCTCAATGACGCTACCTCCTTTCTAAACTCCAACAAATGGGCTTCGTATGGAGAAATTCTACTTGATGAGCTCATCGCTTCCTTTGTATGAGTAAATTGGATTTGTTAAAGCCCAATATTTATACTAATCATGTTATCATTATTCAACGACTATATTAGCAATGATAAAAATTCTTAAAGGTATTTTAAAATCCAAAAAAAATAAAACCAAGGAAGTGAATATGCCTTATATAACCATTTTAAATAATAATACATTTAATTAGCTTAAGGGGAATTTACATTAATAAAATTTTGGGTCATTACAATCTTCACCCCTTAAGAAATTTCTCCCTCGAAATTTCTTTTCCCTCACTAAAATAGATGAGGGTAACTCTTCTTCATCACTTCCTTGGATTCCCAGATTGGTTCTTCAAACACGAGGTTTCACCACAACACCTTGATGAGGGGCACGGTCTTATTTCATAGAACTTTTACTTTATGATCTAGAATCTTTCGTGGCTTCTCATCATGGGAGAGGTAATTCTATAATGGTTCCACCTCTAGATTGAGTAGATGTGATGGGTCATGTATGTACTTCCTCAAGAGTGATACAAGGAATACATCATGTACATGAGATAGGTGTGGTGGGAGTTCTAGTTGATAGGACAGTACTCTAATGTGATAAAGGATATCAAAATAGGTAATGTACCTTAGACTAAGCTTTACCTTCTTACCAAATCACATAACTCTCTTCCACAATGATATACAGAGGAATACCATGTCTCCCACCTCAAACTCTAGGTCTCATCTATGATTATAATCATAGCTCTTTTATTGACTCTAAGTAGATTTAATGTGACGTTGGATGGTCTTAACCTTCTCCACCATTTCGTCGACCATTTCTAGACCTAGGAGTTTTTCTCCCCAACTTCATCCAGACATGCCGGTGTTCTACACCTCTTCCCATAAAGGGCTTCATAAGGATCCATTTGGATGCTTGAGTGGAAACTATTATTGTAAGAGAACTCAACCAGGAGAAGATGTTGATCGCATGTTCCTTTGAAGTCCATTGAGCATGCACTCTACATATCCTCAAGTGTTTGGATAGTCCTCTCAGATTGGACATTAGTTTGAGGATGATAAGCCGTACTTAATTTTAGCTCATTATTGAGAGCATGCTAGAGACTCCTCCAGAACATAGAGGTGAATCTTGGATCTCGATCAGATACAATAGATAGTGGTAATACATGCTGCCTTACCTCTTCTCTGATGTATATCTATTCCAGTTGATCCAATGAGAAATCCTCTCTAATTACAATGAAGTGTGAAGACTTTGTATGACGATCCAAAACAACCCAGATAGGATTGCTTCCTTTGGATTTCTTAGAATGTCTGGTGACAAAGACATGTTGATGTTCTCCCATTTCCATGTGGTTATAGGTAATGGTTTCATTATACCCTTAGAATTATGCCTCTCAACCTTCACTTGTTGACATATTAGGTACATTGATGTATACTCAACAATCTCCTTCTTCATGTTGTCCCAATGCTCTCAAAGATATCGATACATCTTTGTGTTTCTTGGGTGAATAAGGAAATTCAAACTATGTGCATTATCCAAAAGTTCATTCTTTAACTCCATATATGATGGAACACATAGTATTGAACCAAATCTCATAATTCCTTTATCATTAACATTGAACAATGAGGATTTCCCTTTTCTAATAGTTTCTACTTTTTTCTGATTTCCCACATCATCCTTTTGAGTATCCTTTAACCTTTCTAAAAGATATGGTTGAGCATTAATTTGTGAAAGTATTGATTATGTTCCCTTTTTCATGATTCCCATGTCCCTCTTCATCAAATCTAAGAATATTGGATCCTTTTAAATTCTCATCAATGATAGAATCATTGGGTCCTTTCTACTTAGAGCATCTGCCACCTTCTTCTCTTTCCTGGGGTGGTAATGGATTGACCACTCATAGTCTTTGATTAGCTATAACCATCTTCATTTGTGCATGTTAAAATCTTTTTATGTAAATATATACTTGAGGATTTTGTGATGATATATTTCACACTTCTCCCCAAAGAGGTAATGTTTCCAAATTTTTACAGTGAATATTACTACTGCCAACTCGAGATCGTGTGTTGGATAGTTTTTCTCATTAACTTTAAATTTCCTTGAATAATATGCAATGAATTTGTCATTTTTAATCAACACATATCCCATACCATAGAAGATATCCACTTGTGGGTAGTGTGAGCATGGGAACATTAATAATCCTCCTTTTAAAATCCTAGAAGTTGTCCTTGTATTCATAACTGCAAGAAAACATGACTCCCTTCCGGGTTAGCTTGGTAAGAGGGTTGGACAATTGTTAGAAATTTCACCCAAATCGGCGATAATATCCAGCTAACCCTAGGAAGCTACATATATTTTTCACCAATGTTGGCCTCCACAATGCCTTAGTTGCAACTGTCTTGGAGGGATCCATGGATATCCCAATTTCTTGTGATTATATGACCCAAGAATGAGATTTCCTTCAACTAGAACCCACACTTTCTGTACTTTTCATAGATATTATCCTTTTTAAAGGTCTCTAGTATAGTTCTTAGATGCTCCTCATACTCCTCCTTAGTTTGGGAGTATATTAGAATATCATATATAAATACTACCACAAATTTTTCGAGGTAATTCTAAAGACTCTATTCATCAAGTCCATGAAGATTGCTGGAGAATTAGTGAGTCCAAAAGGCATTACTATTAATTCATAGTTCCCTTATCTTGTAAGAAAAGTATTCTTAGGGATATCCTCCTTTTTCACCCTTAATTGGTAATATATCAACCAAAAATCTACATTGGAGAAGTATTGTGCTCCACAAAGCTGATCGAACAAGTCATAAATTGGGGGTAGAGGATACTTGTTATTTATCATGATTTTGTTGAGCTCACGATAATCAATGAAATGGTGCATTGATCCATCCTTCTTCTTGAAAAAGAGGATTGTTGTACCCCATGGTGAAGTGCTTGGGCGTATAAACTCTTTATCTAGATTCTCCTGTAGTTGTTTCTTTATCCCATAAAGCTCCACAATATCCATTCTATGTGGATTCTTGGATATTAGCAAAGCCCCTGGTATAAGTTCAATTGAGAATTCAACATCTCTTCTGGGAGGAAGACCAAGAAATTCCATGATATACACTTCAATGAATTCCCTCACAATAGGCATGTCTTCAATGATGGTTTCTTCCTTAGAATCAATCATCTAATAACGATACACATGCTCATAGGGTAGTAATATCCATGCTTGAGATGATGTTTCAAAATAAGATTCATCATCCTTCATGAACTTGAATATAATCGAGGGTCGATTCTCCATATGGAGAGTGATTTCCCTCTCATGTCAACTTATGTTGGCTCTATATAGGGAAAGCAAATACATGCTAAGAATTGCATAAAATTCCACCAGAGGGAGTATGAAGAGATTCTATGGGAAGTTAAATCAACAAATTATGTCAAGGGGGAGTTATATTCTTGGGATGCAATGATTTCCCCAAATGCTATTCTCACTAACATATCTACTTGCATTATTTTTCATAGTGTTGGGATTATTCTAATAAATTTTGAAGATATAACAGAATGTGTAGAACCAGAATATAAAAGTGCATTCACTGTTATTGAATGAATAACTATCATACCTTTCACCACTTATTTTTTTGAGGTTTGTTTTAGTGTTAGAGTTGTAAAACTCTGTCCCTTACTGCCTTGGAGGTTATTAGTTTCCTTTGAGAACCCTTGGCATAAGACACTAGTTTGAAAAGGGCCCTGGTTCTTTGCAGTTGAAGCAATAAACAATGCATTGAGGGTCGAACTGAGCATTACTATCCTCTATCACAGAAGAGAGTTTTTCTTGTCAATATTTAATGTACATGTACCCTTCTCATCGACACATAAAGAATTTTCTCATCGCCTTCAGAAAATTTTCGAGGTGCTTCTTTCCGAACCTTTGGAAAGTGGGGTGATGGAATTTCATAGCACCATTGGAATTATCCATTACATTGCAAAAATTAAATTCCATTTTCCTCATATTATCCCCTTGATACCCATGAGATTATCCGATCTAGATTTCAACTTTAAGGGCACATAAAAAAATTTACTCATAGCTATCAAAGTCACACATCTCCAGGGCTTTTGTAGGATAGGTTTTATCCCAAAAAATAGGCGGTCAACTTTGTATTTGGGGGTAACGACAAATCCAGAGGCATATCATGCAAGAATTTTGAAGTTTTCCTTTTATGATCTGATGGATTCTTTATCTTTTTTCTTGAGGTAACAGAAGACCCTTTCCATCTTATGTTGGAGGGTGCGTATAAAATATTTATCAATTTTTTTTCCCAAAAATCCTTCCATTCCAAAACCTTGATCTCTTCCTCAGGATTCATATTTTTGATCAATGTCCACCATTGATCAACTTCACCCTCCATAAGATAAGTAGACAGAAGAAAATTTTCTTGTTCCAAACATTGAAGGATGGATAATATCTTTTCAATGGAGTAGATCCATTGTTCGACGATTGAGGGATTAGATGATCAATTAAAATTAGGTGGCCTTTTTCTCCTGAAGCCCTTGATTTCATCTTGTTCTTTATTGGGGGGAACGTTCCTCTTGACCCATTATTCAATTCAAAACCTTAGTTAATTAATAGAGTATCATGAAAAAGTTTTCAATTCCTGCTCCCATTAGATTGGGAATCTCATTAGAACAGTACTCACATTGATCTTCACATCGGTTATTATCCCAAGTCCCCCTATTACCAACCATTGGCTGGAATAAAAGGATGGTTTGGGTAACACATAAAGTTGAATGCAAAAAAAATGGATAACTTATAAATTACATTTATTCCCTTAAATTATGAATTTATAGGCTTCAATATATGTTATCCATGATCTACTTCCCAACATATATTCTTAGAGGAATTGTTTTTCCTTAATAATGGTTCATACTAAGCTTGATAATTTACCAAAGAATATCCCACAGGAGTTTCATAACAAATAGTGAATCAAGGCCCAGTTTCATGCACCAGTTCCTATTTGAGTCTACCTCAAAGTGGTGTTTTCTGGTTTTACCCCAAGATACATCTATGTCGGATCCACCTCTACTTGTTTATATCCAAACAAGGATGTATTTTATTGATAAACCACTTACTATATACTAACCAAAATTTAGGGATGTTTTTATTATACTTAGTCTTATCTATAAGTCATTCACTAGGGTTTTCTAATCCAAATCCTAGAAATAACTAAACTTATCCTCTGATACCAACTATAATAGCACTGCTCTTTATTACACACTTAAACATGATTTATTACATAAAATTGCACTTAATACTACTATAATGATTGAGAGGTCTTGTGTATTGGGAAATTAGGAACATTACATAATAACTTAGAACATAAAGAACAACATCTTTTTTGAAAACTTCTTTTATATGACCACAACATTCTTTCTTACTTTGCATTGCATGGGATAACCCGATGACATGCATAAGTAAAGGGTGAGACATAAATCCTAGTAAGGGAGTAAAAAGGAATAAAATGAAGAATATAGTACATTCTAGGAAATATTAATATCAATGGATCACAAGAGAAAAATGAACATAAAATAATGATATATCATGATTATCATAAAATGGAAATGTGGCAACAACATTTAACATGATATTAGCATGAGCCAAGGCTCACTAGACATGGAGCATGAGTAAACCCTCAGTTCACTTGAATTATCATGAGTAAACCCTCATTACACTTGAATAATCATTAGTAAACCCTAATTTCACTTGAATTATCATGATACTAATCTTTACCCATTGCATTGGAGCACTATCAGGATGCACCCTTTATAAACATTTCATTTCATGCCAAAGTGTGCCACATGGATCATACAATATAGACTCATTAAACATCATAATTTATTATATGAATTAGAGATGTGGGATAAATAAATTTAAGTACTCAATAAACAAGTACATGTGTATAAAGGTGAATACCCATGATAGATAAATGGGTATGGTATTCACTTACATGGTGATTTTGGCATGGGAAATTTTAGTGTAACTTCGGCAGTATAATGACCTTAAATAGAAATTGTAAAAATGGGTAGATGAAGGATAAAGGTGTATATCATCATTTATACATGAAATGGATAGTAAAATATTCATGGAAATTAATATCCCAACATATTTACTGGAATTTTGAAGCATAATATAAAATAATTTCTTGAATGTAAATGAGAAGAGATAAATTCCTTACGAAATTTCAGCATGGTAACGAGTGTACATGGGAGAAATTAATGAGAGAGAAAGAGGTATATAATCCATAAAACATAAGGAGGTGAGTATGGGAGAGGTTAAAAATCATACACCAATATTTTTAATTGAAAATAAATGGGTATAACAATATAAATATATTTAGAAAAAAAATAAGAATGGAAGAAATCCCTTACTTGGAAGTTTGATCCCAAAGGATTGGGAGAGGCTTGAGAGAGGCTTCATGGGAGATTTGGATGCCTTTTGAGGATTATAGAGTGAGGAGGGAAGATTTTGGTTGGGAACCAATGTTTTTTATAGAATAGGAATGGGAGATTGAGTGGGTTTATATAGGAAATAAGATGGAATTCTTTATTATTTAGGTTTTGGACACCACACATTATACTAATCAAAACCACAAACAACACCATGATTTTCCCATGTTTTTTTCCAAAGTGGATTGGAAAAAATTATTTTATAAGGCCAATGTCTGAACATATAAAAACATTAGGTTTGCTTATGTGGAGGTTAGTCACACTCTCAAGGAAATGATTTTAAAAGTAAAAATATTTTTATATCTTGGAGGGTCCAATAAGTCACTATAAAATTAATCAAGAAAATATAAAATCTCATTATTTTAAAGTTAAAACATATATTGGAAAAACATACCTTTTATATTATTTCATTACATCACTATTGGGTCATTTTGATGTTATAAAACCCATTATATATTTAAAAGGTATATAATTTTTACCCCAAAATTCAGCTGCCTCAGAAAATTATGAAAAATTCACCGTTAGATAATTTTGACATCCTGAATCTAAAAATAATATTCATTTTATCTAAATAATTTTCAAAATATGTGAATTTTTACATTTAAATTAAAAACATACATTTATTGAAAATTCATGGGTTTTGACAGAAATAGATTTCAAACCTTAATGAAAATATCAATTGTATTCATAAAAATTATACGATCATTTATATTTAATAAAAATTAATTTAATAATAATATTTTTTAAAAATATTATATAAATCAAAAATCCATTAATTCATCAAAATATATTGCTTAATTGAATTTAAATATTCACTAAAAAATACTATTTTTGATTAAAAAACCATTTATAAAGAAACAATAAAATGAATGTCTATTGTTTATTCTACACAAAAATAATGCACATAATCATAGTGATGGGGTCTTGTTACATAACCCTTATAACACCCAAAAAAGACCTAAGGGTAAGGTGTACGATGGCGATAAACTCTTGGGGTAGCTTGGATAACATCGCTCGAGTGGAAATCTCTATTAACTTCCACTTATCCCATAGGTGGTTCCGTTCAAGATTAACGTGTTGAAGCTCAGTTGGGTTTGGTCATGAGCGATGCCTCGTGATGGTACCTCCTTTTTGAGCTCCGACAAATGGGCTTCGTATGGAGTAATTCTAATGGATAAAGATCATCGCTTCCTTTGTCTTAGTGAACTTTATTTGTTAAATCCATTATACTAATCATGTGATCACTATTCAATGGCTATACTAGCAACATTAACAATTCATAATTGTATTTTAAAATCCAAAAAACATAAAACCAAGGAAGTTCATATGTCATATGTAACCAATTTACATAATAAGACATTTAATTAGATCAAGAGGAATTTTCATTAATAAATGATCGAGTCATTATATTCTGACTTAGTTGTTCAGGATTAACCAAGTATTGTTCACTTTTTATGAATCAACCCTAGTAGAGGGTGGATCTCCAAATGGGATCTCCGATCTAGAGGGTACTTTTCTGACAAGTGGACCTATGCCATATGGGTGCACCAAAACTATCTATAGTTTCCTAATCTATTGGAAGTTGTGAGTCTACATCAAGTAGTATGTGTATCTCAGTTTTCTATCCATTCATGAGGTTAAATTTCTCCAGAGCTTCTCAGCCACTGGTGTTTGTGCTCTAAAACCTTTCACTTGTCCAAAGGTGATGCGGGGATCAGTTTATGGGTTTTCTATCAGATAGGGGTACTTCCTATCCTCAATGAAATGTATGATGAGTTTCTTCCTACGACCAATAATTGTGAGAATGATGAACTAATATTTCCATTGGCAAGAGATTTACTAGTCTTGGAAGAGGGACTATGCCTGATCATTGATTTCATTTGATGATTGGATATGACTATTCCTCTAGGCGATCTGGCTGAAGCCAAAGTCTATTACAGCAAAACTCATCCAACTCAATATTCTTGGAAAATTCCCATCTCATATTGTGATACCCTCAAGGTGGTTCGGTTCACCACCTGGGGCTACAAGACTCAGTCAGACATACACCTGAGATCAGATTAGCAGGTTTCTATGCTATATTTCTTAGTGGATAGCTCTTCTCCTCTCACGATGTATACATCAATTTCTGGGCCTACACTTTAATGATTGAGGCCTCATTGGTGGATAGAAATCCCATTAACCTATCCATCCCCACCCTTTCCCGAATCTATGAACTATTGAGGTAGAAACAAGAAGGGAAGCCTCTGCATCAGCTGAGTTAGAAATTTAAAAAAAAAATTACTAGATAGTAGATCATTTCTCCTATTATGAGTATCATTATACCACAATGTTTTTTCATTATAAATTCCACCCAAACACTCTCATTATTTATATCTTTTGGCCTAGATCTCTGAATATAAATGGAGCGATTTAAATATTGAGTGATGTTACTTAGTTTTCATTTTCACCATACCTATGCCTTATAGAATAATAGCGGATGATGGGAAGGGTTGGTTGGATTCACGTTCATATTATATGGAACTTTAGGATGGAATATTAGCTACTCGTATTGACTGGATGACCGTCTATGATCCTTATTCTCCCTACCTGTTTTCCAGGCAGTTTGGATGACCATAGTGAGTCGCACTCCTCTCAGTTACCCTAGTTAACATGGAATCTAACCCAACAATCCTTCTTCGTCTATGGTTGATGATGATGTGGGAGGACTCTGGAATTTCTATTTTATTCCTACCAAAGGGGTCCTTACATACTTATTATCGGAGTCTTCACAATAGTGGGTAGCATGTTATCCTTCCAATATAATGGAATGTCTAGTCAGATAAGTAAAAATACCATGGACTACTTCTAGTCTCCTTTTACATGTTCCAGCGACATCATCTCCACCCATTCCTATTGTAAGAAGGCATTCTGTTCTCAACCACATTCGTTTGGAGGGAGATTCGCCTACTCAACCTATTTTTGTGGATAGTGATTCATACCCCACACCTTTTTATGATACATTTAGTAATATTAATGAATCTTGTCTGAGTGGAACATCATTAAATACCCATGATACTGCAATCAGTCCCTTAATATTGGTTCCAGATAATGAATTGCCTAGAGGGTGAGAAGGCTCCCATACATGGGTGACCCAATCAAGGGTGGAATTATCTACTGGGGTGTCATTACCTGAATACATACCTATTATGGACAAGGAATATAGTTAGGGTTTTGATACTGTCAGGAGACACCAAGACATGTGGAGGTGGGCGCGACTTCAAATATGTACTATTGTTACTGAGACTCCTCTTCTAGAGTTTTCTAACCAGTAGGACACCCTTGAGTTGATATTTACTTACTTGGGTTTCAGAGACATTGAATATCGGTGTCTACACCAAAATGTGCACCATATTGTCATAGTTGAAATGGATTTACCCTCTTGTGAAGGCATCCTTTCTCAATTTAACGATTCTCACCATCAAACAAAAACTTTTCAGGATATTACCAAAGAAATCTATCACTTAATGGATGAGGAGGCAGACACTCATTACCAAGATATTTCCCAAAAAGAAGAGTTACAAGAGTACTAAGTTCATGTGGCCAATCTAAAGGAGAAACTGGCATCAATGATTTCCAAATTTGAATACCTTAAATAGAAAAGGAGGGTTCTTGGTTCCCTAATGATGAAAGTGTATCCCTAGGTTGAAGATGACGCTATAAAAATGACTATTTTAGAGAAATCACTTGACAGTCTATTCCATAAAATCATTGATCTGTTAGAAAGATCTTGTTAGGATTTGTTATAATATTTTTAGACTGTCTTATGGCATTGTTTTTTTTCTATTAGGGAGAGGCTCCAGGTTGTGGAATTCCTCCTTACCTACATTTAACATAATAAAAGGACTTTTCTCTCTAGTGTTTCTCCTTCATTTTCTCTATGAAACATCGATTAATCATAATTTTCCAAATTTAAATAGTAATCTCAATTGGAAGTCAATGTCAATTTCCATCTAGGATGAGTAAAATAATCAAATCATGCTTTAATTTTCTCCTAATATGAGGGGATCAATGAACGTAGTTTTACTATTGCTCAAGTTTCATGAAGAACCCTAAAAACATTTTGTATTTTGTGTTATTGCCTTGATTTTTTTCCTAAACTCTATTTAGTGTGGTCTTAGTGGGTATAACATGACTTTTTCATAGGCTTCCCTTTATGTTTTTTCTATCTAACATTATTTTTTTATCTTGAGTGGTTTTTTAGTTTCTTAAAATTTTTTCTATACTATATGTATCAAAGATTCATTGATCTAGTACTCAACTTTATATAGGGTTCCATTTGTGGGTTTTCATCCTAGAGAGTGTTGGTTTTTTGATCATGGGATGCTTATCATCTTGTAAACTGGACTTTCATTACTGATGTTTTAGGTCAAACAACTTGGATCAATAATGATGTTTTAGGTTGAACAATTTTAACCATGACCTTTAGGGCAATGGCCCCAATTTAGAACTCATTAAACAAGAATTCCCTAATATCCTTCACACATGGAATTATGATTTTTTGACCCAGGTTTTGTGATTTATAGATATGAAACATGATATTGGGCATGGATGTAATTGGTAATATGGAAGAAAGTATGAAGTCTCCTGTGGATGAATTTACCTTTGGTTTATAGGACATTATTTTGGGAAACATATGCAGCGCCACTGGGTAATTGTATGCATAGCCAAGAAAAGGTGTCCACGGGATACTGAACATCCATATTCAATGGCCAAGAAATTTCAAGGAAACTTGGATATGTTTTTTTGTTGAAAACCATAGTGGTTGGCATGCTGAGGGAATGATGTCTGAATGTATAGGGGCATTTCTATTGGTTCTGGTCAAGAAACTGCTCCCACATGAATTTGACTTGTTCAAAGGAGGGCTAGTGCATGGTTTAGTTTATCATCATACACCCAAGAGTTTCAAGACTCATGGGTTAAAGTTTTTTTTACTCTAAATAGTGTGGGTAAACAAATTTCCTTTCACATAGTGAGTTAACCAGAAATGTTCTATCCCCATCAAGCATGATAGGGGAGAGAGGATGTAAAGTGTAATCCATTGGGTTTTCCAAAACCATGGAATGCTGTGATATGTAAACGTCATAGGGGAATATGGAGGTAGGAAGATCCTATAATAAGGAAAAATTTCCCATTGGATGGAAAGTCATTTTGTGGAAAACATATGCAGATCCTCCTAAGAATTGTGTGCATAGTAAAAAAAAGGTTCCCATATGACACTAGCCATCCATTCCTGATGGCCATGGATGGTTATAGGGATCGATAAATTTTCTGTACATAGAATATGGTGTGTGAAAAGTGTTGTGTGATCATGAAAATGGGGCCTTTCAGGTTGAACATTACTAGGAATACAAGCAATTAGGGGAGGTATTTAACCTATCCGTTTGAGTTTTTTTCTTACGTAGGTATGACCCTTACACATGTAGGGATATGATAATTCTATTTCATTGGTGAACCCAAAATATGAGGCTCAGGTGACACTACATACCCTCTAAGGATATTAATCAAGCCAAACATAGTTCTTATATGGTTTATCCATACGCAGATCGTGTTCACACATATGAATTGAGAACCATTTTTTGGTTTTCCCAAGGGGTTTCTAATGAAGCGGGAATCGTGTCAAATGTTCCTATACAGATTCCTTTCATGCATAGAAACATGGGGGAAGAAATTCTTTGGCATGTTGGGGACCAATAATGAACACTGATTTTTGAGCGTCAGGTAGTTTTAATGTAATGAGAATAGAATATTGATGTAGAAGCTTCGATTAACAGGGGGATGATCGGGTTGAGGTGTTTCAACATGTCCCAGACAATGATAGGAAGGAAAGTGCAAGATGCAATTTCAAGGGACCTCAGATCAAGATAGATGATACGAGGCTTCAATGTTTTCAAGAATACATAAACTGGATGATCCTATCTTGAGGATGAATTGGACTTTGGTTGAAAAGACATTTTTTTGGGAAACATATGTAGAGTCATTGGAGAAATTTTGTGCATAGTAAAATAAAGGTTTCCATAGAACACTGGTCATCCATTTGAGATATCCTTTGAGGTATATAAGGTCTCAAAGTCTCTAAAAGCATAAATTTTGATAGGTGGAAAAACATTTCTCGACAAGTCTGAATGGTTTATGTTGTAATCCCCCATAGAGTTTGGAACTCTCCTACATAGATTTAGCTCACACACAGGGTGAGACATTTTGATTCTCTTGCCAGAGCGGGGTTCGATTTTGAAAATCATGGTGCCCCAAAATTAATCTCCCTATATAAGTCTGTCCCACGCGTATGGATTGGAGCATCTTATACACATTTTGGGGTACCTTTCAATTTCACATCATATGGTTAGGACTTGGTTTCCTTATATGGAAGGATAACATTACCATGCCTTTTAAAGTCATTCATAGAGGACCAGTGGATTTATTTTCCCTAGTTTCAAGGGGAATACCCAACCAAGATTCCTAATACCACATTATCTTTTCTCGGTGTGAGAAACAAGAGGTGGAAAGGGCTATACATCACCACATAGGGATGGAGAAATCAATGAAGTGAGCATTGTATACTTAGTATGATGTTGCGTAGTTTAATGTAATACAACAATGAAAAAATATCATACATTTAAATATCATATGGTTAGGATGAATGCTAATAAGTTTATTATTGTGCGGTGAGTATGTGAGAAAGGGGGTTCATAGCTTAATTTAGTTTTCATGTGGAAGAAGGGGTATTTCTAGGCAGTTTGTAGCTTAGTCTGGGTCATAGGACTCATGAATCATGAAATATCTCCTGAGATAGGGATCAAACCACACATCGTCCTTTAAATGTCATTCCTTCTATGTAGGTGTAGCCCAAATATAGTGGGGGGGAGGAACTTTTTTCTTTTGAGGTGGCTGAACATGGGGGGGGGGGGATCCTGATATGCATATGTATCCTACAAGAGACTACATTATGTCAGTTAACTGATGCCAAATGGAAACTTGTTCTTAGGTGAGAACATAATTGGGTGATGTAGTTTAATGCCATGCAACAAGGACGTTGACAACATAGTTTAGCATCATGTCGCAAGGACAAAATATCACATGAATCATGCACATATATGGGATAATCAAGATGAGATATTCTAGTATTCCCCAATTGTGAGTGGGGGAAGAAAGTGTAAACCATGTTTTTGGGAGACTTCAGACCAGGAGAGATGATATGAGGATTGGAAGCCAATGGTAATATGGAAGAAGGAACAACCCCTCTTGAGGATGAATTTTACTTTCATTGATAGGCCATTTTGGGGGCAACATATGTGGAGCCGATGAGGAATTGTGTGCATAGTCAAAAAATTGTGACCACAAGACACTGTCCTTTTATTTCTGATAAACATGGGTGATTACAGTGATCTGAAATTTCCCAAGGGAATAGAGTTTGATGAAAGAACAATAGGTATATCTTGGTACATGAGAAATATTCAGACCGTGATTAGTTATGCAGTATTAAATCATCTACAATGATACGACTTGTATGTAAAGGGGGAATAGTCTTTTGACTAATCCTTGTTGTAGGAATCAAGGTTAGGAATATTCTACATATATTCACATTTTCATGTAGGATATGGGGGAATTTTTTTCCCTCATAGTTGGACCCAGGAAAGCCTAGGTTTCACTACATTTCTCTTCGTGTCAAGAATCAAGCCACACATAGTTCTCGAACTACCATACAGTTTAGTATCATGTTGTTAAGACTACTTGGCCATGCGATTTAACATCGTGCAGTTTGGAATCATAAATTTTCCTATGCATGTATGACCTATAGGTAGGGGGATTCATCTTATAATGGTAGATGGACTAGGATATAGGATCCAATCCTCACTATGTATCATATAGAGGTAGGAATCAAACCATACATAGTTCTAGAAAACACTATGTGCTAGTCTGACCCATGCATTGAAAGGGGACATTTGCATCATGTGGTGGCTGGAGAAAGACATAGTGTCAAGGTTTCTCTATGTATCATGTAGAGGTAGGAATCAAGTTATACGTAGTTCTTGAGGAACCTTATAGTTTAATGTCATACGGTTTGGACATAGAAATTTCCTTGTGTGAGTCTAACATGTACGCATGGAGGGTAATTTTTTTTGGGGGGCTGGACCAGGATATGAGATATGGGCATCACAGTGTATCCTGTGAGGGTAGGAATCAATCCATACTTAGTTCTAAAAGGGAAATTCCATGCATAGGTCTATTTCATACACAAGTTAAAGGGTTATTTTGAACCATTATTTTGAGATTGAGGGCTTGTCATAGACCCACGTGCTTTGTTAGTGTGGGGGAACCATCAACACCATTCCTAAGATCATATGAGCTATGATCGGTGTGAGAAAAAAGGAATACCAGGGGTTTCTCTCATAGTCAAGGGATGATAAAAGGCATGTCAGAGGTGCTTTGAATCATGATGTGGTTGGACCAGGATATAAAATCTTGGTGTCACTATATATCCCATTGAAATATGGGAATCATGTTTTCTGTAGTTCTGTAGACCTCCTTATATATGTTTGGACTATACACATGGATGGGGAGTTTTTTTATTCTCTCCCTTTCTTGTGGTGGATAAAACTAGATCTCATTGAGATATGGACATTTTTTTCTTCTTTGAATACAGATCTGACTCATGTGAAATGAACCACGGATTAGAGCATGATGGTCCCCATATAGATTAACATCAGTTGATTATAATGGTTTTACCATGAATTTTTACCTCACATGATTAGGATAGAGGTTCTATAAAGTTTAGTGTTGTTCCGCTAGGATGAATATCACTTGATGTGGATGGAAAGGAAACTTGTATCCTGTAGTTTAATGTCTTATGTTTAGGACTTTTGGAAATGTATTTTAATGTTTTTCAGAATGAACGTTTGGCCATGCATTTTAACATCGTGTAGTTAGGATGATTATGTACTGAATATAAAAAGTATTAATTCCAAAACCTCGCATTGGTGGGAGATGTTTTGAGCTTTCCATCCATTGATATCAAGAAATATGATCTATTTGAGTAAACCTAATGGATGACATATGGTCCATACCATCTTGGCTCTAATTTTGGAGGAGTCTTCCCAAGTATCATTGGGGTTCTGTGGACCAACATCATTTCCCCTTTAAGGAATGTTCAAAGGTGAAATTTTTTATTGAAGGCTGATGTGATCCATTTATAGTAGACTTCCAAATGGTGTAATGTGTGAAATATCCTCTCATATAATTTCTCCAACTTGTTGAGTCATTTCTAAGACTTCTCATCTATAGACAATTGATCATAGATGGAAATGCAGAGCGATGGTAGTTAAACCTCAATGTGTAGAACTGACTTTGTCCCATATACTAGCGAGTATAGGGTCACTTGAGTGGATTTTCAGGTTATGGTCTGACAATCCCACAGAGCATGGAAGAGATTTTCCTTCCATGATTTCTTGTCATTATCTACCATCTTTTGAAGTATAATGGATAGGGTATTATTAAAGTCCTTTAACTAACCTTTGTCCACTACAGGGTAGTGGGATGAACATTTGACTTTAATTCCATACATCTGATATTGCTTGTCCAATTCAGTAGAGAAAAAATTGGTGTAGTTGTTTGCCAATAATGTATGATGGACACCAAATTTGGTGATGATATTTTCTTTCACAAAACTGAACATGATTTTTTTCTCTGAATTCTTTAAGTGTCATAGTGTAGAGACCCAAAGCATGACGTACATGGACATTACATTACTTTTTCGGAATACTTAATACATAAAAAAAAACACACAAGGATCATAATAGTTTAGTGTCTTTGGAAACTCGAAACATAATCTTCTAATCATGGTGAAAGATCTTCAACATCTCCCATAAAGATCTTCCACTTTTGTTTTCTTACCAAAAAACATTCTGTATATCCTGGGGAAAAGAAAACATATAAAGGGTGAGCTCAAATTCTCATTATTGGTAGGCATGGAGAAAATAAAACAAACCATATACATTTGAACATAAAAACATGAACATAATGTTTAAACATCAAAATCTTGAGCAATGACATAAAACATGGCAGTACGTAAGGCATAGATCATAATGTAACATCAATCATGATAAAATAGCTTGGAAATAAAACTTTTAATTGTGGAAAAACATTAAGCACATGATATAATTTCCATAGCATCCAAGACATTACTACCAAGACCATCTTAGTGGACAATGTCCCTTACTGAACCGAGTTCACTCCTCATTCCGGTCCTGTATCACTGAACCAGATTAACTTGTCGTTCCATCCATGTATATCTAATGAGATATAAATCCTTACCCAATGCAATGGAGGGATATATAGGTCACACACATCTCATAATGAAATCATTCTTACTTGTGCCACAAAATAAACATAAATCATTCATCATAACCCAAAGAATAAAATGGGTTTCATAAATGTCATCCCATCATAACATAATCCATATAAAAAAATGGATATAATTTAATCATAAGAAAAGTGAAACCATGTAAATCATAGAGACATTATACTTGAAACATACACATATGAAATAATTTAATCTTAGATGTAAAATAGTTTTGACAAAACAGTTGAAATGAATTCTTGGGGAAAATATCCTTTCTTCTTCAAAATCATTTAATATTCACAAAATGACATGCAATTTTAAAAGAAATGATTTTGTTGAAAATAATCATGAAATCTTGCATAGGAATCTTCATGGGAATAAGGCGTTATGAGACCGTAATAATCTGTTCATGTCGTATAAGTTAAAAAAACATTCTCCTCTTACTTTTGCTGGAAAAGTTAAAAAGTATCTCGTATGGTAAAAAAAAGAAAGATTCCTTCCATACGATGTGGTAAAAGTAAAAAAGGGTAAATTGACTTTAAACATACATGGAAGAAAAGTAAACATTTTATGAAAACATTTTGAGAACATATGGACATGGATGATAAACATAACCCTAGTAAATACTTACGAATAAATAATCTCGGATAAGAATGAGATTGGAATAATTATCCCTTACCTTAGGTCTGATATGCTTCGTACGTATCCAAACCTCCTATATAATGATTTAAATAATTTCATTGGATTATTATAGAATCATATTCATTGTTATGATATCATAAATGGTCATATTCTTATTTTCTTATTAGTAATATTTCATTGCTACTTGTTATTCAGGTGTTCATTGCTTTATGTTCTTATGCATGTTTTGTCGAATAAATTCTTATTCTTCTTTTTAGGTTATAGATACCCCATTTATAGAATGGTATTGGTGTAATATATATCATATTTATTCATTAAATTCATTTATATAATCATTATTCAATGAATATCAGGTAGAACGAGTCGCATCACATCATGGAGACGGTAGGCCGTACGTACGCACGAGCGATGATATCGTTCCCATGATCGTGGAATTGTATTGAAGTGTATGGAAGTGTATGTATACTATTTCAGAATCTATATAACTTTACAATAATCATATATTGTTATTCTTTACACCATTACACCCATCCCAGTAAGGTGGTGGTGGAAAAATTGATTACACCACGGCGTGGAGACTGTATTCCGTACGTACGCACGCGTGGTGATTTCGTTTTCCATAGGATGAATAGAAGGTGAAATAGTTTTGTTTAATATTTATAATAAAATATAATTATATAAATAATACTGATGATATTACTTTATAATGAAACAACTAAATAATAGGAAGTAAAAGAAGAAAGAAACTTGAAAGAGTCGGTAGAAGAGATTACCTCTTCCTCGACGCAACTCCTTTTAACTTCTTCTTAGGGCACTAGAGTTGGTCTTTTGAGAAGGAAAGAACCTCTATGATATAACTAGATAGGTTGAGAAGAGTAATTTTCAGGGGTTTTCCGAGCTTCAATGCTCAAAATGGTGTGAAGAGAAGAGGGAAGGGGTGCCCTTTTTATAAGGGAGGAGAGGGGAACCTTTGGAATTATAAGAAATATTAATTTATAATAAATTCAAACCCCACATAAAACATTCAAAATGACTCAAATAAGAAACTTATATGATATAGGGTTTTAATATCATAAACCAATAAAATTTAGACATGTTTTGAATTTATTTTAAACATTATCAACTTGATTTATCTTTATTTAATATATTTAATTTTATTTGTGGTAATAAGATTCTAAATTTTAAATTGTTACAAATAATTACTTATGTGTTGTGAATTGTCCAGAATTGGATAATTTATGACATTTTAGACCACATAAAGTTTAATTTATAATATTTAAATATTTTTGTGATTTTTAAACAATTTTATATTGTGTTATTTTTATAAAATAACAATAGTGTCAATTTTGACACTATTCATTTATTTGAATTTAAATAAAATCCAAACAGAAGATATGTTCAAACTAAAATATTTAAAAGATTCATAACATGTCATATTTATCTAGAAAATTATTGGATCACATTAAATATTTCATATAATATTTATTTTAATATATTTAAACCATTTATTTGATATTTCAATCAAAAAAATAATTTCAACATCACTATTGTGTAACCTTTAATGATAATTATTTAATCCCTAAAAATTCTAAATAAATTAACATGATACAGATAATTTTATTATATTTCTGGATACAATTCATGTTCTAAGTTTCATGAAGTTTATAACTAAATTAATATTATTATACTTATAAGATTTAAGAGAGTGACATGTTGTCACTTTCTTTGGTTTTCATAATAATTAAATTATTTTCATGGTCAAAAGTCCATAAAATTAATCTATTCTTACCCTTAGGTGATATGGGTCGACTTTTAGTCTTCCAATAGAATTTTTTCAGGTGTTTAGGTAATTTTATAATCTTATTTTTACCCTTAAGTACACAATTTACCTCTAACTGTAGTAAATAAAAATTATCGTAGTTACTATTCATAATATAAAAAAAATTAAAAGTAACCTATAAATATAATTTGGACCCAATTAATTCAAATATGGAATCCATTTTTGAAAATTCAAAACAAAAAAGCTGCAGTAATTAATTTAAAATTAATCCTGTTGTTAAGAGAATGAGTTTTAGAAGTTAAAACATTGCCAAAGATTGAAATGTTTTTACTTATGAATTCAATGTAAAATTAATGGTAATTACATAAATTATATTAAATGGTAAAAATATAATCTATTTATACTTTAAACCCATTCAATATTATAATTTAACAATATAAATTATTGCGATGAAAAAACTTGTTTTTAATTAAAAAATAGCGTGTGTTTACTATTCATTAAAATATGAAAGTTATCAAAATATGAAAAATTTATCCAGTGTAAATATTTATATCCTAATTCAAACGAAAAATTTTATTTTTTCAAGTTAAACTTATAAAAATTTCAAAAACTAGAGTTGAAGTGGGTGCGCCATCAAAAGGCGGCAAAACTGCATTTTTTGAAAAATACTTATTTTACTTGAAAATTTTATCTTGTTCTCATACCATGTTCTAGAAAATGTGTAAGATGAATAATAATGTAATAAAATAAAAAATTTAGTTAATACTATTCATAACGGCTAGTCCATAATATTATAACAATATATCGTTGTTTAGTGAAATCCGGTATTGCGTACTACACACGCTATTGAAGAAGGTCGCGATTGCGTGTAATGCAAGACAAGTCAGGGATTCATGTAATGATAGCTCCCTTTGTTGTTGAGTATAAAATAATTCAACACTTATTTCATTTATAAATTAAATAAAATCTATACTTAATGTTGCGTAGAATAATTTCTACAAAACGAACTATAAATTGTGTGTAACACGAGCCAAGAATAGTGTAGCCTATATAGTGTTGCGTATAGAACAAGATAATTTTGGTGTCACATACAACACAAGACATCAATGAAATTTAAAGAATATTTTTCATAAAATCTTGGGGTGTTACATTCTACCCCCCTTAAAATGAATTTCTCCCTTGAAATTCATTGGGGTTATAAATGGTTTACTACATGAAAATTTCTTTAATAGAAACCCACATCATAAAAAGGAATACCAAAACAGAACTTTAAAAACTAGATTATGAAACATAACAGTTACCCAAATTAACTAATCACTGGGTTTCCATATAGGAGAACATAAGTGAAAATATGGATATGGAAGAGAAATATAACCATTAAGTTCTGATGGAGAGTGGTAGAGAACATGTCTATGAAAAAGCCAACAATCACAAATCCATAAATTTGTGATGATCTAAGGTACCATCTGATTCATAAGATATAAGAGCACTAGTGTAACATTTTTGGTTTTCAATATCATTTCCCTAAATTGATGAATTAAAAGATATACTTACATGATTTTGGTTCAATCTCACTGTTGTTTGTTCCTTGAACAATTTCCAATTCATCTCTTAAAGAAATGAAGTTGAATTTTTTATTCGTGAAGTATTAGCAGATCATGTGATATAACGATGGGTCGTTCCATCTATTTCAAACAAAAGGATAGAAAAAGTTATCAAATATACATAAGTCCATCTATGGTGAGGTTAATCTTATATGATCCCAAAAATGAACTTATTATTCATCTATCATACCGCTTAATAAAATAAAACTAGTTTCTACTAACCAGGGAGTTTATGTAGGCCAGTGGTAGGCGATAAAGTCCTGTCGCACTTCAGTTGTGGGTTTGATTCCCGCAATCTTGTCTGATGTGATGGTTTGTCGCTCGTCCTACGGGTTGTCCTTTTACACTGTTATAACATTACAGAAATAATATAAAAAAAAAACTCTATCCTTAAACAATACTATCTGATTCCCAATAAAATCCAGTCCAACCTTAAGATTTATCCAAAATACTTCTTTCCAAACTCATAGTATAAAGAGAACGATTACTAGAATGGTCATATAACAAGAACTTGAATACCATTATTTATATATCATAAGATATATCTTGTTGACCGCATTCCAAACATGTGAATACCTTAATCATGTATTCTCTTGAAACATAAATTACCATAGAACCTTAGTGAAAACATGAATGCTGTCAAAAGGTAACTCTTTCCACATACAAAAAATCCCAAAAATTCTACCTACTCAAACCATGATATCACTTTTTCATTATATAAGTCATGAGCTCATGAATACTATCATACATATTATTTTCTCTTTATCCCTTTATTATGTGAATTTTATCTGCTTTACAAAAATATTTCAATCACTTTTCATGTTTACCGGTACCATTTAATTATTTAAAAACAATACATAGATATTCTAAAATTACATGATACCATAAATGAGATTCTATGATACTAATTTGAAATCCCATTACATAAACACTTAATCATTCCACAACATCATTTTCATACTCAACATCACAAATAGTGATCGCATGTGACTTCCCTTTATCCTTTTCCTTAAGATGTTTCTCACGTCGATCATAATTAACCCTTGGATTAGGGCATTGATTAGAATAATTCCCCATTTCCTTGAACTTGTAGCATTGAAGTTTTGGGGGTGCGTTCTCTACAATATTTTCTTTATTCACATCATTAGCTACCCGTTTCCCATTACTTCGACACTCAGTTGGTTGATGACCTTCTTTTCCAGACTTAAAACATTTTCTAGTACCTTTAAGACAATCTCCACTATGCTTCTTTCCACACTTTGAACATAAATAAATATTCGTCTTCTTTTCACCATTGTTTTGAGATTTTTCCTTGAACTCCATCTTTCATTTCTTGTCAAAACCATGATATGGATATGTAACAACAACTTTCAGTTCTACTTTGATAGCACAACACACAATTTCTTTATAGCTATTGAAGTATCTTATAGCTAATTCCCTTCAAAGACTTGGTTTAAAGCCACTGAGGAATCGATCAACTTTAATTCCAGGTTGGATGATAAAGCCAGATGCATACCTTGAAAGCCTTCTAAAATTCTCTTCGTATATACCAAAATATTCATCATCCTTTTGATTAAGCTCAAGGAACTCCTTTTCCATCATTGTTCGAATAATAAGAGGGAAGTACTTATTGAAAAACAAGTTCTTGAACTCATCCCATTCCATTGATTCAATTTCATCTTAGGTCCTTATATTCTTAATTAGAGTCCACCACTGGTCTGCTTCACCTTCTAAATGGTAAACAACCAAAATGAATTTTTCATGCTTTGAATAGCGAAGTATGGAAAATATCTTTTCAATGCTACTGATCCATTGTTCAGAAACAAGTGGATCATAAGACCCACTGAAAGAAGGTGGACGTTGCCTCATGAAGGACTCAATAGAATATTTTTCCCTTATCTGCTCATTCGGAAGTCCAGAATAATTCATAGCTTGTATAATTATAGAAATAAGATTTTTCACTCCATTTCCCATAACATTTGGTTGTTCAGGAGGACAACCATTTCATTTTCCATTACATTGATCAACACGGTTCCTTCAGGTTCTAGACGTCGTCTAAAACCAAAAAAGAAAAATGTGAGAGGAAGAAATCATTCTAGGAAAACAACTTAATAAATGGGAAGTACATTCAATATCTAACATCTTAGGTTTAATTCTATGATCATTACCGTAATCCCAGTACTATAACCTATAGTTATACTTAACCTTAGGGACATACCAAGAAATATCTTAGAAATATCTCTAGGGATCTCACTAACATTTTCGCATCCTAGTTTCCAAAGGTTGACTAAACCTTTCCTCTGATACCAACTGTAGAGACCCAAAGCTTGACGTACATGGACATTACATTACTTTTCCAGAATACTTAATACATAAAAAAACCAACACTTAAGGATTCTAATAGTTTAGTGTCTTTGGAAACTCGGAACATAATATTCTAATCATGGTGAAAGATCTTCAACATCTCCCATAAAGATCTTCCCCTTTTATTTTCTTACCTAAAACCTTTATTTATATCCTGGGGAAAAGAAAACATATAAAGGGTGATCTCAAATGCTCTGTATGGGTAATCATGGAGAAAATAAAACAAACCATATACATTTGAGCATAAAAACATGAACATAATGTTTAAACATCAAAATCTTGAGCAATGACAAAAAACATGGCAGTACGTAAGGCATAGATCATAATGGAACATCAATAATGATAAAATAGCTTAGAAATAAAACTTGTAATTGTGGAAAAACGTTAATCACATGATATGATTTCCATAGTAGACAAGGCATTGATTCCAAGACCATATTAGTGGACAAAGTCCCTTACTGAACTGAGTTCACTCCTCGTTCCAGTCCTGTGTCATTGAACCAGATTAACATTTCATTCCAGCCATGTATATCTCATGAGATATAAATCTTTACCAAATGCATTGGAGGGAGATATAGGTCCCACCCATCTCATAATAAAATCATTCTTACTTGTTCCACAAAATAAACATAAATCATTCATCATAACCCAAAGAATAAAATGGGTTTCATAAACATCATCCCATCATAACATAATCCATATAAAAAAATGGATATCATTTCATCATAAGAAAATTGAAACCATGTAAATCATAGAGACATTATAATTGAAACATACACATATGAAATAATTTCATCTTAGATGTAAAATAGTTTTGACAAAACACTTGAAATGAATTCTTGAGGAAAATATCCTTTCTTCTTCAAAATAATTTTCTTTTCACAAAATGACATGACATTTTAAAGGAAAGTATTTTGTTGAAAATAATAATAAAATCTTTCATAGGAAGATTCATTGAAATAAGTTGTTATGAAACTATAAGAATTCGTTCATGCTGTATATATTAAAATAACATTCTCCTCGTAATTTTTTCGGAAAAGTCAAAAAGTACCTCATATGGTAAACAAAAGAAAGATTCCTTCCACACGATGTGGTAAAAGTAAAAAGGGTAAAAATGAAATTAAACATACATGGATGAAAAATAAAAATTTTATGAAAACATTTTGAGAACATATGGACATGGATGATAAACGTAACCCCAGTAAATACCTACGAATAAACAATATCAGATAAGAATGAGATTAGAATAATTATCCCTTACCTTACGGTCCGATATGCTTCGTACGTATCCGAACCTACTGTATAATGATTTAAATAATTTCATTGACTTATTAAAGAATCATATTAATTGTTATGATATCATACATGGTCATATTCTTATCTTCTTATTAGTAATATTTCATTGCTACTTGTTATTCGGGTGTTCATTGCTTTATGTTCTTATGCATGTTTTGTCGAATAAATTATTATTATTATTTTTAGGTTATAGATACCACATTTCCAGAATATTATTAGTGTAATATATATCATATTTATTCATTCGATTCATTTATATAATCATTATTCAATGAAGATCATGTAAAACGAGTCACATCACATCGTGGAGACGGTAGGCCGTACGTACGCATGAGCGATGATATCGTTCCCATGATCGTGGAATTGTATTGAAGTGTATATATACTATTTAAGAATATATTTCAATTTAAAATAATCATATATAGTTATTATTTAGACCATTATACCCATCCAAGTAAGGTGGTGGTGGAAAAATTGATTACACCACGGTGTGGAGACGGTATTCCGTACGTACGCACACGCAGTGATTTCGTTTTCCGTAGGATGGATAGAAGGCGAAATATGGTTGTTTCATATTTATAATAACATATCATTATATAAGTAATACTGATGTTATTACTTTATAATGAAAAAACTAAATAAGATGAAGTAGAAGAAGAAAGAAACTTGAAAGAGTCGGTAGAAGAGATTACCTCTTCCTCGACGCACCTCCTTTAAACTTCTTCTTAGGGCACTAGAGTTGGCCTTTTAAGAAGACCAGAACCTCTACGATATAACTATATAGGTAGAGAAGAGTAAGTTTTAGGAGTTTTCTGAGCTTCAATGCTCAAAATGGAGTGAAGAGAAGAGGTAAGGGGTGCCCTTTTTATAAGGGAGGAGAGGGGAACCTTTGGAATTATATGAAATATTAATTTATAATAAATTCAAGCCCCACATAAAAACTTTCAAAAGGACTCAAATCCGAATATTATATGAGATACGGTTGTAATATCATCAACCAATAAAATTTAGACATGTTTTGAATTTATTTTAAACATTATTAACTTGATTTATCCTTATTTAATCTATTTAATTTTATTTGGGGTAATAAGATTCTAAATTTTAAATTATTAAAAATAATTACTTATGTGTTTTTAATTGTCCATAATTGGATAATTTATGAAATTTTAGACCATATAAATTTTAATTTATAATTTTTAAATATTATTGTGTTTTTTAAACAATTTTATATTGTGTTATTTTTATAATATAACAATAGTGTCAATTTTGATACTGTTCATTTATTTGAATTTAAATAAAATCCACACAGAATATATGTTAAAAATAAAATATTTAATAGATTCATAAAATTTCATATTTGTATAGAAAATTCGTGGATCACATTAAATCGTTCATATAATATTTATTTTAATAACTTATAACCATTTATTTGATATTTCAATCAATAAAATAATTTCAACATCACTATTGTGGCACCTTTAATGATAATTATTTAATCCCTAAAAATTCTAAATAAATTCACATAATGTAGATAACTTTATTATATTTCTTAATACTATTCATGTTTGAAGATTCATGAATTTTATAACTAAATTAAAATTATTATAATTATAAGATTTAAGAGAGTGACATGTTGTCACTTTCTTTGGTTTTAATAATAATTAAATTATTTTCATGGTCAAAAGTCCATAAAATGAATCTATTCCGACCATTCTATGATATGGGTCGACTTTTAGTCATCCAATAGAATTTTGGTAGGTGTTAAGGTAATTTTATAATCTTATTTTTACCCTTAAGTATTCGATTTACCTCTAACTGGAGTAAATAAAAATTACCGTAGTTACTATTCAAAATAAAAAAAAAATTAAAAGTAACATATTAACATAATTTGGACCCACTTAATTCAAATATGGAATCCATTTTTCAAAATTCAAAACACAGAAGTTGCGTTAATTAATTTAAAATTAACCCTGTTGTTAAGAAAACGGGTTTTAAAAGTTAAAACATTGCCAAAGATTGAAATGTTTTTACGTATGAATTCAATGTAAAATTAATGGTAATGACATAAATTATATTAAATGGTAAAAATATATTCTATTTATACTTTAAACCCACTCAATGTTATAATTTAACAATATAAATTATTGCGATGAAAAAAGTTGTTTTTATTTAAAATATAGCGTGTTTTTACTATTCATTAAAATATGAAAGTTATCAGAATATGAAAAATTTATCCAGAGTAGATTTTTATATCCTGATTCCAAATAAGAATTTTATTTCCTAAAATTAGACTTATAAACATGTCAAAACTATATTTAATGTGGGTGCACCATCAGAAGGCGGCAAAACTGCATTTTTTTAAAAAAAATACTTATTTTACTTGAAAATTTTATCTTGTTCTAATACCATGTTCTAGAAAATGTGAAAGATGAATAATAATGTTATAAAATTAAAAATTTATTTAATACTATTCATAATGGCTAGTCCATAATATTATAAAAATATATCGTTGTTTAGTGAAATCCGGTATTGCGTACTACACACGCTATCGAAGAAGGTCATGATTGCGTGTAATGCAAGCCAAGTTACGGATGCATGTATTGAAAGCTCCCTTTGGTGTTGCGTATAAAATAATTCAACACTTATTTCATTGTTACATTAAATAAAATCTATACTTAATGTTGTGTAGAATAATTTCTACAAAATGAACTAGAAATTGTGTGTAACACGAGCCAAGAATAGTGTTGCGTATACGGTGTTGCGTATAGAACAAGCTAATTTTGGTGTCGCATACAAAAAAAGAAATCAATGAAATTAAAATAATATTTTTCATAAAATCTCTGGGTGTTACACATAGCCTCTACCCATTTGGAAAATAATTCTATCACTATGAAAATGTACAAGAATTATTTGGTCATAGCGGGAGGATAGAGTCGCAATATATATATTCTACATATGGAAATTGGCCAAGAATACTTAGCTCTATGTAGTAACTCTAGGGGTTGATGGATGAAATTAGCATAAATTGACAAGGATGAAATTTCTTAGTGAATTCAGTGCAATCTTGTGTCATTGTGGACCAGTAGAATCCAAGTATCTGAATTTGAAAAGAGAGCATGGATGTTGCCTGATGCACTCTAAAAGTTATGGCATGCACTTCTTTCATGATGGAATCAGTCTCTACCCCATCGATGCACCTGATGAGGATACCATTAAGGCCTCTCTTATAAAGGTCAATTTGATGGTTAGTGTCGTCATACATTGTGATGTTAATTTCCCATCTCTGGATCTATTCCCTTCCATCCCAATCCGGTGGAATTACCCCCTTTTGAAGATAATATGCAACTGGATTCATTCATCCAACAGTATTACCATAAGTCTTAGTGAGGGGACTAATCTCACTAATTTCCTTTTACTTGGTCGGAATGAAGGGTAGGACCATCCAACGATGGACATTGTTGATAATCGTTTCATCCTAGTCTGGGTCGGCTAAAGCTGTGGCCGCATTTTCTAATGCATCAGCTTGTTCATTTTCTAACTGGGGGACATAGGTCAATGTTGTATCTAATGGGAATTCTGCCATCAGTTCTTCAACATGGTTCACAAAGGGATTAGATCCCATTTTTTGAAAGAATATTCACCATTAAATTGCATAATAACTTGTTTCGAGTCACTTTTTACCTTTATGTGGTTGACTTGTGCTTCAAGGGCTAGTTCCATACCTGCAATGAGAGTCTAGTACTCTGCTTCATTGTTTGTTCACTCTTATGATAGTAGGAAGAAGTAAGGCAAGCCTTCCTTTTCTGGAAACATGAGTATGAATCCCAGCCCTACTTTATTGATTCTTGGGTCTTCCGTCCTTTTCTTTGTCGAACTTATGGACATGCCATCGAAATACGTCTCCCATGTCTGGGGACCCTCCTGAATTTAGAAAACCTCCTCATCAGGTAGTTTCACAACTAATTAATTCATGTACACTGAGGGATGCTCTTTCAAAAAAAATCCACTAACACCTATCCATTGATGGTTTTCTGAGGCACAGATTGTATAACAACTATTATAGGATAACAGCCTACCATGACAAGAATCTATTCAACATAGGACGATTGGAAGATATACTTGGGAGGGTTTCTATGAGAGACTAGGTGGACCTCGTGGTGATGCAAGTAATGACTCAATTTATGGACCATGAATATTAGGTTTAGATATATCTTCATGATATTTGAATAATGAGTTTCTACATAAATCATTGTTTGGATAAGATAACAAAGGTTATTATCACTGCCACATCATTCTTCTATATAAGGAAGGCACCCAATGAACGCTCGAAGGAAATCACATACATGATGAGTGGACTTCCTTGAACAGGTGGCATCATCACTGGTGGGATCAAAAGTTATTTCTTTAGTTTGTCGAACACTTCCAGATAGTCTCCCATCCATTTATATGATACCCCTTTTTTCATCAACCTGATGAAAGGAAAACACTTTCCTACAAGGTTGGATATAAATCAACGAATGCAGACTAGGTTTCCTTGATGTCATCTTAATTATATGAGGTTGAAAGGAGGTGGAATTCCATGGATATATTTAATATTCTCGGGGTAAAATTTGATGCCACAATGGCATAATAATAATATAAGGAATTTCCCTAAGGTAACACCAAATGTACATTTCAGGGGGTTCATCTTCATATTGATCTACCATAGATTATTGAAGACAATTTCAAGATCTTATAGGTGATCTGAGAACTATAATGAATTAAACACCAAATCAACCAAAAATAATTCAACAAACATTCCTAGTAAGGGTTTGAAAATGCGATTCATTGCGTGTTGATATATGGCACTAAAATTCTTAAAACCGGATGGCATTAATTTATAGAAAAACACTCCCAGAGGATTTCTGAAGGTAGTGTATTCTTCATCTTGTTGGGCCAATAGATTTTATTATAACCTAAATAATCTTCTATAAAAGAAATAAAATCATATTTTTAAGTTTCATTTATTATAAATTCTATGATCCAGACTTGGAAATTTTCTATTGGGAAATACTAATTGATATCCTTGAATTCAATGTAGACTATGATATTCCCATTCCTATTTTTAAGGGGAAAATGTTGGCCATCCAAATGGGGTATTAGACTTCCTGGATTAAGATTTCTCTGATGATCTTGTAGACTTCAACCTCTATTTTGGCTAAATGGGTTGGGTGTGTCCTTCTAGCATCTTTCTTGTATCCACGATGATCTTTTAGCAGGCCCAAGTGGTGATTAGCCACCTCTAGGTTGAGGCCCAGTATTTTAGTATAGTTCCAAGTGAAAAAAATATCAATTCTACATTAGTAAAGTGGTATATCCCTCTTTACTATTTGGATCCATGGTCATTCTAATCAGAGTGGTTCGCAGGTCTTCTTATGTCCCCATGTTTGTTTCCATGAGTTCATTAATGGTGGGAGAGACACATTCTTCGAATGATGGAGGGGAATCCCTCATGTCCTCTTATTCTTCCTTCTCTAGATCGTCATCATATTTGTATTCATCATCATACAGGGAAACAATTCCTGAGATGATCATTCCATATTTGAGGGAAGAGTCATACTTTTGATGTTTGGGAGGTGAAGTTGCCTATTCTATCTCGGCCGTTGGAAGATTCTTCTCTAGAGAAGACACAGAGAGGGATAAATGAGTTTCCTCATCTTATTTGAGTGAAAAGATACTTCCTACCTTAGTGGGTGTAGTAGGGATTTCATGGGGTTTTGATTATGGTTTAATGGAATTTTCATATGAACTTTCCTTATTATCTCAGGTGTCAATGATATTTTCAACATTATTAGGCCTGACAGCCACAACTAAAATCATGAGGACCACTGAATATGCATCCAAATTTGGACATGTGCCCGCGATCTGATTGATAGGTGGCACATTTTCCACAATGAGATGATTGAGGGGATCAATGGGAACCATTTACAAACTGTTTGGGGTGGTGACCCAATCTATTCTATTAGCTGATGGTTGTTTCCCATTTAACTCATAGAACCCTACATCTATATAGTGTGACTCATAGGACTCGATTGGGGCCTTATCGATATGAAGAGTCCCACTCTTCCCATTAACACTATATTTGAGGCACTGATGGTAAAAAGAGGATATTTCTACATGTTGATGTAGTCAGGTCCATCCTACTATGGTGTTGAAGGTCGTATTATTTCAGACTACCAGAAATTATGGGTGAAATATGAGGTCACCAAATTGGGTTTCGAGCTTAATATGGCCTATCAACATCTGCTCACTTCTGTCATAGACCAAAAGAGTTGTGGTGTAGGGTGTTAGATCATCCTCTTTGCATCCCAACCGACAAAGTGTCTGTAGAGGGAGGAGATTAACTCTAGAGCCATTCTCAATAAAGACCATTCAGATATCGACACTAGTTATCATTCTAAACACATATAAGTGTTTTATATTTCTTTAAATGGTGGCATCTTCATATGGATCTATGAATGAGATAATTACATGGCATTTCGTAGGATTCGTCTCTGTTCAGTGGACTTCATTGTCAACTACCTCAGCTTCAAACTCCTCAGGACTCAAGAAAGCTTCAATGAGTACATTCCTATGATTTGTTGATTGATTTAGTGCATCCATGATTTATAGTTTGGTTGGTATTGAACCTAGATACTTCAGAATATAATTTTTCTTCTATAATGGCTAGTGGTTCCCATCTTGAGGATGCTCCATCATAGGAGCTTTTGGGGCTTGATCATTTGATGATGATGGATCATTCCTTCTGATTAGAGCCAAAAGATAATTCATCCTTTGTGGATTGGGATGAGTAGGTTTTCTTTCCTGAAGATGGAAATTAGTCACCTGTTCTTCCTCTGATTGATATTCTAGAAGGATTGGGCCAAGGTAACTTCATGTGGGGGTAAGAGAATTTTCTTGTCCCTATTTGATCCCCTGGAGGGTCGTCCCATGGGTTTCTAAAACACTGATGGTTTAAGCGAGGGTGTGGTCTTATTCTTGATTTTTTTCATGGTTGTGTCTCCTTTGATATCCATGGCTTCTTTTGGTTTCTTCCTCCATCCCATAATTGGATGTGGGGAATTCTATTTGATAGCACTATTAATTTTTGGATAAGGGATCCATTATGTGGATAACATTAACGAAGCCAAAAATCATATCCTCCTCTGATGATAACTCTACCTTATCGTCTACCTTTTGTGGTTTCGTTTGGTGGGGTGGTTCCTATTGTGCCCTTTGGTGGGGTGGTGCCCATATCCTCAGATCTGTTGGCATATAATCTAAGAGAGTCAAATACAAATTCGGTTATGGTGCAATTTCATCTTCATATACTTTCATTATTCCCTTCTGAATAGAATTCTCTTTGGGAGGTCAACCTCAAGAAGATTATGGGGTCAAGGATGTAAAATTTTTTGCATTGGGAGCTTTTGGAGGGAGAGTTGGTTTCTTTAACTATTCATGGAGGATATGGTGGGATTGGTTAATTGTTTTCTGATTCATCCAACTATCGAAATTTTTCTCATTTTTGTTAACAACTATTTTCCACTCCCCATCTTCATTTTTATTAGTGGTGAAAACATAAGCCACAAGCACTGGTGGTGGTCCAATATTGACTTGTATAGAATCTATCATATTTTGAAGGAGGTCTATGAATAAAACACACTCTTGGATGTTGTTTCTAAATATCTGATTGAAGGGAGAATAATATGGATGGTCATCATGACTTACTTCATCAACCCTCTTCAGCTCCAGAAGTTAGAGCAAGGTGCAATTCATTGGGGATATAAAGTACACATAGACTTGGTCATCCTGAAATGAGTAAACATTATTTCATCATTCCTTGAATTGATTTCTCTTATCCCCCCTTCACTCATCATGTCGGGGCAGGGGAAACTGCTAACATCCATGGGTGCCTTCACGGTTTGGTGCGGGCCTTAGAGATGGAGCCAACGTATGGGGTGGATTAAGCAGGAAAAAATCCACTTCATATCTTCCCTATCTTTGGATTGGGGTTGATGGGGCTACACAAATATTGATATTAGTCTGTTTTAAGGAATCTTCTATCCTTTGAGTGATGGCAGAGAAGTCCCAGAACCCATATGTACATTTCACTAGGATGAGGGGTGTTCACTGCCCATCATATAGATTACCTATGCACATTTCCAACATCTCATCTTGGGAGAGAGGACATTTTAGGGAGTAAGTCAAGCCTTTCTATCTGGCAATGATGTCTGTAACTCTTTCATTATCTCAATGTTTATAGTTCATGAGGTCACTAACTATTGTTTTTTGCAGCGTCGAGCTGAACTGTAATAGGATCTGGCACCGAAGATCCTCCCATCCTATTAATAAGTTAGCTAGAAAACTCATATACCACACGAAGGATGATTCGTGAATATTTTCAACAAATCAACTGAGCTTTAAAACTTCTTGGTTCTTCGGGGTTCCCATCATGGGGTCCAGTAAGATGTGTAGTGCTTTAGATGTTTCTCTAGGTCCTCTAAGCCATTAGACACTGGAAATACAGGGTTCCCAAAATTTGGAAGTGGTGAAACATTGCATACCCAGTTAGGGTAAGGTTTCTATTCTAGTTGTATTAGAGTATGATACCCTACCATGGCTTTTAATCGATTCGTCAATGACTCGATGGTATACATCAGTTGTTGATGCATGTCCTATTGAATCTGAACATGGGATGGTGAAAAATGGGGTAATCTTAGATGTGCTAAACCTTCAGGATCTTATAGAAGATAACCAACCGAGGGAATCCATTGTGGATTTTCTTGAATCTGTTCTAATTGATTCCCTAATGGAGGGAAATATTGATATGCTCCTGGGATTGGGTTTAAGTCAACTGATGGTCCCAAAGATACCTTGAATGAGTTTCTTGGAAATTCTTCATTTATCAAGATGAGCCCATGGGGTAGAGGCACTTATACTGGATGCATATGTTTATGTTGTACTTAGGGAATGTACCCAGTAGGATGACTTTCTTAGAGCAGATCAATTTTGATTCTCCTTATCTCTTTCACTTTTTCCTCCTTTCAAGAAAATATATCCTCGATCATTAGAGTTGGGTTTTAATTTGGAGGAGGAGGTGGGTTATATGAATCCTTGTTCTTATTCTTCTCCTTATTGTGGATTAGTAAGGGAGGCAATGAGGAACTAGCTAAGGGGGATCCCGAATATAAGGCCTCTCTTTAAATGTGGGTACCCACACCTTTTCTCTTTGTGTGGACTAACTCTAAGAGAGAACCATCGTCCCTTACATCCTACTCATTTAGATTCTTTTTAGTATGGTCCATGAGAATTGATATTCAAAACATTCACTAATGCATACAACATTGTGGGAGGCATACCAAGTGATGAATGTAAGGATATATTCTAGCATCCTTTTTGGATTTTATCCTTCCATTATGTGAAACCATTCAGGTTTCTTGGAGAATAGAAACTCAAAGGGAGCCCTGATCTAACATTGAAATATTCCTTTTTCCCCATGGACATGAATCACGATATGGGGTAGAATGAGTGACCTCTATATTTGTCTTTTACTCCTTACGGGAGAATATAGAGATTTTATGGATGGGAATTTGAGGTAAAAATGTTCCCATCCCTACAGGTTAGGGTTTCCCTTGTTCAGTTATTGTTATGTCGTAGCCCAGATTCATTGGTATTATGGGGGGCATTTAGTGTTAAAAATTCCCCCAGACCTATGGGATAGGGTTGATCCAATATAAATATGGATTCTATGTCTATTTATTCTCTCTTGATATCATGAATTCCAATGAGGTCCTGAGATGAATATGGTGTCAGTTCCACACATGAATTTTTTGAATTCTTAGGACATGAGAATTGCTCTTTTATTGGCCTCCATTAGGTGAGAAGCCTCCTAGATGTTCTCAGTTTCCTAGATCAAGATATTTTCGATGTATTTATCTCATTGGGTCTACTACTTTTGAGACTTACTCAAGGACGATTCTTGACAAACATGTCATCTTTACAAGATAGGTACTTCATTTCGCTACTGTCTTGGGATGATGACATTGTAGGATTCCATTTCTAGTGGGTTCTGTGACACAGACCATGGGGTTAATTGTAGACCTCCATGTTCACCCCATCCATGAATATGAACACAACATAGTGTATCATCAATGAGGAATCATAATTTTTCAGTTTGTGGATGAATTTAAATTCAAGGTTTTCCTTTTACCTCTATGATTGAGGTCATTGTGTTGGTAGGAGGCATTCCAAGTCGATTATATGTCGAATTTCCCCTGATAATCTTACATGTTCTACATACCCTTCATAGGGCATAAATTTCATTTTCAACTAGTGGAGAGTTTTCCAGAAATTAGGGTGAATGTTGTGCATACATTCTTCCAAAAACTCTTTTGGATTGCTAAAATGAGAAGTGGTTGTGGGATTGAACATAACCTATATGTCATCCCAAGCTACCTTTTTCCTCATGAGCAGTATATTATATTGTTTTTCATCCATGGGTTTATCTACTTGGTATGACAAACATGGATTATTTGTGATGATTTCATCTTGAGTGCCACGACTATTAGAGATTTCATTGATTCATGAATGGCATGGGGGTGGCTCAGAGGATGAGAGTTTCCATGGGCTGTCTCCAGGCTGAGAAAGGATGCCACTTTTCATTGAATGGATTTATATTATATTTGACCATATCCTTATAGTTTCCTCGGAATATGAGGGCTCTCTCATATTTAGACCGGTGGGGGGAGTACCTTTTCACTAGTGTGAATTTTGACTTTAGGGAGGGCCTTACCAACTGGTTATATGATTGAGAGAACTACCATTGTTTCTTGATTTCTAACCACAGATATATTTTCGGTGGTGTACACCCTGGGGAAGACCTTTAGGGTGGACCGAAATAATGGGAGGACCTTCTTGCTTCCCGACATCATTGAGGGGAGGACCTTCATAATGATTGCTATTATGGAGAGAACTACCATCTTATATTTGGCTAAAAGGACAATATCTATAGTGAATATTCTAGGGAGGACCTTCAATATGTACTAAAATTAGGGGAGGACATTCTAGTTGAGTGTTTTCACTACGGGGAGGGCCTTCGTAGTGACAACCATCGTGGGGAGGACTATCATGACAACATTACATATGAGTATAGGTATAATAATATCTATAGTGCATACCTTGGAGGGGGCCATTAGGGAGAACAACATCATAGGGAGGGCCTTCTTTTTGTATGATCTTATCATTATAGAGAGGGCTATAATAACTCTCATTACCTGATATCATCTCATGATCAATCATTTGTGGCACCTAGAGTAATCCTTCGTGGGTGCTCTGGGGAGGACCTTCATAGCTACTGGTTGCAACACTTTAGGGAGGACCTTTGTAACTGCTAGTACCGCATCCATAATATGGTAATTTATTGGTAGGATCTTGAGCCTATATTGATAGATGTCTTATGGAATCAATAACTCCAGCTTCCAGTAGAGAAGAATCGTGATTGTGCACTTCATTTTCAAGATACCTTTGGCAACTTTAATTTTTGGGTTCTCTTTTGTAGGAAATGGGCGACACATGTTTTTGATAATAAAATTCATATACATGACCATATTTGGTTAGTTCCTACAATGTCACTGCGATATACCGACAAGAATCTTGAGTTTTGGATAGGATATATGCCTTCCCTGGAGTGGCCACCACATTGGACCAGGGTCCCCTAGTTGGAATGGGTGTTATTTCCTAATTTGGGTTCCTTGTATCGCGGGATATGGATGTTGACCCTCCTAGATTGGAGCTGGAATGCAAGGCTACTCTGAAGTAACTATCCTATTTTTTGGATGAGTCACCCCAACCGAGGAGACAGGATCGTGGTCTCGACTCCTTGATTTTTCTGGTAACGTAATGACAAGTTGACAAGTTTGGAGGATATGGTATGGAATCAACATTTCATCCTCCATCCTTACTAGGATGTTCTGTGATAATTCTTTGGATGTACTGGGTATAAATTTCCATTCCAATTTCTGAGAAATAATTTATGTTTGATCTGGTCCTCCATGTTTTTATAGTGAGTATTGGAAGTTCTCCAATGATTGGGTAGAGGAAGAGTCTTCCCATGACTTGTAGCAAGGATAGGCCAACTAAATTCCTAGGTTTCCACTGTATTTGACTGGTGGGATTTATATTTATGAGTAGAAATTTGTTTCTAATTATTTCCATTGTAATTGTCTCATGAGGTTAATGTAAATCCATAGGAATTTGACTCTATATAAATTTTCTTGACACCGTATTTGGTAGGTGTGCCTAATATTGGTTGGAAGAAATTTTCATATTCTTGTTGATTTCCACCATATTTTAATTGTGGGATTCATCTATATTATCAGTGTTGTATGATTTCCCAAAGTTTTCCACCCTGTTTAGATAGTGGGCTTGGGATGCATCAATAGTAATTTTCTCCTTCTTATAGGTGGTTTCTACATTATTTGGATATTGGGCTTCTTGTGCATCATCATAGATTTTTATCTATCTATAATTTTCCACTCTGTTTGTGTGGAGGGACCAAAAACCACTGGCAAGAATGTGTGTTGGCTTGTATTGTGTTAGCATATTTCCATGGTGGGATTTATAGGCGTGAGTAGAGATATGCACCCACTCATAGATTTCCACCATATTTTTTGTGGTGAGATTTATTATAAGGGGAAGAATTATATGTCTACCTATTGGATGACATTGTGTTTATGTTGCAGATCTCCTATTTCAGAATTAGGGTGATGACCTATTCTTGATTATGCGTTCTCTTCCCTTAGCGGGCATCCGGCGAGGCTTGTGTCCACTGTACATTATCATGTTCTCTTGGTATAATATCCTCTTCATATCGAGGATATTAGTTTGTACACTCATATTGGAGACATCCTTGGGTAGGAGCCCTCTAGTGGGGTTCTTATGCAGCTACGATAATGTCATTGGTGTCAAAATCATCTGTCTACCTAAGATAAGAGAGGTATTCATTGTCACATTCTATGGAAATGCTCCCTAAACAATTTAATATGACCAGTGGAGTCATTCTATGCTGTATTTCCAATCGCAGATGAAGAGGTGGATGGAGATCTTTCACTGATTGGAAGGTCTATCTTGCAGCCTCTTTCATGGGGAGAGTACCATTTTGGAGGTACACTTTGATCAATGCCTCTGAAACCCATCATTGAAGATGCTGGGTAGACGATGGGGTCTAGTTCTATATCAGGGACTCGACTTCCCGAGCGGTCACTGAGGTGCATGCCTGAGCCAACTTTTTGGATACCATTTGGATTGAAGGTTACTCTGCTAATTACTTGAAATATTTATATAGATGACATACATAATCAAAAAAACCCAATCAAATAGAGTCTCATGATCACATTCATAATTGCTGAATTTCTTGGCCATCTTCCCTTTTCTGGATGTGAAAGGGTCATGTGGTGGGGTAGCATTTCCACCTTTGTTAAAGATTCATGTAGAATTCACCATTTTTATTTTGACCCAATTCGCATCTTACCAAGGAAAACAAAATGGACCAACCAATAATATCTAATTTATTAATATTATAGAGTTTCATGAAATTTTTACCATTTCATTTCAACTTGATTCACGTCATGACCCTTTTGGTGGGTGAGATGGTGACACCAAGACTGGGAAATGTGTCCTTTTTTTATTGTGAAAGAGGTACCACATTTGAATGGTCCTGGAGGACAATTTCTGAGGGATGAGTGTTTGTGAAATTAGCCCATGACAGGTATGATATCCTTGGATGGTCTTTAGTGGGTTTATTTGTAGATCCAGAAACAACCAATGACCCATTTATCCAAAATTCATGGACCTACTTTCCAAAGGCATGTGCTCATTAGATGATTAGGCCAAAAACACTTAAGGAATCCATTGGTTGAGAGGATGGGAGGTTAGGCTCATCATACCATTTTGGGGGGAATTATTTCATACTCTAGGAAACTATTATATATTTATGAAATTTTCATTTGTTTTTAAATACTTTGTTCTTTCCAAACCATGTGTCTGTGGATTACCCCTAGGATAAAAGATCAATCAGAAATATGAATCATTCCAGAATCATATGTATGTGAATGATGTTCTACATTGAAAAAGAAATATATATATATATATATATATATATGTATTCATGGTTCTTCATTAATATTACCCTTTTACGGACATATTAATGATTATCTATACTTTTACATAGATAATGATGATTTAAGCCATGTGATGAGGTCCTTGGAATTTTATCATCATTCAGGGGATACAAATACTATTTTGCTGTCTGGATCGAACCCACTAAATTGGATTCCTACGAATCCTCATGAGAGGAATCAGGTTGCACATAGTTTGGTGTATCTTTACTGGACACATCACCTTTTATTGTCATGTGACAGGGACCCATCCATGCAGTTTACCATCATGTATCTAGGGCGTGTAGGTGGAAGATTCCTAGTCAAGACATCATGTGGGACTTATGGAGAGGTTTCCTGAGATTACCAAAGGATATATAGTCCCCATGGTGAATATGACCCGACAGAGGATATGGCCCAAAGAACATTTAGGGGATTTGGGTGTCGGGTTTGGACCCTAGAGAGGTTTCCTACATATCCCAGTTAATTGGAAATCAAAGCTCTCATAGTTCAGTCTGAGTTAGGGATTACACCCTTGAGGAGACCCATTTGGGGGGAATGATTGGGGATTATTTATGGGAGATTCCAATTTGAGGGAAATAAGTAATTGGTTACTTCTTATGTGGATACTTTAATGAGTTTAGGGGAAATTTATTGGGACTATATTTTAAGGATAATTTCCCTTGAGATCTGACCCTAGGGAGGCGTCATATGTATCCTGATTAGAGTAGGAAGTAGAGTTCTCATAGTTAATTGAATTTATGGATAATACCTAATAGGGTGAAAATGTTTCTGGAATCATGAGGGGGATCTCAACTCATGATGAATTTAAGTTTTGGTTAGGTCTTACACCTAGGAGGATGCCCATGTTTCTGGAACCTTGAGGAGGATCTTGAATCATGATGATTTGATGGTTTGGTTGTGGCTTACACATAGGAGGATTACCTTGTTTCTAGAACCATGAGGAGGATCTCAACTCATGATGATTTTAAGGTTTTATTGGGGTTTAAACCTAAGAGGATTCCCATGTTTTTGGAACCATGAGGAGGATATATACTCCTAATGATTTGAAGATTCGGTTGGGGCATACACCTAAGAGGATGACCATGTTTTGGGGAAATGTAGATTTCATGATCACCACCAAACTCTAAGCCCACGTAAGTCATGATAGGTGTGAGAAATTAGAGGAGGTAGTGGATCTGAAGATCATCTATCCCACATAATCTATTGATAGATGGTATAGAAACCCAAATGGAGAGATAAAGGGACTTTTAATGTTCCAATTTCCCCTCCCTTTTTGATATCCAAGATAGTCACATTTGGAAATATATTTGTACATGTATCGGGCTGAGACTAAGAAGAGAAAGGGCACCACCTCCCATGGAAAGGTTTCAGACATACCTAAGGGAAGTCACCTAAAATGAGTTCTAAGAAATGGGAGAAGAATTTCTCCTTATCAACTAGAAAAGTAGGATGGTCCCTTTGAATTTTCACTATCCCTAATTAATTTCAAAAGCCAGTGATTACCCTTGAACCTTAGAATATGGAGGTTCACATGAGTATTCCATGGTTAGGCCCTGAGTTACCATGGGAATGTAAACTTGATGAAATTCTGGGGGTCCACGCCCTTGAGAGGATTACCCATGTGACTCTGCATACCATGGGAATATAAACTCTAAAGAACACACTGATGTGCTTGATGGTTTTATCATAAAAGTTTGGTGGCCTTGGAAGAGGCTTTGATTTGATGCTGATGTATGAGTTAGTGGAAGGGATTCAGAGGATGAGATAGAAATAAAAGGGCATGATCGGGACCAGAAGTTCGGAAGCCCGAAGGTACCCCATTTCTTATACCATTTGTTCATGTGGGGTGGGGTACCCTCTGTATGGAGCATTTCTTTGTGGGTGGAGGGACTGTCCTCATACCACGGTGGTACGTGGACCTAGACATCATCCGTTTACGAAGGTGGTATACATATCGAGATGTCATCTGTATACTGAGGTGGTATATATACCTAGATGTGTTCTGCGTATCATAGTGGTACACAGCCTTAGGTTCCATCCACATAGAGTGTTTCTACATGGCGATGGATTCCATTCTTGTAGTGAAGCTGTACATGGTGCATGGTTTCATTCGTATAGAAATTCACTATGCGTTATGCCAGATTGTAGAAGGGGAATTGATGTTGTGGTTCATGGTAAGTTCATATGTGAAGGGAATATGGTTCATGGATCACTAATTAGTTTTGCAGTCAGTTAATTATTGTCATTATGTGTCTTTCCATTAATGGTACGCAGTAGGTTTACACCTTCTGGAAACTATTTGTGATTTTTTACTTCGTCGATCATTTTTCTTCAAAGTCTTACATTCATAAATTAAAATCTCCACCAAAAATCACATCCTTTATTCATCTCCATTTTTGGTCCTTTTATATGGTGTATAACAGGCTGTATATATGTGTCACAAGACACTTTTTGTGGAATCCCACAGGGAAATCATCTGTGTCACAACCGATTATTCATTTCTTGGTTTTGATCACGTTCATTCGAAATTCCAATCCTTTTCTTGGGTTTTGGGTGAGATTAATGTTGAGTTTCAAAGTTATATCTATGTATAATCATCCTACCATGGGTTCCCCATAGATTTTTTGGGGGTTTTTGGAGAAACGCGTGGTAACTTTAAGATTTTGGGCCAAACCATGATCCCATTTCCATATTTAAAAACCAATGTTGTTTCTTTTATAAATCCCTAGTTTTTTAACATTTATCACCCATTACACTTCTCACATGGAATCCCCAAACCTATTAAAACCACCATATAAATTTTTCCCCTTAGAAACTCATAATGATGGTGTATTTAGGTTATTTATTCAGGTATTGGGCCATCCTGTGATCCCATTTTCTTATTTAAAAAAAATATTGTATTAATTTTATATATTAGTAACTTTTTGGACATTTTTAAGTCATTACACCTCTCACCCAAGCCCAGAAACCCAATACACACCCCTATGTTCCATTTTACCTTTTCTAAGTTCATCTTCATCAGTGATTAGGGTGAACTTCCACAAGGTTTATAAAATCATCCAAATTCGAAGAGGTAATTTGTTTCATTCATAAATAATTATTTTTGTGCTATTTTACACCAATTAATATTTCACTAGTTCATACAAACATAATAATCCTCTACATTGAGTTCAAAGACATTACATATCTTCTAAGGGTGTGGATTTAAGGTAAGATGAAGAGGTCTCTAAGTATCAAGGTGAGTTTCCTTCCCCTTTATCCTCCTTCCTCCTCCTCATCACATTATTTCATGGATATATCTTCCTCCATTGTAATTAAATAACTATTACTATGTTATAACATGAATTTTGAAGGGTTTTTTACTTGTTTAGGGCAGTTCTTCATAGATATTGGGGTTTTGAACCCTCGTGGAAGGTTTTCAGGTGTGTGTTTCCATTCCGCTAGGATTTCAAGGTAGTTTCTCCAAACCACTACCTTTATAATTCAAGATATATTTATTTAATGTTTTTTAAACTTTATATGTATTCTATTTATTGTTTTTCACCCTTTGGTTTAATTATTCATTGTGCAAGAAGGGTAGTTTGTGCCTTCTTTTGTGAAAATTGTGTTGTTTTGGTTAAAGTGTGCACACTAAGTATTTTTTTAAATTATCCATTATCTATTTCACCTAAATTATAATTAATAGAAAAAGGTTTATCTATTTAGATAAATTTTTTGCTTGAAAATTTGGTTTTATAACATTTTTTTGTTCAATAGTGGTTTTTTATTAATTATTTCTTGCCTTGTTTTCAGGAGAGTGCCCAGTTGGATTTTGTGTGCTCAAGGTGATATAAAATGATTATTTTGGATTATGAAAAATATTTTTAGGATGTGAATAAATATTTTTGGGTTCCTTATGTGGGTTCTAATATGGTTTTGAGTTTTACAATGTAGTGAGTATTGGTTTTTTGGGTGTTTTGTCATGTGTTCTCAGTAAATGGCTTGTTTGGATCCTTTATTGAAATGGATGGGTTTCGAATGTGTAACCTATGTTTTTAAGGGGTTTAATTAAATGTTCTATTTCATCCAATGGTTTTTTTACACCTATTAATGAATAGTTGAATTGGTTTTTTGGAAAATTTTGTTTTTGTGAAGAATGATTACATGCCCATTTTTCATTTTTCTTGTAAAAATTGTTTTCATGTGTACTTCATGTTGTATAATTTAGAGCCTTTTTATGGTCCATAAAATCAATTTATTAAATAGTTTTAGGGATTCCAAGTCTGGTTTTTTATGGTAATGGTGGGTGTTTATCCTTAAAAGATCATTTTTAATGGATTTTATGTGAAAATCGCCGTTATACTTCTTGAAATTGTTTTATGAAAATTTTAAGTGGTTTACTGATTCGTGAAAGAAATATGATGCCTTTTTGTGTGTTGTTTGTGAGTGTATGATTTCAGAATGAAATTTTCATGTGTAAAGTGTATTTGATAATATTTTTAACTTGATTTAGCACTAAAGGAAAACCTGAGTATCTAGGTGGGCGAACGTGTACTAGGAATGCTAGTGATCCGGAGTGGTTTGTCCCCATTTAATGTAGCAAGATTGATTATGAAGACACTAACTAAAATATGATTATGTTATTGGGGACCAATATTATATGGGTATTGTGAACTACTAGTGGTTTGTTCACAATAATTAATATTTTTTATGTTTACTTTTCACCGAGATATGAGGTACCTGGGGCCCACAACTAGCTAGTGCCTAGGGATGTTCCCACATCTTGTTCTCATTGGTTATTTTGTAATCACCATCGGTATACGATGTGTTTGGTTCATAAATTCAGAAGCATGTGTGTTTTATTTAAATGTGTACATTCTTTAATGTGGCCCTCTTTAAAAAAATATTTATTTTGAAGTTTCATCTCTTCGAAATTTGTTATAAGGATTTTCTAGTTACAAAAACTTGCAACCATTTTATTTTATAATGATTATAGCATGGAACCATATTTGAAAAAAAACTTTTATATATTGTATTTGAAACATGGAATTTATTTTTCTTTTATTTTAATAAAATTTCATTGGGAATAGAATAATGGTCTAACTTGTTGAGTGTTAATACTCACACCTATAGTCTTCTTCTGTTTTTAGCCCTTTTGCAGGTTTCAGTTTGAGTTAGATCACCTTGTATGATGTATAATAGATGTATTGGAAAGTGGACGGAGGGGTTACATGGAGTTGGTTGGTTTTTAGGTTTGGTTAGTTGTGTTTTCTGGTTCAGTTGTACTTTCAATTTCATGTACAATTAATGTTTAGTTCAAAATTTATATAAATTTTTGTAGGGTTATCCATTTCTTTATAATTTAAAGTTATTATTTATATTTGGGAGAAAATGTTCCCTTGTAACTCTAACTAATTCCCTAGGAGCTTGTCACCATCACGAGTGGATCGAGAATACCTCTCGAGAATTTTTGCGGAGTGGCTTGGGTGACCGGTTCAGGGTCGACCTAGACTGGTTCATGACAAAATGGTATCAAAGAAGGTCAGCTCTTAGCAGACCATGCTTTTTAGAACACCTATATAATTTGGGGGATGTCAAGGTATATGAAGTAGTATTTTTGGAACTTGATGGTGGATTTGGGAAGAGCGTTGTGAACTCTTTCTCATTCCAATCCTTCAGTGTCCAGGAGAAGTATGGTTTTATTAGTTTATTTTGTTCTTAGGGATTGTTTCGTGATTGGGATACAACAAGGGGAGTTTGACTAATGGACTTCATGAGATCACAGGTCCTGGAAAGACAAGTGGAGCTAGGGCATGGTACTATGAAGGCTCTCCATGTTGGTGGTGTGTTTGACATAAGGCCTACAACTATATGGTCATGTCACCCACTAACACTAGTTCCCTTTTGTGGGTCTCATAGACCTTTCTTGAATTCTGAATTGTTTTTGAAAATCCTTCTGTGAGAATTGTTGAAGTGGGTTTTCAATGCATAATATAGGGAATTTTTTGATAATTTTTGGTATTTCTGAAACAAATTTTTGGGGAGAAAGTGGAATGATTTAATGGTATCAAATTTCCTTCATCTAAACTTAGGGTTTATTGAAATAAAATGGGTTTAAGGAATGAATTATTTTAAGATGATTCTAAAAATTTGTTTAAAATATGATGCTTTGGGCTATTAAAGAGTGTTTTAATCTGATGAATTGGTTTTGGGAATTTGTTTTGAGAAGTTGTGGTTTTCATAAAAATGGTTTTGGCTATTGTGGTTGTCAGATTAAGAAAATAGACTTTTCTAAATTTTTGAAAATGGGTAATGGGTGTTTGAATGGACTACTTGTTTTGGTAGTTATTTTAAAATAAACAACATGTGTTTTAAATGAAATGGTTCTTGAAAAATTATGGTTTTTTGAGATGTTAAAAACTGTATTGAATAAAGGGAGTGGATTTTGATAGAGACATATGGGGTTTCTTTTCCAAGATTGGTAAAATGGTTTGTTCTATGGAAATATGAAAATGGTTTTTGACTTAGTGATTAGTGTTCCTGTGGAAGGTACATGATTTCTGAAGTGGGATGATTGTTTTTTCATATAAAATGAGGACATTTTTTTAAGCCTTTGGTGTTTTCATGAGTGCTCACATGCTTGGTTTTGTATTGATTTGTTGATGGATGCCCATTATCGAATAGTGGTTGGGTTCCCAGGGTTGCACGAGAATGTGCATGTGAATGAGTCTTGATGAAACACCATTGGTGAATGTTAAAATCAACCAAGTTAGTTTGTTTTTAAAAAGTGTTTTAAGCTGAATACTTTTTATATTTTTGTAAACTATTGTTTATCTGGGTTTCTTTTTCATGTTTTATATGTGTGGTTTGTTTAGTATGCTTCCTCATGATCTGGAAGTGATACTCTTGGTGTGTTTTGAGATGGGATCTTGTTGGTGGCTAGTTTTAGGAGAAATTCTTCGTTGGTTTCTAAGGATATGTTGGATTTAGTAATGTGGCAATGGATGGATATCCATTGGCAAGACTTACATTTGATCAGCCTATGGATTTTTTTCAAACAATAATCCACTGCTTTGGATTATGCATCAACTTGTTTGATATACTAGAGATCTTTTTGGTCTTGTTTTAATGTGTTTACCTTATGTAATAACTCTTTTGGATTAAAAATGTTGGGTTAAGTGATATTGATGTGTTTTGACGTATTTCTTGTCCATTATTCTCCTTGTTCGGAGTGAGAGACAATGGTAGTATGTATCTATTTTTTCCTATTTAGATTAGGTGTGTTGTTGAGAAAGTGTGTTTTGTGGGTTGTTATGATCTTTATCTCTTGGCTGTAGTGAATCATATGCTTCAAACATCAGGGCTCTGGCCATAGGCCTCAGAGTGAAGATTTTCACGGAGTCAAGAAATCGCTAGAGATGTGGGGAGCTCGACTAATCTCCTACCTTCCCCATTTTGGTATGTTAGCTTCTATGTTTTTATTTTTTTTCATCATAGTGATTTTTCTTTTTTTCACAAAGAGCATGGTGGACTTACCCCTCATGCAGTGTCTATGGTTATGCCTTCTCAGATGTGGGTTTCTGATCAATGTCCTTGTGTAAACTGCCAATGTGAATCAGGTGCAGTCTTGGTTTTACCTATTTGTAGGTAGAGAGTGTTGGGTGGTTCCTCTATTTCTTTTTCGGTTTCAATGTCCCAATTATTGTGCTCCATTCTGTCCCCACCTCGAGTGGTGGGGGGTTTGATCCATGCTGAAAGTGTTGGCCTAGTTCTTTCTCCCTCCGTTCGGGTGTGGGTTATTTAAATGTTCGTGTTGTAACCCCTATTTACATGGGTTTTTAGGTGGTTGTGGGAGATTTTTGGTGGGCCTATGCGCATGAGTAATGATTCTAGTTGATGTTTAATTCCTGATTATTCATTTATAGTTGGTCTCTAATGGTGGGGATACCCGCTATGGGTCTCAAAAATGTTTCTTTTAAGGATTTTTTGGATGGTTGTTATGATTTAATAGTGGGGAGACCATTTTGGCCTCCCCCAAAGTCCTTGTATTTAATGAGTGAACTTTGTTTTGGGTGATATTTGGGTTCTTTGGGAGAAGGCCCAAAAATCAGGTTCTTGGCTTTGTTGTCGAGGTGGTGTCTTGATCTTTCAGTTGATTCTCCAGAAGTGGTTGTGAGTTGGTGTTTTGTTTGGGAAATATGATTATGTTATATTGATGGTGGATGATATTTCCTTGTCTTTATAGGCTGGACCATGTTGATAAGGAACCCTTGGGTGTTGTTATTTCATCTGTAAAGTTTTATGGCTTTCCAGGGGTGGAAATCTTTAATGGTGGGGAGAATTGTCACATCAGGTTTTTCATGTCTTGGTTTTGATATGATTTATTAGAAATCCTAATCTTTTTATTGGGTTTTGGTTGGGATTAATGTTGAGTCTTGAAGTTCCATATATGTCTAGTCATCCTACCAAGGTTTACCCACTGTTTTTTTTGGGGGGGGGGGGGGGGTTTGGAGAAAAGGGTGGTTACTTCAAGATTTGGCCCAAACCGTGAGCCCATTTCTAGATTTAAAAACAAATATTGTTTATTTTATAAAACCTTAGTTTTTCAAAAAACTTCACCAATTATAATTTCCACTTGGAATCCCCTAACCTATTAAAACCACCATATCAATTTGAACCCCTTCGAAACTCACAATCATGGTGGATTTGGGTTATTTATTTAGGTGTTGGGCTAGCCTATGAGTGCATTTCCAATTTTAGAAAAATATATTGTTTCTTTTATATCATATTAATTTTTTATATTTTTGGTTCATTAACCCTCTCAATATAGCCCAAAAACCCTAGGCACACCCCCATGTTCCATTTTCCCTCTTTGGATATCATATTCATTGGGGAATATGGAGAACTTTATCAAGGTTTCTCAAATCATCCAGATTTGAAGTGTAATTTATTTCTTCATAAATCATTCTATTTTTACTCTTTTTCCCGAAAATATTTTTTCCATAGTTCTTCTAGACCTATGTATACTCTCCATTGAGTTTCAAGCCGTTCTATCTCCTCTATGGGTGTGGATATAAGGGAATATGAAGAGATCTCAAGTTATCAAGGTGAGTTTCCATCTCCATTCTCCTCCTTTCTCCTCCTCCTTACATTATTTATTATCTCTATTTTCCTCCCTAGTAATGAAAGAACTAGGGGTATGCTATAACATGATTTTTATGGGATTTTCTCTATCTTGTGGCTGGTCTTCATAGATATAGTTTTTTTGAACCCTCGTGGAAGGTTATTGGGTGTGCGTTTCTATTCCGCCAGGGTTTAGAGGTAGGTTTTCCAAACACCTGCCTTTAAAATTCAAGATTATTTGATTTCTTGTTTTTTTAACCTTATATATATTCTAGGTATTGTTTTTCATACTTTTGTTTAATTATTTAGTGTGCAAAAAGGGTAGTTTATGCCTTATTTTGTGAAAATTGTGTTGTTTTAGTTAAAGTGTACACACTAAGTGTTTGTTTAAATGACCCATTTGATTTAACACCTAAAATATAACTTTTAGAACATGTTTTAGATATTTAAATAAATTTATGTCATGAAAATTTGGTTTTATAACCTTTTAAGTGTTACATAGAGTTTGTTTTATTAATTGTTGCATGACTCGTTTTCTGGAATGTGTCGATTTGATTTTGTGTGCTCAAGGTGATATAAAATGATTTTTTTGGATTATGATAAAAATTGGAAGAATTTGAATCAATGTTTTTCGGTTCCTAATGTGGTTTCTATTCTGGTTTTTGGTTTTATAATGTAGTGAGTATCATTTATTATGGTGTTTTCTCATGTCTTCTCAATAAATGGCTCGTTTGGCACCTTTATAGAAATTGATGGGTTTTGAATGTGTAACCTGAGTTTTTGAAGGGTTTAAGTAAATGATCTATTGATTCCAATGGTGTGTTTACATATCTTTATGAATTTTGGAATTCTTTCTTTTGGAAAATGTTCTTTTTTGAATAATGCTTAAAGTTCAGTTTGACATTTTTCATATAAAAATGGTTTTCATGTGCACTACATGTTGTATCATTTGAATCCATATTATGGTCCATGAAATTGATTTATTAAATGGTTTTGGGTCTTTATATTTTTTTTTGATATGGTTACTGTGGGTTTTCATTCATTAAAATATCATTTTTGAATGGATTTTATAAGCAAAACCACATTATACTTCTTGAAATTATTTTATGAAAATTTTAAGTGGTTTATTGATATGTGAAAGAAATGTGAATCCTGTTTGTAATATATTCATGTGTGCATGATTTGGGAATGAAATTTTCATGTGCAAATTGAATTTTATAATATGTGGAACTTGATTGATCAAAAATGGGAAACCCTAGTATCTAAGTGGGCGGACATGCACTATTATGCTAGTTATTTGGAGCAGTTTTGTCCCTGTTTCACATAGCAAGTTTGATGATGAAAACACTAACTAAACTATGATGATGATGTTAAGGACCACTAGGTTATGGGAATTGTTTCCTACTAGTGTCCTTCACATGAAAATTGATATTTTTTATGGTAACTTTTCACCGAGATACGAGGTCCCTGGGGCCCATAGATAGCTAGTGCCTAGGGGTGTTCCCCCAACTAGTGCTCATTTGCTATTTTGTACTCACCATCGGCATATGGAGTTTTTTGGATCATAATTGTAAGAACACGGATCTTCATTTCAGGTATGTTTTTTCTTTTCTGGTCGTTTTTTGAGGAAAATAGGTTTTTTTGGAAATGTTCGAAGTGCACATCGTGTACTTTATGAGTAAACTCCATGTACTCGGTTACTGCAGGTAAATGTGTGATGGTTGTGTAACGGCCATGCACAAGAACAGGTGGGGGTGACCTGGAGGCCGCCTAATGCGGGGTACAGAAATGGAAAGTACATGTCGTTTACTTCAAAATTACACAGCGTGTACTTTATTTTTTCCATTAAACGCACCGGGGTCGCTTATGATGGACATAATGCTCTTCTTCTAGGTCTCGTTTGTCTGAGAGAACCCATATGGCTGTGATTCTTCTCTGAGACCTGAGCCTCCATTCGATCTCTGATTCAACTACTATCGATTGTGTTGGGATCACCTCAGTAAGATCTCTCTTCTGATTGATCCTCGTTTCATGATTCCTCTTCCTTCTCAAGTTATCCTCTGTTGAACATCTTAGAATTTTTTCTAGATCTTCAGTGTTCTAAGATGATTCAAGCCTTAAGGTTCACATATAGTTATTTCCTAATGTCGAGGTAGGTGGTTTGTGACTTTTTGTTAAATTTATTTGAGTTTTATATGAAAATATTCCCAATACCTATGAACGAGGTATTGCGCGTTTACTATTTTAGCCATATTGTTTTCCTGCTATGCTTGTATGCTTGAGTAGATGATAACTGATTGTGAATATGGTGAATTGTTGTGATTTGTCTATTTTTCCCATGCATGTTTTTCTTGTTTTGACCTTTGGATCTAGTTTTCTTGTTAGGTTGCTGTTTTCATTCCCATGCCTTGTATTGTAGGATGGTGAGACTATTGTTCGATTATGTTGTTGTGCTGTAGAATTATATCCAAATAGTTCTTGAGTTTTACCTTGACTATTACGCACTGATACACTTTCTTAACTTACATAGGTCTATGAAACCTTGTGTATAGACCATAGGGAGAATGGACGTTGAGGGCTTCTCCAGAGTGTATGTTTTACTTACGATGCGAGACAACAAGGGGAATTGATGTTGAGTGCTTCCACAGAGTGTCTGTAGTTCTTCGACATGGGCCATAGGGGTAATGAGACGTTGAGTACATCCCCAGATATCCTTTAGTATCAATACAAGATTATAGGAGGAATTGATGGTGAGTTCTTCCTCAGAGGGTCTATGGTTAAGATGAACCATAGGGGTTTGACTGAGTGTACTGCCCAGAGGGTTGCTTGTACTTATTAGGTAGGACCAGAGGGGATAGGCTGTGAGTACTTCCCAGAGGGTTACCTTGTGTTTATCTACTTGCTTGTACTTGTTTGGTAGGACTAGAGGGGATAATATGTGGGTACTTCCCAGAGGATTACCTATTGTGTTTATCTATTTGATTAGTTGTTGCATGTTATTTGGTAATTTGAATGCTTTGAAATTGTGGATTGTTTACTGCTGAGTATTTCCTTGTTTACTGCCTTCTGTACTTTATCTACAATATACTCACATACTGTTAGGCACAGATCTCATGGTGGTTTCCTACTGGGATTTAGTCTCACACCTTGTTTGGTCCATGGTTTTGGGCCCAAACAGATTATATTGTTTCAGGTATAGATAAGGGAAAGAGCCCTTCTACTTCAGGTACTTGACATGCTGTGGAGATGGAGAGCACGATACCAAGCATAGGCTTGCGATCTTGTGGAGATGATTACTGTTTTTCTTTCGTACTTGGTTTAGTACTGTATTTTAGCATTGCGCTTTTCTTCACTGCTTTCCTAGACATATGTATCTTGCATCATTTTATATATGTGCTCCAGTTTATTCAATCATTATTACACTATTTATTTTGTATGATATTATAACTGCTTCTTCTATTGTATGTATTTGTTTACATCTATTGTGTACTCTTCCAATGAGGGTATAGTTTCCCCACTATCACACCCAAGGCCCTCACAGCTAGTCGACAGCCTCTGGCATTTGGGGAAATGCGCTTGAGGACTTGTAACCAACTGAGTATGGAACGCCTCTCGGTGGCTTCTAGAACCGGGACGTTACAAAGTGGTATCAGAGGAATTATTTTCTCTTGAATTACTGTTTGGTGCCTTTATCCAGTGATAGGAAGGAATAGGTACTTGGTAATAAGTTTTTCCTGGGAGTAGTTAACCAATGTACAGGGAAAAGCCAATCTACCTCGTCTATTGCAATTTTTTTCGAGTTTGGAAAGTTTAAGGTTTATTTGATTTTCACCATTGGGTGATTCATATGTTTTATGATATTATCATTGATTTTATTGAGGTTCTATTTATATTTCAACCCGATGAGATGAGGGTATTCCATCTCATGCATCATTTAGAAACCTACTAGAAATCATGTGTCATGCATTCTTACCATGCCATTTAGGGCGAATTAGCAATTTCATGTTGTTATGATAGATTTTGTGCTAGATATGCTTGTTGTTTTGATATATTCATTGATATAATACTTGTTGTTTGATAGGGTATTGTTTTGTGTAAGGTTTTTATTGAATAGACTCCAAACATTGGTTCTTGAGGTGTTTTGGGCCCTCATGGACCGGAATTTGGTGGATCATTTCATGGTTTATCTTGTTTATAAAATGTATAGATGCCAAGATTTGATTTTCAGGGAGTATGGGCCCTCACGGATCGGAATTTGGCACTTTAAATGTTCATTTCAGTGTTTTTTTGGGCTCTGGAGTAGTTTCTAAGGATTACTGTCTGGAAAAACCCAGAATACACACCATGTAGTTTTGACTACATGCCATGTGTTCTTCTATTAGGGAAGAAACTGTTTTTCTTAAGTACACAACATGTACCATATGTACATACCGTGTAGTCTCTAGCCCTGTCTTAGCCCATGTGGGTAGGGACACAGGATAGGGAAAACCAGGAGTGAACACGCCGTGTACCGTTCATACACGTCGTGTTGTGCCAACCCTGTGTCCACCTGTGTCACTAACAACACAGGTTGGCTGAGTATTATCTAATACATGTTGTGTGCCATCTAAAAATTCCTTGTAGTCTAACCCAGGTACCCTGCCATGTCACAAACAAAACGGGTTAGTGTTATACTTTCTCGTACACACCGTGTCCGTCTAGAATATGCCGTGTAGTGTGAGCTGTGTGTTAGGACGTGGCACTAACAACACGGTCCAGGTGAATCTTGTCTAGTACACGCCATGTCTATCTTGAACACTCCATTTAGTCATTTCTTGGGAGATCCATGTGGCTTAATGGTGTTGAAGGACTCGGGCAGGGGAAGAGGATTCATGTACACACTGTGAGTTAGGACAACATGCCGTGTAGTCATGTTTTATAAAACAAGAATGTTTTCTTTCTCTTGTTCCCTTATTACACTTCTATATTTCAGTCCCTGTTAATCCTGATCTAAGGTGTGCATTTGACCTTTTAGAGTCATGCCACTAAGACGTCCTCCTGTTGTCCGCCAGTTGCAGGGGAGTGATCAGACGCCGGATACGGCTGATCGGGGACTTCCCACATATCCTCCTATTGTGCCAGTTTTGACACCAGTAGTTATAAATGATACAGGTGCAGGTTTACAATTCAGGGAAGGGTTCATGAGGATGATGTGGACTTTTCAGGGAGCACCGACTCTTTCCCCGTCGATGGAAGATTTGACGCGGGTTTTCCAACAGCAGCATCCTCCCAATTTCTCAGGGGATGGAGGTACCCAAGCTGCAGAGTCATGGTTAAAATCCATGCTTACAATCATTGAGCATCTTGAGATACCTCCAGAGAGGAGGGTCAAGATTTCTACCTATATTCTTTAGGAATCCTCCAAGAGGTGGTGGGATGTGATCTCACAGGAGGGACGCCAACAAGTTATGGCATGGGATGAGTTTTAGCACATCTTCAATGATTTCTTCTATCCGGAGACCCTGAGGGCCAATCAAGCCTAGGAGTTTATAAGTCTAGAATAGGGTACTATTTATATTATGGAGTATTCCTCACGCTTTACCAAGATGCAGCGCTTCACACCTATTCAAGGACTTGATCATTTATTCTTGGGAAGAAAGTTCCAGGATGGTCTGAGACACGACATCCATTCTCAGGTGAACATCTTCTGGTTGACTTCTATCACTTCTATAGTCAACCAGGTGCTGATCGTAGAGAAAAATATGATAGATTATAAAGTTGTGAGTTAGGGTGGCTCTACATCTAGGGTTTGTATTCCCCCTACTGATAGTAGGAAGCGTCATAGGGAGTCATCACGTGGTGATCCGAGGAGGCGTGACACTTCTTCTGGTAGCCAGGTGGTGTGTTACCAGTGTGGGAAGAGTGGTCATACAAGGCCACACTACCCAAGTGACCTATTGGAGTGCCAATATTGTGGGAATACAGGCCATCTTCAGCACTTCTGTCAGATCTTCTCCCCAGCAGTTGGTGACATGGGCTCTTCTATGACTCCTTTTTTAAGAGAAACACCACCAGTTTCTCACCAGTCTGGGAACTGGAGTTCTTCCGACCATTCTGGACGAGGTGGAGGTCATGGTTGTGGTATCCATTCACCTGGTTTCCAATGACATTAGGTTGGATTAGCTCAGAGTGTTTAGAAAGGGTCATAGGGCCATGGAACAAGCCAAAATTTTACAGTGGAGCAGACCCAGCAGGAGCAGGATCCTGGACCTTCTACGGTTCCAGGTTCAATCTTAGTTGCCTCAGTTTTAGTTTCTGCTCTTTTCAATACATGGGATTCCTATAGCTTTATATTTGTTATGTTTGTGGAGAGCCTTGGGCTCTGCATCTTTTCTTCTCCTCATATCTTGACACTAGTTACCATGTTGGGGACTAGAACGTCTGGTGCACGTCAGTGTAAAGAGTTCACTCTAGAGGTTGGTGGGTGTCACTTTTTATGGGACCTCTATATCATAGAGATGATAGGCTATTATGTCATTCTTGGAATGGATTGGCTAGTTCCCTTCCAGGCATTCATCGACTGTTATCTCCGTAGGGTGAGTTTCACATCATCAGAGGGTGGATCCTTTCTTCATAAGGGCGAATGGGATGTCCAAGCGAGCAGAGTAGCACCCGATCATCATGGGTTGAGAGGAGTTATGGACCAGATTTCTAGTCTATATCTAGATGACCAAGGGACTTCATAGTTAGACTTTCCTCTAGTGGTGTCTCATTTCCAAGATATCTTTCCAGGGTAATTTTCAGGTTTTCCTCCAGAGCATGATGTAGAATTTTCTATTGAGCTTGTTCCAGGAGCGACACCAGTGTCCAATCCTCCTTATAGGATGTCTACACCAGAGTTGTAGGAGCTCAAGAATTAGTTGGAGGAGTGACAGGAAAAGGGTTTTATCTGACTCAGTACTTCTCCTTGGGGTTCACCAGTCCTTTTTGCAATGAAGGAGGATGGTACCCTTAGGCTTTTTGTGGACTATCAGAAGTTGAAGTAGTTTATGATCAAGAACCAATATCACTTTCCTTTGATTGATGATCTCTTTGATTAGCTTCAAGGAGACTGGGTGTTCTCGAAGATTGACTTGAGATCCGGTTATCATCAGTTGCGCATTAGACCATCTGATATACCTCTTATAGCCTTCCAGAGCATGTATGGTCTATATGAGTATATGGTTATGCCGTTCGGTCTCACGAAAGAACCTGCGGTTTTCATGGAACTGATGAACCAAGTGTTCCATCCATACCTATATTACTTTATGGTGGTTTTCATGGATGATATCTTGGTGTACTCTCACACTTGAAACGACCATGCTACCCATCATGAGATCATTTTTAGTACACTGAGAGAGCATCAGTTATATGCTAGGATCTCAAAATGCCACTTTTGGATGGATCAGATTCACTTCTTGGGTCATGTTATCTCAGAGATAGGAGTATCAGTAGACCCAAAGAATGTGAGAGTAGTTGTTTCCTATGAGAATCCAAAGAACATATTTGAGGTGCGGAGTTTTCTAGGGTTGGCTAGATACTACAGACGTTTCATTCAAAACTTTCCACGCTTAACATCACCATTGACGAGTCTGACTAAGAAGTGTGTGAAGTTCTTGTGGTCAAATTCTTGTGAGACAACCTTTTTGGAGATGAAGGGGAGGTTAACTTCAGCACTAATATTAGTCTTGCCAGAGGTGGGAAAGAGATATACTGTGTACTATGATGCTTCAGGTATCAAGCTGGGAGCTGTGCTTATGTAGGGAGATAGAGTCGTTGAGTACGGGTCTTGGCAGTTGTGACCACATGAGAGGAATTACCTGACGCACTATCTCAAGTTGGATTCTATTGTTCATGCCTTACACTATTGGAGAAATTATCTTCTAGGAGAGAATTTTTCAGTTTTCACCGACCACAAGAGTCTCAATTACATCTTCACTCGGTGTGATATGAATTTGAGACAATGAAGGTGGATTGAGTACCTACAGTCATTTGACTTTGAGCTTGCCAACACGCTTGGGAAGGGCAATGTAGTGGCTGATGCGTTGAGCATGAGGACTTAGATAAAAGTAGTTTAGGAGGCTAGCAGTGAATGGTATCTCATAGATCTGTTCTCTAAGAAGCAATTGGAGGTGCACGACAGGTAGGGGAAGACTTTTTTTTGTGGTTGCTACCTCAACTCTTCTTGATAGAGTACGAATGTGGAATCTATCAGATTCTAAAGGACCAATCCTATGGGAAAGTGTGTCAGGAGATGACCTTATTCCTGGATGGACCATGGGTGAGGATGAGATCTTGAATTTCTAAGGGCACGTATGGGTGACAACAGACATATGTGAGGATCTGATTTGGGACTTTTATTCCTCAGTTTGGGTAGTTCATCCTGGTGTCACCAAGATGTATCATGATCTACACCATCAGTATTGGTGGCTAGGTATGAAGAGAGATGTTGCTGGTTTTTTCATGAAGTGTTCCACCTGTCTGCAGGTGAAGGCGGAGCATCAGTGACCAGTAGGGATTTTGTAGCAATTTCTTATTCCCAAGTGGAAGTGGAACAATGACATGATGGATTTTATGAAAGGTTTACTGAGGTCTCCTCGAGGGAATGATGAAGTATGTTTGTCATTGACAGACTTACAAAGGTCAGTCACTTATTTCTGATCAGGGAGAGATTCAGTGTTGATGATCTATGATGGTTGTACATCCTTGAGATTATACGTCTGAATGGAGTTCCACACTCCATTGTTTTAGAAAAAGTTTTACATTTTACTTATCGGGTCTGACATGGGCTTTAGAAGGCTTTTGGTACACAGGTACATTTGAGTACAACATACCATCCCCAGACTGATGGCTATTCCAATTGTTCGATTCAAGTGCTTTAGGAAATTCTCCAAGGAAGCATCCTTGATTTTAGAGGTTCTTGGGAGAAGAAAATACCTCTTGTGGAGTTTGCCTATAATAATAGTTTTTAAGAAGCTATTCAGATGCAACCTTATGAGGCTTTGTACGGTAGGAAATGCTAATCACCCTTATGTTGGATGGAGGTAGGAGAGGTAGCTTTGCTGGAACCACATCTTGTTCAGGTGACCACAGAGCTGATAGATTTGATTCAGAAGAGGATAGATACTATGCAGTCTCGACAGAAGTCTTATGAAGATCAGCAGAGACAACCTCTGGAGTTCGAGGTCGAGGATCAGGTTTTCATGTGTGTCACATAGAGGTTGAGACACAAGAGGATTATGATATGAGGTAAGCTTTCGTTGAGGTACATCAGGCCATTTGAGGTGTTGGGGAGAGTTGGGTCGGTTGCCTATCGGTTATAGTTACCTCATAGGTATAGGGTTATGCACAACGTCTTCCACGATTCTCAGTTTCAACATTACTTCTCAGACCTGTCTCACGTCTTCCAACCCGAGGAGATTGAGTTGGAAGTGGATGCATCCTTTGAGGTGAATCCTATTTGGATTGTAGATCAATGTAAGAAGGTTATTCATGGCTAGTCTATTCCTCTGTTATGGGTGCTTTGGTAGAACAGGCGATTACAGGTTGAGACTTGGGAGAGGGAGGTGGATGTACAATCGTTGTGGCCGGAGCTGTTTGGGGTTTCGTCTTCTATGCCATGCTAGTGAAATTCAAGGATGAATTTATTTAATGGGGGAAGTTTGTAAAAACCTGGATTGTAAAGACCCACAATTTCCATGTAATTTTTTTTAAATAAATGGGAATTTTACAAGTCTGTGAAAGTTGACAACGTGTGATTCCGAGGCCCGGAGTGCTCGGAATGAATTTCTGAACTTTTTTTCAGGTACATTCAGTAAACGTGCGAGAAAGTTTTTCTAACTATTGATTCAGTGCTCAGAATTGAAATATGAGGGCACCGTTGAGCTGGAAGTGCCGATATTCTCTTAAGAGGGCATTCACCTCGATGACAGTTGGTTGAGGGTGAAAGTCTATTTTTGGGTTTTTCGTGTAACAATAAAATAAAAATAAAAGTGTATGACATTTTTTATTTTTATTTGCAACACCCATGTGGGTTTTGGGAGGTGGGGTCCACCGGAACTAAACCTCCATGTGGTAGTTGAGGTTTGGGGGCCACTAAACCTTAACCTCTCATGAGAGGTTACGGTGGTGGGGACCACCTGAACCATAACCTCCCATGTGAGGTTATGGTGGTGGGGACCACCCAGGATTAAAGCCCCCTTTAATTGTAAGAAACTCTCAACCCCCTCATTAATGTGGAAGAGCCTCATGACTTCCTCCACATTAAATTGTGCCAACACACCACTTTATTATGCCAAAGTAAATTAATTCTCTTTACCTTTTTTTAAATATTAAGTAACAACATCATTGGAATTTGGAAGGTTCATAATAAATGAACCATCCTAAACTCCACGATCTTTACATACCTCTCCCCCTCTCTTATATATATGGACCTTGGGAGGAGGATTTGGGACGACTTCACTAAGCGACGAAGCACTATTAAAGTGTTGTGATGCCCAAAACTTGGAGGATTATTCTCTCCAATGAAGAACGCTCCACCGATGAAGAACACCGACCTCCTTCGTCCTTCTTCCTTAGGACTCCTTCCAATGTGGGACGTCCACATCTTTGGATTTGAAGAAATGATGCACGATCCCAGAATTAGAGGTTTGTGGCGGACGAGAAGAACCTTGACAACTTCACCTCCTTACTTATTGCGCCAATGACATCAAAAAAACAAAGGTAGGGGGATTATTTCTGTGATAATACTTACCTTGATCTCTTTTGTGGTTTGGGACAGAATCACTGTGGAGGTTGTAAAATTTGAAGTTCATCATTCTTCTTTCTTGTTAAGCCAAATGCTACCATCCTAAAGTGGAGGGTGCGAGACAAACCAACAAGGCCTAACCCCTCTTTTGTTCTTCCTCGCAGTGTTCTTCAAAATGGAGGAAGGCGACCAAGGTGACGAAGGCAACGATTCCACCACCCATGTCCTCCGCGACCTGCACTACCCTGCGGCCCCCTGACATCCCGGCCGAATCATCCCCACGCCACCGTTGGCCGAACCGGCCCCGAGCTGCGCTATGCCCCGGCCTCACCGCACCTCGACCATGCCGCCATGGCTGCACCATCTGCCGGCCGAGCCACCCCGGCCTCTCTGGCCTCCTTGCTGAACCGACCCTAGTTGTGCCACCGGCTGGCCGGACCAGCCCTGGCCGCGCAACCCCGGCCCTCGGGCCAAGCCACCCCAAGCCGTGGCCCCGCGACCCTCCGATCCGAATCGGCCTCGCTCCCCAGGCCGAGCCGCACTCACAACACCCTCCGGGATGAGCCGCCTACACGGCACCCTCCAGGAAAAACTTCCCTCACGCCGACTAGCAGCCGGTCCGTGCCCTCACGGCCGGTCTGCACCCACACTGCTCTCTACAGCCCCTCACGGCTCGCTGGGCGAGGCCGAGCAGGCCGGGTCAACCCAAACCAGTTTGGCCCAGACTGGGTTGGGCCGAGTCGGTCCGACCGGGTCGGACCAAACCTGGGACCACTATGACCCGTATACTTCTTTTGGCCATAAATTTGGAATCGGGCGTCCATTTGACGATATGTCAGCGGCGTTGGGAATCTTGGAGCAAGACAGTCCCTTTGAGTATAATCCACTAATGTTTTGGTTTGAGATGGGAAATGGTCAGGATGGATCGAGCATGAATCCAACTAGGCCCCAGGGACTAAATGGATAATAACTAACAGACCGGGCATCCGATTGATTCGCAATCTCTTGCGTTGAGACCCCTATGACATGGAGGACCTTTGATATACATCTTTGTGAGAATTCATGAGAGTTGGAGTTTCTACTATCAGATCTTGGAGTGGATCCTCTCAGAGGTGAGTGAGAATAGAGCAGAGACTTAGTAGCTGGCTGAGACCTAATGACTACGGACTGTTTTGACTCAAAGTGACTCTACTAGCCTAGTATAGAGCGCCTTGGTGTCATGGCAGACCCACAGTGGGAAGAGCCTTGGTATCATGGTAGAACCATGGTACTCTATAGGAGGATTACCTCAACAGGCTAGGAGAGGGAGCGTGCTTGGTGACACAGTAGACCCACAGTGGGGAGCACACTTGGTGACACAGCAGATCCACAATACTCGATAGGAGGAGTACCTAAGAAGTCCAAGGTTAGTGGAAAGGATTCTTGGTGTCGTGGTAGACCCATTGTACTCGATAGAGGAGAAGTTCTCCAGTAGTTAAGGTTTCTACAATGTGACTAGGGATTTTACTTGATACAACCCCTAGATTAAAATTTTGGTTTGAGCTGAGTCAGTTTTTATTTATTTTCCTCAAGATTGAGATGGACCACTTGATAACTTAGTTTATGTATGGGAATATACCTAAGTAGGTTTATCTATAGATTTCATTCTTTTTGGTTTATCCTTGGTGAATTTTGTGATACCTTGAGGGTCTTTAGGTCCCTATTGAGTATCGTTATACTCACCCCTGCATGATCTATACACGCACCTTGTTGTGTTGGTTGCAAACAACATACAACGCTGACGGAGCTTGAGAGTACCAGGACTTGACGGAGCTCAGAGGTGGACCATACGGCGTGTTGGTACCCGGAGGATACGGATGAACATGGAGTGTTGAGGATGCAATCTATACCTACCCTTCAGGTAGGAACCTCGGAGGACGATCCAGTAGCTGTCTTTTCTCTTTCTTCAGTTGTACTTGTACCATTACTGTTGGGCTTGTATTCTGGCCCCTTTTACATTCAGCACTATTTTTTTATATAGTTTACTTAGTGTTTCTTATCCAGATGTGGGCTTGGTTGTGAGTGTTTACAGGTTATAAAGGCAATTCATTCCCAGTTTTAGGAAATTACACATTCGGTGCTAGTCGCCAGCCCTTAGGCTATAGAAGGTGGGCTTGGGGTAGTCACGCCACAGGCCTCGAGGGATGGGTCGTGACAAATTGGTATCAGAGGATTCATTTCTACTATGGAACTTAGGACTTTGATCTTTTCTGTGAAGAAATAATGTTAAGTGTAGTGGGTGTGGTTTTCAGTTCAAGGAGTTCAATGTTGGTGCGGCGGCCGACGTATCCATACCCCAGGACCCTGAATTCTGATTTCCGACTTAGTTCATGAAAACACTGATTTTTTGTGTGTTTTATAAATTTTTCTTTAAGTCGCCTCACCAGGTCAGCTCACCAGGTATAACCTTTTAACTGTATCACACCTCTTTCTTTTCAGAATGCCTCCACGCAGACAACCAGCTAGAGTTCTGAGAGTTGTATGCACTGATAACCCACTGAGTGATGAGGCTTCGGTGTAGGGCCCTCTTCCAATAGAGGCACCAATAGAGGCACCAACGGTACAATTTCCCGTTGGGCCACCAAGGCCACTAGCCCCAGTAGCAGACGGTTCACGCCGCTTGAGCTCATTGTATGAGTTCCAGTGCCAGAGGCCACCCAAGTCTAGGGGAAGGACAGCCCCGTAGGTGTATGAGGATTGGATGGAGGCCATGGTGAGAGTTTTTCGACTAGTAGGGACACCAGCAAACCTCATGGTGAGTCTTGCATCCAGACTTCTACAGACAACTACGGGCATATGGAAAAGCTTGATGCTCCTGGTCCACGATAAGGTGATTCTTCTCTGGGCAGACTTCGATAGCCTGTTTTGGGCAGAGTTTGTTCCAGTGACTCTTCATGCAGTGTGCATTCAAGAGTTACTTCATCTGTAGCATGGCATCAAGATTGTAGCTCAGTACTTAGAGAGGTTCACAGACCCCTCACGCTACTCCACCAATATGGCACGGGACCCATTTTTCAGGGCTCGGGACATCGAGTAGGGACTCAGGTGGGAGATTAGGGATTCAGTGATCTCACTTATCATCCTAACGCAGGCGGGGGTGTTAGAGAGAGCCCTCCTAGTGAAGAGTTTCCTTACTGAGCAGTCTCCAGCAGCAAGATCCCCCACCAGTCGACACATAGCGGAGTCTTCTGCAGCTAGCAGTAGACAAATGTCGTAGAGGTCCAAGAGGACCAGACCTACAGGTGGACGACCGCATCACTCAAGATCGATTGTGCGGGGCACCAGAAGCAGAGACATGCATGCCAGAAGCGGGCAGCATTTTTCATGCGGCGATCAGGGTCACATGGCGCGTGACTGTCTGAACCGCCATACAGATGATCAGTTTATAGTCGAAGGACTTCCCAGAAAGAGACAATGGTTTGAACGAGGAGTTCCACAGGGATAAGGTGGACGTGGCAGAGGATCTGGTCGTGCAGATGGAGGTGGGCGACGATTCAAGATATTACCACCACCACCACCAAGAGATCCACCCTGGCCGCAAGCAGAAGGTGGGCAGTTGAGAACTCAGCTGCAATCAGCTGAGGTTTACGATCATGGAACTCCGGAGATGACATGAGGTATGATCTTTGTCTACTCCACCTTAGCTGTAGTACTTATAGACATAGGTTCCTATCATTCATTCATTGCCACTGCCCTCGTTTGGAGCTTGAAGATTCCGACGGAGCTTTTGGTTCGATCCTTACGGGTAGAGACCCCTATGAGAGCATATTCGATGATTATGCACTTGTACCAATAGTGTAATCTTACTCTTGGAGGCGAGATCTTCGGCTGGGATCTTATAGTAGCAGCATCGAGGCCTTACGACGTCATCTTGGGTATGGGTTGGTTATCTATAGTCTATGCTCAGATTGACTGTATTAAGTGAAAAGTGTGGTGTGTCTACACAGATGGGTCTTTTTTTACCTTCACGAGTGAGAAGGGAGCCTATGTAGCATAGGATAGACTTACCCGGAGGGGAGTGCAGCCGATCCCTCTTCCATTGCCTAGCCTTGCCCACAGATATGTTGATGTAGAGAGTCTGAGTTATCCTGTAGTGGTGGACTGGTAGGCAGATGTCTTCCCTGATGATGTTCTGGGTCTAACTACTCACAGATAGGTGGACTTTTACATTGACTTGTACCCCCTGGTACAACACCGATATCTACACCAGCATATCGGATGGCTCTCGCAGAGCTTCATGAGTTGCGGGTACAGCTAGAGGACTTGCAGGGGAAGGGATTCAACCAGCCCAATGTTTCTCCCTAGGCATCCCCAATTCTATTCGCCGATATGGTGGATGGGAGCTTGAGGATTTGTGTCAACTACTGTCACCTGAACTAGGTGATCATGATGATCAAGTACCCACTCATGAGGATTGACGATCTCTTTGATCAGCCGAAGGGAGCATGGTGCTTCTCGAAGATAGACCTCATATTAGGCTATCACCAGCTCAGAGTTTGAGACAAGGATGTATAGAATACGTCTTTCAAATGTTGGTATGACCACTACGAGTTCTTGGTTATGCCATTCGGCGTAACCAACTCTCCAGTAGTGTTCATGGGACTCATGAACAAGGTCTTTCAACCATACCTTGGTTGCTTTGTTGTAGTATTCATCGATGACATTCTGATCTACTCGTCTAATGAGGAGGATCAGGCCTATCATTTGCAGGTAGTACTGAACACACTCCAAGAGAACCATCTTTATGGTAAGCTCTCAAAGTTCCAGTTCAGGATATGAGAGGTTAACTTTCTAGGAAATTTCATCTCGGATGCTAGAGTTTTAGTGGATCCAGTAAAGATTGATGTGGTACTTTCTTGGGAGCTACCCAGGAGTATGACAGAGGTACAGAGTTTCCTGGGTTTGGCTGGATATTACCAGAGGTTTGTGCTAGACTTATCCAAACCTGCAGCACCACTATCAGCCTTGATGAAGAAGGGGAAACCCTTTGTGTGGTCGGAGAGATTCCAGCAGAGTTTTTAGGAGCTGAGGTCGAGGCTGACTTGTGCCCCCCATCTTGAGGCTTCCAGAGGAAGGCATAGGTAACATAGTCTACTACGACACATCATGGAACAGGCTCAAATGGGTCATGATAAAGGAGAGAGAAGTGTTCGCATATGGTTCTAGACAGCTGAGACAACATGATCATAACTAAGATACCCATGACCTGGAGTTAGTAGCAGTCGTCTTTACCTTGAAGATGTGGTAGCACAATCTGATGGGTGAACATTTTACTGTGTACTCTGATCATAAGAGTCTCAGGTATATCTTCTCATAGAATGACCTGAACCTGAGATAAAGACATTTTCTTGAGTTCCTCCAGGACTATGACTTCGAGATAGTATATACTCCTAGGAAGGGGAACATTGTAGCAGATGCACTTAGCAGAGGGTCTGGTATACGGCAGCTAGGTGAGGTGACAAAGAGGCTTTCCACTTTACCATTATCCTTTATGGATAGAGATGGAGAAGCTTCCCTTCAGTCTCTTACAGTCACTCCCCCACTTATTCAACGAGTCAGGGAGGCGCAACATGGAGATACTGACTATGAGGCTTGACGTTCTTAGATATCCACAGGGCATGCACTTGATGGATTTTCTGAAGGTGGGAAGCACGTCATCCTATTTAGAGGATGTACCTTGGTACTAGTGTCACTTCAGGAGGAAGTGTTGAGGGTGTTCGACACATCCCCTCTGGCGATATATCCAGGAGTGGCAAAGATATACCAGGATCTCTGACAACAACACTGGTGGCCGGGAATGAAGAAAAAATGTTATAAGCTCTCTTTTATCATCATACTTTTACCCAACCACAAATTTATGGTATTGTGGTGGTTAACTTTCTGTGATCAAGTTCTCTATCACTCTCTTTTAATCTAAGAGAGTTAGTTTCTCTTACATATCCATGTTTTCAAGGAATCATAGTATATCTTGTCTCGGGTGACCTTTTTATTTCTCTTTCTTTCCTTTAAAGTGATATTTTTATTGACTCTTTTTCTGATGTGGGACTTTCAATGAACTTTCCAAGACCAATTTTAAAATTGCGTGGATGCAATTCCAAAAAGGGGAGAAGGATGTAACATCCCAGGTATATAAAGAATATAATTTTTTTTCATATTTATTAAAATATATGAATTAAATATTAATTTTACCTTAAAGGTGATTCTATGTTTGATGACGTACCCGATACAAAACAATGGGTTTGTTTGAAATCTTATGTTGCACACAATGCTGATTCATACTGAAAAATAATAATATAATATTGTTTTAAATAGTAGTTAATGCATAACTGTTGTATTGAAGAGAGTGGAAGAAACTGACTAAAATACGAATATACATGTTGGTTAAATGTTTTTACAATTATCGAATAAAGTTTAGTGGCTTAAAATAAGAAAGAATCTGATTTTAAGCACAAATACTCTAATATTCATTAAAAGGTTGATTTACTACCTTTTGATGGTGAACCCAATTTAAATATAGTTTTGGTCTCTTTTTTGTGTTCCATTTGACAAAATAATAATCTTCTTTAGAATCAGGATGTCATAATTTTCTTTGGATAAAATTTTAGTATTTTTCTAATAAAGTTCATTTTTTTATGAATAGTAAGAAATGTTGTATTTTAATTCAAAACTTCCTTTTAGTATAATTTATTTATATGGTTAGATTATCTTTTTAAATTTTTTTAAAATTTAATTAGATTATATTTTTACCCTTTAATCCAATTTTTTTATTGGAAGTAAATTCACATTGAAATTGGACATAAACAAGTGTCAATATTTTGATAGTTATTATTTCCTAAAAACACGCTTTTTGTTTTGACAACAAGAATTAATTTTAATTTAATTTCTGACACTTCTATGTTTTGAATTTGTAAAAATAGATTCCATATTTGGAATCAGGATGTTTAAATAATGTAAATAGGTAACTTTTTTTTTTAGACATTAAGAATATTTACTTGAGTAAATATTTAATTTACGGTGGATAAAAGGTAAATCTGGTGAATAAGAGTAAAATAAAAATATTATAAAAATATTTAATTATCCTAAAATGTTTCATAATATTATTGGTTGATACATTTCGAACCATGGGAATTCTTGGGTTGATTTTGAGACCCCATGGAGTAACTTGGGAGTGATAATGACACTTCATATTAATTAATTTAAAGTAAAGACAAAAATGACTTAAACATATATATTTTAGTAAATCAATTATTATATGGGGTTATATAAGTTTTCTCCTCGACTATAAATAATCATTTGAAATCTTAAAATAGTTCCTACATATTGATATTTGTTTTATAATTTTTTGACAAAAAATAAATAAAAATATTTATTACAATAACAATGCAGTATTTACCTCATTAATGAATGATTAAAATAATGAAGATTATAAAGATTAAAACAATATCCAAAACCTGTCCAATTATTATAAGATTATTTTATTTTGAACACGAGTCATCTTATGTTCAACTTTAATAAGTTTTGGACCTTTAGAAACCAAAAATCATTACATAATAAAATAATATTTTTAAACATTCATAAAGAGCCCCTCCTCCCCCTTATAAAAATCACTCACATAAAACCCATTACACACACTTCTCAAGCCCCTTGGCTCTTCTAAACTCTACCCAATTAATCTCCCTACATTCCTCTACTCCTCCTAGAATCCTCCCCCTTTGTAAAAGGAAACTCGAGTAAACCTTTTGGTTCAAACCAAAGGGAGATACCCGATTTAAAGGTAAAGTCTTCTCTTAAGTTCTTTCTGTATTATTTTACCTCTCCCACCCCATAAAATATTTGTATTCCTTTATTTTATAACAAAACCAGTATCCTCAATATACGAGGTTGTTTTTATGAGAAGGATTCAAACTAAACTTACACACACCTCCATCTAATGTTTAATGAACATACTGTTTCTGTGGACAGTGAACTACTGTCAAGACCCGACGCTATCGGTCTCGAGCCACAACTACCCCAAGCCCGCCTCTATAGTCTAGGGGATGGAAACAAGCGCCGAAGGCATAGAAATCTCGGGGAGGCCATTTCCTAAGTACTTTTACACACAAAAACACACAACCCACTCAATGTAGAAGTGTAGAGTACAAATAAAACCAAAGGACAAACAACTATAGTCCAACCATAGTCATGCATCAACCCCTAAATAGAAAAAAGTAAAGTGCTGAAAAGTAATGACAAGATAATGAATAGAAAAAGGGTAAAACACGCACCCAAACTGAATGGTTCCACAACCTGGAAACAGTTAAACAAAAGTAAACAACTATTGAGTCTCACACCTGAAAGTCCAAATACAACCCCGGAACGCAGCCCAAGCTCTTGTGTACTCTACGCTCGTCCATAGTCTTGATCGATCTATCCATTGTCTGCAAGGGCACACCAAGTGTGGGAAAATTCCAAGTCGGGGTGAGTATAAAGATACTCATTACGATGCCCCAAAAGCTTGATGGACAAACAAAGAAGGTACTAAAATGGTGAGAAGTAGACAGAACAAAGAACAATGTAAGAGTACAATTGAAAAAGTGCAGCTCAACCCAACAAAAGAAAGGAAGTAGACTCATCCCAACCAAGAGGATCTATACACGGAAAGCATGTGACATACCTCGTGTGTCTTCTCCCCTCCTAGAAGGAGAGTAACTGAACCCAAGGAGTGGGGACAAAAGTAGGGTGTATATATATATGCTCAAAAAGAAACATGAACGAGTGTGTAAGGGGATCTCAATATCCAAGATCATCCCAGGAAAAGTCACAAATAGTTCAAAGGATATCCATCACTGATACACAAAAGTCTCACATGCCAAAGTTGTCTCATCACTAAACCGTACGACCAAGAGTCTCGCTCCAGTAATCACAGAGAAATGTTCCTGGAAAGCCTCATAAAAATGGATGAGTCTGAAAAAAGTCATCGGGTAACCCACTGCCTAGCCCAACTGGAGGGTAAACCCTAAAAGGTCGTTGGGTGACCCACTGCCCAGCCCTACTTCAGGGTAAACCCTAAAAGGTCGTTGGGTAACCCACTGCCCAACCCTAATGGATGGTAAACCCTAAAGTCAATGGGTAACCCACTACCCAGCCCCGTTGGAGGGTAAACCCTAAGGTCAATGGGTAACCCACTGCCCAACGTCGGTGGAGGGTAAACCCTAAAACACCGGTGGGTAACCCACTGCCCATCCCCACTGGAGGGTAAACCCAGAACTGGTCCGATAACTCCATGTTGCCCATCCCATCACTGGGTGTCACTAACATCACTACTGTTCTTTGGTTCGGAGTGAATCAAAGGAACCTCCAACAAATGCCCTTTCATGTTTCCACATTTAATGAGATCTCAAAAGAGGCTTCGCACGCCCAAAAAAATTACACAGTTACAATCCTCACAGGAAAACACGCGAGATAGACTACGTACTCACTGTAAACGTACTCCCAACGAAAAAAATTATTCAACACCACTTTATGCCCATACAACATATCATGGGGCCCACACCTTAGTCCCGAAATAGGCCGGGAAAACTGCGCCAACGTGATGCTCTCGAAAAGACATGCCAAAATGACTACTCATTCACCCTGAACAGACGCCTGATGAAAAAGTCCCAAAATGGCACTCACAACTTAAAAGACGGCTCGAGGGGCCCATGTCTCAACTTCAACTTCAATGCCTAAAACCACCCTGGACAACTTCATCTCAACGCCGCTGACGACACCTTAAACGAACTCCAAATGTGTTCGTGCCATCCGAAAGATGATTCCCGATGAGGTACTTAATGAGCGCGTCGTGCCACTGAGCCCCCATCTCATGAATTAAAAATCCCCGAGACCATCTCAGAATCTCATTCTCGATACAAGGATTTCACTGTTGTAGACGTCATGCAAAACGGAGACCCGTAGTGGAAGTTACAGTTGTCCGAAGACGAGGGGATAACCCCATTGGGATAGACCAGCCCGCACCGGCCGACCCGGCTGACAGCGCAGGCCCGCAGCCCTTCCGCGTGGCCCGACCACCGACCTGCGGTCTACTTAGCCAACCAGCCCTTCTGGCCGGTCGCTATCCCACATGGAGACCCCCCTTCGGCGGGTCTCGGTCTCCCGCGTAGGGTCACGCACTGCGACCCTCATCGTGCCCCGCACAAGCGACCTTGGAGCCCACTGCCACCGCCTGGGAGCCCACCGCCACTACCTGGGACCGCCGCCCCCGCCTGGGACCGCCGCCGCCACCTGGGACCATCGTCGCCACCTGGGACCGCCACTGCCGCCTGGGACCACCACCACCGCCTGGGAGCGCCGCCGCCGTTTGGGACCGTCGCCACTGCCTGGGACCACTGCCGGTGCCTAGAACCACACTAACGCTTCCTAGGACCACCGCCACCGCCTGGGACCATGCCGTCACCGCCTGGGAGCCCGCTAGAAAAACCGTGTGTGGTTGGAAAACTTCCCGAGGCCACCTTGGGCACCCCGAGACTTGGATTTTTGATCCGAGAAGAGCGTTAGAAATCTCGGATCGAATCCTATGCAACTATGGTCTCCTCTCAACAATTGTAAAGAATTTTGATGCAAAAAATTTAATTCAAGGAAGATGTGGAAATTAAAAATGAAAACGCAAACTCCTACCTCGTTGGGCGTAGCCCGTAGCTTCACGAACAGTCTGTTGGAAGCACCACCGCCATGTCAGAGAGGAGGGGAATCTTGAAGGTTGTTTAGAGGGATTCCTCTATGGAGAAAATAAAAGAGGAGGAGAAGGGTGGGGGTGGATATGTTTAATTAGAAATAATTAAATTAATTAATCTTTTTTAACCCCCCACCAGTAGGCTCATACCTGAACTCTCAACGGGGTCGAGGTTAAGCTAACCCTAGGGTAAAAACCACATTCTGAGCGCAAGGGAGGTCTCAAAATTTTAATCTAAGCCTCCATTCAGAAGTTACAAAGTTCACCCCCTGGGCCGCTAAATTACAAAAATTCCCCTAGTTGTGTTTTCCACAGAAGGGTCGCGCCCGCAAAAGTTACACCCCTCCTAGGGTAAGCGGCATGCTTCGAACACAACATGGTCCTCAGTTTTCCCATATATGCAACCATTTAGGATTTATTTTATTTATTTGGCGTGTCTAGTGTCAACACACTTAAAATTTAATTCTGGCCACACCGGGGCTCGAAATCACAGTCCGTCTAAACGCATTACTCTGGAATAACATCAAGAAAATTTCAAAGTCTTACAGGCTCAAAACCCGGGTTCTTACATCATTCCCTTCATCAAGTTTTTCATCCCCAAAAAATCATACTACAAAAACATCTCGGGATACTGAGCTCGTATTTGGCTCTCCCGTTCCCAGGTGGTCTCCTACACCCTCCCGTGCTGCCACAACACCCAAACCAAAGGAATGGTCTATCCACGCAGTGTCCTCTCCTACCGGTCCTCAATCACCACCGGGTGCTCTGCAAAGGTGGCTCCATCCTTGATGTCCAGCTCTCCCCAGTCGATAACGTGTGTGGGTTTGTGCATGTATTTCCTCACTTGTGACACGTGGAAGACGTCATGCACCCTCTCCAGTTGTGGGGGTAGAGCAAGACGATAGGCAACCTCACCAACCCTACGCATGATCTTAAATGTCCCAATGAACCTTGGGGATAGATTTCCACCATGGCCGAACCTCAGTGTACCATGATGCGGAGAGACTCTCAAAAAGACATGGTCCCACTGCTCGAACATCAAAGGCCTGCAACGTCGGTCTGCGTAGGACTTTTGTCTGCTCTAATCCGTCCTCATCCGATTACAAATGACTTGCACATTCTTCGTTGTTGTCTGCACCAACTCTGGGCCCACGAGGGAGGTCTCCCCAACCTTCGTCCATCACAACGGTGACCTGAAGGGTCTGTCGTAGAGGGCCTCAAAAGGTGCCATGCTGATAGTAGAGTGGTAACTATTGTTGTACGCAAACTCCACCAAGGGTAGGTGATCCTCCCAGCTCAGGCCAAAGTCTAACACGCACACCCTGAGCATATCCTCCCACACCTGGATAGTGCGCTCAGTCTGCCTGTCTGTCTGGGGGTGAAAAGTTGTACTCATCCATAGCTGAGTCCTGAATTCCTATTACATGCCTTTCCAAAAATGTGAAATAAACCGTGTGTCGTAGTCGGAGACGATCGTCGAGGGTACTCCATGAAGGTGGATGATCTCCCGAACATAAAACTACCCTAGTCTCTCCATCGATCTATGCTCCCTGATGGCAAGGAAGTGCGCCGACTTCATTAGTTGGTCCACTATCACCCAAATGGAATCATGGCACTTCGCTACACACGGAAGCCCTGTGACAGAGTCCATAGATATGCCATCCCACATCCACTCTAGGTTATCAAGGGGCTGAAACCACCTTGCTGAAACCTAATGCTCTGCCTTCACCTACTAACAGGTAAGACACCGAGAAACAAACTCAGCTACACTCTGCTTCATGCCAGACCACCAAAACCTCTGCTGAAGGTCTCTGTACATTTTCCCCACACTGGGATGTAAAACCAAGGGAGAAGTGTGGAACTCCCACATCACCGCCTCTCACATCTCCACTGGTACTACAGCTCGTCCCTAGAATAGGATCTCATGATTCCCTCTTTTAGAAAACCCATCGGGTGCTTCGCCCGTGGATATCTGATCACGCAGTACCTCGTTGTCGACATCCTCCAACTAAGACTCTGTCACACACTCAAGGAGCGAAGGAGCCAACACCATCAACTGCAAAAAAGTCGTACTCTCCTTCTCCACCAAGGTCAGCCGTAGGGAAGCCAACTGCTCTAAATCTTCCCATACTAAACGAGCCTGGGACTTCCTGCTAAGGGAATCTGCTACTACGTTTCCCTTCTCTAGAGTGTACAGTATCTCAAAATCATAGTCCTACCGAAACACTAGCCAGCACCTCTGCCTCAGATTCAAATCCCTCTGAGTGAATATGTACTTGAGGCTCTGGTGGTCTAAGTAGACCGCCAAATTCTCACCAAGAAGGTAGTGTCTCCATAACCTCAAGGTGAAGACCACCCCTGCCATCTCCAAATCGTGAGTCACATAATTCTGCTCATGGGTCCTCAACTACCTCAACCCATATGCAATAAATTCCCATTGTTGCATCAGCACGCACCCAAGCCCAGATCCTGAAGCGTCGCAGTACACCACGAACTCAATGCCCTCCTCTAGCAGCCTCAACACTGGAGAACTAGTCAGCCTCGGTCTCAACTCTTCGAAGGCCTTCTGGCACTGATCATTCTAGGTGAACAGCCGTCCCTTCTACGTCAATGTGGTCAAAGGGGCAGAAATCCTGGAGAAATATTCCACAAACCTCTTATAGTACCCTACCAAACCAAGGAAGCTTCACACCCCTAACACATTCTTGGGTGGATCCCAAGAAAACATTGCCTCTATCTTTTCGAGATTTATGGCCAATCCCTGCTCTGTAATGACATGCCCTAGAAAGTGAACCTCATGAATCCAGAACTGACACTTCGAGAGCTTACCATACAACTGGTGCTCTTGGAGTAAGTCTAGGACCATCCTCAAATTCTCTGCATGATCCTCTTCCATCACAGAGTAGATGAGTATGTCGTCAGTAAAGACAACCACAAACCGGTCCAAGCACGATGGAAGATCAGGTTCATCAAAGCCATGAAAACAGTGGGAGAATTTGTCACACCAAAGGGCATTACCAGAAAAACGTAATCCTCATATCGACAATGGAAATATAGGTTTGGGATTTCAGCCTCACGAACCCACAACTGGTGGTTTCTAGATCGAAGATCAATCTTGGGGAACCACTTCGAACCTCTCAATTGGTCGAAGAGGTCTTCAATACTCGGAAATGGGTACTTGTTCTTTATCACGGCCTGATTCGGGCGACAATAATCCACACAAAGCTGCAAACTCCCATCTTCCTTTTTCACAAAAAAAAACTAGAGCTGACCAGGGGGACACACTAGGTTTGATGAATCCCTTCTCACAAAGGTCATCCAGCTGATGTCGTAGCTCCCCAAGCTCTGTGGGTGCCATCCGATAATCCACACATGATATCGGGGCAGTCCCCGATTACAATTAAATACCGAACTCCATCTCTCGCCTTGGAGGTAGTCTTAGGACATCCTCAGGAAAGACGTCCATGTAGTCCTCTAAAACGATAGGGATCCAGGTTCCTGTAGCGTCTACTATTCCAGGAGTCATGCTCGCCAACTGGTGAGAAAAAGGTCGTGGTCTCCTGCTCAGAGTACCTGTATGCTCTTCCATGAGGTCTTGTTCACCAAGGATGGTGAACCTTGTACCATCAAAAAACACACCTCCTAATCGTCTGTGACAATAGTCTATCTTGTCGCGAACCATATAAATCCAATCCATGCTCAGGATGATGTCATAAGTTTCCATCGTGATGATGAGTATGTCCCATGTGAAAATACCTCCTCCGAACAACAGTTCACACTATCTACAGATAAAGGTCACCAACGAGGCACTTCCTGTAGGAACCTCAAGCCTAAGTGTAGGTATCATCGCCTCTACTAGAAGCTCTAACTCCCATACCAAATTAAGAGATATAAAGAATAGGATGGAACCTATGTCTACTAGTACCAAAGAAAGCGTAGAGTAAACACAAAGCATACCTCATACCATCTCGTGTGCTGGGGGGTCACGAACACCCATAGCCTGAAGCTGCCCGAGACCCCTACCATCAGCTCCCTAGGCCTGACATGGGCTGCCTGGTGGTGGTGGTGGAAGGACCTTGAAATGCCATCCCCCGCCTCCAGGTCCTTCCGATCTACCTGCGCTGCCTCCCTATGGGCCACCCTATCCTCGTCTTGGGGATCCCTGGTCACGGTGCTGCCTCTGCCGCTGTGGTGCACCCACTGCCTACCATAGCTGTTCGGTACACCTGGTTAGGAAATCCCATTCTAGGTGACTCCGTCCATCACAAGCATAGCACCATCTCTCTCCAGAATACCCCGGTGCTCTTCGGAACCACTACGGTGTACGACCCAACCCCCGAGTCTTCTCACAGAAGGGTCTCCTTGACTAAGGCTATGCTCTATGCCGCCTGCCTACTACCGATGACTCTGCTCTGAAGCGGCCACTTCTAGGCCCTACTAGCTGGCGTCCCCCAGCCAAGAAGCTCTCTGTCATGAGTGCCCTCTCTAGCACCCTGTCATAATTAGGGATGCACATGGGTACTACACTAGCACGAATCTCCCTATGAAGACCCTTCTCAAACTTCCATGCCTGGAAGTAACTATCATGGACCATATCCTACGAGTAGCATGTTAGATCGGTAAACCGGTCCGAGTACTGTGCCACAATCATCCCCCCTGCTTCATCTCCAGAAGCTCCTGAATCTGAATGGAGCATAAAAAAGAGGGGGAGTACTCCTACCGGAAGAGCAGCTGGAAGCTATCCCACGCGAGAGACGACTCGTCGTGGGTCTGCGTAACCAACACCCACCAATGCCTGACCATTCCTAGGAAAAGGATGGAAGCTAGGGATACAATCTGGTCCGTTGGTGTCCATACAAGCCTAAAAATTTGGTCCATGGACTCTATCCAGTCTTCCGCTACCTGGGGATCTGGGTCCCCATGGAACTTCTACGGCCGCTGATGCTGGAAGTCTCTGAGTTCACTCAGCCTGCACTCAACCTCAGCTAGTGCTTCCAGTACTAACTACTGCTCTCCATGTGGAGGGGCTACTGCTGAAGCACTGGATGGAAGAGGATCATGTGAGGGTCCCTGAACTGACGCCTCATCGCTCGCCAGGTTATCGTCACGAACTGGAGAGGGTAACCTGGATGGCTACTGTCATGGGGGAGTCATTAAAATTATCAAGGATTACCGTGATCATATGAGCATATATATATATATATACCATTAATAAAAAGGGGAACTGACTCAACAAGGATATTCAAAGACTCAATCCTACCGGATGCATATTCCAAAGATCCCTACAAAAAATGTCTAAGTGTGCCGAGTCGACAAGCGGGTTATCAGGGTCCTGGTGAATGGATACGTCGGCCGCCCATACCATCACTTGACTCCCTAGCCTGAGAGCTGCTCTCAGGAAATGTCGACACTATTTCCCTAAATCCTAACCAAATCCTTTTTAGGGACATATGAACAACGCCCCAAGGAATGAACCACCTTTGATACCACTTTGTCATGACCCGACCCTACCGGTCTCGAGCCACAACTACCGAATGCCTGCCTCCATAGGCCAGGGGCTGGCGATAAGTGCCGAAGGCATAAAAATCTTGGGGAGGCCTTTTCTAAAGTACCTGTACACACCCACACAACCCACTCAATGCAGAAGTGCAGAGTAAAAATAAAACCAATGGATAAATAACTATAACCCAACCACAGTCATGCATCAACCCCTAAATAGAAAAAAGTAAAGTGCTGATAATTACTAACAAGATACTGAATAGAAAAAGGAAAAAACATGTGCCCAACCTGAAAGGTGCCACAACCCGGCAATGGGTAAATAAAAGTAAACAGCTGGTGAGTCTCACACCAAAAAGTCCTACTACAACCCCTGAACGCAGCCCAGGATCCTATGTCCTCTATGCTTCTCCGTAGTCTCGATCGACCTATCCATCGTTTGCAAAGGCACACCAAGTGTGGGAAAAACCCAAGCAAGGGTGAGTATAAAGATACTTGGTAGGATGCCCCGAAAGCTCAAGGGATCAACAAAGGAGGTACTAAAATGGTGATTAGTAGACAGAAAAAAGAACAATGTAAGATTACAATAGATAATGTGTAGCTCAACCCAATAAAAGAAAGGAAGTAGACTCATCCCAACCAAGAAGAGATAGACACGGAAAGCACGTGGAATACCCCGAATTTCTTCGCCCCTCCTAGAAAGAGAGTAATTGAACCCATGGAGTGTGAACAAAAGTAGGGTTTATATATATATATATATATATATAAGTTCAACAAGAAACCCGAATGAGTGTGTAAGGGGATCTAGATATCGAAGCTTAGCCCAAGAAAAGTCACCAATAGTTCTAAGGATATCCATCACTGATTCCCAAAAGTCTCGCACGCCAAAGCTGTCACATCACTGAACCGTACAACCAAGAGTCTCACTCCAGTAATCACAGAGAAAAGTCCCTGACTAGCCTCATAGAAAGGGTTGAGTCTGAAAGAAGTCATTGGGTAACCCACTACCCAACCCAACAGAAGGGTAAACCCTAAAAGGTCGTAGGGTGACCCACTCCCCAGCCCTGCTGGAGGGTAAACCCTAAAAGGTCGTCGGGTAACCCACTGCCCAGCCCTACTGGAGGGTAAACTCTAAAGTCAATGGGTAACCCACTGCCCAGCCCTGCTAGAGGGTAAACCCTAAGTTCAATGGTTACCCCACTACCCATCCTCTTTAGAGGGTAAACCCTGATACGTCGGTGGGTAACCCACTACCCAGCCCCACTGGAGGGTAAACCCAGAACTGGTCCAATAACTCCGCATTGCCCATGCCATCACTTGGTATCGCTAACATTGATATCGTGCATTGGTTCGGAGTGCGTTAAAGGAACCTCTGAAAAATTCCCTTTAATGTTTCCACATTTAATGAGATCATGAAAGAGACTTCACACACCCAAAAATATTACACTATTGTAATCCTCACAGAAAATCACGTGAGATAGACTAATTAGTCACCAGAAATGGACTCCCAACAAAAAAATTTATTCAACACCACTTTATGCCCATAAGGTGTCTCATGGGGCCCACACCTCGGTCCTAAAAGAGGTTGGGTGAACTATTCCATCACGATGCTCTCGTAAAAACACGCCAAAATGACAACTCATTTGCCCCGAATGGACGTCTGATGAAAAAGTCACAAAACAATGCTCACAGCTTAAAAGATGGCCCATGGGGCCCACGTCTCAACTTCGGATTAAACGACTGAAACCACCCTGGACAACTTTTTCTCAATGCCAATGTCAAAACGCTGCTGACGATGCCTTAAACAGACTCCAGATGTGTTCACGCCATCCAAAAGAAGAATCCCGACGAGGTACTTAACGAGTGCGTCGCGCCACCGAGCCCCCATATCAGGAATTATAAATCCCCAAGACCATTTTAAAATATCCATCTCAAGCCAAGGATTTCACTTCCGTAGACACCATGCAAAACGGACACCCGTAGTGGAAGTTACGGGTGTCCGACGAAAAGGGGCTAACCCCTTTGGGTTGGACTAGCCCGGACCAGCCGGTCCACCCGGCCTGGGCCAGCCTGCGCCAGCCGGCCCAGCCCACAGCACCGGCCAACGGCCCTTCCGCACGGCCTAACCTCCGACCCACAGTCTACTTGGCCAACCGGACCTCATGGATGGTTTCTATCCCGCGCGGGGTCGCGCGCCGCGACCCTCATCGTGCCCCGCACCGGCGACCTGGGAGCCCGCTACCACTTCCTTGGAGCCCGCCGCTGTTGCCTGGGATCACCATTGGCACTTCGGACTACCGCGGTCGCCTGGGACCATGCCGTCACAGCCTGGGAGCCTGCTGAAAAAACCGAGTTTGGACAGAAAACTTCACGGGGCCACCCCGGGCGCCCCGGGACTCAGGTTTTTGATCCGAGAACAATGTTAGAAAGCTCTGATCGAATCCTATGAAACTATGGTCTTCTCTAGACGATTGGAAAGCATTTAGATTCAATTAATTTAATTCATGTAAGATGCAGAAATTAAAAACAAAAACGCAAACTCCTACCATGTTGGGCGTAGCCCGTAGCTTCACGAAGGGTCCGACGGAAACGTCACCGCCTTGCTGGAGAAGAGAGGAAGCTTGAATCTTGTTGAGAGGGATTCCTCTAGGGATAAAATTAAAGGGGAGGAGAAGGGTGGGGTGGATGTGTTTAAGTAGAAAGAATTAAATTAAGTAATTTTTTAACCCCCCAACAGTAGGCCTGTACCCGAACTCTCGATCGGGTCGAGGTTAAGACACCCCTAGGGTAAAGACCACGTTATGAGCGCAATGGTGATCTAAAAATTTTAATCCGCGCCTCTGTTAAGAAGTTACAAAGTTCAAGCCCGAGGCCGCTAAATTACAAAAATTCCGTTGGTGGGATTTTCCACAGAAGGGCCGCGCCCGTGAAATTTACACCCCTCCTAGTGTAAACGACACACTCCGGACTCAACGGTGCCCTATGTTTTTCCATCTAATTAACTGTTTAGGTGTTATTTTTTTTAGTTGGTGTGTCTAGTATGAACACACTTAAAATTTAATTCTGGACACACTAGGGCTCAGAATCACAGGCTGTCTGAATGCCCTGCTCTGGAATAACATCATGAAAATTTCAAAGTCTTACAGGCTCAAAACCCTAGTTCTTACAACTACTACCTTATGAAATTATGATTGCTCAATTTTCTCCTATTGCCTCTCATGGTGGCCATTATGATGGCACTGGATTAATATATTATATATATAATTTTTATTTTTTCTCTATTCTTATATAATTTTTATTTATAAACATACCATTATGATTTCTAATATATGTAAATACGATAATTTCATTTGAGGAAGTGCGGACTACCACCCCCTCAAGGTGATATGATTCTTTATGACATACATGAAACGTATAAAGGATGGAGTTAATGAAATCATGTAGCTTATATATCACATGATATTATACTATAATTATAATACACCTATGTATCATTAAATTTTCATTCCATTAAAAATTAAATATAAATGAAAGTAGCGTTCATGCGTACGTACGGCTTACCGTCTCCATGAACGGTGCATTTCATTTCTTATCTCCAAATGTTATGTAATATTATAAATAAATATATATATACTAGATATATATGATATATATGATATATAAATCATGAATATCATTATGTAGATAATGTAATTTTATCCACATGGATAATTTATAATCATAACAAGTTCATTTTTAACTCAAGTTCCGAACGTCGACCAAATGTCCGATATGAACTCAAATAATTAACTAATTGTTATAACAAGGTTACAATTAATATATAAGGAATAAAAAAATATAAAAAGTTTCTTAGGAAATTATAAATTAAATTGACATTGTTATTCAAGAGATTAAAGAACGATCGAGTCAAGTCGGACATAAGGTAAGGGGTTTCTTATCTCACTTTTAATTCCATGAGATTTCTATTGTTCACCACATATTTTATTGGATGTAGTGTATTGTGTACTTCCATTTGATATATATTATCATTATTATATTTATATTCATGGTATTATATAATTAATATGGTTTTTATTAAGTTTTGTTCATATGACTCGATTGATTACAATGTGGTAAGGGGTTTTCATCTCACCTTTTATTCCCATGAGATTTATGCTATATTTGCCACTATTTTATTTTGTGAGGTGTATGTACTACCCATGATTGTATTATTTGTATAATATAATTTATTTATGGGTATTTAAATCTTAATTTTATGATCCTTCTTTCATGTAGTGTACATTTCATAATTTACCAAATCAGTGAGGGAATCTTTCACCCGCCTCTTTTTAAAAACTTCATTTATGTTATGTCTTTTAATTTCCACTTTATTATGTCGGGATATGTTTTTCTGTTTCCTCATTGTAGTAAATTTTGTGTCCAAGTGATGATAGAACTTTTTCACTCTCATCAACATATTTTCTTAATTTTAAAGTGACGTCGTTAGGGTGTCGATTTTCTATAAGAGAACTTCTTAACCCAATTTCAATTATTTGGGGTTAAACTTCTACTTGTTGATTATGTCATGCTATGAATATGTGTGAATGACCTCTGATTATTTTACACTGAATATCAAATCATAATGAGTGTATTTATATTTTTCACACATAATTATGTCATTGATTTATCCTTAATCTAAGGACACCATCTTTATATGGGATTTTGTCTCAATTTACATTCCATTGAGACTTCATTGTTGTTATATGGAAATTCACATTTATATGGTGTTTATACTATCCCTTGGAATATTATATCATGAATACCTTTATTCTTATGATATAATAATGTTTCTATTAAAATTTATTGCTCAATTATTTGTTTTCAGGCATCTCTCATTTGGTTAAGAACTCCTTAACTAAAATACTATTTTAATGATTTTATCTTCTAAATATTTATCATTAATGTGCATGTTTTCAAAATGGTATTAAGTATTTTTTTATATGGACATTAGTGTTTTAAAATTATAATTCCTTTTAAACAATCAAAGTGGTATGGGACCCTTTGAATCAAAAATCTCATTTTTAAAAAATTTAAATGGTTTTGAAAGTGGTTTGATAAAGCATTAATTATGTCAATATCTTGAAATGATATATTGTGATTGCAATGTGGAAATGTTATATATCCTTTATGATTGTATTATTAGTTATGAATATGTTATGGTTATTGGGAATTGTTTACATATATAGGTGGTTCTGTGATAAACCTAGGGTGGGTGAGCCTGATATAGCTCTCCAAGTCATTGGGTAACGTGATGGAGGTAAACCAGAATGTTTCTCTTAAGAGATTTAGGGAATATAGTGTGATGGGTATTCCAATGTAATTCCCTATGTAGCTATGATATCTACAATGTAGGTATATTTTTTTATGCCACAATTTACTTTTATGATTTATTATTTTTGTGTCTTATTCATTAATATTATGATTTCATGAAGTATGTTATGATTATAAAGTATGGTTTCATTGATTTGTATTTATTGATGGTCTAATGTTTTCTTTCCTTATTTTATAACCCTTACTGAGATTTTTATACTCATCCAAAGTTTTTGAATAGTTTTCTACATGAATTAAAGATGAATGGGGTAAAGGATGGGATCATGGAAAAGTCATGTTGTCTAAAACATGGAACTAGACTTGTTTCTTTTATAGAGTTATTATTTTATGAAAAAATGGATACTGAGTAGTAGTGTATAAATGTAATTTTCAAGTTGATATATAATAGTTGTGGCCTAATTCCCTAAAACTATAATCATGATAAGATGATCAATGTGAATCATTAATTTAATTCAATATTATGTAATGTTTTAAGGCTGAGTATTTATACTAATATAGGGGAATTTAAATCGTTTAGTAGTCATGGTGGTGGAAAATACCATTCATGGTGTTGCATTAAAATAAAGATTCCACTCACACTTTCAGTGAAAATTTTAAATCACATAATTCCAAATAGTTTCAAGATGACTCCTTTTAATTTTTTAATGACATGGGTAAAAATGAATTCTAACAGTCTTATGAGAATAAAAAAAAATAGAAAACATTAATATGGAAGAGAAATCATTTTTGACTGAAGAGAGGTATACTATCAATTTTCCATTACTAAATTATTTTGGTATCTTTAGTTCATAAAGATAAATAAATTAAAGGAAAACATGCATTATTTTTAAATAAATATTGGAGAATAAAAATTCAAGATTTTCTAGAGATTTATATCATAATATTTCATCACCATAAGCGTAATCATAATCAAACCAGATAAACAATGAGATGTAATGTAAATCTATTACCACTTTCGTAACATTTGAATCAAGGCCCCATGGAAGAAGGAAAAATATATAGATATTTTAAAATCATTAACATTTAAAATAAAAATAATAAAATAAACTCATGTGTAGTATATACACCACATTATATATATAATTTGTGAATATGGGATATGTCACCCAGAATTAAAAGTGAGATGAAAACCCCTTACCTCTTGTCTGGAATTTCTTCATACTCTTTCGATCCACCTATATAATAAATATGTGTTAATTATAAATATATTATAGAAACAAAATAATTTTTATCATACAATATATGATTTATTTATAACATTTTACCACTTATTCCTTAACAATTCTATTTTAAAATTACCATTCCTGATGATAACTACAATTTGTTTCATGTATGTTCCGATTAAATTGATTTAGTCCTTATACAATGAATATTGTTCTGTAATTTCCAGAATTTTGATAGTTATATAATATCATATACATTGATTATTTAATTATTTAGATTAAAGAGATGTAAAATTAAATTACACCTCTCATGGAAATGGTAGGCCGTATGTACTCTTGTACATTGTTTCAATTTTTTCGATGGATGGGTTAAAAAAAGGTAAATATGAATTCATCATTTTGGAATAATTTTTATAACATATATTTCATATAAATTCCTTAAATATATCCTTATTACTATCTATTTCAAAATTAAATGAAAAATATATCTCATTGCTTTGTAGAGGCGGTAATCTACACATACAAAGGAGTGATGCTATCATTTTCCAATGGATTTAATTATGATAATTTAAGTTTAATTATTTCATAATTATAAAATATATAGTTTAAATTAATAATTATATCATAATGTGAGAGGTTGTCTTGGAAAATGAATTACACCAGTTCATGAGGTGGTAGTTCGACGTCCACATGATCTATGGTTTCGTTTCCCATTTGATGGAAGAGGATAATGATATGAGTTAATAAATTAATATAATAGAATATACGTATATGGGAGATAATTATTTTATTTTATCATCACAGTTGAATAATATTTTATTTAGGATTTAAAAGAAATAAGTAAAATATGTTCAGTTAAGAACAATACCTCTTTATTTGACAACCTCATTTTTTCACCGAAATAATTAATAGAAGGTTTCATAACCAAACTATGGCCACTAGGACTTTTGGGGATAATTATGGAATATATTTATGTAGTTAATTTATTGGAATTTTTTTATGTGTGAATTATAGAGGAGATGGGGTGACCTTTTATATGTGGGGGACAGGACACAGTTGGAAATTTTGAAAAGAAAATGGCATACCTACATTTTACACATGAAAATAGGCTTCAAAATATATCATTAACGAAACTTATATGAGATAAAATATATATATGGGAATTAAGTAGGAATTAGAGAAGTTTTTAGGTTATTTTAACCCTTATCTTCTTTACTTTAACACTCAATAAACCTATTTTAAGCATAATTGCGATAATTAATATTTACTATTTTAATATTCATTATAAAAGAATCACGTATTCATTATAATTTAATATTAATTATCATGATTCCAAAAATTTAATCAATTTTTATATATCCAATTCATTTAATTTCAAAAGTTTAATTTTAAAATAAAAAATCATACATGATAAAAATTATTTTCTAAAGAAAAGGATTTCAAAAGTTTGAAAAGTGTGAATATAAAATTTCAACATGAAATTTATATGAATGAAATAAATTTGAATAATAATAATATAATTAAAAAAAATTACCTTTAAAACATTTTAAATTAGCATGAAAATTTTTAAATACTTTAAACTAAAAATTAGTTTTTAATAAAAATTATTGCTTTTTACTATTCATCGAAAATTAACCATTTCTAAAAATTCACATTAATCGAACCTAAGATTATTTGGGATTCTTAACTAAAATTATAAAGATTATTTTTTAAAATAAATTTTATAATTTTGAAAAAATTAAATATATCATTTCTTCTCAAAAAGAAATGAAATTCAATTTTCTAGAAGTAATGTATTTTCAATGTATATATAGACTTTACAAAAAATTAAGTACTTTTTAATCAATTTATTTAGTTATGAAAATAAATTATAAATAATTTTAAAGAATTGGTTATTCTTTTTCATACTACCTAGTTTAACATCTAGGTTATAATGTTCAAGTTTAAATAATATTATTAATAGTATATTGAGGTTCATTAAATCTCAGTGTTCTATGTAATGAAAGCTATCGAATAAATTTAATTAATCAAGAAAAATATATAGTAAAATTTTAGGGTTTTACAAATCCCTGCTGAAATCATTTTCTAAAATTCCCCCCATGATCTACAGATCCTTGTTTGATCAAAATATTATCATTTTAACGGTTAGGGAGTAATCTAAAGAGATTTTCCGAAGAAGAGGAATAACTCTTAACCAAGTGTTTTAATTTCATTAATTGATATAACTCCTTTAATAAAATGCTAACCAGGATTCTATAATTAAATAAAATTTTAACATATATTGAGATATTGTGTCTATGGTCCAACTTTTTTTCATCTCAATCTCCATCAAATGGGAAATAAAATCATTGTTCATGTGCATGTGCGGACTATCTCCCCACTAAGTGATATATTTAATTTTTAATCTATATAATTCATGGCATTGGACGTGAACTAAAATATACATGAATTAGATACTTGTATGCATTCATATAATTCATAAGACATATATATATATATTATATTATATTATCTATATAGTGTACATTATTTAATTCATGTATGCTATGCGTGAATATAATATATATATATATATATAATATAAATTATTAATTTATTTATCATTAATAGTTTATTCATCTATTATATTCCATTATAAATTTAGTGATGTTAATACATTCATAATGAAATATAATTGATGAATAAAAAATTTGTGATAAATTAATGAATTATATATATATCATATATATATATATTATATTTAAGAATCACAATTGTGAATTATAAAATGTACACTATATATATAATATATTACATATATTTTTATCATGAATAATATGCACGTGTACATTAATCTAATACATTTAAATTTTATGTCACTTCAAACAATCACCCACTTGCACAAAAATCCCCTAATAACTATATAAAAAAATTGTAACTCTTTTGGAATCTATATAAACACATTTAGATATAGGTTTTCATGAAACTCTCTTCATTTTTAACAAAAAAGTGGTCGAAAAATTTATCCTTATAAAAGGGAATAACAATTTTACCTTATGAGCCTTATCAGTATTGAAAATAACTATGAAATCCCAGCTTCATAGTTGTAATCAATGAGTGGCCTCTAATAAAGCATATGTGCTACTAAAATTTCTAAGGGGTCTGGTGTGAGCACCATAAAATATACATATATCTCAATATGAACATGTCCATCAAAATATGAATCATATAAATCATATGTATACCTATAGAATCTCTTTTACATGGAATAGAGTGATCACTAGGGAGGGAACTTGTTAATCTAGTATTAGTCACTCATAATTTATTGATTCTCCAAAAAATGTTGACCATATCAATGAATATATAAAATGTCATTAATTTATCTATTATATAAATCATATGTATCTTATCTAAGTTTTCAACATAAAATATTTGAAACAAATAATCATGAGTAATAAATTAATCAGGCCAATTCAATAGGTGGATAGATGCCTTTTCTTGTTGTACAAGAGGAAAAATCCCATCACGGTTTCACTCCAACTGATTTCATGATTAGAAATATACCAACACACAACCAGGATAGCTAAGATCATATATTGAATCTTATATATAGGGTATCCATGTTATAAGGTTCTATTCCTAGGTATCTCTAAAACTTTAGGTATCATGGATTGATACTAAGTATACACCCCTAAGTATGTCATCGACTGTATGAAATTCCATGAGATATAATTCAGCATTTCAATCCAAGTAATAAGTCTCTACATGTTACCACATAAATCTATTTGTTATATCTTGTTTATAAATAATTTCAGAGAAAATAAGATTTTATTCATTATCACCTTATAATATCATTAAAACCCATAACACTTTATAATGTTCATTGATTAGGGACAACTAAATGGTGTATATTGAGGGGATATTTTCATTTGACCGTTCATGTGATATAAATTTCATCATACATGAATGACTGTTAATTAGAGTTTCCCTTTACAATAATAACACGATGCATTTAAAAAAATTATGAACAAATTATCAAGTTTCTAATAACCATATATTCTACATGACCCTCATGTTGTTACTGTGATAATTTTTTCATCAAAAAGTGTAAAAAAATTTCATTTATAGCCACCAAACTGATCATTACTGTAACACCCGAGACTTTTATGAGAAATATTTATGTTATATAAATCATCAAAGGAATCTTTTCCTGCACGCAATCACGACCTTCCTCGATAGCGTGTGAAGTACGCAATACCGAGTTCCACTAAACAACGATATATTATTATCATATTATAAACTAGCCGTTATGAATAGTATTAACTGTATTTTAAATTTTACAACATTATTATTCATCTTACACATTTTCTTGAACATGGTAAGAGAACAAAATAATTTTTTGGGTAAAATAAGCATTTATCAAAAAAATGCAGTTTTGCCGCCTTTTGATGGCGCACCCACATTAAATCTAGTTTTTGACACATTTATAAGTTCAATTTGACAAAATAAAATTCTTCTTTTGAATCAGGATATAAAAATTTACTTTGGATAAATTTTTGATATTTTTCTGATAACTTTCATATTTTGATGAATAGTAAAAATACGCTAATTTTTAATTAAAAACAACATTTTTCATTGAGATAATTTATATGGTTAAATTATAATATTAAATGGTTTTAAAGTATATATAGAATATATTATTACCATTTAATATAATGTATATCATTAGCATTAATTTCACATTGAATTCATAGGTAAAAACATTTCAATCTTTGGCAATGTTTTAACTTCTAAAACCCGTTTTCTTAACAACGGGATTTATTTGAAATTAATTACTACAACTTATATATTTTGAATTTTGAAAAATGGATTCCATATTCAGAATAAGTGGGTCCAAATTATGTTAATAGGATACTTTTTATTTTTGGGCATTATGAATAGTAACTATGGTAAATTTTATTTACCATAGTTAAAGGTAAATCGGGTAATTAAGGGTAAATATAAGATTATAAAATTATTCTAACACCTGCCAAAATCATATTGGATGACTAAAAGTCGACCCATATCACATAAGGGTCGGATTATATTCATTTAATGGACTTTTTTCCATGAAAATAATTTAATTATTATTAAAACCAAAAAATGTGACAACATGTCACTTTCTTAAATCTTATAAGTATAATAATTTTAATTTGGTGATAAACTTAATGAAACTTAGAACATTAATAGTATCCAGAAATCTAATACAATTATCTACATCAGATGAATTTATTTAGAATTTTTAGGGATTAAATAATTATCATTAATTATGACACAATAGTGATGCTGAAATTATTTGATTAATTAAAATATCAAATAAATGGTTTTAAAATATTAAAATAATTATTATATTCACTATTTAGTGTGCTCCACTAATTTTCTAGATACATATGACATTTTTTTAATCTATTAAAGCTTTTAGTTCTTACATATCCTCTGTATATATTTTATTTAAATTAAAATAAATGAATAGTGTCAAAATTGACACTATTGTTATTTTATAAAAATAACATATTATAAAATTGTTTAAAAATCACAAAAATATTTAAAAAATATAAATTAAATTTTATATGGTCTAAAATATCATAAAGTGTCAAATTATGTAAAATTCACAGCACATATGTAATTATTTATAATAATTTAAAATTTAGAATGTTATTACCACAAATAAAATTAAATTGATAAATAAGGATAAATCAAGTTGATAATGTTTAAAATAAATTCCTAACATGCCTAAATTTTATTTTATGATGATATTAAAACCCTATTTCATCTAATCTTCGGATATGAGTCATTTTGGAAGTTTTTAAGTGGGGTTGGGATTTAATATAAACTAATATTGCTTATATTTCCAAAGGTGCCCCTCTCCTCCCTTATAAAAGGGAACCTCCACCCTCTCCTCCTCACACCAATTTGAGCCTTCAAGCTCGGCCAAACCCTGACCAGTTCACTTCCCCACTTCCCTAGAATCATCCTATATGTTCTGGTCTTCTTCAAAGACCAACCCTAGTGCCCTAAGAGGAGGTTTGGAAGAGGCACGTCAAAAAGAGGTAATATCCATTACCGGTCCTTTCCAAATTCTTTCTTCTTCAACATCTTATTATTTAGTTGTTTCATTATGAAGTAATAATATCAGTATCACTCATATACTGATATGTTATTATAATTATGAAACAACCCTATTTCAAAATCTATCCATCCTACGGAAAACGAAATCACCGCACGTGCGTACGTACGGAATACCGTCTCCACGCCGTGGTGTAATCTATTTTCCCCCACCACCTTACTTGGATGGGTATAATGGTATAAATAATTACTATATATGATTATTATAAATTGATATTTATTCTGAAATAGTATACATACACTTCAATACAATTCCACGATCATGGGAACGATATCATCGCTCGTGCGTACGTACAGAATACCGTCTCCACAATGTGATGCGATTCGTTCTACACGATCTTCATTGTATAATGATTATGTAAATGAATTGAATGTATAAATATGATATATAGTATATTAATACCATTCTTGAAATTATGTATCTATAACCTAAAGAGAAGAATAAGAATTTACACGAAAAAACACGCATAAGAACAAAAAGTTATAAACACCTGAATAACAAGTAGTAATGAAATATTACTAATAAGAAGATATGAATATGAACATATATGATATCATAACAATAATTATGATTCTAAAATAATTAAATAACATTATTTAAATCATTATACAAGAGGTTCGGACACTTACGAGGCAAATCAGACCTACGGTAAGGGAAATATCACAATCTCATTTTTATCCGAGATTGTTTATACTTTGGTATTTACTGGGGTGTATTTTATCATCCACATCCATGTTTCCTCAATATGTAATATTATTTCCATCCATCTAAAATTTTTTAAATCCAATTTTACCCTTCAGTTAGTTTTTAGTAAAGGATATGAAAGGAATCTTTTGTCGTTTTTCATACGAGGTACTTTTTGACTTTTCCGACAAAAGTACGAAGACTGTTTTTTTAACTTATACGGCATGAATGGATTTTTTAAACATTATTTCCAAGAATCTTCCTTTAAAAGTTTTCAAGTTTATTTTTAATCAACTTCTTTTAGTTTAGAATTGTATGACATGTTATGAAAGGAAAAGTGTTTTTGAAGAAGAAATGATATTTTCCTCAAGAATGGAGTTCAAGCGTTTTATCAAAATTATTTTCCATCTAAGATAATTAAGGGTTCTGTTTCTATCCCTATTATTACATTGATTTGATTATGTTGTGATGGAATTATATTTATGAATTCCTTTATCTTATATGAATTGTTTTATGATGTCACGATGTTTATGAATCCCATTTTTATTACATGGGTTATGCTGTGATGTATGGTTTATGATTTTGTGGCACACATAAGAATGGTATCATTATGAGATGGGTGGGACCTATATCTCCCTCCTATTCATTGGGTAAAGATTTTATATCTCATGAGATAGACATGGCTGGAACGGCAGGTTAAATCGGTTCAGTGAAACAGGACTCAAATGAGGAGTGAACTCGGTTCAGAAATGGACTTTGTCCACTAAGATAGTCTTGGCATTGAGTCTTGACTAATAAGAAATGATTCTCTATGATTATGTGTGTAAGCCACAAAAGTTTCATGTTTTATGTTATGATTATTGGGATTACATTTCACTACTATGATTTATCCCATGTTATGAAATTATGATCTCTTTTGCAGGTTAAGATTTCCAAAAGTTATGTTCTTATGTATATGATGTGATTGATGTTTCTTTTGTTTACCCTTACTGATAATTTGAGCTCACCCTTTTGTATGTTTTATTTCCCCAGTCCAGGAAGAAATTTATTAAGTAGGATATGCCAAAAAGGGACTCTAGATATGATGAAATGAATGGGAGGGAAAGTAGAAGCTTTATGAACCAGTTTTTTATATTTCCTAGTTTCTAAAGACTCTATACCTATACGGTCCTTCCATGGTTTTGTTATATGTTGTAATAAAGTAATGACAATGTAGGTAAAGTATGGGTCGATATAGTTGGTATCAGAGGAAATGTATAGTCATCCTTTGGAAACTAGGATGTGAAAGCCTTAGTAAGAATCCTAAGGATAAGTCTAAGCATAGAACATAATCTTAGTGTTTTAGAAATGACCATGAACAACCAATGATAAGACCTTAAGTGTGAAATTTTATTCTAGATTATGTGGTTTTCCTATTATAATTAGTGTTGCTCACACTATTCTTCTTGGTTTTAGTCAATGGCTGGAACCCGAAGGAACCATGTTAATGCAGAATGCGACGGACAATGCAATGATTGTCCCCCTGAGCAACCAAACGTTATGGGAGCTGTAATGAAAAATCTTGTAGTCATTCTCACAGAACTTTCTCAAGCTATGAATCATGCAGGACTTCCAAACGAGCAAAGGAAGGAGCAATATTTTGTTTAATCCTTCATGAGGCAGCGTCCACCTTCTTTCAGTGGGTCTACTGATCCATTAGTTTCTCAACAATGGATTAGTACTACTGAAAAGATATTTTCATTTCTTCAATGTTCTGAACATGATAAAGTCATCCTAGAAGTGTATCGTTTGGAAGGAGATGCTGATCAATGGTGGAATCTTATTAAGAATACGAGGCAAAGGGATGAAATTGAGTCCATGGAATGGGAGGAGTTCAAGAAATTATTTTTCAATAAGTACTTCCCTTGTATTATCCGAACAAAGATGGAGGAAGAGTTTCTTGAACTGAAGAAAAAGGATGATGAATTTGTTGGTACCTATGAAGAAAATTTTACAAGACTTTCAAGGTACGCTTCTGGTATTATTATCCAACCTGAGAGTAAGATCGATCGATTCTTTAGTGGCTTAAAACCAAGTCTTCGAAGGGCGTTAGCCATAAGGGACTTCAATAGCTATGAGGAAATCGTTCGATGTGCTCTCAAAGTCGAGATGGAGATTGGAGTAACCCATCAGTCATATGGGTTTGATAAGAAGAGGAAAATGGAATTCAAAGGAAAATCTAAATAGCACACTAAAAAGAAGATGAGATTTCCCTTATGCTCAAAGTGTGGAAAGAAACATGGAGGGAGTTGTCTTAAAGGTACAAGTAAATGTTTTAAATGTGTAAAGGAAGGTCATCGGGCATTTGAATGCCGCAATGATGGGAAGAAGATGTCTAATGATGAAAACAAAGGAAGGGACACACAGAATGAACCTACTACACTTCAATGTTTCAAGTGCAAGGAGATGGGGCATTATGCCAATCAATGCCCAAATCCAAGGGTTGATGATGATGGTCAACGTCAACAAACTCTTAAGGCTAAAGACAAAGGAAAGTCACATGCAATTTCTATCAGCGATGTGGAGTACGATAACGATGTGGTGAAAGGTACACTTACCATCCACTCTAAATTAGAAAATGTTTTATTTGATTCTGGATCCACCCACTCCTTTATTTCTAAAAACTTTTCTACGGATGTCACCGTATTACCTCAACAGTTAGATGTTGAGTTAGCTGTGACAACCCCTAATGGCACAACAGTCGCATCAAAAGTTTATAATTCTTCTCCGATTGAAGTTTGTGGGAAAGTGCTTCTTGCAAATCTTGTGATCCTTCCTATAGTGGAATTTGATGTGATTCTTGGCATGTATTGGATTTATTTACATGGAGCTCATATCAATTTCCAAAGAAGGGAAGTCACATTTCATATTCCAGATCAATCTATGACCGTCTATCGATGCAAGGATGAACATATCCTTCCAGTGGAAATTTATTCCATTTTATGGGTATTGATTCCACTAAATGAAGGTTATTTATCTCAAATGGTTGGTGAGAAACTCACGATTAAGAATATGCCCATTGTACGGGAGTTTGATGATGTCTTTTCGGAGGAATTGCCGGGTATTCCACCAAATCGTGATGTTGAGTTTTCAATAGAACTCGTACCAGGTGCTTTGCCTATTTCAAAGACACCTTATAGAATGGCCCCAATTGAGTTGCAGGAATTGAAGAAGCAACTCCAAGGAATCTTGATAAGGGATTCATATGCCCTAGTGCGTCACCTTGGGGAGCACCTGTTCTTTTTGTTAAGAAGAAAGATGGATCAATGAGACTCTGCACTGATTATCGAGAACATAACAAGATCACAATCAAGAAAAAATATCTTCTCCCACGCATTGATGACTTCTTTGACCAACTACGGGGAGCTCAATACTTTTCCAAGATTGATCTTCGTTCAGGGTATCATCAATTAAGGGTCAAAAGGGAGGATATACCAAAGACGACTTTCCGTACAAGGTATGGACACTATGAACTTATAGTGATGCCATTTGGTCTTACTAATGCCCCTGCTATCTTCATGGATCTGATGAATAGAGTTTTTAGAGACTATCTTGATCAGTTTGTGGTAGTCTTTATAGACGATATTCTTGTATATTCAAAGAGCAAGAAAGAACATGAAGATCACTTGAGAATTATATTGAAGACCCTGATAAAGGAGAAGCTTTATGCCAAATTTACCAAGTGTGAATTTTGGCTTCAAAGAGTTTCATTTTTGGGTCACATAATCTCAAAAGAGGGGATATCTGTGGATCCAGCAAAAACAGAGGTTATCGAATGATGCTCGAGACCAACAACAGTGACTGAGAACCAAAGTTTTCTTGGTTTGGCTGGATATTATCGATGTTTTGTGAAATATTTTTCACGATTATCTAATCCACTCACCAAGTTGACTCGGAAAGGAGTTAAGTTTGTTTGGACAAAGGAATGTGAAGAGAATTTCAAGGAGTTGAAAAGAAGGTTATCTAGTGCACCTGTGCTCACACTGCCTTGTAGTGGAGAAAGGTTAGTGATCTACAGTGATGCATCCAAGAAGGGTTTGGGGTGTGTTCTTATGCAAAATTATATGGTGATAGCTTATGCCTCACGACAGTTGAAAATAAATGAGAAAAATTACCCAACTGATGATTTAGAGTTAGCTACGGTAATCTTTGCATTAAAGATTTGGAGGCATTACCTTTATGGTGAAAGGTGTGATATTTATACTGATCATAAAAGTTTAAAGTATATTTTTACACAAAAAGAGCTGAATATGCGCCAAAGAAGATGGTTGTAGCTGATTAAGGTTTACAACTGCTCAATTCATTACCACCCTGGGAAAGCAAAAAAGGTGGCAGATGCATTAAGTCGACAAGACCATGCTAGTTTATCCATGATGAGGATCACAAAAGATCCTATATTTATGTATTTAAAAAGGATGGATCTTGGAATTATAATGGAAGGGGGGAAATCGTATCTTTCTCAAATGATTGTTCAACCATCTATACATGTGAAGATTAAAGAGGCACAGAAAGAAGATGTCGAGTTACAAAAGAAGGTGAGAAATGTTCCTGAATTCAACCTTGATTGTGATGGGATAATAAAGTTCAGGAATTGGGTTTGTGTTCCTCCCATCCCCGAATTAAAGAAGGAGCTACTGGATGAGGCTCATAGTTTTTCATTATCTATTCATCCTAGAAGCGCGAAGATGTATAGGGACTTGAAAGAGTACTTCTGGTGGGATGGCATAAAAAGAGATGTTGCTGAATATGTCTCTCGATGCTTGATTTGTCAGCAAGTTAAAGCTGAGAGACAGAAGTCTAAGGGGATTTTACAACCATTATCCATACCCGAATGGAAATGGGAAAACATCACTATGGACTTTGTCACAGGACTTCCTAAAACATCCAAAGGCAATAATGCTATCTGGGTCATAGTTGATCATCTTACAAAGTCTGCACACTTCATCGCTATTAGAGAGGATTTCTCTCTAGATCATATTTCCAGGATATATGTGAAGGAAGTGGTAAGATTTCATGGAGTACCACTTTCTATTATATCTGATCGGGATCCGAGGTTTACCTCAAAGTTTTGGCGAAGTCTTCAGCATACTCTGGATACAGAGTTGGGTTTCAGCACTGCTTATCATCCTCAAACAGACGGTCAGTCTGAGAGAACAATTCAAACTCTAGAAGATATGTTGAGAGCTTGCTCTATGGATTTCAAAGGTGGTTGGGATCAACACCTACCTTTGGTGGAATTTTGTTATAATAATAGTTTTCACTCCAGTATTCAGATGGCTCCTTATGAAGCTCTCTATGGAAAGAAATGCAGGACTCTAACTCACTGGGATGAAGTTGGGAAAAGAAAGCAATTAGGACCTGATATTGTTGATGAGATGGTAGAAAATGTCCGATCTATTCAACAACACATAAGAGCAGCTCAGAGTCGACATAAAATTTATGCCGACAACTGAAGAAAAGACATAGAGTTTGAAGTGGGTGATAAAGTGTTCTTACGAATATCTCCCTCGAAGAGGGTCATGAGATTTGGAAAGAAGGGGAAGTTGAGCCCTAGATATATCAGTCCTTTCGAAATACTGGATCGTGTTGGGAAGGTAGCTTACCGATTAGCACTTCCACCGAATCTCTCTCAAGTTCACGAAGTGTTCCATGTATCTCTCCTGAAAAAGTACATACTTGATCCTTCACATGTACTCAGCTCAGAAGTTGTACCGCTGGAGCATGATATTTCTTATGAAGAACAACCGATAGAGATTCTGGATCGTAGTGAAAAAGTCTTATGAAACAAGACCACTCACTTGGTGAATGTTTTATGGAGGAACCACCAATTAGAAGAAGCTACATGGGAGCTTGAGGATATGATGAGGGAGAGGTATCCTCATCTGTTAGTTACAATGTGACGAATTTTGAGGGAGAAATTCATTTTAAGGGGGGTAGAATGTAACACCCGAGATTTTTATGAGAAATATTTATGTTATATAAATCATCAAAGGAATCTTTCACTGCACGCAATCGCAACCTTCCTTGATAGCGTGTGTAGTACGCAATACCGAGTTCCACTAAACAATGATATATTATTATAATATTATAAACTAGCTGTTATGAATAGTATTAACTGAATTTTAAATTTTAAAACATTATTATTCATCTTACATATTTTCTAGAACATGGTAAGAGAATAAAATAATTTTTTGGGTAAAATAAGTATTTATCAAAAAAATGCAGTTTTGCCGCCTTTTGATGGCGCAACCACATTAAATCTAGTTTTTGACATATTTATAAGTTTAATTTGACAAAATAAAATTCTTATTTTGAATCAGGATATAAAAATTTACTTTGGATAATTTTTTGATATTTTTCTGATAACTTTCATATTTTGATGAATAGTAAAAATACGCTAATTTTTAATTAAAAACAACTTTTTTCATTGAGATAATTTATATGGTTAAATTATAATATTGAATGGTTTTAAAGTATAGATAGAATATATTTTTAAAATTTAATATAATGTATGTCATTAGCATTAATTTCACATTGAATTCATAGGTAAAAACATTTCAATCTTTGGCAATGTTTTAACTTCTAAAACCAGTTTTCTTAACAATGGGAGTTATTTTAAATTAATTACTGCAAATTATATGATTTGAATTTTGAAAAATGGATTCCATATTCATAATCAGTGGGTCCAAATTATGTTAATAGGCTACTTTTTATTTTTGGGCATTATGAATAGTAACTACGGTAAATTTTATTTACCATAGTTAAAGGTAAATCAGGTAATTAAGGGTAAATATAAGATTATAAAATTATCCTAACACCTGCCAAAATCTTATTGGATGACTAAAAGTAGACCCATATCACCTAAGGGTCGGATTATATTCATTTAATGGACTTTTTTCCACGAAAATAGGTTAATTATTATTAAAACCAAAGAATGTGACATCATGTCACTTTGTTAAATCTTATAAGTATAATAATTTTAATTTGGTGATAAACTTAATGAAACTTCGAAAATGACTAGGATCCAGAAATTTAATACAATTATCTACATCATAGGAATTTATTTAGAATTTTTAGGGATTAAATAATTATCATTAATTATGACACAATAGTGATGTTGAAATTATTTTATTAATTAAAATATCAAATAAATGGTTTTAAAACATTAAAATAATTATTATATGCACTATTTAATGTGCTCCACTAATTTTCTAGATACATATGACATTTTATTAATCTAATAAAGCTTTTATTTCGAACATATCCTCTGTATATATTTTATTTAAATTCAAATAAATTAATAGTGTCAAAATTGACCCTATTGTTATTTTATAAAAATAACATATTATAAAATTGTTTAAAAATCACAAAAATATTTGAAAAATATAAATTAAATTCTATATTGTCTAAAATATCATAAAGTATCAACTTATGGAAAATTCACAACACATATGTAATTATTTATAATAATTTAAAATTTAGAATGTTATTACCACAAATAAAATTAAATTGATAAATAAGGATAAATCAAGTTGATAATGTTTAAAATAAATTCCTAACATGTCTAAATTTTATTGGATGATGAGATTACAACCCTATCTCATCTAATCTTAGGATATTAGTCATTTTGGAAGTTTTTACGTGGGGTTGTGATTTAATATAAACTAATATTTCTTATATTTCCAAAGGTGCCCCTCTCCTCCCTTATAAAAGGGCACCTCCTCCCTCTCCTACTCACACCAATTTGATCCTTAAAGATCGGCCAAACCCTGCCCAGTTCACTTACCCACATCCCTAGAATCATCCTAGAGGTTCTGGTCTTCTTCAAAGACCAACCCTAGTGCCCTAAGAGGAGGTTAAGAAGAGGCGCGCCAAAAAGAGGTAATATCCATTACCGATCCTTTCCAAATTCTTTCTTCTTCAACATCTTCTTCTTTAGTTGTTTCATTATGAAGTAATAACATCAGTATCAATCATATACTAATATGTTATTATAAGTATGAAACAACCCTATTTCAACATCTATCCATCCTATGGAAGACGAAATCACCTTGCGTACGTACGTACAGAATACCGTCTCCACGCCGTGGTGTAATCTATTTTCCCCCACCACCTTACTTGGATGGGTATAATAGTGTAAATAATTACTATATATGATTATTATAAAGTTATATTGATTCTGAAATAGTATACATACACTCCAATACAATTCCACGATCATGGGAACGATATCATCGCTCGTGCGTACGTACGGAATACCGTCTCCACGATGTGATGTGATTCGTTCTACATGATCTTCATTGCATAATGATTATGTAAATGAATTGAATGAATAAATATGATATATAGTACATTAATAACATTCTATAAATGATGTATATATAACCTAAAGATAAGAATACAAATTTATTCGACAAAACACGCATAAGAACAAAAAGTTAAAAACACCCGAATAACAAGTAGCAATAAAATATTACTACTAAGAAGCTACAAATATGGCCATATATGATATAATAAAAATAATTATGATTCTTAAATAAGTCAATAACATTATTTAAATCATTATACAGGAGGTTCAGACAATTACGAGGCAAATCAGACCTAAGGTAAGGGAAATATCACAATCTCATTTTTATCCGAGACTGTTTATACTTTGGTATTTACTGGGGTGTATTTTATCATCCACATCCATGTTTCCTCAATATCTAATATTATTTCCATCCACCTACAATTTTTTAAATCCAATTTTACCCTTTGTTTAGTTTTTATTAAAGGATATGAAAGGAATCTTTTGTCGTTTTTCGTACGAGGTACTTTTTGACATTTCCGACAAAAGTAAGAAGAATGTTTTTTAACTTATACAGCAGGAATGGATTTTTTAAACATTATTTCCAAGAATATTACTTTAAAAGTTTTCAAGTTTATTTTTAATCAAATTCTTTTAGTTTACAATTGTATGACATATTATGAAAGGAAAAGTGTTTTTGAAGAAGAAATGATATTTTCCTCAAGAATGGAGTTCAAGCATTTTATCAAAATTATTTTACATCTAAGATAATTAAGGGTTATATTTTTATACCTATTATTACATTGATTTGATTATGTTGTGATGGAATTATTTTTATGAATTCCTTTATCTTATATGAATTGTTTTATGATGTCACGATGTTTAAGAATCCCATTTTTATTACATGAGTTATGCTATGATGTATGATTTATGATTTTGTGGCACACATAAGAATGATATAATTATGAGATGGGTGAGACCTATATCTCCCTCCAATTAATTGGGTAAATATTTTATATCTCATGAGATAGACATGGCTGGAACGGCAGGTTAAACCAGTTCAGTGAAACAGGACTGAAACGAGGAGTGAACTCAGTTCAGAAATGGACTTTGTCCACTAAGATAGTCTTGGAATTGAGTCTTGACTAATAAGAAATGATTCTCTATGATTATGTGTGTATGACACAAAAGTATCATGTTTTATGTTATGATTATTGGGATTACATTTCACTACTATGATTTATCCCATGTTATGAAATTATGATCTCTTTTGCAGGTTAAGATTTCCAAAAGTTATGTTCTTATGTATATGATGTGATTGATGTTTCTTTTGTTTACCCTTACTGAGCATTTGAGCTCACCCTTTTGTATGTTTTATTTCCCCAGGTCAGGAAGAAGGTTATTAAGTAGGATATGACAAAAAGGGACTCTAGATATGATGAAATGAATGGGAGGCAAAGTAGAATCTTTATGAACCAGTTGTTTATGTTTCCCAGTTTCTAAAGACTTTATACCTATACGGTCCTTTCATGGTTTTGTTATATGTTGTAAGTAAGTAATGAAAATGTATGTAAAGTATGGGTCGTTATAATTACATCACCTCTTTTAATGATCTCCCATATGAGATGGTAATTGTGAATGATGTGTTTGGTCAATTGATGATACCTGAGTTCCTTAATGTTATAAATAGACCCACTTTTTGTAAAAATATTTCTCAATTGATATCATGATTATATTAGACTATCAGTGTTCAAAAATTTAATACTTGATCCAAAAATCATTCTTCTGAACATCTAATCCATTAATGTAATATTTTGATGTCATCGAATCCACTATCTTAGCTTCATTGTAAGTCTTCCGACTAATTACTCCACTATTTAGGAAAAAATGAATACATATTGATATTTCATAAAATAGATGTTTCTAAAAACCCATGTAATGATATAAAAATCCGTTATCATATCCATTAATATTAATTAGATAGTTATATTTAGTATAAATTTTTTTAAGTATTTTTTACAGCAAAAGGGAAATAGTTTTAATTAAGATCTTTTCTTCTAAGGTTTTTATTTAAATGATTATTTTATAAATTATATAATATAAATTGGAAAAAATTAATTTAATTTTTTTAATCATCATATCACTATTAACTTTAGGTTAATCTTTGATTTTTTTGGAAAATAACAATTGTTTAGAAAATAATGTAAAATAATGTTTTTTTAAAATGTCATATTTTTTTCTATAAATTAGTAAATTTAAAAGTACCATTATGTTTTAAATATCATTTAATATTACATAAGTATTATTTAGTTATATTTAATATACATAATGAATTTTTTATCCACTATGTATTGTATTTTATTATATGTTCGTTTTTATTTTAAAAACATGATTTTTTAAAAACATTTTTAAAGTGCATAATGTTTCTCCATTTTAATTAATTAAAAAAAATTAATTTGAAATATTTTAAATTAACTTTATATATTATATATCTATATATATTAATTTATATTAAAAAATGTTATTTTTAGTCATAGAGTTGTTATTAAATAATATTTTTCTTGAAATATACACTTATAGAAAACTCGTGTTTTCATATCTTCTGTGGGGTATGTTATAAATTAAAAAAATAACATATATGATTTGAATTTTGTAATAATAATCTATATTAACTAATTACATCAGATTAATTTTGGAATATAATGAATTGTGATAAAATATGAATTAAATACCATGGTAAAGGTAAAAATAGATTTACAAAGGGGTTAAACAATATAGATAAGGGTTAAAATGATCGAAAAAATTGTCGAAAAACTATTATATTGACTTATATATACTTTATATGGTCTAATAATAAATAATGGTCTATTATTATCCTTTTTAAATGCAAAAAACATGGGTAAAACTTTTTCTTTTCAAAAACTACAATTGTGCCACTCACCTCACTTATAGAAGTAATCCCCCTCTCCTATCATCTTCATGAATTCAATACCATTTTTTATCATCATATCCCTTACAAAATATAATACTTCATTACATACAAACAACCTAGAGACTTTACTTTGATAAAAAATACATCCGATGAAGGATTTTTGTGTTTACCTAAGGAGGATACCCATAGAAGTGGTACCAAGGTTAACCGAGCATCATTATTGTACTTCTTCTTCCACATCCTTCAAATAATATTAAATTAAACTTATTTTTTAACACAAGTATTTATTATATAATTATATTCTGTTATATTAATTTAATAATCTAAATTATTATCCATTTCCAATATAGGCAATATGAAATCATTATTCATGTGTATGGCGTACTTCCTCCTCATGAACCATTGTCATTCATTTTTGATAACCAACTCTCACAAATTTTTGTAATGATGGATTTAAAGTATATATATATATATGATATTATTAATATGTTTATATCTTTTTTTATATATCATATAAATTCTTACATTACATTCAATGATGTATATGATAATGTCGCTCGTGTGTACGGTGGACATCCATCATGTAAATAGATAAGAATTTTTCACTAACACATTACATAGAAGGTAATAAGGATGATTTTAAGGAATATATGTGATATAAATTAAATAATAATTATATAAACAACATATTAATCAATATAAAAAGGAAATATATCATTATAAATCTGAAATTGAAAAATGATAACGTCATTCATGTACATGTGGATTACCGCCTCCATGAAGTGATGTTATTATTTTTTCATCAACTCTTAAAATATATATATATTAGTATATTTAGAGAAATAATAATTTATATAATATATTTTGATAATTCTATAATGATAACATATTACTTACATCCTTTACATAATGATCTTTGAAAAATGGAAACATTACCCAGGAATACATATGAACTACCGCCTCTATGATCGTACCATAGTTCATTTTTCAAACACTTCAATCCTGATTTGTTTTAAAAGACTAATTGAGGAATATATATATTTAATATTTCATGATTATTATTATATATCTGTTGAAATAATTACCTCTTAGACCCATATTTAACTAACCAATGTCATTTTTTATGTATAAGTCCAATACCATCAAAACTTCTAAAGTATACATAATTTATTATGTAACTGTGTATACAATGATAACAAGTTAAATAAAAGGAATATTAAACTTGAAAATTTTTATCAAGAAATTAAATAATTAAAATATTTTTGTTATATAAGAATCTAAAGATACACTTGACAAGTCAGACTCAAGAGAAGGGACTTTATCTCAATTTCCTTTCATTGAGGCATATTTTGATATCATGCACCTATACTATTTAAAATGGTGTATATAAAAAAACTTTTACATTTTTTATCTTAAATTTTTATATTATCATGATATTTAATGTTTTTTAGTAATATTATTTCATAGGGATTATGATTCAAAAATTCCCAAAGTGATAAGGTACTTTTCATTATAAATAATCTCTTTTAATTTTTTCCCTATAACTCTCTTTTTCTTCAATGTACACGTTTTCAAAATGAGATATTATGGTAATGAGTGTTTTATATATTATTGTTTTCATTATTTTAATTTTTTTTAAAGTAATATTGTTATGAAAATTTTAAACTTCTTTACAAATGGAAAATGGAATGTTATATTTTAATATATTAGATGATAACGACTTTTCTCATCACCATAAACATTATTTTATGATTTTATTATTTTAAAATATTTCATTTTTTAAATTAAAAACCCATTTTCTCTTCTTTAGGGTATATTGGACTTTAAAATGGGGTTTTAAAACGAAATATTTTTTTTTGGTATTGAAGATGAGTTTTAAAAGAAACAGGTATTTTGATATCTGAATGTTACCTGTATATAGGTTTTAAAAGAGTTTTTCCAAATTTTTATGATAGAAAGGTAAAATCATAAAAAAAATTATTCATGATATGGTCCTCAAAATTTTTTTATGAAGATTTGATCACCATTATATATCATTCATGAGCTCAACATAACATATCTCATCAGCGTACTTAGATTACGCTGCAATGCATTTGCTAATAATTATGTTATAAAAATAATTATATTGGGTGATGGTTGTATGGTTATTAATATATTTAAAGTTACTATAATGGTTATATGAGACGATTTCCAAAGGAACCTACATGAATTTTCTATTTTTGGTAATGATTTTTCATGGAAATAATTTTTTTAATGGAAGGATAATGATATTTTTAAGGAAAAATGATGCCCATTCTAGGGAAAAAAATGCTTCAAAGAACTTTTTCCCATGGGTATTCATATTTTTCACTATAATAATAGACTAATTATTTTTCATATACCTTACTAAGATTTTTTTTCATCCAAATTTGTTAAAAAAATTCATAGGATTCAAGGATTGGTTTTAAAAAATAAAGAAGTGATATTAAATTCATGTAGATTTTTCAAGAAAAGAAATCCTACTTTATATTAAAAGGATTATATTATTGAAAAATGGATAATAATAAGGGGATTCAACTTTTTAACTTATATATTTGTTATGTATGAGTTATGAAACAATTCTATATGAATATGAACTTGAAAAGACCCTCAAATGTAAGAAAAATAATTCTGGACATACAAATCAAGATTATATAATGTTTAAGGTCGAGTACATATAATTGGTATCATATGATAGTTTATAAAACATTTGAAGTTAGAATAATTTTAATATAATGTTTTTTCGAAATTTTAATTTATGGTTATGTTCAAATGATATATCATATTTAGACTACTATGTTGGTTCATCTAAGCTAGGTCTGTTTAGAATGTATTTCGACTGAGGAAAAGGGGAAGTTGTAGTGGGATGCAACGAAGAGGAGTGTGTTCTTAGAAATTAGAATATTGATATGGTGGTAATAGGAGCATAATAGTTTATTGTAATGATGAATCAGTTGATATAAGATATAAATGATGTTGGTATCCATTCTAGATAAGAACCCTATTACCACAAATGATCATGCATGTAGAAGAATATTTCATAATGAAACATCCCCATATATTTGTGGATAATCTAACCCTATGGTATGTAAAATATGGATCAACTACTTGAAGAATATATTTGATGTTCTTGGATGTTCAAAACATCCAAAGGTAATTATTTCAATTATTATTTTGATGGTGGATCTAATTGTTGGTGGTATTTGGTTAAGAATTCCAGAGATAAAGGTGATATTGATTCCATGGTATGTGAAAAATTTAAGTATATTTTCCTTGAGAAATATTTCATTATGATTTTTTAACTTGGGATTGATAAATTATTCCTAGAATAGAGGAATAATGGTGCATATTTTTTGTCTATGTATAAAGCTAGTTTTACAAGTCCATACAGGTATGTATAGATTTTTTTGGGACAATGATATGAAAATTAATAGATTTTACATAGTATTTAAATGATGTCTACTAAGATATTTGGCCTCATGAGGATTTGAAATCTATTATAATTATGTTGGTAGTGCGGAAAAAGTTGAGATTGTGTTTTCTTACAATTATGTGTCTCATGATGATGAAAGTAAGAATTTTTTAGGATGGATGGTGATGGGGAACCCTATAAAAATAAAATGTGGAGGTAAGAAAAGGAAGTTCTGATTATCTGGTATGTGTGGTAAAAATCACCATGGAAAATTTCTTTTGAAATAAGGGACATGTTACTAATGTGGAATGTTTAGTTATATAACCCATGATTTACAAGAAAAAAATTATTAGGAATCAATGAATGAGGTAACAGATAGTCATCCAATGGTGAGATGTGTTTTTTTCAATGAGTTAGGTCATTATTCAAATGTGTAATTTAAGTATTTAAACCAAAATAAAACTCTTCATGAGTGTGGGAAAATATTTTTTCTTCTGTAATGGTTCACGTTGGTCCATGAAAAGAATTGGTGAATGTATGTTATTTTTGGATTCAAAATTTATAAATACACTATTTGACTCTAGATAATCACATTCATTAATTTATAAAAAAATAATCTAATTAAATTATGTCCCCACATTTAATTAATATATATATTTTGAAAAAAACTCTTATTGGAAGTATTAATGAAACAAATATTTATATAAATTTTTATATTTTTATTAGTGGGATGGAATTTCATAAAAATCTTAATGAACTAACCATTGTGGAGTTTGATATCATTTTGGGTATAGATTAAAATTCATTATACAATGTTAATATATATTTTATACCTAATAAATCCTTATAAAATGATTTCATACCTTTGATATCATATAATGAAGAAAAAATGATGACTTAAGATGTCACTAAATGTTATCTAGATAAAATTGTTGAAAATAAAGAATCTATTTAGAGTATTGATGCACCGGTAGTAAATTAATACATGTATGTAATTATTGATGATTTTACTAGTATTATTCAGGATTAGGGGGTTGTTTTTACTATTGACTTAGGGCTTGATAGAAATATAATTTCAAAACCCCATATCAAACGGATAAAATTTAACTTTTATAATTGAAAACCCAATTGTGAGATATTTTATATAGGGGGTTATTTCAACCTATCACATCACAATGGGGTTCTATTATTTTTATGTCAGAATGAAATATGGATAAACTAGAATTTTCATTGATTATAGAACCTTGAATAAAATCACTTTTATGAACAAGTATCTTCTTCCTTATATCATTGACTTATTTGATCCACTCTTAGGAGATCATTAATTTTTAAGGTTCATCTGGTGTCCAAGTACAATCATATTAAGGTGAAAGGTGATGACATTATAAAGATAGAATTTTAAAATAGATATGAGGATTATGAGTTTTTTTGTTTTTCCCCATGGGTTTTCCAATGAACATGTTGTATTTATGGACCTCAGGAATAGATTTTTCCATGATTTCATTGATAATTTTTTTGTTGTGTTTATTGATGAAATTTTTATAAATTATAAATTTCAATAGGAATATGAATGAAAAATATGAAATGTTTTTGAAACTGTAAAAGAAATGAGACTATATGGGGAATTTAGTATGTATGAATAGTGGTTTCAAAAAATTTCATTCCCTGGAAATATTGTTTCTAAATATGGAATAACTGTTGACCCTAATAAAAAAATTGTTGAATATTGAAAAAGACCAACAATTATAATTGATTATTTTAGTTTTCTTGGATTATCATGTTACTAAAGATAGTTTATTGAAATCATTTCTTGGTTTTCTATCTCACTAAGTTAACATTGAATGGTTCTAAATTAATTTGGATAAAATAATGTCACAATTTTTTAGGAATCAAAAAATAAAATTAGTTAATACTCATGTTTGGACCCACCTTATAAAATTAGAGAACTCATCATTTATAGTTATGATTCCTTGATGTGACTTGGATGTGTCATAATACATATTTTTTAGGTAATTACTTATACTTTATATCCGTTGAAACATCACGAGTTATATTACATTACACATAATCTAGAATTAGACAATCTGGGTTTTGATTTAAAAATTTGGTGGAATCATTTATATTGAGTAACAATTGAAATATATATAAATTAAAAATTATTGATGTATATTTTCAATAATAATGAAAATGAAATGATACTGAGGAGATATATATAATTGATCATTGATTTTTATTGCATGATTAATTACCATCTTGTAGAAGAAATAAGGGTGGATTATACTTTGAGTAAAAAACATATTTCTATATTAAACATGTTCTATTGGGAACATGAACCTTTGGTTAATGATTTTATAAATTTATTACTAGAAGTAGTCGATGAAGGGATATCCTCTGTTTTTTAAGATTTAATGTAGTTGACATTGTTAGAAGGATTAAACAAATCTAATATGGGAGATAAAGCTTTATATGAAAAGGTAAAATACCTTAAGAATAGTAATTTGATAAATTTTAATGTTGATGAAGAATGCATTTTATTATTTTGGAAAAATATTACATGTTCATTTATATTTCATTTTAAAGAAATAGTTGTTGATTAATGCTCATAGTTCTCAATTTCCCATCCATTTAAGCAGCACTATGATGTACCGAGTCCTTTGGGAGAGTTATTAGTGGTATAGAATGAAAGGATATACAGATAACATTCACAAGAAGTGTTTGAATTGTCATTAGGTTAAATAAAAAGGAAAATTTCTTGTGGGAATTATTCAACCATATCCAATTAGGAAGTGTATGTGGGAAAATATATCAATGTATTTTGTGGCGCAATTTCTAAATACTTCTTTAGGTAATAATGTGATTTGGGTTTTTGATGACTAAATAACTAAATCTATGAATTTACCTTCCATTCAAGGTATTATGTATTTGGAATATATTTCTTGAACAAATATAAACTACATAATAAGTTTCCATGGAGTTATCCTCCACATTGCATCAGATCCTGATCAAATGGTCATAAATAATTTTTGGAAAGGACATCATAAATCATTGGATACTAAATTAAATTTAAATAAATATTTTCATCCATATTCAATGGTTAGTATAAGTGGAAAATTAAGAAAATAGAAGATATATTTATTTTTCGTTTAATGTATTATAATGGAATTTGTGATTAAAAACTTCCTTTGGTTGAGTTTTCTTATAATTATAGTTTTCATTTCAGTAAACAGATGGAACCATTTGAGGAATTACATGGAAAGTGGTGTTGGATGCCAGATTTTTTGAATGAATTCAGTGAAAGGCAGTTGATGGGAAAATAGTTCATTAAAATGATGGATTATAAGGTTCATTCAATTCAATAACATAAGAGGATGGATTAGGGAAGGAATAAAATTTATGTAGATAATTGCAAGAAAGTTCTTCCTATCTAGGTAGGTGATCATGTGTTTCTCAAAGAAACTCCAAGTAAAACTATTATGTTTTTCTTGAAAAAAGGGAAATATAAGTCTATGTTTCAATGGACTATATAAACTCCTAGAAAATTTGGATTAGTTTCCTACCAACTATATTTACCAGCATGTTTTTCCCTAGTATACGATGTTTTTCATGTCTTAATGCTAAAGGGAAATTTCCAGGATTCCCCTCATGCTTTGATCCCAAAAGTAGTTCATTTTGAATAAAATGTTTCTTATGAGAAATATACTATTCATAATATTGACTATAGATATAAAGTTATTCTAATTTATATGATTCACCATGTTAAGGTTTTATGGGAAAACAATATGTTTGAAGAGGAAACATGATCATCCGAAAATGCTATGAGGGAAAGATATCCATACTTGTTTAATAAGTGCATAAAATTATAAGGGAAAATGTTATAAAATTTTATAATAGTTTTATATCATAGATAAAGATATAATAAAAAAATTTTGTCTAATAATATTAATAAGAAATTTATATTCATTACAAAATTATTATGTAATTTTTACCTCAAAAGGAAATAGTTTAATCTAAACAATTTTATTATAAGATTCTTATTTTAAAGCAATATGTTTATTTATATAATATTAAATTGAAAATTTTAATTTAATTATTTAAACTATAATATATATTTAACGTAGGGTGAAATTTTTGGATTTTTAAAAAACATTGATTTTTTAGTGAATAGTGAAAATAGTGATTTTGTTTAAAAAATCAATTAATTTAAATTAATTGTGAATTTAAAAACAAACATACATTTTTTGAATGTAATTCAAATAAAAATAAATATTAATTATTTATATTTATTAAACATAATTACTTTCAATCAAATTTATATTAGATTTTAGTATATGTTTCCTTTTGGGTTTAAAAACATGATTTTTCTGCAAATTGTTTTAACGTGCATAATGTTTCTTCATTTTAATTAGTTAAAGTAATAATTAATAGGAATTTTATTAATTGGAATTAATATATTTCATACTAATAAATATTAATTTATATTCATATAATTATTATTAATATTCTTATAGTTAATATAAAACCATCTTTTTCTAGAAAAATACATTTCTTAATATCCTGCTTTTTCAATACATCTGTATTTTTTATTTTAAATATAAATTTTCCAATTAAGGGATTTTAATTTTTTACAATGGATTTAATATTTAAAAAAAATAATTTTTATTTTCTAAAAAGGGAAACTTAATTTTTTATCATAATTAATCATGAAAATAGTAAAAATTAATAATCGTGGTTAAGGTAAAGACAAATTTATCGAGGATAAAAAACAATTGTTGGTTAAATTGACTTAAAATTTTGTAAAAAAAATATTTTATGGCCATATATTTACCTTATTATTTATAATTATCAACAATGATCTATTTTGGAGCATTTTGACAAGTGAAAACATGGGTACACCTTTTTCTTTTCAAATATTACAAGTGTGACACTCTCCTCACTTATAAAACTCCGCCACCTATCCTCTTCACTTAAAACCTTAAAATATCATTTGGAACATAATATAACTACCCAAATATAGTCTTTAATTCCTTACCCAAAACCTGTAAACATATTTTGACTAGAAATTAGTCCTACGAAGGATATTTTTGTTTAACTAAGGACATTTCCCGAAGAAAAGGTATCACACTTAACCGAACATCATTATTTTATTTCTTCGTCCAAAAAATTCATACATTATTCAATTACACATAGATAATAACAAAAATATATCCCATATAATTAGATATTTTTATATTAATTTCATAATCTAAATCCATATCCTCTTCCATAAAATGTGATATGAAATAATTATTAATGTGTACGGTGGACTACCACCTCGCAAACCGATTTCATTCATTTTCCATCATTTTCTCCCATATATTGTTGTAATTACGTATTTAAAATGTATATATATTATATTTTTAACATATTTATCATTTTTTGAGTTATTAAATAACATACACATTTTTAATTTCCATTATGTTGGGGGATACGATAACATCGCTCGTTTGAATGGCATACTACTGCCTCACGAAGTTATGTGATTTTTTTTTCACTAAAATATTACATGGATTATAATAATGATAATGTTAATGAAAATATGTGAAATAAATGAAAATTATATTCATGAAATATTTATCATTATGAAAATATTATATATCATTTTCTTCCTTACACAAAAAATTATAACGTCGTTCATGTATGTGTGGACTACCACCACCATGAAGCGATTCGATTCTTTTTTTCATCACTAAATCACATTAATGATACATATAAGTACATTTAAAGAAATAATATGATATATATGATATTACTATCATTTTTTAATGATAAAATGATACTTACATCCTTTATAAAATGGTCATTGGAAAATTAAAATGTGGCTCATGTGTACGTATGACCCACCATCTCAAAATTATAACATAGTTAATTTTTCATAACCATATATCATTATTGGTTTTAAAAATATAATAAATTTATAAACATGATAAATATTTCATGATTATTATTCTTTATATATTGAAATAATTATCTCTTATAACCATAGTAAACTAACCAAATTTATTTTTGACATATAAGATGAATACCGTCAAAACATCCGCCCTAAACTTTATTAATTAAGAAATAGTATATAGAATGGTAATATTTCAAAAAAAGGAATATTTAACTTGAAAATTTTTATCATGAAATTAAATAATTATCATAATATTATAATTCATTAGTTTAATGAAATATGTGACATGTCAGACTCAAGGTAAGAGACTTCATCTCAATTTCCTTTTATTTAAGAATAGGATGATGTAATAAAGAAATATTATTTAACAAGGATTATAAACAACCACTTTGAAATATTATATCATTATTTTATATATTATAATCATATTTAATATTTTTTTATTTTTTTATTCATGAGGCTTATGATTCAAATATTTCCAAAGTGTTAAGGGACCTTTTTGTAAAAAAAATTCTATTTTAGAGTTTTCATTCGAACTCACGTTTTATTCCATGAATATTTTTTAAAAATGTTATTATTATGTAAATTAGTGTTTTATAGTGTAAAATTATTTCAATATATGATTTTTTTGTTTAATTAGAATACTTGTATAGAATGTTTGAATTTCTTTAAAAAGGACAAAGGAATGTTCGATTATAAAATATATAGTGACAATAAATATTCATATCACCATAATAATTATTTGAGGCCTAGACTCCATTACAATATTTTATATTTTCTTTGATGAAAAACTATACTTTAATTTCTCTAGGTATTTTGGTTTTGAAAATGGGGTTTTAAAAAGATACGATATTTTGTTATCGAAAATTGGTTTTTAAAAGAAACATGTATTTTGATATCTAATAGTTATTTTCATATGATTTTAAAAGATTTTTTAGAATAAATTCTGATAAAAATGTAATGGAATAAAATGTTTTATTCATGATATGGTCCTTATAGATTTTATATTAATGGTTGAGCCTTGTTATAGTTCATGGGTGATCTCATTGTAACATATATGATGGGTTCTGCCAGATAGTGCTCTAGCACATTGGGTAATGATTATGTATGAAGAATAATTATATTGGAAGTCGACAGTATTTTTATTCCACATTATAATGGATCTTTAAGGTCATTATGAAATGATACACAAGGAACCTACATGATTTTTTTTGTTTTCTAATGAGTTTTCTTAGAAATCACTAGATTATAAAGGGAGAGATAATGATTTTTTTTAAATAAAAATGATTCCATTTCTAGAAAAAAGGTATGATTTTTAGAAAATATTGTTTCATGGGTTTTTATATCATCCCCTATAATAAATACATTCCTATTTTCCCCTTACTGTTCTTTTTTGTGCTTATCATATGTTTTTAAAATGTTTTTCATTGTGTTTATGGATTGGAAAAAAGGAATAAGACTTGTTGAATGTCATGATGATTATTTATAAAAGTTAATAATGTTCTATTTTAATATTTCTATATTATTGTTAAAATGGACACTAATTATAAGTGTCCACATTTTAATTTATGTTTTTTAATGCATGTATTTTGACTTAATTATCTAAAAATATAAACTAAAAAAGATCTTCAAATGTATGAGAATGAATTTTTGAGTTAAATATCATGATTATGTAATGTTTAAGGTCAGGTCCTTATAGTTTGTATCATAGGATGGTTGATATAACATTAAATATTATGATAATGTTAATAAAATTTATTTAAAATATTTTACATTATGTTTAGGTTGAAATAAAATATTACTTTAATATTAACATATGGATTTTAATAATATATTTATATTCATAATAATTTTCCATAGAGGAAACAATTAAGCTTTAGTTGGAAAGAACTCATAGGAAAATATAATTTTAAATTAGTATTCTGATATGGTTTAAATTAGAAAAAAATAGTTTATTGTAGTGATGGATTAGTTGAAAAATCCATAATTGGTGGTGGTATCCATTCTATGAAGAACACAATATATCATCAAGGGACTTGTCTATATTGGATAATTTTAGGAGGCAACATCCTACATCATTCGGTGGATCATCTAACCTTGTGGTAGCTAAAGGATAGAACAATTATCAAGAGAAGATACTTGAAATCATGGGATGTTGTGAATTTCAAAAGGTAACTCATGCCATTTATATTTTTTAAGAAGAATCTAATTAATAAAATTATTTGTTTAAGAATACCATAATGGAAAGATGATATTGATTCCTAGAAATGATAATATTTTATATAAATTTTCATTGAGAAATATTTACCTATGGTTGTTCGAATCTATATGGAAAACAATTCCTATAATTTTGGAAAAAATATGAAGATTCTACAACCATGTATAAATACAATTTTACAAAACATGTACAGTAAAATTCCATATTTTTTTTCAAGACTTTGAGCGTAAACTTATCAATTTTTTTTATCAGGATTGAAACTATGTAAATGAATATATTTTTCCTCATGCTAATTTAAATTCTACTGGAAATTTGTTTATTATGCTGAAAATGTTGAGATAGAATTTTCTAACACATATGTTTCACATTATGATGAAAATAATATGTTTTTAGGATTTCTATAAATCGAGGAAACATACATAAAAGACATATAGAGGAAAGAATATGATGTTACAACCTTGTGGAAGAGTGGTAAAAAGAAACCTATAGAATGTATTATAAAATCAAGGAAATTTTACCAATGTAGAATGATTGGTCATATGACCCATGATTGTAAGGAAACAAATACTAAAAAATACTGGAATAGAGTAATAGATATCCATCCAACATTGAGAAGTTTTAGTTATAATTATTTGGATCATTATTCAAACATGTTCCCAAATTTAGCAAGTATATCTAGAAATAATCATGATATGAATAAAAATTGGGTGAAAATCATTTTCCACTACTATGATTGATCTTGAGACACTAAATAATGTGGTTATAGGTCTGTTAAATTTTTAATAAAACTATTCTAAAATCCCATTTGACTTATGATCCATTAATTCATTAATTTCTAATAGTTTTTCATGAAAACATTGAATATTTACTCATGTATATATGATAAAACTTTTTGTAATAACATTTGTTGGAAATATTTAAGAAACAATAATTTATATGAATATTGTTAATATCATTACTGGGATGGTATTTCCTAAAAATATTTTTAAAATTTCCATAGTATTTTTGGATATGGATTGGATTTCAATTTACCATGCTGATATAGATTATTTAACCAATGAAGTTTTATTCAATGATTTCATACATTTGATATTACATCAAGATGCTAAAAAATTAATTAATGATTACAGAGAATGTTATATATCTCGCATTGTTGAAAAGGATGAATCTATTTAATTTAGTGATGTCCAAATAGTGAATAAACACATGGATGTATTTACTGATGACATTCCTTGCTTTATTCCTGATTGCGAGGTTTAGTTTACAATGGAATTAGTGCCTAATGCAAACCCTATTTCAAAACCCTCTTGTAAAATAGATTAGGTATAACTTTTTTAATTGAAAGGAAAATTGGAGGATTTTCTAGATAATGGTTTAATTTGAGATATCACTTCACTATAGAGTGATACTATTTTGTTTTTTAAATAGAAATATGGTTCAATGAGAATTTGAATTGATTATAGAGACTTTAATATCATCAATGTTGAGATAAAGTATCCTTTTCTTTATATAGATGATTTTTTATTATATCTAGGGAGATCAGTATTTTTCAAAGGATTATATTTTGTTTGCGTGCCATTATCTGAAGGTAAATGGGGATGTAATTGATAAGATATTTTTTCAGGCTAGATATGGGCATTATGATTTTTTACTTATTCCCTTTGGGTTGTCCAATTCCAAAGTTATATTTATGGATCTCATGAACAATGTTTTCCCTGAGATATTGGAGATATTTTTGGTTGTTTTTATTGATGTCATTTTGTTATATTTTAAAATTATAGGGGAACATGAATGACACCTTAGTGTTTTTTTTAAAACCAGAAATATAAAATGATCAATATGGGGAATTTAGTAATATTGTTTAATACTCTAGTTTTGGACATAGCATACAGAAATGGTGAATTTGGTATCTATAATGATTCATCATTTATGGTATATGAATGTATCTTAATGTGTAAAAATTAGATAAATTCTTGTGGTTCACATCATTTGAAACTTTATGAGATATATTACCCTACACATGATATTGAATTACCTAATGTGGATTTTTATTCAAAAAATTAGAGGCATCATTTGTATTTAGTATATTGTGAAATATAAACTAACCAAAAAAGTCATAAGTATATATTCACTCATAAATAATTGTACATCAGAAAAAAAGATTTTTAGAATTAATAAAAGAATATGAATGTATGATTCACTACTATCATGGGAAATAAAACATAGTGGTCGATGCATTGAATCGAAAAAATAATATTACATTGACCATGTTATGTTTTGAATGTGACCATTTGGTTAATTATTTGATAATTTTTCAACTTGAAGTTATGTATTTATGGGAATCATATTTTTTTAGGTTTTAGTGTACTCAAATTTGTCAGAAATAATTAAGAATGCTAATAAAGAGTATCAAGCTTTACAAGAAAATATAAAATCCATTAAGAAAGAAAATTTTCCAATTTTTAATATTGATGTAGAAGTTGTCTTATAATTTCGAAAAATATTATGCGTGCCTTGTGATTCTTAGTTGAAGAATGATTCATTGAGTGAAGATTATATTTCTCAATTTTCTATTCATTTGGGAAGCACTATGATGTATCGAGACCATCAGAAGTACTATTGGTTGGATTGAATAAAAATATATATTTCTAACTTCACCAAAAACGTTTTTGACTTGTTATAAGGTTTTATAATAATAAAAATTACTGAGGTGAATGCTTCTAACATTTATTATACCTGAGTAAAAATGAGAAAATATATAAATGTATTTCATGGTGGGATTTCCAAAAAACATTATGGGGGTAAAAATTCGATTTGGATTATTCTTGTCAATTAACTAAACCCATTAATTTACTACCAATTTGAGATACAATTTATTTAGAATGTTTTTCATGAATATATCTAAATGATATTTTCATGATAAATGGATTTTGATTTTCTATTATATCATACAGTAATCCCAGGTTCACATTTAATTTTTAGAATATACTTCCGAAATATTTGGCTGCTGAATTAAATTAAAGTATAATTTATCATCCTCAAATAGATGGTTACTATTAGTGGAATATTAAAACCATGGAATATATTCTTCATTATTTTTCAATGTATTACAAGGGATTTTGGTATCAATATCTTTGTTTGGTTGAGTTTTTATATACTACATGTTTTCATTCCAGTATAAAGATGGCACTATTTGTGGAATTATATGTAAAGTGGTGTCTGGAACTAGATTTTTGGGAAGAATTAATAAAAAAATAAAAGGAACAGATTTAGTAATGTAAATGGATGATAAGGTTCAGTTGAGTTAGTAACATATTAGCATTTCTTAGAGAAGGAAGAAATGTTATACAGATAAACAAAGGAAAGATATTTCTTTCAGAGTAGGTGATCATGTTTTTCTCAAAGTATATCAATGGGAAAGTGCTATACATTTTGGTGAAAAGTGAAATATAAGTTCTAATTCATTTGATAGTATGAAAACATGTACAAATTTGGATAAATTTCGTTATAGGTGGCATTTCCTAGGATTTTATCCTAGATATAAAAAGTTTTTCATGTCATGTGATAAATTCATTTCATGTTTTTTTTTCAGGAAGTAGTTCAGTTGGATGGTAAAATTTGTTTTGAAAACTGGAGAATTATTTTTTATGTTTTTAGAGAGAAATTATTTTGGAAAAAGGTTATTCACTAGGTTAATTTTTTTTGTAAAACCAATATAGTTGAAGACGAAACATGGGAATTTAAAAATTCTATGAGGGTAATATGTCCCCACTTGTTTAATAAGGGAATAAAATTGTGAGGAAATAGTTTGTAAAAGGAGGAATTATTTAATAACTAAGTAAATTTTATAATAAAATTTTATCATTTCAATTAAAATGAATTATATTATTATGTTTAAAAAAAATATTAAGCAATTTTTACACTTAATGGGAAATAGTTTTTAACAAAACACTTTCTTTATTAGGATTTTATTTGAAAGAATAATTTATGAATTAAATAATTTAAATTTTTAAAAAATATATTTAATTTTGGAAATCAAAATCTGAAAATTATATTATGGTGAAATGTCTGTATTTTTTTCAGAAAATATTGATTTTTCATTGAAAAGTGAAAAATACTGATTTTTGTAAAAATATTATTTATTTCAAATAAATTATGAAACTAAAAAAGCTCCTTTATGTTTTTATATGATTCCAAGTAAAATATGTATTATTTTTATTATTTAATCTACTTAATTACATTATAAAAAAACTTTATATATGATATTAATATATGATTTTTTGGTATTAAAAATATGTTTTTTCTAAAAACTATTTTAAAGAGCATAATGTTTCTCCATTTTAATTATTAAAAATAGTTACTATATAAGAATGTTTTAAATGATATATATTTATTATATATAACTAAATTTTAATTTATATTAATATAATTTTTATTATTAGTCTTATAGTTAATATAAAATAATTTTTTTCTCAAAAAATACACTTCTTGAAAACCCACGTTTTCATCGCTTCTATGGGTATTATTTTAAATTAAAATTAACAAATTATGTGAGTATAATTTGGTAAAAAAATCCACCTTAAATCAGAATAATTTATACAATATAATAATCTAAAATTAATTTTTTACCCAAAAAAATTGTTAAAACTGAAAAAATTAATTACCACAGTTAAGGTAAAAATAGATATACTGGGGGTTAAACTAAAAAATAAGTGTTAAAATTGCCTGATTTATTTTTTAAAATGTAGTTTCTAGAAATATTTAGACATTATACTGTCTAATTCTAGATAATGGTCCATTTTGGTGCCTTTTGGCATAGAATAAACATGGTTAACCATTTTTCATTTCAAAAATTACTTGTTTTCCACTCACCTCATATTTAGAATCCCACACCCTCTTTTGTTGTATTCAAACCATAAAATAAATTGTTATCAGCATATAGTTACCAAAATTTCCTCATTACCTTTTAACCAAGATATTTTGATATTATTTTGATCATAAATACACTATAACAAGGGTTTCGATATTTATCTAAGGAGGTTTCCCAAAGAATATGTATCATTCTTAACTAAGAATATTTATTTTATTTATTCTTCCACCTCCTTAAAATATTATTAATTTATAATTAAATAATATAAACTGAATCTCCCGTATAATGCGATTTTATAAAGTTAATATAATAATCTAAATCCATATCCTCTTCCATCGAATGAGGTACGAAATCAGTATTCATGTGTTTGGCGAACTACCATCTCGAGAAATGATGTCATTCATTGTAACACCCCGATATTTTATGAGAAGTATTATTTTTAATTTATTTGATTTCTTGTGTTTTATGCTACACAAATATTATCTTACACTATATGAAACACCATATTAGCTTGCAGTATACACAAAACTATTCTTGGATCGTGTTATACCAAATTTCAAGTTCGTTTGATAAAAGTTATTCTATGCAACATTGAGTGTATATATATATATATATTAAATGTATAAATGAAATATTGTTGGATTCTATTATACACAACAACAATGGAATATTTCACTACATGCAACCCTAACTTGGCTTTCTTTACACGCAATCATGACCTTCCACGATAGCGTCTATTGTACGCAATACCAAGTTTCACTAAATAATGATATGTTATTAAAATATTATATAAACTAGCCATTATGAATAGTAATACCCAATTTCTGAAATTTTATAAATTTTATCTTTCAAAATGGACTTCATTTTTGGATTCGGAATATCGAAATTAGCCTAGGGTGAAATTTTGGTATTTTTCTTAAAACATTCAATTTTTGATTAATAGTGAAAACACTGAGTTATTGGTTAAAGCCGACTGTTTATTTAAATAATCATTTATTTTATTTAAATTTATTGTAGGTAAAAATAGACACATAATACTTATATAATTTCAATGTAATTCATTGGAGTCATTTTATAATAAATTTAGATATATAAAAATTTTATTGAACTTTTCACAGTCTTTTACCCACCTCCAAGGAGCATTTGCAATTGTACATAAAACATAATTTTACTGCTTCTGTGAGTTGAATTTAGAAAATCCGAGAGACACAGTTAATATCAAGGGGTAAAATGTGGTTCAAAAAGATAAAAATAATTTTTGGTGAATAGTAACTTTTTACTTTTATTTACCACGGTTAAAAGTAAATAGAGAAATTTAGGGTAAAAATGATATTATTATTACCCTAACACATGTCCTAATTCTATTGGATAAGTGTAATTTGACCAAAAACAACCTTAGGAATAAAATATTACCCTTTAGGTCCACTTGGATTATATTAGGACACTTATTATTATTTTATTTATAGAAGAGTTAAAAGAGTTAAAATCAAAGTTTAATAACTAAAACATTTTTAATATAGGATTATACATAAGATAAATTCGATTATAAATATTCATTAGAAATCTAAAAATATTTCATACATAATGGTATTTTATTTATAATTTTTAGACATTAAATATTTTAATTTATTTATGACACAATAATGATGCAGTAATTACCTTATTAGTGAAATATTAACATAATTGATGTTATAAATACCCAAATAAATGTAATTGGATACTTTTTATGAATTACACTAATTTTACAAATTAATACGATATTTTAGTATTTATTTAATTAACTTTTTTAGAACTAATCATTCTGTTATGATTTTCAGAAAAATCAATTACCAAATATTGTCAAAATTGACATAAAATAGTTTTTTTTTAAAAATTATATTTTTAATTGTTAATTTATTCCTAAAAATATAAGGTTCGGAAAAATGACTTAGATAATGTTATATATATTAATAATTAACCACTTGGGGTTCGTTTTTCTTGTTATAGTAAGTTTATTAACCATATAGTGTAAGAAAACAAGAAGACACAGTAAAATATAAATTATTTAACTTAGAGTTAAATCTAAATGATAAGGTTAAAATAGTAACCTAAAACTGTATAAAACCTATTAGTTGAGAGGATTTCGACCCATCCCCACCTTAGATTATAAATAAATCAATTTTGAGCTATTAAAAACCGAATATGACTTTATTATAAAATAATATTTTATGTTTTTCCTAAGGTGCCCATCTCCTCCCTTATAAAAGGGCACCTCCTCCATCTCCTCTTTACCCAATTTTGAGCCTTCAATATCGGCCAACCCCTGACCATTTCTCTTCTAAACATCCCTAGAAACATAATATAGGTTCTTATATTCTTAAAATACCATCTTTATTTCCCTAAGAGGAGGTTTAGAAGAGGCTCATCAAAGAAGAGGTAATATCCTTCACCAATTCTTTAAAATTCATTTCTTATTCTACTTCTTATTCTTTTTTGTTTCATAATAAAGTAATAAAATAAGTATCACTCATATAATGATATGTTATTATAAATATTAAACAACTCTATTTCACCTTCTATCCATCCTACAAAAAAAATCACCGCCCGTGCGTACGTACGGAATACCGTTTCCACGCCGTGGTGTAATATGTTTTTCTACCACCACCTTACTTGGATATGTATAATGGTGTAAATAATAACTATATATAGTTATTATAAAATAATACTGAATCTGATATATTATATCATCCACTCTAATTTAATTCAATAATTATGGGAATGATATCATCGCTCGTGCGTACGTACGGATTACCGTCTCCACAACGCGATGAGATTCATTCTCCTTGTTAACCATTCAAGAATGATTATAAAGTATATATAATGAATAATAATGAAATATATGACATAATAAAGCTAATGGATTTATTTATATGTCATCTACTTACTTCCATTCAAGTCAATAAGGAATGGAAAACAACGTTCATGCATACGTACGGCCTACCGTCTCCATGAACCGTGTATTTCATTTAATTTATCTATATATATTATATATATATACCGAATATATATGATATATAAATAATGATTTAAATTTTGGAAGTAAGTAAATCATGATAGAAGTAATAATAATATGAAGAACAACAAGTCCAAACATGTACGATAAGTAAACAATTTTACCCAAAACACTGATTTAACATAGAATTTAAAAAAGAACGGGTAATATAAAGTGAAAAGTGAACCATATATGATATAATAACAATGAATATGATTCTGTAATAAGTCAATGAAATTATTTAAATCATTATACAGGTTGTTTGTATATGTATGAATCATATCAGACATAAGGTAAGGGATAACTATTCCAATCTCATTCTTATCCGAGATTGTTTATTCGTAAGTATTTACTAGGGTTATATTTTTCATCCTTGTCCATAAAAAATGTTTTTCATAAAGTGTTTAATATTATTCCATGTATTTTTAAAGTCATGTTTACCCCTATTTTACTTTTACTTTGTGTTATGGAAGGAATCTTTCTTTTGTTTACCATATGTGGTAATTTTTGACTTTTCTGTCAAAAGTATGAGGAGAATGTTTTTTAACTTATACAGCATGAACGGATTTTTACGGTTTCATAACACCTTATTTTCATAAAGTTTACTCTACCAGATTTCATGGTTATTTTCAATAAAATACATTTCTTTTAAAATTGTGTGGCATTTTGTGAAAAGAAAATGATTTTTAGGAAGAAAGGATATTTTCCTCAAGAATTCTTTTCAAGTGTTTTCTCAAAACCATTTTCCATCTAAGATGACATTATTTCATGTGTGTATGTTTCAAGTATAATTTCTCTATGATTTGCATGGTTTCACTTTTCTTATGATGAAATGTTATCCATTTGTTTTATATGGATTATATTATGATGGAATGATGTTTATGAAACCCATTTTATTCTTTGGGTTATGAAGCATGATTTATGATTGTGTTGTAGCAAACGTAAGAATGATTTCAATATGAGATGGGTGTGACCTATATCTCCCTCCTATACATTGGGTAATGATTTATATCTCATGATATAGATATGGATGGAATGGTAAGTTAATCCGGTTCAGTGATAGAGGACTAGAACGGGGAGTGAACTCGATTCAGAAAGGGATGTTGTCCACTAAGATGGTCTTGGAAGCAATGCCTTGGATACTATGGAAATCATATCATGTGCTTAATGGTTTTCCACAATTAAATGTTTTATTCCCATTCTATTTTGTCATGATTGATGTTCCTTTATGACCTATGCCTTACGTACTTCCAATATTTATTTCACAACTCAAGATTTTTATGTGTAAACTATATTTTCATGTTTTCAAGTTCAAAGGTATATGGTTTGTTTTATTTTCTCCAAGATTACCCTTACTGAGCATTTGAGCTCACCCTTTATAATTTTTCTTTTCCCTAGGATATAACGAAAAGTTTTAGGTAAGAAATAAAAAGGGGAAGATCTTTGTGGGAGATGTTGAAGATCTTTCACCGTGATTAGAAGTTTGTGTTCAGAGTTCCCAAATACACTAAACTATTACAGTCCTTGAGTGTTGGTTTTTGTTATGTATTAAGTATTCCGCAAAAGTAATGTAATTTCCATGTACGTCAAGCTTTTGGCTCTCTACATTCATTTTCCATCATTGTCTATAAAGACTTGTTAAAATTATGAATTTAAGGTTTAAATATGATATTTAAACTTATCTATACTTATTGAGTTATGATATCACATGTACCTTATTACTTTTCATTATTTAGGTGATACGATAATGTCCCTCAGGTGTACTAGGGAGTACTACCTCGCGAAGCGATTTGATTTATTTTTTACTAAAGATTACTGGGAAGGTAATAAAGATAATGTTAATGAATATATGTGATAAAAATTAAATAATAATTATACTAATGACATAATTTTAAATTTTAAAATATAAAATAATATTTCCTTTCTTATACTAAAAAATGATAATGTAGTCTGTGTATGTGCGGACTACCGCCTCCACAAAGCGATGTGATTTATTTTCAACACCACATAATAGGAATGATATGTATAAGTATATTTAATGAAATAATATGGTTTATATATGATTTTATGATCATTATGTAATTCTAAAATATTACTTTTCTCATTCTCATAATGATCTTTCAAAAATGGAAATGCCACTCTTGCGTACATACGACCTACTATCTAAAAGATCATAACATATTACATTTTTATAACCATATTTCATGATTTGTTTTAAAATTAAAATTTATTTATAAATATAAAGAGTGTTTTAGTTTTTATTTTCTTTATTTGTTTAAATAATTAACTTTTACACCCATATTAAACTGACCAAAGTAATTTTTGATATATAAGTCGAATACTATCAAAACATACAAAATAAACTTAATTAATTATGTAATGTTTTATAGAATGGTAATAAGTGAAATAAAAATGGAATTAAATTTGATAAATGTAATCATGAAATTGAATAACTAACAATAGTTCAGTATTTAGTAACATAAAGAAACATGTTACATGTTAGACTCAAGGTAAGGGACTCTGTCTCAGTTTCCTTTTGTCGATGCATATTTTGACGTTATGCACATATATTCTTTAAAAAGGTTTATATAACGAAACATTGACATGTTATATACTGAGATTTTATATTTTCATGGTATTTTTGGTTCTTTTGATGTTTTTATTTTATGAGTATTATGATTTAAATATTTCCAAATTGAAAAGAGAATTTTCATTAAAAAAATTATCATTTATTATTTTCATTCTAACTCTATTATTATTCCATTTCTATATTTTTTAAATTATTTTATTAAGTACACAATTGTTTTCTAATGTATTTTTTTCCTTATTTCAATGTTTTTCAAAAGTATTTTTTGTACATACTTTTTTATTATCATTACAAAAGAGAAAATGAATTTTCTATTTTAACATATAAAATGAGAATTACATTCCTACCATTATAACCAATATTTTGATCTAGAATTGCATTAAAATATTTCATGTTTTATTCAAATAAAAAACATACTTACCCTTTTTATGTATTTCGGTATTTAAAATGGGTTATTTTAATGAAATTTTATTTTGGTATTGAAAATTTTGTTTTTAAAGAAACAAGTATTTGGATATTCAAAATTGAATTGCATACAAGGTTAAATGAGTTTTTCAAAAACAAATATTATGAAAAAATAAAATAATAAAATGTTTTATTCAATATGTAGTCCATATAAATCGTTTAAAAAGGGGTGTGTCCTATTATAGATCATTGGAATTCCTTTTATATCTTATACGGTGGGTTCAACTATATAGTTCTCTAATGACTTGGGTAATGATTATGTTTTCTAGAGAATTATATTGGATGTTTCCTTTATGGTTATTCCCAATTTAATGGATATTATAGTAGTTATATGAGATAAAGTCTTAAATAACCAACCTAAATTTTTAATGAATTCAAATTATTTTTCAAAGAAATAATTTGATTTCTAAAGGGATGATAATTATATTTTTAAAGAAAAATAAAGCCCTTTCTGGGAAAATGTATTTTTTTGTGAAATGGTTTTTATTTGGTTTTCATATTTTTCATTGTACTAATAGAATTCTTATTTTTCTGTCTGTTGTTATGTTATTTATGCTTATCTGTGGTTCTTAAAAAAATCATAGGGTTTAAGGATGATTCATGGAAATGAATAAGTCAATTTGATTGTTGTGAAGATTTTTCATGTATTGAAATGAAGATTTTGTTAAAAAAAATTAAATTAGGGAAGAAATGGATGCTAATTGGAAGTTTCTACTTTATAATTTATTTATTTTATATATGAGTTATGACCTAATTCCCTAAAATTCTAATTCTTAGAAGATACTCAAATGTAAGAGAATATAATCTTGACTTAAAACTCGAGATTATGTATTGAATGAGGTTGAGACATTATATTTTTGGATAGGAAACTATCATCTATGTAACCCTATACATAGAGTATATCCTCTACTCTAAATAAAAATAACACATCCTTAGTCCTTATAAAATACATAAGGACTTTCTTCCTAGCAATCCAATGAAATTACCCAAGATTGGATTTGTTATCTACTTGTTATACTTTATTTAAATAAGGAATTTGGTCGAGAACATAATAAACAATACATGAAGGATCCTATAGTGGAATTATATGAAATCATATCCATCCTTTCCCAACTCCTTAGATGGATCATGAATTTTCATATGATTTATTCCATGAAACACTAGTAAATACCCCCTTTTGGAGTTCTCTATATGAACACACTTTAATAATTTATCAATATATTTGTTATGAATCAATCCAAGAAACATCATTTATTTATATCTATTCATCCTCATATAGAGTATGTAAGATACATAACCCATATATTACATTATGAAATATTTACCCATCCATATCTTTATAGAGTGAATTCTTGAGAAGTAAATTTCAACAAGATGTATTTTATCAATATATAGTATTAGAATAACCACTATACTCTCACTAAACCATTGTTTTACACAAGAATCACCAGTGTTATTCCTGAAATGAAGATATCTAATTTCATCATCAAACCAGATATTCTAACTATGAGAATCTTATATTAGTCCTCAAATAGTATATTGCAACTTGGAAACCTTAAAATTATTATTTCAAAGTTTTAAATCCTAATGTTGTATCATACACACATACTTTCCTAAATTACAATTAATTAATGAAATTTTAATATCCATTTGATATATATCATGATCATAATGAGTTTCTATGACTAGAAAAATTTTAATGGACATTATTAACAAAATAGGCGAAATGGATCTTTATTGTTAATCCCATGAACTTTTTTGTTAAAATTTTAAGCCAATCATGATCTATCATTGGACACCAAAAAATCCATTGCATTTTTTACTGGAAAACCAACTTGAACCATACGAGTCTTACCCCTTCGGGTGTATATAAAAAATTACAATATTTTTTAGTGTACATGAAGGAAATATTAGATTCCATGGACCCTAACCATTTCTTAGAATCGTAACACTCATTATAATATCAATAGAATGTAGGTTCATATTCTTAGAACATTAATTCATCATAATTATCAAAGATAAATACATATATCTTGTGTTATTTGTGAATCTTACTAGACCATAGAGGATATTTTATATCTTGAGTCATTTCATAGTAAACACTGCATTATTGTATGAGATAAACTTCCACCTTAGGAAAACTTCCTATTTGTTGGTATTGAACTTATATAAAATTAACATTCCTTTCATTGACTCATCTATTAGTGAATAATATCTCATGGAATGTCTTAAATCAAGACATAAACACTTTAATTTGTATGATTATATAAATTTTATCCCCTTGTATCCTTGGGTTAACAAAAAAATAAGCATTTTTCAAACCTTGGGTAAAGTTTATCAGAATCCAAACATTGTATGTTTTCATTACAACCATAAATTTTATTAGAAATAATTATGGGATGTTTCAAATTACATATCTCATATAGTGTCTTTATGAATTCTTTATATGGATCAATGTTTATTAATAATGCAACTGTCTCTATAAATAACCCCAAAATCAGATAGGAAGGTCCCATAAACTTATCACTGATCAAAACATGTCTAATATGGTATGAATCCTCCTTTAACCTACAACATTCCATTTTAGTGTTTTTTTGAGGATTCACTTGTGAAATTATTCTACAAACTATCATATAATCTATGAATTCCTTTCTATAGTTTTTACCACCCTTATCAAATAAGAGCACTTTAATACATTTTTCCTATTGATTCGTAACTTATTTATGAAAGTTTTTGATCTTTAAAATAGTTTCATACATATGTTTAATCATATGAACAAACTCATACCAATAAAAGACATTAGTAAAACTAACAATGTAAAAAAATGACCAATTTCATGAGTACTCACTGGTCTACAAACATCACTATGTATGATATCCAATAGTCCAATATCCCTCTCACCTTTTCTCCCAAAAGTATAATTTTTTATTTTTCCCAATAAAAAAGAATCAAATTTATAAAATTATTAATAGAATAATGAGTCTAACAATCCATATCTATGGAGTCTCTGAACACATTTCTCATTTATATGTCCAACATGGCAATTCCAATGGTAATTAGGATGAGAATCAACCCTAATATTATTATTATGAATGTTATAAATAAGACTATCCATATCACTAATATATAGTCCATTTATTATATTACCTATTCCAAAAAAAATTCACTCTTATATGAAGAACTAATATTTTTCTTAATAGTAAAAGAATCTTATCTTATCCATAGATGATATTGAAATCAAATTTCTATTTATAGAAAAAACATAATAATAATTTTCAATTATATGAACAATAAAATTGGTAAATTCTGTTAATAATATCCAACCACTAATGAATCAACGTTTAATCCATTATCGACCCAAATATATTTTTCACCCATTATCAATTCCCTCATATATCAGATTATATTTTGGTTAGAAAAAATGTGTGATGTAAACCAAGTATCTAATACCCAGTAGTGTGAGTTGGAAAATTTGTTTTCTATGACATTCCAAAAAAATTATTCTAATTAGTCCACTATGAGAACAATTATCAATCCAATATAACAATATTAAACTATTTTATAGGTCATACCTATTAATTATATCAATAATATTACTGTGAAGTATTCTATAATCTACAAAAAATTCACATCGAAAGGAAAGTATTATGTATTATATCATTTTATTAAGGGATTGAAAATAAATTTCCCCCAGTATAAATTATGAGCCAAGATATCATATCTATTTAGTGAACCATGATCTATACTGCACAAAGAAATGGTTCCTCAGTGAAATTTATCACACCAATTAGTAATTTTGTTAAGGAATTATACCAATCACAACAGTTGTGACTCATACACAGCTGATTGGATAACCATTTATCAAAATCTATAATATGGATAAACTCAACTCTATTCATCTGGTATCCTACCAGGGGTTTCCTAGCATACTATAACCCAAAAAAATAAATAATAATATACAAACAAAAAAAATCCAAATCCACCTTTCTGGGAAAGAACCTATGTAAGATGATTCTATGTTATCTATAAATTTACCTCCATACTCAATATAATTTTGTAGGACCTTACATTGGTATAACCAACCTAGTTGAATGATTGAGTACTTGAGAAGTGATGTTTTTTAAGGAATCATAATCTTATTATTTGGGGGGTGGGGTTAGTCTCATCAAATGAATACCTATCATATGAATATTAAATTCAAAACTATTACATCATATATAGTCATTACCATTTCATGTTTTTATTTCCTTTTTTTGTATACATGATTCTATCAATTTAGTTTTTTAAATCTCTATTCTGACCAAAATAAACAATTTGTTCACACCACATTAATTTTTGAATATTTAAAAAACTGAAAACTTTATGTTTCACCAAAACATATAAACTAATTATGTTCATAAATATCCAAATGAATCATATGAAAATGGTACATGAATTATTCATGTAAAGGAATACAATTATATGAGAATGATAGACTTCACATGAGTAATATTGAAATAATAGATGACCAACCCCATTCACTTTTTTAGCCAAGGAAAGAATCCAAAAAAGTTAGTGGTCTGACCCTAAGTCCCCATATGTGGGGATAAATTAATCAAGATAGAATTAAATTCATGAAATCTATAACACCTAATATGAAAAAACTATAGCCATCATCTATTCTCAAGATCATAACTAAACATATAAAATGAGGTCAAGGAATACGAGAACATAGTTTTATGATATCAAACATAACATAATATGGAAGAATATATCCTAGAAATTTATTATATACATTTACACACACAATATTTATATTTTATAAATAATTTACAAAGCAAGAATATCTAGTTAAAAAAAGTTTATTCATCTTCAAAAACATGATAAATTTATGAATTTTTAATAAATAAACACTCATTATAATCATTTTATGAATTAGAAAAAATATTATCAATATATATCCATTTAAATAGAAACCCCTTAATAATTTATATTAAATGGAATTTATATGATATTTTCTGAATTTAAAACATTTTATAATTCAATATCTTTTTTTAAAAACATTTTACAAAATCTAAATATCATATATTATCTAATATATATACACTTTATGAATAACATTTCATAATTTCTAAATAAACCATTTTTTACATATCATATGTAATTTTATTTAAATTAAGTAATGTTAATTTAAAATAATAACTTTTTATATTTTTGAAAAATGTTTCAAAAACATTTAATTAATTAATTATAAAAAAATTATCATAAAAAAATTAATTAATAAAATCCATATATATTTATTTTTACCCAAACACTATTTATTAAGACATATGGACATTTTATAAACTATAAAATCCGTTTATCATTTTAAAAATATTTTTTAATAACTTTCAACTTACCCTTATATAAAACCCATATCATGTATAAGAGTATGCTATGTTTTAGCCTCACATAGATGCTTTATGTTAGAATAATAATTGTATTCAAAGTCATGTGTATTAGTAATATAAAGATTAACTTTATGCAGTTTACGCTTATTCTATTTAATTTAAAACAACTATGAAAAGGTAATATGAATTTTTCCTTTATGCAGATCCCTAACATAAAAGGTACTACATTTACACCACACAATTTCATATGGGTACACTAAATACTTCATACACAATAAAAGTTTATTGAGTAAGGGTATGGTGTAAGGGTAAATCAAACTTACCTTTATGTTTTACTACCATGTGAGGGTACTATATTTACACAACTCACTTTAATAATGTTAATACTAATGTTATTATTAAGCTTTACTTTTGTGTAAATATTTGAACTTTATAATATTGACTTGAAAAATAGTAAATGATATTTCCTATAACATAACACATGTAAGGTTCTGAATCCTTCAAAAATTTTTAAGGAAACATTACTTTTTAATTATCTCTTATTAAGTGTGGGGTGTCTGATGTGGATGATCATTATTTAAAATTTTAGTCCTCCTAAAACATCATTTTTCTCATTTGATAAGGTGTTATCACCCCTTCAGTTTTTTGATATCCTCTAGAATAATTCGTGAATCCATTTTACCAGTGTATTACCTTACTATCCAGGTAATTTCATTCATATCACCACATGATTACCCCCAAGGATTATCTTAAAAAGGGAATAATTTAGATGATGTCGTGTTCTAATACAAGGTACCCTATTTTTTATTATTTTATGTGTTTATTCTTAAATATGGATCTGCTTGTGTTTTTCGGTTGTCTTCCACTATAAATGGTAATTAAATGATTATAAAAAACCCCATATCATAGATGGTTATTATGATGAATATAATATTTATAAATGATATCTAATACATAATTATTATTTTTGAATAATATAATATTTTAAAACGTCTTATGTTTCCATCAAATTGCTAATGAAAAGTATCGATTGTGTGTATGTGTGGACTAACACATCCATGTAGATATATTATTCATTTTCCATCACCATAAATTTTGGTTAGTTATTATGATTCATTTTGTGTTTATATAAGATATTTTTTAAATAATTATGTTTTTAAAATAAGAATTTAGCATCTAAATCCTTACATTTCTATCCATTGGAAAATGATAACATCACTAGTTTGTACATGTGGACTACACCATCTGCAAAGTGATTTGATTCATTTTACATTTCTACTTTACGTGGATGGTGACAAGGAAATTTTTTATGTATATAAATAATATTTCTAATATAATATTTATTATAGAAAGGTGAATTATTACTTCCCATTTTTCATTCCATCAATTGAAATGTGGAAACATCACTTATGTGTATCTATGGAGTACCATCTCCAGGAAGTGATGCAATTTATTTTCATCACTGATTTATATGAATAATTATAAAATTGAATTTTCTGAATAAATATGATAACCATTTTATGATTAATATTATATTGACGTTGAAACCATTACCATGTTGCGTGTAATAGAACCATTTAATCAAATCATGTTAGAAAAAAGTACACTTTTCATCTGAATGTTCCTTTCATTAGTGAAATTATTAATGAAAGGATAATTGGAAAATATGAAAGAATGATAAATAGTATTCAATTTATGAATATGGTTTTAGAATATATGTATAATTAATATATATTTATTATACAAGATATTTTAATGTGTATGAAATTGTATGTGGCATACAGTATGATTTTATGTTACAATATCATTTATTTTGGGATTGTATATGAAAATTTTTCATTGAGGGAAATTATATGGAACTCATAGTACATAAATTTTATTATTATCCTCTAGTTATTAATTTATTATTTATATATTAGTAACATTTTCCACTTAAAATGATTGAGAACATGTTTTTAAATTAGAAGGAAAACTTATTTCCTTTTCTGGTTGAAAACAATATTCTTTTATGTCTATTCTCTTAAAAATTATTTTAGGGATGTTATTACCTTTAATAAAAATGAATTTAAAGTTAATTTTCTTTAAAATTTCCCTTGTTTATAAATTTCTAAAAAAAATCCATTTAATGAAATGCTTTTTGATCTTTTTTTTTGACTTTTTAAAAATATGTGAAAAGAATGTTCTCTTTTAACATTTATAGCATAAATGAATTTTCCTATTTTCATGACCTTTATTTTAATTTATGATTACATTAAAATTTCACATGTTTATTTATAAAAATAATAATTTTACCAATATTCTATTTGTTTTCAGTTAATATTTTATTAAAATAAAATGATAGTTTTATTATATTTTCAATGAATGGTTAAATTGTTCTTTTAAATATATTTTTCATCTATTCCAACATACATCAAGGATCATTATGCTTAAATAGTGATACAATATTATGACACCACAAATTTTTTCTCTAGATGTATTATAATGATGATTGTTTATGTATGATTCTATGAAACCCATTTCTCTTCCATGGGTTATGCTATGATGAAATGATGAAAAGTTTATTGAACTCAATTACCATCTATGGGTTATGACTTGATTAATAGTTTATGATAGCATGTAACACACATGCATAATTTCTATTATGTGACTGGTGGGCCTAAAGCTATATGTCTCTCTAATTCATTGGGAAATGTTGAATATATCACGAGACAATACAGACTGTAATGGGGAGTGTACCAAGTTTAGTAAGGAACTTTGTCCCCTATGATGGTTTTAAGACCGAACCTTTACTTGGGAAATGATTGAATGGAGAAAAAACCTAAAACAATATGATATTCTTGGAAGTGATATTTGACTAAGGAAATGATTTTCTATGGCTATGGGAATCCCAAAAACTTATGTCTTCTTCTTTTGATATGTTATTATGACTCATGATTGTGTATTGATGAATCCATACACTTATGAATTATTCCTTTTATTATGATATATCTATATTCCATGATTTATGATTAATGATATTTAAGTTATGATATTGTTCTCATACCCTAATTCTTATTTTATTCTCACTTATGAACTTAGATTTATATCTCATATATTTTCCCTTTGGGAGCATCTAATCTCACCCCATCTTATCTTCCCATTCCCTAGGTTATGAATATAGGATTTATGTGGGGTATGTATAAGATGTGTGATATCTAATAAGAACTCAATGGGATATGTTAATGATCTTTTATGAAATAAGTTGATTATATATCCAGTCTATAAATACATTATACCTTTACCATCAACAACAATATATTTTTAATGAAATATGTTGAATATTTATCTAAAATGATTTAATATTTATTAATGTTATTCTACGGTATCTTTATTCATTCCTTCTCATCTAACCCTAATACTAATAACAAGACATCAACATGAGTTTTCCTAACCATATATAGGTTCTTGCACAACCACCTAGCTCGGTTATGTAAGGGTAGACCAAGATAAAATATTAGAAAACACCATATTGGTTTTTGTTAACACATTAGGTAAAAAAATTCAAATCCTCAAACATATTTTTTCCCTTATGTGGATTATTAATCATGCATGAAATTACTAAATTAACCCACTAAGTTTCTCTATACACCCCTTGATGAAGGGAATACATTTTATTGACAAGAGAACGTCCCACCGTAATATCCTCATGACCATCCATAAAAATTAAATATATCTCAATCTAGTGATGTATAATGCCACAAATATATTATATGGGAATGAACAATATATGTTTTTGTTGAAAATTTAATTTACTTATCAAAAATAGAGAAATTTATACTACCAAACTGATGTAATTTGAATCCTACATTACTAATCATTAGCAAATAACATGATACCCTTACTAATGGAACAAGATAAAAAAATATAAATATCATTTTTTATAATCAACTAATATTCAATAAACAACTAAACCATAATAGAAATACCAAAAAAAAAACAATTGTGTACCCCTAATAATAAGGATTTCCAAAAAGAAGAGTGTTCATGACCCACCTGTCAAGGGTCCACTGTAGGCTCTAACAAATTCTTAGAAAAAATTTCTACCATATCCCTAAATCAAAAAATAAAGTAGTCTTTGACATAATTTTAAACCACCAAATCCCAGGACCCCTCAGTAGTTCTTAGACCAGGGTTTCCAAATCACCACAAGAATTCATCCTCATACTCCAGAGCCTATAAACTAGTTGAATGGGCCTAATAAAAACAAAAAAGAGACCATTCCCTATAATTTATGTAATAAAAATTAGAGAAAACCCTAAATATCCATAGTAAATAATCAAATTACATAATAAAAAATAAACAAAATACTTTATTAAACTTATTATGAAATTCATAAAATAATACATCAACTAATCTAACACTAGTCTAATCCTGTATTGTAAAAAAATACAAAAAATGTAAATTATATATGCTACCATCAATGAGCCTCACATACCAACTCTCCAATACCAACGAGCTACACCAACATGATCCATCGCATGTCCTATTCTATGACCATAAAGTAGACATATTGTCTCCACTTACACCAAGAATATTTTTTAAGGAATGAAAAATAAATCTTAGTAGGGTCTATCCTACTACCCCTACCATAAAAAAACATAAATGAATATTCAATAGGAATAAAATAATCATGCCACACAATCACCTTATGTGTCACGTACAAACCAGTCCCCTATGAAACCATGTGCATTAGGACACCTTGCAATAACCTGGATTCCACAACACCCAATCATACCATCTTTGTCTTCATACGTGAATCCCACCATTCCAGTTAGAAATATCATGCCTTCATTCCAATTCCTAACCCATTCCCAAAGACTCAGGGTAAAAAATCTTACAATACTCAAACCAATCCCCAAAGGAACATGGAATAGTCATACATCTATAATTTGACCCACTGTATTATCACTCAAGACGGAGTCTATCTGTCATGTCTTGTATCATCCTATGCCTTAGCTTCAGATTGTTGTTCCACAACAACATCCCAAGACTCTAAGGGTAGGGTCCCAACCATGCACACCAGCCCATCTCCATGAACTCAAGGTAGGTAAAAAAAGTATACCAACCAATCCATATTGACATTGGGGTGGCTAAAAGTACACAAAATCATTCCCATATACTTTTTGGGAGATCAAAAGAAAATATACCAATCCCTATGAAATATAGGGAGGTTATATCATGGACACCAACCCAAGGCACTAAAGGAAATGTCCAATAAGAAAATTGAACACGTGAAAGTATCATAGGTCATCAAACATGTCACCAAATGATCCAAGACTCTAGTAACTCAAGAACTATCCCATTTCCACAAATAAGTCTCCCATCTCCCATCATGGCATGAAATAGGTCTTATAAACTCATCATGGTCTCCCCATACTAATACCATATCATTCCTTTCACCCATTGGGGACAACACTACCCAAATGATATTCTGACATAGACCTCATTACATAGACCACATCCCCATCATAAACCCTCAACACACCTAGTCCTACTACCCACATACCATCCCAAAATATATCACTCTAAGCCCCTCAGAATCCTTGTACCATGTATTCAATAAAATCCCATGACCCTTATTGGGTATCCTATCACATACCATATAACTGATCCCTCTTCCCATCACTTCATGGAAACCATTATCTGTCACACAACATCTTGTCCCAAATGAAAATTCCCACTCACAACACTCTCTGAGAGCTCGCTCCACCACCAATAGGGTGTTCTTTATCAAATAAGATATGTAATTGTTTCACATAAACCATCTGATTGATTAAGACCTTTTTGATATAATAACCAGACTTAGGAGAAACCCCATAGGAAACTCACGTCATGTTTCTCATATCAAGACCTCCCAAGGCCCATTTGTATCCCAATCATTACTCCCACATCTTGTAGGAAATATTTTTGTGTCATTACAACTTACCTAATCACTAAAAAACAATCGTAATGAGTATAAGTCTTCCAACAACCACATATATGATCCTATAGAAATATCTCAGACACAATCAGTTCCACCCAAACCCATCCAACATGCAAGAAGTAGGAAAAAATGTATAATAAAGTATATGATCTTTTATAAATGGGGCCACCTACCTCTACCAAAGAGTTACCATCCTTTCCAAGCTCCACCAAGTCTCAGCCAAGCCCATGCATGAATCATCCATTATTTTTTGGAATTTGGAGCTCCCAAATCACATTATACAATATGAATGATTAATTATAACCATTTAGGTTTGATTTTTTTAATTCAAACCAAAGAGGGAAAATTGATGAGAAAGTCACAAGGATCCAATGTTATATTGAAACTAAGATAGACCTCATATAGAAGGTCCATGGAACACACCCAATAGTTTCCTAAGAAAAATACCTATCACATCACAACTATTTAACCATTCATTTCACCTTATTTCAAAAAAAAAAATATATATAAATTAGTTTAGTAGTTTATGTTGACTGAAGAGATGACAAATGGAATACAAACTTCACCTCAGGTCCTCCTCTAGCCCCCACACATGAAATCACTTGAATTTATTTTAATTCATCATTGATGTATTGGAATAATCACCAAACCATAAGGAACATTAGGCTATATTTTGGGATAACTAATAGAAACCAAAACATGAGGGAGGAAACAGAGACACTCTCCCATAATTTCCACTAAAATGCACTCAAAACCACCCCATATGAAAGGAATGGATGGGGAAGAGTGTTAGAGAGATAAATCCGTTAGGTCATCCCCATACATGATTTACCAGCTAAAGATAATGGGATAGTGATAGAACCTATTTTTTAAAAAACACATGATATATTTCCATGACATGAAAATATTATTCCATCCATGAACCATTTGAGGAAGAGGTTGTACACCTATATCCAAAAAATTCAAGGTGAACATCCAAGGTACACTCTATGAATGGGATTATACCTCAATTTTTTAGAAGTCCGACCACTTGACCCTTTTATGATGCTTTCTCAATCAGCTTGTCCATCACTTGAACCCCAAATCTCATATAAAACCCCAGTTTGGGCGTTCAAATTATTAGAACCCCAGTCTGTATCAAGGTTCTAAAAAACCAATGAGGAGTTACAGAATTCAAATTACTCATAAAAATAATGAACATAAAACCCATGGTTTATTAAATAAATATATTTTATAAAATATATTAATGGATATATTTTTTAATTCACTTATTATTCTCTTCATAATGGTTTCTCAACTCAAACATCATTCATTTTGACATGTTTTAAAGTAAACACATATTTCCACTATATAGTGTATATTTGAATACTTTTAAACATTATAAAATGATATAATATTTAACTATGTTAACTAAAGATCAATTTCTTGAATTCCTTTTCAAGTGTCTTTGAATCAAGTGTCGTAAAATTAAAATGGGTTCTTGGTCTCAATCTAAATTTATTGGGACATGTTTCATGATGCAAACAATGATTTTATAATGTGTAATCAATACAAAATTAATTTATATTGACATAATGTTTAAAGAAATTAATTAGATTTATACAACCATATGATATTATATATTTAAATGGATTTTAATTAAAAATTATCCATAATTGTAAGGGTTTATTTGTTATCTCACTTTTTATCATGATTTTTTTGTTTCAATTTACATTGAGATAATTATATGTTCTTTCTATGTTAAACCCCATTTATTTTATTCCCATTTGGTTATACTTTAAATTTATCTTTATTATTTTTTATTTCCTTCCCCTTTGGTTAAAACATCAATAAAAAATTAATCTTATATGACATGGAAGCCTTATCACGTTTTTTATGAGAATATTTCTCCTCTTTATCCACTTTCTTAATCTTTATAGAATAACTATTTTTTATATACATTAATAATTTTTTAACATTATTTTTTGATAAATTCGAATTCATATTCAAAATTTTTAAAAATAAACTTCATCACAATTTTTATACAAGTCATATTTTACTTTTTACAAAAAATATCAAAATAATGTTTTCTTTTAACACTAATGAATTAATTGGATTTTACCACCATCATGTCCATAATTAAATATGATTTAAACTTTTAAATTTTATAAGGGCTTTCATATAAAATACTTTTTATCATTTTTATGTGAATTTTTCTATATAAAATTTTATCACTTTATAAATTTTTTTAAAATGGATTTCATTGAACTGATGTATAATTGTACATTAAACTCCAAATTTTCATACCTATGTATAGTTTATTTTAGATATTACATTATTATATATTATTTTATAAATAATTTTGTACAATAATTCTTGGGATCATATGGAACAGGTTTTGAATGTGACCTTTAACTTCTATTTTGTAACAATTTTAAGAAATATTTAAAAGAAAAATCTTTTTAAATACCTCACATAAAGTTTACTCTAAATTTTGTAAAGGAAATGTCATTAATATAATTCCTCAATTTATAATGAATTGATGGTATCCTTCATTCCCATGTTATTTAATATCATATATAAATTACACCTAATTTCTATTATTTAAATAGTCATATAATCATTACTCTGTATGGTGTTAACACCCCATTTTATTTAAATTAGATTGGGGGTGTTTAAAATGAAATATTGCACATTTATTTATAGTATAAACATAGAAAATATATATGAATATAATTTATACATAGATGATTATTGATTTATAATGATGGTAAAATATGCGTTGGGGAAATACTGATATTTCACAGAGTAAATTTTAAATATGAATTCTTTTTACCATGATATGTTGATTATTTATTATAATGAAACTTCTTATATTTCCATCTAAGATAACATCAAACCTATCCCACCACTTACAACGATGTGTTTTACTGATCCCCATAGGATGGATAAAAGTTATAAGGAATTATAAATATCAATTGTGAATGATTTATTTAATTAATTAGAGTTAAATAAAAAAATCTAACAAAAATTTTCTATAATTCATCCATTTTTCATATTTCCATGAAAAATTCAATAAGAATAAATAAAACAAATATATAAAATTAATTGACACAAAATAAACTCTAAGCTCACCCTTAAATTCCCTCCAAAAGATACAACTTCATATCCCACTATGACCTCTACAGATATAACATGTATCCAATAATAACCATAAATGAAATTTATAATGTTATACATGGATGATTCCATTAGAAAAATAAACAAATATAATTAAAAATAACCAAAATTCCCCATTTCTCACTAGTCATCCATTATGATATAAATTTACTATGATATAACAAGAACTCATCCAATGTCCTAAGTATAATTTAATATAGGTGCGATCAAAAAGAACTCAGTGGGCCACCACTGACCTTGAAACATGGAAACTAATTAATTAAGAACCTTTTTTCAAGCTAGTTTTAACACTATTAAAAAATATTTTTTTACATAGAATTTATTTTTATATACTAAGGTAAAATCCATTTTAAACCACTTGGTTCATTTAGACTAACAATAAAATATAAAACCCACACATTGGTATAAAATTTTCCCTTGAAATTCTATTAAAATAAAAAATATTCTTTATTTCAAAAACTAGTTCATTCTTTCCTTTTTCTTAATAAAACACTCCAACTGTATTCTAAAAAACTTTTTCACACTCAACATAAACATATTTAAATATAGTGATAGGATATTTAAAAAAAACTAAAACCACAAATTATTATTCCTTTTATAAAAAATAATCAAAATTTCCCTTTTTGAAAACATTTTGGAAGTAAAAAAATTATAGGAATGAATTATTATAAAGAATTAGTCATTATAAGGTGAATAACAAGGTAAAGTGAGAAATAAACAGCCAATAAAAAATTCAAAATAGTGAAAACATAGGGAAGAACAATTAAGAAATAAGAAAAATACCCTATAAAAATTTTCATGAAAAGGACACATGTCATGGGTGACATCCTCGGTTGTATAGTAAGACAATCCTAGACTTATCCAAAATAATTATACAAAATACCAACAAATTTTTCATATTGAAAAAGTCTCATATATACCCTGACTTACCCACACAAGACTCACCAAGGAACTCCCCTAGTACAATAAAACCAGTCAACTATGGGTCACTAACTAAGGTGTGAAGTAATTATCATGTCCTAAATCAAGGCCTCTAACTTATTTAACTGGTATCCCATGACAATGAAAAATTATAAGTAATTATACAAAAAATCAAGAGAATCAAAAGAATAATAGAATATAAGAAAAAGAACACACCTAGTCTCAAACTACCTTATAGGAAATAACCCATGTTTACATTATATATCCATCGCATATAAAGTGTAAATCCCAAGGGAGAGTAACAAGTATCAAATATAGAGGGGGAAAAACACAAGGGGTGTCAATAGGGTCTCACTCTAACAAAACCATATAAACATCAATCAATAGTTTTATAAAATACTTCTATTAAAATAGAGTCATAATTACAAGTCACATACAGTTGTTTAGTATCACATCTTGGGTGGACCTTCAAAATTAACCCACTGGAAGTCATTTACAAAAACATTTTCTTAAACAACTCATCAGGATCATTTGGAAATATATTACAAAATCAACTCACTTTTTGATTTTGAAAAAAATATAAATCCTTAATCATCAGTTCCCAATTTATTTTTATAACAAAAATGTGGTCAAAATACCTAAAACATCACATTGCACCTAAATAAAACATTTCAAAAATTTATCATTACATCGAATTTCATGTGAAAAATAAAATAAAAAGTAAATAATTTTATGATAAGAAGGAAAATCATCTTGAAATAACTTTTAGGAATTAAAAACCAGCTTGGTTCCAAGTTTAAAAATCTTAGATATAATAAACAATTTTAAATCTATTCACACACCATGTTTCAAAAAAATCACACCCTTTATTTCCAAGTAAAACATTTAAAAACTTTCATTAAAGGACAAAGATACCTTTAACAACCCAAATATATTTTCAAAATTTCCAACAAATAAATAGAGAAAACAATTTTTGTTCATGATAATTGAAATGGGGTTTAAAATATCCATTAAAATAAGAAAACCACTTCTCTTACTAATCTAATAAATAGGAAATGAAGTTTTCATCTTAAAATTTTAATAATGTCACATAATAATATGATTTTAAAATTATATAATATTTTTATAAATAATGAAATCAATATTTATAAAATTAAAAGTTTCGGTTTTAGGAAAACCTACCTAAAATCGGTGGTGGAAGGTAAGAAACATGAATACTAGCTGAATGGAGTCCGAAGAATACATCATACCCCCAAACAGAAAATGGAAAAAATTATTACTAAAACACTTCCAAGGGATTGGTTTATATGAAAATAGTGATGAGGGAAGAGAAAACTATATGCAAAGGGTGAAGATATGGAATTAGATGCCTTATGTAGAATATTAAACCATGAATCATGATGAAACCAATTCTAAATTACCAATGAGAGAGGGATATCTGGAGGGGGATTCATTTAAATGGGGTATCAACCAATGGGTTATGTTAAGGTAAGTGATAATGGAAAAGGGAAAATGTGTTTAAAAATTGTTTTGGGAAAAAATAAATTTTAAAAAATTATAATGTCCACATAAATCACATCGTTTACCCACATAGATTTCAAAGCTATGTAGTAATAACATGACACACACAAGACCCCCAAAACACACCCAAATGGTTTCTTATAGGAGCCCTCATGGTTTAACAAGGTGCATGGTATCTATACTGAAAGAAACTATTTAAAATAGACTAAGAATTCATGCTTTATGAATTTCTAATCCTAATTATACACAACACACGAAACACCCATGAATCATGAAAATTTTAAAATTTCATTCCAAAAACTAATGATATCTCTAGAAGACTATAAATATTATAAAATGTTTTTAAATAAACTCCAAAGTGACAAGGTGGGTGTCACAATTCTCCCCACCATTATAGATTATGGCCCTATAAAGTCTTAACGTAATGTAATGGTAACAAAAAGAAATGTAAAAAAATCAAGGATACTTGAAAATAAAGGGGACAATGTCAAAGGCCCTTGTCAAAAATGTCCACAAAAATTTCAAAACAAGAACAAACACATTTAGAAATCTACAAATTAAAATCATTTCACAGGAGGATCGAAAATAATTGAGACCAAATATAGTTCTCACCAATATTTATTAACAAATTAAAATGGTAAAGAATTAGTAACCACCAAATATTTGGAAAAAACTACCAAAAACATATTTTTTCAGAAACTATCAAAGAAGAAAACTAGATTCCACCAACCATAGACATCCATACAACCAAGTAAACTACAATGAGGGAGTGTCATACATGAATCATCTAAAGATCATGATTCCAGTTTTATTGAACCCTCACATTCAAAATAAATCAAATAATAAATTTATTAAAAACATTTTAAAATAAAAGAAACAATATGGGATCCAACATTGGAACAAAACTAAGAGAAAAAAATGAAAAATAAAACCTTATACCCAATATACTATTTTATAGTGAACCCAAATAGATTTTATCCAACCCTAGTTAGTGTATGATTTATACTAGTTTCATTCCTATCCAAGACACTTAAATTACCAACACAAGGCCATCCCACGTACAAAATATTAAAATAGGCACATAAAAGGCCCTCATGATGAGGCCATAATTACCAAAATCCACCATAATAGGGATAAAGGAAAAGAGGCATGATAAAGTTCAAAAACTATCGTTCAATAGATAAACCCACAAGATCACCCTACGACACTAAAAATATCCACCTAAAGTCTATGAGGCTTAAAAATCATTGAGAAAAAAACATCTCAAAACACACCAACATCCCATGATAAAACATACAAAAAAGAGGTCATGATGATAGATTGTCATCAATATGAATATCTAGCTAGAAATGGATCATGTACCATAGTGACCCTAATAAAAACAGACATCAAAATCATTACCACACCACAAAAAGGTAAAACACTCACCAATCCATTCAGAGTCTCCAAAATAGACAGGAATTTGGTTGGAATTATTTTAAGATATAATAACCCAACATGTAATCAAGAACATTATGGGAATAAAACCTTATATAAATAAATGAAAAAACCAAGGAATATTTCCTAAAACAAATCAAACAACCTAAAAGTAAATAAATGAAAAAAAATCAAGAATCCATTTCAAAAAAAGTAAGAGAACAATTTTTTAAAAGAATTAATTTCTAGATCTACAACCCCTTATTGAGGAGTCCCAAAAACTCACTTCAATGGAAACCTTTCTTTGAAAAAAAGGTTTAATATTTAAATAACATTGAGGAAATTTTGAATAAAATATACATTTAAAAATGAGTCAAAATACCATTTTACTTAATTGAATGAATTCATATAATATCAACCCCATTACAATTAACATCACCTCTTTTTATTTTTATTTTTTAAAATAATCGATCACTTTATGTACATTAAATGAAAATGATTTCTTTTGAAAACACAACCCAATTGGTTAAAAACCCTTATAATTTACATTAATGATTTTTTTAAAGCCAAATAATTTTATAAATTTCATAAAAAACAACTGATTTTAAAACCAAAACATTCCCAAAGACATTTATAATAAACAAATTAAATTTTATATGAAATAAAAATGGTATATTTCTATACCAAAATGATTTTTCAGAAATCCTCATTAAAAAACAATCTTTACATAAAGCATACAAAATGATGCTTACTAAAAGTCAAAATAACATGTAAAAATATTATAAACCCCCTTCAATTCACCCACATACTGAGGTGTTACTCCAAATTGGCCTAAATATCAATTTAAGACAAGATGTTGATCCATTCAAGACACGAACATGTTATTTGATGGACTATAGTATTTCTAAAAAATAATTAAAAACATATTTGAATATTGAGTGTTTGGTTATTTAATAGTTTATTAGCTCATGTAATCCATCCTCTGTCAACTGAACCCCTTTTCATTTCCATCCCAAAATCCAACAAACCCCCCATGGAAACACAACAGTTATAAGGAGGATCAAAAAAATTAATTTCAAAAATACAAATAAAATACCAAATTCAAAATACAAATCTCCCTTCCCTAGAAATATCAAGTCTTGAGGTATGCAAGAAAAAGCTATACACTTCTATCACCTACTTGTCAATCTCAAATGAAAAATTCTAACTCAATGGTACCTTTATACACAAAAAATTGAAAATGGGAAAAATCAAAAACCTAGAAGCCCACTATAGAACATAGTATCTAATTTCAGTTTTAATGAACCATCAATTTCTTCCATTCAAAATTGAACCCAATCTAGCCCAACTCTAACCCAAGACCCACTCCTAATCCCCACGGGCTGGTGATTAGGGCCTTGTAATTAGAAAAAATCATTAGGAATAATTTAACCATTTAATATTTTTTAAGGAAACACTTATAAAGAAACCCATAAATACCTATCTATATATAGTATATCAACAAAAATCCATTAAGTACAAGTATGAAAAACAACGTGTATAAACAAATGAAAAATTAATTCTCAACTCACCCTCCAATTCCCTCTACGTTTTGCATCTCCAATCCCCATTGCGACATCTACATGAATAATTAATATCCACCAATAACAATAATTTAATGTAATATATGTAACACCACGATATTTTAGGATATTTTTTTAATAAATTTAATTTCTACAATACCATGTATCACACACAACAACAAGTTTTCATGAACCACAACAAACTATTAATATTATTTTTTAAACATGAACATTATTAATTATCCATTAAACACGGAACAATGAATAGTAATGACCAAATTTTAAAGATTAAGTATGATGTTTTTATATAAATAAATCATTTTGATAAAAAGGTACATAAATTTTGAGAATGTCTTTATATGTTTTAAAAGATACTAATTTTTTTAAAAAAAAATTTATTTTTATTTTTGCGATAAATAATACAATTAATTTTTGACACTATTAAAAAATTAATTTGATAAAATAAAAATAATTTTTGAAATAAAAATTTACAAATTATCTTAGAGTGTTTTTTTTTCTATTGTTCTAAAAAGAATAATTTTTCGATGAATACTGAAAATTACTCATTCTAATTCAAAAATGCATTTTCATTTAAATAATTTATAAATTTAAATATTATTTAAGTTTTTTTAGAAGTAAAATTAGTTAATTTATATATATATATATATAGTAATCCAATTTTTGTCACTAGAATCAGTTTCATATTCAGTTTTGATATAAAAACATATTAAACATTTGAACATTTTCTCTTTGGAAAACTGCTTTCTCATCGTGTCTGGGGGTTTGATTTTAAATTAAATTGTAACAATTATATGAATGGAATATGGGAAAATGAATTAACTTTTTTGAATCATAATTATTTTTATTATATAATATGGTCAATATAATTTGTACTCAAAATAAATAGTAAAAAAAGTAAAAATTATTTACCATGGTTAAGGTTAAAACGGGTTTGTAGGTCATTAAACTAGAAGAATAAGAAGTAAAATCACCATTAAAATTTTACAACTCACATTTTCTGACCTTATTTTAACCTTATCACTTATATTTTTTGTGAATGATCTATTTTGGAGCCTTGTGAAATATGAAAGATGTAGGTATACCTTTTCCATTACAAAAATTAAAAGTGTGCCACTCACATCATTTATTAATGGAAACCCACTCTCATATCCTAATCAAACTTATAAAACCATTTTCATCAACCAATACCAGAAAAATATCATCCATAAATTCCAACCAACATCTTAAAGGCCTTTTTGAAATCATAAAGACAATCTAGGATGGTTTTAGGTTAAACCTAAAGAGGTTTTCCAGAGCAGAGGAAATGTTTTTAACTATGTGTTTCTTGATGTATGCTCTCTTATAAATAATTAAAATATTTTTTAATTATGATGAAAATATGAAAATATATTGTACATATACTTATATTTTATTATTTTAATAGTTTACCGTATATTCTTCTCCACCTCTATAAAATGGGATATAAAATAATCATTTGTGTGTATGGCGGACTACCACCTCACGAACTGATGTTATTATTTTCTATCACCACCTCTCAAAACTAGATATAATGATGTATTAAAAGTAAATATATGATATTAATGATATCATTATACTTATGGGAATATTTTATCACATATTCCTTATTACATTGCATTTTTGGGAATACGATAACATCTCTCATGCGTATGACAGACAACTACCTCATATAGTGATTTCATTTTATCGAGAAATACATTGAAGGTAATAAGGATGATTTTTAATGAATTTTTTGATATATATGACATAAATTTAATTCTTTCATTCTATCTATAAAATGCAATCACCATTCACAAGTTCATACAACATTTGGTCTCCATTAATAGTATATCCCATTTTCCATCTCTAAAATTTATGGATTACTATAATACATATATAATAAATATATATGATATTTATATCATTTTTAGATATATTTATATTATTGAAACATGATCAAATTAATATAACCGAATATAAAATATCAAAACATATATGAAAAACAAATTAATTATTTCCTGAAACATGACTTTAACATATAATTGTTAATCGATAGGTAATAAAATTTCATAATTAAATTTTATATGGTATGATATATATAATTATGGTTATTAAATAGATATATAATAAACTAATATTTGTTATAAAAGTGTTCCAAATTTTTATGATTGAATTCGAGACTTAGGATAAGGGATATCTGTATCATTTTTTACTTTTGTGAGACACATGTCATATTCACCACCTATTTCACTTATGTGGTGTATATACTAACCAAGAATGTATTTATGATTATTATAATTAAATTGATAATATTTCAATATTCATTTGAGGATCTATTTCATGTTGTTTATGGTTCCAGTGTTACTAAAGTGGTCATGGATTATTTTCAAAATTGATCTTCTTTTAGATGTAGATTATGTTATGCACTTATCTTCTTTTATGAGGTTTATATAATCCAAAATTGAAATGTAATATGAAAAATTTATTTATTTTCAGGATATTATCAGTTTAATTTAATGTTTTTATTTCATGGGAATTATGATTGATGTCAATAAAGTTGTAAGAGTTTTTCCATAATCACATTGTTTTTAAAAATTGAATATACTTGTACTTATAATGATTAAATATTATAATATATCCCACAATAATTCTATGAATTTTATTCTCCAAGTTTTATATAATGATAATATGTTTCTTTCTGTAATTTTACTCTCTTTATATAATCAAGAGTTCAAAATAATGTTTTTAATATGAATTATATTTATTTCTATCTTTGGTCGAAATCCCTTTTTTCTTATAAAACCATGTTTTAAAAAAATATCCTCAAAAATATTTTTCACAATCACAAAATTATTTTTTAAATTCATGTTTATTCATTTATTAATTTCTAAATTGTTTTTGAATGAAATCTTCCTTTCATTTTCCAAACATTTCTGATTTCACTTTTTCCCAAAATTTAAATATAATCTTTTTTTAACTTGTATATCTTGAAAGGAATATAAAAATTTACTGACCATTATTTTCATTTAAGATAACCATATATGTTACAAAAAAATAAAAAAAAAAGTTTTATAAAATGATTTATGAATGTTTTTTAAATTATTTTTAAAATGAGAATATTATTTTCCTCCATAAATTCCTAAGAGATATTCTAAAATAATTTTACATATAAGATGTGTTGATATGATGTTAATTATGCTTTAATGGTGATATGATCCAAAGATACCATTATTATTCCTTCTCTGGATGGTTTATGTTTATGATTAGATGATGTTTATAAAACCCATTTCTCTCCTATGTGTTATATAATGATAAAACGATTTTGAAACACACATCTTTTTTTATAGGTTATAAAATAGTAAAATGATTATGAAACCCACTTCTTTTTACATGTTTTATAATTTCAGGAAATGATGAAATGATTATTAAACCCATTTATTTTTAATAGGTTATGTTACGATTAGATTTTTATGAAACCCATTTCTTATTATGAGCTTTGATTGACTAATGTTTTATGATGTTGTTGAAGAAATATGTATGATTTTATTTATGTGGAGGGTAAAACCTATATCTTTATCCAACTAATATGGTAAATATTTATATCCAATGAGAAAAATAGGACTATAATGAAGAGTGAACAAGGTTTAGTAAGGGACTGAGTCCACTATGATAGTATCAAGACCGAACCTTGACTAATACGATGGTTTGGGGAGTGAACCCATTCCACATTGATATTCTTCGTATTAAGCCTTGAACTAATAAGGAAAATATTTTATATAATTATGTGTATTCCAAAAAATCTATTCATTATTCCAATGTTATGTTATCATTGTTTATATTCTTTGATTCTAATATGATTTATGTCTGACGAATTTCCAAGACATAATCCATGACTCAATTTTATGATAGATGATATGTTGGGTAAGGCTTTAAAATTCATGCTCATGTTCTCATATGGTTATAATCATGATATATTTTTAGGTCCCTTGGTAATGCATTAGTGACCAATGGGGGGTTAATAGTACTTTTTGTTTTATTAAAAGTAAACATAAATTTATCAGAGTTAGAACAGTGTAAAAAGTTTCAGCAGAAATAAAATAGGAAGAACCTGAAGTATATAGAATCAGATCGCTAAGATCATAGTCCTATTATAAATATCCTCTACACCATGAGGATAATATTATAAAATAAATACCCACTTTTCAATGGTATTAATAACCCAATTACATAAAAATACAAATGTACCATCTCCACACATGGTGGTATAACCACTGACTATTGAAGTAGTCACCACCTAACTTCCTTTTTCATTTGTATGAACAACCCAAACTTCCTTTTTGATGGGAATAATAACCCAATGATATATTTTGGATGGGATAATCATAAACCATACTATAAAGGATAAAAATATGGTATGAATAATTACAATAGTTAAATAAAAAAACAAATGAATAAAAAGCAAAGAAGATGATGTAGAAATTTAATGAAACTCATGTTATTTGATCACTCATGTGGTGGAAAATTAAGATGAACAAGATATTTAGTGATCAAAGTATAATAATAGAAGATTAATAAGTTTCTTCATCAATTTAGATAAGAATAAATTATATCACCGTATTATCATTAATTTAATGATCTACAATATTTATTATTATTTACCCATGAAGAGATATCTTGAATCAATAATGATAAATCATTTAGGAGTGTATTCATATCCAGTATCTTAATGAAATGTGTTATTATAGAACAATATCATAATATGATCATTACCTTATTTTTTTAAAACTACTTTGAAAAAACATAAAATCATGCTTATATTTATTCAAGAAATATTAGATTAAAACATTTAATATTTTAGCAGTACTAATCCTAAAAAAACAATTTTTTAAAAATTAAATAAGAATATATCCCTCTATAAAAATAAAAATAAAACAATGTTATAAAAATATATTATCGTAGGAGTATAAGTTCTACATTAACCAGCATTTATAAAATGGTGGTACTATTTTATTAACACACTTTTTTCAATTATATATCATTGTAAAATGATAAAACATTTATGAAAAAAATAAATTTTAAAAACATTTATTAACAATATGAAATAAAAATTTGGGAAACAATTTTTAACTAATGGTTGGTCAAGAACCGCTGTTGAGAATTTCCAATGATGGAAATACTGAGCACTGCCATCTGTTTCAATTTTAAGAAAAAATGAAAATAATTAATATACAAAAAATATAATTCCATGCATCCTAAAAAATAGCTTCATGATAAGAATAAAACATTACCAACCATTGGATGTCTGATGGTGACTTATGACTCACAGTTGAGTTCCAACGGTGACTGATGACCTACAATTTGGTTGCAAAGATGGCTCATTGAAAAGTACATTAACTAGTTAACAAAGTTATAGATGAATAAAACAAAAACTTAATTTCACAATGAAATGTATAATAATAGAAATAAAAAAAATGAAAGAAAAAATTAGTTGCGACCAAGCATCCAGAAACATGAGGAAATAAAACAACATGATGAATCTGCTAATAAATGTAATTAAAAACTTATGATAAGGGTATTAATACAAAATTAAAACAATTATAATAACAAGATTATTAGAATAGAACCTAAGAAGAGGGTTCAGATTCTATTAGTTCTAGAAGACACTACTAACTTGGATTCATACATAAAATAGGAAACAGTTTGGGGAAATAGTATGACCACCATTGATGTCTAATGGTGAGTAAAAATACTCACCAGTGATGTCAAATGTTGAGTAAAATAACTCATTGCTGAAGGCTAGTGGTAGGTCACTGACCCCCATTGGTATTTTCCAACAGTGACTCATAACACACTATTGGGTTATACCAATGGTGACTCATCACCCACCTTTGGTATTTACCAATGGGTACTTGTTGAAAAATATGTAGAGATAAAAATCCTCAAACCCAATTATTAAAGGCTCATATTGACACCTGCATGAATTTGAAAGACCCAGAAACTTCCATGTAATTTTTATTATTATATGAGAATTTTACGAGTCCACAAAAATTGACAGAGCGTGATTTCGAGGCCCGGTGTGTCCGGAATGAATTTCTGAAATTTTTTTAGTACGTTCAGTAAACATGCGAGTGAGTTTTTATAACTTTTGAACTGGTGCTCAGAATTAAAATTCAAGGGCACCGTTGAACTCACAACATCAGTATTCACTTAATGAGACCTTCACCCCGACAACAGCAGGCCGAGGGTGAATGTTAGTATCAATGTTTTCTGTGGAAATAAAAATAAAATAATGAACAACTTTTTTTAAAAAAAACCTCCCCATTTGATTTTGCAGTCCTAGGGACCACCTGAGCTAGGAAACCCCCTAAATTTGAATTCTTAATGGTGAGGAACACCTGACTCTTGAACTCCCTCTTTAATGAGGGAGGTGACTTTAGGTTTCCTCTAAATTAATTGTTCCAACACAATTCAATTTACTGTGAATTTTAATTGTACCAATGTAATGATTTTAATTATGCCAACGTCATCATAGTTAATGGCCAACGTTATTTTAATAAGTTGGCTAATCTTTTTCTTGGGTTTGGTAAAAAATCATTGGCAAAGGGTTGGAAAAGCCTTGGAAAACTTTGGAGAAAATTTTCCCTCTCCAACAAAGAACACATCTCCAATGGGGAACTTACTCCAATGAAGAATGAGGAACCGACCCTGAGCACGGATCGTAAGCACCTTACATAGGCCATGAATGCCGATGTTATTCAATGACTACATCTTCTGCCTCTTGACTCCTCTAACGAAACATCGTCCGTCCTTCCATCCTCACCGATGTCAACATACCTTCGAGATAAGGGTGTGATTTTGGTTTACCTTCATAAATTTTATTTTACGTCGAAACTCTCCCCATGAGACTCTTGCTATCACTCTAATGCAGAGGGGGCGGGCCAAACAAACATGGACCCACCTCTCTAAAATATTTTGTGGTTTCTGATGTGTTCTTTGTGATGGAGGAGGACGACGACCGGTGTCAGCGATTGGCACCGGTGGGACTCGGGAGCGGCGGCCAGAACCACGGTCTCCTATAAAGATGGTGGCGGCGCAGCCGCACTGCTATAGAAGAGTCGTGGCCCGTCTGCGATGGTGAATCAAGGGCAGTGGCCGGTACTCCAGTTGTCCACACGAAGGGGACGACGGCACGCGTCCACGCCGCCCGCCGTGCAGGAGCCGCAACCTTGTGCCTCAGTAGGGAGAGGAGGGTAGCCAGCTCGCTGCTGGCTGCCAGAAAATGCATAGCGCATAATCGCACTGGTCGGAGGAGGGGGTTGGCTGTCTGGCCTGCCACGGTGGGATACGGCACCACGACCCACACCGCGGGCCAACGCACTGTGGGCCGCCACACTGCGGGTTGCCTCACTGCGGGCCACCCAACGGGCCACGCCGGCGGGCTGGGTCAGACCCCGGGCCGGACCCGGGTCGTGCCAGGTCGACCAGAACTAGGTCAAATCGGCCCAGGCCAGGTCAGACCAGGTCGGGCCGTCTGGGTCAAATCAGACCCGGACCTACTACGACCCCCTTTTCATTCATTCAGCCATATCATGAGCTATAGACATCCGTTTGACGAACCTTCTATGGTGCTGGAAACCTTGGATCGAGATAGTCCTTTTAGTATATCCCAATTGTGTTTTGGATAAAGTTGGGGTATAGCCAGGTTGCATCAGACATGAATCTAACCTGTCCCTTGGGACTAAAAGGCCAATAACATATAGGTTGGGCATCCGATTGACGCACTATTTATTACATCGAGACCCCTATCACATGGAGGTCCTTTGGGATAATTCTTTTTGGGACATCATGGTAGTTGAAGTTTCGACATGTGTCTTGGGGAGCGGATTCTCCCAGAATCAAGCGATCATAGTAGATGAACCCTATAGCTGGATGTAAAATGAGAAAAGGATCCTATGTGGGTTTGTGCTTTTGGATCCTATGTGGGTCTGTGATTTGGGATCCTACGTGGGTTTGTGTTCGAGATTCACACTTGGATCCTCTCTAGGAATCCACGTGATACTACTATAGGATCCTACGTGGGTCTACTATATTGGATCCTACATGGGTCAGTTGTACGAGGATCCTACGTGGGTATTATGATTTGGGATCCTATGTGGGTCTACCTCTTAACAGAGTAAGATGATTTAGTAGTTACATCTAATCATCTTTGCTATCGTACCTAAGTTATACTCGGTGTGAGATGAGTCTTTAACTTTGTGGTAATCTTCTGTGTGGCGTACTTTTATGGTACTTACCTTCATGGTGATACCTTTTTGGTATTCTTCTGTATAGAATACCTTTGTGGTACTTACCTTTGTGGTGATACCTTTGTGGTATTCTTCTGTGTGGCCTACCTTTGTGGTAATTAACTTCATTGTGATACCTTTGTGGTTTTCTTCTGTGTCGTGAACCTTTGTGGTATTTACCTTCTTGGTGTTACCTTTTTGGTATTCTTTCCTTCGTGGAACAGTTGTTCTTTGTCTAAGGATTTGGGCCTTGTGTTTCTTCATGAATGAGATGGGTATTTTTGATAACTTAGGTATATGTATGGGCATATACCTAAGTAGGGTTGTCAGATGTTTTCATGATTTGTGGTTTATCCTTTGTGGGTTTTGTGAGACCTTCGAGGATCTAGGGGTCCCTATTGAGTATCATTATACTCACCCTTACATGGGCTACACCCGCACCTTGTTGTGTTTGGTGTAGACGACAGATAGCACTGACTGAGGAAGAGAGTACCCGGACTAGAGGTAGCTTGGAGGTGGACATCAGACAAAACATACCGCAGAGAAGAATGTTTGAGAGCTGTACCTACCTCTCAGGTAGGATCCTTAGTGGGTGTTTCCAATAGTTGTTATGTTTACTTGTACTTCCCAATTTTACTTTTACTTTTTAGTTTTCTTGTACTTTACAGTTGGGCTTGTATTATGGCCCCTTTTTACTTTTTGTACACAATCTTTTTACTATACAGTTACTTGTGTTCATATATTGTTGTTTGCTTGGTTGTGTGTGTTTATAGGTTATAAAGGAAATTCCATCCCAGTTTTATGGAATACGCATTTCAGTGATAGTCACCAACCCCTGGCCAATGGAAGGCGTGCTTGGGGTAGTCACGGCACGGGCCTCGGAGGACAGGTCGTGACATGAATAACTCAAAATATATTATATAAGAATGAAGAAAAAGATAAAAAAACAATTGATACATCAATAAGGATAATAAAAAATGGTTGAAATGTTATGAATACCTTCAAAGAGAAGAGAAAAGAAATTAAAAAAAAAGAAAACGGGGTTTAATGAAATGGAATGATGAAGGACAACTATTTACCGCTTTACAAGGGGATGTCTAAAAAAGATTAAATATAATATTAAGGTTTAAAAACATCCCAAAAAACAAATATAAAAATAGAAAACAAAACAACTATAGAAAGAGATTGATGAATATTGAAAGCTACAATCATGTAGAGTGGGGAGATTTATACTAACTAAGGAACTGTATAAAACCAAAGGAAAAAATAAGACTTAAAATTGAAAAGAGAGATTCATGTGAGTTCAAAACAAGAGTGTATCAGTTCTCTAAGGAGAATATGACTTGAAGAAAAGATATACTACAACCAAGGGACTCACCGCTACTATACTATAATTAAAATGGATGAATAGTACAAATTAAAAAAAGAGTCCCACATCAAACCAAAGATAGTTTGAGAAATAATTATAAGATTCCATTAGTGAAAATCAAAATTTAGTTTAAAACCAACACATACTGGCATGCGGGCCTTGCAGGTGACCCATACCCAAACCTTGTGTATATTGTGGGACTTAAACACAAACCAAATTTCAATAAGCATTTACTATGCATGACTTGTAGATTTTGTGGGAAACAAGGGGTATATCGCATGAAATATACTCTATGTAGTCCATGAGGATCAAACCTCCCAGAGTGGTTGACCTTAAGCCCCCCTAAGAGTGGTTGTAGGTTCTGACCAAGGGCTTGCATAGAATGCATTTCATTTTATAAGAAAAATATAAAGTAAAAACCAATAAAAGATCAATTAAGATATATTATTTTTAAACATGATTAAATTTAATTAATTTTATAGTGATATTAATTTATCAAAACAAATATAGATGTAAATGTGTTAATACCCAATTACAAACGATCACCAATTTTTAATATTCAAAAAAAATATTTATTAAATTTTTAAATGACCTAAAAAATATTAAATCTTCCAAAACATTCTCCCCATAATTGAAAGTTATCAAAAATTGAATTAATATTTAATATAATCATCCTTTGAAACTAAATCAGTTAATTCAATAGTAACAAAGTAAAATATTATCATGAGAATAAAAAAAATAAAAAATGTTGAGACAATGTTATTTTAAAAAATCATTTTTAACCAGAATAGTATAATAATAATTTTACGTATAGTAAAAAACGTCTATGAGATACATAACACATGTAAAAACATTGAATAGATGTATGAAAATATAAATTATACAAAAAAAAGTTAATCTCCAGCATACCCAATTAAAAAATTATTTTCTAAAATTCAACAGAATCTAAGGGTTTCGTGAAAATATGACCTAATAATTTCTTAATAGGAAAAAATTATAAAAATATATCTCCCTAATTAACATGATTATCAAGGAAATGAAATATTACTTCAATGTGATTAGATTATACATATTGAAGAGGGTTTTTATAAATTGAAATAGAACATCTATTATCATAGTATATAGTAATTTTATGGAAAAAATATTAAAATAATTCAAGTTTTATTTTATCCAAATAACATGTGAAGAAAAAATGGTATCAAGAATATACAACTCCTTAGTTATTTAAAATTCCACTGACATTTTCTTCTTATAGTTCCATAAAATTAATATTTTTTCTAAAAAGTGACACATACGTGAACTGTTTTTCCGCTCAAGTCAGAAAATTCCAAAATTAGAATTAGAGTAAGATAGTAAATCAAAGAAATTCAAATTATAATAATATAGTCCATTACAGATAGTACATTTGATCTACATAATGCAACCCCCTAATATTTTATGGTCTTTCTCTTTTTAATGTCAATATTTTTGAAAGGTTATTTTGCACAAAACACCCTGTATAACCAGAAAATGAAATATTATTATATACTATCTATTAGAATTGAGGGAATGAAAATGATTTTCTGAAGTAGTAAAATTTGGGTTTCACATTTAAATATAATGAATTATTTGGTAAATAAAATTTTATAAAATAAAATGAAATATTTTTCTAAAAAACAGTTTAAATACACACAAGTGTGTTTTATTCCAATAAAATAAACAAATAACACGTTTTGGATTATATTGATTATATATTTATAATATATCCAATATAATTTGTACTTTGTGTTTTCAATACATGATATATAAACAATGCCAATTTTACTCAAAAAAGATGTATTTTAATAAAAGGAAAATTTTACCATCTTTTTATGGTTCACTTGTTTTAAATATAGTTTTGACACTTTTATAAATTATATTTAACAAAATTAACTTAATTATTTTAATCACTAATATCAAAATTTATATTTATTGAATTTTCAGTATTTTTTTGATAAATTTCATATTTTGATGAACAATAAAAAATTCTTAAATTTAATTGAAAACAACTTTATTAACCAAATAATTTATTCTGTTAAAATGTATTTAATTTGGTTTTAAACTATAATTAGATAAATTTTATATCATTTAATCCAATTTAGGTCATTGAAATCAATTACACATCGAATTTGGATATAAAAACATTACAATCTTTCGAATTATTTCACTATAAAAACTCATCTTCTTGTTCCATCTATGATATTAATTTTAAATTAATTTTAACCAAATAATTGATTTTAATTTTGAATAATGGATTCAATATTTTTAATTATAAGGTCTAATTTTATTAAATATGTTCCTATTATTTTTTTGAAAACATGATTAGAAACATTAATATTTTTTTTAATTACCATGGTTAAGGGTAAATCAGGTAACTAAGGGTTAAAATAGTATTTTAAATATTAAAATATTACCTTAATAATTGTACTAATTTTATTCGATGATTTAGTTTTGACCAAAACCAACCTAGTTCTGATTTTACAAGATCTTGGAGCCACTTGGATGACATTATGGCTTATATAATATTTTATTTTAATGAAATTCAAATATGTAAAACTGATGTTTGTAATAAGTATTACATTCTTAATATGTGGTTATTTCGAAGTTATATTCACCTATAAATAGTAATTTGAACTAATTTTTTTTATTCATCATGGAAAACTATTTTTAATTTTTGGGAAATAAATTATTACCTTGAAGGATCACACAAAGATGATGCAGTAATAATTTTCCTAATGGAAATATCAAATAAATGATATTAAGGTAGTATAGTAAATATAAGGTGAGATAATTAATGTCATAATAAAATTCTATAGATGTCCTAGATTTTTTGGGGATGTATAAAATGTTTTTTTAAAAGGTAACATCTTGTTATGCTATTTTTAAAAAGTTAAGTATTGAATAATATCAAAATTGAAATTAATGATATTTTAAAATAAATAACATTTTCTTAAATGATATATAATTCATAAAAATATAATTTTTTTCCAAATTATTGGGATAAGGTTTCCAATCTCATAATTTATCAATTTATGGTTATTTTGTCAACATATAGTAACTATATTAACTTAAATATTGTAAAAACACATGTTGAAATATTCTTTTCATCACCACTTTACATGGATTAGAATAATTATGGAAAATATATATATATATATATATATATATATATATATATTTATGATAATTATTATATGATATTAATTCTAGAAAAATTAATATACCATCAACTTTCCTACTGTTTTACCGATTAAATTGAATGATATCGTTGATCCTGCATACGTACAACCTACAATCTCCATGACACGATGTGATTCATTTTCCATGATAACCATTAAATAATGAATATATAATTTCATATAATGAATAAATGTGATTTATATGAACTTAATATCATTCTAGAGATGAAATAAATATATCACATGAAAAAGAAACATGACTTATATTAAAAAACATGCATAGGAAAATGAAGTAGTTAAGACCTTAAACAAGGGTAATAGTGAAATACTATTAACAAAACGATATTAGAGGATCATATATTATAAATAAATATGAATAAAGTCATTATATAAGTTAATAACATGATTAAATCCATTATACTTGAGGTTAAATAATGTTCTACTAATGGAAGCATAATGTAAGGGACTTATCTCAATCTCCGTTCATTGAGGTATAGGTTGATTTTATACACCCCTTCCTTTTCTGAGGTGTACATACCAACCATTTTACCAATCATGTCTTTTATTTATATATTATAATGTTATTTAATGTTATGGAAAATGTTATTCTTTCATGGTAATTAGGATTTAAATGTTAAAATTTGTATGGGACACTTCAGATGTTTAATGATTTTATTAATAAATCTTTTTCTCCATGTTAATATTCTTGATATTATTTTACACATTTATCTATATTGATATAAATTTATTATAAAGTAAATTTTTTACATATTTTTAATATTAGTAGATGTTTTTAAAAAGGAATCTTTTTTACTTGTTTTATATGGAACATTTTGAAAAATGATAAATGGAATGTTTTATTTTTTAACGTACACAACGAAAACAAATTTCTTGCCAACGTGACTATTATATAATTTCTATTTTAATTTAAAAGATAACATATTTTCTTAAATTAAAAACCCTATTCAATTACTTTTGGTATATTTTGTATTGAAAATTTGTATTTTTTAATGATAAAGGTATTTTTATACTTCACGGTTTTTCATATGGGTTTAATAATAGAGTTTCATCATTAATTTTTCTGTGAATTTATTATTGTATTTTAAGCCATTCCAACACCATTTGTTGAATCATATGATAAATTTTGGTTGATCTTTTATGATATCATCAGCCATATTTTATTTAATTTTTTATGATTCGGTTAAATGTGGATGCAGTATTTTAATATCATTCTTGGTTTAAGGTTAAAGTATACACATTTAATATAATATTTTTTCCATACAAAAGTTTATGTTGTTGATATTTCACCCCATTCATATAAAGAATGAATTTTAATTAGAATGTGATGGGATGGGCCCAATATAGCCCCTCAATGCATCCTTGGGTCTTATGGGAAAACCAAAATGGGGTTTGGCTATGGTTGTATCCATTTATTTTCAGATGTCTTGGCCGAGGCCTCAATGATATATTTTAGATGTACAATATTTTGTTTTCCATCATTATGAAATTAGTTTTTTATATTCCACTTTATTATTCTACTAGTAGAATATACATGGTTATATTTCACATCTCATGTGAAAATTTAAGTATAATATATTTTGGTTATTTACCTTTCCACATTTTTGATTAATTATTTATTCATAACTTCCATTGTACACTTACACTTATAGAGAATTTTATCTCACCCCTTTTATATGTTAAATTTTTCCCATGGACTATGAGAAGTATGTTACAATGGATATGTAGGGTTAGACAAAGAGGGGATAATAGAGGTCTCGATAAAATTAATTTCATATTTTATATTTTAAAATTAAATGTGGATTGAGTGTATGTATCTAGATAACCAATAATTCTAAATTATTTATCCCAGTGGGATTCAATTTTTTGTGTCTCATTCTAAGTTAATAAAGTAATTAACCGGCTATGGGAAATTGGGGTCGAGGTCTTTATAGTTTCTATTAGAGAAATTTTAGTATAAAAAAATTGACCAAGATTTAGGAAAACATAAATTAGGGAATATAACAATATTACCAATTTTGGGGACAATTATGTGTATATGATATTATCCTATTGATTTTCTTAATACCTTGATAATGTAACACCCCATGTTTTAATGGACCTTTTTTCAAATAAATTTAATTCTCATTTATGTATTTCATTACACTAAGTCAAACAATCCTCTCATATTTAACAGATTTGGTGTAAATTACATGGAACAAAAACACAGAGTACATTAAAAGAAACATAGACTCGACATATGTTACATAGTAAATCAACTTGGAGTATATTACATGCAACACTGATGTTTCTACGAAACATTATTTTATTGTTATATTTATTTACTTGAGATAATTATAATATAGTTGTTAGTCACAGTAATATGTGATTTAATAGCTAATTTTAAAATATTTTTTATAATTGTTTTATATATGTTATATATATTGATAATGAAAAATATGATTTCTAGTAAAGTCCTTTTATGTTTAAAAATACGGTTTTCTTAAATAAACTACTTTTAATATCCTTGTGTGAAAAATAATAAAATTAATTTTAGACAAATTTAGAAATTTAATTTTATAATATGTAATTTATTTTTGAATTTATAATTTTTAAATTATCTTACAGATAATTTTTTATATTTTTCTGAGAAACATCATTTTTGATGAATAGTGAAAATTACCGGATTTTAATTCAAAACTTTTTTTCATATAATTTTCTAAGGTTGAATTATATGCTAATTTTTATTAAAATTTTAATTAGATAATATTTTTATCAATTAATCGAATTTGGGTAATTGGAACCAATTTAACCATTAAAATTTTATAGAAAAACTTATCAAACTTTTGATCATTTTTACTTTAAAAACCCGAATTGTCAACCCCATTGCGAGATTAATTTTAAATTAATTTCTCCCACTTCTGTAATTTGAATTTGGAAAAATAGATTCCAGATATGGAATTATAAACATTTACAGTCTATAATAATGTTAAATTAGTTTTTGAAAAAAAATATTTGTGAATGTAATTTAAATTAATTACATCAATTAATGTAAAATTAAGCATAACTAAGGAATAAAACTTAAATTTAAGACCCAAAAAGACTTAGAAACTTTTCCAAACCCCAATTTATATCCATTATACATCCATAATCCTTATTTTTTCTGACATTTTTTGGTAAAAACCTGGGTACACCAAACATGTTTTTAAAAATACCAAATGACTTGTTTCCCTTTCCTAAAAAAGGACACCACCTCTCCCTCTTTATAACACCTATCAAACCACAAAGTTTCAACCAAGATATTTAAAATAAACTTCCTATACACCTTCAATTCCCCCTTGAATCCTACCCTTGTGAAAAAATCTATCCAAGGAATCCTTTTGAAAAAACAAAAATGTGTTACCCGATTAAGAGGTAACGTCTTCTCTCAAGATCTATTCTTTTATTTTCCTTATCTTCCACTCTACTATAATTATTAAATAATTTTATAAATAACCCATTATCCTAAATATTGTTTTATTTTTTTATCATTTGGTTTGAACTTACACTTCTAAACACCTCCATCTAATGAATAACGAACACATTTTTTATGTGTTTGTCGAACTAACGCCACACTATACAATGATTGTTAGTTTTTCATTTACTACCTCTCATGGTGGAAATTATGATGGAAACTATATTTATATATTTTATATTTTATATTTATTATTTATTTAATAGTATTTTTTCCTCTTATAACTCATATCTTTTTTACTTTACATTTGGTGTAAATATGATAATTTTGTTTAAGGAAGTGTGGACTAGCACCCCTTAAAAGCTTTGTGACTCGTTCAAACACTATATGGGCTATATTAAGGATTTTTTTAATGAAAATATATGATATATATAGAATTATTATTCTAATTTAATGAAATTATATAACTATATACATATATTTCATTTTTCTTTCTTTATTTCAATATGAAAATAAAACTTGAAACAATGATTATGTGTACCTACAGTTTACCGTCTCCATCAATGGTGTAATCCAATTCATACTTATATATTATATAGATTATTATAATAAAAATATAATTAATATAAATTATATTTATACCATGGTTTTCATTATTGAATAATGATATTAGTATAAGGACTAATGTTATAACAAATTTAGATATATGCAATGAACAAAGGTCATATTATCTAAAGGGAAACCTTAACATATAATTGTTAAAAAGAGGGTAATATAAGGTCTTAATTAAACCATATGTGGTATTATATATAATAATATAGTTATTAAAAATATTTATAACAAATTTATATTTATTATACAGGTTTTTTGAATGATTACGAAGATAGTCAGGACACAAGGTAAGGGGATTTCATCTCACTTTTTATTTCACTGAGATACATGCTATGTTCGGAAACCATTCATTTTGTATGGTGTATGTAATTAAAAAGAATTTATTCAATGTATCCTATAATTAAATTTAGGTCTATTCACATATCTATTTTATTATCTTTTATATATGGGTTTTATGTTTCAAAAGTTACCAAATCGATAAAATATTTTTGTCACAATTGTTCTTATTTGAGACTCATGTTTTGTTACACACCTAAATTATTTTGATGATATTTTATGATTCATTTAATTTATTCTTCATACATGGAGAGTATTATCCCATGTTAACAAGTGGTATGATTTTATTTAAACAATCTCTCTGTTTTTTGAGATTTTAAATTATTATGCTTATTTGATGAAATCTTATGATCCATCTCTCAAGCACACTCATGAATTTTTTTTATCCTATGGTAATTAAATATTTCCTCTTATATTATTAAAATTTTACCAAAATTTGGTATATAATATAATTTTTTTACATAAAATCGGACAATCTCTCTCTTCGAAAATAAATATATTGTATTTAGAAACCATGTTTTCAAAATTGTATTCCAAAATGTTCTTAAAATTTCATTGAAGTTGGGTTTTATGGAAAAGGTTTTTAGAAACGATTTATGGTTTCCAATGATTCATTTATAAGTTTTGAAATCATTTTTCAAAGAAAAATGTTTTAATTTTTTTTTATTTTTTAAAAACCATTTTCAATGCAGAAAGGAGATTTTTATCAAGAAATGTTTTTAAAATATAATTCAAAATTATTTCCCATATAAGATAAAATCAATTGGTGTTACTCATTTCTTCTTGGAGAAATTATTCAATGTTTATATTCATATTCATTATCTGAATGGATTATGTTTTCATGTCATGATTTTTATGAAACCCATTTCTCTTTCACGTCTTATATGATTTTAAAACCCGCTTCTTTTCATGGGGTATGTTTTTGATAAAATGATTATGAAACCTATATTTTTTCATAGGTTAGGATATGATTACATGTTTATAATACCCATTTCATATCATGGGTTCTGATATAAATATTTATGATCTTGTTATACATGTATGTATGATTTTTTATGAGATAGGTGGGACTTATATCTCTTTCCAATGCATTGGGTAATTATTTATATCTAATGAGAAAGACTAATATGGTCTTGGGAACGAACCTTGACTACTAATATGGTTGTGGGAGTGAACCATGAGTGCCAATATGGTATAAGAAGTGAACTTATGCTACTAAGATGGCCATGGGAGTGAAACATGACTACCAAGATGGTATGTGGAGTGAACCCATAATTCCAATATTACCCTGTAAGTGATTACTTGGCTACTATGGAAATCATATTGTATTATTATATGTCTTCTACAATTTTATGTTTTATTCCTATGTTATGCTATCATGGAATATGTTATTTCTTTCCTTATGATTCATGTATTATGAACTGCCAATCCTCATTCCATGATTCTTGTATATGATCATTGATATATATTTAATGACATAATATTTTAACAATCATGTTACCATACCCTTATTATCATGATTATGTTTACATATCTTCATTTTTTAAAAAAATTGAGTATTTTATCTCACCATTTTTTATATTTCCTTCCCCCAAGTTATGAAGATCTGTATTATGTTTAATGTGACTAAGAAGGGTTATTTTCAAGAAGAACCTAGTGGGAGATAATATAGATCCCTTATGGATAAGTGTTTATGTATCCATTTTTTCAAAGGCACTAGACCAGTATAGTCTTTGAGAGTCTATTTGTATAATGTTTTAAGTATTCCTCAAATGTTATGTAATGATAATGTTTAAAAAGAGTGGGTTTCAACAAATAATCATGGAAAAATATGGAAATAATATTATTTGTTTATGTTTTTGCCACAATTCCATGTTTTATTCCTATAATTTTCATTCATGGATTATGTTATTTATTTCTTTATGATTCATTTCTTATAAACTTCCAAGATTTATGCCATGATTCTTGTATATGGTCTTTTATATTCAAGGTATAATCTTCTATTTTCATGGTTATGTTCTCATACCCTTGTTCTCATGATTATGCTTACATATATCCTTTATTTACCCTTATTGAGCATTTCAGATCACCCCTTTTAATGTTTCCTTCTCCTAGGTTTGTAATATATGTATAATGATTGATTTTTTTAGTAAGGGTGATATTCCAAAAGAACCTAATGGGAGATAATATTGCTAACTTATATATTAGTGTTTATGTTTACATATTTCCAAAGGAACTGGACTAGTATGGTATTTGGGAATCTATTTGTATAATTTTTTATGTATTCCTCAAATTTTATGTAATGTTAATGTATGAAAAGTTAGGGTAGCTAAAGTTGGTATTATATAAAAGGTTTAGTTAAACTTGGTAATCTATGATGAGAAAACCTTACTAAGAGCCCTATAAAAATGTCTTGGGATAAGTAAAAGTATTGGAAAATGTCATGTAATTTTGATAAAAGATAAATTGAGTGGTTTCCATGAAATACATCCCTTTATGGATATTATAGGTCGATGTGGTTCTAGAACAGATGTATATTGGGTTAACAACTCTGACAAGATGATCTCGACCTAACTCTGGGTAATTTGGCACATGACAACAGACCTTGCTGGACAAATGGTTTGACACTCCTTATAGATATTCTTTGTAAATTCACAAAAACTTCATGAACCATCATGAAATATTTAAATAGAATTTGGATATAAATAATCTAGGATAATACTAAGGTGTCATGTATTAAAAAAATATGGCATGATTTGGACATCCAATAAGTGAATTTTCATAATTATGTGGTTTCTCACAGTGATAATTATTTATTACTCTATTTTTTTTGGTTTTTGTCAATTTATGGAACACGAAGGAACAATGTTAATGGTGATCTTTACAGAAAATGAAATGATTTTTCTCTTGAGAAACCAAATTTTATGGGAGTTGGAGTGAGAAAACTCATTGTTATGCTCACACAGTTTTCTCAATCTATGAGTCATGGTGGAATTCCAAATGAGAAAAGGTGGGAACAAAATTCTATTGAGTCATTAATGGGGAAAAATTCACCTTCTTTTAGAGATATTCTGGTGCACTTATTTCTGAAAAATGGATCAGTACTAATGAAATAATATTCTCTATTTTTTAGTGTTTAGAGCATGAGAAATTCATTCTGTATTTTTATTAGGAATAATGTGAAGTAGACTGGTGGTGCAATATAATTAAAAATATAAGGCAATAATAAGAGAATGAATCCATATATTATGATGAGTTTATGAACTTATTTTTCAATAATTACTTCTCTCATATTATCCATACCATGATGGATAAATAGTACATTGAGTTAAATCAAAGGGAAGATGAATTTTTCAGTACCTAGGATAAAAATTTCATGAGACTTGTGAGTTACCGTTCTAGAATTATCATCCAACCCGAATGTAAAGTTTATAGGTTCTTAAATGGCTTAAAGCCATGTCTTAGAAGGGTGTTGGAAATAACAGAATTTAGTAGCTATAAAGTGATTGTGAATTGTATAATAAAGGTTTAAATGGAGGATGGAGTAATATATCAATATCATTATTTTGATAAGAAGAGGAAGATGGAATTTAAAGGAAAATATAAACACCATGAAGAGAAGAAGATGAGATTTCATTTATGCTCTGTGTGGGAAGAAGCATAGAGGAAATTGCCTCAAGGGGTATAATAAATGTTTTAATTGTGTAAGGTAAGTCCATCTAGCATTTTATTTTTAATATAATGGGAGGAAGATATAAATATTGTGTATTGGAAAAACTATAATAGAATGAAACTCCCATGATTGAATTCAAAAAGGGTAAGAAGAATGGTAATTATGCTAACCACTACCCAAACCCAAGGTCATGTGATTACAATCAATGTTAGTAAACTATTAAGCCATTGGATAAGAGTAAATCTCATGAAATATGAATTTCTAATGAGGGGTGAGATAACAATGTGATGAAAGGTACACTATCCATCCACTCTTGAACTGCTAATATCATATTTTATTTGGGATCTACTAACTCTTTCATATCTCAATAATTTTTATGGGTTTTAAAATTCTACAAAACATAATTAGATGTCAAATTAGTAGTGAAACCCCATAATGGTATGATGATTGCATCGCATGATTATAATTCCACTCCGATTAAATTTTATGGGAATATGATTCCTTTTAATCACTTAATTATTACTTTCATTGAATTTGATGAAATATTAGGCATGTATTGGCTTTATATAAATAAATATCACATCATGTTTTTGAGGAAGGGAAGTTACTTTTGATATTTCGAATCATTATATGATCATCCAACCATGTGGTGATAAGTATGAACTTTCTATGGATATTACATCTACTGTATGTGTCTAAATTTCCATTGAAAAGGGCAGTTTATCTCAAATGGTTGGGGAGATAATCGGTATCGATGATATACATATTTTTTATGATTTTGTGTATCTCTTTACAGAAGAGTTTCCTAACCTTCTACCAAAACATGAAGTGAAGTTGTCAATAGAACTCATACATGGTTCCACACCAATTTTAATGACTCTTTAGAGAATGGATCCAATTGAGTTGTAGGAATTGAAGAAGAAACTCCAGTAAAACCATGATAAGTGATTCATTGGGCCATGTGTTTCACCTTAGTGTTCATAGGTTCTTTTTGTCAAAAATAAAGATGGATAAATGTGACTCTGTATTGATTATTGGGAGTTGAACAAGATCACGATCAATAATAAGTATCATCTTCCATATATTGAGGACTTGTTTGATCAACTGAACATAGATTAATACTTATCGAAGATTAACCTTCATTCTAGATATCATGAAATGAGGGTCAATAAATAAAATTTACCCAAGATGGCATTCTATACAAGGTATGGACACTATCAATGTATAGTGATGCCTTTTTTTATTACTAATTCCCCTTCTATCTTCATGGATTTAATGAATATTGTATTTAGAGATTACCTGAATCAGTTTTTGGTAGTCTTTACTGATGATATTATTATCTATTCAAAGAGAAAGGATGAGTATGAATATCACTTGAGAATTATACTAAAGACCCTATCGAAGGAGAAGATATATGAAAAGTGTGGATTTTGACACCAAAAGGTTTCATTTTTGAGTCACATAATCTCAATAAATGGTGTAGTAGTAGATCCATCAAAGACAGAGGCTATTGAATGTTTTCCTAGACCAACCATGATGATTGAGATCCATATCATTCTTGGTTTAGCTGGATATTATCGATGATTTGTGGAGAATTTCCCATGCATATCTAATCCTCTGACCTCAACAAATCAGACGGGTGTCAAGTTCCTATGGAAAATTAATGTGGGGAAAATTCAAGGAACTAATGAGAATGCTAGTTAGTGCATCTGTTCTTAAATTACCCTATAGAAGATAGTGGATTTTAATCTATAATGATGCATCCAAGAAGGGATTGGGATGTGATCTTATGAAAAATAACATGGTTATCTCTTATGAATTGTGGCAGTTGTAGATTCATGAGAAAAATTACCCAACTCAGGATTTGGATTTAGTAGTAGTAAATTTTATATTAAAGATATGGATGAATTATATTTACTGAGAAAAGTGTGATATATATACTGATCATTAAAGTATGAAATGTATATTCACATAGAAGGAGTTAAACATAAACCATATATGATGGCTAGTGTCGATAAAGGATTATGACTGATCAATACATTAACACCAAGGGAAAGAGAACAAGGTGACTAATTCTTTAACTTAGACGAATCATGATATCTTATCCATGATGAGGATCATTAAAGATGCAATATTACAAGATTTACATGGGATGGATATAGAAAGTCTGAAGGAAGTGGAAAATATTATCTCTCTCAAATTAATGTTAAACCCTATATCATAGTGATTATTAAGGAGGTAAAGAAAGAAAATATTAATCTGTAAAAGAAATCCAGAAATTTTCATGACTTTAACCTTGATCATGATGAAATGATAAGGTTTAAGAAATGTGTATGTGTTCCTTCTATACCATATTTGAAGAAGGACCTCTTAGAGGAAGCTCATAGTTCCTCATTACCTATTTATATTTTAAGTATGAATATGTATAGGGACATGAAGTAATACTTCTTGAGGGGTGGTGTGATTCCTTGAAAACATAAGTAAGAACCTTGTACTCGATAGCATGTTTGACATGTGACAACAAGCTCATAATGTAATATAATATATGTATACATTATAATATATTTACTATTTATAATAGATTCCATGAATGAAACAATGATTTATCATGTGTTACAAAAAAGAGAGACCTTTCTCAAAACCTTGTGTTACACACAAGAGTGACCATCCTCTAAAGTTTGCGTTACACGCAAGACCGAGTTTCACCAAATAAAAATGTATTATTAAAATATTATTTAATATAATATGATATAACCTAGAAATTATGTTAGTGTTTATGTATATTATTATATATCTTATGAAAATATATGGTTTGTTATAAAATAACATTAATTCATTGGTTAAAAACTAATTAGAAATGAATATCGGAACCTATTGAAATAAAAAGAATGTTTTTATATAAAATTATTTTTATTCTCACGAAGCTGTTTTACCATAATAAATTAGTGTAATTAAAATTGGTTAATTATTTTAATGGAATATATATATTATATATTCAATAAAATATTTTTTATATTCATCCCTTAGGTTTGATATGCATAAGATAAGAGCAAACCCTATTTAACACATAAAAACCTATATGTTTATAAAGGTAATTTTACCGCCTTTTAATAGAGAACCCATTTAAAATTTAAATTTTGATAATTTGATTGATCTAATATTTCTATATAAACATAATAATTTAATGAAAAACTTAATAATTAGGTTAGGGTGAATTTATTTTATTTTTTAGAACCATATCATTTTTTAATGAAGAGTTTAAAATACTGAATTTTAGTTCAAAACTTATTTTTAATAAAATTTATTTAAAAGGTTAAATTATAATTATAAATTTATTTAATGTTTAATTAGATTATATTTTTATCAATTAATCCAATTTATTATATTTCAATCAATTAAACTTTAAATTTATTTTAAAAACATAGAAAACTATAGGCCATTTTTACTTTAAAAGTGCACATTATCGTCCTATCTGTGGGACTAATTTTAATTTAATTTCTACCACTTATGTGATTTAAATTTGGAAAAATTGATTCCATATTTAGAATCATAATAATTTTTAATTTATAATAAGACAAACTTTTCGTTGTACCAAAAATATTATTGAATGTGATTAAAAATAATTACAACTATTAAGATTAAATTGAGCTTAATAAGAATTAAACCTTTAATTTAAGTGTCCAAATGACCTAGAAAATTGTCCAAAATTCATTGGATATCCATAATTCGTCCATAAACCTTCAATAAATGAGTTTTTTTTGTCTTTTTTAGGTAATATCATGTGCACGCATAAATTGTTTCAAAAAATTACAAGTGAGTTATTTTCCTTCCCTATAGAAGGCCACCACTTAAACCCATTACTCACACCTCTCAAGCCTCTTAATATTGGCCAATATCTGCCTAGATAGTCTCCCATAATACCTCTACTAGACCTATAATCATTCCTTTTAGAATAAACCCTTCCAAAAAATCCTTTTGATTCAATCCAAAAGAAGGTACCCGATTAAGAGGTGACACCTTCTATCATTCTTTTTAGTTTCATTTCCATTATTCACCCACTACATTATTCTAATTATATGATTACATAACAAAAAAATATCCTAAATATATTATGATTTTTTGTGCTATGATTTATAACAACACTTACACACACCACCATCTAATGGGTAACGAACATAGTGTTTCTGTGTACGGCTAATTAGTGCCTCACAAAATGTTAATTGTTCAAATACCATTTACCACCTCTCATGGTGGCCATTATGATGGAAAATATATTTATATATGTTATATATGAAATTTATTATGTATTTATAATAATTTAATCCTTTTATAATACATACATTTTATACTTCATATTTTATGTCAATATGATAACATCATTTAAGGAAGTGTGGACAACTGCCCACTCAAAGCGATGTTATTCATTCACACGATACATGGAATGCATAAATGAATGGTCATAATTAAACATAACTCACATGTAAAACATCAATAAGATATTAATTACATAATTAACTTTCTATAAATATAAAATTGATATATATATGTATATATATATCATCTCTTATATTACCCTTTCACAAACATTAAAAAAGATAACATCATTCGTGGATGTGTGGACTACCGCCTCCTCGACATAATGTGATTACTTTTACATCACAAATTTCTATATATAAGTATATATGATTAAATAATATTCTATTTATTTTATAATTATCATTCTGTAAATATTTTTTTACTTAACTTCTTTCCACAATGATCATTTAAAAATGAGAATGTTACTCATGCATACGTACGACCTACTGTCTCCATAAGTGTAACATTGGATCATTTTCATAAAAATATTTAATGATCTATTTTAAAAGTATAATTGATGTATAAATATGATAATTATTTCATGGTTATTATTATATATATGTTATATAATGACCCCTTTGACCATAGGTTACCATCAATATTGATTTTGATACATAAACTGAATTTGGTCAAAAATACCAAACATAAAATTAATAGATTATTTAGTTCTATAAAAAATGGTAATAAGTGAAATAAAATTAAATAAAAACATGAAAAAGGTTATGAATAATGTATAAAATTAACATATGTTTATTATATATGATGTTAATGGACGTTCACCTGAAAAGAAACACAAGTTAAGGGATTATTGTTTCTTTTTAATTATGTGAGGCATGCTTAAATGTTGTACACCTAATTTATTATATATGGTGTAATTACTTCCACATTGACATATAATATCATGAATTATATTATCATTAGGGTATTTAAATTTTTTATTTTATTATTTTTACCTTTGTGTTTTCTAATCCACTTGATACTACATTAGTAAGGATTTCCATATCACTTTTTACATCCAGGAGATAAATGTCATATTCACCAATTACTTATTTTGTGTGGTGTACCTACTAGAAATTTTGATATATTAAATCATTAATTATTTTTCATTAATGTTATTTCATATTTTCATTTAATATTACTCCTTTATGAAATTTATGATTTAAAAATTCTTAAAGTGGTATGGGACACTTTGGAATGTTTAAAAATTATTTCGCTCAAGACCAATCTGAAATTATTTCAATGGAATTTAAATTCTAATAAATTATATAACCATTTTCCAGAAAACAATTTCATTATTCTGTGGTTATTAATTACCAATTTCCCACTATTTGGTACTAATTTGTTTTTAGAAACTGTTTTTCTGAAAACCCGACTTTAAATCTATCTTTATTCAGAGAACCTATTTAATTTTAAAAACCCTATCTTATTAAAAACTTTTCAAAAAAGTTTTTAAAATGATTTGGTAAAAAATATATTTTTTTCTATTTACATTATTTCAAAGGAATATTTTTGTCTCTTTCCTGACAATGTATTTTCAAACATTTTTACTACAAATGGAATATTCTTTTTACCTTGTAAAATTTGTTTGGATTCATCTACTATTATTTCTTTTAATCCTTCTTTTAATGTTTAAAATGTTTATTTTTAAAGAAAAGTATTTTAATATGGGTTTTAAAAAGAAAAGGATATTTTTTAAGAATACTTTTAAAATTTAATCTTTTATTTCATCAATGAAAATGACCTTCTTATTTTACTCCACATGGGTTTGCTGTATTGATACCATCCATATTCTTCCTCTGGATGCTTTATTATTTATTTGGGAAAGGATAGTATTAAAATTCACTTATTGATTTATTTGTGATTCACATTGAAATAGTAAACATCATATGATCATTGAGCATTGAATTTCTTATAATTATTCATAACATATATCATGTATATTACTATTTCCTAAACCATATACCATTGTACATATGGTGCCTAATTTTACAGTTATTTAATTATTTTGGGAATTATTGACAGATTTGTATTCCTCATTCAATATAGTTATTTGATAAGGTATATTAGTTATTTTTTATTATTCAATATGAGGAATGATTTTTACTATCAATGAAGGGTATATCTTAGACATTAAATATCACCTTGATGCATCGATAGGTTCTCATGAGATAAATAATTGCACAAATGAGTTTATACCCATAGTTTTTAACTGTCTTATGAAAGGTCGTGATGGTAATAGGTCCTCATGTTCCTTAGGCATGAAATTCATTAAAAAAGTGTTTACCTCATAATAGTTTCAGTTATTATTCATTAATGAGATTCTGTTTCGATAAATCTGTGGATACATTTCATTTCAGTTCATTGATTAATGGAATGTGTTTTAGTTTCATACATTTCCATTTTTATTTTTTTTATTTAGTAATTTGAATGACATGTATTTCAATTTATTTCATTCCGTATTATTTATTTAGTTTCTTATCTATTTGAAGATAACTTGTTATAGGTGTCAAGTTATTTACCATTCCATAATTATTATCCATATTGAATTATTATTGATTCCGCTATATTCTTTCATTAGGGAGTATTTGAGATCATCCTTATTATGTTTCATTCCCCAGGAATCAAATAAGCGTACTATGAAAGATATGATGTAATTTACTATATGGATTAGATTTATCCACTATTTTGTTTATTTATTTATTAGAAAAAATCTATTGTAATTAGTGTATCCAGTTGTAATACAATTCTCCTTTATGTATCTTATTTTCAAATACTACTAAACAGATTTTGTCCTTCAGGGTTTGATTTCTTTTAATCATGCCAATGTAATTGATAGAAAACACCAGATCTGGGCTATCTAGGGTCGGGGTGCTAAAGTTGGTATGAAATAGAGGTTTAGTAGAAACCTTAGATACTATATTTTGGAAAAAAGTAGGTTAGATAACCTAACCATAAGATATTATCTTAAGATAAGAATAGATGAAAACCCTAGAATTTTGGTGATATATAGATTATGTGGGTCTTCCTAGAAATACATCCATGTCTGGATACAACAAGTGTACATGGTTCTAGCATAGTGTACATAGAAGAAAAAACATTGATAAGGTGTTCTAAGCTTGACTCAGGGTAACCTGGTACATGACAACGGGCCTTACTGCACACCTGGTTTGACACTCTCGACAGATATGCTTAGGATAATCCACATTTTCTTTACAAACCATTATGAAAAATTCCGAAAGGATTTTGAAAATGAATAATGAAGGTTAGACCTAAGTTGTATTATATTTAAACGTATAGTGTCCTGATTTATATACATTATAGATAATTATACACTTTTATCACTATGATGATTGTTTCCCAGACAATTATTTCTGGTTTTAGTCAGTGGCTAGAATCTGAAGGACTCAAGCTAACATCAAATATGAAGAACATGGTGGTAAAAATGAGCAACCAAATGATGTTTTGATAGGAGTTAAGGATATCATGTTTATTTGAAATCAATTTTCACAAAATATGATTAATAATATACACCTTTAGTAACTCCCCAGTGAAACAAATAAGATAATGATGGAGGATGCTAGGAGCTCGAGTGGTGGAGACCATGTAGAAAAGAATTTAGTATATTTGACATGTGGAAAGTGTGTAAGGAGACACCCAAGAAAGTATCTCAATGTAACATGTAAATGATTTATGTGTGGTAAATAAGGACATAAAGAAAAGGATTTGTGAGGAAAAGGGAAGAGTACTATGGAAGGAAATGAATCTCATCCAAAGAAATCCTTTATAGTTCTTTGTGGTAAATGTGGGGACCCTGGACATTACCCAAGTCAATTCCCTATCATATAAAATAAACTCTAGTACATGGAAAGATATAGGTAGAAATAATTGGATATAGTATTTATGTATTGAGGTTATATTTTAAACCTTAGTTAAAAAGTAATTTGGTGATTAACCTAATTTCATGGATGTCCATCATATATATTTTTGTTTTAGAAAAGGATAACCTATAATCCTAGTGACAACCAATCAAATCAGGAAAGGATGTGTTTCTTGAACCCATAACCGATGTAAGATAAAGGTTTCATGCCAACCACTAACATACATAATTTCCATGTTAGTTTTCATTGTTGTTTGCTAAAAAATTTAATGAATAAATATTAATGATAAACTAGAAGTAAAAAATTTAGAGGATTAGAAACTAATATATTAACCATATTTATTTTTGTAGATAGTTAAATAAAAATAGTAATAATTTTCACTCTTTTATAGGCCTTATGATCCTTCAAATGTTTCTGTAAGTTCTTCTCACGTAGAAAATCATTATTGGTAATTAATTTTTGGGGTAAATAGATGAATTAAAATTTGATAAAATATCAACCAAAAAAAGTGGATTGAAACATGTAATGTAGGAATATTTTGTTACATTCTTGAGTTTCCAAATATTAGTAAAATTACCTCTAAATACAATTGTTTTCTTAATACCTGAATTTAGTTTTAACTGATGGCCTCTAAATCATCAATAATTTATAGATCTGAGGCCCTCAACATTCCATTTATCATTAAATTGTCTTTTATTGATTACATCATTCAATCACTATAAATATTTAAAATTTTCATCCAAGCCCATATATGTACTTGACATCAATGTTCTTCTACATAGAGACCTAGTTACATGGTATTCCATGTAACCTATGTACTTTCAATTCTCTCTTTTATAGAGGCTTCCTTATAAACACTTCTCCCAATGTGGGATTTCAAACATAGGATGTATCAAACAATCTATCACTATGATAGAGTTTAAATTTTGAGGACACAATTTAAATAAGTTGGGGATAATGTGATGCCCTGAAAAACTTATGTAAGAACCTTTTATTCAGTAGTGTGTTTGACACACGATAGTAAGTGCGTAAGGTAAAATAATATATGTATACTTTATAATATGTTTACAATTTAAAATAGATTTAATTCAAGAAAAAATAGCTTAGAATGTGTTACATGTAAGAGTGACCATTCTCGATACCTTGTGTTGCATGGAAGAGAGACCTTCCTCAAAAGTTTTTGTTACACAAAAGACTGAGTTTCCCCAAATAAGAATTTATTTTTAAAATATTATTTAATATAATATGATATAACCTATACATTATGTTAGTGGTTATGAATATTTTTAACTAAATTATCAAAATATATGGTTTATAATAATATAAGATTATTTCATAGGTTAATAACTAATTAGAAATTAATTTATAGGAACCAATTTAATATAAATGGAATGTTTTTATATAAAACAATTTTTATGCCCACGAAGATATTTTACCAAAAATGAATTGGATTAATTAAAATTAGTTATTTATTTTAATGTAATTTATATGTTATATATTCAGTAAAATATTTTTGAAATTCATCCATTAGTATTGATATTCATAAGATATGAACAAACCCAATTTTACACATAAAAACCAATATTTTGATAAATGCAATTTTACCGCCTTTTAATGGAGAACCCATGTTATATTATAATTTGGATAATTTAATTTCTATAATATGTCAAAATAAAATTAATATTTTAAATATAAACATAATAGTCATTTTAGGTTGAATTTTATATTTTTTTAAGAAACATATCATTTTTTAATGAATAGGTAAAAATAGTGAATTTTAGTTCAAATTGTTTTTAATCAAATTTATTTATATGGTTAAATTATTCATTTATTTGGTTGTAAATTTTAATTAGATTAAATTTTTTTCAATTAATAAAATTTATATTATTAGAATCAATTTCACTTTGAAATTGATTATAAAAACCTAGAAAAATTTATGACAATGTTACTTTAAAAACTTGGATTATCATCCCGTTTGTGTGATTAGTTTTAATTTTATTTCTCACACTTCTGGGATTGGAATTTTTAAAAATGGATACCATATTTGGAATCAAAAATAATATATTATTTATAATAATACCAACATTTTTTTGACCAAAATGATTAGTGAAAGTGATTAATATTAATTAAAACTATTAAGGTTAAACTGAGCTTAATAAGGACCAAACCTTTAATTTAAGTGGAACAATGACATGGAAACATTTCCAACAACCATTTTATGTCCATAGTTAGTCAAAGAACCTTAAATTCACGAGTTTGGATGGTTTTTTATGACTTATTTTAGGTATTATCATGTGCAAACCTAGCTCGTTTTGAAAAATTCCAACTGAGTCATTTTCCTTCCCTATAGAAGGCCACCACTTCAACCCATTACTCACACCTCTCAAGCCTCTTATGTTTGGAAAATAACTTCTAAAATATCCTCACGTAATCCTTATCCTTGACCTAGAAGTATTCCTTTTTTAAAAAACCCTTCCAACAAATCCTTTTGGTTCAAACCAAAAGAAGTTACTCGATTAAGAGTTAACACCTTCTCTCATGCTTTTTAGTTTCATTTACATTTTCCACTCCCGTTACTATTCTTATTGTTTGATTGAATTAAAAAACCATTATAATAAATATAATAGGTTTTTTATGACAATATTAAGTCATACAATTAGACACAAATACATCTAATGGGAAACGAACATAGGGTTTCTGTGTACGGAAAATTACTACCACATGAAATGACGATTGTTCAACTCTCCTTTACCGCCTCTCATGGTGGCCATTATAATGAAAAATATATTTAAATATTTTATATTTGATATTTATTATGTTTTTATTCTTCTTTAAACCTTTTATAATACATAAATTTGATACTCCCTATTTTACATTAATATGATAACATCGTTTGAGGAAGTGTGAACTACAATCCCATCAAAGAGATGTGATTCGTTCACAAGATACACAGAATGTATAAATGAATGGTTATAATTAAACATAAGTGAAATTAATAAAAGTAATAATATATTCATGAAATAATTATTTTTCTCGAAATAATACATATATATATATATATCATCTTCTTTATTACCCAGTCACACACTTTAAAAGAGATAACGTAGTTTATGGACATGTGGACTTCTGCCTCCTCAACAGGATGTGATTCCTTTTACATCAAATAATTATATATATATATATATATTATTAAATAATATGTTATTTATTATATAAATATCATTATTTAAATATATTAGTTACTTACTTTCTTTCCACAATGGTCATTTAAAAATGAGAATGTTACTCATGCGTACGTACGACCTACCGTCTCTATAAGTGTAACGTTGGATCATTTTCATAACCATAGTTAATGATTGATTTTAAAAATATTATTGATTTATAAATAAGATAATTATTTAATTTTTATTATTATAGAGATGTTATATAATGACCCATTTGACCATAGTTGACCAACAATATTTGTTTTGACATATAAACAAAATTTGGTGGAAAACACCCGATGTAAACTTAGTTGTTTAAGTAGTTGTATATAACATGGTAAAAATTAAACTAAAGTAAATATAAACATTAAAAATGTTGTTAAGAGATTATAAAATTAACATATGTTTATTATACAGGATTTTAAATAACTTTCACCTGAAACGAAACACAAGGTAAGTGATTCTTGTCTCATTTTACTAACATGAGGTGTACTTAATTATTGTACACCTAATTCTTTATATATGTTGTACTTAATGCCACATTGACATAAAATCTCATGAATTATATTATAATCAATGAATTTAAATTTTTTATTAAAGGATTATTACATTTCGGTTTTCCAATACATTTTTTACTACATTATCATTGATTTCCATCTCTCTTTTTACATTCGTGAGATAAATGTCATATTCACCACTTACTTCTTTTGTGTGGTGTACCTACTGGAAATTTTGATATTTGATATCATTAATTACTTTTCCATAATGGTATTTAATAATTTAGTTTAATATTATTCTTTCATGAGGTTTATTATTTTGAAATGTTTAAAAGTGGTATGGGACACTTTGGAATGTTTGAATATTATTTTCTTGACTACTAATCCTAAATATATTTAAATTGAATTTCCATTTGAGGAAATTATATAACCATTTTCCAACAAAAAATTTCATTCATATATGGTTATTCATGACCATTTCATGTGCCAGTACTATTTTTACACACTCTGGTACTAAGATGTTTTTAGAAAATGTTTTTCAGAAAACCCGTCTTTAAATCTCTCTTTAGTCAGAGAACCTATTTTACTCTAAAAACCCTTTCTAATTAAAAGGTTTTAATTTTTTTTAAATTATTTGGTAAAGACAGTTTTCCCCTTTTTTCCTTTTACTGCTGTTTCATAGTAATATTCTTATCTCTTTCCTAAAGAGGAATTTTCTATCATTTTTCCCTACAAGATGAATATTCTATTTACTTCATACGACATATACGAATTCATCCACCATTATTTATTTTAATCCTCCTTTTCAAGTTTAAAAGGTTTATTTTTAAATAATTATATTTTAAAAATGTTTTTGAAATGAAAAAGATATTTTCATCTAGAGTATTATTAAAAGTTAATCTTTTATTTCATCAATGAGAACGACCCTCTATTTTACTCTACTCAGGTTTATTGTTTTGATACCACCATTATTCTTCCTTTGGATGGTTCGTTACGGATTTGGACATGGATAATATTGACATTAACTTCCATGATTTATTTTCTAGTCACTATGAAATACTATACTTCATTTGATCATTAATAATTTAATTTCTCATAATTATCTATAACATTTATTATGGATATTACTATTGCATAAACCATATATCATTGTACATATGGTGCCTAATTTGACAATTATTTGATTAATTTGGGAGTTATTGATATATCTGTATTACTCATTCAATATGGTTACTTGGTAAGTTATATTAGTTATTTTGATTATTCAATTTGAGGAATGATTTAGATTGGAAATGACGGGAGGATCCCAGACATTATATAGCTCCTCGATGCATCGACAGGTTCTCATGATGTGAAAAAATATGAAAATGGGTTTCTACCATTAGTTTTAAACCGTTTTGTGAAAGGTCCTGATGGTAATAGGTCCTTATGTGACTTATACATAACTTCCATTAAGAAAGAATTTACCTCATATTAGTTTCAGTTATTATTCATCATTGAGATTTTGCATCAACATATCTATGGATACATTTTATTTCAGTTCATTGATTAAGGGAATGTGTTTTAGTTTTATAACATTCCGTATTTATTTTAACTTATTTAGTTATTTTAATGAAATTTATTTCTAGTTATTACATTTCAATAGTTTTTATTCAATTCTTTCTCAGTTTGAGGACTACTTGGTATATGTGTCCAGTTATTTACCATTCCATAATCATTATTCACATTGATTCATTATTTCTTCCACTATATTTTTCCCCCACTGAGCATTTTAGATCACCATTATTATGTTTCATTCCCTAGGAATCCAAGAAAATACTATGAATGATACAGAGGAATTAACTAGATGGGTTAGATTTATCCTCAAAGTTTTTTATTTATTTAGAAGAAAAATATATGTTGTTACTAGTGTATCCATTTGTAATAAAATAATCAATTACATATCTAGTTTTCCATGTAGAATAAACTAATCAGTCCTTCGAGGATTGATTCCTTATAATCATGCTAATGTAATTGATAACAGACACTAAATCTTGGCTATTAGGGGTCGGGGTTCTATAGATGGCGTGAAAGAGAGATATCACAGATTTTGTATCTCAGTGCTTGGTATGCCAAAATATTAAGGCTGAAAGATAAAAGTCAAAAGGAATGTTTTATCCATTACCCATACCATAATGGAAATGAGAAAACATCACTATGGATTTTGTTGTTAGACTACCCGAACCCTCTAAAAGATTTAATTCTATATGGGTGGTAGTTGATATTATTACAAATACCTCACAATTAATCGCTATTGGAGATGAATTCTGTCTAAATTGTCTTTATAGAATATATATTAAGGAATTGGTAATGCTTCATGGAGTACCACATTATATTTTATTAGATAATGATATGAGGTTTACATCAATGTTTTGGAGAATTATTCAACAAGAAATTGATACAGAATTGAGTTTCATCACTACTTATCTTCCTTCGACAGAGGGTTAGTATAAAATAAAACATCAAACCCTAGAGTATATGTTGAGATATTTTTCTCTCAATATTAAATGTTTTTGGGATCAACACGTTCCTCTTGTTGAGTTTTCTTACAATAATATATTTCACTCAGGCATTCTAATGGAACCTTATGAAGACCTTTATGGGAATAATTTTGGATATCAAAACTGTTGGGATGAATTTGGATACATGAAGCTTGTGGGACTTGAGATTGTTGAAGAAATGATCAATAAGGCTAGGACCATTCAAGAACATTTCAATGTAGCTCAAAGTCAGTAAAAAATTTACCCTAATAACCATTGTCATAATCTGAAACATTAATTTGGTGAAAATATGTTTCAAATATTGTCACCCTATAATAAAGTAATGAAATTTAGGAATAAATAGAAACAAATCCCTAGGTATATTGGTCCCTTTGATATTCTTAATCATATCGACATGGTAGCCTATCGCTTGGAAGTTCCTCCAAATCTCTTTCAATTTCATGATGTGTTCCATGTGTATCTCATGATGAAGTACATTCCAGACCCTTCACATGTACTATACTCATAGGTCATACCGTTGTTGTAGGATCTTTCTTACAAGGAGAAATTTGTTGAAATTATGGATCGTGGAGAGAATGTTCTATGAAACAAGACCACTCACCTAGTGAATGTTTTGTGAAAAAAAATCACCTGTTAGAGGAAGATATATGGGAATTTGAGTATATGATGAAGAATAAGTATCCTTATTTTTTTACTAGGGTGATGAATTTTAAGGGATGAATTAATTTTAATGGCGGTAGAATGTAACACCCTGGGTTTTTATAGACCTTTTTTTAATAAATTAATTTTTCATTTATTTATTTCAATGCAATAAGTCAAACATTCTTTTTAAAAATTAAAATATTTGTATATGTTACATTGAAAATGAAATTTTCATTCATTAAAAGGACCATTGACTTGGAATACATTACATAGAACATCGACTTGGTGTTTATTACACGCAATTCCAGTGTTTTAATGAATCATCATTTTATTGTTATAATTATTTAAATGATAAATTATAACATAGTATTTAAGATTAGTAATATGAACTGTAATAACTACACTTAAACTGTTTTTATAATTTTTTTATATAATTAAATCATATTGGTAATGAATAATATGATTTTTGGTAAAGTCCTTTTCTGTTTAAAATTACAATTTTCTCGAATGAATTGCTTTTAATGTCCTTTTGTGACTAATAATAAAACTAATTTTAGAAAAATTTCGAAATATAATTTGATAAAATAAACTTTATTTTCTATTTTATAATTTATTAAATATATTAATGTGATTTTTTGTTATTTTTTTGAGAAACATCATTTCTGGATGCATCATGAAAATACCGAATTTTAATTAAAAACTGGGTTTTCATCTAATTTATTTATAAGATTAAATTATGTTTTAATTGGGTTGAAAATTTTATTTAGAATATATTTTTATCAATTATAAAGTTTGAGTAATTTTTCCCAATTTCACAATAAAATTTTATATATAAACCTAGAAAATGTTTGATAATTTTTTACTTTAAAATCATGCATTGTTGATCCAACTATGAGATTAATTTTAAATTAATTTCTACCACTTATGTGATTATAATTTGAAAAAATTGAAAAAATATGTTGAGTAATCATAATTCATAATGTCTAATATGGTAAAATTTGTTTTTTACAAAAAATTATTAGTAAAATTAATTAAAACTAATTACATCAATTACGGTAAATTGAAGTTTAACTAATGACTAAACCTTAAATTAAAGACGCAAAAGGGAATAGAAAATATTCCAGAACCCATTTTGTGGAAATTGTGTGGAAATTACCCTTACATTATAATGTTTTTTTTGTTTTTTATCACTTGTTTTAGGTAAAAACGTGGGTACACCAAACTTATTTTTAAAAATACTAAGTGAGTCATTTCCCTTCCCTATAAAAGGTCACAACCTCTCCCGCTTCATCACACCTCTCAAACCAATTTGGTTCCACCATTATATTCCCAATATACTTAAAAAATACCTAAATTCCACCTAAAAGCCCCCCATATGGCTATAAATATATCCAAGGAATCCTTTTGGCACTAACCAAAAGGATTTACCCGTTAAGAGATAACATCATCTCTCAAGTTCCATTATTTTATTTTCCATCTCCACACCCTCCAATATCTTTATTCTATTATTGAATAAAAAACCAATATCATAAATATAAAATTATTTTTTATGATAGTAGTTAAACCTACACTCACACACACCTCAATCAAATGGGTAACGAACATATTGGTTACATGTACGGTGAATAACTGCCTCACTAAACGATCATTGTTCATTTTTTACTTTATAGCCTCTCATGTTAGAAATTATGATGGAAATATATTTTTATATGTTATATATTACATTAATTATGTATTTAATCATATTTATTCCTTTTATAACACATATCTTTTTTACTTTCCATTCAGTGTAAATGTGCTAATTTCGTTTGAGGAAATGTGGACTACCGCCCCTGCAAAGTGATGTGATTCGTTCACACACTACATGGAATGAATTAAGGATGGGTTTAGTGATATTATATTATATATATAATATAATAATTATAATATAATTATATTATCTACATATATACATATATGTCATTTTCTTTCATTCTTTTAATATGACAAAAAATGGAAACAACGTTAATGCGTACGTACAACTTACCATCTCCATGAATGGTGTATTCCATTTCATAATTCCATATTATGTTGATTATTACAATAAAAATATATTGAATATAAATTATATTTATATAATTTTTAAAATTATGAAATCCTGATATAAGTATAAGGACCAATGATATAACAAATTTAGTCACATGCGAAGAACAAAGAGAATATTTTCGCAAGTGAAACCATAATATAGGATGGTTAACAAGTGAGTAATATAAAATCACAATCAAACCATATATAGTATTATATATAATAATATTATTCTTTATAATATATATAATAAATTTATATTTATTATAAAGATGGTTTTAATGAGTATGGTGAAATTTAATACCTAAGGTAACATGATTTCATGTCACTTTTTATTTACATGAGAGACATGCTATGTTCACCACCCATTTATATTGTATGGTGTATGTACTAAACATGAATTTATTCTATGCATATTATACATAAATTTATGGGTATTCACATATCCATTTTATTATTTCTCTTTTATTGGGTTTATGTTTTAAAAGTTACCAAATCTGTAAAATAGTTTTCTCCCAATTTTCTTTCTTGGAGACTTATGTTTTGTTATAAACCTATATTCTTTTTGAGGTGTAAATACTTTAATTTTACATGTTATATAATTAATATAATTATTTTCATGATATTTCTCCATTCATGTATTTTTTCTTATATATAGATAATGATCCCACATGACCAATTGGAAAGAGTTTACTAAATCGCTCATAATGTTTTTGAGATTTTCAATAATTATGGTTCTTTCATGAAATAATACGATCCATATCTCAAAAAACACATAAATTTTCTTATCCTATAGTTATTAAACATATTATCATGTATTAGTACCATATTTCAACTCTTTAGTACTTATGATAATGATTTAATGTAAAATCTGACTGCCTCTCTCTTTATTTAGAAATATATTGTTTTCAAAAACCATGTTTTAAAAAATGTTGTAAAAAATGTTTTTAAATGATATTTGAATCCCATTTTCAAGGAAAATGGTTTTTAGAAATGTTTTATGGTTATAAATGATGCTTTTATATAATTTCAAATCTCTTTTCAAAGATTTTTTTTTCAAAAAGGTTTTATGTTTTAAAAATAATTTTCAATACTGAAAGGATATTTTCCTGAAGAATTTTTTTAAAAGGTCTTGAAATATTATTTCCCATAAAACATAACATCTGTTGGGGTTACTCATACCTTTCTAGGGTAATTACTCTATGTTTATATTCATATTAATTTTATGAATAGATTATGTTTTGATAAAATGATTTTTATGAAACCTGTATCTCTTTCATGAGTTATATGCTTTTGAAACTAGCTTCTTTTCACGGGTTATGTTTATGATAAAATTACTATGAAACCTATCTGTTTCCATAGGTTATGATATGATTACATGTTTATAATACCCATTTCATTTCATGGGTTTTGATATGATTATTTATGATCTTTTGGTGCATGTATATATGATCTAATTATGAGATGGGTGGGACCTATATCTCCCTCCAATGTAGAGGGTAAATATTTATATCTCATGATATGGATTTTGATAGTGTTTGGAATGAACCTAAATAACTGGGATGGCCATGAGAGTGAACCATGACTACCAAGATGGCATGGGGAGTGAACTCATTCTACTAATTTGTGCATGGGGGTGAAATATGACTACCAAGATGGTATGGGGAGTGAACCCATAATACCAAGATGGTCTTAGAAGTGATTCCTTGGATACTATGGAAATCATATTATATTCTTATGTTCCTTCCACAATTTCATGTTTTATTCTTATGCTATGTTTTCATGGCATATGTTATTTCATTCATTATGATTCAGGTCTTATGAACTAACAATCTTTATTCCATGATTATTTTATATGATCTTGGATATGTATGGAATGGTCCAATATTTTCACAATCATGTTCTCATACCCTTATGATCATAATTATGTTTACATATATTCCTTTTTCACACATACTAATCATTTTATCTCACCACTTTTTATGTTTCCTTCCCCCAGGTTATAAAGATATGTATTATGTTTAATTTGACTAAAAAGGGTTCTTTTCAAGAGGAACCTAGTGTGAGATAATTAGATCACTTATGGATAAGTGTTTATGTTTCAATTTTTCCAAAGGCACTAGATCATTATAGTCTTTTAGAGTCTATTTGTATAATGTTTTAAGTATTCTTAAAATGTTTTGTAATGATAATTTATAAAAATAGAGGGTTTAAATAGATAAACTTGGTAAAAAATATGTATTCATATATATAGAATAATATGTAATGATTTAGAAATACTATAAAAGATAATTCATGATTATATCACTATGATTAGTGTTTCTCAAATTATTCTTTGGGCTTTGGTCAATGGTTAGAATGAACAAGGTTATTAAAGTAATGGTTATACTAATAATGATTAATATTCAGAAAAATATAAATGAAATGAATGTGGTATTAGGGATTAAGATGGTGAAGTGTAGTAAATGGTTTAATAATGAAGTAGAGTGATTAATGTTCTTTTTTATTTGGATTCAATAAATTTTTTAATCAATGGTGGTATAGTTATAAGAATCATGATATTTATAAAAATTGTACTACAATACTTATTCATTAAGTATTTGGAAGAATGAACTTTTTTTAAGGTTTTTATGGTGATAAAATATTAGGAATTTGACAATAAGATCTATGTTGTTTGGGGAATATAATTTTATTTTTATTTTCTAAATTTAAATACCTTCATATTATTTATTTTGTATGTCGAGTTATGAAATTATTACTTTTAATGAGTCCTATGAAAAGTACTTATGTAATGGATTAAGTAAAATTTGGATATTATTGTTTTAGGTTAAAGTGTTATTTATCATATTCGACAGCATTTCCTAACCATTTAGGTTTTGATAAATATTTAGAGGAGGAAGAAATGACATGAGGACCTTATGATTCATTTAAAGGGCTTTAGGTATGAAAAATTCACCCTCAACATTCATTTCTTGGAATAATAGATAACATGGAAATAGTTTAAAGTATAACCAAAGGATGAGATTATGATATGGAAATAAATATAGTATGTTTTCTTGAGTGCTTTTTCAAGATAGTAAAATAATCCCTCAACTCTAGGAAAGGGATTATTCAACAATTTTTTTTCCATTTATGATTCATTATGTGAAATCAATGGTCTTTTAACTGATCATAAATATATGGGGGTTTTATGTCTAAAATTATAACAGTGATGTTTTCTATCAATATCCATTAGAACATGATAGTTGGATTTATCTTCCAAGTCCAGTTTTTTACATTCATCTAATGTTAAGAATGAAAAAGATTAACTAAACTATGAAAATAGGTTTTAAAATTATAAATATATTGAATTATTTGGTAACCAATTATTTATAAATGATGATAAAAAACTTTTTAATATAACTGGAAACCTCTTTTCTAAAAAACTATTTTAATGTAAAGAGGTTTGTTTTATACCATTAAAATAAAGGAACCAAATTTTTCATATTATATTAACTAAGTATATATATAAAATGGTTAATATAATTCATCCAAATCTTTTCTACACATGATATAAGAACAAATTTAATATTATGCAAAAAAGATGATTTTTATAAAAAGACATTTCTACCGCCTTTTGCTGGGGAAATTGTTTTAAATAAATTTTTTCACACTTTTATAAATTTTGTTTGAAAAATAAGAATCTTATTTGATGTAATAATATCAATATTTACTTTTATTTATTTTTTTGATTTTTATGACAAGTTTCTTTTTTGATGAATAGTAAAAAATCTACATTTTAATTGAGAATCAGTTCATCATCTCAGTAATTAATAGGGTTAAATTATATTTATGATTAGTTTTAAAGTATTATCAGATAAATTTTATATAATTTAACCAAATATTGTTCCTTGTAAACAATTTCAAATTGAATTTGGATATAAAAATGTTTCATTCTTTTGAATTTTTTCAGGTTAAGACTAGTATTCTCATTCCATCTATGGGATTATTTTAAATTAATTCTAGCCATTTATTTGTTTTGAATTATAAAAAATGTATTCAATACTTTGAATTATAAGGTAAAAATTAATTAAATAGGTTCCTTTTATTTTTTCACAATATGAAATAGTAACTTTATTATTTTTTAATTACCATAGTTAAGGGTAAGCAAGTCATTAATGGTAAAAATAATATTAAAATATTAGATAAACACCCTAAATTTTTTCATAATTTTATTAGATCAGTGTCTTAGGACAAAAATAAAAATTAGACTGATTTTTTGACCTCTTGGATCCACTTGGATGACTTTCAGCCTTTATAGTATTTTATTTCAAGGAAAGTCAAATATGTTATACTCATGTTCTTAATAAGTATTACCTTTTTAATATTTTGTTATTACAAATATATATTCAACTATATATAGTAATATAAAATATAAAAAAATTATATTCTTCATGGAAATTGATTTTTAATTTTTACGAAATAAATAATTAGCTTAAAGGATTACACAATGTTGATACAATAATTGTTCAATTAATGAAAATTTCAAATAAAAGATTTCAGAAATATTAAAATAAATATAATATTAGATAAATTATGTCATCCATGAATTTTGCAAATGACCAATACATATTATGGATTTATTAAAGGTTTTGTTTCAAAGATATAATTTTGTTATGATGTTCTGAAAATTTCAAGTAATGAATATTATCAAAATTAATATAAATGATATTTTAAAACAAATAATATTTAATTTAATGATATAAAATTCATAAATATATAATGTTTCTCAAAATAATTTGGGTAAGGTTTAAAATTTCATTAATTTTCTCTAAGGTTCTTTTTTTATTTTATTGCACTTATATTATCCCTTGAGTAGTAAAAACACATGTTTTCACGGTAAGAGTGAAAGGGATTAAATAAGGGTTAATGCCATAATATAAGTGTAATAATATGAAGTAAAAATATATAATTTTTTTAAGAGGATTTAAAACCATAATCAAATTATATTCGAAAGATATCATGTTTTCTATTTTAATTAAAAATTAATTGATATTAATTGAATATTTTATGTATTTCCTAAAGTACCCCTCACCTCAATTATAAAAGGTATTGTTACCCCTCACTCATTGACACCACTTTGATCCTTCTATATAAACCAAATCCTAACCATTTATCCTTCCAACATCTATATCCATGATTTATAGACCTCATTCCTCTAGAAAGACCAACCCTAGATTCAGTGAAAAGAGATCTAAAGAAAGTCCACCGAAGTAGTTGTAATCATTTTGACTAACTCAACCAAGTTCATTTTTTATTATACTTACTCACCATTCATTGTTTCAAATATAAAGTAATTAAACTAGTATAATATATATTCTTAAATGTTAATGTGATTATTGATAAAACGTATTCAATGTTTTATCCATCATATGAAAAATTAAAGCATTGTGCGTGCATGCATATGACTTACCATCTCTATGTTACGGTGTAATATATTTTTCATTCCCAAATTACTTGGATAGATATAATGATGGAAATAATAGATATATATGATCAATATTATTTGATATTGATTATGAAAAAAAATTAATATACCATTAAATTAAATACTTTTTTACCAATTAAATGGAATGATATCATCACTCGTGTGTATATACGGCATACCATCTCCACGATGCGATGTGAGTCATTTTCCATGTTATCCATTCATGAATGATTTTAAAAATGAATATAATGGGTAAATATGATATCTATGAACTTAATATCATTATGTATATGAAATAAATATATCATTTTAATATGAATCAGGACTTACATGAAAAAAGTGAATAGGAAAATGAAGTAGTTAAAAACTAAAAAAGGGTAATAAAGAAATTTTCTTCAAAAAAGTATAAGAGGATGTTATATTATATCATAAATTCGAATAAGGTTCTGATATAATTTAAAAACATTCTTAAAACCATTATATATGATTTTAAATCACGTTTGACTAAAGCAATCATATGTTTTGAGACTTTATTTCAATCTCCTTTCATTGATGCATATTTTGATATTTTACACCCACATTATTTAATGAGGTTTATATAAATCCCATTTGACTTATCATGTTTTTAATTTATTTATTATCATTTTATTTAATGTTATGTTAAATATTTATCTTTCACGGGGATAATTATTTAAATGTTCAAAGTGGTATAGAACACATTTAATGTTTATGTATTTTTTTATCAGATATTTTTCTCCATATCAATATACTTGAGATTGTTTTACATATTTATTTATGTATATATAGAAGGATTATAATGAGAATTTTATAGCATCCCAACCCAGGGTCCAATTAACCTATTTCAGGAGTCTTTGGATCACATTGCCTCAAGTTTTCCTCCCCATACTCCAAAGGCTTCCAACTAGTATGGATGGTGTAAAGGTGGTATGGTGGGTAGACTATACCCTCTTATTAGAGTGGAAAATAAAATACAAACCATTACAATCACTAGAAAAAGAATAATATTAACATAATGAATCAATAAAATAATGCGGGAATGTAAATAGACAACTAAACAAATGAGCAGAGGAAGATAATAAACTGAGAAAATGATAATAATATCAAAAGACTCTATGGTAGTGTTTGATACATGGATGCATGGACTGATATAATACAAAATGTAAATAGGTAGATAAAATCATGCTATACAGTAATAAAAAAACAAAAAAGGAAAAAATCTACCCCATTAGCATCACGATCCTATTCATGTTCCTTTATTCTAGAGAAAAAACTATGTAAGAGAATCAAAAAAATGTGGGACGGACTTTACACTTATCAAAACTTGTAAAAAGATAATCATCCCAACTACCAAAGGAAGCCTTGGTGAGGTGTGAGATAAAAACCTTAGAAGGCCACCAAGAATGTTTTATATGTGTAATATGAGTAGTTCTCATAACTAAAAAATGTGAATCTATATGTAGAATAATATAACAATGCTGAAATAAGTAACCAGTCAACTTAGGTTTCTATAGAAAACCTGGAGGGTCTACCTTCTTCATCACATGGAAAGAATGTGTTGCTTCTCTGGTCAATATATATATACTAATAATATATATATATATATATATTAGTTTTATATCACATCCAACTATATTAACCAAGTGTGTGTGGATGCCTAATGGTCAGATACCTAGAATACTAGTGCTCTAATAGACCATGTTATGACCCGTCCCAGTGGGGCCCGCACTGCGACTCCCCAAGCTCACCTCCAATAGGCTAGGGGCTGGTGACTACCACCAAGTAGGCATATCACTAACATGGGTTCAATTTACTAAGTAAATGTACACACACAAACATATTTAAGTCCATAAATGATGAAAAGTAAAAAACCACTAAGGATCAAAATGCATGCTTACAACTAAACCCAACCAACAGAGTACAACAGAAGGTAAGTGTGGAAAGTAAAATATGAGAGAATACAAGAAAACCAAAATAAAGAGTCTACAAAATACAAAGTCCAACCTGTAAGAAAGAAAAGGTACTGGGACTACTACTCGTAGTCACTGGAATACCTTGGCCTGTAGAGAAATCATAAGGCTCGGTCCGGTCCTAATCCGCCCTAGACACCGTCGAAAGGATGCTCATCTGCACAAGACATGACACATGCGGGAAAAGCCTATGTAGGGGTGAGTATAACAATACTCCATAGAGGAATACGAAAACCATAAAGAAATGCACAGAGTAAAGGTACAGTCAGCTCTACATAGTATATGTATACTGAACATATAATAAGAGAAACACATCTAGATATACTCGAAACCCTGACTCGTCATCTACAACAATCACATACCCACACTAGGGATTCAGTTTGAAGATTCCACAAATTACTCATCTGAGAGAACTCACTCCACGAGTCTCATAGCTCTGATGACATCTGCCTATGAAGTACTATTTTCTGAGAAATTGATGAGAGAGACAGATGCACTGATATATCTGAAGAGAGCATATATACACTCATTCCCAGAGAACACACTCTTGAGTGGAGAAATATTGCAATACATAGATGAGGATCACTTCTAGGGCCTTGTAGGATACCAAATCTCATCCATATTCTCCTGCTAAGTAGATGATCAGCTTCGTATAGTATTATTCATGTCGTTACCTGACTCTACCTAGGGTTAAGAATGGACAGAGGATCTCTCTCAAGGCCTCTCGGAGGGATACCTAACTCTATCTCAGAAATTCCTGCAGAAGGGGTCATGCTTCTGTGGATAGAAACGATTCCTGTCCTTCAGGGTAAAAATAAAAGTAGCACTAACCCCAAAGAAACATGTCCAAGGAATAGTGGACAAGCATATAAAACCATGCAGAAGGGACTTCACAGCATGTAGGAGTAGTCAAAAGCCATGTCCCTTGACTCCGGGTATTTCCCGTGTACAATGAACTGAGTCTATATAACATTCTATGTAATAAAACAATATACATGGCGTGTAAGAAGGATCACATGCCGTGTTAAGGTATCTGGGGTTTGCTCCATGTACGTTGTCCATGTTTCCATACACGACCTCAACCCGTGTAACTAGAACACAGGGTGACCGCCTTATGTGGATGTGTGGTGGAGTACATGGCTGGTACTCCATGTTGTGTCTGTGTATCGTCTGAGATACACGTCGAGTCCCTTGTAGGGACCCACATGATGTGTCTACACTTCCTGTCACCCAGAACTCTAGCCACTTCTAGTTGTGGCCCACACGTTGTGTCTTTACTATTTGCATGTCGTGTCCTTCACCGAGTGAATAACACAAGATCTGGCCGACACCATGATTACCCCACACGACATGATCATCAGAGAAGACACTGTGTTCTTCAGAAATTTCCAGAAACACAAACCTCCACTGTTGCACCTCCGTCAATATCCCCATGCCCTCTCTGGAGATCTTTTTTCCATGAAACTCTAGATCCAAGGTCACCTTGCATTGCTATCAATATTCCTATAGGTTTTAGGCATTTGATTGGACCTAAAACGTCATTTCAATCCACCTGCATGAAGAATGGTAAAACAATAGTTTCACATGATCCGAGATGATTCTTCATCTGTCATCGTCATTGCAGCTCATCTAGGTCGTCTTGATGTTCAATCTTCGATTTCGAATCATTTCATTGTGAAAAGGGTTCAAAACTATTTGTTGTTCTTCGCCCCGTGAAGAATGAGAAGAACGTGACAAGAAAAGAGGAAAAAGCAAGAACAAAAGTGGAATTTACCTTCACCATCATTTGTCATGGTGTCAATTCTCTCCCATTAGTAGGTTTAATAGTGAGTAAAATGATAATAAAATAGTTATCAAAAACACAATCCCTAAATCAAAACCCCAAATGAAACTAAAATTAACACCCTCCTACAAGAACGCACGATACACGAATCAACCTATTTGTTGGTTGGTCTGCATTCATTGTATAATCCACAAATAGGGAAAGAAGGAATCAAAATAACAACCCCTACCTTGATCCTTGATGAATAGGGAGATCATTTGTTGGTTAGGAATCAGTCTAGCTATGCAACGATACATGTGTCTTCGTTCTTCAGCGTTCATCTAGAATTCTACATGGTTGGATCCTCTCCAAGGCTCTAGAGGATTCAAGAGTGTTTTCTAGGGTTATGTGCCTAACCCTGGGATCTTTATTATTTAAAATAAAATAAGCATCACTATGTTATAAAAAAATTTTAAAAAAATAAAATGTTAATTTATTTTATTTCTTTTGAGACGTCCAAGAAATGACTTCTATAGTTGACTTGCATCGGTTGTTGTTAGGATCCGAATAAGGTAAAGTAACTATTCTGAACACAATGGTTCCCTTAGATTTCTGATTTTGGCACCTATTTAAAAGTTATTCCACCTTTTCAGAAAAATTATTCATGACTTCTATTTAGAGTTTAATTTATTTCCAACATTTATTCTCGGCACCTAGAGCCTTAAAATCAAACGTCGTTGAAAAGTCAGGTCTTAAAGTAAGTCCTTATAATATTTAAAAATAATACACTGAAAAACCTAAGATATTAAATTCTCCCCACCTTAGGAATTTATGTCCCAGAAAATCCAAAACAAAAGGCTAATTAAATATATGTGCGTACTAGGCATAATCTGAGCCTCCCACTCCCATGTGCTCTCTTGAAGATTCTCTTGCTACCACTGAACACACAATAAGGGAATTTCTCACCCACAAAGGATCCTCTAATGCTGATCCTTGATCTCCACTAGGTACTTTGTGATCTTTTCTCCATCCTCAATATCCAACTCTCCCTAGTCGATGACGTGAAATGGATCAAGAATGTAACTCCTCAACTAGGACACAAGTAATACATTATGTACCCGGTGCAATTTTGGCAGTAGATCTAGGTGGTTTTCCACCTATCCAACTCTTCACATTATCTAAAAAGGGATGAAAAACCTTAAAGAAAATTTTCCACCATGTCCAAATCTCTGAAACCCTCGTTGAGGTCAGACTTGATGGAAGATATGGTCTCCCTCCTCGAACTCCAACAGTCTCCACCACCTATCAGCATAAGACTTCTACCAACTCTGTGTAGCCTTCATCCACTCCTGGATGACCTGAACCTTCTTAGTAGTATCTCGCACCAACTCTAGACCCATGAGTTCTGAATCAATGAGGTCGGTCCCACAAATTGGTGATCGGAAGGGTATCATGTATAATGCCTCAAATGATGCAATGCTAATGGTGGAGTGGTAGATGTGGTTGTATGTGAACTCCACCAATGGTAGGTGGTCCTCCCAACTACGAGAAAATTCCACGATATAGGCTCTCAACATATCCTCTAGAACCTGAATGGTACTCACTGTATGACCATCAGTTTGGGGATAGAACTCCATGCTCACACATACCTATGTCCCAAAGGACTCCTGAAATCCCTTCCACAACCGAGATGTGATGTGTAAATCTCGGTACAAGATTATATTCAAATGGATTCCATGAATCCAAACTGTCTCCTACACATAGAGGCATCCCATGCTCTCTATGAAACTCTACTCCCTGATAGCTAGGAAGTGATCCAACAAGGTGAGTCAGTAAATGATCACCCATATGGAATTGTATCCCTTGGACGTCAGTGGTAAGCCCATAACAAATTCCATCAATATTCCATCCCACTTCTACGTTGGTACTTCCAGAGGTGAGATAACCCTACTGGAACCTGGTGCTTAGCCTTCACCTACTAGCACATAAAGCATTGAAAAATGAACTATGCCACTACCTTCTTTATACCTATCCACCAGAATTGGCACCAGAGGTTTTGGTACATTTTATCCACTCCATGATGTAATTCCTAGGGGGATGTATGAAACTCCCTTCAGAACCTCCTCCCACAACACTTCTAGAAGAACTCTACTTCCTCTAAAAAGGACTACATGCTCCCCATCTTACGAATATCCATTAGGAGAATGTACTATGGAAAAAGGAGCATATAAAGTCCCACATTCGACATCCCCTAGCTAGGCATACTTGACTCACTATAAGAGCATTGGGTTGACAACCATTGACTGGAGATAATCTGTATCATCTCCATCCATGAAGGATAACATTAGTGAGGCCAACTACTCTAATGTATCACTCATCATCTAAGAACTCGATCTACTGCTAAGTGAATCTTCCACAACATTCCCCTTCCCAAGAGTGTAGATGATCATGAATTCATTATCCAGGAAGAACTCTAGCCATTGCCTTTGCCTCAAATTCAGATAATTTGATGAGAAGATGTACTTGAGGATCTTATGGTCAGATTAGATGATAAACCATTCACCAATCAGGTAGTGTTCCCACATCGTAAATGAGAATACTATTACTCCCAACTCGAGATAATGGGTCACATACTTTGTCTTGTGTCACCTTATATGGAGTGAACCATAAGAAATCACTGCTTGTCTCTGCATCAGGACACAACCAAGCCCGGTCTCGGATGTGTTAAAGAAAAATACATACTTGAAACCCTCTTCTAGAAGTCTCATGATCAGTGAGATTATTAAACTCTGCCTCAATTACTAGAAATCCTACTGGAACTTCTCCATCCAGACGATATGTAACACCCCAAGATTTCATAGTGTGTTATTTGTTCAAAATAATTCAATAACTTGCACTACACGCAACACTGAGTTCAATTTCACCATGACTTACCAAAAAAAAGCCATTAAAAGTGGTCATGAATAGTAGTAACTAAATTTTAAACTTTATATAATCCTTATAATTTTAGAATCCATATTATGAGTTTCTTAGTCATAATGCAAGAACAGATTCATTTTCAGTATTGCACTTTTATCAACTTTTGATAGTGAAACCTTTTTAAATACAATATTTTAAACTTTTTTACTAAATGGAGACATCAAAAAATTTAAAATGAAACATCCCAAGCTTCCACGGTACGCTTTCCTTTGAATAAAACAGTAGCGTGTGTTGTACGCAACTTCGAGTTCTAACACACCGTAACCAATCAAACTAGCTGTTATGAATAGTAATACCTACTTTTTGAAGTTATATATATTTTATATTTTAAAATGGACTTCATTTTTGGATTCTGAATATCAAATTTAGCCTAAGGTGAAATTTTGGTACTTTTCGGATAACTTTCATATTATGATGAATAGTGAAAATTACTAAATTTTAATTAAAAACAACTTTTTTAATCAAAATAATTAATAGTAATAAATTATGAATTTGAGTGGTTTTAAAGTATATTTAGAATATATTTTTACTATTTAATATAATGTTGGTCATTTTACATAATTTTACAATTAAACCAAACATAAACAAGTGTCAATCTTTTGATAGTTATTACCTCTTAAAAACACGCTTTTTGTTTTGACAGCGGGAATTAATTTTAAATTAATTTCTGCCACTTCTGTGTTTTGAATTTAGAAAAATGGATTCCATATTTGGAATCAGGATGTCCAAATTGTGTAAATAGGTAACTTTTATTTTTAGACATTTTGAATAATTACTGTGGTAAATATTTTATTTACCATGGTTAAGGGTAAATCCGGTAAATAAGGGTTAAAAAATAATATTATAATAATACAAAATTAACCTAAAACGTGTCCTAACCTTATTGGTTGACACATACCCGACCATGAGCATCCTTGGGTCAATTTGGGGACCCCTTGGATCCACTTGTATGTGGTAGGGACACTTTATATTAATAAAGTTAAAATAAAAATAAAAATGGCATAAGCTTACATCTTTTAGAAGAACAATTTTTACATAGGGTTATACATGTTGGATTTTCGATTATAAATATTCATTAGAAAGATAAAAAGATTTCCTACATAATGATATTTTATTTATAATTTTTAGACATCAAATAATTTAAATTATTAATGACACAATAATGATGCAATGTTTACCTCATTAATAAATCATTTAAATAAATAAGATTATAATGATTAAAATATTATCTAAAACATGTCCAATTCTTATTGGTTGATGTTATTTAGAATATGAGTCATCTTAGCTTCGACCTCAATGATTTTTGGACCATTATAAACCGAACATAATTATATTATAAAGTAATACTTTCACTCTTTCCTAAAGAGCCCCTCTTCTCCCTTATAAAAGGAGACCACTTCTACTCATTCCTCATACCTCTCAAGCCACTTGCCTCATCCAAACTCTGCCCAACTAAGCTCCCCACATCCCTCTCCTCCTCCTTGAAGCTTCCCCTTAGGCAGAAAGAATTTCAAGAAGTCCTTTGGTTCCAACCAAAGTGAGTTACCTAAATTAAAGGTAACGATTTCTCTTAAATTATTTTCATTTATTTTGCTTCTCCAACCCCCAAACTCTTTTTATTTCTTTTCTTTTGTAACAACACCAGTATCCTAAATATACTAGGATGTTTTTATAAGAAGGATTCAAACTACACATTCACACAACTCCATCTAATGGATGATGAACATAATGTTTCTGTGGATGGAAAACTAACGCCTCACGAAACGATGATTGTTCAAATACATCTTACCGCCTCTCATGGTGGCCATTATGATGGAAATATAATTAAATATGATATTAATGATATATATTTTATATATAATCTTCTGTAATTCCATTTTATTTCATACCATTATTCGTTTCATGTTGTATATACATACGATAATTTCATTTGAGGAAGTGCGGACTACCGCCCCCTTAAAGTGATATGACTCGTTCATACCACACATGGAACGTATAAAGGATGGTGTTAATGAACTTAAGTAACATATATAAAATATTATATTATACTGGAATAGTAATATACCTATTTATCATTTGGATTCAATTCTTTTAAAATAAAAATTAAATGGAAGTAGCGTTCGTGCGTACGTACGGACTACCGTCTCCACGAACGCGGTGAGATCCATCCTCCATCGTATCCATTCAAGTCTTATTCTCATTTTAGGGTTAAAAATAATGTTAATATCATTATGATTATGAATAATATATAATATATCCATTACAAACATGTCTTACATAACCAAACATTTAAGAAGAACGAATCGATTATCACCCGAAACGACGATAATACTAAGATATTATTAATAAAGCAATGTTAAAAGAACATATATGATATCATATTAATGTATATGATTCTTGTATAATTTAATAACAATTATTTCACCATTATACAGGAGGTTAACCTACCCCAACCAAGTAAAAGTACAAGGTAAGGGATTTTTCTTATCTCACATTCAATTCTGTGAGATTTCCATTGTTCGCTACTAAATTATTGAAAGTGGTGTATTGTGTACTTCCATTTGATATATATTATCATGATTCACTTTATATTCATGTTATTCTGTAAATCATTTGGTGGTTATTAACTTTTGGCCATACGACTCAGTTGATTAACGTGGTAAGGGGTTTTCATCTCACTCCTTATTCCCGTGAGATTCATGCCATATTGCCACCATTACCTTTTGTGTGGTGTATATACTGCCCATAATTATATTCTTTGTGTAATACACTCTAATTTATGTGTACTTACATATTCATTGTATGATACCTCTTTCATGGGTTGTATGTTTCATAAGTTACCAAACTGGTAAGGGTTATTTCACAATCTCTTCATTATCCGAGGTTGTTTATACGTAATAATCTTTTGGGATCTCGTTATCATCCACATCCATGTTTCTTCAAAATGTATTTCAAAACATTTTTAATATTTAATAGAATATGGGTTAAAGTCATTTATACCCTTGTTTGAATTTTTATAAGAGGTTTATAAGGGAATCTTTCCGTCGTTTTCCAAACAAGGTGCTTTTTAACCTTTTCGAAAGAATTAAGATAAGAATGTTTATTTTAACTTATACGGCGGGTGCGGTTATTTTCCGCCGTTATAAAATCGTCAAAGCTTCCCTTAAAAGCTTATAAGATTATTTTCATAGAAAATGTTTGATTTTATATGGATCTTAAATGATTTCAAAATAAAAGGAGATATTTCTTTAAAAAGAATTTTGATTTCATCTATGTCAACATCCTTTGATGGGTTTTAAGATTATTTGAAGTTGATTTATTATGATACAAAACTTCTATATTGTTTTGAAGGTTTTGTGATATGTTTGACTATGGATGTGCTATTTTTATACCATTCATAGTTTATGGTGAAAGTATTGACATTTCGTATGCTAGTTCCAATAAGAATGTTTATGTTATATTTCAATCTTTACTTCATATGAATGTGTTGGACAAGTATGTTCCAGGTTGGGGACTGGTTAAAGTAAGCCCTCCAGGTTGGGGACTGGTAAAAGTAAGCCCTCCAGGTTAGGGACTGGTAAAAGTAAGCTCTACGGGTTGGTGTCCGGTTATTAGAGGCACTCCGGGTTGGTGTCCGGTTATTAGAGGCACTCCGGGTTGGTGTCCGGTTATTAGAGGCACTCCGGGTTGGGTTCCGGTTACAGTTATCCCCAAGGTCTTGGGACGAGGCCTTGAAAAGTAATTAAAGTTTAGCATTATGCATTCCAACATTATGAAAGTGGTTATTGATTTTGCATGTGATTATTTGATTAGTAGAATATCCATGTGAATAAGTAAATGGCATTATCTAATTTTATTTATTCCATACTATGTTAAAAGTTCAAGTTTAAAAGGCTTTTGTTTTAGTTATACATTGCCTTAAATGTTTATTCTTATTTATGAAAGTTTCCGCTATATTGTTATCCTTACTGGGAATTTGAGCTCACCCCTTTTCTATGTTTTATTTTTCCCAGGAAGTGAAGAAGTAAATTATGAATGACCTGCAGGGATATTATGAGGGAATTATAGTGTGGACTGTGGAAACATTATGTTGTTGTAGTAGTTTTTCATTTTATGATGTAATGTAAAACTTATGAATATATCTAGTGTTTCCAAGGCTACTAAACCAATCGGTCTTTCGAGATTTGATCTTTCTTGTGATCATGCCAATGTTATGTAATAATGCACCGACTCTAGGCAACTAGGGTCGGGGCGTTACAGTTGGTATCAGAGGAAGTTTAGTACAAACCTTGGAAGCTAGATTTAGATAAACTCTGATTAGAGCACGTAGACCTAAGATGAACTTTGAGGATTAGTATAGAAGAACTTCCTAGAATTTTGGTATTGTAGAGATTTTGTGAGTTTTCCGAGCAATACATCCCTGTCTAGATACGAGCAGGTAGAGGCGGCTCTGGCACAAATGTACCTAGGGGTAAAACCCGAAAACACCGCTTTGAGCTAGACTCGAACGGGAACTGGTGCACGACAATGGGCCTTGCTGCACTCTTGGTTACGACACTCCCGGGGGATATTCTTAGGATAACTCTCATTTTCTTTACAAATCATTATGAAGGGTTTATGAGTATATACTTCCTCAAAGAAAACATTTTTATGATTATGGATTATATCCATAAATAGTTCAATTTATGTTAAGTGTTTTATAAGTATGGGATTATGTATTTTGATTCATAAACTGACCTAGTTTATGCCATTGTTTAGAAATGGCGCCCAGTAGAAGGAATGAGAACTCCAGAAATACACATGATTCAAAGAGAAGGAAGGATCATATCTTTCATGGTCTTAAGCAAGAATTTATAAGAGAAATAGTCTCCCATGTATTATCATCATATGAAGAAATAATATCATGTGTTGATAAGATAAGTAAAGAGTTTACTGAGTCCTATGGCTTTGAAGGGAATCAAGAGATGAAAAGGACGGAAGAGAGAAAGATGGATAAAGGGAAAAGGGAAAAGAAGAATTTTCCCATATGTGGTAACTGTGGAAAGAAACACCCTGGAACTTGCCTGAAAGGAATGGGATTTTGTTATAAGTGTGGAGGAAAAGGGCACAAAGTACGTGACTGCAAGGGTAAGAAAATGGTTTTAAATGTACAATGCTTCATTTGCAAGGAGTTTGGACACTACGCGAACCTATGTCCCAGTCATCAGACTATGCCACAAATGATGCTATTGGATAATAATCAAGTTATGATACTACCACAGATGAAGAGGAATGATTAGAGTTCTTATGTTGATTATGTCAATTGAGTGTTGTATCAACAATGTACTTGTTATAATAATTATGGAGTATATAAGGATTGTACTGCAGTACTATTTCATTAAGGACTTGAGATTGTGTGGAACAAAGAAAATTGACTCAATAGAAGGTTAAACTTTTGGAAAATATATGGTTGAGAGAATGATAAATCATAATATAGTTCTAATACTGAGGTAGTGATTTTGGAATAATATGTGATTATTTTGGATAAATTATATTGGATATTATTGACTACCTTGAAGCTGATTAATGATTTGTCTATTCCATCATTGTTGGGGTTTAAAACATTTTTGGATTAATGAAGTATATCCAGCATTCTATATGGAATAAGGGAACATGAATGTAATCAATAAGGAATATGGTAGTACATGATGAAGGTATTCATATGCTATTACAGGGTAAAAAGGATCTATATTATGTTTACCTTCCTTATAAATGTTGGACTGTGAGTTTGGACAGAAGTATTTTGGATAGTTCTAGTTTGGATTATTTTGGATTTCCATAAAAGGACAACCCGGAGGTCGGGCGGCAACCCGTCGCGTCCGGCAAGGCTGCGAGACTTGAACCCGCAACCGAAGGGAGACAAGGGTGTATCACCTACCACTGGCCCAAGAGATGTCCTGGATTAAATAATGTAGTTTTTTTAAAAGATCTGGTAGATGAATTATAAATTCGTTTATTTTGGAACCCTGTACGAATAGTATAAATATAATTTTTTTTACGAGTGAAAGATGAGTTTATGGTAGAAATTTATTAATGGACAAAACTCTAATTATAAAGTAAGTATATCTCCTTATGATCTTAGCCAATCTCATAAATAAATTCCTCAATATTAAGAAAAGCAACTTAGAACAAAAATGTTTTCCTAGATGGTACCTTAAATCATCACTAATTTATGGCTTTGGGATTGCTGGCCTTTTCATAGCCATGTTCTCTACCACTCTCCATCAGATAATTGATGGTTAGATTTCTCTTCCATATCCATATTTTCCTACATGGAACCCTAGTATGTGTTATTTTCGGTAATCTTCATACTTTCGACTCTTTATTTTAAATAGAGGCCTCGTTAATTCATTTTTCTATGTGGGATTTCAACTAAGATATTTTGAAACGTCAAAAAATGTGTTATCCCAATACCCTATATTTTGTTGAACCGATGGTACTTCAAATCATCATAGATTGATGAGTTTAAGGACCTCAATTATACACTTGTTTGTGATTGATGACCTCAATCACTACCTATAAATATTTACGTTTTTCCTCCAATTATATGTCTCTAATTGCCACCAATGTTCTCCTAATCGAGATCATAATTTGGTGGTGACTCTTTCATTTCTCTTTTCCTCATATTAAGACTAAATTTTAGTAACCTAATTTCCGATGTGGGTTTTCCCAAAAAGATATTTTCTATTTTTAACCTTTTATTTTCGAAGAACAATTTCAAATTGCGAGGACGCAATTTATTGAAGGAGGGGAGAATGTAACAGCCCAAGATTTCATAGTGTGTTATTTCTTCAAAATAATTCAATAACATGCACTACACGCAACACTGAGTTCAATTTCACCATGAATTACCAAAAAAAAGCCATTAAAAGAGGTCATGAATATTAGTAACTAAATTTTAAACTTTATATAATCCTTATAATTTTAGAATCCATATTATGAGTTTCTTAGTCATAATGCAAGAACAGATTCATTTTCAGTATTGCACTTTTATCAACTTTTGATAGTGAAACCTTTTTAAATACAATATTTTAAACTTTTTGACTAAATGGAGATATCAAAAAATTTAAAATGAAACATTCCAAGCTTCCACGGTACACTTTCCTTTGAATAAAACAGTAGCGTGTGTTGTACGCAACTTCGAGTTCTAACACACCGTAACCAATCAAACTAGCTATTATGAATAGTAATACCTACTTTTTGAAGTTATATATATTTTATATTTTAAAATGGACTTCATTTTTGGATTCGGAATATCAAATTTAGCCTAAGGTGAAATTTTGGTACTTTTCGGATAACTTTCATATTTTGATGAATAGTGAAAATTACTAAATTTTAATTAAAAACAACTTTTTTAATCAAAATAATTAATAGTAATAAATTATGAATTTGAGTGGTTTTAAAGTATATTTAGAATATATTTTTACTATTTAATATAATGTGCGTCATTGTACATAATTTTACAATTAAACCAAACATAAACAAGTGTCAATCTTTTGATAGTTATTACCTCTTAAAAACACGCTTTTTGTTTTGACAGCGGGAATTAATTTTAAATTAATTTCTGCCACTTATGTGTTTTGAATTTAGAAAAATGGATTCCATATTTGGAATCAGGATGTCCAAATTGTGTAAATAGGTAACTTTTATTTTTAGACATTTTGAATAATTACTGTGGTAAATATTTTATTTACCATGGTTAAGGGTAAATCCGGTAAATAAGGGTTAAAAAATAATATTATAATAATACAAAATTAACCTAAAACGTGTCCTAACCTTATTGGTTGACACATACCCGACCATGAGCATCCTTGGTCAATTTGGGGACCCCTTGGATCCACTTGTATGTGGTAGGGACACTTTATATTAATAAAGTTAAAATAAAAATAAAAATGGCATAAGCTTACATCTTTTAGAAGAACAATTTTTACATAGGGTTATACATGTTGGATTTTCGATTATAAATATTCATTAGAAAGATAAAAAGATTTCCTACATAATGATATTTTATTTATAATTTTTAGACATCAAATAATTTAAATTATTAATGACACAATAATGATGCAATGTTTACCTCATTAATAAATCATTTAAATAAATAAGATTATAATGATTAAAATATTATCTAAAACATGTCCAATTCTTATTGGTTGATGTTATTTAGAATATGAGTCATCTTATCTTCGACCTCAATGATTTTTGGACCATTATAAACCGAACATAATTATATTATAAAGTAATACTTTCACTCTTTCCTAAAGAGCCCCTCTTCTCCCTTATAAAAGAAGACCACTTCTACTCATTCCTCACACCTCTCAAGCCACTTGGCTCGTCCAAACTATGCCCAACTAAGCTCCCCACATCCCTCTCCTCCTCCTTGAAGCTTCCCCTTAGGCAGAAAGAATTTCAAGAAGTCCTTTGGTTCCAACCAAAGTGAGTTACCTAAATTAAAGGTAACGATTTCTCTTAAATTATTTTCATTTATTTTGCTTCTCCAACCCCCAAACTCTTTTTATGTCCTTTCTTTTGTAACAACACCAGTATCCTCAATATACTAGGATGTTTTTATAAGAAGGATTCAAACTACACATTCACACAACTCCATCTAATGGATGATGAACATAATGTTTCTGTGGATGGAAAACTAACGCCTCACGAAACGATGATTGTTCAAATACATCTTACCGCCTCTCATGGTGGCCATTATGATGGAACTATAATTAAATATGATATTAATGATATATATTTTATATATAATCTTCTGTAATTCCATTTTATTTCATACCATTATTCGTTTCATGTTGTATATACATACGATAATTTCATTTGAGGAAGTGCGGACTACCGCCCCCTTAAAATGATATGACTCGTTCATACCACACATGGAACGTATAAAGGATGGTGTTAATGAACTTAAGTAACATATATAAAATATTATATTATACTGGAATAGTAATATACCTATGTATCATTTGGATTCAATTCTTTTAAAATAAAAATTAAATGGAAGTAGCGTTCGTGCGTACGTACGGACTACCGTCTCCACGAACGCGGTGAGATCCATCCTCCATCGTATCCATTCAAGTCTTATTCTCATTTTAGGGTTAAAAATAATGTTAATATCATTATGATTATGAATAATATATAATCTATCCATTACAAACATGTGTTACATAACCAAACATTTAAGAAGAACGAATCGATTATCACCTGAAACGACGATAATACTAAGATATTATTAATAAAGCAATGTTAAAAGAACATATATGATATCATATTAATGTATATGATTCTTGTATAATTTAATAACAATTATTTCACCATTATACAGGAGGTTAACCTACCCCAACCAAGGAAAAGTACAAGGTAAGGGATTTTTCTTATCTCACATTCAATTCTGTGAGATTTCCATTGTTCGCTACTAAATTATTGAAAGTGGTGTATTGTGTACTTCCAGTTGATATATATTATCATGATTCACTTTATATTCATGTTATTCTATAAATAATTTGGTGGTTATTAACTTTTGGCCATATGACTCAGTTGATTAACGTGGTAAGGGGTTTTCATCTCACTCCTTATTCCCGTGAGATTCATGCCATATTGCCACCATTACCTTTTGTGTGGTGTATATACTTCCCATAATTATATTCTTTGTGTAATAAACTCTAATTTATGTGTACTTACATATTCATTGTATGATACCTCTTTCATGGGTTGTATGTTTCATAAGTTACCAAACTGGTAAGGGTTATTTCACAATCTCTTCATTATCCGAGGTTGTTTATACGTAATAATCTACTGGGATCTCGTTATCATCCACATCCATGTTTCTTCAAAATGTATTTCAAAACATTTTTAATATTTAAAAGAATATGGGTTAAAGTCATTTATACCCTTGTTTGACTTTTTATAAGAGGTTTATAAGGTAATCTTTCCGTCGTTTTCCAAACAAGGTGCTTTTTAACCTTTTCGACAGAATTAAGATAAGAATGTTTTTTTTAACTTATACGGCGGGTGCTGTTATTTTCCGCAGTTATAAAATCGTCAAAGCTTCCCTTAAAAGCTTATAAGATTATTTTCAAAGAAAATGTTTGATTTTATATGGATCTTAAATGATTTCAAAATAAAAGGAGATATTTCTTTAAAAAGAATTTTGATTTCATCTATGTCAACATCCTTTGATGGGTTTTAAGATTATTTGAAGTTGATTTATTATGATACAAAACTTCTATATTGTTTTGAAGGTTTTGTGATATGTTTGAATGTGGATGTGCTATTTTTATACCATTCATAGTTTATGGTGAAAGTATTGACATTTCGTATGCTAGTTCCAATAAGAATGTTTATGTTATATTTCAATCTTTACTTCATATGAATGTGTTGGACAAGTATGTTCCAGGTTGGGGACTGGTTAAAGTAAGCCCTCCAGGTTGGGGACTGGTAAAAGTAAGCCCTCCAGGTTAGGGACTGGTAAAAGTAAGCCCTCCGGGTTGGTGTCTGGTTATTAGAGGCACTCCGGGTTGGTGTCCGGTTATTAGAGGCACTCCGGGTTGGTGTCCGGTTATTAGAGGCACTCCGGGTTGGGTTCCGGTTACAGTTAGCCCCAAGGTCTTGGGACGAGGCCTTGAAAAGTAATTAAAGTTTAGCATTATGCATTCCAACATTATGAAAGTGGTTATTGATTTTGCATGTGATTATTCGATTAGTAGAATATCCATGTGAATAAGTAAATGGCATTATCTAATTTTATTTATTCCATACTATGTTAAAAGTTCAAGTTTAAAAGGATTTTGTTTTAGTTATACATTGCCTTAAATGTTTATTCTTATTTATGAAAGTTTCCGCTATATTGTTATCCTTACTGGGCATTTGAGCTCACCCCTTTTCTATGTTTTATTTTTCCCAGGAAGTGAAGAAGTAAATTATGAATGACCTGCAGGGATATTATGAGGGAATTATAGTGTGGACTGTGGAAACATTATGTTGTTGCAGTAGTTTTTCATTTTATGATGTAATGTAAAACTTATGAATATATCTAGTGTTTCCAAGGCTACTAAACCAATCGGTCTTTCGAGATTTGATCTTTCTTGTGATCATGCCAATGTTATGTAATAATGAACCGACTCTAGGCAACTAGGGTCGGGGCGTTACAAAAGGCTACCCCTTTCAGGTCAAGGATATCATCGGTGCTGATATCTAAGATAAATCAAGGAAAAATCTCCAATAGTATCGTACCAGCCCATGGAAGCTCGACACCTCTATCACGATCTGGGGTTGCTCCCATGCTAACACTTCCTCAACCTTGGTTGGTTCCACTGCTACTCCATCTTTTGAGATAACATGTCCTAGAATATGGACCTCTTGTATATAGAACTAGAACTTTGATAGCTTCCCATAAAGCTAGTGATATTAGAGTATGTCTAGAACCATCTGCAAGTGTCTCGTGTGCTCCTCCTCTAACTCCCAGTAAACAAGGATGTCGTCGATGAAGGCCACTATGAACTGGTCAAAGTACGACTCGAAAATCCAGTTCATAAGTCCCATGAACACTATGGGGAATTCATCATGTTGAAGGGAATCACCAAGTACTCGTAGTGACCGTAGTGGAATCTATAATTTTTCTTCGGTATATCCTCATCCCATACTCAAAGCTGGTGATAACCTGACCTGAGGTCAACCTTCGAGAATGAACATTCCCATCTCAACTGATTAAAGAGGTAGTCAAACCTCAACAATGGATACTTGTTCATCAACGTAACCTGGTTCAGGCACTGGTAATCCAAACACAACCTCAAACTCCCATCTTCCTTCTTGGAAAAAAAATTGGTACTGTCCAGGGTGAGACACTAGGTCTTACGAAGCCCTTACTCTAAAAATCTTTCAACATCACCCTCATCTTGCAAAGCTCTACAAGAGCCATCTAGTGAGGATATCAGTGTTGCACTGAGGTGTAAATTGATGTAGGAGTTGATCTCGTGATGGGGAGGTAATCCTGGAATATCTTCTGGAAGGACATCCTCATACTCCACCACTACTACTTGAAACTAGAAGATCACAACATCTACTACTCTCAGGTTAAGGCTAGCCGGATCATGGGTGATCGACTGCACCCTCCTATGAATGATCCCATTATGTGCTACCTGTGTCTCCTTCTCATCGTCAAAGTAAAACCTTATCCCATCGATGTGAACACTGTAAAGACCCAAAGCTTGACATATGTGGACATTACATTACTTTTGCGGAATACTTGATACATAATGAAAACAAACACACAAGGACCGTAATATTTTAGTGTCTTTGGAAACTCAGAACGTAATCTTCTAATCATGGTGAAAGATCTTCAACATCTCCCATAAAGATCTTCCCCTTTTGGTTTTCTTACCTAAATCCTTTCTTTAAATCCTGGGGAAAAGAAAACATATAAAGGGTGATCTCAAATGCTCAGTAAGGGTAAGCATGGGGAAAATAAAACAAACCATATACATTTGAACATAAAAACATGAACATAATGTTTAAACATTGAAATCTTGAGAAATGACATAAAACATGGCAGTACGTAAGGCAAGGATCATAATAGAACATGAATCATGATAAAATAGCTTGGGAATAAAACTTTTAATTGTGGAAAAACATTAAGCACATGATATGATTTCCATGGTAGCCAAGGCATTGCTGCCAAGACCATCTTAGTGGACAAAGTCCCTTTCTGAATCGAGTTCACTCCCCGTTTCAGTCCTGTAACACTGAACCAGATTAACTTACCGTTCCATCCATGTCTATATCATGAGATATAAATCTTTACCCAATGCATTGGAGGGAGATATAGGTACCACCAATCTCATAATGAAATCAGTCTTACTTGTGCCACAAAATTAACTTTAAACATTCTTCATAACACAAAAAATAAAATGGGTTTCATAAACATCATCCCATCATCTAATAATCCATATAAAACAAATGGAAATTTCATCATAAGAAATGTGAAACCATGTAAATCATAGATACATTAAACTTGAATCAAAAAAATATTAAATAATTTCATCTTATATGGAAAATGGTTTTGATAAAACATTTGAAATGAATTCTATGAGGAAAATATTGTTTCTTCTTAAAAATCATTTTCTTTTCACAAAATGTCATGCACTTTTAAAATAAAAGTATTTTGTTGAAAATAGTCATAAAATATTTTGGAGGAAGCTTCATGAAACTAAGGCTTTATAAAACTGTAAAAATCCTTTCATTTCGTATAAGTTAAAAAAACATTCTTCTCGTACTTTTGTCAGAAAAGTTTAAAAGTACCTCGTAAAAGAAAGATTCCATACATACCATGTAGTAAAAGTAAAAAATGGCTAAAAAGGACTTTAAACATACATGAAACCATTTTTAGGAAACATGGAAATGTATGAGAACAATAACCCTAGTAAATACTTACGAATAAACAATCTTAGATAAGAACGAGATTGGAAAAGTTATCCCTTACCTTAGGTCCGATATGCTTCGTATGGATCCGAACCTCAGGTATATTGATTTAAATAATGTCATTGACTTATTACATAATCATATCCATTGTTATGATATCATATATGTTTCACTTATGACTTTATATTACCCGTTCTTTTGTAAATTCCATGTTAAAGTAGCGTTTCGGGTAAAATCATTTCATTTATTATATGTGTTTCGACTTTTCATTCTTGATATTATTACTTATATCCTGATTTACATAATTCCAGAATGTAAAACATGATTTATATATAATATATATTCATCATATACATATATATTATATATCGATAAAAGGAATGAAATTCAACGTTCATAGAGACGGTAGGCCGTACGTACGCATGAACGCTGTTTTCGTTTCATTATTGAATTGAATGAAATTAAGTAGATGACATAAACATATATAAACATAAATCCAGTATAATTATTATTTCATATATTTCATGATTACTTATTGTATATACTATATAATCATTCATGAATGGTTAACATGGAGAATGAATCTCATCGCGTCGTGGAGACAGTAGTCCGTACGTACGCATGAGCAATGATATCATTTCCATGATCGTGGAATTTCATTGAAGTGTATGTATAATATTTCAGAATCAATATCAATTTTAAATAATCATATATAGTTATTTATTTACACCATTATACCCATCCAAGTAAGGTGGTGGTCGAAAACAGATTACACCACGGCATGGAGACGATATTCCGTACGTACGCACGCGTGGTGATTTCATTTTCCGTAGGATGGATAGACAGTGAAATAGGGTTGTTTCATACTTATAATAACATATAAGTATATGAGTGATACTGATGTTATTATTTCATAATTAAAAAACAAAATAATAAGAAGTAGAAGAATAAATAAAGTTGAAAGAACCGATAACGGAATTACCTCTTCTTTCGACAGGCCTTTTTGAAACCTCCTCTTAGGGCACTGAGATTGGTCTTTGAAGAAGACCAGAACCTCTAGGATGTTTCTAGGGAAGTGGAGAAGAAAAATTTTTAGGGGTTGGCCGAGCTTTAAGGCTCAAAGTGGTGTGAGGAAGAGAGGGAGTATGTGTCCTTTTATTAGGGAGGAGAGATGCACCTTTGGAATAACTAAAAATATTATTTTATTATAAAGTCATATTCGGTTTTTAATAGCTCCAAATTGAGTTATTTATAAGTTAAGGTGGGTATGGGTCGAAATTATCTCAACCTATATAATTTAGAAAATTTTAGGGTTCTATTTTAACCTTATCATTTAGATTTAACTTTAAGTTAAATAATGTTTCTTTTACTGTGTTTTCTTGTTTTCTTACACTATAAGGTTAATAAACTTACTATAACAAGCCAAACGAACCCCAAGTTGTTTATTATTAATATATATAACCTTATCTAAGTCATTTAGACGAAAATTAGATTTTTAGGAATAAAATAACAATTAATAATATAATATTTGTTTTAAAAACTATTTTATGTTAATTTTGACACTTTTGGTATTTGATTTTTGTGAAAATCTAAACAGCATGATTAGTTCGAAAAAATTTACTTAAATCAATAATAACATGTCATATTAATATATAGAATTAGTGGAATTCATAAAAAGTCTCAAATTACAATTATTTGGGTATTTATAACATTAATTATGTCAATATTTCATTTATAAGATAATTACTGCATCATTATTGTGTCATAAATAAATTAAATTTTTTAATTTCTAAAAATTACAAATAAAATACCATTATGTAGGAAATATTTTTATATTTCTAATGGATATTTATAGTTGAATTTATCTTCTTTATAACCCTATATTAAAAATAATTTAGTTATTAAACATTTATTTTAACTATTTTAACCCTTCTTTAAATAAATTAATAATAAATGTCCTAATCTTATCCAAGTGGGCCTAAATGGTCATGTTTTATGCCTAAGGTTGTTTTTGGTCGAATTAAACTTATAAAATAGAATTACAACATGTGTTAGGGTAGTAATAATATCATTTTTACCCTTAATTACCCAATTTACTTTTAACCGTGGTAAATAAAAGTAAAAGGTTACTATTCCCCAAATTTTTTTATCTCATTGAACCACATTTTACTTACTAACATCAATCGTGTATCTCAGATTTATGAAATTCCATTCACAGAAGCGGTAAAATTAAGTTTTATGTAAATTCGAAAATTCTCCTAAGAGGTGGGTAAAAGACGGTGAAAAGTTCAATAAAATTTTTATATATCTAAAATTATTATAAAATGCCTCCAATTAATTTCATTGAAAATATAAAGGTATTATGTATCAATTTTGACCTAAAATAAATTTAAATAAAATAAATAATTATTTAAATAAAAAATTCGGGTTTTAAATAGTAACCTAGTGTTTTCACTATTCATCAAAAATTGAAAGTTTTCATAAAAATACCAAAATTTCACCCTATGATAATTTAGATATTCCGAATCCAAAAATGAATTCAATTTTGAAAGATAAAATTTACAAATTTCAAAAATTGGGTATTACTATTCATAATGGCTAGTTTATATAACATATCGTTGTTTAGCGAAACTCGGTATTGCGTACAACACATGTTATCGTGGAATGTCGCGATTGCGTGTAATGCAAGAAAAGTTAGGGATGCGTGTTGTGAAAGCTCCTTTTGGTGTAGCGTACAACACAAGACATTAATGAAAGAATATTTTTCATAAAATCTCAGGGTGTTACATTCTACCCCCCTTAAAATGAATTTCACCCTCGAAATTCATCGGGGTTATAAATGGTTTACTAATCGAAATTTTCTTTAATAGAAACCCATATCATAAAAAGGAATACAAAAACTTTACTTTAAAAACTAAAGTATGAAACATAATAGTTACCCAAATTAACTAATCCCTGGGTTTCCACATAGGAGAACATAGGTGAAAATATGGATATGGAAGAGAAATATAACCATCAAGTTCTGATGGATTGTGGTAGAGAACATGGCTATGAAAAAGCCAACAATCACAAAGCCATATATTTGTGATGATCTAAGTAACCACCTGATTCATTAAATATAAGGGCACTAGGACAACATTTTTGGTTTTCAAGACCATTTCCCTAAAGTTGATGAATTAAAAGAAATACTTACATGATTTTGGTACAATCTCACTGTTGTTCGTGAATTGAAAAATTTCCACTTCATCTCTTAAAGAAATGAAGTTGAATTTGTTATTCGTGAAGCGTTAGAAGATCATGTGATAGAATGATGGGTCATTCCTTCTATTTCAAAAGGTTAGAAAAAGTTATAAGTCCATCTTATGGTGAGATTAATCGTATATGGTTCCAAAAATGAACTTATACTCCATATATCATACCGCTTAATAAAATAAAACTAGTTTCTACTAACCAAGTACTTCCTGTAGGCCAGTGGTAGGCGATAAAGGCCAGTCGCACTTCGGTTGTGGGTTTGATTCACACAGCCTTGTTCGACGTGATGGGTTGTCGCATGTCCCGCAGGTTGTCCTTTTTCTAAAACTACATTACTATAACATCCCATCAATAATATCGAAAAAAGTTCTATACTTAAACAATACTAACTTATTTCCAATATAATCCATTCCAATCCTTAGGCTTATCTAAAATACTTTGGTCAATGCTCGTAGTATAAAGAAAATTATTACTTGAAATGTCATATAACAATCACGTGAATGCCATCATTTATCCCCCACATATCATAAGATATATCTTGTTGGTCAAATTACAAACATGTGCATACCTTAATCATGCATTATATTGAAGAATGAATTCCCATTGAACCTTAGTGAAAACATGAATGTTGTTAAATTTTAACACTTTCCACATACCAAAATCACAAAAATTCTATATACTCAAACCATAATATCACTTAGTCCTTATATCATTCATGAGCTCATGAATACAATCAAACATTTCATTATCTCTTTATCCCTTAATTATGCGCATATCATCTACTTTCCAAAAATATCTGAATAAACTTTCATGGTTAACAGTATCATTCAACATATACTTTCAAATACTTTAGAAAAAACAATAGTGTAACAATCCTTAGATGACTCTTTATTCCATAGTACCATTAACTATACAACATAACTCTTGTTAAACATACAATCATTCCACTACGTTCTTAAAAAACTGAACGAGCTTCAACACTTCTTTAATCTCATATATCATTTGTATTCTCCTCATCATCATCCACATAAAAACTACCCATATGACCATGTTGATTATCTTCATGAGATTTTCCCTTAGGGCATTGGTTTTCATAATGCCCATACATTCCACATTTAAAACATCTAATCATTGTTGATGTCTTAGAAATACCATTATCCTTGTCCATGGTGTTAACTGAACCTTTTCATTTTCACTTATTGGCTTTGTGTCCTTCTTTTCCACACCCAACGCATCTTCCATTTCCTTTGAAACATTCTCTCTGATGCCTCTTCCCACATGATTTACATGAGGGAAATTGAACTTTCTTTCCTCTAGGATCATCATGAAACTCCATCTTTCTCTTATTATATGAGTTAGGAAACTTACCAAAGTTGAGATTATTGATCATATTATGAGATTTCTTATTAGGCATAATAACGATGTTTGGACTTTCTAATCCCATTTCATTTGGTTTCTCATGAAGAATATCATTCCATTGTCCGCCATATCCTCCATTATCATGAATCTTCCTGTTTCCAGCCATTTTCTAAAACCCAAAAAAAAATAGTGTGAGAGGAAAAAAACATGCTAGGGAAAGAAACATAGTAAAGGGGGAGTACCATCAATATCTAACATCTTAGGTTAAATTCTAATATTGTTACCATAGTTCTAGGACTATATCCTATACGTATAATTATCCTTAGGGACATCCCTAGACATACCTTAGAAATATCTCTAGGGATCTCACTAACGTTTTCACATCCTAGTTTCCAAAGGTTGACTAAACCTTTCCTATAATACCAACTGTAAAGACCCAAAGCTTGACATACATGTACATTACATTACTTTTGCATAATACATGATACATAATGAAAACAGACACACAAGGACCATAATAGTTTAGTGTCTTTGGAAACTCGGAACGTAATATTCTAATCGCGGTGAAGGATCTTCAATATCTCCCATAAAGATCTTCCCCTTTTGGTTTTCTTAACTAAAACCTTTCTTTAAATCCTGGGGAAAAGAAAACATATAAAGGGTGAGCTCAAATGCTCAGTAAGGGTAAGCATGGAGAAAATAAAACAAACCATATACATTTGAACATAAAAACATGAACATAATGTTTAAACATCGAAATCTTGAGCAATGACATAAAACATGGTTGTACGTAAGGCATATATCATAATAGAACATCAATCATGATAAAATAGCTTGGGAATAAAACTTTTAATTGTGGAAAAACATTAATCACATGATATGATTTCCATGGTAGCCAAGACATTGTTGCCAAGACCATCTTAGTGGACAAAGTCCCTTTCTGAATCGAGTTCACTCCTCATTTCAGTCCTGTAACACTAAACCGGATTAACTTACCGTTCCAGCCATGTCTATCTCATGAGATATAAATCTTTACCCAATGCATTGGAGGGAGATATAGGTCCCACCCATCTCATAATGAATTCATTCTTACTTGTGCCACAAAATAAACTTAAAACATTCATCATAACCCAAATAATAAAATGAGTTTCATAAACATCATCCCATCATCTCATAATCCATATAAAACAAATGGAAATTTCATCATAAGAAATGTGAAACCATGTAAATCATAGAGACATTAAACTTGAAATATACACATATGAAATAATTTCATCTTAGATGGAAAATGGTTTTGATAAAACATTTGAAATGAATTCTTTGAGGAAAATATCCTTTATTCTTCAAAATCATTTTATTTTCACAAACTGCCATGAAATTTTAAAATAAAAGTATTTTTTTTGAAAATAGTCATAAAATATTTTGGAGTAAGCTTCATGAAACTAAGGCTTTATAAAACCATAAAAATCCTTTCATTTCGTATAAGTTAAAATAACATTCTTCTCGTACTTTTATCGAAAAAGTCAAAAAGTACCTCTTAAAAAAAAGATTCCATACATACCATGTAGTAAAAGTCAAAAATGGGTAAAAATTACTTTAAAAATACATGAAACCATTTTTAGGAAACATAGAGATGGATGAGAATAATAACCCCAGTAAATACTTATGAATAAACAATCTCGGATAAGAACAAGATTGGAAAAGTTATCCCTTAACTTAGGTCTGATATGCTTCGTATGGATCCGAACCTCTTGTATATTGATTTAAATAATGTCATTGACTTATTACATAATCATATTCATTGTTATGATATCATATATTTTTCACTTATTACTTTATATTACCCGTTATTTTGTAAATTCCATGTTAAAGCAGCGTTTTGGGTAAAATCATATCATTTATTGTATGTGTTTCGACTTGTCGTTCTTGATATTATTACTTATATACTGATTTAAATAATTCTAGAATATAAAACATGATTTATATATAATATATATTCATCATATACATATATATTATAGATCGATAAAAGGAATTAAATACACCGTTCATGGAGACGGTAGGTCGTACGTACGCATGAAAGTTGTTTTCATTTCATTATTGAATTAAATTAAATTAAGTAGATGACATAAATATATAGACACATAAATCCAGTATCATTATTATGTCATATATTTCATGATTACTTATTGTATATACTTTATAATCATTCATGAATGGTTAACATGGAGAATGAATCTCATCGCGTCGTGGAGACGGTAGTCCGTATGTACGCACGAGCGATGATATCATTTCCATGATCGTGGAATTGCATTGGAGAGCATGTATAATATTTGATAATCAATATCACCTTGAAATAATCATATATTTTTATTTATTTACACCATTATACCCATCCAAGTAAGGTGTTGGTCGAAAACAGATTACACTACGGCGTGGAGACGGTATTCCGTACGTACGCACGCATGGTGATTTCGTTTTCTGTTGGATGGATAGATGGTGGTTTCATACTTATAATAAAATATAAGTATATGAGTGATGCTGATGTTATTACTTCATAATGAAACAACTTAATAAGAAGTAGAAGAAGAAATAAAGTTGAAAGAATCGATAACAGATATTACATCTTCTTTCGACACGCCTTTTTGAAACCTCCTCTTAGGGCACTAAGATTGGTCTTTGAAGAAGACAAGAACCTCTAGGATGTTTCTAGGGAAGTGGAGAAGAGAAATTGGTAGGGTTTGGCCGAGCTTGAAGGCTCAAAGTGGTTTTAGGAAGAGAGGAAGGAGGTGTCCTTTTATAAGGGAGGAGAGGGGCACCTTTGGAATAACTAAAAATATTATTTTATTATAAAGCCATATTCGGTTTTTAATAGCTCCAAATTGATTTATTTCGAATATAATATGGGTATGGGTCTAAATCCTCTCATCCAATAGAATTTAGAAAAGTTTAGGGTTCTATTTTAACCTTATCATTTAGATTTAACTTTAAGTTAAATAATTGTTCTTTTACCGTGTCTTCTTGTTTTCTTACACTATAATGTTAATAGACTTACTATAACAAGACAAACAAACCCCAAGTTGTTTATCATTAATATATATAACCTTATCTAAGTCATTTGGCCGAACCATAGATTTTTAGGAATAAAATAACAATTAATAATATAATATTTGTTTTAAAATCTATTTTTTGTCAATTTTGACACTATTTGGTATTTGATTTTTGTGAAAATCATAACAGCATGATTAGTTCGAAAAAAGTTACTTAAATAAATAATAACATGTCATATTAACCTATAAAATTATTGTAATTCCTGAAAAGTCTCAAATTACATTTATTTGGGTATTTATAACATTAATTATGTCAATATTTCATTAATAAGATAATTACTGCATCATCATTGTGTCATAAATAAATTAAATTCGTTAATGTCTAAAAATTAAAAATAAACTACCATTATGTAAGAAATATTTTTATATTTATAATGAATATTTATAGTAGAATTTATCTTATGTATATTCTTATATTAAAAATGATTTAGTTATTAAACTTTGATTTTAACTATTTTAACCCTTCTTTAAATAAATTAATAATAAATGTCCTAATCTAATCCAGGTGGTCCTAAATGGTCCTATTTTATGCCTAAGGTTGTTTTTGGTCGAATTAAACTTATCCAATTTAATTAGGACATGTGTTAGGGTAATAATAATATCATTTTTACCCTTAATTACCCTATTTACTTTTAACCGTGGTAAATAAAAGTAAAAAGTTACTATTCACCAAAAATTCTTTTTATCTCATTGAACCACATTTTACTTACTAACATCAGCCATGTCTCTCAGATTTTTTAAATTCCATTCACAGAAGCGGTAAAATTAAGTTTTATGTAAATTTGAAAATTCTCCTAGGAGGTGGGTAAAAGACGGTGAAAAGTTAAATAAAATTTTTATATATCTAAAATTATTATAAAATTCATCCAATGAATTTCATTGAACTTATATAGGTATTATGTATCAATTTTGACCTAAAATAAATTTAAATAAAATATATAATTACTTAAATAAAAAGTTGGTTTTTAAATAGTAACTTAGTGTTTTCACTATTCATCAAAAATTGAAAATTCTCAGAAAAATACCAAAATTTCACCCTAGGCTAATTTCGATATTCCAAATCAAAAAATGAAGTCCATTTTGAAAGATTAAATTTATAAATTTCAAAAATTGGGTATTACTATTCATAACGGCTAGTTTATATAACATATCGTTGTATAGCGAAACTCGGTATTGCGTACAACACACGCTATCGTGGAAGGTCATGATTACCTGTAATGCAAGCCAAGTCAGGGATGCGTGTTGTGCAAGCTCCTTTTGGTGTAGCGTACAACACAAGACATTAATGAATGTATATTTTTCATAAAATCTCGGGGTGTTACACGGTGTGTCTGTAACACCCCGAGATTTTAAGAAAAATATTCCTTCATTAATGTCTTGTGTTGTACGCTACACCAAAAGGAGCTTGCACAACACGCATCCCTGACTTGGCTTTCATTACACACAATTGTGACCTTCCACGATAGCGTGTGTTGTACGCAATACCGAGTTTCGCTAAACAGCGATATGTTATATAAACTAGCCGTTATGAATAGTAATACCCAATTTTTGAAATTTATAAATTTTATCTTTCAAAATGGAATTCATTTTTGGATTCGGAATATCGAAATTATCCTTGGGTGAAATTTTGTTATTTTTCTGAAAACATTCAATTTTTGATGAATAGTTAAAACACTAGGTTACTATTTAAAAACCGACTTTTTATTTAAATAATTATTTATTTTATTTAAATTAATTTTAGGTCAAAATTGATACATAATACCTATATAAGTTCAATGAAATTCATTGGAGGCATTTAAAAAAAAAATTGATATATAAAAATTTTATTGAACTTTTCACCGTCTTTTACCCACCTCATAGAAGAATTTTCAAATTTACATAAAACTTAATTTTACCGCTTCTGTGAATATAATTTCAAAAATCTGAGAGAAATGGTTGATGTTAGTAAGTAAAATGTTTTTCAATGATATAAAAAGAATTTTTGGTGAATAGTAACTTTTTACTTTTATTTACCACGATTAAAAGTAAATAGGGTAATTAAGGATAAAAATGATTTTATTATTATCCTAACACATGTCCTAATTCTATTGTATAAGTTTAATTCGACCAGAAACAACCTTAGGCATAAAATATGACCATTTAGGCCCACTTGGATTAGATTAGGACATTTATTATTAATTTATTTAAAGAAGGGTTAAAATAGTTAAAATCAAAGTTTAATAACTAAATAATTTTTAATATAGGGTTATACATAAGATAAATTCGACTATAAATATCCATTAGAAATTTAAAAAGATTTCCTACATAATGGTAGTTTATTTGTAATTTTTAGACATTAACTAAGTTAATTTATTTATGACATAATGATGATGCAGTAATTATCTTATTAATGAAATATTGACATAATTAATGTAATAAATACCCAAATAAATGTAATTTGATACTTTTTATGAATTACACTAATTTTCTAGGTTACTATTACATGTTATTATTGATTTAAGTAACCTTGTTAGAACTAATAATGCTGTTATGATTTTCACAAAAATCAAATACCAAATAGTGTCAAAATGGACATAAAATAGTTTTTAAAAAAAATATTATATTATTAATTGTTATTTTATTCCTAAAAATCTAAGGTTCGGTCAAATGAATTATATAAGGTCATATATATTAATAATAAACAACTTGGGGTTCTTTTGGCTTGTTATAGTAAGTTTATTAACCTTATAGTGTAAGAAAACAAGAAGACACAGTAAAAGAAAAACTATTTAACTTAAAGTTAAATCTAAATGATAAGGTTAAAATATAACCCTAAACTTTTATAAATTCTATAAGATGAAAGGATTTAGACCCATCCCCACCTTAGCTTCTAAATAACTTAATTTGGAGCTATTAAAAACCGAATATGACTTTATAATAAAATAATATTTTTTGTTATTCCAAAGGTGCCCCTCTCCTCCCTTATAAAAGGACACCTCCTCCCGCTCTTCCTTACACCACTTTGAGCCTTCACGCTCAGAAAAACCCTGCCAATTTCTCTTCTACACTTCCTTAAGAACTTCCTAGAGGTTCTGGTCTTCTTCAAAGACCAATCTTAGTGCCCTAAGAGGAGGTTTCAAAAAGGCGTGTCGAAAGAAGAGGTAATATTCGTTATCGATTCTTTCAACTTTATTTCTTCTTCTACTTCTTCTTATTTAGTTGTTTCATTATGAAGTAATAACATCAGTATCACTCATATACTGATATGTTATTATAAGTATGAAAAAACCCTATTTCACCATCAATTCATCCTACGGAAAACGAAATCACCACGCGTGCGTACGTACGGAATACCGTTTCTACGCCGTGGTGTAATCTGTTTTCGACCACCACCTTACTTGGATGGGTATAATGGTGTAAATAAATAACTATATATTATTTTCTAAAATTTATATAGATTATGAAATATTATACATACACTTCAATGAAATTCCACAATCATTGAAATGATATCATCGCTTGTGTGTACGTACGGACTACCGTCTCCACGACGCGATGAGATTCATTCTCCATGTTAACCATTCAGGAATGATTATAAAGTATATACAATAAGTAATAATGAAATATATGACATAATAATGATACTGTATTTATGTGTATATATATTTATGTCATCTACTTAATTTCATTCAAATCAATAATGAAACGAAAACAACGTTCATGCGTACGTACGTCCTACCATCTCCATGAACGGTGTATTTCATTCCTTTTATCGATCTATAATATATATGTATATGATGAATATATATTATATATAAATCATTTTTTACACTCTGTTATTATGTAAATCAGGATATAAGTAATAATATCAAGAATGACAAGTCGAAACACATACAATAAATGAAATGATTTTACCCAAAACACTGCTTTAACATGGAATTTACAAAAGAACGGGTAATATAAAGTCATAAGTGAAACATAAATGATATAATAACAATGAATATGATTATGTAATAAGTTAATGACATTATTTAAATCAATATACAGGACGTTTGGATCCATACGAAGCATATCAGACCTAAGGTAAGGGATAACTTTTCCAATCTCATTCTTATCCGAGATTGTTTATTCGTAAGTATTTACTGGGGTTATTGTTCTCATCCCTGTACATGTTTCCTAAAAATGGTTTCATTTATGTTTAAAGTCATTTTTACCCTTTTTTTACTTTTACTACATGGTATGTATGGAATATTTCTTTTACAAGGTACTTTTTGACTTTTCAGACAAAATTACGAGAAGAATGTTTTTTTAAATTATACGAAATGAAAGGATTTTTACGGTTTTATAAAGCCTTAGTTTCATGATGCTTCCTCCAAAATATTTTATGACTATTTTCAACAAAACACTTTTATTTTAAAAGTGCATGGCATTTTTTTAAATGAAAATTATTTTGAAGAAGAAAGGATATTTTCCTCAAAGAATTCATTTGAAATGTTTTATCAAAACCATTTTCCATCTAAGATGAAATTATTTCATATGTGTATATTTCAAGTTTAATGTATCTATGATTTACATGGTTTCACTTTTCTTATGATGAAATGTCCATTTGTTTTATATGGATTATGAGATGATGGGATGATGTTTATGAAACCCATTTTATTCTTTGGGTTATGATGAATGTTTTAAGTTTATTTTGTGGCACAAGTAAGAATGATTTCATTATGAGATGGGTGGGACCTATATCTCCCTCCAATGAATTGGGTAAAGATTTATATCTCATGAGATAGACATGGATGGAACGGTAAGTTAATCTGGTTCAATGTTACAGGACTGAAACGTGAAGTGAACTCGATTCAGAAAGGGACTTTGTCCACTAAGATGGTCTTGGCAGCAATGCCTTGGCTACCATGGAAATCATATCATGTTCTTAATGTTTTTCCACAATTAAAATTTTTATTCCCAAGCTATTTTATCATGATTCATGTTCTATTATGATCCTTGCCTTACGTACTTCCATGTTTTATGTCATTTCTCAAGATTTCGATGTTTAAACAATATGTTCATGTTTTTATGTTCAAATGTATATGGTTTATTTTATTCTCTCCATGCTTACCGTTAATGAGCATTTGAGATCACCCTTTATATGTTTTCTTTTCCCCAGGATTTAAAGAAAGGTTTTACGTAAGAAAACCAAAAGGGGAAGATCTTTATGGGAGATGTTGAAGATCTTTCACCACGATTAGAAGATTACGTTCCGAGTTTCCAAAGACACTAAATTATTACGGCCCTTGTGTGTCTGTTTTCATTATGTATCAAGTATTCCGCAAAAGTAATGTAATATCCATGTATGTCAAGCTTTGGGTCTTTACACACTGCACTCTTCGTGTAAAGTAGTAAATTTGGGCTTGGACCGAAGATAGCTAGTCCATACCAAGATTGACGGCATAAGTACTAGACGCTGCCAGCAAGAAGTTCCAACCAAAACTCTATCCTACAAGGGAATGATCATGATGTCGTCAAATATGTGTGATCATCAAGTCTCCTCTCGTAGGTGTTTCCAATCATAAGGGTTGAGTCAACAGATCTACCAGAATCTCAAGGTTTTACACTAGACATGTGGTGATGAAGTAATGAATGGAACATATGTCTGTAAATATAATAGATAAGGTATCAAATACAAAGATCATACCTTAGATCATACCTAGACTCCTTGGGTCATATGCGTCGACCGCATGTAGCTCTCCCCGCCCCTGTCCCCCTACTCCCTAAGCCTAGTGCAGACCTCTTGGGGGTGGTGGTGGGAGTAGATCAAAGAATCTTCCATCACCTGTAGCTCTCCCTACTCCTCTTCCATGTCCTCCACCTAGCGGGTCTATTTGCTCCACTCTCTACCTCTACCTCAGTGGTCCATCCACCACCTCCTAGTCAGCAACATGATATTTTGGATAGTCTCTAGCGATATTTCCCCTACCGTCACATGAGTAGAATCTCCTCTCCCTAGGATAACTGGATCCTACCTGAGAGCCCTAGACTATCAACCCCCCATCCTGGGTCCTCCTATGGCATCTCTCATGACCTGATATCTATTCTTGATGTTAGCACCCTACTACCGAGGTCTTTGTACCAGTATTCCTACTACTGGATTCCACTAGCTATCTCTACTTAGCCAAGAATATCTTCATCACAAAATCCTTCTCAATCACTCCAGTATAAGTCAAAATGTAGAGTTACACAACACTAGATCAGATGTCCCATCGTAGACCTCTATTGAAGGTCTGAGCTCTAGAGTACGGATCCCTGACCATATACATCAAGTACCTAGATAGGTTGGAAAACCTTGATGAATAGTTTTCCACCATCAAACTACCCTGTTGGGGCTAAATAAGCTCCTTGATATGCACTTCCCTCAGTGTAACGAGAGTGAAATCCTACCTAAAGAGATACTAAAACTCATTCCACCAAAGTGAATCCTCTTTGTGAGACTGAGTGGTCAAACTCCACCATCGTCCCACTGGTCAATGAAGAAGTCTCACTCCTAGGATCACTATCTGGTCTACTGGTTTCCCCACTAGACGAGAAACTCTGGTCACCACCTCAATCCTGTCCTTAGCTGCCTGAGGGTCGGGCTCACCTAATAACCTGAGGGGTCTCCGTCTCTGAAACTCTTGGAGGGTGCTGATTCTACTCTCCTCACCAAGTGGTACACAGGTACCATGTGATTCTCCACTGGTGGTGGTATATCAGGTGCACCACTCAGAGGTAACACCTGAGGAATTGGTCCCCATATCGAAGCCTCATCACTAAGGGGGTCATCCTCATGATCGAGTTGTCCAATCCTAGTAGGTATGCATCACAGAGGAATCCTATATGGAAATAAGATGTACAATTGTTAATTAGTATATATGGATAGCTTACACAAAGGATATGATAAACACCACCCATTCTTATATGATGCATGTACCAATATTTTATTTCCACCCAACTAGTGTTTACATGTATCGAGTTGAAAATTAGGTTATCAGAGTCCTGGTGTAATGACACGTCAACCACCCACACTAACACTAGAGTCTCTAGCCTGAAATCCATGCTCGAAACACTTAAAACTGTTTACCTAAACAAATATCACAGACTCTTGGTCATAAGGTAGAACCGAGCACCTCTGATACCACTCTGTCAAGACCCGTCCCAGTGAGGCCTGCTCCACGACTCCCCCAGCCCGCCTCCAATAGGCCAAGGGCTGGTCACTAGCACCGAGTATGCATATCACTAACACTAGAGGCATTTCCTATTTACCTATACACATGGACACATATTCAATCCCATAAATGATGAAAATTAAAAACCATTAAGGAACAAAATTAATGCATACAACTAAACCCAACCAACAGAGTACAACAAAAATTAAGTGTAGAAAGTAAACTAGGCCAGAATACAAGCCCACCAAAAGAAATAGTCTACAAACTAAAAATTCCAACCTGAAAGCAAGAAAAGTTACTATAAATGCTTCTCATAGCCATAGGAACACATCGGATTGTAGGGAACTCGAAAAGCTCGATCTAGTCCTGGTCCACCCTGGACACCGTCGAAAGGCCGCTCATTTTCACAAGACATGGAACATGTGGGAAAACCCCATATAGGGGTGAGTATAACAATAATTTGTAGAGGAGCCTGAAAACAACAAATTAATTCACAATGTAAAGGTACAGTCATCTCTACATAGTATATGTCTACTGAACATATAGAAAGAGAAACACATCCATATATACTTGAAACCAAGACCCATAGTCTACAATGACTGCATAACCATTCTAGGGATTCAATTGGTAGACTTCACAAAGCACTCATCTAGGAGAATTCACTACCCAAGTCTAACATCTCTGATGACATCCGTCCAAGATGTACTATTCATTGGGAAAATCCCTGAGAGAGAAAGATGCACTGATAGATCTAAAGTGATAATAGATACACTAATTCTAGGAGAACACACTCATATGGGGATAAAGATCATGATACACAAATGAGGATCACTGCCAGGGCCTTGGCGGATACCGCAACCCATCTAGATTCATCTGCTATGTAGAGGATCAACGTCCCATAGGATTAGTCACGTCGATACCTGACTCCACCTTGGGTCAATAATGGATAGTGAATCTCACTCTGGGCCTCTCAGAGGGATAACTAACACTATCTTGCAATGTTTTTCTAAAGGGATCATGCTCCTATGGATGTAAATGATACCTAACCTTTAGGGGAATGATCCAAGGGACACTAACCCAAATGAAACTTGTCCAAGGAATGGTGTACAAGAGGATCAAACCATGCATAAGGGAGTACACAATGTGTAGAAGTGGTCACACGCCATGTCACTTAACTCTGGGTATTTCCCATGTACAATGGCCCAAGTTTGGAGAACATGTAGTGTAAGAAAATAATATACACAGTGTGTAGGAAGGATCACATTCCATGTCAAGGTATCTAGGGTCAACTCCTTATACACTGGCCATGTGCCCGTAAACGGCCTCAACCAGAGTATGCCAACTCATGTAACTGGTACACATGGTGACATGAGTAACTGGCCTCATCAGGCCGTGTGGTGGAGTACATGGAGTGTACTTCACCCTGTGTCTGTGTATCGTCTGATATACATACTGAGTCCCATGTAAGGACCCACCCACTATGTGATAGTGGTCACACACCGTGTCTATGCTTCCAGTCACCTGGAACTCTAGTTTTCAATGGGTGGGGCCTACATGTTGTGTGTTTACCATGTGCACATTGTGTCTTTCACCATGTGAATCATGCAATACTTCTCCACTACCATGATGACCCCACACGACATGTTCATCAGAGAACACATTGTGTTCTTTGAGAATTTCAAAAAATGAGAACATTTAACACTGTGCCTCTATAGATCTCCCGTGGCTCACTCTGGAGATCCATTTGCAAGAAAATCGATATCCAAGGTCTCCCCTCCATTCTATCAAAGTTTCAAGAGGTTTCATGCATTCGATCAGCCCTGAAACCTCATTTTGATCCCCCCCCCCCCACGAATAACAGTTTCTCCCTATCCGAGATGATTCATCATCTGCCATCGTTTTATCACCTCCACTAGGTCATTGCGATGTTCTATCTCTAATTTGGGATCGTTTCATTTAAAAATCGGTTCACAAAGATCCTTTTTTTATCGCCCTGGGAGGAACATGAGGAGCACCAAAATAAAAGTGGAGGAAAACCAAACAGCAAAAGAGGAACACCCCTCTCCTATCATTCGTCAAGACATTGATTCACTTCTATTATTAGGTTTAATGGTGAATCAAATGATAATTCAAAAATTATCATAAACACCATCCCCAAATCAAAAACCCAAAAGAAATAGAAATGAACACCCTCCCACAAGAACCCTTGATCCGTGGATTAACCGGTTTGTGGGTTGATCCAAGTCATTGTTTAAATCATGAATGAGGAAAGAAGGAATCAAAATAAAACCCCTACCATGATCATATATGAATAGGGATATTGATCGTCGGTTGGTATTTTCTCTCACTATGCAATGATCCATGCATCGTCATTCATCGGTGTTTGTCAAGAATTATCCACAGGTGGCTCCTCTCTATGGATCTAGAGGATTCTAGGGAGTTTTATAGGGTTATGAGATGAACCCTAGGATCCTTATTATTTAAAAGAAAATAATAATCATTCCATTATGGAAAAATTTAAAATAAAATAAAATATTAATTTATTTTATTTCCTTTAAAACGTCAAAAACTAACTCCTACAGCTTACCCGCATCGATCGATGTTATGATCTTCCTAAGGTAAAGTCTGTGTTCAGAATGCAACGGTGCCCTCATATTTTTAATATGGGAACCCATTTACATGATATTACAATTTTTCTAGAAAACCACTCTTGCGTGCTATTTAGAGTTTAATTTATTTCAAACATTTATTTCGGGCACCCGCGGCCTCAGAATCGCACACCGTCACAAAACCTGGTCTCAAAATAATTCCCTATAATATTTAAAAATAATACATGGGAAAATAAAAGACATTATAGACCGATGCATAACTTAGGAAACCATAATAATTATTATGAGCCTAAAATATCATGCAATATGGTAAATTACCTACATCCCAAGAAGAGTGAGAGACATCAGGCAATAACATCCAGGGTGGAGAGTGAACCACTTTAGAAATAGTGTAATCCTAAAATGAGGTATGTAAAGCTCAATTCCCATATAGTATCACTGGTTTAAGATTCCATACTCCACACCCGATGTAAGGGAGTGTGATTTACCTCCAAGATCTATACCCATTACCATTGTGCAAAGCATCTATAAAGGTGTATTATAATTATAACTAGCATAGGTAATTACCTCCCATCCATCTATTTTATCAATACATATACATATACAATGAATAATAATTTATATAATAATAAATAATGAATAAACTCTTATGAAATTAAATTTAAATATTATCAAATCCATGGTCATATATATAATTCAATACATGAGGCAAAGACCACTCATGCATTTAATTATCCAAGTTCAATTCCATTTAATACATTAAAATTAATAATAAGAAACCATTATAGATTATAATTCCTTTATAAACAATACCATTTTTCAAAACCAATCCATTTAATTAATTTGGACATAGAAATTCCATTTCTACAAATCAAATGTCAAAGGGAAAGAGACATGGGCGACAAGACAATTTCCTACATAGGGAATTCAAACTATAAGAGGGACAAAAGCATAAGAGGTTCCATGGTATATATTTAACACTCATGTTCCAAGGGAAATTACATTTAAAAACTAAGTTTAATAGAATAAAGGACTTCATGGAACTTTGTAAAATTGATAAAAAATGGCCAATTTCACTAGGAAACCCAATGGTGTGACCATATCAGGTCTATAAAAGATCTAACCAACCAAAAAAATCTTTAGGAATATAACATGATTCTAGGATCAATTATACATAATGGAATAAATACAATTGGGATGCTTAGTAAAGGCCATCATATGGAATGATATCATAATTATGATTAGATGAAACTCAAATTAAAAACAACATGACCACATACCTCAAGGATTTAGATGAATCCTCTCTCATTATCAGCCTCATATTTGATGTAGTCTGTAAGATATATGAGAAAATGTCCAATGAACTGAAAATAGGGAGAATGAGGCTCCACCTAAATAGCCCAATGGATGGAATGATTAACATTAATAGGAGTTGGGAGACTAGGGAATATTACTGAGACAGATCCAATGATTTTGATAGATCGAAGAATGAACAAAGGATAGATGATTTTCTTTAATGCCTATATTTAGGTGTTTTTAGACCAAATGTGGAAGAAATGGGATAGTAGCTACTAGAGGAACAAATAAAAAAATGAAAAAGGTCTTATAGCATAATGTATGTAAAAAAATGTAAATTCACCCAAAAATATCAAATTGAACTATTTAGGCACCTGTTTAATCAAACCGTGTTCAAACCATACATGGTTATTTATAAATAAGGGACCCCACATGCTTTGGTGCATGGTTTGACTAAACATGTAAAAATTGCACCGAATGTCTCTGTCCCATATCTACAACGAAACATATTTCCATGCTCCCTAGATCACATAGATGTAGACAAACCATGCATCCTAGTCCTTTTTTTATCTTTTCAGGGCTATGAGATTCGAACAACTCATGGACACTCCGGTGACCACCTTGTCTTCATTAGATATATTTAATAGGGCCACCTAAGGTATTAAAATTTAAAAACTAATGATTCGTACCTTTGATGAAAACATGGGTCCATATAACGACACCTCATTAAAGAAAATCATACATAGATTAACCTATTGAGGGTAAACATTTGTCATTAAAAATGAGTTACCGCCATTGAGAATGTATATCATACTCTCATTACTAGGCCTTTTCTTGTTCTCTCTTGTGCTACCATAACACCCATACCAAAGGAATGGAACTTCCTCAATGTTTCCTTATCCTCTAATCAACAACACAATATACGTACTCCTATAAGGATGAATCCATATCCAATTTAACTTCGTCAGGATGAAAGACATGTTTCACATTTGGATAGTATCAAAAAAGATAAGATACACAGAAGGAATCATATATTGACCGGTATCTCTGAGGAAGTTCCAATAGTTAATCCACTGGTCCAATCGATTTTTCAACCTCGAAGGGTTAAATGAACCTTGGTGGGTGGTTAACATGCTTTTGAATATGTATATTCCCTATCTTGGGTGAGACTCAATAGAAAACCCATTCTCTATCCTCTAACTCTATAGGTCCCTGATGTCTATTATCATACCACTACTATCTGGACTAAGATGTCAGCATACACATTCTAATCATCTAGAACCTCTCTGTATTCTTCTGCATGAGACATGGCCCAAGAATAACTACTTCCCGTACCTCTAGTGAGCACAAAGGTGTGCGATAAGGCTTACTATATAAGGATCCATAATGAGCTATCTCTATGGTAGCCTGAAATCTGTTATTATAAGAGAGATCAACTAGGGGAATGTGTTTCCCCCAAGAGAGTACAATGTTAAGGAAACATGCATAAATAATTTCCTCAAGAACATGAACTATATAATTATTTTTTCCCTTAGTCTTTGGGTGATAGGCCATTCTCAAAAGTACCTACGTACCCAAGGCCTTCTGCAACGCCTTCCAAAATCATGACATGAAATAAAAATCTATATCAGAAATGATTAAATAAGGTGATCTCGGATAACTTACAACATGTCTGATTTAAAACCTTCCTAGATCTTCAACCGTGATGGTTTCTCATATAGGTAGTAAGTGCGCGACCATTTTCATATGGTTAATAAAAACCCTCACAATATCTTTTCCATGAGGTGATCTGGATAGACTAGTCATGAAATCTATTGAAACATCATCTCATTTCCAGTCGAGAATGCACAATTGTTGTTGAATCCATCCCAGTTGTTTATTTCCCTCCATTACTTACTGATAGGTGGAACACTATGTGATAAAGAAAAAAATCTCACATTTCATGTCATACCACCAATTCTATTGTCGAATATTCCTATACATTTTGGAGACACCAGGGTGAACCTTCCATGCTGAGGTGTGGTATTCTCACATAATCTCATCTCTAATGTCTTCTAGGACCCATACATGGACATGGAACAACGACATATCATCCCCATCCATGGTCCAACCTGAATACGTATCATCATCCAAACCACTTTCATTTAGGATAAGGACTTTAGGATCAGATGGATATCTCATTATCACTTGTTCTAAAAGAGAATAAGTAACTTATAAGGATGAGAGGATAGTCTTAAGATGGTTATTTTGATCCTCAACATTCATCTATGACAATAAATTCCATAAAATTCCATTCACCATAGGCTTCCAGAACTGCCTATGTATGAGTCTTACAGCTCAGAGCATCATCTACCAAATTACCATTTCTAGGCATGTAGGAAAACTCTAAATCAAAGGACTGTAGGTACTCCACCCCCTCAACTACCTAATACTGATATTCCCTTTTGTAAATATGTACATGGGGATTTTTTGGTTAGTGAATACCAAAAAATGACCTAATAGATAATGTCTCCAATAGTGTATGGCTTGGACACAACAACGGGCTCAATATCATGTGTCAAGTAATTCTATATGTGAGGCCTCATCTAACGACACCCATGTGTGATGACTCACTCATCCTAAATTATAAAAACTCCAATACGAATACCTGATGCATCATTGTATACAATTTATCTCTTTCTGTGATTTAGAAGAATCACTATTGGCACTGAAGTAAAATGACCAATCAACTCTTGGAAGGTTTCTTCCCATGCTTCTGACGATATGAATTTCAAACCCTTCATTTTTAATCCTGTAAAAAGAGATAAAAATAGTGATATATTATGAATGAAGCATATGTATTATCAAATGATACCAAAGAAACTCTAAATTTCAATGTTTTTATAAGGATAATCTTAAGAAACTACATATATCACTTTTATTGGTATATTGATACTCCTAACTCTGAGATAGTGATACCCAAGAAGTAGATGTTTTTGATCCAAAAGTGGCATTTAGTGAGTTTTGTATAGAGTTGATTCTCTCTCAGTGCATTCAGAAGGATATCGAGATGATATATATGGCTGTGTCTAGAGTGTGATTACATGAAGTTATCATAAAAAATACTAGAATGAATGAATCTAGATACGAGTGGATAACCCCACAAATCAAATCCTTAAAGACTATAGGGGAATTCGTGAGTCCAAACTACTGTTCCAGGTACACATATAGACCATACATGCTCCTAAAACCAATGTGAGGTATGTTGTAAATCCTGAAACACAACTGATGATTGCCTGACAACAAATATTTCTTTTAAAAAATCATCACTTCTTGAATATGATCAAAGTATCCATCTATTCTAGGAAGTTCATACCAATTATTAACTATAAGATAATTTAAATGATTGTTACGAACACAAAGCCTAATGGTAACATCCACCTTCATGTAAAAGAGGACCAATGAACCCCCTGGATAAGGGATGGGGAATATAAAACCATAATCTCTAGATCCTTCCACTATTTCATGATATCCATAATCTCCTTAGGTTCCATCCTATAAGGAATAATGGCCACTTATTCTGATCATTGGGTAAGAACAAAAGAAAACTCAACCTATCACATAAGAGGTATATCGAAAAAGTATTCTGAAAATAATTCTCTGAATCTCTCCACAACAAGAGGAAATACAATGATTTGTAACCCATGGTCTATGAGGAAAATATTGGTGATCTGAGCAATCTGATTACCTAGTCTCTACTGCTCAGGTCCATCTTGTTATTCACTGTGATCTCATTCATCTTTATGCACATTCATAACACCCTATAGTAATATAAACATCACCCTTAGATGATATCAGTCAATTTGGTCTCTGTTGGGATATTACCAAGTCATCCTGATGATTACATCAAAGCTTTTCTTTTTGAGGACATATAGATTCTATATGAAAAGGTAACCCCTATCCCAAGGGGAAAGTCCTTACAACCAAGAATGACCTATGACTGGATACCTAATGGGTTGTCTTGCATCATAACTCCATCAAAGTGTTCTATATAATGGCCTATAATTCCCATTATATTCTCATATAAAAATGAGTGAGGCATGCCTATTTCAAATAAGAAGACACTAGATTTGAGGTTACTTGAAAAGTACCTCAAATCGAAGAAGGTTCAACGCACTACTCCTATGGAATATAATGGACTACATGTAACTAGAATGTAACGAGGCCTTGAGTCACTACTTGACTACCCTGATCAGGCCCTCTCTATAGGCACTAAGAATAATAAGTCCAACAACCTCTTCCTTGACCACAACCTTAACCTGATCTGATGGTGGTATTCGAAATGCCTGCATGGCGTGATCTTTTTGTCCCCAGTCTTAACTGTGGAGTAGGTGCAGATCCCCATTCTCTAGGAACTGGAGGGTAAGTCCAATAGAAATGTTGAATATTCCCCATCTTACCATATCCTATACACTAAAATATATCCTAGGGACAATAAGACATGATGTTTCCTAGCTTCCCACACTGGTTATAGGTAAGAAAGTTATCAGAGCAAGGAGTCGAACTGCTGCTAGCTCCATGAGTAGTCTCAAAATGCCTCTTTCACCCAGAAGAAGACCCATTATAAGCCCTAGGTTCCGAACTAACCTGAATTCCACCCTCAACATCCCTTAAATTCATCTACGTAATAAGGTCCTATTTGATAATTTTAGAAATGGATTTCAACTTGAACACATTGACCTACACCTGGATATCATAGACCATCCCATCATCTAGAATCCTAGTGTTCATAAGATCATAAGTAGCTAGAGTAAGAGAGAATAAATGTAGCTTAGTTAAATGAGTTGAATACCCCATAACTTACATACTTCATTGATGAAGGTTAATGAATAATCTCTCTATATCTGCCCTTGGGTTTAGGTAAGATAAAAATTCATAGAAGATCAATTGGAAATATGCCCATACAATTCAATGATTCTTATCTTCCTGAGTGATGAAGTCCCACCACCTATTGGCTAAATCTCTAATAATATAATTATCTAGCATAACCCTTTTATCTAAAGGGGTATTTATATAGTCAAATATGGTTAAGATAACATTGATCCAAGACTCTTCAACATGTGGTCCAAGATCCACCAAGAATGTGGGATGATTCTGCTACTGAAACTCACTAGTCAACTTTACCATAATTAGGGTGAGTCGAACTAATCCATTCATCGACTGAAACATACATAGGAAACCCTCTTGGAAATTGGTCTCAATGCCAATATCTATAATAGTAATAGGTTCCATAGGTTTCTCTATGGGAGGAATCACTATTTTCCCACGAACTGCCACCTCTGGTATGTGGTTGTCGACACCTTTAGGGCATGCATCATGAGGATGTCGTGGAGTCATAATGCTAAAAAGCCAAACAAATGTGTCATAAGATATTTAATCAAGTATAAAAACTATATATGGGAAAGTGGGATAGGTTCAAATCATTACTATAAATACGATCATACCTCTCTTCCTGATCAAAATCCAGGTCTAGATGTTTGAAGAGTCCATAACAAGACATAAGAATATAAAATAGGTACCCCACTACCCACTACTAAGGCTCAATTCAAGTCTAAGTATCTATGTTAGACATATATAATATGGATGTTCTCAATTTAAAAAGTCATATTTATTTTAATGTTGTGCTTTTCAAATATTCAATCACATTATATTTTTAATTAAATTGACTTCCATGTACAATACATAAGGAGAGATACTCCTTATGAACCAAATATGGTATCCACTTACCCTACACCATAACACATTCCATATCATGTGATCGATGGTCCACAAATCAACATTTCATAATTGAATTCTAATGTTTTCTGATTTAACCTATTTAGGATAACTCTGTTAGGTTAAGGAAGAAACTTTAATTATTAATTATGATTTTCCAATCCATTTAAGAAGTGTCATAAAAATTCAATATGATATAAGGCATAATCAATATGAAACAATAAAATGTGCGCTAAAATATATGTGTCATGACAAAATACAAGGAATATTATTCCTAGTGTGCCTAATAATGATGAATATAATATATTTCCCCTATTTTTTCATGTGATAATAAAGAAATCATAATTTCACTAAAATCAATATCAATGAGATCAAAAACCATGTGCATAACCAAATGGTGAGGTTATATCAATAATAAATAGAAAAAATCCTAACAACAATTATAATTCATGAAACACAGCCTTTACACCCCAAAAATGGGTTCACAATGCCTAAGAATGACTTACAAACAAGTCCCATGAAATACCAATCTCCAATCTATGGTCTTCAAATAGTAATACAATAAAGGAAACTTCTCTGATATAACTTTGTAACTTCCAAAACCAAGAACCACTTAACTAGTTCCCCGATCTTGTGGGTAACATGGCCTCAAACGTGCCTCCTTGTATAGAAGAAGCCACTGACTAGAATCAAGGTTATAAAGGTGGTTTTGTGGGGATACTATACCTTCTTATCAGAGTGTAAAAATTGATACAATCAAATAAAATTAGTAGAGGAAGTGAAATATAAATAGACAGAATCAATAAACTAATGATGAAGCATAAATAAATTAATCAAGAAGTGGTGGAAGATAACAAACTGAACAACTAATAATAATATCAATATACTCTATAGAAGTGACTGATAAATGGATGCATAGAAAGTTGTAATGTATAAAGTAAATAAAAATATACAAGCATGTTATATAATAATACAGAAAGAAAAAATGAAAAAAATCTATCCTTTAAGCATCTAGAGCTTATTACTTATCCTTCACTCATAATCTCCAATTATGAAAGAAGATAAAAAACTTGTAGTAGGGCCTTCACCCTTATCAAAAAATCTATAAAGATCATCGTCTTGGGTACCAAAGAATCCTGAGAAATGTGTGAGATATAAATCTCAGTAGGAAACCTCCAGTGGTGTCAATGTGTAATTTGATTAGTTCTCATAACAAAACAATTTTCACGTATGATTAGAATATGAAAATAAATATTTAATAAATTTACACCCGTATTAGGTTCCTATAGGACACCTAGCGGGTCTACCTACTTCATATCATGGCTGGGAAGTGTGTCTAATAATTTCCCTATATATATTTATATGTATATATAAATATTAATAATATATATATATTAGTGGTATATTGCATCCACCTATATGATGAAAGTTCATTTGGGTATATAACGGCCATATACATTGAGTACTAGTGATGGACTAGAACATTTCATAACTCATAAATCTATAACCAATCTAACAAGACTAAAATCTCATTAAATTGGGTACACACACTGCATCCCCAAAAGATTGTGAGATTTCATGTAACAACACTCAGGCTGGAATGTGAACCACCATGGAAACACTCTAATCATGGAACTTGTCACGTAAATTCCAATGCCCATTTAGTATCCCTAGTGGAAGTTTTGATACTCCATACCAGATGTAAGAGAGTGTAATTTCCATCCTATAACAACACCCCTTACCATCATACACAACCTCTATAAAGGAATATTATAATTATAACTGGCATGAGTAATTACCTCCCATCCACCTCTTTTATCAGTCCATATAAATAAGCAAGCCATAATTATTTGTAACAAAATGAATGAGGTATAAAATCTTATGTATTTAAATTTATACATTATCAATGAAACAATCATATATATAATCAAATACATGAGTAAATTACATATCATTAATTTCATTATCCAATTTTAATTCCATTTAAGACATTACAATTCACATGATGAAACCATCATGAATTATCTATCATATATAAATAATAACATTTAACATAACCATCCAATTTAATTTATTAGGACATGGAAATTAAATTTCTAAGCCTCTAGAGTCAAAGGGAATGAGGCATGGGAAACAAGTCAATTTCATACATGGGAAATTCAAAATCTAAGAGGGAAAAGAACCTAATAGGTTCCTTGGGCTTCATTTAACACTAATTTTCCATGGTAAATTACATTTAAAATGAAAGATGATAGGAAGAAAAAGATCCACCAACTTTGAAAAATTGACCAAAAATTTCTAATTTCACTAGGCACACTCATGAGGTGACTATATAAGGTATATAAAATCTCTAACCCACTAAACCAAGATCATTAGGAATATAACTCAATTAAAGGATCAATTAGGCATGAAGTTATCAATATAATGGGGATTCTTAGAAACTTATTACATATGACATGAAGACATAATTATGAAACAATGAAACTCAAAGGTAAAACAATGTGACTACCTTCCTCAAGGTCGTAGATGAATTCTCTATCAATGTTGGCCTAGGATTTGAAGTAATTTGGATTATATATTAGAAATGGTCCAATGAACTAAAAATAAAGAAAATGAGCCTATACCTAAATATTACAATAGATGGAAACGTAAACATTTATAGGATTTGAGAGACTATGGAAGACTACCATAATTGACCCAATAATTCCAAAAAAGCTAAGATCAGACACCGAACATAGGAGTGGCTTCAATGCCTGTATTTAGGTGTTTTTGATCCCAACGGATGAAGAAAATTGATTCTTACTACTGGAGGAAGAAATAAAAAAAAGTAAAAGGACTTATAACTTAAAAGAGGGGGAAAATTTTAATTCACACCACAAATATAAAAAATAATAGTTATTCAAACCATGCACAAAATGTGCATGATTATCTATAGAGAATGGAACCTCATATTGTTAGGAGAAAGGTTTGACAAACTGTGCACAAAACCATATAGAATGGATTTATCCCATATCTACAACTGGCTGCATGACCATGAACCATGGGTCACATTGTTGTAAAGAAACCATCCATCCCATAATTTTTTTCAATTTTTAAATCACCGAGATCAGAACCATCCCCAAACACTCCCGTGATCTCCCTAGATTGATTAGCCATCGTTAATAGGGACATTTAAGGTATTAAAATGGAAAAACTAATGATTTGAAGCTTCTTTGAAAAGACATGTCATTACACATTTTACATCTATTTTTAATTTTATTCAATGGTTTTGAAATGAAATATTTTTAAATTATTTATGCAGAATGTTTTGACAAAAGAAAAAAAGGAATGTCCTATTTTTTAATGAACATGATGAAAATGAATTTCCCATCACTATTAATATTATTTAACATATATATTACATTGAATTATTACATATTTTATTTAATGAAAATCTCACATCACTTTTTTTGTATATTTGGTATTGAAAATGGTTAATTTTATAAGAAAATGGAATTTTTGTAAGAAACTCTTTTCATAAGGGTTTTAGAAGAGTCTTGCTCAATAATTTTAACATTATATTATTAGATCATTTTCATATATGTCAAAACACTTTATTAAATCCTATTCTTAATTGAATTTAAACCCTTATGATATTATAGACATGATTTTATTTAATGGTTAATGATCAATTTGATTGTGAATGGGCCATCATGATACCATTCATGGTTTATGGATAAATTATTCACATTTCAAATGCTATATTTTTAATTCAAATTTTTAAATTGTTTACGTTTAACCTCATTCATATGAACAATGAATTGGACTTTTGAAGTTAAAAGAAGAGCCAACTATGGTCCCTAGATGCATCAATAGGTCTCATGAGACAAACTAGATTGGGATTTGGATGATCTCTTAAAAATCTATTTTCAGATGTTTTGGATGAGGCCTCGAGGATATATTTCAGATGTCCAACATCATGTATTCCATCATTATGAATTTATTTATTGATATTTCATGTGATTACTTCACCAGTAAAATATACATGGTTAGGTTTCCTAGATTATGTGAGTATTTAAATGGAATGTCTTTATTTATTTAATTTTATATATTATTTATGCCATATTTACTAATATCATTGACTATACACTTACCCTCACAGAGCGTTTGAGATCACCCCTTTCATATGATTCATTTTTCCTGAAAATTCTGAGAACTATGTTATGACTGATATGAAGTGTTACAGAAATGGGGAATAGTGGTATACACAATGAAATTATTTTTTATATTATGTTTTAAAATGTTATGTTGATTTAATGTATGTATCTAGTTTACCAAGGCAATTAAAAGATTCCATAATTCAAGATATAATTCCTCATATCATATTCTAATGTGATAATTTAAGACACTATCTCTGGGAAACTAGGGTTGAGGTATTTAAACCTAATTAATATTTTAATATATTTAATGTTATATTCTTTTGGGTTTGAATGATATCTAGAACTAATACGGACAATAGACATAATATCTGGCCTAGAAGTAGTAAGATACAAAAGGATTCTTATCATGACTATGTACAAATTATCTCAAATAGACTCTCTAAATTAATATTCATATTGTTTAAAAAAATTTCTAATAGGGGTTCTCATATATTTTTTTAAAAAAAGTTTAAAATTTTTAATAAGTTCCTTGGAATACGTAACCCAATTTAATAAACCACATTTCCTTTGATTAATTTTTAATCCGAGGAAAAATATTAATTACCCCATTACTCTAATATAAAATTCCATTTCCATTAATTTTTAAAACTCATTTATATGTTTATAATTTGAATAACCAAAAATGATATCATCTACCTAAATTTTTATAATTAGTATACCATTTTAATGTCTTTTTTTTAAATAAGTTTGGATCAACCTTACCTTTAAAATTTTATTTTGAATTTGAAATAGATCTATTCTATCATACCAAGATCTTTTAATTGAATAAGACCATGTATATCTTGATATAGATTGAAAATATGATTTGGAAATTCATAATTTTAGAAACTAGGTGGTTGTTTAATGTACACCACTTCTAAAATTACACCATTTAAAATCCACTTTTTACATCCATTTGAAAAAGTTTTTGGTTTTTAAAAAATTAAAAAAAAACCAAATGGATACTAATCTACAAAATGGGGAAAATGATTCTTTAAAATAAATACCTTATTCTTGAAGATAACCTTGGGAAACTAATCTTTCATTATCTCATACTATATTACCAAATGATTCTAATTTATTTTGGAAAACGCATTTGGTTCTTACAAAAACTGTGTCTTTAGATAACTGAAATAGATTATAGACATTATTTCTATCAAATTGGTCAAGTTAATCATGCATGGAATTAACCCAGTTAGTTTATTTAAAAGCTTCATTAATATTAATATGACTAAAATCATCTACAAAATAATAATTTGGAAATAAATTTAAAATTGAATTTGTAGTCCAAATATTGGATTCATCATTTTCTACAACATTTTATAAAGAGTTGTCTTTGTGTGTTTTATATATTAAATAGTGAGATTGGGATGAGATACACTCCCACTCAAATGATGCATTACTATATTATGGTTTATCTTCATCAATGATAATTTCTTTAAAGTCTCCAGCATTATCAACTGAATTAGTACACTACTTTTTATTATTTTCAATGAACATCACATTGCACAAATTATTCCACATTCAGTATTCTATTATTATATAACCTATAAATCATACTATTATTAGAGTATTAAAGAATGATACATTCTTACCTGTTTGAATCAAACATTTCTATTTTATCTATAATATTCAAAATAAATATAGTGAACCCAATAACATTAAAATTACCAATTTTGGGTTTCTTATTCATAAACATTTCAAAAATATTTTTCCTTAACAATGGTCAGATGTAAACTCTATAGAATATATAACAAATATTGTTCACTAATTCATCCAAAATTTTTTTTGGAAGGTTGAATTCAATCAGAATTATTCTTTTTAATTCTTCTGTAGTTTGATTTTTCCTCTCAACAACACCCTTATTTTGTGGTGTTATAAGGGCGGAATAATTATGAAAATATACATTATTTTCATTAGTGTAGGACACTCAAGAGTGGGGGGTGAATCGAGTTCCTATAAAAAATTATGTTAAAAACATTATTTGAAGGTCCCCCAATTTTAAAAACAAAACAGATCAGTTAATCAATGTAGTTAATTTATAATATTCTTGGCTATTTGATTAGTTTCTTAGAATATTGATTAATTATCAATTATAAAAATGTGAAATATTGGTATAAATTTTTAAACTAGTCTACTAAATAAAAATAGTAACAAATACATTCCAAGAATAACTATCAATGTGAAACTTAGTTTTCTAAAATACGAGTTGAAAATAAGTAAAACTAAATTTCAAAACACAGCATATTAAAACAAGTGGATCGGTCTCAATCCAAGACCTAATACACTCCACTTTGTGATCACATTCCACCGTGAAAAATATTTTTAATGCTTTGGTTCACACCATGGATCGAGGTTTGCACAATAGTACACAAGTCTGTCCAGGTTACTTGACCACTCCCATAGTTTTACATAGTAAATATAACAGCCGGGTCACAGAAGACCTCTTCCACAATTATACATGGGAGAAATAAGGTGTAAAAATATTTTTCTGTGATGATATCTTGTATCCTCCAGTTCAGTTTAGGATAAAGTGTATTTTTAGTACAGATACACACTGCTAGAAATCTTAATAAAATAGTACAAAAAATGAAAAAATATAATAATATGGGATTAAAACTGCTCTGAGTGTTTTTCTATGTATCACCAGATATCTATGTTATAGAATATTAGATGTTTGGGTCCTCTTCTGAAAGAAGACTTAGAAATAGAATATCATGAGTTCTGTGTTCTGATTTCAATTCAGTGAGATGCTCTTCTTCTCTTCAATTTTTTTATACAATGAATTTTGAAGAATTGATATATAGCAATATATATATTATGTAAAATGAGAGTTCTTCATGTGTTCTTGCATGGATGTATATTTTTTTCTGACATTTATTTTTAGTCACCACACTTCACTTCTTGTCACCTTTTTAGCCAGAGCACTATATTGTATTTAATAATATGGTGTTTTTGTTATGGCCGACATGAAGAACAATATATTTACATCATTACTCGTACTGCCAGGTTTCATGACTACAAAATATCATTAATTAGGTCAGTGACATTAAATGACTCAAATATTATTGTTAGAATCAACTTTTAAATTTAATTGAAAAAGATGTATTTTTTAAGGAATTGTGTCATAGTTGATGGTGAGACAGAAGAAGTGCTAAAATTAGTAGTGATATTATTTGTGAGTTTTAGAACAATTATCATAGTTACATTTTTTGGTCCTTTGAAATTTTTGCATCTAATAGAAAGGTTATAGTGTTAGGGAAGCAGTGTCACCGGTAGCCATGTCTAGTCCTTTGTCAAAATTCTGAATGGTGTCTTGTTACGGTGCCTTGGAAATGGTAACATAGAAACAGTTTTAGGTCCTTTGAAAGATATGAATCCAATAGCAAGATTATGGTTTTATGTAAATGGTGTCATGGAATTTTTCGATTTCCATACTAAATGGTGAGAAATTTTTATCATAGAAGCAATTTGTCACACCTAGTCAAATATCTTCCATCTGTCTTAAGAAGTAATACTCACGTAATGGATTAAGGTTATTCATAATCATAATAAAACATAGTAGAACAAGATTAATCATGATTTATAATATTTAAACATGATTCACATGACTTAAATGATTTTGGATTTACATGATTTAAATGATTTTCATTTTTTATGATCATTAAAACACGAGGAGTCTAACTATCTCCCCATTTTTTATGATAAAAAAACATGGAATTTATAAACAATATTTTTTTTATTAAATCAATGTATTATAGAATATATGTATAAATTAATATAAATGCCTAAAATCATGTTTTTATTTTTCCATTTTTAGCACAAATGGTATCTCTTCTCCCAATTTTGGATTATGAAAAATAGAATAAGAGAAAGGGAAATAAAACAGTAAATGAAAATAATAAGGGAATAGAAGATATAGAGCACATTTAAATGAATAATGTGAGAGATTATATTTACAATTAAAAAAAGAAAATACATCACACCCCTATCAAAAAAAATATCCACTTCTCATAAGATTCATAATCCTTGTCTTGATTCGGGTCAGATAAAATAGGAGTAAAAGAATGAGGTGCAGATGTAGAGGTGGTATAAGAAGTAGAAAGGAAAGTCAATGGTACTCCTTCAATGATAGAAGGGGAAAGGGTTGGTCTGGTGAAAGACTAAGGCAATGTTTTCTCAATAATAATAGGTCTAATATGGCTCAGATCCTAAGATACAAACATAGTGAAAAGATCAAATGATGTATGAGAAGAAGGATTGGTAGAAGGATTCAGGCCAGGTCTCAAAGGAGATATTGTAGGAGCCATAATGGTTGTGCTTTGAACATGCATATAAGGATTCAAGAGATTAATAAAGTTTGTGATGACTTCACCACCATACTGTGTAGCCTTCTCAAAATCATCATTATTTTCCATGAATTTCTCTATAATAGGTGTGAAGTACATTAACTTATAAACATGATCCTTGAAAGAATGAGTTATAAGAGGAGACTTTAAATTATACAAAAGATACATGAAATGATTATTCAACTAATGCATGGAATAGATTCTTTTGAATTAGTAATCCGCTTTCATAGAGATGTCTTTTTGAGCATGAGTGGAAATTTTGGAGTGAACTATTACCAAGTCAAGAACATGGTTACTATTCTTGAAAACTTTATCAAGACATTCTTTATCAAAACATTCAATAAAAGAATGAATCTGTACCTTAATTATAGATATGAACATTTCACTGTCCAATGGCTATGATGGCTGAGAATAAGTAGATGGAGAATAAACAAAAGATGTAAGAGTTTTGAGCTAATTTAGAAATGTTTTTAAACATCCCTTATATTCATCTGTCAGAGTATTGAGTCTAGAGACAGGACCACATCTCATTTTCTAGTTTTTTGTTTTCTCAACAACATTTTCATACATAGTAATCATGTTTTTTAATAGAAGATTCAACCTTCTATGGAATCTTATCTGCATCATCCTCACAGAAATGAGAAACCAGAGCTTGAACATCTTGCATGTTTTTCTTCATTTTTTTAACCTTTTATTTTAGAGATTTCACCTCATCCCTAAATTTATTTTATCAATTAATTCATCATAAATTTCATGAAGAATATTTGGTTGGATCAGCCATATGATTTTATCTAGAAGAAAAGAAGAATCTCTTTCAATGATATTGGTCACAGTGCAGGCTATGACTTCATGAGGTTCTCAAATACAAACAAAAAAGTGTCTCTAAATTATTTAAAATCATCACGACTTACCAAAAAAGGAGTTTCTTGAGTAGTTTTAGGATCAGGAACTAAAATAGGTTCTGGTTCCTTTCCATAAAAAGCTTCCAAGAGTGGTTTTAGCTGAAACACAGTTGAAAGATCTAATACATGAACTAAGATTACTTAAGACTCATGAACATCAAAATTCCATGGAAGCCTTTACTAGGTATCCATAGAATATGAGTCAATAGGATTTGGAACTTCAATCCTATCCATGTTTAGTTTTTTCTCCCCCTCAATAGGTGAATCTCATTGAGAAATAGGAGACTCGATATCTTGACTAGCTTCTACACCCTCTACTATATTATATTCAGTCATACCTCTAGCTAATTGAAAGTCTTGATCTATTATTTGTTCAACAGATAAAATAACTTTTATTTCTACATGTTATTCCTCTATATATTACTCAGTAGTAGCATGATCTTCCACATTATAATTTTCCTCTTCAATAGAAACTTTCCTATTATCAACTGTCTCATCTCCTTTGTTAACATCTTCTTCACTATTAGAGAGAGGAGATTCTCTAGAGGGAAAATCCTGAGGATCATGAGATTCTTCCATAACTGTTTCACCTTCATCAGAACCTTTTTCTCCTTCAGTTTTATCAAATTCCATTCCTTCATTTGAGTATTCCATAATCTCATATGAATCTAAACCAGGGTCAGTGACACTCTTAGGTCTAGAAGGGTTTTCAACATGATTAAAATCCTCATATAATCTGTTATTATCATTATCCCATGACCTCTTTCAGGGATTCCAATTGATATTCATTCATCTTACTTTATCCTTATAAATACAAAAAATCAAAATCCTCAACCACTTCTTCATTCTTACCAACCACACCATTGGCTAGTAGCATAGCAGAATTCAACCTTGAATAAAATAGGAAATTTGACTTTAAGGTTTTCATGATCTTGTAAAAAATCTGAAGAATAATATTCTTGCATAAATTAATATTGTGGAAATTTTTTATAATATGTATCAAAAGAAATTTATAATTGAGAGTATAAAAGTCCATTTTCCTTGGAAAATTTAGGGTTTGAATAAACATTAACAACAACCTAGTATCTACATCCAGTTTAGTAGCAATAGGTCTTCTTTTCTTTTCTTTTTCAAGTCAACTCTCCCAAGGCCTCGTATATGATAAATATATCACATGTATGAGGATTACCTCTCTGATAGTCCTAAAAAATACATTCATTTGTTATTCCTAAGAAGGTATCCCACAACCTTGAATAAAAGGAACATCTATATTCATTCACCCATCTTCTAAACAGAAAATCATCTTTAGAGTTGAAAGATAACTGAACATACTGATAAAAATAAAACAAATATCTTCGAATAGATAGGTATATAGTCTTTTCTAAACCACTAAAAACACCCTTATTCTTCCAAGACTTACATAACAAGATATTTACTTAACATAATCCACTTCGTACAAATTTCTTTTTCGAGAACAAATTTGCGATCCTCCAAACCTGGGTTTAGCAGTTTTTCAGACATGGTAATCAGAGTCTTTGTCAGTGTCTTTGAATACCGGTGTTTCATAAGAGATGATGAAGATGGATGCTTCATCCAGGGCATTCAACATGGTCTCAAGGAATATAATGAGTTCAAGAGAAAATATATTGGCTTTGGGAGTATAGAGTACGAGTGAAGAGATAAGTGAAAAAGAGAATTTTTTATCATTTAGGGAGTTCCAACATCACAAAACAAAAGTGTGGTTTATAATAAATAACATAATCAACAAAGAGATATGGGGAAAATATTTTAAAAAATAAAGATTTATAACAGTGATACTAGAACAGGTAGTCATGGTGTCAACAAATCGGTGTGACTCTAAATGGTGTGACCATAATTAATGAGATAACAAAGAAGAGACAGTAAGCATGGGACAATAATTGTTAGATATTAGATTGGTTACTCAAGGATGATTATATCTAATTCATGTATGATGTTACTCATCCATTTATAATTTAATGTCTTAGTGAAAATGTTAGCAAGCTGATGTTCAGTGCCAATGAATTCCAAAGTAATATCACCTTTTTGATAATGATCTCTCAAAAAGTGATGTCTTACATCAATACGTTTTGTTATTGAATCAGAAAAGAGATTCTTATATTTTTTTTAATATCACCTATGTTGTCATAGTTTAGAGGGACATGTTTAAATTGATATCCATAATCTAGCAAAGTGCATTTCATCCACAAAATTTGAGCACAATAACTACTAGCAGCAATGTATTCAGCATTGGCAGTAGACAATGCAACCAAAATTTTCTTTTTTACTACACCATGATACTAGTGACTTTCCCAAAAAGTGACATGTTCTAGTGGTTATTATTCTATCTAACTTATAACCACCAAAATCAGTATCTGAATTAACTGACTTAGTCAAATGATTTTCCACTAGCATAGAACATTCCTTAGTTGGTAGTGTGTTTGAGGTATTTGAAAATACATTTAACTACAAGAAGATGGGAATCTTTAGGATTTTATTGAAAACAAGCACACATACACACACTAAACCAAATATCAGGCCAACTAGCTATAAAGTAGAGTAAACTCCCAATCATTCCTCTATATGTGGTTTTATTAACCGATTTATCATTCTCATCAAGATCTAATATACAAGTGGTACTCATTGGGGTATCACTAATTTTAGTATTATGTAAACCAAAACGTTTTAGAAGATATTTAGTATATTTATTTGGATTTAAAATAATACCTTCCTTGTTTTGAACGATTCTAAATCCAAAAATAAATTTAGTTTACCCATCAAACTCATTTAAAATTAAATTTTCACCATCTTTTAAAAAACAACACATAAATAATTTTTTGATGATCAAAAAATAATACCATCCAAATATATTTGAACAACTAAGAAATATTTAGAAATTATTTTTATAAAGATAGTTAGATCAATAATATATTTTGTAAATACTTTTGAAATAAGAAAAATACTTAGTCTATCAAACCAAGCTCTTGGAGCTTTCTTTATACCATATAAAGATTTTGTTAACTTAAAAAAATGATTTGGAAAAAAGGGGGTTTGTAAAACCAGGGGGTTGTTCAACAAAAAAAATCCTCAACTATATAACCATTTAGGAATGCACTCTTAACATCCATTTGATATTGTTTGAAATTTATATGTTCTGCATATGAAAGCAAGATTCTAATGGCTTCAAGTCTATCAACTAGTGCACAAGATTCCTCCTTGTCAATACCTTATTCTTTACTATAACCTTAATCAACCAATCTAGTTTTGTTTCGTACAATATTAATAGCTTCATATACTTTATTCCTAAACTCCCATTTAGTACCTATGGCCTACCTATCTTTAGGTCTATCCACAAGTTTCTATAATTTATTTCTTATAAACTAATTTAATTATTATTTCATAGCCATCACCCAAAATTCATTTTTGATTTCCTCATTGATGTTCTTAGGCTCAAGCTGTGACAAGAAAGCTTGATGTTAAAACTGATTTCTTAGAGAAGCTCTAGTTAAGTTCATTTATCAAAATCTCCAACTATAGAATCTAAATGGTGGTTCTTAAGGGTTCTAACAGATCTAGAAAAAGAAGGGCTTGAGATTTTATCTTCTTCAACTAGTTCGGGTTCATTATAGCTATATTCTTGAGACTTTCCATAATTGTAAGACTTTATAGATTACTTTATTGTAGGGTTAAAATATTTCACATTCATGTCTAGATTGGACATATCATCCTCAATGTTTTTGTCGGTAGTTCTTAGGTTCATGTGGAAATATTTCATCAAATTTGTCATGTAAATTTTCTTCCACACATTTGGTTCTTTTCTTAAATACTCAATAAAATTTACTAGAGATTGAATAACCTATAAAAATACCTTCATCACTTTTGGATGCTAATTTTTGAAGATTATCCTTAGTATTGAGAATATAAACATTGCAACCAAAAACATTAAAGTAATTAACTTTGAGTTTTCTATTATTTTACAAATCATAGGATGTTTTAGTAAGAATTGGTTTGATTAAGACACTATTAATAATATAGCAAGATGTATTCACAACTTTAGTCCAAAAGTAGATAGGTAGGTTATTTTAATTAATCATGGTTCTAACTATTTCTTGTAAGGTTCTATTTATTCTTTATATAATACCATTTTTTTGAGGTGTCCTAGGGGACAATAAGGTATGACTATAGCCATTTTTTGAGAAAAAAAGATTAACATTTTTGGTTTTCAAACTCCCAACCATGGTCACTTTTTAAGGATTTAATTCTAAGACCAATTATTTTTTCAACTATTCTAGAATACTAGGTAAAATGAGAACATGCTTTACTTTTGTGAGTTAACAAAAAGGTCCAAGTATTTCTAGAATAGTCATATACTAGAACATAAACATTGTGATTCCCATTAAGGGTTGGAACTGTAGATGGTCCAAACAATTCCATGTGATCCAACTTGAGAGGTTGATATGTTTAAACTTATTTCTTTAGTTTGAAAGAGATTTGGTGTTGTTTACCCTTTTGACATGGATTACATACTTTTTCATTTGGAAACACATGTTTGGGTATATACTTGACTAAGCCTCTTCTAGTAAACATTCTGAGGGAGTGTATATTGTAGTGTCCTAGTCTTATATACTAAATCCTTGACTCTTTGTAAAATACACGTAAGAATGAAACATTTAGAGAAACTAAACAATCTATGTTAGCAGCAAAGACATTTTCATTTCTGATTTTTAGAATTAAAAACATTAAAATAATCATTTTCAAATTTAACATGAAAACTATAATCAAACAACTTTGAAATACTAAGAAAATTATATTTTTATCCATCAACAAAATGTAATTTAGAAATTAAAGCTAATTTATAGTTACCAATCTAGACAAGGAAATTTATTTTTCTTTTATCATTTTCACCATAGCTAACATCTCCACCATCAATATTTATCAGATTCTTGAAGCATGAGTTATCTCTGGCCATGTTTCTTGAACATCCATTGTCAATGTACCATATAATTCTATAGGAGCTCTTCAAACAACTTTCCTACAAAATAATTAAGCAAAAGAACATTTTGCTTCCAAGATTTTTTTGGGTCCAGTAACATTCGAAATAAGATCTTTGGGAACCCATACTTTCTTCAAGGGTTTCTTATACATAGTTTGTAAAGTATTGGAAAAGTAAACACTGTACGGTCCTAAGAAATTAGAAGTATTGAATGACTTCCTAGAGATATAACTAGCTTAATTTTTAGTTCTTGGTATGAAAACAAATTTTATAGATTTTGTTATAAAATGTGTTTTAGTTATGTTCCTCTGTCCAAGTTGGTATCATATACAGGTATTATAGCAAGGAGAAAATTGTTTACCAAGCATTTGTATTAGAGTATTCTTTCTAATGGTAAATTTTTCTATACCCCTTTTTAATTTCTCATTAGATAATTTATGTTCATTGTTCTCTTTATATAATTGAGCATTCTTTTCCTTTTCTATAGTAAGATCATATTTAATAGTAGAAGTGAGAGCATACTATTTCTTTAAATATTATATTTATCTTTTTTACTCATTTCATGTATCTTCAAGAATTTGGAAGTATTAAAACATTTCTTCATTATTCATTTTTTTAGATTCAATTTCATCTATAGAATAAAAGTAATTATGTACAGGAGAGTAAAGGGTTACCTCTGATGTGTTTTTCCTGAAACACATATTGAATGTGTCTGACTTTTCATCACGTGAAAATTATGAGTCATTTGATCTGCCCTCAGAAGCACTCAATGCCGCTTTCATTTCATTTTTATACATTCTATCTTTTTTCCTCATACTTCTTTGTATACTCTAGCTTGTGACAATCAACCATTACATTTCCCTTTTTCTTAAATTAATAACAGATTATTTCAATTGATTTATCATTCATTTTATAGTCCTTCTTCCAGTTTCCCTTTTGATTATACTTTCCTTTGTAGCTGGGATTCCTAAAGAATTTCTTCCTCACATAAAACTTCTTAAACCTTATGGATAATTAACTCATTTCATCATCACTATCTAATAGTGAATCATTATTACTTTTACTATCAGAATGAGTCTGTATCCTCTCATTTTTGTTATTTTTGGATGTATTGGTTTTGAAAGACACTATCTTTATCATTGGTTCATCCCCTTACTCATTGTTTACATTTAGCTCTTCATAATACACAATTAATTTACATATCAAGTTTTTGACCGGAAACCTACCAATATCATAGGATTATATAATTGATACTAAGGTTTCTCTCTATCTTTCAGGTAGACATCTGAGTAGCCTCATGATTTGTTCTTTTTCACCCACTGAATTTCCAAGAGAGCTCATTGTATTTTCTATTTCATCAAACCTGAGATACATATTAGAAATGGGTTTATTAGGCTTCATCATAAATTTATAAAACTTAATGGTAGAGGTATCAAGTCTCATTTCATTAACATTAGTTATCCCTTCAAGTGAGATGGATATGGTATCCCAAATTTTATAGACATATTTACAGTTAGATATTATATTAAATTCTTCATCCCCTAAGGCAAAAAATAATGAATTTATAATTTTACAATTATTATTATAATTAGATTTTGTAGATTCACTCCATGTTGTCATAGGATTTTATAGTATTTAATTTTTATCTTCTATTATTGTCCACATATCAAAGCCTATGCTTTATAAGTTCATTTTCATTTTAATTTTCCAATAAGCATAATTTGTTCCATTAATTTAAGGAGGCATATTGGTAGTATCACCATCCTGTCTATTATCCATACCAAAGAAATAACTACTAGATTTTGAGGAGATATTAATTTGGAACTAACAAAAAATTAGAGATCTTTAAAACAAAACTAAATCATAGATGAAAAGATTTTAAAAATATTTGAAACATTTGAATATAGTGGTTTTATAACAACCTCTAATACCAAATGTTGGTCAGAGTAAGACACTTAAGTGGGGAAGGGGTGAATTGAGTTCCTATAAATTTTTTTAAAAAAAAATTATTTAAAGGTCCCCCAATTCGAAAAAAACAAGAAATGTAATCAATGTAGGGAAGTTATAATAGTCTAACTATTCTAATAGTTTCTCAAAAGATTGATTAATTCTCAATTATAATAATTTGAAATATTGGTATATCATTTAAAACTAGTATACTAAATAAAATAGTAATAAATACTATCCAAGACTAACTATCAAAGTGAAAATTAGTTTTCTGAAATATGAGTTAAAATATAGTAAAACTAAATTTGAAACCACAGCAGATTAAAGCAAGTGGTTCAATCTCAAGACAAGACCTAATCCATGTACATAATCGAAAATTCCATATAATTTTTTTAAAAAATATTTGGGATTATAATAAGTCTATGAAAATTGACAGTGCTTGATTCTGAGGCCCGGTGTACCTGGAATGGAATTTTGAACTTTTTTTAAGGTATGTTTAGTAAACTTGTGGGTGGTGATTTCTATCTTTTGAACTGGTTCTTAGAATTAAAATATGAGGACATCGTTGAATCCGCAACACTGAGATTTTCTTATGGGAGACTTAACTTTCATCGCAGTAGGTCAGGTGAAAAAGATAGTATTGTGTAATTTTTGATGGATAAAAAAATAACATAATAATGTTATTTTAATTTTATACCAACTGTTGAGTGGCGGTGGCGGGACAGCTGGGTTGTCAAGCCATTTAATGGCTTGAATCTTCTGTTTTGTAACCACACCAATGAGAGTTAAGAGGTTCACTAATTAAAACTCATTAATGTACCACATTAATAACACGATGCATTAATCCCCCTTCCCCTCTATTTAAATGAATCTCGGGCTTAGGATTTTGACATAGAAGTGAGGAACATCTGATGAAGTACCGCGGCGTCTTCCACCAACGAAGAATGGAGGCTTTCACAGAAACATTATAGGAATCGATACAGGATCAAGGAAAATTAATGGCTTAATCAAACTTGGATTATTCTTCCACAACAGAAACATATCCTCTGAATCCAAGGTAGGGGTTGTTATTTAATTTAAGTAAATTCTTGATGCAATCCTTCGTTCTTGAAAAGAATGACGAACACGGATCAACCAAAACCAGTTGATCCGAAATTTGCATGAAATTATGGGTGGTTTTTGTGGGAGTATTTAATGAGTTTTAGTTTATATTTGATGTTTTAATTACTACCCGCTTGATATGATACTAATGAGGAAGGCGTGGGACAAACGAACAAGGCTCAGACCCTCCGCCGCTTTGGTTTTTGTTGCGTTCTTTGGGGGATGATTTTCAATGTGATGGAATCTGGGTGCCACGTAGTGATGGTAGCAACTTAGGAGGCCCATATGTGCATTAGGAAGGGAAAATGGACCATAGGAGCTAACCTGGTGGCCCGTGGAAGCCCAGCAGGCACCGGTGGGTGACAGCGGTGGCCGACTGTCGTCGGCCACAGAGGAGAGGTGATGCCCGGAGGCACCACAGTGGACAACAGGGCGGTCGACATTAGTCATCCATGGTGGCAGTAGTTCAGCTCACTATAGATGGAGGCTAGGGTTTTGAAGCCGTGGTGGAGGGTGACCCACGCCCCGTGGGTCCTGCTAACAGGAGGACGGTGTCATATGGCACTTCCGGTTGAAGAACCCGAATGGCTTTGCCATTTGAGAAGGTGGGTAGCCACCCGGTTGGCGAACCATGCCTGCCACCGGGTAGGGTCACCTGACGGGTCACACCCAGCCAAGGTGGGCCGGGATGGTCCACGACCCAGTTTGGGGCGAGTCAGGTCAGTCTTACCGGGTCAGACCAGACTCGGACCCTTCTCGGCCTAGATACGCTCAAAAGGCCATATATCATAAACCAGATGTCTGTTTGATGAACCCTCTGTGGTGCTAGAATCCTTGGATCGAGATAATCCTTTTTAGATACTCCACCTACTTTTTGGATAAATTTAGAGAATTTCTAGGTTGGGTCGAACCTAAATTCAACCGGGCCCTCGGTACTAAAATGCTTATAACTCATAGACCAGGTGTCTGATTGACGCACCATCTATCATGTTGGAACCCTTACAACATGGTGGTCCTTTTGGGTACATATTTGTGGAAAATAGTAGATGTTTAGGATTAATGATATCTTGATGAGTGGATACTTTATAACTCAAGCACACCGAGTGTGGAGAATCCTATGGCTAGCTGTCAATTGAATAGTGACCCAGTGTGGATCAACATCATAGCGACCCTGTGTGGAACACCATCATAGAGACCCTATGTGGATAATATTAATAGCGACCCTATGTGGATCATCATCATATATACCCTGTGTGGATCAGCATCATAGAGACCATGTGTCGATCAGCAACCTAGTGACCCTGTGTGGAACGACATCATAGCGACCCTGTGTGGATCAGCATCATAACAACCAAATGTGAATTAGAATTCTAGAATCCCTGTGTGGATCAGAAATGTGCGGCCTGATGAGGACCAGCCTTAGAGAAACCCATAAGTGATCAGAGACATACGACCCTATGTGGATCAAAAATGGAACAACTCCTCTGTGGTTTAGTTGTGGAAACATCCTAACAGAATAAAATTATATAGCTTAAGAGTGACAATCTTTATTCCTGAACTCTGAGTTGAATACCCAGTTTGAGCTGAGTATTTTTCTTTGTGTTGTGTGATTGAGATCATGATTTTTGGTTTTCCTTTGTGTAATTATGAGAGATATTCAGTGGTCTCAGGGTCCCTACTGGGTATTGTTATACTCACCCCTTCACGGGCTTCGCCTGTACCTTGTTGTATCTTGTGCAGATGACGAGGAGCTTGGCAGAGACTTTAGGGAGCCAGGACCAAGAGGTATACATTGGAGACTTATTGATGTAGAGATCTATAGAGATGAGTTGTACTTACCCTTTAGGTAGGATCCATGGGGGAAAATCTCAGGAGATTTTTTCTATTGTAGTCGTATCTTTTCAGTTGGGCTTGTATTCCAGCCCCTTCATTTTCAGAAGACACTTTTACTACTATAGTTTTACAATGTGGTTTGCATCTTGTCATGTTCTTTGTTAGTGTGTTTGCAGGTTTAAAGGTAATTCCTTCCCATTTTCATGGATATTCCTTTCTGCTGCTAGTCGCCAACCCCTGAATTGTGGAATGCGGGCTTGGGGTAGTTACCACACGAGCCTTGGGGGATGGGTCGTGAAAACGTGGTATTAGAGGAGTCAATTATACCAAATAACTAAGACTATGATCTTTTCAATCGATCAATAGTGTTAAGTGTTTTTAGTGTGGTTTTTAGTTTGTGGAGTCAAGTGTTGGTGTGGAGGTCGACTTATCCATACACCAGGACCCTCAATTCTAATTTCCGAGCTGGTCCACGAACATTTTGATTGTGTGTGTTTTGGAAATTTTTTACTTTTGATATTTTTTATGTCATCTCACCACGTATAACTTATTGACAGTGGCGCACCTGTTTATTTTAGTATGACTCCATGTAGATTTCAAGATGAGAATCTAGAAAGGGTTCATAATGAGGGCCCACCGAGCGATGAGGCTTTGGTGTAGGACCCTCTTACAACAATATCACCTTCGGGTGGTGATCCGGTAGCACCACCACTCGTTGGGTAGTAGTTTCCACCATCCCCACTAGTGGATGGTGCATGCTGAATAAGTGTGTTGCATGAGTTCCAGTAGAAGAGGCCTCCAAGGATTCTAGGGGAGACAGATCCCCAGGTAGTTGAGGACTAGCTGGATGTTATGGCATGGGTTTTTCGCCTAGTTGAGACACCAGTAGAGTAGATGGTGATCCTAGTTGCTAGCGTCTTTCAGGGCATAGTAGGGAGATGGTGGTTCCTGACACTCTAGTTACATGACGAGGTGACCCTCACTTGGATGGAATTCAAGAGCCTCTTTAAGGCATAGTTCACTCTAGTGACACTATGCTCTATGTGTATTCAGGGGCTCTTTCACTTATATCAGGGTATCCTGACAGTAGCCCAGTACATAGAGAGATTCACAAAACTCTCACGCTACTCCACCGGCATAGTATGAGACCCTTTTTTCAGGGCCCTATCCATTTAGAAGGGTCCCCTCTGGGAGATCAGAGCATCAATGAAATCGCTCAATATCCCAATGTAGTTTGGAGTACTCAAGAAAGAATAATTGGTGGAGAGCTTCTTAGCTGAGTAGGCATCGACAGTGATAGTCACCACTGGATGACAAGTATCTAGGTCATCTATAGTAGAAAGTAGGCAGATTATGTAGAGGTCCAAGCGGGCTAGACCTTCTGGAGGGTGACCCTAGGATGTAGGGTCACAGGTGTAGAGATCACAAGTGAGAGCAAGAGAGCAGAGGAGCAGACTTTGCTTCACATGTGGTGGGTAGGGTTACATGGCTCATGACTACTCGACCTATCGTACCTAAGATCAGTAGAAGGTCAAGGGACAACCAAGACCGAGGTAGAGATTCAATCAATGAGGTCTATAGGGAAACAGACGTGGTAGAGGAGCAGGCTGTGCAGAAGGTGGTGGGCTTCAATTTGAGGTTCGACCTCCACCATCTCCAGGTGGTCCACCCTGACATCAGGGAGCAAGAAGATAGGGATGAGCATAGCTTCAAGCAGCTGAGGCCTATGACCACGATGCTCCATAGATGAATCAAGGTATGATCTATGTCTACTCCACCCTAGCTACAGTACTTATAGACACATGTTCCAATCACTCTTTCATTTCCACGACTCTCATTCTGATCTCAGGGATCCCGGTAGAGCCATTGGCTCGATCCTTGTGATTATATAATCATACAAAAGAAGATTTTATGATAACCCATTGGTTCTGATAGTGTGATCTTACTCTAGGAGGAGTGAGATTTGTCTGGGATCTCATAGTAGTAGCGTCGAGACCTTATGATGTCATCTTAGGTATGGACTGGTTATCCACATTCCATGCCCAGATTGACTATTTGAGGCACAATGTGCAGTGTGTCTATGAGGATGGGACTAGGTTTTCCTTCACCTACAAGAAGGGAACCTTTGCATCTCATGATGGACTCTCCCGGAGGAGGGTGCAATCGATCACACATATGTTGGCTAGCCTTACCCTCGGAGAAGAAGATAATAGGATCCTAAGATATCTTATTGTGGTGGACCAATATGCTGATGTCTTTCTTGATGATGTTTCGGGACTACCTCCTCATAGAGAGGTAGACTTATATATTGAAATGTACCACAGGAATACACCGATATCTACACCAGCATATCGGATGCTTCCCATGGAGCTTCGTGAGTTACAGGTATAGTTGGAGGACTTGCAATGGAAGGGGTCCGTAAGGCCCAGTGTTTCTCCATGGGAATCCCTGATTTTTTCGATAAGAATTCATATGGTAGTATGTGGTTTTGTGTAGACTATCGTCGCCTGAACCAGGTGATCGTGAAGAACTAGTATCCTCTTCCGAAGATTGATGATCTCTTTGACTAGCCAAAGGTAACACATTGGTTTTCAAAGATAGACCTCATATCAGGATATCTTCATCTCAGGGTACAGGAAGAGGAAGTACCATAGACAGCCTTAAGATATTGGTATGACCATTATGAGTTCTTGGTAATTCCCTTCGGCATAACCGATGCTCCAGAAATGTTCATGCGGATCATGAACATGATCTTCTAGCCTTACCTCGATCGCTTCATGGTGATTTTCATTGATGACATCTTGATATACTCAGTGTTGGAGGAGGAGCACACCACACACCTACAGAGAGTTCTGGATACACTCTGAGAGCCCTAGATTTATGGAAATCTCTCTAACTTCCAATTCTAGATAATGGAAGTTAACTTCTTGGGAACATTATCTCGAAGGCTGTACTTGTTGTGGGTCTAGTGATGATAGAGTCAGTGCTTTATTGGGACCCACCATGGAGTGTGACCGAGGTGCGGAGTTTCCTAGGATTGGCTGGGTACTACCGCAGATTCATACATGACTTTTCTAGAGTTGTGACACCCTTGTTAGATTTGAAAAAGAAGGGACAACCTTTCTTATGGACAGAGAAGTTCCATAAGAGTTTTCAAGAGCTGAGGCAGAGACTGGCGAGTGCCTCCATATTGAGGCTACAAAAATAGGGTGTTGGGTATGTTGTCTAATGAAATGCATCAAGGACCAGACTAGGTTGTGTCCTGATCCAGAAGTGAGTGGTGATCACCTACAGATGACAGTATTTGGGACAACATCAGCAGAACTATGCTACCCATGACCTTGAGTTAGAAGTAGTGGTCTTTGTGTTGAAGATGTGGCAGAACTACTTGATGGGAAACGTTTTATAGTCTACTCTGATCGCAAGAGTCTCAGGAATATCTTTACACAGAATGAACTAAACCTAAGAAAATGATGATGGCTAGAGTTCCTCCAAGACTCTGACTTTGAGAGATTCTACACTCCTGGGAAGGGGAACATAGTAGCAAACACACTCAGCAGGAGATCTGGTCTACAGTTACTGAGTGAGGTGACAAAGAAGCTAGCTGCATTTCAGTTTTCCTTCGTGGATAGAGATGGAGTATCTTACCTCCAGTCTATGATAGTTACTCCCTCACTCCTTCCACGAGTCAGGGAGACATAGCTAGGGAATGTAGACTGCGAGGCCTAACATACTTAATTATCCCCAGGACAGGTTCTTGATGGATTTTCTGAAGGTGGTGAGCATGTCGGTCTCTTCATAGGATGCACCATACTACCAGTGATGCTACGAGAGGAGGTATTGATGGAGTTCCACACATCCCCTTTGACAGTATATCCGAGAGTAGTGAAGATTTACCAGGACCTCTGGCATCAGTACTGGTGGCTAGGGATGAAGAAAGCATTGGTGGAGTTCGTATTAGGATGCCTCATTTGTCAGCAAGTGAAGCTCAAGAATTAGGTATGAATAGGCTTAGAAAAACTAGTTGATGTACTAGAGTGGAAGTGGGATGGTATATCCATGGAATTTGTGACAGGTATACCACATATGTTAAGGGTCCATGATTCCATCTGGGTGATCATTGGCTGATTCACCAAGTCCACCCACATCCTACCCATCTGAGAGTAGTGATCAGTAGAGTTCTTGGGACGCCTCTACCAAAAGGAGATTGTACGGCTTCACAGGATTCCATTTACGATCATCTCATATCATGATGCTTGTTTTACATCCCACTTTTGGAAGGCATTACAGGATACTTTTAGGACTAAGCTATGTTTGAGCACCACTATCAATTCTCAGATAGATGGTCAGATGGAGTGGACCATACAGACACTCAAGGACATGCTTCATGATTGGGTCCTTGAATTTGGTCATAGTTGGGAGGACCACCTACAAGTGTGGAGTTTTCATATAACAACATTTATCACTCCACCATCAGCATGTCTCCTTTTGACACGGGTGACCTTGTAGGTCCCCACTATGCTGGACAGACCTAGGGGAGTCAGCACTTTTGGGTCCAGAGTTGGTAAGGGCTACCACTAAGAAGGTGTAGATCATCCATGAGTGGATGAAAACTGCACAATGCAAGAAGAAGTCGTATGCTGACAGGAGACGGAGAACCTTGGAGTATGAGGAGGGAGACCATGTCTTCCTACGGGTCTCACGTCGATGATGTTTACGGAGGTTTGGCCAAGGTCGCAAGCTATCTTAGAGGTTCATAGGACCTTTCCAGATCCTCAATAGAGTAGGCGAGGTGGCGTACTACCTATCTCTTCCCCCACAGATGCACTGGGTGCATAATTTTTTTCATGTGTTGCAGCTGAGGAGGTATGTGCATGGTCCATCACACGTTAATGATTGGGGAGAGATGGATATCGACGATGGGGTGACATTTGCAGAGTTTTTGGTAGAGATAGAGGATAGACAAGAGTGATTCATTTGTGGGCAGTCGATTCCTCTGGTGTGAGTTTGTTGGCAGCACGGGAATCTCCCAGAGAGCACATGGGAGCGGGAGGCTCAGATACATTATTAGTACCCCATTTGTTCCCCTAGTTTTGTTGAGGATTTCAGGGATGAAAATCCCTAAGATTGGGATAAAGTAAGGAGCTGGAAATTCGATATAATTTTTATCTAAATTATTTAAGATTATTACAAGTATGAAAAAATTGACGGCGCATAATTAGGAGGCCCAGTGTACTTGGAATGGAATTTTGATATTTTTTAAGGTAAGTTCAGTAAAAATGTGTGTGATGATTTCTATCTTTTAAACTGGTTCTTAGAATTAAAATCTGAGGGCAGCATTGAATCTACAGCACCGTGATTCGCTTAAGGGATTCTTAACTTCAACCACAGTGGGTCGGGTGAAAAATAGTTTTTTAGACTTTTGGAAGAATAATAAAATAACATAAAAATGATATTTTATTTTTCTTCCAACAGTTGAGAAGAGGTGGTAGGAAAGCTAGGTTTTCAAGCCATTTAATTGATTGACTCTTCTGTTTTGTAACCACGTTGATGAGAGGTAAGAGGTTCACTAAATAAAACTCATTAACAAACTTCATTAATCATACAATGCATTAATATTCCTTCCCCTCTATTTAAATGAATCTTGGACTTGGGTTTCTGACACAGAAGTGAGGAACCTCTGACGAAGTACTGCGACATCTTCCACCAATGAAGAATAGAGGCTTGGACGACAACATTGGAGGAATTGATCTAGGATTTACAAACTCCAATGACTTCATCAAATGTGGATTCTTCTTCCACAACCATGACAACTCCTCTGAATCTGAGGTAGGGGTTATTATTAAATTTAACTAAATTCTTGATACAATACTTCATTCATGAAAATCATGATGAACACAGATCAACCAAAACAAGTTGATCCGCGATTCCCATGAATTTGAGGGTGGTTTTTGTGGGAGTATTGAATAGGTTGTAGTTTATCTTTGATGATTTAATTACTACCCACTTGATATAATAATAATAAGGAGGGTGTGGGAAAAACGATGAAGGCCCAACCCTCCACCGCTTCGGTTTTTGTTGTATTCTTTGGGTGGATTTTCGACTTGAAAAAATCCCGAATCAGGGGGGCCATAGTGATGGAAGCAACACGGGAGGCCTGTAGGCATGTTAAGAAGGGAAAATGGACCACTTGAGCTCACCCAGTGGCCCGCGGAAGCCCCTCCAGCGGCGGCCAGTGGTTGCAGGCAGCAGAGGAGAGGCGGCGCTCGGAGGTGCCATGGTGGACCGAGGGGAGACTGACGTCAGCCGAACGTAGTGGCAGCAGGGCAGCGCACTGTCGCGCGCTATGAATAGAGGTTGTGGCTTTGAATTCACGGCGGAGGGGGACCCACGCCCTGTGGGTCCCACTGACAATAGGGCGGTGCCACGTGGCATCACCGGTTGAAGAACCTGAACAACTTTTCCATTCGGTATGGTGGGCAGCCACCCACCTGGTGGACCGCACCAGCCACCGGGTTGGGTCACCCAGCGGGCCACGCCCACCCAAGGTACCTTGGGCGAGCTTGCGACCTAGCCCACTTAGGTTGGCCAAGACAGTTCGGGTTGGGCCGGGTTGGACCCGGACCGGGTCGGGATGGCCCGAACTTGGGCGGGTCAGATCAGCCCGAACCGGGTTGGGGTAGCCCAAACTAGCCCAGGATAACCCAGGTCGGGGCGGGTCAGGTCAGTCTGACTAGGTTTGACTGGACCCAGACCCTTCTCATCCTAAATACTCTTAAAAGGCCATATCTCACAAATCAGATGTCTATTTGTTGAACCGTTTGTAGTGCTATAATTTTTGGAATGAAAAGGTCCTTTTTAGATACTCAACCTAATTTTTGGAGAAATTTGGAGTACAGCTAGGTTGGATCGAACCTGAATCTAACCAGGCCCTTGGTACTAAAATACTTATAAATCAAATATTGGGCGTCCAATTGATGTGTTGTCTATCACATTTGAACCCTTACGACATGGCGGTCCTTTGGGTTACTCCTTTTTGGAACTTTGTGGAAATTGAGGCATGACTGATATCTTTAGTAGTGGATACTGCGGAACTCATGTGCACCATGTGCGGAGAATCTTGTGTCTAGCTATCAATTGAATAGATACCCTATTTGAATCCGCATGATAGAGAACTTGTATGGATACGCATCATAGAGACCCTGTGTGGATCAATATCACAGAGAATCTGTGTGGATCGGCATCATAGTGACCATCTATGGATCAGAATCATAGCGACATTGTGTGGATCAGAAACATAATGACCCTATGTGCATCAGAATCATTACGACCATGTGTGGATCGACATCCTTGGGACCCTGTGTGGATAAACATTCTAGTGACCCTATGTGGATCAGTAGTGCATAACCCGGTGAGGACCATCCTTAGAGCAGCCTGTCATGGATCAGTGACATACAAACTTGTGTGGATCAATAATGGAACAACTCTATCGTGGTTTAGTTGTGGAAACTTCTTAACAGAATAAAATGATATATCTTAAGACTAATCATCTTTATTCCTGAACATTGAGTTGAATACATGGTTTTAGTTGAGTCTTTTTCATTGGGATTTGTGATTGTGATCATTCTTTGTGTTTTTCCTTTGTGAAATTCTGAGAGACCTTCAGGGGTCTCAGGGTCCCTACAGTGTTTGTTATACTCAACCCTACATAGGATTCACCTGCACCTTATTGTGTCTTATAAAGATAACGAGTGGATTTGATGATACTTTAGGGAGACAGGACCAGGAAGCACGTAGAGGTGACTGGTTGACGTGGAGATCTGTAGAGACGAGTTGTACCTACCCTTCAGGTAGGATTTTTGGTCAACAATATCAGGAGTTGTTTTCTATTGTATTCATATCTTTTAATTTGGGCTTATATTCCGGACCCTTTATTTTTAGTACACACTTTTACTATTGTAGTTTTACTACGTGTTTTGTTTCTTATCATGTTGTTGGTCTGTGTGTTTGTAGGTTTAAAGGCAATTCCTTCCCATTTTCAAGGATATTCCTTTCTGGTGCTAGTTGCCAACCCCTGGCCTATGGAAGGAGGGCTTAGGGTAGTCACGACACGGGCCCCAGGGGATGGGTCATGACAATCCACTCCACTTGAAGATCACCTACCACCAAGAAAAATATATATAAAGCTTTGATCCACACCCTAGATTGAGGTTTACACAATACTACACAAGACTTTCCAAGTCACTTGACCTCTACCATAGTTCTACGTGGGAAATATAATAGACATTCCACATAGTTCCTCATCCATAGTTATACATGGTATAAGCAAGGTGTAAAAATATTATTGTGTGAGGATATATTGTATCCTCCAGTTCAGTGCAGGAGACAGTGTGTGTTTTTAGTACACACACACACTGCTCAAAATTATAATAAAATATTACACAATAGAGACAAATATTATAAGAATATATTAGAAATTCTATTAGTATTGTTCTATACATATTTGGACTTATAAGATTTTGCATATTTGATTTTCGAGTCCTCTTCTGAAATTAGACTCAGAAATAGAGTTTCGTGAGTTTAGTGATCTGATTTCAGTTCAGTAAGATGCTCTTATTCTCTTTGGTTTGTTTTTTCTACAAGGATCTTATAAGATTTGATCTACAACAATATAGCTAGAAGGTAAAAGGATAGTTATTTGTGTGTTCTTCTGTTTGATCTTTACTGGATTTATATTTTCTTTTAACATTTATTTTTAGTCACCACACATCACTTCTAGTACTCTTTTAGTTTGAGCGCTACTTTATATTTAATCATTGGGTTTTTGTGTTATGGAAAAAATGAAGTAAGATATATTCACCTCGTATATCGTACTGTTAGGTGTCATTTATAAAAAATATTATTAATTATGCTAGTGTCATTAAATGACTTAAATATGACCATTAGAATCAACTTTTAATTTTAATTTAAAGAGATAGAAAATTTGTTTAAGTAAGGAATGGTGTCATAGTTGATGGTGATATAGGAGAAGTGCCACTTTAAGTAGTGATTTACTTTGAGAGTTCAATAAATGGTAGCAAAGTTATGGTGTTTGGTCCATTGTGATTTTGGGAACTGGTTGCAAGGTTATGGTGTCACGGAAACGATGCCAAAATTAACGATGTCTAGTCCTTTGTCAAAATTATGAATGGTGTCTTGTTGTGGCGTCCTGGAAATGGTAGCACAGAAACAATGTCATGTAATTTTCAAAATCTGGAACCAGTATCAAGGTTATGGTGTTAGGGAAATAGTGTCATAGACATTGCCGATTTCCAGACAAAATGGTGAGATAGTTTGATCACAGAAATAGTGTCTCATACTTAGTCAAATATCTACCATATTTATTAAGAAGTAATACTCAAAGAATGGATTAAGGTTAATCATAATCATAATAAAACATATTATAAAATGATTAATCATGATTTATAATATTTAAAATTGATTTCCATGACTTACATGCTTTGGGATTTACATGATTAACATAATTTTCATGATTTTTTAACATTAAAACAATAGGAGTCCAACACATTAGTTTATAAAAAATCATTTTTTATTTTTAAAATTTTTCCTCCTTTACCACTTAAAATAGAATAAATTAAATTAACCTTATATTTTGAATTTTCATAGAGAAATAAAAAAAAATGTTTAAGGTTTCACATTTATGATATAAGAAAATAGTCGAGGTGAATCTACTAAAATCATCTAAAATTACAAACAAATATGTTTTAGAACCAAAACTATCACTTCTACTGGGTCTAATAGGATCATTATGAATAATTTATATGAATCTATCACTATTAACTACATTAACTGATCTAAAAGACTTATTATGATGGTTATCTTTTAGAAAAAGAATCACATGTTTAAAACATACAAGTATTGCATGTTGGATGTTCCAAAACCTGTTCATGTTTAGCCAACATGTAAAACTATATAAGATGAACATGTCATAACCTTCTATTGCACAGAATGTGATATGTGTCTAGAATATTTAATAATTTCACATTCTACTATGTTAGTTCTGAAAATTTTATAGAATATATATTTTCATTTATATCAACATAAAATAAAATATTATTATCTTTATAATAAAGACAATTATTACTTCAAATTCTACACTAATTACATCATCATAGAGTTGTGAAATGATAATTAATTTGTATTTTAATAATTATATAAAAAGTGCATTAGAAATTATCTGAAAATTTAATATACCCACATCTCCCAATCCTTTGAACATACCATTAGAGATGTTACCAATAGTGAATATATATCCATCACAAGAGTTAAAAGATAATAAGTTATAAATTTCACCAATCAAGTGCATTTTTCACCCAAATTCCATATACCATGTGAATCTGTAACTCTAAAAGAAGACTTCCTAAAAAAGAAATAATGAAAATGGCTGTTTTGGTAGCTGGAATAGTTTGGGCCCAACTAGATTAGTAGAAAAACTTTTAGGTAGCCATAAATATATGAGACATTTATTGTACCATAATCTAGAATAAATTTTTTATAAATAAAAGTCTTTTTATATCCTAAGGACTGAGTTCAATTTAATGAACCCTCATTTTCATTATCAACATTGAAGTCAAAACTAAGTAAATTAACATTTAAAATATTACCATTTATTCCTTTAACAAAAATAGTTTTGTACATATTAAGAACTTGATTATTATAGCTAGACCGCATTTTATTATATGTAGTCTTCTTTATAGCCATTATTTTTTTTCCAATTTTCCTTAGCCTCAATCAAAAAAAAGGTATGGTTTCCTTTAATCCAGTAATTTTCTTTTTATGGTTTTCATTATATTTTTAAATAAATTTTATGTCATCGCATTATTTCACATTTGAACATTATTTAGATTTTTTTGTTCCTTATTTTCTTGTTTAAGATTCTTCATTTTTTTTCAATCTTATTTAAATCATCACAAACTAATTTAAATGTTATGTGTTGATCATTATCATTTTTTGACAATAAATACTTTTAATTTTATTCTTATATTTTTCTTTTAAAATTTTCAAACCTACATCCTTTTCTTAATATATATTACTTAAGATTACCATTAAATTTTTTATTTTCAACTTCAATTTTCTTATTATCTATATGTATTTTCATGTATATTTTTTTAATTCTCAAGAAATCATGTTGAAAGTTTTAAATTTGATTAGTTAATTTTTTAAGTTCATTTTTAATATTATATTCATAATAGAAATTAAAAGTATAGATATAGTGTATCTCATTTATAGTAGTATCCATAAAACAAATATTGGAAGATTTTTGTCACTTTCATAACCAACATCACTTGAGTCTAACTATTCTATGAAACTCCATCCTAAAGGATATCCATTTATTTATTCCTTCTTGTATTTAATTTATTTTATAATTATTTTTTAATTTGGGAGAGACTAATTTTATATTCCATTTTTTCATGAACCTATAGAATATTAATTTAGAAAAATAATATTTAATTATTTTAATTCAGTTACTACCCTTTCGGTTATCCTTTTGATGATTTTTCTATGGTGATTCCTAAATCCCCTCTTACCATTCTTGTACATGTAATAACCTTTGGTGACATTTTCAATTTCATCCTTCTCACTTTGTTGTATATGTGAATCCTAGTAATTTGAAAAAACATTTATTTTTAATTTAAATGAAATAACTTTCCATTTATCATGGTCATCAGAATTTTCATTCTTTATTTCCATCTCATATTGTTGAATTCACCATATAAACTCATCCATTGAATATTAAGTTAAATTCGTACTTTCATCAATGGAAAAATTCTTTGAATGACATCTCTTAGGTAGATATCAATGTAATCTTTTGACGAGAAATTCATTATTCATAGTCTCTCTGAGAGAAAAACTAATTTTCACAATCTTCATTAATCTATTCTAAATATAATTTATTTATTTTTTGATCATTCATTCAGAATTCTTAGAAGTATACTATGACTATAACAAGAGTTTTTCTTTAAAACATATCAATTTCATGATGAGTGACTCTTAATGTCCTCCAAATGTAAAAAGTTTTTTTACAAGATAAAATTTGACAATATTTTTTTTACATAGAGAGAAGTATAAGTAATTCATAAATTTGAAATTTAAATAAATTTTGAAGCATCATTACAGGTTAGTGTTTCTAAATCAACATTGGGAAATTTATATGGGTTTGAAATTATATCCCAATAACCAAGACATATATTTATAAGAAATATCTCAATTATATTCATCTAGTAATAATTATCACTTAAAGTGAAGTGAGGAGGTCTGTCGGGATTCAACATTTTAAAATCATGATTTTCCATAATAATTCAATGGATCTTTTCTTTAGACTTTTATATCTAGAATAATTGTTCGTTAAAAAATAAATGATGAAAATCGTAAAACTAAATCTCTAAAAAGAAACAACCCTCTGCTACAAATTGGTAGGTCCCTTAGTATGGAAATATTGACTAGAGGTGGGGGTGGTGATATATGTATTTTTTAAATGTAAATAAAAATTTGTAGATTCTGAGTAGTGTTAAAAGATGAAGAAGAAATAAAAAGATAACACATGAAATTGTTATAAAGGTTTGGATCACCAAGATCCTAGTCCTCTCATCAATATACTCTACTCTATGAACATATTGGTATAAAATAAATCCTAAATTTTGAATGGGAGTGATAGCCTGATTACATATAAATAAAAATATACAATTTTCAGATATGGTGGAATAACTGTTGACATTTGAAGGAGTCAGAACCTACCATATGTTTTTCTCATAGGAACAACCCAACCTTACTTTTATATGGGTGGAAAAATAGAATGACCGATTTTAGATGGTAAAATCATAAACCAGACTATAAAAGATAAAAAGATGGTAGGAAGAATCCAAATGGAGAAATAAAATTAATAAATGAAAAAATTATTTAAAAGATGGTGTAACAAATCAGTGAAACACATGTTATTTGATCACTCATATGGTTGAAGATGAAAGTGATGAATATCTATAATGATCATAGTATAAGAATAGAATTTAGTGATATTTCTTGATCAATTCAGAGTTTAAAAAATTACATCATTTTATTCTCATTAATTAAATGATACACACCAGTACATTTTATTCATCCTAGAAGAGATATCCCTTATCATTAGAGCTTAATCCATTAAGATCATATCCACGTCCAATATATTCATGACACATGTTATTAAAAAAATTTAATAATATGACACTTACCTTATTTTGATAAAACAATGATGGAAAAAAACACAATTGGGAATATATCTATTCATGAAATGTTAAATTAATACTTTTAATATTTTATCTATAATAAATATAAAAATAGTTCTAAAAAATGAAAATAATAATAATTTATTCTAGGAAAATAAAAATAGAAAATTGTTATAAAAATAGAGTATCATATGAATAACATTTTTGTATTTACCAATCCAATGTTCATAAAAATAATGGTACAATTATTTTACCACATTATTAAAATTATATTATAATTTAAAATAATAAAACACTTAATATAGAAATAAATTTTAACAATTTTAATTTTTAATAACAAAATAAACATATTTTGGAAACCATTTTTTAGTAATGTGTGGTCATGACTAAATATAAGACTCATATCTCATGAGATCAATTCATTGTGTATAGATTGATATCTTATGAGATAAAAAAGACTAAAATTAAAATTGAAACAAGATAAGTAAGAGAATATATCCTCTATGATATTATTGGGAGTGAAACTTGATAACAACAATGGTTTGCGGAGATAAACCATTCTAATAGGATAGTCTTGGAAAATAGTCTTAAACTTCTATGGAAATGATTTTCAATACGTATGTGTCTGCCAAAAAATAATTAATTTTGCAATGTTTATGTTCTAATAGTATCTGTTATTTGATTCCAGGATTATTCATGTCTTATGAACATAAAATATTTAATACATGACTCAATTTTATGATAATTGATATGTAGGGTAAGGTTTTTAAAATTTATTCTCATGTTCTCATACACTTATACCCATGATATTTTAATATATCCCTTGTTTACCCATACTGATAATCTAATCTCAACCTTTATTATGTTTTGTTTCACCGTTTTATGGTGAATGGTATTATGTATGATATGTTTAGAAGTGTGTTTGTTAAGAAGAACAATGTGGGAAATGACATAGTAGACATAAAGACCAATTTTTAGGTGTACATGATTCCAAATTCACTACACCTAAATGTTTCTGGAATGGATTGTTTTGTTATGTTTTGAATATTCATTTATTAAGATTTAATATTTATTTATGATTTTTTTGTCTTTATAGTATAGTACTACATGGCAGATGTAGTAAGAAAAATAACTAACTACAAATCCCCACTAGTCACTAACAAGACATGAAACTGAACACAACCCTTGAAAAAAAATTACTTTTTCAATATCCTAATACTATAATGAAATATGGGAATTAACGTAACCATGATCATTAGGTGACCAACCAACTTGAGACATACCAAACTATTATTTGGAGACTGATTTTCAGGATTATTTGAATTTATTGACATTATGTTTTTTACACATAGAAAACCATTCCAAAAACCAAGGTAAACTCTTTTTTAATAAACTATTCTCATTGGTCCTAACACCCCACTATAAAATCCACACATTGGATTATATTTTTCCCTTAAAATTCCTTTAAAAATAAAAAATCCCAAACTTGAAAAACCATATCATTTTTCTCTCTCTCTTAAAAATTCACTCCAAAAGTATTAAAAAAAACATTTCATAATTGATAGAAACATATTTAAAATCCCTGATAAAATGGTATGAAAACAAACCAAAACAAAAATTTGTTAATGGTTATTTCCAAACCATTCAAAAATAACCTTTCCATAACATTTGAAATGTAATATAAAATACAGTGAAGGATTATAAATAAGAATGAACTATGAGGAAAATATTATGGGACAATGATGAATAAGAATCCAATACATAGTTTCTATGTAATGAATATATATAGTAGAACAATCATGCCAAAAGAAAAATCCACTATATATATTTCGAAGAAAAATATACATGTTAAGGGCCACATCCTAGGATATACAATGATAAAATTCTATACTGGTCTAAAAACTAATGGAATAACTACCAAAATATGTTTCTTCTTAAAAAACCACTTAGATACCATGAATTTATAACACAAGCCTCGCCATCGTACTCCACTAGGTCAATGAAACCAGACAACAATGGGTTAATAGCTAAGGTGGGAACTAACTAGTGAAACTTAAATTAAGGCCTCCCATTATGCTACCTAGATTCCCATGACCAAAAAAATTTGAATGAGGGTACAAAAAATTAATATCATTATATATATCATAACACAAAAAAATTATCACCTCACCTATAATTCCCTCACAAGAAACACCCCCTTTTTACATTATACAACCATCATATAAAAAAGTGTATGTCCCAAAGGGGATTAATAATAATCATCCATAATGAAAAAAATAAAAATGGGTCTTGTAAGGGTTTTACACTCACAAAACTATTTATCAATCTTTCAAAAGTAAATAATGAGAATTTCACTAAAATGGACTTGGAATATAAATTCATCTATGGTTATTTAAAATCAAAATTCAGAAGACCCTTGGAAATGAACCCATTTGAACTCATTTCCAACATTTTTTTGTACAAAAATTAAACAAGGCAAATTTTATAAATTTTAGTCAATTAACTCAATTTTTCCCTTAAAAAAGCCCAGAATGGTTCAATTATCACATCCCAATTTATTTTTATGAACTAAATAGGATCAAAACTCTTAAAACATCATATTATTCTAAAAAATCCTATCTAAATTTTAATTTTACAAAGAATTTAAAATTCCACATGAAATTTAAATTAAATTAATTATTCAAAAAAGGAAAATAATCTTGAAATCGTGTCAAGAAAACAAAAACTAGCTTAAAACCAAGAATCCATAGTTTGAAAATATTGAACTTTTTTGATCATTTTAAAAACCATGTTGGAAAAACAAGAATATCTTGTATATAAAAGTCATTTTTTAAAATTCAATGTAAAGATAAAGGATACCTTTAAAAACAATAATATAATTTTAGAAATACCATACAGTTAATATATAAAACCTTTGGTGTCCATGAAAATTGAAATAGTGTTAGAAACATGCATTAAAATATGAAAAACAATTTTCATTCTAATAAAATTAATTTAAAACCATGTTTTCATCATAAAATTTCAATAACTAGACTTATTTCTATCATTTAAAAATTATATGAGAAATTTAGAATATAATAAATATATAGTTCTAGAATTAAAACGTTAGGTAATGGAAAAAACTATATGGAATCGATGGCAGAATGTTTCGAACTTGAATACAAGAGGAAAATGTCTAGAGAAGACATCACATACCAAAATAATAATAATAAAAACTAATTTCATAATTGAAACTCTATATTTGGTTTAACTGAAATGGTCATAGTTCTATGAGAAGAGAACATTTTGAGTAAATGGAGAAGTAATTTAAGAAAATACAATACTATGATGATTTGTACATGAATCGTGAAGAAAACAATTTAAAATTTCTAGAATGAGAGGGAGATTCTGAAAAGGGAGGTTTGTTCAAGGGATAATAAAAAAGGTGGTCACATGGAATGGAGGGTGATACAAAATAGAAAAAATGTGTTTTAAAATTTGAAATGTTAAAAGAATAAATTCGAAAAATTAGAATTTATTGGAAATGCTCATGGTTTACACATGGAGTTTTCCAAACCATGTAATAACTATGTGAAATTCATTGGACACCAAAAAATTTCAAAAATAGTTTTCCCCATTACTATGTGTGATTTAAAAAATTGTCCATCAATTATTCCAAATGAAACTTTTTAAAAGAGAATCAAAATTCATGGTTTTTGTATTGCCACTTCTGACCATGCACAACTCTTATGAAACCAGAGAAATTTTCACAATCATAAGAACTCTATCCTAAAACACAATAGATATCTCGATGAACAAAATTAATATAAAATTATATAAAATAAATCCCATTGTGAAAGATTGGGCATCTCATGTATTTTATTTCATACTCATTCATTTCATATGATGAATGCATTGGTCTTATTTAGTGATGATTGTGGATGAAATTAGATAGCACATTGATCCATCAGTATGTATTGTAAGAAATAATAGGTTGTATTTTTGGTGTTTGACTACCTATTTGTTTATAATTTCTTTGATGAATCCTTAATAATAAATATGATTTCTTACCTGAGGCCTTAATAGTAAAATTATTATTTATCGAATTATACATTTCATCACTATGAAATTAGTTTTTTTATCCATGTGATTGTTTAATTTTTTTAATACATATATTTAAAACTCATTTGATTTGTTATTTTCCTTTATTATATTTCCATTTATTCTTTCCATATTATTCAAGCCTTATTTATTCTATGATAACTCTCGATGTATGATATTGTTTCTTCTTAATTCAGATCATATTCTTTTTACGTATATATATCCCTAGGTTATAATGAAGAGTAATACATATAGTAAATCTATAAGGGAATCATGTGATGATATTTTTTGGGAGAGATTTAATAATTATTAGGGAATTTAAAACCTTTGGTATTGTAGAAAAAATTCCATTTTTTGGGAAAGAGATGACTTTTTTAAGTAAAGGGTTCTTATGAATATAAAAATCTCTACACCTAAAAATTTTATGGGTATGTAAGTGAATAAATATTAGTTTCTATTATTTAATGTATTAAAGGATAAAATTGTGTCTCTTGAGTTGGTCCCAAAGACAATATATAAGTATTATATTCATAACAATATTTAATGGAGTATGAGTGTTGGGATACTACAATTATTATTAGAGTAGGATTTAGATAACATTATACGTTATAATTTTTCCATATGAGAATAATTTATGGTTTTATGATTTTAAAATACCATATTTGGTTAATAAGTTTACGATTGATAATCTGTTCTAAGGTATAAATATCCATATTTTGGTTTTATGTGATTGGATATTGAGGTGATTAATGATATATTAAGAGATTTTTTATGGGTGTTAGGAAGAATATATGATTGAGGAATAAATAATCCTTTATATAGGTATGTGATTTGATGCTGAGATAGACATGGTTAATTAAGAATGGGTTAATTGATCTTGGAAATATAATTTGATCAATACAGATAATCATAGGGATTTAAAAGTGATTAACTAAAAGGGACAGTCATTTAATTTTATAAAAATATTAATATATTTTTGGTATTAAATATAATAATGGTATATATTTAATGTTATATGATTTTATGAGTTACTAGTGTTTCTGGGGATAAAGGATTAATTAAAATTTTAGAACAGAAGTTTCCATGATTTTTTGGGTTTAGGTTATAGTAGCGATGCTTTTGTATGATTATTTAGGTTTAATAATTATCAAATAAATGTTTTTTATTTTGTAAGAAAAAATGACCGGATCATTATGATTTTGGGGTTTTGGTTTTGGATAGGCATATTTTCAAGAGTTTTATGGATGAGTTATTTGTTGAATTATTTAAGTTAAACCAAGTTTGTTCTTGTTGAGGTTTTTTAGAATAATTTAACCATTATTCACAAGAATGCTTATTCATTTTGATTATTATCTTAACATTTGATAACGAGTTTGGTTTTTGTAATTTGATAGAGTAATAAGGAATTACTTTTAAAATCTTTTGGATCTTATGATCCATTAAATTTTTATTTTTATGATTTTTCATGAAAAATTCATCACGATCATCTATCATTTAGTTTATGGGAAAAAATAAATGCATAAAAATCTTCAGAATACAACCATTGGATGAACTAAAAAACAATTAAATATATTTTCTCATAATCTCTTTCTTGATGGTAATATAATTACTCATAATAAATCAAGGGGAATTTAAATATATTGATTTGTATATGAAAAATATATCTCATAAATAATGATATACTTTAGGAAACATAGTATGATTGATACAAAAGTACATATTGTTTTAGAAATATTTAATTAATAAATACTATGATTCCTAGTAAAAACATTAAAATTAATTATCATGATAAAAATGATAAGAATTTGAAGATATATTCAATTTTTTAGAACAAATTAATATTGTGAAAAAAATATTATATAAGGGGGGATATAACATCATGATATTTCCATATATAATTTTTCTTAAAATAAAAACTATGTTAACTTTATTATTTCATAGTCAACATCATATTAAACTCAAATGTGACATATTAGATGAAAATTATTATGAAATTTATAATAATAATTAAACTATATTTAAATAAAAAAATAGAAATAAATTAAAAATTCATACATTTAGAGGATAAATAATTTATTTGATTTAATGTAAAAATTATTATTTTTCAAATAACTATTTTTAAAGTGTTGTGTATTTTATCCAAATAAATTGATGAATTTTAAAATATGATTATGATAATATTTAATATTTTAATTTATTAACAAATATATTTACATTTATGTAATTAGTACTTGATATGAAATAATATTAAGAACACTTAATGTTTAAAATGTCATTTTCAATAAAATTGGGTTTTTATTATATTATATATTTTCATTTTAAAGATATATTTCTAAGTCTATGATTTTTTATATTTTAAATAAAATTTATTTTTTTAATTCATAAATTCAAAATTTTTATTTGGTGAACCTTTAGTATTTTTCTAAAATGGTAGATTTTTAGGTGAATAGTGAAAAATGCCTTTCTTATAAAAATCCTCCCTTTTAATAAATCACAAAGATATAATAATGAAATAAATGTTTATGAATAATTTTTTAGACTATATATGTGTTTAAGAACTAAAATTAAATATTTAAAACTTTCATGTTGAATTAATAATGTTGTTCATGACATTTTAAAAGCATAGTTGGTGTTTTAATTTAACAAAAGAACTATTTTGATCATTTTTAGTAATATAGTATTTTTAAGGTTAAATTAAGTTTTGGAATGGTTTTAAAGGGACATAAATCTTATTTTTTTTAAATAATAATCCAATATATGTCATGAGAATCAACAATACCAATCATTTTGATGTAAATTCATTTTTATACCTAAGAATCCATTTTTCCAAAATAAAATTTATCATTATTTTTTTTCAGATTTATAATAAAATTAATTTTTACACCTTATATAAGTTGAAACCTATAATATTAATTCCATATTTGGAATCTAAATATTCAAATTATATAATACATTCTATTTTAGTTTTACACATAAAAATTATGTTACCATGATAACGGTTAGTCACTACGGTAAGGTCTAAAATAAGTAAAACTATTTTATTACAGGGTAATGTTTTTATATATCATAAAATAATTTACTGAAAATGGTGAATGTGTTTATTATAGAAATTAATTTTATTTTAAATTTCACTACATGTAAATTTTTATGAATCATTATTTTGACAGTGACATTTATTTTACTTTAAGTTATGTGTATTTTAAAAAATGTCACTCTACTTTAAATAATATTCTAAATATGTTGTTGTGATAATGAAAAGGATAAAATTATGTAATTAATGAATCTATATTAATATAATTATGGGTATTAAATTATATTTATATTGTGTATTTATTTTTAATTTTAAATAATAGTCTAATTATTTAAAACGTATATAGAACGTCGACACAACACTTGTGAAATCAGTAGAAAAGTCAAAGAAAGTGTTTTTAAAAGTATTAAATTTTATATTGTTTATGTAAGATATTGTGTTCAATGTAATTTATATATAATATTTAAGGATTAAATATCATTTATAACTTTATATTTGATCGAAAATGTTATTTTGTTTTTTAAGTTAAATTATTGGAATAGTCTACAAAATGACATTAAAGAGTATTTAATGTGAAAATATATTTTATTAATTGATTAAAAAATTAAGAAAAATTTTATTCGGAAAATTTTATTAGAAATGTTACATAATAAAATACATGATCTATTTATGAGTCACTTTCATTTTTTAATTTACATTCATAATCTTTAAATACATAATATTTGCGATAATACCATTGATTTTCCCTATAAAATGGGACTCAATATATCATTTCCAAAGAAACATATGAGTTAATAATTCACTAAAAATTATTCCAAAATCCCTATTCAAACATCCCATAAATTTTTTTCATTCCCCTTATGTTACCATAAACCAACCCTCTAAATGTCTTATGTTCAAGTGAAATGAGGGTATCAAAAGAAGAGGCATTCATCTTAAAGGAGTTCATTCAAGTTTATTTATCCTTAAACATCCATCATATATTAAGGAAACAAATTAACATAATTAAATCAGTATCAGGATATCACTTAAATTTTATTATGTTTATGGAAAAAATTATCATTTTCCTTTTCATCTATTTGAAAATGAAAACGTCGCTCATGCGTACATGAATACTACTACCTCCATGAATGAGACATTTCATATTCCATCTCCATTATACATGGAAGGTTATAAAATATGTATTTAATGAATAATTATTATATTTATGAAATAATAATTACTTTTTAAAGTTAAACCAATATCCACCTTTATTCCCTCTAATTCAATAGGACTTCATTTTGTATACATGTTGATAACTACCTCTACGAACGATGTATTTCCTTCTCCATCATTAACTGACATGGATGGTTCAAAAATTAATTTAATGTTTAAATATTCTGTTTTTAACCTAATTAAGTTTCATTAATGGTTATAAATATATATATATTATTCAATAATAATATCAATTATTTTTATGAAACTAAAATTTCTAAAAACTAGATATCTATGAAATCCATGAGAATCATCACTATGAGTTCAATAATGTGCCCATCAAATAAAAAAAATATAAAAAAAATATAATATATACATTCATGAACATTTGGGATATGACTAAACCATTATTAAGGATTATATAATGTAGCTTCTAAATCTAAACATATATGGAAAACTTAATAGTTTACATAAAAACATTAATTTAACAATGAATTATTACTTAGTGGTAAATAATAGGTTACAAGTGAATAATATTAACAAATATAAATATAAATATGGTTATTATATTTATTTATAATAAATATATATATTTTATACTGTTAGGATAGACCACAACTTACTATGAAGAGGTCCAAGGTAAGGGGATTATTAACTCCATTTCCTTTCATTGAATTATATTACTTATTCATTGAAAATATTATGAAAATATTATGTAATTAATGAAAAAATATTATTTAGGTTACATATATAGATCTTTTATATAAATATACACTTCTTTCAAAAAATCTTTTCCTTGAAATATATTTACTTCACTTGTTACGCACTTGTTATGGGATTCATATCTCAAACTTTCTTCTCGGAGAAATATTTTGAATTGAACATGTATTTCCATTATATGGTTTATATTATACCCATTTGAAATATTTTTTTATGATAGACTCTTTAATCATGGTAATTAATATTTCATTTCCTGATCTCTCATTCAATATGATTTGATTAAATAGTTATAAAATTCATAGGTGTTTTTTGTTTCAATTTCAATTTCTTAAAGAATATTTCATCTTGTGCACCAAGATTTATATTATATAGATGAATTATATCCACATGAATATATTATTACATATTTTTTTATGAATTTAAAGGTATTTATATAAGAAATGTGATTTTATAAATTTTAAATTATTTTATTCATAAATTAGGAAAGTCATAATGATTTATTTTATAGTCTCACTATATCGAGATTGTATATATTCCAATTTAAATCAGTGGAATTTTTTTATTTATCTACAAAACTTGATATATTTTACACTCCTATAGTTATTCCTATATTTTACATATCTACTGATAATTTATTTTCTTTTTGGTTTATAAATCAGCCATAAAGAAAGCTTATAAAGGAAGCTAACATTATCTCTTCTTTTTGGACATGGATATTTATTCTCCAAATCCATGTTCTTAATATTAGTTCCATAATTATCATGTATATACATAAATGATATAATAATTTTTTTATATTAAATTTTACTTTCCATTCAATGGTTTTAAAATGAACCCTTTAATCATTTTCTGTAAGATTTATATTTGAGTATTTACCTAATGTGTGAAAAGAATGCTTTGCATAAACATTTAAAACATGATATAATTTCCCCGATATAATAAACATTATTTTTTATTATGTTTAATTTTCTTATTTTATTTCATTTTCAAAAAAAATATCATTCCTATTTTTCTATAAATTTCTCAAAAAATTATATTATTTTCATAATTTTTTTTGAAAATGAAATTCATTTCACCTCTCTATATTTTTATCATTCACCCCATTTTTTCATTCTTATGAATAGTTTACTTTCAGGATTAAGTAATTTTAAATAGTTTTAAAAATAAATTTCTGAAGGACTTGTTGAATTTTAATGATAACGGTTTTGAATGTTTATTTTACATTTTTTCAACAATTTTACCAAAGCATTAAAGTAAATTAGTGTTTGAAATTAACACTTCCTTTTTCCAATCTATTTTCTAAAGGACTTCTCTTTCCTACAATGGCTTAATTTCTGATGCATTGATTTTACACATCATTTAAATTTTATTTATTATCATATATTTATTCTATATAATTTTTATAATTAAGTTACACCTATAATCATTACTCTATATAGTGAAAACAATCCATTTTATATAAATCATATTTACAGTGTTTACTAAGAAAGATGGCTCACTTATTGACATGGAGAATATAAAACAACCATATTCTTCTTAGTTCTATATAGATGATTATTAACTTCCAAGGTAGTATGAATATGTTTATAAAGTCTCATAATTTCCTAGTAATTTTTTTATTTATATAGAATTATTTCAAGACTGCAAAATTCGACGACATGTGATTCTGAAGTCTGTAGAGCCCAGAATGGAAATTTGAAATTTTTTAAGGTACGATCAATAAAGGTGTGAGAAAGAATTTTATATCTTTTTAACCAGTTCTCAGATTAAAAATACGAGGGCATGGTTGAATTTAGAATGTCGGGATTTGCCTAGAAATTAAATAACTTCAGCCGGTATGGGATGAGCGGAAAAGTTATTTTTTGAACTTTTCGAGATAAATAATAAAATAATTTAAAATAACTATTTTATTTTCTTTCTCACAATTTTGTGGAAGATTGAGAAGCTGTAGTGAAGTAATAGGGAAGCGATGGTGCACATTATTGAGGATCATTAATGTCTCATTAACTCGCAGTGTAACGATGCTTTGGTGACACGTAATATCAACACTGTTTCTTAAATAAAATTGCATATTGAAGAGACATCACATCCTAATGGTACCATTGCGATGTGCTCCTATTTATAGTTTGACGCACTGGAGAAATAAGGATTACATATTTTGAGGATTCTCTATAGAATATTTGATGGATTTCCACCCCAGTGAAGAACGAAGGACGCCGGAAAAACTACATCATCTTCGACGCCTTTTAATGATCGAAGCCAGGAAGCGACGTCGACATCTTATTCCCGTGAGGATGAATGTTGTGGCATTAGATGTCATAAGAGGTTGGGGTTTTTTATTTGATGTGCTTCCCCATCATTTTCTAAAAACAACAAATAAGTATCCACCCACAAACAGGTTGATATTCAATTCATGCTTTTATATGGGAGGGTGATTTATTCTTGGGGTCACGGCTCGAAGAATGGACCACCGAATCACATCAGGTAGTCTGCTGAAATCCCTACCGATGTGCCAGCACCGATGGTATCCCCAACCACGCCGACCTCATGGAGGAGGAGGCCCACACCAGTAGGCCGTGTAGATTCGGAATCCATGGCTCATCAGCTACAGTAGTGCATTGGAGGAAGCGACTCCAGGCGGGGCATCGTCGGGAGGGACGACCCACATCTGGGAAGTCCTAATGATTGGAGAATCCACTGTCCATAGACCATGCCTGGTGGAAGGGCCCTACGCTCGCAAGGCCACAGGGGGAGCCGGACGCGGTAGCCAGGCCACATCGCGTGGCTGGTCCCTAGCTGGCAGGCCGAGCCCCCAACGGGTTGGTCTGGTCCCGCTGCCCAGAGGGCCGAACCTAGGCCCAGTAGGCCAGAACCACACCATAAGGCTAGAGTCTCACCCTCTTCGGGACGGACAAGACTAGACTAGGTCACCGGGTGACTCGATCGGCTCGAATCTCGGCCAACCGGGCTGGGTCCAGCCTTCCCTATTAGGCCTTGCCCACTTTCTAGGTAGGACCAGACCGACCTTGACCCACACCAGGTCCAGTCGAGCCCATCTTAATGAAATGGGGTATTTGGGATTCCCAGACCGGGTTGGTCGGGTCGGTCTAACTGAGCCAAACTAGGTCTCATCGCAACCAGTCCCTTGGTTACTAAAATGCACGTATCCTGCAAACCACGCGTCCGATTGAAGAACTGTTTGGGGAGTTGGGACCCTCTAGATGAGGAAAATATTTTGGATTTCTCTAGGGTGACTTTAGTGGAAGTTTAGATGATAATAAGTGCTTAAGGAGTGGTTCTCCCAAGCGTATTATGTATAGAACCCTGGGACTGGCTAATACCAAAACACTGCTGACTTTTTCCCCAGTAGGAAGCACCTCTCTATGAATTTATAGGACCATGGTGGTAAGCACTTCTTTGTGACTTTTTTGGCCCTTGGTACGTGATGATGAGCAGTACCTTAGTATGCCATGACTAGTGAGAAGCACCTCTCTGTAACTTTTTAGGCCCACGGTATGCGATGGAGAGGAGTACTTGAGAAGTCCAAGGTTAGTGGGAAGCACATCTTCGTGACTTTTCAGTACCACTATACTCTCTAGTGAAGGAGTTATCCAGCAGCCGAGGTGTTCAATGATGTGATTGATGATTCTATTTTTACTACCCTAGAATATAACTGGTGTGAGCTCTCTTGTGTTTCATGCTTTACTTTGAGGAATTATTGTGTAGTTTTTCCTTCTGTTTTGGGATTCCTACTTAATACTACATTACTCACCCCTGCACAAGCTTCGCCTACTCATGTTCTATTTGGTGTAGACAACTGATGTTTCGATAGGGGTGCTCAGGGTGACAGGACTGACAGATGCTTCGATGGTTGTCTTGGTGGCCTAGGACCAGGCAGGGCCCAGTAGGACTGAGCAGACATGACATACAACTTCAGCTTCTAGTAGCTTCACTACTCTCACAATCATGTGGGTTTTTCTGCAGATGGCCATTGGGGATTTCTTTTTGTACTTGTTTTTTTCAGTTCTTTGTTGGTATTTTATTCTATCCCACTTACTTTCAGTTGTACTTCCACTCAGCCTTGTTTTAGTGGTACTTGTTTTCCCCCTTTCAGTGTGTTGGGATGTGGTTAGGCATGTGAGTGTGTATAGGTAGTCTATAAAATGTCTTCCACTTGTAAGATGACACCTTCTGCACTAGTCACCATCCCCTGGACCTCGGAAGGTGGGTTTGAGGTATTCATGGCACAAGACCTGGGGGAGAGGTCATGAAAAAGTGGTATCAGAGGGAGGTTGGTTCCCCTTCAACAGCCAGGAGTCTGTGTCTTGTTTTGGGGAAACAATTTTATGTGTTGCAAGTTTGAATTTCAGATTTGGGGATTCAAGTGTTGGCATGGCAGTTGATGTATCCATAAACCAGGACCATGAATTCTATTTTCAGCTCAATACATGAAAACACTGGTTGCATAAGCGTCTCCATATTTTTTAAATAATATTCAGCTCACCAAATATAAACTTCTAATTGTGGTACATCTTGATCTATCTCAGGATGCCTCCACATGAAAGACCAGCTAGGATCTCGATACGAGGTCATGAGGACAACCCATTGAGAGATGAGGCATCCGTTCAGGGACAAGTTATAGTGATATCTCCACATGGTGGAGCACTAGTGTTATGACCACCCGATGGTCGAAATCTACTATTTGTGGATCCAATAGAGTATGTTCATAGGCTCGGTTCCCTAAATGAGTTTCAAAGATAAATACCTCATAGGTTCATGGGAGAGATAGATCCACAGGTTGGTAAGGGCTGGAGGGAGGTTGTGACATGGTTCTTCCAGTTATTGAGGACACCGCTTGAGCTAATGGAGATCTTGGCAGCAAGTCTTCTAAAGGGATCAGTAGGGAGATGGTGGAGTTTGATCATCCAGACTCACGATGAGGGGACCCTCAATTGGGTTTCCTTATAGAGGCTTTTTCAAGAAGATTTTTTTCTTGAGACCTTATTCTATGTGTGCATTAATGATCTGATTCACCTATAGTAGGACAACATGACAGTGGCCGAGTACTCGACAAGGTTCATGGAGCTTTCCTGCTACTCCACATATATGGGGTGAGACCCTTTCTTTAGGTCTCAAGCCTTTGAGCAGGGACTCAAGCAGGAGGTTAGGGCTTCGGTGGTGTCTCTTAGAAACCCTACCCTGGCTGGGGTGCTTGAGTGAGCCCATATGATGGAGAGCTTCTTGGAGGAGTAGGCACCTACACCTAGAGCAACCAGTAGACTCCAGGTGGCAGAGTCTTCGGCGGGAAGCATACATCATACCTATGGACCCATGTAGGCCAGGTCTTTCAGAGGCCGACCCTAGGACTTAGGGTCGGTAGTGCGAGGTTCCCAGGCCAGAGGGAGTCAGATGGGGGTTAGGATTTTCTACTCGCGTGGCGGGCAGGGACACATGCCACGTGACTACACAACATGCCGTATAGATGACCAGCAGACAATCGAGGGGCTGTTGTGGCAGTGACAATGGTCTGAGTGAGGTGGTATGCAGGGCATCAGACATGGTAGGGGATCTGGTCGAGCGGCAGGTGGTGGGAGACGATTTTAGGTGTTGCCGCCACCACCACTAGGTGGTCCACCCTAACTTCAAGGAGTATGCAGAAAGGTGCAAGCTCACCTTCAGGGAGTATAGTCTTATGACCATTGTGCTCTAGAGATGATCTGAGTTATGATATGTGTCTTCTAAACCCTAGTTTCAATACTTATAGACATAGGTTCTAGTCACTCCTTCTTTTCCACTTCTCTCCTTCAGAGCTCATAGATTCCAGTGGAGCCTTTTGATCGATCCTTATAGCTACAGACTCCTATGGGAGGAGATTCGATGATTACACACTAGTTCTGGAAGAGGGAGCTTACTCTAAGAGGCAATAGATTCAGCTAGGATCTGTTAGTAGAAGCGTCGAGGCCTTATGACATCATCTTGGGTATTGAATGGTTATGCATAGTCCATGATTAGATGATCTATTTTAGGCATATAGTGTGGTGTGTTTGTGAAGATGGGACTGAGTTTTCCATCACTGGTGAGAAGGAAACCCTTGCAGCGCAGGACAAACTCTCTCAGAGGAGGGTGTATTCGATTACTCACCAGTTGGCTAGCCTCACCCAAGGTGCGGTTTAGGAAAGGAAACCAAGCTTCCCTATAATGGTGTATGAGTACAATGATGTTTTTCCAGATGAGATTCTGGGGCTAAATCCACATAGGGAGGTAGAATTATTTATCAACATATACCCCGGGAAAACACTGATATCCACATCAGCATATCAAATGGCTCCCACAGAGCTTTTTGAGCTGATGATACAACTAGAGTACATACCAGAGAATGGGTTCGTAAGGCCCAACATTTCACCATGGGAAACCTTGGTGCTTTTTTCCAAGAAGGCAGATGGGAGTTTGAGGTTGTGCATGGACTTTTGGTGCCTGAACCAGGAGACCATGAATAAAAAGTACCCACTACTATGAATTGATGAACTCTTCGACTAGATGAAGGGATAGAAGTGGTTCTCAAAGATAGACCTCAGATCATGCTATCACCAGCTTTGGATACAAAATGAGGATGTATCGAAGACAACCCTGAAGTACTGGTATGACCAATATGAGTTCCTGGTGACACCTTTTGGAATTACCAATTCCCCAGAAGTGTTCATGGGCCTCATGAATAGGATCTTCCTACCATACCTCATCCAATTCATTGTATTATTCATTGATGATATCTTGGAGTACTTAGAGTCGGAGGAGGAGTACGTTGTGCACCTGCGAATAGTCCTGGATACACATTGAGAGCACCAAATATATGGTAATCTCTCAAAGTGTCATTTTGGGATTCGAGAGATCCATTTCCAAGGAAATGTCTTCTCAGAGGCTAGAGTTGTCATGGATCTAGTGAAGATAGAGCCACTGCTTGCTTTAAAGCCACCCAGGAGCATGACTGATGTGTAGAGCTTCTTGGGGTTGGATGGGTACCATCAGAGGTTCGAGCCCAACTTTTCTAGTGTAGAAGCATCATTATCGGAACTAAATTTGAAGGGAAATACCTTCGTGTGGATGGATAAATTCCTTAAATGTTTCTAGGAGTTGAGGCGGAGACTGACTAGTGCCCCAATCTTGAGACTACGAGAGGAGGGTTTTGGGTATGTAGTTTACTACAACGCATCAGGGACCAGTCTCGGTTGTGTCATGATGTAGGAGTGGGCAATGATTACCTACAACTCATTGCAGTTGGGGCAGGATGAGAACAACTATACGACCCATGAACTGGAGTTTGTAGAATTAGTATTTTCGTTGAAGATGTGGAGGCAATACTTGATGGGTGAGTGGTTCACCGTTTACTCTGTGAACAAGAGTCTCTGGTATATCTTCTCCAAGAAGGACCTGAACCTAAAAAAATGGTGATGGATAGAGTTACTCCCGGTCTTTGATTTTGAGATAGTATATACTCTTAAAAAAGGAAACATGGTGGTAGATGCACTCAGCAGAAGGACCGGGTTGTAGTTGCTGAGTGAGGCGACATATCAGTTAGCCGCGATACATATATCTTTTGTGGATGATGGTTAACTGGTTTACCTTCAGTCGAGGGATGTTACTCCTCCAATCTTATAGAGAGTCAAGGAGGAACATCTGGGGGATATTGACTGTAAGGCCCAACGTGATCAGATATCCTCAGGATGGTCTCTTAATGATTTTTTGATAGGTGGGGAGCACATCATTCTTTTCAGAGGGCGCATCGTAGTGCTAGTGATGTTACGAAAGGAGGTGTTGAGGGATTTATATACTTTCCCTATAGAGGTACAACCTGGTGTGGAAAATATGTACCAGGACCTCTGATGTCAGTACTGGTGGTTAGTGATGAAGAAAGCAGGTGATGAGTTTGTTTCACGATGCCTCACTTTTCAGAAAGTGAATATTGAGCACTAGGTTCCAGCAGGCTTGGCTCAGCCCCTCGACGTAATAGAGTGTAAATGGGATGATATCTCAATGGAATTTGTGATGGGGTTACCATTTACATCTAGAGGTCATGACTCTATTTGGGTTGACAGACTCACCAAGTCGGATCACTTCCTACCCATCTAAGAGCAGGGATCAGGAGATGGATTGAGAAGCCTCTATATCCAGGAGATTGTGCGGCTACATGGGATGCCTTCGACGATTGTATCATATCACAACTCCCGCTTTACATCTTGGTTGTGTAAGGGACTAAAGGAGGTGTTAGGGATGCAGCTGCATTTGTGCACAAATTTTCATCCTTAGATGGATGGTTAGATAGAGTGGACCATACAGACCTTGGAGAATATTCTTTGTGATTTCATCCTAGACTTTTTTTGTAGTTGGGAGGACCACCTTCCATTGGTGGAGTTTTCATACAACAACAACCATCACTCCACTATTGGCATGGCACTGTTTGAGGCCTCGTACGAGTGGCCATGCAAATCACCCATATGCTGGACAGACCTAAGGGAGTCGACACTCATGGGTCTAGAGTTGGTACGGGCTACCACTGAGAAGGTGAAGATCATCCAGGAGCGGATGAGGACTGCACAACATAGGCATAAGTCTTATGCCAATAAATTATTGATATCCTTAGAGTTCAAGGAGGGAGATCAAGTGTTTCATAGGGTCTCACCCCAACGAGGATTCTAGAGATTTGGCCAAGTCAGCAAGCTATCTCCATGGTTCATCAGATCTTTTCAGATCCTGAGCAGAGTTTGTGAGGTGGAATACCACATAGATCTTCCCCCATATATGCATTGGGTGCATGATGTTTTCTATGTTTCGTAGTTGAGGAGGTACATGCTTGATCAATCACACGTCATCGACTGGGGTGAGATGGTCATTGAGGATGAGGCGACGTTTGAGGAGTTCCCAGTGAAGATAGGGGATTGATAGGAGTAGGTCCTATGTGGGTGGTCGATTACTTTAGTTTGAATCTCATGGTAGAATGGGGATATCTAGGAAAGAACATGGGAGTGGGAGGCTTAGATTTGTGCTCAGTACCCCTATCTTTTTGTTTAGTTGTTGTTTTGGATCTTGGGGACGTAAAGCCCAAAGGTTGGGGTAATGTAAGGTATCAGAATTTCTGTGTAATTTTTTTTATTTATACGGAATTATTTTGAGACAAAAAAATTCGACGATACTTGATTCTAAGGTCTGGATAGCCTAAAATATATTTTTTAACTTTTATTAAGGTATGTTCTGTGAATGAGCTAATAGGATTTTTCTATCTTTTGTACCGGTGCTGAGATTAGAAATCCAAGGGCACTGTTGAATTCAAAATGTCAGGATTCACCTAGAAATGACTTAACTTTGGCCCTTAAGGACCAAGAAGAAAAGTTATTTTTCGGACTCTTTGATAAAAACAATAAAATAATTTAAAAGGATTATTTTCTTTTCTTTCTTACAATTGAGTGGCGGATGGCGACGCTGTGAGGAAGTGATAGGGAAATGACAATGTGCATTAATGAGGCTCGTTATAGTATCTTTAACTCATAAGGTAATGACGCTTTGATGATGCATAATAGTGATGATGTTTCTAAAATTAAACATCATAACGATGTGACATCACATCATACTGTGAATGCTGCGACATGATTCTATTTATAGTTCAATGCACGGGTGAAATAAGGATTAAATATTTAGAGGATTCTCTAGTGAACCTCTAATGGAATTCCACCCCAGCAAAGAATGAAGAACGTTGGAGGAACTTCATCATCTTTGACACCTTTAGAATATCAGAGTTGGGAAGCGAGGTCGACGTCTTAATCCCTCGAGGATGAACGTCGCATCATCATACGTCATAAGAGGTAGGGGTTTTTGATTTGACGTGCTTCCCCAACCTTTTCTAAAAATGATGAACACAGATCAACCCATGAACAGGTTAATCTGTAATTCTTGTGTTATGCGGGAGAGGGATTTATTCTTGGAGTTATTTTATTCAGGATCCAAATCAGGGCATGGAGTGATTGAACAAAAACTTCCCAAACCTACCCCATCATTAAACCTCTAACACGGAGGCCCCAGGCCAACACGAACAAAGCCTGAGCACCTATGAATGAGTGTTTCATGGTGGAAAATCCCCAAAATGATGGAATAGTGGGTTTTGGATCCTCGCGGAAAAGAGGAAGCTCCCTGGAGGCCACAGATGCTGACAGATTGAAGAACGGACCATTAGAGAACATCTGGTGGTCTGCTAAACTCCCTATCGATGCACCGGTAGAGGTTGTAGTGGTGACAGGCCTCACCTACCGTGTGGAGGAGGTGCCATGCACTGGAAGACCACATTGATCAAGAAGCTACATCTCATCAGCTGAAGTGGAGTGCTGGAGGATGTAGTCCCAGGAGGGGCACCACGTGGAGGGACAACCCATGTCTAGGACATCCAGACTATTGGAAAAGCCGTGGTCCATCGACTGCAGCTAGTGGAAAGTACCCATACCTGCGAGGCTACGGGGGGAGCCGGACATGAAAGCCAGGCCACCTCCCAGCTAGTCGGCACCCCCAGCCGCACCGCGTTGGTGGGCCAGACCCACGTCGGCCGGCCGAACCAACACCGGCATGCCAAACCTGGGCCATCTTTGGGCCAGGCCGGACTAGACTGTGTCATCAGCATACTTAGCGGGATATACCCTCGGCCATCTTGGTCGGGTCCCGCGATTCCTATTGGGCCTGTCCCACTAGTCTTGCCAAACTAGACCAACCTCGACCCACACCCGGTTGGGTCGAGTCCATCTTAATGAACCAGACTATGTGGGACCACTAGGTCGGGTTGGTTGGGTTGACTTCATTGGACCCCATCGCAATGAGTCCCCTGGTTACTAAAATGCTTGTATCTTGTAAATTGCGAGTCCGATTGATGATTCATTTGTGGCGTTAGAACCCTCTTGATGTGGACATTATTTTGGCATGATCTATGGAGACTTTAGAAAAAGTTGAGATGTGATTAAGGTCTTTAGGATAGTTTCTTCCAAGAACACTATGTATAGAACCCTACGACTAGTTGAAACCTGAAGACTACTGAATTTTGGACTAGTGGGAAGAGTCTCTCTATGACTTTGCAGGGCCACGATACATGATGAGGTGGAGTAACTCCATAGGCCATGACTTGTGCAGAGCACATCTCTGTCACTTTGCAAGGCCACGATACGCAATTGAGAGGAGTACCTAAGCAGGCCAAGGATAGTGGGAATTAGCTCTTTGTGACTTGGCAGGCCCACTATACTCGCTAGAGGAGGAGTTGTCCAGCAGCCGATGTGTTCGATGATGTGACTGATGATGCTATTATAACTACCCTAAAATATACCTAGTGTGAGGTTTCTTTTGTTTTGTTCTTTACTTTGAGGAATTGCTATGTGGGTTTTCCTTTTGTTTTGGGGTCCCTATTGAGTAATATGTTTATCACACCAGCACGGGAGTTGCCAAAACATGTTGTGTTTGGTGATGACCAACATTTCGACAGGGGTGCTCAGGGAGATGAGACTGCAAGATGATTCAATGGTGGACTTGGGTGCCTATGACCACGCAGGGCCGAGTAGGACCGAGCAGATAGGACATACTACTTCGACTTCCTATAGCTTCACTACTCTCATGGTCAAGTGGGGTTTTCTGGGGATGGCCACTGGGGTTTCCTTTTTGGTACTTAGTAATTTTAGTTCTTAGTTGGGTTTTTATTCTGGACCACTTACTTTCAGTTGTACTTGGACCCAACCTTATTTTAGTGGTACTTGTTTCCCCCTTTCAGTGTGTTGGTATGTGGTTGGGCGTGTGAGTGCGTACATGTACTCAAGAAATTGAATCCCACTAGTAGTTTGATGCCTTTGATGCTAGTTTTCATCCCCTGACCATTAGAAGGAGGGCTTGGGGTAGTCACAACACGAGCCTCGAGGGATAGGTTTTAACAAAGTGGTAATAGGGGGAGGTTGGTTCCCCCTCAAAGACCGGGAGTCTGTGTTTTGTTTTGGGGCAACAATGTTAAGTGTTGTGAGTCTGAATTTCAGATTTGGGGAATCCAGTTTTGGTGTTGTGGTTGACGTATCCATACACCAAGACCTTGAATTCTATTTTCAGCTAAATAAATGAAAACACTGGTTGCATAAGTGTCTCCTTATTTTTTTTAAAATAAGATTCATCTCACCAGTTATTACCTTTTGACCATGGTACATATTGATCAATCTCAGGATGCCTCCACATGGACGACCATACAAGATCTCGATATGAGGTCATGAGGACAACCCGCCTAGAGACAAGGCATCTATTCATGGACCAATTCTCAAGATATCCCCACCAGGTGGTGCACCAGTACCACCACCAGCTGATGTTTGGAATCTACTATCAGTGGTTCTAGTAGAGGACATTCATAGGCTCAGTGCCCTAAATGAGTTTCAGAGACAAAGACCTCACATGTTCAAGGGAGAGACATATCCTCATGTCGTTGAGGGCTAGATTGAGGCTGTGACATGGGTTTTCTGCTTAGTGAGGACACTTCCTGAACATATGGCGATCTTGGTAGTGAGACTTCTACATGTCTCAATAGGGAGATGGTTGATTCTGACCATCTAGACACCCGACGAGGCTACTCTAACTTGAGTTGACTTCAAGAGGCATTTGCAGGAGGATTTTTCCCGCGTCCTTACGCTCTGTGCGCATCCAGGAGTTATTTCACCAATAGCAGGAAATTATGACAATGGGAGAGTACTTGGAAAGAATCATGTATATTTCCCGGTACTCCACATATATAGTGCGAGACCCTTTCTTCTGGGCTCAAGCCTTTGAGAAAGGACTCATGCAGGAGGTTAGGTCTTTGCTGGTGTCTCCCATCATCACTACCCAGGTCGGCGTGCTGGAGAGAGCCCATATAATGGAGAGATTCTCGGTAGAGTAAGTGACCACATATAGAGCTACCAGCATACCCCAGGCGGCAAAGTCTTCAATAGAAATCAGGCATCAGACGTGTGGGCCCATGTGGGCCAGGTCATTCATAGGCCGACCCTAGGACTCAGGGTCTGCAGTGTGATGCTCCTAGGCCAAAGAGAGTCAGGCGGGGCTAGGATTTTCTACTTGTGTGGTGGGTAGGGACACATGGCACATTACTTCCTGACTCGCCATACAGATGACCGGTATATGGTAAAGGGGCCTGTAACGCCCCGACCCCAGCTACCTAGAGTCGGTGCATTATTACATAACATTGGCATGATCACAAGAAAGATCAAATCTCGAAAGACCGATTGGTTTAGTAGCCTTGGAAACACTAGATATATTCATAAGTTTTACATTATATCATAAAATGAAAAACTACTACAACAACATAATGTTTCCATAGTCCACACTATAATCCCCTCATAATATCCCTGCAGGTCATTCATAACTTACATCTTCACATCCTGGGAAAAATAAAACATAGAAAAGGGGTGAGCTCAAATGCCCAGTAAGGATAAAAATATAGCGGAACATTCAAAAATAAGCATAAACATTTAAGGCAATGAATTACTAAAACAAAATCCTTTTAAACTTGAACTTCAACATAGTATGGAAAAAGTAAAATGAAATAATGCCATTTACTTGTTCACATGGATATTCTACTAATCGAATAATCACATGCAAAATCAATAACCACTTTCATAATGTTGGAATGCATAATGCTAAACTTTAATTACTTTTCAAGGCCTCGTCCCAAGACCTTGGGGATAACTGTAACCGGAACCCAACCCGGAGTGCCTCTAATAACCGGACACCAACCCGGAGTGCCTCTAATAACCGGACACCAACCCGGAGGGATTACGTTTACCAGTCCCTAACCTGGAGGGCTTACTTTTACCAGTCCCCAACCTGGAGGGCTTACTTTTACCAGTCCCCAACCTGGAGGGCTTACTTTAACCAGTCCCCAACCTGGAACATACTTGTCCAACACATTCATATGAAGTAAAGATTGAAATATAACATAAACATTCTTATTGGAACTAGCATACGAAATGTCAATACTTTCACCATAAACTATGAATGGTATAAAAATAGCACATCCACAGTCAAACATATTAAAAAACCTTCAAAACAATATAGAAGTTTTGTATCATAATAAATTAACTTCAAATAATCTTAAAACCCATCAAAGGATGTTGACATAGATGAAATCAAAATTCTTTTTAAAGAAATATCTCCTTTTATTTTGAAATCATTTAAGATCCATATAAAATCAAACATTTTCTTTGAAAATAATCTTATAAGATTTTAAGGGAAGCTTTGACGATTTTATAACGGCGGAAAATAACCGCACCCGCCGTATAAGTTAAAAAAACATTCTTATCTTAATTCTGTCGAAAAGGTTAAAAAGCACCTTGTTTGGAAAACGACGGAAAGATTCCCTTATAAACATATTATAAAAAGTCAAACAAGGGTATAAATGACTTTAACCCATATTATTTTAAATATTAAAAATGTTTTGAAATACATTTTGAAGAAACATGGATGTGGATGATAACGAGATCCCAGTAGATTATTACGTATAAACAACCTCGGATAATGAAGAGATTGTGAAATAACCCTTACCAGTTTGGTAACTTATGAAACATACAACCCATGAAAGAGGTATCATACAATGAATATGTAAGTACACATAAATTAGAGTGTATTGCACAAAGAATATAATTATGGGTAGTACATACACCACACAAAAGGTAATGGTGGCAATATGGCATGAATCTCATGAGAATAAGGAGTGAGATAAAAACCCCTTACCACGTTAATCAACTGATTCGTATGGCCAAGAGTTAATAACCACAAAATGATTTACAGAATAACATGAATATAAATAGAATCATGATAATATATATCAAATGGCAGTACACAATACACCACTTTCAATAATTTAGTGGCGAACAATGGAAATCTCACGGAATTGAAAGTGAGATAAGAAAATCTCTTACCTTGTACTTTTCCTTGGTTGGGGTAGGTTAACCTCCTGTATAATGGTGAAATAATTGTTATTAAATTATACAAGAATCATATATATTAATATGATATCATATATGATCTTTTAATATTGATTTGATAATAATATCTTAGTATTATCGTTGTTTCGGGTGTTAACTTACTTGTTTTCTTTTGTATGTTTTGTTACGTAAGACATGTTTGTAAAGGATAGGTTGTATATTATTCAAATCCAGAATGGTATCAAGTTTTTAAACATCATTTTTAAATCATCAAATGATAATTATACTTGAATGGATACGATGGAGGATGAATCTCATCGCGTTCGTGGAGACGGTAGTCCGTACGTACGCACGAACGCAACTTCCATTTAATTTTTATTTTAAAAGAATTGAATCCAAATGATACTTAGGTATATTACTATTACAGTATAATATAATATTTTATATATGTTACTTAAGTTCATTAACACCATTATTTATACGTTCCATGTGTGGTATGAACGAGTCATATCTTTTTAAGGGGGAGGTAGTCCGCACTTCCTCAAATGAAATTATCGTATGTATATACAACATGAAACGAATAATGGTATGAAATAAAATGGAATTACAGAAGCTTATATATAAAATATATATCATTAATATCATATTTAATTACATTTCCATCATAATGGCCACCATGAGAGGCGGTAAGATGTATTTGAACAATCATCGTTTCGTGAGGCGTTAGTTTGTCATCCACAGAAACATTATGTTCATCATCCATTAGATGGAGTTGTGTGTATGTGTAGTTTGAATACTTCTTATAACAACATCATAGTATATTGAGGATACTGGTGTTGTTACAAAAGAAAGGAAATAAAAAGAGTTTGGGGGTTGGAGAAGCAAAATAAAGGAAAATAATTTAAGAGAAATCGTTACCTTTAATTTAGGTAACTCACTTTAGTTGGAACCAAAGGACTTCTTGAAATGCTTTCTGCCTAAGGGGATGCTTCAAGGAGGAGGAGAGGGATGTGGGGAGCTTAGTTGGGCAGAGTTTGGACGATCCAAGTGGCTTGATAGGTGTGAGGAATGAGTAGAAGTGGTCTCCTTTTATAAGGGAGAAGAGGGGCTCTTTAGGAAAGAGTGAAAGTATTACTTTATAATATAATTATATTCGGTTTATAATGGTCCAAAAATCATTGAGGTCGAAGATAAGATGACTAATATTCTAAATAACATCAACCAATAAGAATTGGACAGGTTTTAGATAATATTTTAATCATTATAATCTTATTTATTTAAATGATTTATTAATGAGGTAAACATTGCATCATTATTGTGTCATTAATAATTTAAATTATTTGATGTCTAAAAATTATAAATAAAATATAATTATGTAGGAAATCTTTTTATCTTTCTAATAAATATTTATAATCGAAAATCCAACATGTATAACCCTATGTAAAAATTGTTCTTCTAAAAGATGTAAGCTTATGCCATTTTTATTTTTATTTTAACTTTATTAATATAAAGTGTCCCTACCACATACAAGTGGCTCCAAGGGGTCCCCAAATTGACCCAAGGATGCTCCTGGTCGGGTATGTGTCCACCAATAAGGTTAGGACACGTTTTATGGTAATTTTGTATTATTATAATATTATTTTTTAACCCTTATTTACCGGATTTACCCTTAACCATGGTAAATAAAATATTTACCACAGTAATTATTCAAAATGCCTAAAAATAAAAGTTACCTATTTACACAATTTGGACATCCTGATTCCAAATATGGAATCCATTTTTCTAAATTCAAAACACAGAAGTGGCAGAAATTAATTTAAAATTAATTCCCATTGTTAAAATAAAAAGCGTGTTTTTAAGAGATAATAACTATCAAAAGATTGACACTTGTTTATGTCTGATTTAATTGTGAAATTATGTCCAATGACAAACATTAAATTAAATGGTAAAAATATATTCTAAATATACTTTAAAACCACTCAAATTCATAATTTATCAATATTAATTATTTTGATTAAAAAAGTTGTTTTTAATTAAAATTTAGTAATTTTCACTATTCATCAAAATATAAAAGTTATCCGAAAAGTACCAAAATTTCACCCTAGGCTAATTTCGATATTCCGAATCCAAAAATGAAGTCCATTTTGAAATATAAAATATATATGATTTCAAAATTTAGGTATTACTATCCATAACGGCTAGTTTGATCGGTTGTGGTGTGTGTTAAAACTCGAAGTTGCGTACAACACACGCTACTGTTTTATTCAAAGGAAAGCGTACCGTGTAAGCTTGGGATGTTTCATTTTAATTTTTTTGATGTCCCCATTTAGTCAAAAAGTTAAAAATATTGTATTTAAAAAGGTTTCACTATTAAAAGTTGATAAAAGTGCAATACTGAAAATGAATCTGTTCTTGCATTATGACTAAGAAACTCATAATATGGATTCTAAAATTATAAGGATTATATAAAGTTTAAAATGTAGTTAATGCTATTCATGACCTCTTTTAATGGCCATTTTTTTTGTAAGTCATGGTGTGATTGAACTCGTTGTTGCGTGTAGTGCAAGTTATTGAAGAAATAACACACTATGAAATCTTGGGGTGTTACATTCTCCCCTCCTTCAATAAATTGCGTCCTCGCAATTTGAAATTTTTCTTCGAAAATAAAAGGTTGAAAATAGAAAATATATTTGTGGGAAAACCCACATTGGAAATTGGGTTACTAAAATTTAGTCTTAATATGATGAAAAGATAAATGAAAGGGTCACCACCAAATTATGATCTCGATTAGGAGAACATTGGTGGCAATTAGAGACATATAATTGGAGGAAAAACGTAAATATTTATAGGTAGTGATTGAGGTCATCAATCACAAACAAGTATAAAATTGAGGTCCTTAAACTCATCAATCTATGATGATTTGAAATACCATCGGTTCAACAAAACATAGGGTATTGGGATAACACATTTTTGACGTTTCAAAATATCTTAGTTGAAATCCCACATCGAAAAATGAATTAATGAGGCCTCTATTTAAAATAAAGAGTGGAAAGTATGAATATTACCGAAAATAACGCATACTAGGGTTCCATGTAGGAAAATATGGATATGGAGGAGAAATCTAACCATCAATTATCTGATGGAGAGTGGTAGAGAACATGGCTATGAAAAGGCCAACAATCCCAAAGCCATAAATTAGTGATGATTTAAGGTACCATCTAGGACAAAATTTTTGTTCTAAGTTCCTTTTATTAATGTTGAGGAATTTATTTATGAGATTGGCTAAGATTATAAGGAGATATACTTACATTATAATTAGAGTTTTATCCATTAATAAATTTCTACCACAAACTCATCTTTCACTCTAAAAGATAATAGAACGTAAAAAAAATTCTATTTATACTATTCATACAGGGTTCCAAAATAAATGAATTTATAATTCATCTACCAAATCTTTTAAAAAAAACTACATTATTTAATCCAGGACATCTCATGGGCCAGTGGTAGGTGATACACCCTTTTCGCCCTTCGGTTGCGAGTTCAAGTCTCGTAGCCTTGCCGAACGCGACGGGTTGCCGCCCGACCTCCGGGTTGTCCTTTTATGGCAATCCAAAATAATCCAAACTAGAACTATCCAAAATACTTCTGTCCAAACTCACAGTCCAACATTTATAAGGAAGGTAAACATAATGTAGATCCTTTTTACCCCGTAATAGAATATGAATACCTTCATCATGTATTCTTTTAATATACTGAAACATCCTGAATTACCATATTCCTTATTGATTACATTCATGCTCCCTTATTCCATATAGAATGCTGGATATTAATCCAAAAATGTTTTAAACCCCATCAATGATGGAATATACAAATCATTAATCAGTTCCAAGGTAGTCAAGAATATCCAATTTAATTTATCCAAAACAATCATGTATTATTCCAAAATCACTACCTCAGTATCAGAACTATATTATGATTTATCTTTCTCTCAACCATATATTTTCCAAAAATTTATCCTGCTATTGAGTCACTTTTCTTTGTTCCACACAATCTAAAGTCCTTAATGAAATAGTACTGCAGTACAATCCTTATATACTCCATAATTATTATAACAAGTACATTGTTGATACAACACTCAATTGACATAATCAACATAAGAACTCTAATCATTCCTCTTCATCTGTGGTAGTATCATAACTTGATTATTATCCAATAACATCATTTTCGGCATAGTCTGATGACTGGGACATAGGTTCGCATAGTGTCCAAACTCCTTGCAAATGAAGCATTGTACATTTAAAACCATTTTCTTACCCTTGCAGTCACGTACTTTGTGCCCTTTTCCTCCACACTTATAACAAACTCCCATTCCTTTCAGGAAAGTTCCAGGGTGTTTCTTTCCACAGTTACCACATATGGGAAAATTCTTCTTTTCCCTTTTCCCTTTATCCATCTTTATCTCTTCCATCCTTTTCTTCTCTTGATTCCCTTCAAAGCCATAGGACTCAGTAAACTCTTTACTTATCTTATCAACACATGATATTATTTCTTCATATGATGATAATACATGGGAGACTATTTCTCTTATAAATTCTAGCTTAAGACCATGAAAGATATGATCCTTCCTTCTCTTTGAATCATGTGTATTTCTTGAGTTCTCATTCCTTCTACTGGGCGCCATTTCTATACAATTGCATAAACTAGATCAGTTTATGAATCAAAATACATAATCCCATACTTATAAAACACTTAACATAAATTGAACTATTTATGGATATAATCCATAATCATAAAAATGTTTTCTTTGAAGAAGTATATACTCATAAACCCTTCATAATGATTTGTAAAGAAAATGAGAGTTATCCTAAGCATATCCCCCGGGAGTGTCGTAACCAAGAGTGCAGCAAGGCCCGTTGTCGTGCACCAGTTCCCGTTCGAGTCTAGCTCAAAGCGGTGTTTTCGGGTTTTACCCCTAGGTACATCTGTGCCAGAGCCACCTCTACCTGCTCGTATCCAGACAGGGATGTATTGCTCAGAAAACTCACAAAATCTCTACAATACCAAAATTCTAGGAAGTTCTTCTATACTAATCCTCAAAGTTCATCTTAGGTCTACGTGCTCTAATCAGAGTTTATCTAAATATAGATTCCAAGGATTGTACTAAACTTCCTTTGATACCAACTGTAACGCCCCGACCCCAGCTACCTAGAGTCGGTGCATTATTACATAACATTGGCATGATCACAAGAAAGATCAAATCTCGAAAGACCGATTGGTTTAGTAGCCTTGGAAACACTAGATATATTCATAAGTTTTACATTATATCATAAAATGAAAAACTACTACAACAACATAATGTTTCCATAGTCCACACTATAATCCCCTCATAATATCCCTGCAGGTCATTTATAACTTACATCTTCACATCCTGGGAAAAATAAAACATAGAAAAGGGGTGAGCTCAAATGCCCAGTAAGGATAACAATATAGCGGAACATTCAAAAATAAGCATAAACATTTAAGGCAATGAATTACTAAAACAAAATCCTTTTAAACTTGAACTTCAACATAGTATGGAAAAAGTAAAATGAAATAATGCCATTTACTTGTTCACATGGATATTCTACTAATCGAATAATCACATGCAAAATCAATAACCACTTTCATAATGTTGGAATGCATAATGCTAAACTTTAATTACTTTTCAAGGCCTCGTCCCAAGACCTTGGGGATAACTGTAACCGGAACCCAACCCGGAGTGCCTCTAATAACCGGACACCAACCCGGAGTGCCTCTAATAACCGGACACCAACCCGGAGTGCCTCTAATAACCGGACACCAACCCGGAGGGCTTACTTTTACCAGTCCCTAACCTGGAGGGCTTACTTTTACCAGTCCCCAACCTGGAGGGCTTACTTTTACCAGTCCCCAACCTGGAGGGCTTACTTTAACCAGTCCCCAACCTGGAACATACTTGTCCAACACATTCATATGAAGTAAAGATTGAAATATAACATAAACATTCTTATTGGAACTAGCATACGAAATGTCAATACTTTCACCATAAACTATGAATGGTATAAAAATAGCACATCCACAGTAAAACATATTAAAAAACCTTCAAAACAATATAGAAGTTTTGTATCATAATAAATTAACTTCAAATAATCTTAAAACCCATCAAAGGATGTTGACATAGATGAAATCAAAATTCTTTTTAAAGAAATATCTCCTTTTATTTTGAAATCATTTAAGATCCATATAAAATCAAACATTTTCTTTGAAAATAATCTTATAAGATTTTAAGGGAAGCTTTGACGATTTTATAACGGCGGAAAATAACCGCACCCGCCGTATAAGTTAAAAAAACATTCTTATCTTAATTCTGTCGAAAAGGTTAAAAAGCACCTTGTTTGGAAAACGACGGAAAGATTCCCTTATAAACATATTATAAAAAGTCAAACAAGGGTATAAATGACTTTAACCCATATTATTTTAAATATTAAAAATGTTTTGAAATACATTTTGAAGAAACATGGATGTGGATGATAACGAGATCCCAGTAGATTATTACGTATAAACAACCTCGGATAATGAAGAGATTGTGAAATAACCCTTACCAGTTTGGTAACTTATGAAACATACAACCCATGAAAGAGGTATCATACAATGAATATGTAAGTACACATAAATTAGAGTGTATTGCACAAAGAATATAATTATGGGTAGTACATACACCACACAAAAGGTAATGGTGGCAATATGGCATGAATCTCATGAGAATAAGGAGTGAGATGAAAACCCCTTACCACGTTAATCAACTGATTCGTATGGCCAAAAGTTAATAACCACCAAATGATTTACAGAATAACATGAATATAAATAGAATCATGATAATATATATCAAATGGCAGTACACAATACACCACTTTCAATAATTTAGTGGCGAACAATGGAAATCTCACGGAATTGAAAGTGAGATAAGAAAATCTCTTACCTTGTACTTTTCCTTGGTTGGGGTAGGTTAACCTCCTGTATAATGGTGAAATAATTGTTATTAAATTATACAAGAATCATATATATTAATATGATATCATATATGATCTTTTAATATTGATTTGATAATAATATCTTAGTATTATCGTTGTTTCGGGTGTTAACTTACTTGTTTTCTTTTGTATGTTTTGTTACGTAAGACATGTTTGTAAAGGATAGGTTGTATATTATTCAAATCCAGAATGGTATCAAGTTTTTAAACATCATTTTTAAATCATAAAATGATAATTATACTTGAATGGATACGATGGAGGATGAATCTAATCGCGTTCGTGGAGACGGTAGTCCGTACGTACGCACGAACGCAACTTCCATTTAATTTTTATTTTAAAAGAATTGAATCCAAATGATACTTAGGTATATTACTATTACAGTATAATATAATATTTTATATATGTTACTTAAGTTCATTAACACCATCCTTTATACGTTCCATGTGTGGTATGAACGAGTCATATCTTTTTAAGGGGGCGGTAGTCCGCACTTCCTCAAATGAAATTATCGTATGTATATACAACATGAAACGAATAATGGTATGAAATAAAATGGAATTACAGAAGCTTATATATAAAATATATATCATTAATATCATATTTAATTACAGTTCCATCATAATGGCCACCATGAGAGGCGGTAAGATGTATTTGAACAATCATCGTTTCGTGAGGCGTTAGTTTTCCATCCACAGAAACATTATGTTCATCATCCATTAGATGGAGTTGTGTGTATGTGTAGTTTGAATACTTCTTATAACAACATCATAGTATATTTAGGATACTGGTTTTGTTACAAAAGAAAGGAAATAAAAAGAGTTTGGGGGTTGGAGAAGCAAAATAAAGGAAAATAATTTAAGAGAAATCGTTACCTTTAATTTAGGTAACTCACTTTAGTTGGAACCAAAGGACTTCTTGAAATGCTTTCTTCCTAAGGGGAGGCTTCAAGGATGAGGATAGGGATTTGGGGAGCTTAGTTGGGCAGAGTTTGGACGAGCCAAGTGGCTTGATAGGTGTGAGGAATGAGTAGAAGTGGTCTCCTTTTATAAGGGAGAAGAGGGGCTCTTTAGGAAAGAGTGAAAGTATTACTTTATAATATAATTATATTCGGTTTATAATGGTCCAAAAATCATTGAGGTCTAAGATAAGATGACTAATATTCTAAATAACATCAACCAATAATAATTGGACAGGTTTTAGATAATATTTTAATCATTATAATCTTATTTATTTAAATGATTTATTAATGAGGTAAACATTGCATCATTATTGTGTCATTAATAATTTAAATTATTTGATGTCTAAAAATTATAAATAAAATATCATTATGTAGGAAATCTTTTTATATTTATAATAAATATTTATAATCGAAAATCCAACATGTATAACCCTATGTAAAAATTTTTCTTCTAAAAGATGTAAGCTTATGCCATTTTTATTTTTATTTTAACTTTATTAATATAAAGTGTCCCTACCACATACAAGTGGCTCCAAGGGGTCCCCAAATTGACCCAAGGATGCTCATGGTCGGGTATGTGTCCACCAATAAGGTTAGGACACGTTTTAGGGTAATTTTGTATTATTATAATATTATTTTTTAACCCTTATTTACCGGATTTACCCTTAACCATGGTAAATAAAATATTTACCACAGTAATTATTCAAAATGTATAAAAATAAAAGTTACCTATTTACACAATTTGGACATCCTGATTCCAAATATGGAATCCATTTTTCTAAATTCAAAACACAGAAGTGGCAGAAATTAATTTAAAATTAATTCCCATTGTTAAAATAAAAAGCGTGTTTTTAAGAGATAATAACTATCAAAAGATTGACACTTGTTTATGTCTGATTTAATTGTGAAATTATGTCCAATGACAAACATTAAATTAAATGGTAAAAATATATTCTAAATATACTTTAAAACCACTCAAATTCATAATTTATCAATATTAATTATTTTGATTAAAAAAGTTGTTTTTAATTAAAATTTAGTAATTTTCACTATTCATCAAAATATAAAAGTTATCCGAAAAGTACCAAAATTTCACCCTAGGCTAATTTCGATATTCCGAATCCAAAAATGAAGTCCATTTTGAAATATAAAATATATATGATTTCAAAATTTAGGTATTACTATCCATAACGGCTAGTTTGATCGGTTGTGGTGTGTGTTAAAACTCGAAGTTGCGTACAACACACGCTACTATTTTATTCAAAGGAAAGCGTACCGTGTAAGCTTGGGATGTTTCATTTTAATTTTTTTGATGTCCCCATTTAGTCAAAAAGTTTAAAATATTGTATTTAAAAAGATTTCACTATTAAAAGTTGATAAAAGTGCAATACTGAAAATGAATCTGTTCTTGCATTATGACTAAGAAACTCATAATATGGATTCTAAAATTATAAGGATTATATAAAGTTTAAAATGTAGTTAATGCTATTCATGACCTCTTTTAATGGCCATTTTTTTTGTAAGTCATGGTGTGATTGAACTCGTTGTTGCGTGTAGTGCAAGTTATTGAAGAAATAACACACTATGAAATCTTGGGGTGTTACAGGGCCACCAAGGCAGAAGATACGATTCGAGCGAGTAGGTCTGCAGGGCGGCGGACATGGAAGGGGTGCTGGCCGAGTGGCAGGCGGTGGGTGATAGTTTTAGTTTATACCACCACCACACCCAAGTGGCCACCTGACCTCAGAGAGCAGGAAGATAGGGGAAATATCACCTTCAGGTAGCATAGGCTTATGACCATGGTGCTCTAGAGATAATCTGAGGTATAATCTATGTCTTCTCTACCCAAACTACAGTAATTATAGACATAGGTGCTAGTCACTCCTTCCTCTCCATAGATCTCTTTCGGAGCTCAGAGATTCGGATGGATCCATTGGCTCGATCCCTATAGCTAGAGACTCCAACAGGAGGGGATTCGATGATTACACACTGGTTCCAATAGTGTGAGATTACTCTAGGAGGTGAGAGCTTCTTCTGGGATCTCTTAGTAGCAACATTGAGGCCTTATGATATCATCTAGGGTATGGAATAGTTATCCACAGTCCATGATCAAATAGATTATTTTAGGCATACAGTGAGGCGTGTCCATGAATATGGGACCAGGTTTTCCTTCACTAGTGAGAAGGAAACCCTTGAAGTGTAGGAAATACTCTCTTAGAGGAGGGTGCAGCTGATCACTCACTATTTGGCTAGTCACTGCCTGGGTGCGGTGTGCGAAAGTATTCCAAGATTCCCTGTAGTGGTGGACGAGTACGAGGATATTTTCCAGATGAGGTTTTAGGGGTACCTCCTCATAGAGAGGTAGACGTATGTATCAACATATACCTTAGGAAATCACTGATATCCAAACCAGAATATCAAATGGCTCCTAGAGAGCTTCATGAGCTGAGGGTACAGTCAGAGGACTTGTAGAAGAAGGTGTTCATAAGTCCCAGCATTTCACCATAGGCAAACCTTATTATTTTTTTCCAAGAAGGAATATGGGAATTTGAGGTTTTTCATTGACTTCCAGTACCTGAACCCAACGACCGTGAAGAACAAGTACCCACTGCCAAGAATTTATGACCTCTTCGACTAGCTAAAGGGAGCGAAGTGGTTCTCAAAGATAAACCTCAGATCAGGCTATCACCAGCTCTGAGTATGAGATGAGGATGTGCAGAATACATCCTTCAAGTGCCGATATAGACACTATGATTCATGGTGATTCCTTTCGGCATGACCAACACCCCAGCAGTGTTCACGGGCCTCATGAATAGGATATTATAGACCTACCTCGACCAGTTCTTCATAGTCTTCATTGATGACATCTTGGTGTACTCAACGTTGGAGGAGGATAATGTTGTGCACCTACGAATATTCCTGGATACACTCTGAGAGCACAAAATTTATGGTAAGCTCTCGAAGTGGATGTTTTGGATTCAGGAGGCCCATTTATGGGGACACATCATCTCAGAGGCTAGAGTTGTAGTAGATTGAGTGAAGATAGAGACATTTCTTGCTCGGGAGCCACCCATGAGCATTACTGAGGTGATGATATTCTTGGGGTTTGTTGGTTACTATCGGAGGTTCGTGCCTAAATTTTCCTAGGTAGAAACACCCTTATCATCATTGACACAGAATGGGAATCCCTTCATGTGGACAGAGATATTCTAGAAAAGTTTCCAAGAGCTGAGACATAGACTGACTAGTTCCCCCATATTGAGACTACTAGAGTAGGGTGTTGGGTATGTAGTTTACTACGATGCATCTGGGACTAGGTTCAGTTGTGTCCTGATGCAGAAGCGATCAGTGATTACCTATGACTCACGATAGGGGAGGCAACATGAAATTAACTATAAGACCCATGACCTAGAGTTTGTAGTAGTGGTTGTTTCCTTGTAGATGTGGAAGCACTACATGATGGGTGAGCAGTTCACCATTTACTTCAACCACAATATTATTGGGTATATATTCTCCCAGAAGGACCTGATCCTGAAACAACGACGATGGTTAGAGTTCCTCCAAGACTATGATTTTGAGATCGTCTATACTCCTAGAAAGGGAAACGTGGTGGTAAATGCACTTAGTAGGATGACTGGGTTATAGTTTCCAAGTGAGGTGACAGAGAAGTTAGCCGTAATGCAGATATCTTTCATGGATTATGGTGAAATTCTTTACCTTCATTCAAAGGTTGTTACTCCCCCAATCTTATAGTGTTTCAGGGAGGCACAACAGCGGGATGTTGATTATGAGGCCCGACATTCTCAGATATCCTCAAGACAGGATCCTAATGGATTTTTATAGGTGGGGATCACGTCATCCTTTTCAGAGAGTGCACCATTGTACTAGCTGCGTTACAGGGGGAGGTGTTGAAAGAGTTCCACATTTCCCCTCTGGTGGTACATCCTAGTGTGGAAAAGATATACCAGGACCTCTGACGTCAGAACTGGTGACCAGGGATGAAGAAAGAAATGGCTGATTTTGTTTCACGATGCATCACTTGTCAACAAGTGAAATCTGAGCACTAGGTTCTAGCAGGTTTAACTCATCAACTCGAGGTACCATAGTGGAAATGGGATGGTATCTTAATGGACTTTGTGATGGGGTTACCACGTACATATGGAGGTCACGACTCTATTTGGGTGATCATTGACCGACTCACCATGTTGATCAATTCGTACCCATCTGGGAGTAGGGATTAGTAGAGTACTTGGGACGCCTCTACATCCAAGAGATACTGCGACTCCACGAGGTGAATTTGACAATCGTCTCAGATCGTGATGCCCTCTTTACATCCCAGTTGTGTAAGAGATTACATGAGTAATTTAGGCCGCAACTACGTTTGAGAACAACTTTTCATCCCTAAACAGATGGTCAGACAGAGAGGACCATAGAAACCTTAGAGGACATGATTTGTTCTTGCGTCCTAGACTTTGGTTGTAGTTGGGAGGACCACCTGCCACTGGTGTAGTTTTCATAAAAAAACATCCATCATTCTACCATTATAATGGAATCCTTTGAGGCCTTGTATGGGTGGCCATGCAGGTCACCCATATGCAAGACAGACCCTGGGGAGTCAGCACTCCTGGGTCAATAGTTGGTACGGGATATCCCCATAAAGGTGTAGATCATCTAGGAGGGGATGAGGACTGCACAGTGTAGGCATAAGTCTTATGAAGATAATAGATGGAGACACTTTTAGTTCAAGGAGGGAGATCATAAGTTCCTTCAAGAATCACCCCAACGAGGATTTTATAGATTTGGTCGGTGTGGAAATCTATCACTGTGGTTCATCTGACCTTTTCAGATCCTGATAAGAGTTGGCGAGGTGGAATACCAAAAATATCTACCCCAATAGATTCTCCAGGTGCATTATGTTTTCCATTTTTTACAGTTGGGGAGGTACGTGCATGATCCATTGCACGTCATCGACTGGGGAAATCTGTGCATTGATGATGGGGTGATGCTTGCAGAGTTCCCAGTGGAGATAGAGGATCGATAGCAGCGGGACCTATGCAGGCGGTCTATTTGTTTAGTGCATGTCTAATGATAGCATGGGGATATCCAAGAGATCACATGGGAGTGGGAGGCTCAGATTCATGCTCAGTACCCCCAATATTTTTATTTAGTTGTTATTTTGGCATTCGGGGATGTAAATCCCTAAGGTGGGGGGAATGTAATGGCTCAGAATTTCTATGTAATTTTTTTTATTTATATGGAATTATTCTGAGACTGTGAAATTTGACGACATGTGATTACGAGGTCTAGAGTGCCTGGAATAGAATTTTGAACTTTTTTAAGGTACTTTCAGTAAATGTGAAAGTGAGATTTTTCTATCTTTTGAAACAGTGTTTGGATTAAAAATATGAGGGAACCGTTGAATTCAGAATGCAGGGATTTTCCTAGAAATGACTTAACTTTGGCTGGAACGGGCCAAGAAGAAGTGTTATTTTTTTGGAATTTTTGATAAAAATAATAATATAATTTAAAATAATTATTTTCTTTTCTTTCACACAATTGAGTAGAGTATGACAACATTGTGGGGTAGCAACAAGGCAACGATAATGATCATTAAGGAGGGTCTTTAATGTATCTTTAACTCACAGCGTAACTACGATTTGATAACGCATAACAATGACATTGTTTCTTAAATAAAACAGCGTAACAATGTGAAATTGCATCATAATGTGAATGTTGTGATTTGCTCCTATTTATAATATGACACACTAGTGGAATAAGGATTAAAAATTTGGAGGATTCTCTAGAGAACCTATGACGTACCTCTACCCTAGCGAAAAATGATAAATGACAAATTCCTATTGTGAGGTGTGAAAAAACAATTATTTACTAAGTTAAAATATAGTATAGTGGTTAACCTAGGTTGTCTCTAGAGAGGAGCTCTCAACAATCACCTGTGTCACTTTAAATTTGATAATGAAGAGGGGTTATTTTTTATATTGTTGGTTATGAAAACAAAGAAACTAAACTAAATAAAGTAATAAAGTAAAACATTTAAAATAAATTGAAAAATATTTCAATTAAAAATAGTGACAATAATTGAGTGATCAGGTTGGGGATAGTTTTTTAATTGTAATGTTATCATAGTACAAATTTTATTCAAACCTCTTCTGCAATGATGGTTTAAGTGATATTTCATAATCGCTTCCTATCACTCCCTTAGTAAATGGTTATTGTTAGAGTAAACCTTACCAATATCTCAGATTTGTCAACTCTTTCTCCTATGTGTTGAATAGATGTAGCGAATACCCTCAATTGAGTTATGAAATTCCTGGTCAGCTCGTGTTATCCCAAACAATTAAGAATATTCAATACCCTTTCCACACGTACTGACGATCACCGAGTACTTCACCACTAATCCCTAATCTATTACATAATATATAGACAAGAACCTAGATGAGGGAGATTATGAACATTTACCAAAAAATAATAACTACATAATATTAAATCAAATACAATTCCATAAGATAATAAAACCGTTTATTAAAATTTGAAACCAACACCGCAGAAGAGAAAGAGTTTTTATTCAATAAAATGAAAGAACTAAAAAATTAATAAAGATAAAACCTAACCTCAACCAATCACTCAGAATATTTACCCCACCATGGTAAGGGTAATTGAGAATAAAGGGGAAAAATAAGGCATTATAAAACTAAGAACAATAAAAGAAAGAAAAGAAAGAATATAATTTTTCTCCTCCAGAATCTGTCCACCAGAAAGATAGATTCAGTTATCCAACCATTGCATCAAATCAGGAAGACATCCCTTATTATAAGTGGTGAGGAATGGAGTTAGACATCTACCCAAGAAGTTTCAAGGAATTTTTAGCCACGTGGAATGAGTTATGGCTTAATTAGTAGACCTAGCTTTTTTCTAGCCACCAATCACTATTTCACCAACCATACTTTGATTTGTTTAAGGGAGGCCTATATGAAATCCTTTCTCCATGAAATTTAATGTGAATCTTCCTCATCGAGTTTTATTTCTAAAAAAGCTATAAGAACCCCATTTTGTGGTTGTTAGCCCGAGATATGGATCATTGAATGATGTAATGTCCATTTTGCAGACCAAAATAAGTGTTCACAATGACCTATTTGTTTTGGCTTGTTGGAGTTCAAATTGGATTTGGTTCATTAAGTATTATATGTATAAAACGAACTATGTCATCCTAAAAATATAATCACATGTGTTGGATGAGTATTTTGGGAGTTATCCTCGAAATACAGAGGCAACATAAAACTGTTAAATGTCCAAAATTAACCAATTTTTATAGTTAAGCTCCAAACTCAACAAAAGTAAAAAAATGATGCATATAAGATCAAATTTATTAATGTGAAGAGATTGAATCATTTAAAAACTTATATATAAATATGAAAATATGATCTCTGTAAATTCCCCCACACTTAGCACTTAGACTCCGGGACAAGTAAACATCGATATCAAATCATAGAAAATTTAAAACACATATCCCTAAGATCTAATAATTTAACACCAAGAAATAAAGTATATCATGCCTCATCGAAAACCGTTATTACAAGTTCTTAATTAATTTCATTAAATATATTTCCTCCTAATTTATTCTCCTATTCACACAAAACACTTACCTAACATTCATTTTCTCTCATTACACAAATTTCAATTTTCAATAATGTCTTTCTCATCCAATACTCATCCAAGGATCACCATAGGCTTGATAAATTCCTACATCTCCACTCAATGTGAGTCAATGAAATATTTTTATCATGAGGAATTTATAGTGTTATTCTAGGGATTTAGGTTTGTATTATTTAGATCTAAAAAATCCCGAGGCTAAATGAGGAGTTCTTGGCTCTTTTTGAAGAAAAATTGCCTTATTCAAATTTTTACTCAAGTACGGTATCCTCCCCACTCTCCTTAGTAGTAAATCAACTCCATAAGCATGAAAAATCAGTGAAATTACTCACCATTAATCATTTTATCAACAAAAGTATAATTCATCTCAAACATTATTTTTCTTGAAAGCTCTAGATAGGCACGACTTTATTTTTTTTTCATTGGAAGCTCCAGGAAGGCATAACTTCTTTTACATGAAAGCTCTAGATAAGGCACAACTTTCAACTGAATGATTTTTTTCAGCAACAAGAACATATCATCAAAGTGTTATTTTCCACCCAAAGTATCACCAAATTAGGTAACGTAACACAAGACAGATTCCCCCACACTTAAGTTCAACTAGATTATGCAATTTCACTTTAAGAGTAGGTTGGATAGGGAAAATTGTCTTATGATGTGGTTAACATAATAGGTTGTTCAAGGATTATATGGGATACAAGGATTAAATATACAATTTGGGCAATTATAAAATAGATTCTCATGAAATATGGGCTTTAATACCAAAAAAACACATCAATAATTTAAAACACATGTACCTTAATCCCTCAAGTTTTGATAGGAATAAATCTAATTCTTGTTAAATTAAACATGGTATGGTTCTCTCAAGAAGTGAAGTGAATGAAAAATATTTGAAAATTAGGTTTATAAGACTCATTGGAATGTTATTTAAAATATAAAGATAGTGAATTGTGGCATGGGATTAAAAAATCAGAGTACTTTTCATGAAATTTCCAAATATTTTTACTTGAAACAATGTCATTTTCAGCATTCATTTAAGATCAATTTCATGGGATAAATTGTTCCACACATTGAAATGGTTTTCAAAATTCGTGATGATAATCATTTCAGCTCAAAAGTTTCAAAAACACACAAAAATTTGAAAAACACACAATTGAAAATACTAAACCATAAAGGTTTCCTCCCCCACACTTAAATGATGCAGTGTCCGCAATTCATTCAAATTTATTTAACATGTAAGAATATTTTTAATTGAATCATAGAGATCAATAAAGTGTAAAGGAAAGGTACAACCTGACTTATTGGTAGTGCAATGTTGAGCTAATATCTTAATTGTTATGCACATAAAAACCTACTAAGGTAGATAATAAAACATAATAAATTTATTGAATGTAACGAAAATATAAATATAATGAGAATAAAAGGATAAATATTAGATTAATTCCCCAAGTGGGCCCTGGGTTTTGAATACCTCCAGATGGGTAGTTTCATTTGGTTATCCCCAATCCGATGGTGGGTGAAGTTTCTTTATTATGAACCACAAAAACTTCTTCCTTCCATCATGAACATCTTCTTTTTTTGTTGAGAACATCATGGATATAGTACAACAAATACACCCCTATGAAAATGATATTAAACATGCATGATGGGGGTAGAAAAAATAATGATTCCTCCTCTTTATTGGTTTCCACATTCACAACTTCTTTTTCATTCTCCATCGGTTCCTCAAGGTATGATACAACAAAAGAATAGTCAAAGGGAAAATCAGAGTGTAATTCTATTTGAATAAAATTAAAACATGGGGAATCAATATCAAACTCTTCCCTTTCAAAGTAAGAATCTTGGGTCTCTTTTTCCTCAAACAATTCCACTTGGATCTCATACTTAACTCCTTAAAATAAATTATAAACATATTTGGGGAGCTATAGTTTTTCCTATTCAGGTTTATCTTCTTCTTTTTCTTCATCCACCCAGGCATTAGATATGTTGGCCAAATCTGAAAATTTCATGCAAGGGGAGGTGATACTCAATTCAGATTCAATATAATCCTAATGAAAAGAGTTAAGAAAAATATTATCTCCATTAAGTGGATTTACATCAATTGATTCTTCAATAAGATGTTCCTCTTGTAGTTTAATTTCACAAGATAGAGGTAGGTAGTCAGGATCCTCCATCTTTTCTTCAAATTCCACTGCTTTGGTGGTGTCTTCCTTCAATAGTTCTGGATCTTATAGTTTTTAAGGAATATGTAGATCAAATAGTTATTAAAACCCATTCCAGAATCCATCTAGATCATTTTGATCTCCCACATGTAGCTCAGTAGATAAATTGTCCTTCTTGTCCTCCTCTGGTTCATTCATAGGTTCTAGTTTTTCCATCAATTCACGTACATATTCTAATGAAAGTTCTACATTATTCTATAGTTTTTCTATGTCATTTCAATGTTATTTTATATGAACTATATCATAACTAGCCTCGTCTACGTATTTTGTATTTGGGTAGTTTTTCCATGAATTAATGATATGATCATTTGAAAACATCATGGAAAATTATTTTTTATGTTTTTTTAAATTGAAAATGGTTAAATATTAATAATTAGATTGTGGACCTACCTACCTGACAACGATGCCATGTTTTGACTCATGTCTATCTTGGGATGTGACAAAAAAATTATTTAATATGTTAAAATATACTATAGTGGTTAACCTAGGTTTTCTCCATAGAGGAGCACTCAACAATCACTTATGTCACTTTAAATTAGGTAATTAAGTGGTGTTGTTTTTGATATTGTTGGTTATAAAAACTAAGAAAAAAACTAATGAAAGAAATAAAGTAAAATATTTAATACAAATTAGAAAATAACGCAATTAAAAATAGTGATAATAATTGGGTTATCAGGTTGGGGTTGGTTTTTCAATTCTAATGTTATCATAGTTGCAATTTTATTCAATCCTCTTCTACTAAGTTTGTTTAAGTGATATTTCATGATCACTTCCTATCACTCCCTCAGTAAATGGTGATGGTGAGAGTAAACCTTACCAATATCTCATCTTGGTATAATATCTTTCCTATGTGTTAAAAATATGTAGTGAATACCCTCTATTAAGTTAGGCAATTCTCGATTGGCTCTTGTTTATCCCAAACAATTCAGAATATTCAATACCCCTGCCACACGTACTGACGATCGCCAAGTACTTCACCACTAAGCCCTGATATATTACATAATATATATACAAGAACCTAGTGGAGGTATATTATGAACATTTACCAAAGCAATAATAACAACAGGATGTTAAATAAAATATAATCACATAAGATAATAAAACTGTTTATTAGAATTTGAAACCAACACCACTGAAGAGAAAGAATTTTTATTCAATTAAATGCAAGAACTAAAACATCAGAAAAGATAAAACCTAACCTTAACCAATCACTCAGAATATTTACCCCACCATGTTAAGGGTAATTTAGAATACATGGGAAGAAGAAGGCATCATAAAACTAAGAAGAACAAAAGAAAGAAAAGAAAGAACAAAATTTTTCTACTCCAGAATCTATCCACCAGAAAGATAGCTTTGGTTCTTCCACCATCGCATCGAATCAGTTTGATGGACCTTATTATAGAAGGTTATTCATGGATTTATAAATCTACCCATGAGGTTTCAAGGCATTTTCAGCCATTTGGAATGATTTATGGCCGAATTAGTATACCTGATATTTTTTAGCTGCCAATCACTATTCGAACAACCATACTTTGACCAGTTTAAGGGTGGCATATATAAAATTATTTCTCCATGAAATATCATTTGAATATTTCTAGTCAATTTTGATTTCTTACCCAGCTGGAATAACCCCATTTTGTGGTCGGTATCCTGAGATATGGATCATTGAATGAAGTAATGTCCATTCTGTCGGCCAGAATAACTGTTCACAATGACTGATTTGTTTTGGATTTTTGGAATTAGAATTGGCTTTGGGTCCTGATTAATTATATATATAACACGAACCATGTCATCCTAAAAAAGGAATCACGTTAATTGGTTGAATATTGTTGGATTTATGCTCAAAATAATGAGGCAACATAAAATGTTAAATGTCCAGAATTAACCAATTTTCGCACTTAATCTCAAAAATCACAAAGTCATAAAATGATGCAAATAAGACCAAATTGATTAAGGGGAAGAGATAAAATCCTTTAAACAAATATGTATAAATATGAAAATATGATATCTGTCAATGAACAACGGCGGAACATCATCATCTTCGACACCTTTCGAAGATCATAACTGGGAAATAATGTTGATGTCATAATCCCTCATGGACGAACACTGCGACATTAGAAGTCATAAGAGGTAGGTGTTTTTGATTATATGCTCTACCCATCCATTTCTAATAATGACTAACACAGATCAACCCATGAAAAGGTTGATCAGTGATCCGTGTGTTATGCGGTATGGTGATTTAATCTCGGGGTTATAGTATTCGGGGTCTAAATCGTGGAATGGAATGATTGAATGGAAACTCCCCAAACCTCCCCCTTCTTTAAACCTCTAAAATTGAGGCCCTGAGATGACACAAAAAAATCCCAAGAACCTCCACATGTTTGTTTCATGGTGGTCGTATCCTCTAAATGATGGAAAGGCAGGTTTGGGATCCTTGCGGTGAAGAGGACGCTCCCTAGAGGCCGCAGATGCTGATGACTCAAAGAACGAACCACCAGAGCACATCTTGTGGTCCACTAAACTCTCTGCCAGTGCGCTGGTGACGATAGTAACAGCGGTAAACCTTCCCGACCACGTGGATGAGGCGCCCTGCACTAGCAGTTTGCATTGATCAGTAAGTCAGGGCTTGTAAGTTGTAGCAGTGTGTTGGAGGACATGGTGCCAGGTGGGGTGCTACGTGGAGGGTCGACCAATGTTCGGGCCATCCAGATGGTTGACAATGATGCGGTCCATCGACCACAGCTCATGGAAGGGCCCCATGCTTTCCTGGCCATGGGGGGAGTCAGGCATGGAAATGAGGCCGCGTCCCGACTGGTCGGCACCACCGGTTGGACCACACCAGCAAGCTGGACCCATGCCGGTAGGCATTACCCGCAATGGCAGGACGGACCTGCACCCTCTTTGGGATGGACTAGACTAGAATAACTCACTGGTAGACTTAGCGGGTAGGAACCTCGGCCAATCGGGCAGGGTACAGCGAGGCCTATTGGGGCCGGACCAGACCAACCTCGACCCACACCAGGTCTGGTCGAGTCCATCTTAATGAACTGGGCTATGTGGGACCCTCATGCCAGGTTGGTCGGGTCGGTCTGACCAGTCGCATTGCAACTAGTCCCCTCGTTACTAAAATGCCCGTATTTTTCAAACCACACATCCGATTAATGAGTTGTTTTCCATGTTAGAAACCTTTTGATGAGGAAGATCCTTTGGAATGTTTTATGGTGAATTTCATGGAAGTTGAGATGCGATGAAGTGCTTGTGGAGTGGTTCTCCCAAGAACACTACATATAGAACCTTACGACTAGCTAAGATCTGTAGACTACTGACTTTTGGCCCTATGGGAATCACATTTCTATGTATTTGTAGGACCACGGTACGCGACGAGGAGGAGTAACTCAGTAGGACATGACTAGTGGGAAGCGCCTCTCTGTGACATTGTAGGCCCATGGTACACAATGGGTAGGAGTACTTAATTAGTCCAAGGATAGTGAGAAGCACCTCTTTGTGACTTGGTAGGACCACTGTACTCATTAGAGGAGGTGTTCTCCAGTTGCCGAGGTGTTTGATGATGTGACTGGTGATGCTACTGTTACTACCCTAGAATATACCATCTTTGAGTTTTCTTGTGTTTTTTTATTTACATTGAGGAATTTTTGTGTGGTAATTCCTTTTGTTTTGGGGTCCCTACTGAGTAATGTGTTACTCACCCCTGCATTGGCTTCGCCCACATGTGTTGTGTCTGGTGTAAACGACCAACATTTTGACAGGGGTGCTCAGGGAGATGAGACTAAAAGATGCTTCGATAGTGGAATTGTTATCCTAGAACCAGGCAGGGCCCAGTAGGACCAGGTAGACAGGACATACTACTTTGGTTTCATGTTGCTTCACTACTCTCACAGTCATGTAGGGGTTTCTACGGATCACCATCAGGGTTTCCATTTTTTACTTGCTATGTTTTAATTATTTGTTGGGTTTTTATTATGGACCACTTACTTTTATTTTTACTTGAACTTAGCCTTGTTTTAGTGGTAATTGTTTTCCCCTATTAGTGTGTTGGGATGTGGTTGGGTGTGTGAGTGCATACAGGTACACAAGAAAATGCCTCCCACTTATAGCTTAACGCCTTCGGCGCTAGTCGCCAGCCCCTAGCCTTTGTGAGGTGGGCTTGGTGTAGTCACGACACAGGACCTAGGGGACGGGTCATGAAAATGTGTTGTGTAAATATTGACATATCATATACCAAGATTTCCAATATGAATGATTATTAATAAGTCATGTCGATTATGTGTTGTATTTCTTACTCATTCCTTCCATGTGATGAATTCATTAGACTTAATTATTGAAGGGTGGGGCCTAAGTTAGGAATCCTCTCCCATATCATGTTATTTGATAACATGATATATATTTTAATCAATCAACTATTGTTTCATCATTTATTTATGATGTTACTATCGAGAAGTCCTATTTATGCTATGAGAATTTACATTTTTGAATCAAACCCTTGATGATAGGTTTTACACTTTTAATGTCACATGATATAATATTTCCCATAAAACCCATATTTCTTCTAATGGTTTAATTATGTGGAAGATACAACCCCTTAGGATGGTCTATTTTGACACTGGTTCCTGGTAGTAGAGGAAAGCCACATATTTGACAGTTCTGGATGGGAATAATTTCAGTATTGAGATTATTATGTGTTGGGGAACATTATGGCGTTGAAATACATTTCACATTGTGATATAGGGTTTCATGAATTTCATTTAGTATCTAATGAAGAATAACATTCCATAATACTACAAGTTACACTAGGAACACCCATTTCTATTCATACACAATTGTAAAACTGTCACTATAAGTTGATTAATGTTTACCTTTTATAGAGCCCTTTTGCTTTTATTTAATCCATTAAGAGGTGTGTTGTGGAATTGGGATTATGGATGTGATGTGAATGTGATGGATGTTGTGTGGATTTGTAGTTACTACATAGTGAAGGTTCCTACAATCATCAACTACATCATGATGAGTTTCATTGTAGCATGAGTCTAGTGGGTTAGGAATAATGAAACGATGGTATAGATCATGTAGTGAGTCTATCGATCATAATAGAGAAACAACATAATATGAGCCCTTTGTTGGTGTTTATATATATTTTCATTTTTATATCATATTAAGGTGTAGTGATATATTATAACAAGTTTTATACTTATAGAACACAATGGTATATCCCACTTCAGATTTAGTGGTGAGATACAAGAATATAAACATAGTTCTGTACCCTTAGCTCCATGTTGTTGATGAATGGGATTAAACATGATGATGAAATCATTACACAAGGTTTTATACTCCCATATTTGTATATTGATGATAGGTAACAGGTCCACCATATGGTCTTAGAGTGTAGTACTCCCTCATATATGTTGGGTTTGGGTCCTCTAAATCTTGAGAAAGGGGTCTCTACTCCTTTTATCTTGATAAGTCATTAGTCAATAATATCATTAGATATAGTTGTTACTCCCTCATTTCCATTCCAAAGATCATCGGGTGTGGGACCGTTACCTTTGGAGTTATGTACTCCCTCATTAGATGTGTTTTTGATGAGGAATGGGTCCTCCACTTAGTTTTATAACTCCCTTGACAGACATTGACCTTAGAAAGGAGTGGGTCCCCCACTATAATCAGAAAGATAACATGAGTATATATTTTATAGGTAGTTCACAATATGGTATATCATTATATAAAATCCATTTATTGTATAGGATATGAATAGAGGAACTTAGTGTCAGGATTTATATAACATGAAATCATATTTGGTTTTTTTTCATGTTCTTCTTCACTATGTTTGTTATTCAACACTTCTATGATTCTGAGGTAACTAAGGCCTTTATTTTTTCACCTGGGATTTTCAGAGAACCGTATTGGATATGTATATACTTCCCCCTTAATGGGAGTTTTTCCTATAACTGACTTATCTTATGAATGTGATTAATAGTTTGGGGGTGACCTTAGTGGACTCAGTCTTGATGCAGTATGAGCTAAGTGGTACCCAATGGTGATAATAATGGGAAGTGTTTATTTCTATTTCTAGTTCATTGTAGATATTTGTTAACCTCATTTAGCAGAGGATAGTTTCCCCTTTGGGTTTGTTTGGTGTGAATTTTTTTACTTTATAGTATAATAATTTGTTACTTCTTTTTGGATCTTAGTTCGAGTTCCATGAATTTATACATATTATAGTTGTATATTTATTTTTCATTACCTTATTGTCATCTTGTGTGGTAATTCGTGGTCGTATAGAGTTACATTAGGTAAAGATCGCCCATTTTTTGATGTATACCTACTCAATTATAGTCATTAGTCCCTAAATTGTTGTATATATTTTTGGGGTGGCACACATGGATTAATGCTAGTCCAGGTGGGGCCCTAGTGGATCAGGTCATGTCATTGGGACCAACACATTATTTGGTGGATTTATCATAAAACCATAAGTTACACACAAATATATAAATTGATCTATATGAATCCTTAAATAGAATGAGATTTTAAACTATAACATATTAGGTTAAAGGTATATAAGTAACCCTAACATCAATAAATTTCCCGACATTACCACATTGAAACCACTCCTAGGCTAGTAATGAAGACATACATGGCCTCTAAAACCCATATCCAATAGGCTATGGGTGGGATATTGGATTAAAGTTTTAAAATCATAAAAAAGGGAGGGATTAACCAAATAAATACTAGGAACCAAATATTTAACCAACTAATCAACACCATATAATAAGAAAATATTCCAGTCCCATGATGCATGTAATTTTAATTATAACAATGTTTTCAAAAATGAATACATAAATAAAGAACTCATGGGATAGTGACTCTATATATATTGACAAACACTATGACATGGGACAGTGGGGTCCAACCCGATCATTAATTACCTCCTATAAAACAATAAAAATAGTATATAAATAAAAAAATAGTGTGTAGATAAGTATAATTAATGGAATCCTCACAAAAATATCTCATGGAAATATGAAAAAGCATACAAGTGACTTAGTGAATAAATAGTTTTTCTAACTCATCACCTATACTCAGTTGAATACCACCCATCCTTAAGGAATCATAGTAACCCACCATTATAAGAAAATTTTATAACACAATTTTAAATGAATATATAATAAAGGTACCCCACAACCACTTACCCACTAAACTAGTCATTATCACGCCCCGATGATATATTTAGTCATTATCTCATGCCTTTAATATATATAAAATCACATAGTTACATACCAATTCCCAATTTTAACCACATCACAACTATCACATACTACATAATCAAATAATTCCCAAACAACAACTGCATGCACTATATAATTAATTTTTTTTAAACTTGGTTTTACAAACAACTTGTAAATAAATCTGTATTTAATTCAAAGTGGTTTTTATAGAACCACTATGAAATATTTTACCATTAAATGAAAACAATTATCTTCCAAATTCCTCCTTATTTTCTTATTTCTCCTCATGATTCCTCTTCCAAAAATATTATCCCTTACCCTTGATCCAGAATCCCTCTCGATTACCATATGCAAGATCTTTGAGGCATGGGTTGTCCATAAACCATACCAGTAGTGACCATAAATTAGTTATCATACCTTAAATAAGATAAATTCTTGCTGATTATCTATATGTTAAATGTATAATCCATTTTCAAATATATATACCTAATTATATTTTTATCACTCTTGATATTCTTACAACCTTTATATTTGGGTTAGATTAGACCTAAGTTGAGTATTTATAATTGTTTTCTCAAATTTATTCTATTATTCCATTATGAAATTATTAAAATAGGGTTTTCTCTATTCAATTATTTGAACTTGGTATAATGAGGTTTTATTTATTATTGATTTCCATAGATTGATAACTAGAATAATTGTGGGGGACTTCCTCCTAAGTTTTCACTAGGTTTCATATTGGTTTTCTATATGGTGATTTTTTTCATGGTTAATTGATTATGGATGGTCATGAATATCATTTTTGATGATATTATGACAAGGATCATTAAGGAAATGTAAAATTCAATTATCTCTAACATTTTTAGAATTCCCAGTAAATTATAGGGATATTCCATCATTGATTTTCATGAAGATAAAAAATTTATTTCTTTTAATTTTTGAAAATTACTAACTAATGGGTTTATATTTAATTACTTGGTTAGTTTTTAGGAATATTTTATATAAAAAATATTCATCCATACTTGGGAAGAATTTTTAATTAGTTAAGAAAAATTAAATATTCCTTCATACATGGGAAAATTTTGAAATAACTACATTTAACTTTATTTATTGGTTTAATTGGTTTAATAATGAATTATTAATATTTTTTTATCTCAGTATAGTTTGACACATATTGATGTTAATATAATCTATTATTTTTTTGAAAATTATATGGATGCTTTAGTTTAGTGAAAAAATCTTAACTCTATTTCCATTATTGGGACACATTATTACATAAATACTTGTGGACTTTACATTTGGATTTAAGTGTTTTTTGAATAATTAAATAATATTCAATTTTGAACTAATTTAAGTTTAAAACCTATTTTTTTATATAATATCTAATAAATTGGACATAATTAAGCATTTTTTATGTTGGTGACAAAAATTCAGTTTCCCCATGGATTAATCAAAATCCAAAAAAATTCATATTGGGGAGTAACTACGAATCACTTATGGTTTCCAAATTCCTCATAATATAATTAGTGATGTGTATAAGTATATTAACGAGATAACATATACCATTTATATTAATATTTAAAATCAAAGGATGTAAGATAGAAAAAATGTTTCATATTCTAATTTAATAATTGATCTGAAAATGAGAATACTAATATGATTATGTAGTAATATTATTTTAAATATCTTATAGGTTTTCTTATATTTTATGAAATTCATGTGATAGATAATGAATCTATAAATCTATATTTTTTGTGATAGTTCACTTAGTGTGAGGCAAGTTACCTATTCAACCCTTTGGTTTTTATTATGTCATTTTTATTGAGTTTTACACTACATTTTTTGTTTCTAAATTTCAATGAGATAATTGTTTTATTTTTGTACTATATAATTATTTAACTATATTTTATTTCAGAAACATTAGGTAGTAGGTGATATATAGAAAATATTTAAACCACATTTCATTAGAAAACACCCATGTAAGCTAATAGTTTTGATGAGTTTTTAGATTTTTCAATTTTCAATCATTTTTATGGGAAATTAAAATATACATGTCTTAAATATAAATGTATAAAATTTATGAAGAGACACAATGTTTATGAAAAAATTATATTTTTTCAATTCCTAGATCAATATGTGAATTGTATTTAGCATGTAGAGTTAAATGTTACATAAATTTTGAGCACTTATTTCAATCAAAAAAATGAACATACTGATTCCATGGTAGTGGATAATGAAATTCCAAATCTTATAAATGATTATTTTATAACTTCACAGAGACATAAAAAAAATATCAATACAACCTATTGAGTCTTAGACAAATATGATATTTAAATTTTTTGTTTTCATCAACTTTATACATCTACATAGATATTTTAACATATCAGTGGATTCTTGTTCTGATGATGTGTAGGCTCTTACATTAATTAAAATTATATAGAGTAAAAATGTTTCTTATAGTTTAATTAAGGATAGAAATCAAGATATATATGAATGGTGTATCAATAAGGGAAAAATTTATTTTCTATTAAATTTTTACCATATCATGTGTAACAAACCAAAATTTAGTAACTAAAATTCCCTTTTTGATTGAATAAATGAATACTAAAGTAAGGTAGTTAAATAAAACAAATACTCTACATTGGTTATTTCGGACCATAATTTTATAATTCAAATTTAAAAGACCATTAATCATCATAACCATTGATAATATATCAATTTTATAATGACCATTAAGATTACTATATTAAGGGATATGATAAAGTCTATTCAGAATAGAAAAAGGAATCAATTACCTCATCCAGTAGGATCATACCCTATGAATCCCATTTATCAGAGCTTTTGAGGGAGATATAATTACTAGTCTTGTACCTTGATCAATACCAAATAGAGGTTAAAGAAATGAATTCTGAGTGAAACCATTTATTAAATAAGTTCAAAATCATCTAGATTATAAGTCAACAACCTTAAAACTTACATAATCTTGAGATATGTCAAGAATTCACATTGAGGATCTTTTCAGTTTTAGTTTTTTAGAGAATTAGGCCATAAATATTACATTACATCTCAAAAATTACAAATTAGACACTTCTACCCTATCCAAATTTTTTCACAATAATAAAACTCCATAAATAAAACAATAACTATTTTCTTTATAAAATTATACTTGAATTCGTTCTTTATCTTATCCTTCCTTATACCTAATGATATTTTTTTTAAAAATATAGGATGAGAATAAAAATATAAGTAAGGAATATAAAATAAGAAATAAAACTGTTAGTAGATGAATATTTAAAACCCATGAAAACATTTTCTCAAAATCATACTTTTCACCCATAAAACATAAACTACTTAACTTACATCATGAAATCTTAAGATTGCAACAAGACGTCGTAGAAATCAAAAGACAAAAAGGTAACTTATGGAAAACATATCATACTTAAAATGTAGCTTTCAAAACTACATAGGGAGTAACCATCATGGATACATTTGGAATACCAATCACAGTATATTTCCAAAATCTATTAGAAGAAACCTTAACATTTATCTATGTCACATTACTCAATGAATTAGAGAGCTATCTTAGGCTCACTCACCCTAGATTTATCATGGAACTAAACATATATGTAAACAATTACCAAGAACCATAACATAATAATAACACATAAAACAAACTTAAATGAAAGATAAAATTTCCACATTGCAGTCACAAGATATCAACTCAATATATTTACATAATCAGTCCAATTTAAAAGACACAATTAAAACATTAAAAAAGATTACTTTTGAATCAATGTGTCCCTACCACTTTGAAACATTTAAAGGAATTAAAATTTTAAAATATTAATTCCAATATAAATAAATCCTTAAAAACATTTTGAATATATGGATATTAATGAGAATTATTTATAAGAATAAACCATTAAAATATTTTAAACGATTTTTTAGTTAAAAAATCCATTACCACTTGATAGTCAATTGAATAAAAATCATTAAATAATAAAATTAAAGAAAACATATAATATCATGAGAATAATTAGATTCAAGATATAATATGTCAAAGGGTAGTATATACACCATATAAAAGGAACTAGGTGAAAAGAATCACAATATTCCTCAGTGAAATTAAATCGAGACGAAATCATTTACAAAGATTGTATCATAAGATTAAGGATAAATCACTGAAATAATTATATGTAAAAAATATAAATACAATTAATATAAGTGGATATTAAATGTAAATAAATCATAGGTCTTTCACACATATTCTTGAAATAACAAAACTAATGACATGGATATTTAACTCAATGAATGGAGATTGAGTTAAGAATTCCCTTACAAAGTTCATATAAATGATGTAATAATTTATCAATGGGGTGATTATGTGTATAAATTGTATATCAACATAAAAGAAAGTGGAAATTACAACATAAATAAATAAATAGTTATTCCACACATAATCTTGGAATAATATAATCAGCGAAGTATGCGTAAAACCCAATGAGTGGAAATTGAGTTTAGAAATTCCCTTACAAAGTCAATTTTGTTAATAAAATAGATCAATTATTTTTATTCACTATAAATAAAAAAATATAAATAAAATTTATTATATAAAAATTTATTCCTCACATAATCATAGCATTTCATAATCAAGAAGTAGAAGATTAACCCAAACAATGGAAATTAGGTTAAGAAGTTCCCTTACCTTGAATCTGACTTGTCTCGTTCGTTCATTATATTTTTGAATAATAAACCCAGGTTAATTTATACATTATTCAGAACCTTTTTCATGTTTATTATTCATTTTATATTACTTATAATCATGTTATAAAAATTACATAATTATTTAAGTTCATATCTATCAGTTTGTCGATATTCGGTACTTGATTTGAAAATGACCTTGTTTGATGTAAATTTTAATTGTGGTCAAAATGTAAATAATATCTAGAATATTATTCAGGATTTAAATATCATATATTTTGGTATATATTTATTTTATAATAGTCTATAACATTTTGATATATGAGATAAAATGCACCGTTCATGGAGACGGTAGGTCGTACGTACACACGAATGCTACTTTCATTTCATTGTCCCATGAAAAGAATAAAAATAAAATTATATAAAGGTATATTATAATACCAATATTATATTTATTTCATTCATGTCTCATATGTTTAATAAATATATCCCTTATATGTTCCATGTATAGCATTAATGAGTCATATCACTTTGAGGGGGCGGTAGTCCACACTTCCTCAAATGAAAATATCATATTTACACATCAAGGAAAGCATAAAGGTATGCTGTAAATAAAACTTATAGAAGCATAAAAACAATATAAATGTAATATATATTATATATAAATACATTTCCATAATAATTTCCACCATGAAAGGTGGTAGGGGAAAAATGAACAATCATCGTTTCATGAGGAAGTAGTTCTCCAAACACAGAAACAGTATGTTCGTATCCATTAGAAGGAGGTGTGTTTAAGTTTAGTTCAAATAATTCTCAGAAAACATCCTAGTATACTAAGGATAAATGTTTTGTTATGTAATAAGATAATTATAAGATCATAGGGAGTTTATAAGAAAAATAAAATAAAGTGTCACTATAGAAGACGTTACCTCTAAATCGTGTAACATCTTTCGATTTGAGCAAAACAGCTTTCTTGAATTTCCTTTTGCACATGTTAAGGCTTATATGAAGAATTTAGAGATGTTTGGAGATTTAGTTAGGATATTTTGGATGATTCTAGGGGCTTTATAGTTATTAGTAAGTGGGTATAGGTGGTGGACTTTTATAAGAGGTAGGAGGGGAACTCTAGGAAAGTCTTGAAAAAATAATTCATTATAAAACGATTTTGGAATTATAATATCTAAAAAGTGATATTATTAGAGGATAATATTAGTATGGATATAAATCCTCTAAACCAATAGGTTTTAGGTAAGTTTAGTTCATTAAATATACCTTTTCTTTTAACTTTAACTCTTAGTTAAAAACATTAACTCTTACTATGTCTTCTTTTATTTTCACAATATATTGCTACTATAGTTACAATTAAATTCCAATAGAACCACAGGGGCATAATTAATGACATTTTGGAAATTATATAATTCAATTATCAGAATATTATATTTTTAGAACTATTATATCATTTAATAAAATAGTATTTGTTTTAAATGCTCATTTATGTCAATTTTGGAACTATTTAGTAATTGATTTATTGTTAAAGTCATAAAAAGTTGATTCCTTAAAAATAAAGGAATTAAATAGAGTATAATATGTAAATATCATCCATAAAATTATTTTATGGCATAAAAATATTAAAATTACAATTATTTTAATATTTATAATATCATTTATTTGAATATTTCATTAATAAGATAATCACTGAATTATCATTGTGTCATAAATAAAATTATTTATTTTTCATCTAAAATTTATAAATAAAATACCATGATGTAAGAAATATTATTATATTTATAATGAATATTTGTAGTCATATATATTAGTTATGTAACCCTATATTAAAATTTAATTATTAAAAGATGAATGTTTATGTTATATATCCCTTTTCTTTAAATTAAATATTATAAAATGTCATTTTCAGACCCAAGTGGCACCAAAATTCGAAAATCTCAGCCTGAGGATTCTCATGATCATAAATGTCTCCTCCCGTTGTATTAGTACACATTTTGGGTATTTTTATGTTATTTTAATAATATTTTTTTACCCTTATTTACCTAATTTACCCTTTAACCATAGTAAATAAAAAATAATTATTAAAGTTACGATTCATAATATCCTAAAATAAAAGGTACATATTTACATAATTTGAAACTTATGATTCCAAATATGGAATGAATTTTTCCATATTCAAAACACATAAATTGTATTAATTAATTTAAAATTAACTCATGTTGTCTAAAAGAAGAAACCGTGTTTTTAAGAAGTAAAAAATATCAAAATATTAGCATGTGTTTATGTCTAATTTAAATGTGAAATTAATTACAATTAAAAAAATTGGATTAAATGACCAAAATATATTCCATTTATAATTTTAAACCATTAAATAATATTATTTTTCCATAGAAATTATCTCGATGGAAATAATTTGTTTCAATTAAAATTTATCGTATTTGTACTATTAATCAAAACATGATAGTTATGAAGAAAAATATAAAAAATTCATACAATTAAATTTTTATGACCCCTTTATAAATAAGAAGTTTATTTTTTCAAATATAACATATAATTATGTCAAAAATAAAAGTTTATAAGGTTTTTTCATGAAAATGAGGTTAAACATCATTTTTAGAAAAATAATTCTTTTATCTGAAAAACTGAATTCGTTCATATATAATAATCATAGAACATATAAGATTAATTTAAAAAATTACATTTAATATCTAATATAATTTTTTCATTAAATAAAATTCCAAAAAAGAGTGATATTAATTGATAAACACAACTATTCTCTTTTTAAATAGGTTTTGATAAGAATACATCCTTTATATTCAGTTGGTTTTTATTTCCATTTATAATAAATTTGGTAACTAATAAATAATTATTTAACCATTTGTAAACCATATTTTAATAATTCAGTTGATGATATTAAATTATTCTATCCCAAAGACTATATTATTATGGTAGCATTGAAATCATTATATTTAGTTGTTCATTTAATCTTGATGTAGCATGTCATGTATGCTATTGAACATAGTGTTTCCTTCATAAAACATGAGATGTTACATAGATTAGGGCCCAAATCGTGTTCATTGAACCAACCTATGAAAATATCATTATTTCACACCTTACCCATAGGAAATTCACTAGTGTAATAAATGGATTTGTGTCTATACCCTAATAGTACAATTCTTTATTTTTATAATAAATAAAATTATGAATATATATATCCTTTATTAATACTATTACTTTTTAAATGATTTGATATTGAGTTTGATAAAAATTATATTTTGATATAATGAAACAAAAAAATCATTTTTAGGAAATGTATAGTTTTAATCAATACACTATATTTTAATGATTTCAATAATTTTTGAAATAAATGACATTTTAATAAAATATTATTATTAAATAATAATTATTTTTATAAATGATAATATATTTTTATAAATTCAAAAATAAATGTCATATGGGATATAAAGCATTTATTGTAAAAAAACTAGTATTTTTTAATAACTATGGATTTTTTATTTTAATGTGTATATTCTCATGCGTAGATAATTTTTTGGATAAAAAATATTATTTTTGAAATATGTTTGTCAAAATTACCCAATCGTGATTTTTTTATAATATTAGGAGTTAGTCAAATTTTTCGGTTAAAATTTAATATTCTGTAAATATATGGTGTGTTTTATGACATCAAAATGAACCAAAAGTTATTTAATATATTCTAAAAAATGCATCCAAGAAAAATATTTATTTTGTATATAAAATAATTTATTTTTTATGTTATTTTATTAATTTATTATTCCTTAATTAATCCTCTAAAATTAATATTATATTTTAATGTTCCAAAATCAATTATATGTAATCATGACTAACTTAAACATCACTAAGGGTATTATTTTAATGTGTTCAGTTCAGAAACATGTAAACAATTGAAAACCAATAGACTTTGGTATGAAACATGGGAATAAACATGTGAAGATTTGTGTTCTTCATTACATTTTCATATAGAATCTAAACCCTAAATTTGGAAATTATTAATTATTTTCCTCTATTTTGATATATAATCCCACCTAACATCACATTAATCTCTTGGATCATTAAATTACACTCCCAATACCTCTCAATATCCCTCATAAGGTTCCTATAAGATCTTAATAGTATCCTCCAAATATTTTTGAAGCTCCCACTGAACATAAGGGATGCTCTCCTCCTCTTTATTCAAGAATCTTATTTGTCTTATTCCATTTATTTTTGAACTTTTCAATTTTAATTATGTTCTTATATATCCCTATTATTTAAATTATGTTTTGAAAGTTATGATATATCCCTTTAAATCTCATTAATCTCTACCATGAATCTTTGAGTACCCCCATTATTCTGCCAAAATTATCTTATGATTTTCCATGCGATATATTTGTGTTTTGAATACTCATCCAAATTACCACACAAGGGTATTCCCCTAGATGTAATTATCCGTCATTTATTAGAGAATTATATTCATATGTTCCACACTCCATAATAATGGTGTTAAATATAATGAAATATTAGCTGATTTTGAAAGATCTATGTGGCACACTAAAGGATATACATGCCACTACTACAAATATGGGTTTTATCTAGTGGTATTCTTTATTAGTGATGGATAAAAACGCTGATAAAGGGGGAATTTGTGAGAAAAATATAAAATAACTCATATAGTCCCCCTTTACTGGTGTTATAAAAGAATATTGATAAATCATTCCCTTTATCAATGTTACTAAAAAAGATCTGATATAGGGTGCATTTATTAGTGATAATAAAAAAGCACTAATAAAGAGGGAACTTTATCAATGATACTAAAAAGAACTGATAAAGGGTATACTTCATAAACAATTATATTTAATTACAAAATATTTTATATTACATAAATATATTTATATTGATATAAATATAATATATTTTAGTTAAATTTTTTCTAGATAAGGTAAAATATGTATTTAAACTTTAAATAGAATATATTTAGTGAAAATGGATTATAAAATATTTTAAAAATAATATTAATTAGTAATTTTTTAATTATTATCCTGTAACGATCATTTAATTACAGTTGAAGGATATATAAATTAAAATAACTAATGAACTTTGTAAGATTAGTTGAAGACATGAATTGAAATTCAGATATATATAACATTTTATCTGGGTATCTGTTTGGGATCTACCACATATCAAATAAAAATTTGGAAATCGTTATATGCCAATGTGACTGGGGGAACCTTAAGGACTATTTTTGGAGACAAAAAGGACCAGAAGGACTCAAAAACTAATTTTTTAGTTGAGATAACATATTTTTTAATATTTGATAGTATTTCAGCTTCACTTAATAGAGTTTCCTTTTCAATTTTAAGTGGGGAATAAATTCATTCTCATGGATAACATTCATACATATGTTATAGTTTTTATATATTTTTTCATTTTTTATAATGTATTTTTATTTATAATGAAATATATTCATATTTTCTTATTTACATATAATAAATCAATTTTATAATTACATATTTAAACATACATAAATAAATATATAAATAATAAAATTTATATAAATTTATATATCTATAAACATAAATATATTTATAAATAAATAAATAAATAAATATATATATATATTTAAATATATATATATGAAATATAAAATTTATAAAAATTTATATAAATAAATAGAAATATCTTAAAATGGAGATGAAATCAACCTAGGTAATTAGTAAAGCACTTCCCTTTTCATAGGATGTCTAGGGATTAAATCCATACAAGCACATATTTCTAGGGAACCAATATGCATTGATAAAAGGGAAAATATATAACACTATTGAAGGGGGTCGAAAGTTCGAAGAAAGGGCAGGTCTTGCAATGAGTAAGGGGTGCATGGAACTAATAAGGGAGGGAAAATAACCTTTTAACGACTCCTTTATCAGTGCTAAAAAAGACCAGATAAAGGGTACCATTATCCAAAAAATTCATAGTGCTGACAAAGTGTCATTTATCATCTCTTTTTCAAAGTGATGATCAGGTTCATATTTTAATAGTTCTTAGGTTATCAATGCTTCTCAAGAATTGATAAAGCCTATTTATAGAGCTATTAAATTTCATTTCTATATTAGTATGATATGAATGCGACAAGTGATACTAGAATTATAACAACCTCCAATGAACTAGGAAAAGTTTTAATCTCAATATATACTATGTATGGTGTGTGAGAGGTTATTATATTAACACTATATTTTTTCGTCTTTGCAATTATCCTTGACATATGTTTATTATTTCATTTTTTATACAATTTCCACATTCTTATATTTCCTTTATGATATTTTTTTAATTCATGATTCATTATATGATATTATGATTCTCACCTATCTTATGTTACCTTTATATACCTCTTTTCTCACATGTACTACTTTTCCTTATTCTATCCTTTGTTTTTCCCTTACCGGTCTTTATTTCTCACCCATTTCTTAAGAACTTCCCTAGGTTTTCCCATATAGTTTTAGATGAATGATGGAAATTTTGGATCTTTTTAAGAAAATTTTAAATAATTTCATTATATTAATGATGGATGTTTCCATGATATATACAAAAATTCCCAACGACATCAGGCTACTTCATCTTTTGGTATTGTATTATGCATAATTTTATTTAATATATCATGAAATATTTTTTATTAAAGATACAAATTTTTATATCAAGAGGATATGCTTGATTAAAAATATTTAAATGTCCATTATGTTAAATATTTTCTATGAAACATTTATTAAAGCTAATATACCATAGAGTTTTATGTCATGATGAAATTTATTAAGAAAATTGTTCTCAATTATACAAAATTACCTTAATGTCCCAATTATTGTAAACAATCATGGGGAACGAATTCAAGTAGAAAGGAATGATTTTTTTCGGATTCTATATGATAGTCAACATTTAATGTTGAAAGTTATAATCAATATACTAGTATGAAGAAGTAGAAAAATAATACTCTGATAAAGGTTTTACATTTCATATTCATGTTATATGAAATCACTAATCACATCAAGTGGAATTCTATGTAAAATAACAATAATAGGTTAATGTGGTATCCAAGTTGTAACACCCGAGAATTTTATGAGAAATATTTATGTTATATAAATCATCAAAGGAATCTTTCGATGCACGCAATCGCGACCATCCTCGATAGCGTGTGTAGTACGCAATACCGAGTTCCACTAAACAACGATATATTATTATAATATTATAAACTAGCTGTTATGAATAGTATTAACTGAATTTTAAATTTTACAACATTATTATTCATCTTACACATTTTCTATAATATGGTAAGAGAACAAAATAATTTTTTGGGTAAAATAAGTATTTAACAAAAAAATGCAGTTTTGCCACTTTTTGATGGTGCACCCACATTAAATATAGTTTTTGACACATTTATAAGTTCAATTTGACAAAATAAAATTCTTCTTTTGAATCAGGATATAAAAATTTACTTTGGATAAATTTTTGATATTTTTATGATAACTTTTATATTTTGATGAATAGAAAAAATACGCTAATTTTTAATTAATAACAACTTTTTTCATTGAGATAATTTATATGGTTAAATTATAATATTGAATGGTTTTAAAGTATAGATAGAATATATTTTTACCATTTAATATAATGTATGTCATTAGCATTAATTTCACAATGAATTCATAGGTAAAAACATTTCAATCTTTGGCAATGTTTTAACTTCTAAAACCCATTTTCTTAACGGGATTTATTTTAAATTAATTACTGAAACTTATATGTTTTGAATTTTAAAAAATGGATTCCATATTCAGAATCAGTGGGTCTAAATTATGTTAATAGGCTACTTTTTATTTTTGGGCATTATGAATAGTAACTACGGTAAATTTTATTTACCATAGTTAAAGGTAAATCGGGTAATTAAGGGTAAATATAAGATTATAAAATTATCCTAACACCTGCCAAAATCCTATTTGATGACTAAAACTCGACCCATATCACCTAAGGGTCGGATTAGATTCATTTAATGGACTTTGTTCAATGAAAATAATTTAATTATTATTAAAACCAATGAATGTGACAACATGTCACTTTCTTAAATCTTATAAGTATAATAATTTTAATTTGGTGATTAAATTAATGCAAATTCGAACATGAATAGTCTCCAGAAATCTAATAAAATTATCTACATCATAGGAATTTATTTAGAATTTTTAGGGATTAAATAATTATCATTAATTATGACAGAATAGTGATGCTGAAATTATTTTATTAATTAAAATATCAAATAAATGGTTTTAAAATATTAAAATAATTATTATATGCACTAGTTAATGTGCTCCACTAATTTTATAGAAACTTATTACATTTTATTAATCTATTAAAGCTTTTATTTCGAACATATCCTCTGTATATATTTTATTTAAATTCAAATAAATGAATAGTGTCAAAATTGACACTATTGTTATTTTATAAAAATAACATATTATAAAATTGTTTAAAAATCACAAAAATATTTAAAAAATATAAATTAAATTTCATATGGTCGAAAATATCATAAATTTTCAAATTATGGAAAATTCACAACAGATATGTAATTATTTATATTAATTTATAATTTAGAATGTTATTACCACAAATAAAATTAAATTGATAAATAAGGATAAATCAAGTTGATAATGTTTAAAAAAAATTCCTAACATGTCTAAATTTTATTGGATGATTATATTAAAACCTTTTATCATCTAATCTTCAGATATGAGTCATTTTGTAAGTTTTTAAGTGGGGTTGAGATTTAATATAAACTAATATTGCTTATATTTCCAAAGGTGCCCATCTCCTCCCTTATAAAAGGGCTCCTCCTCCCTCTCCTCCTCACCCCAATTTGAGCCTTCAAGCTCAGCCAAACCCTGCCCAGTTCACTTCCCCACTTCCCTAGAATCATCCTAGAGGTTCTGGTCTTCTTCAAACACCAACCCTAGTGCCCTAAGAGGAGGTTAAGAAGAGGCGCGTCAAAAAGAGGTAATATCCATTACTGATCCTTTCCAAATTCTTTCTTCTTCAACATCTTCTTATTTAGTTGTTTCATTATGAAGTAATAAAATCATTGTCACTCATATACTGATATGTTATTATAAGTATGAAACAACCCTATTTCAACATCTATCCATCCTACGGAAAACGAAATCACCGCGCGTGCGTACGTACGGAATACCGTCTCCACGCTGTGGTGTAATCTATTTTCCCCCACCACCTTACTTGGATGGGTATAATGGTGTAAATAATTACTATATATTATTGTTATAAAGTGATATTGATTCTGAAATATTATACATACACTCCAATACAATTCCACGATCATGGGAACGATATCATCGCTCGTGCGTACGTACGGAATACCGTCTCCACGATGTGATGCGATTCGTTCTACATGATCTTCATTGCATAATGATTATGTAAATTAATTGAATGAATAAATATGATATATAGTACATTAATACTATTCTGGAAATTATGTATCTATAACCTAAAGAGGAGAATACGAATTTATTCGACAAAACACGCATAAGAACAAAAAGTTATAAACACTCGAATAACAAGTAGAAATGAAATATTACTACTAAGAAGCTACGAATATGACCATATATGATATCATAACAACAAATATGATTATGAAATAATTCAATAACATTATTTAAATCATTATACAGGAGGTTCGGACACTTACGAGGAAAATCGGACCTAAGGTAAGGGAAATATCACAATCTCGTTTTTATCCGAGATTGTTTATACTTTGGTATTTACAGGGGTGTATTTTATCATCCACATCCATGTTTCCTCAATATGTAATATTATTTCCATCCACCTACAATTTTTTAAATCCAATTTTACCATTCGGTTAGTTTTTAGTAAAGGATATGAAAGGAATCTTTTGTCATTTTTCGTACGAGCTACTTTTTGACTTTTCCGACAAAAGTACGAAGAATGTTTTTTTAACTTATTCGGAATGAATGGATTTTTTAAACATTATTTACAATAAATTACTTTAAAAGTTATCAAGTTTATTTTTAATCAACTTATTTTAGTTTAGAATTGTGTGAAATGTTATGAAAGGAAAAGTGTTTTTGAAGTAGACAGGATATTTTCCTCAAGAATAGAGTTCAAGCATTTTATCAAAATTATTTTCCATCTAAGACAATTAAGGGTTCTGTTTCTATCCATATTATTACATTTATTTGATTATGTTCTGATGGAATTATTTTTATGAATTACTTTATCTTATATGAATTGTTTTATGATGTCATGATGTTTAAGAATCCCATTTTTATTACATAGGTTATGCTAGGATGTATGGTTTATGATTTTGTGGCACACATAAGAATGGTATCATTATGATATGGGTGGGACCTATATCTCCCTCTAATGAATTGGGTAAATATTTTATATCTCATGATATAGACATGGCTGAAGCGGCAGGTTAAACCGGTTCCGTGAAACAGGACTGAAACGAGGAGTGAACTCGGTTCAGAAATGGACTTTGTCCACTAAGATAGTCTTGGCATTGAGTCTTGACTAATAAGAAATGATTATCTATGATTATGTGTGTATGCCCAAAAAGTTTCATGTTTTATGTTATGATTATTGGGATTACATTTCACTACTATGGTTTATCCCATGTTATGAAATTATGATCTCTTTTGCAGGTTAAGACTTCCAAAAGTTATGTTCTTATGTATATGATGTCATTGATGTTTCTTTTGTTTACCATTACTGAGTATTTGAGCTCACCCTTTTGTATGTTTTATTTCCCCAGGTTAGGAAGAAGGTTATTAAGTAGGATATTCCAGAAAGAGACTCTAGATATGATGAAATGAATGGGAGGCAAAGTAGAAGCTTTATGAACCAGTTGTTTATGTTTCCTAGTTTCTAAAGACTTTATACCTATACGGTCCTTTCATGGTTTTGTTATATGTTGTAATTAAGTAATGATAATGTATGTAAAGTATGGGTCGTTATAGTTGGTATCAGAGGAAAGGTATAGTCAACCTTTGGAAACTATGATGTGAAAGCCTTAGTAAGAATCCTAAGGATAAGTCTAAGCATAGAACACAATCTTAGTGTTTTAGAAATGGCCATGAACAACCTATGATAAGACCTTAAGTGTGAAATTTTATTCTTGATTATGTGGTTTTCCTATTATAATTAGTGTTTATCACACTATTCCTCTTGGTTTTAGTCAATGGCTGGAACCCGAAGGAACTGTGTTAATGTAGAATGCGACGGGAAATGCAATGATTGCCCCCCTGAGCAACCAAACGTTATGGGAGCGGGAATGAAAAATCTTGTAGCCATGCTCACACAACTTTTTCAAGCTATGAATCATGCAGAACTTCCAAAAGGGAAAAGGATGGAGAAACATTCTGTTGAATCCTTCATGAGGCAGCATCCACCTTCTTTCAGCGGGTCTACTGATCCATTACTTGCTGAACAATGGATTAGTACTACTGAAAAGATATTTTAAGTCCTTCAATGTTCTGAACATGATAAATTCATCCTAGTAGTGTATCGTTTGGAAGGATATGCTGATCAATGGTGGAATATTATTAAGAATACGAGGCAAAGGGATGAAATTGAGTCCATGGAATGGGACGAGTTCAAGAGCTTATTTTTCAATAAGTACTTCCCTCGTATTCTCCAAACAAAGATGGAGAAAGAGTTTCTTGAACTAAAGAAAAAGGATGATGAATATGTTTGTACCTATGAAGCAAATTTTACAAGACTTGCAAGGTACGCTTCTGGTATTATTATCCAACCTGAGAGTAAGATCGATCGATTCTTTAGTGGCTGAAAACCAAGTCTTCAAAGGGCGTTAGCCATAAGGGACTTCAATAGCTATGAGGAAATCGTTCGATGTGCTCTCAAAGTCGATATGGAGATTGGAGTAACCCATCAGTCATATGGGTTTGATAAGAAGAGGAAAATGGAATTCAAAGGAAAATATAAAGAGCACACTGAAAAGAAGATGGGCTTTCCCTTATGCTCAAAGTGTGGAAAGAAACATAGAGGGAGTTGTCTTAAAGGGACAAGTAAATGTTTCAAATGTGGAAAGGAAGATCATTGGGCATTTGAATGCTGCAATGATGGGAAGAAGATGTCTAATGATGCAAACAAAGGAAGGGACACACAGAATGAACCTACTACAGTTCAATGTTTCAAGTACAAGGAGATGGGGGCATTATGCCAATCAATGACCAAATCCAAGGGTTGATGATGATGGTCGACGTCAACAAACTTTTAAGGCTAAATAAAAAGGAAAGTCACATGCAATTTATATCAACGATGTGGAGTACGATAATGATGTGGTTAAAGGTACACTTACTATCCACTCGAAAGTATCGAATGTTTTTTTTATTCTGGATCCACCCACTCATTTATTTCTAAATAATTTTCTAAGTATATCACTGTATTATCTCAACAGTAAGATGTTGAGTTAGCTGTGACAACCCCTAATGGCACAATAGTCGCATAAAAAGTTTATAATTCTTCTCCGATTGAAGTTTGTGGGAAAGTGCTTCCTGAAAATCTTGTGATCCTTCCTATAGTGGAATTTGATGTGATTCTTGGCATGGATTGGATTTCTTTACATGGATCTCATATCAATTTCCAAAGAAGGAAAGTCACATTTCATATTCCAGATCAATCTATGATCGTCTATCGATGCAAGGATGAACATAACCTTCCAGTGGAAATTTCTTCCATTTTATGGGTATTGATTCCACTAAATGAAGGTTATTTATCTCAAATGGTTGGTGAGAAACTCATGATTAAGAATATTCCCATTGTACGGGAGTTTGATGATGTCTTTCCAGAGGAATTACCGGGTCTTCCACCAAATCGTGAAGTTGAGTTTTCAATAGAACTCGTACCAGGTTCTTTGACTATTTCAAAGACACCTTATAGAATGGCCCCAATTGAGTTGCAGGAATTTAAGAAGAAACTCCAAGAGAATCTTGATAAGGGATTCATACACCCTAGTGCGTCACCTTAGGGAGAACCTGTTCTATTTGTTAAGAAGAAAGATGGATCAATGAGACTCTGCATTGATTATCGAGAACTTAACAAGATCACTATCAAGAACAAATATCCTCTCCCACGCATTGATGACTTATTTGACCAACTATGAGGAGCTCAATACTTTTCCAATATTGATCTTCGTTCAGGGTATCATCAATTAAGGGTCAAAAGGGAGGATATACCAAAGACGACTTTCCGTACAAGGTATGGACACTATGAATTTATAGTGATGCCATTTGGTCTTACTAATTCCCCTGCTATCTTCATGGATCTAATGAATAGAGTCTTTAGAGACTATCTTGATCAGTTTGTGGTAGTCTTTATAGACGATATTATTGTATATTCAAAGATCAAGAAAGAACAAGAAGATCACTTGAGAATTATATTGAAGACCCTGAGAAAGGATAAGGTTTATGGAAAATTTACCAAGTGTGAATTTTGGCTTCAAAGAGTTTCATTTTTGGGTCACATAATCTCAAAAGAGGGGATATCTGTGGATCCATCAAAAACAGAGGTTATCGAAAGATGGTCGAGACCAACAACAGTGACTGAGATCCGAAGTTTTCTTGGTTTGGCTGGATATTATCAAAGTTTTGTGAAATATTTTTCACGATTATCTAATCCACTCACCAAGTTGACTCGGAAAGGAGTTAAGTTTGTTTGGACGGAGGAATGTGAAGAGAATTTCAAGAAGATGAAAAGAAGGTTATCCATTGCACCTGTGCTCACACTGCCTTGTAGTGGAGAAAGGTTTTTGATTTGTAGTGATGCATCCAAGAAGGGTTTGTGGTGTGTTCTTATGCAAAATGATATAGTGATAGATTATTCCTCACGATAGTTGAAAATGCATGAGCAAAATTACCCAATTCTTGATTTGGAGTTAGTTGCAGTAATCTTTTCATTAAAGATTTGGAGGCATTACCTTTATGGTGAAAGATGTGATATTTATACTGATCATAAAAGTTTAAAGTATATTTTCACACAAAAGGAGCTGAATATGCGCCAAAGAAGATGGTTGGAGCTGATTAAGGATTATGACTGCTCAATTCATTACCACCCTGGGAAAGCAAACAAGGTGGCAAATGCATTAAGTCGACAATACCATGCTAGTTTATCCATGATGTGGATCACAAAAGATACTATATTTATGGATTTAAAAAGGATGGATCTTGGAATTATAATGGAAGAGGGGAAATCGTATCTTTCTCAAATGAATGTTCAACCATCTATACATGTGATGATTAAAGAGGCACAGAAAGAAGATGTCGAGTTTCAAAATAAGGTGAGAAATGTTCCTAAATTCAACCTTGATTGTGATGGGATAATAAAGTTTAGGAATCAGGTTTGTGTTCCTCCCATCCCCGAATTAAAGAAAGAGCTGCTGGATGAGGCTCATAGTTCTTCATTCCATATTCATCCTGGAAGCACGAAGATGTATAGGGACCTGAAAGAGTACTTCTGGTGGGATGGAATGAAAAGATATGTTGCTGAATATGTCTCTTGAGGCTTGGTTTGTCAGCAAGTTAAAGCTGAGAGACATAAGTCTAAGGGGATGTTACAACCATTACCCATACCCGAATGGAAATGGGAAAACATCACTATGGTCTTTGTCACAGGACTTCCGAAAACATCCAAAGGAAATAATGTTATATGGGTCATAGTTGATCGTCTTACAAATTCTGCACACTTCATCGCTATTAGAGAGGATTTCTCTCTAGATCAGCTTGCCAGGATATATGTGAAGGAAGTGGTAAGATTTCATGGAGTACCACTTTCTATTATATCTGATCGGGATCCGAGGTTTATCTCAAAGTTTTGGCAAAGTCTTTAGCATACTCTGGATACAGAGTTGAGTTTCATCACCTCTTATCATCCTCATACAGACGGTCAGTCTGAGAGAACAATTCAAACTCTATAAGATATGTTGAGAGCTTGCTCTATGGATTTCAAAGGTGGTTGGGATCAACACCTACCTTTGGTGGAATTTTCTTATAATAATAGTTTTCACTCCAGTATTGAGATGGCTCCTTATGAAGCTCTCTATGGAAAGAAATGCAGGACTCCAACTTGCTAGGATGAAGTTGGGGAAAGAAAGCTATTAAGACCTGATATTGTTGATGAGATGGTAGAAAAGTTCCGATCTATTCAAAAACACATAAGAGCAGCTCAGAGTTGACAGAAAAGTTATGCCGACAACCAAAGAATAGACCTAGAGTTTGAAGTGGGTGATAAAGTGTTCTTATGAATATCTCCCTGGAAGAGGGTCATGAGATTTGGAAAGAAGGGGAAGTTATGCCCTAGATATATTGGTCCTTTTGAAATACTGGATCATGTTGGGAAGGTATCTTACTGATTGGCGCTTCCACCGAATCTCTCTCAAGTTCACGATGTGTTCCATGTATCTCTCCTGAGAAAGTACATACCTGATCCTTCACATGTACTCATCTCAAAAGTTGTGCCGCTGGAGCAAGATATTTCTTATGAAGAACAACTGATAGAGATTATGGATCGTAGTGAAAAAGTCCTATGAAACAAGACCACTCACTTGGTGAAAGTTTTATGGAGGAACCACTGATTTGAAGAAGTTACATGGGAGCTTGAGGATATGATGAGGGAGAGGTATCCTCATTTGTTTGTTACAAAGTGATGAATTTTGAGGGCGAAATTCATTTTAAGGGGGGTAGAATATAACACCCGAGAATTTTATGAGAAATATTTATGTTATATAAATCATCAAAGGAATCTTTCGCTGTACGCAATCGCGACCTTCCTCGATAGCGTGTGTAGTACGCAATACTGAGTTCCACTAAACAACGATATATTATTATAATATTATAAACTAGACATTATGAATAGTATTAACTGAATTTTAAATTTTACAACATTATTATTAATCTTACACATTTTCTAGAACATGGTAAGAGAACAAAATAAATTTTTGGGTAAAATAAGTATTTATCAAAAAAATGCAGTTTTGCCGCCTTTTGATGGCGCACCCACATTAAATCTAGTTTTTGACACATTTATAAGTTCAATTTGACAAAATAAAATTCTTCTTTTGAATCAGGACATAAAAATTTTCTTCGGATAAATTTTTGATATTTTTCTGATAAATTTCACATTGTGATGAATAGTAAAAATATGCTAATTTTTAATTAAAAAAAACTTTTTTCATTGAGAAAATTTATATGGCTAAATTATAATATTGAATGGTTTTAAAGTATATATAGAATATATTTTTAACATTTAATATAATGTATGTCATTAGCATTAACTTCACAATGAATTCATAGGTAAAAACATTTCAATCTTTGGCAATGTTTTAACTTCTAAAACCCGTTTTCTTAACAATGGGATTTATTTTAAATTAATTACTGCAACTTATATGTTTTGAATTTTGAAAAATTGATTCCATATTCAGAATCAGGGGGTCCAAATTATGTTAATATGCTACTTTTTATTTTTGGGCATTATGAATAGTAACTACGGTAAATTTTATTTACCATAGTTAAAGGTAAATCGGGTAATTAAGGGAAAATATAAGATTATAAAATTATCCTAACACCTGCAAAAAATCCTATTGGATGACTAAAAGTTGACCCATATTACCTAAGGGTCAGATTAGATTCATTTAATGGACTTTTTTCCATGAAAATAATTTAATTATTATTAAAACCAAAGAATGTGACAACATGTGACTTTCTTAAATCTTATAAGTATAATAATTTTAATTTGGTGATAAACTTAATGAAACATCGAACATGAATAGTATCCAGATAGCTAATAAAATTATCTACATCATAGGAATTTATTTAGAATTTTTAGGGATTAAATAATTATCATTAATTATGACACAATAGTGATGTTGAAATTATTTTATTAATTAAAATATCAAATAAATGGTTTTAAAATATCAAAATAATTATTATATGAACTATTTAATGTTCTCCACTAATTTTATAGATACATATGACATTTTATTAATCTATTTAAGCTTTTAGTTCGATCATATCCTCTGTATATATTTTTTTTAAATTCAAATAAATGAATAGTGTCAAAATTGACACTATTGTTATTTTATAAAAATAACATATTATAAAATTGTTTAAAAATCACAAAAAAATTAAAAAAATTTAATTTAAATATTATATGGTCGAAAATATTGTAAAGTGTCAAATTATGGAAAATTCACAACACATATGTAATTATTTATAATAATTTAAAATTTAGAATGTTATTACCACAAATAAAATTAAATTGATAAATAAGGATAAATCAAGTTGATAATGTTTAAAATAAATTCCTAACATGTCTAAATTTTATTTTCTGATTAGATTACAACCCTATATCATATAATATTCGGATATGAGTCATTTTGGTAGTTTTTAAGTGGGGTTGGGATTTAATATAAACTAATATTTCTTATATTTCCAAAGGTGCCCCTCTCCTCCCTTATAAAAGGGAACCTCCTACCTCTCCTCCTCACACCAATTTTAGCCCTCAAGCTCGGCCAAACCCTGCCCATTTCACTTCCCCACTTCTCTAGAATCATCCTAGAGGTTCTGGTCTTCTTCAAAGACCAACCCTAGTGCCCTAAGAGGAGGTTAAGAAGAGGCGCGTCAAAAAGAGGTAATATCCATTACCGATCCTTTCCAAATTCTTTCTTCTTCAACATCTTCTTATTTAGTTATTTCATTATGAAGTAATAACATCAGTATCACTCATATACTTATATGTTATTATAAGTATGAAACAACCCTATTTCAACATCTATCCATCCTATGGAAAACAAAATCACCGCGCGTGCGTACGTACGGAATACCGTCTCCACGCAGTGGTGTAATCTATTTTCCCCCACCACCTTACTTGGATGGGTATAATGGTGTAAATAATTAATATATATGATTATAATAAAGTGATATTGATTCTGAAATAGTATACATACACTCCAATACAATTCCACGATCATGGGAATGATATCATTGCTCGTGCGTACGTACGGAATACTGTCTCCACGATGTGATGTGATTCGCTCTACATGATCTTCATTGCATAATGATTATGTAAATGAATTGAATGAATAAATATGATATATAGTACATTAATACCATTCTGGAAATGATTTATCTATATCCTAAAGAGAAGAATAAGAATTTATTCGACAAAACACGCATAAGAACAAAAAGTTATAAACACCCGAATAACAAGTAGCAATGAAATATTACTTCTAAGAAGCTACGAATATGAACATATATGATATCATAAAAATAATTATGATTCTTAAATAAGTCAATAACATTATTTAAATCATTATACAGGAGTTGTAGACACTTATGAGGAAAATCGGACCTAAGGTAAGGGAAATATCACAATCTCATTTTTATCCGAGATTGTTTATACTTTGGTATTTACTGGGGTGTATTTTATCATCCACATCCATGTTTCCTCAATATTTAATATTATTTCCATCCACCTACAATTTTTTAAATCCAATTTTACCCTTCGGTTAGTTTTTACTAAAGGATATGAAAGGAATATTTTGTCATTTTTCGTACGAGGTACTTTTTGACTTTTCCGACAAAAGTACGAAGAATGTTTTTTTTAACTTATACGGCATGAATGGATTTTTTAAACATTATTTCCAAGAATATTCCTTTAAAAGTTTTCAAGTTTATTTTTAATCAACTTCTTTTAGTTTAAAATTGTGTGACATTTTATGAAAGGAAAAGTGTTTTTGAAGAAGAAAGGATATTTTCCTCAAGAATGGAGTTCAAGCGTTTTATCAAAATTATTTTCCATCTAAGATAATTAAGGGTTCTTTTTATATCCCTATTATTACATTGATTTTATTATTTTGTGATGGAATTATTTTTATGAATTCCTTTATCTTATATGAATTGTTTTATGATGTCACGATGTTTAAGAATCGCATTTTTATTACATGGGTTATGATATGATGTATGGTTTATGATTTTGTGGCACACATAAGAATGGTATCATTATGATATGGGTGGGACCTATATCTCCCTCCAATTCATTGGGTAATGATTTTATATCTCATGAGATAGACATGGCTGAAACGGCAGGTTAAACCGGTTCTGTGAAACAGGACTGAAACCAGGAGTGAACTCGGTTTAGAAATGGACTTTGTCCACTAAGATAGTCTTGGAATTGAGTCTTGACTAATAAGAAATGATTCTATATGATTATGTGTGTATGCCAAAAAAGTTTCATGTTTTATGTTAATATTATTGGGATTACATTTCACTACCATTATTTATCCCATGTTATGAAATTATGATCTCTTTTGCAGGTTAAGATTTCCAAAAGTTATGTTATTATGTATATGATGTGAATGATGTTTCTTTTGTTTACCCTTACTGAGAATTTGAGCTCACCCTTTTGTGTGTTTTATTTCCCCAGGTCAGGAAGAAGGTTATTAAGTAGGATATGCCAAAAAGGGACTCTAGATATGATGAAATGAATGGGAGGAAAAGTAGAAGCTTTATGAACCAGTTGTTTTTGTTTCCCAGTTTCTAAAGACTCTATACCTATACGGTCCTTTCATGGTTTTGTTATATGTTGTAATTAAGTAATGAAAATGTATTTAAATTATGGGTCGTTATACAAGTGATTCAAATTAATGGAAAAAATTTGATTCCTTATATCCATATTTCTAATAAGACCCTTATAATGCATGATTTGTATTTTCTATCTATGTATTTAACCCATTTTGGACATTGAGTACCATTTAGAGCATTTGGAATTTTTTTCTAGTCCTTTACAATCGGACTCCATGGATGTGTACAAAACAAACATCCTTTATTATTTTGATGACTGTTCCATGAAAAAAATGCATAGAAAAAAAATTTAAATATAATTTTGGCCTATGATTGAATAACTAAATGAGTTATATAACAAAGGTTATGATAAATATGATGCATCTGCATTAATAATTATCAAAATGTATTCTTCTCCAATGTGGACCATTAGTGACTTCAACAAACTTGGGATATTATCTAGTTGTAAAATTCACACTGGTTTGATTTGGCCAATTTTTATCATTGATTTTTAGCCTAAATGACCACCAAATAGTAAAAAATGTTTTTTTAATTTCAGTGAAGATTTCATGATGCATCTGATATATTTGAGTTGAAGAATAAAAAATTCAATGTAATATTAATCAAAAAACACCACTGAAGTTTATATTAGGATTATATATATTAGAAAAACTAATAAATTTTAATGAAGAATTTGGGAAGGTCCATCATTTGGATGACAATTGGAATTTTTTATGTACATATATAGTTAAATATGGAAGAAAATTATGGAAGAAAATAAAGTATATTATTCAAACTTACGCACTGTGAATTTAATTTATTTCATCATAATATTCATGTTATAAATATTGATAATAATTTTTGTCAAAATTTGATAATCAAATTACATAATGTGTAGAGAAAACCAATGGACCATCTCAATGCATTGAGGGTGAGGTTGCGATCAGGAAGATCCCTTGGGAGGTGGATGGTCTTTTGATGGGTAACTGCTTCGATCTTTTATCCCATGATTATCTGGTCTATAATTGTGAAAATGATCATGGTAGAACATATATGGACAAGTAGAACGACCAAGGAAATAGGTCCAGTGATGAATGCTCTATAAATTTTGTAGGCAATACAGAGGATGAGTTACAAGATAGTATGTATCCAAAACTGAGGAGAAGTATGAGCATTAGGTGAAATGATAAAGATATGAAGGATTATTAATATTCACATCTACTAATAGAGCCTAGTTCTATTGATAAGATAAAGTAAAAGTTGCTGTACAATGATCCCCACGTATCCAAGTCGGATTTTCCATAGTAGGAATTTGATTCTATGTTTGAAAAACTTTTAAAATTTCTTATGAGCTCAGAAGAGGCAATGGTTGAAAAAATCCTTATAATTAATGATCGTGATGCAGAGGCTGAAAGAATGATGGAAAACACTCTAAGGGTCCATCCCAATGAGGAGAAATGCAACTAGATTGATAAGAAGGACCGGATTTTAATAAAAGGATTCAACAAAGGAAAGATTAGAATAGAGGTGTACATCCAATCCTGGTACAAGATGGTTTCAAGGTTCAGAAAACTTTTGATAGAGGAACCATAAAATTAGGTAAACACAATATCATTGAATTTTTTAGGGAGATTAAAACTAATAGGATACAATTTAACCTTAATGGATCTATGTTTTGTTTTTTTATTGAACTTTTTCTTTCTCTAATCTTCCTTAAAATTGATTGATAATAAAAATGTAATTTTGAGTGGGTGATAACGTTTGATCTTCAGCCAGATGAGAATGGATAATATGAAACAATAATTTAGGAATTGAAAATAAAAGAGAAATATATATTCCTTTTAATTTTAAAACGTGTAAAAGTACCTTTTGGGTAGTTAAATAATATTCAAATATGTGTTTACTTAACGAATCATAGGGCACATGGATTGAAAAGTCATGATTCACATACTTTTCTTGAGAAATTACTACACTTTCCATTGCATACATTGTTTCAAGAAATAGTAAATTAATTTTACTTTTTTTTATATTTTATATTTAACTATATGAGAAATATCAAGAACCAATTGATCTTAACATGTTTTATGAAATAATTTTTCAAAAATTTTTTGTAATGGAGATAATATTTCCGCCATCAATTTTTACTATCATGATGCATTTAGCTATGGATTTGGTCAAGGAAACAAAATTAAGAGGGAACATACATTATTGGTGGATGAATAAAATTTCAAGGTACATTATTTATTTTTTTATTATTAAATTAACTATTCATTATAGTTAATCAATTACATAGTTAATTATGTGGCATTCAATTTTTTTATAAATACCTCATCCATTTGAATTCACAGTTGAAAAATAAATCACAAACATAATGATAAATTTATAAAAATTACCAAGAAGAGGATATTATTAAATTTATTCATATTATTTGATTATATTGGGAAAAGATTCATTTTATTTGTATGTTTGATGACAGCATTACTCAATCTCATTTAGAGAAGAAGTCAAAAATCATTACTTCTATTGGCTGAACAATTGGGAGGTCCTCATATATTACATGAACACAATTTGAATTATTTAAATCACATAGATATGTATTAAAAAATAGTAAAATTTTCGATCTTTTAATTTAAGAGACAATCTTACAAACAAAGAGATCAATGAGGTTTCAAACATATAATGAGGCAGACATTACAAAATATGTTAGTAATGAGCAGGTGGAATAGTTTTCATATCATAAAAGTTCATAAATACAAAAACTAATATATATATATATATATATATATATATATATTATGTTGGAATATATATTTTATAAATGTGTTAATTTATATTGTTTTTTTGAAATCATGAATATAGTTATTCGAGCTTATATGTTAGATGATATGATGGTTTTTGGATTAAGGTCATCTAAAAAGGGTAGGAAATTGGACACTTTCTATGTTAATGGATTCAAATTTTCTAGAGTCAATTGGGAAGAAGGATTATAAACATATAATAGTGGTGAATTTATAGTTTTTGAACATGGATACTATGAAAATTCGATTGATATTATTGAATTAAACAACCACAATTAATTTTTTTCATTATTCAAATGAATGTGGGTCAATATTAAGAGGGATATTAAATAAATTTCCATAAAATTTACTTATGTGAACTTTTCTCATTTTATGGATTTTTTTGTCCATGAATAACATGATATTTATATTACAAGAAAAATTGGTATATAATATTGAAGATTTAGTGGATGAAGGGTTAATTATTATTTTGAACATGAAGAAAAGAGACTTGCATGATATGGGTGATGAAGTGGAAGAATTGTCTTGTGCTAATTAATGTCATTAATGATAAGAAATTTAATTATTTCTCCATTATGATATTTAGAATATTGATATAGTAAGGGAGTATAAGTAGAAAAAGCTATTATGGAGTACTATAACAACATTAATGAATAATAAAATGAATGTGTTGGACCCTCTGTGATATAGTAGTTTTCATAATCACAAATCATGTCAATCTACAGATCCTATTTATTCTTATATCATGTAATAAATAAAATTGATCATGTCATTGAATATATCTAAGTAAATAAATTATGTCATATTGTAAAATACATTTCAATAATTCAATAAACTATATTTATGCTTAAATATGTTTACAGGTGTATATTTATGTGTATTTATGGATGTCACTTAATCTAGTAGTGCTCTGTGTAAGATAGACACTTCATAAGTTTCTCAATGTCAATTATGGAAAACACACTGATGATTGACTCGCCGATTGACGACACACCAATGATCGACTCACTGTTGGACGACACATCGATGATCGAGTCATCGATGGATGACACACTGATGATCGACTCACCGATGGACAACACACCGATGATCGAATCATTGATGGACGACACACCGATGATCGAGTCACTGATGGATGACACACTGATGATCAAGTCACCAAGGGATGAAACGCCTATGATCGACTAACAGATGGATGCAACACCGATGATCGACTCACCATTGGATGACACACTGATGATCGACTAACTAATACCGACAGACTGATGATAACAGACTGATGCAAAAGAGTCACCGATAGTCATAAATACTATTTCAAATTTCTTAATCCAATTTTTTTCCTAACGGTCATATTTAGACAAATTAACATTTTTGAATTTTTTTAATATTGTCTGTAGGGCTATTCGTAGATAGTACGAGGTACATGCACCTAGGGAGATCTTCATGCTTGCTGGAATTTGATGTATAAAATAATTACAAGCTGGATACCGAAAAGTAGAAAATAGAAAAGGAATGTGTTGAGAAGTAAAAAAGAACAAACTCCTACAATTCTGGGAGTTATTTAATTCCCATGAACTCAAATCTCACTACCAAAAAACGGGGTAAGGCCATCACCACTCTCTATCATCCCTAACGAAAAAGCACTGATAAAGGGGGTACCTTTATCAGCGCTAAAAAAAGCACTGATAAAGGTAACCCTTTATCAGTGCTTTTTTAGTGCTGATAAGTACCCCCTTTAACAACGCTTTTTTAGCACTGTTAATGGGTACCCCTTAATCAGTGTTTTTTTAGTAGCGCTAATAAAGGGGGGTCTTTAGCAGTGCTTTTTTTAAAAGCGCTGGTAAAGGGTCTACTTCCAAAAAAAATCATTAAAAAAATATATTAATATTTAACTATATAGATATAGTTATATTGATATAAATATAATATATATTTTTTAAATATAATTTTAAATATATTTTAGGTAAGTATAAATATACAGTTACACTTAATATATAAGATATTTAGTGAAAATGGCATATACAAAATTTTAAAAAAATTTAATTAATAATTTGATAATTATTATGCAGTAATAGTCATTTAATAACAATTTGAAGACTAAAAAAATTTAAAAAAAAATTAAAAAATGATCCAAAATATGTTGAAAACGCAACTCAAACTTCAAACGGCAATAACTTTTGATCCGGGTGTCCGTTTGAGCTCTACCACATATCAAAGAAAAGCATGCGACGAGATCTACACCTCTATGTTTTGGGGAACCCTAGTCAAGGTTTTTTCAAAGCCAAAAAAGGCCCAGATGGCCTCCAAAACTGAGTTTTTAGTCGGGATACCCTGATTTTCAACATTTTGTGGATTTTCAGCCTTTTTTAAGGGGGTATTATTGTATTTTTTGGTGGGGACTAATTTATTCCAAGGTATTAAATTCATATTTGTATTATGTAATTGAAATTTTATCATTTTTTATAATGAAATGCTATTTATTATCAAATATATGACAATATATATATATTTATTATATATTCAGACATAAAATTTTAATTATAAATATAAATAATAAAATATACTTACATATAAAATATATTATCTTTATCTAAATAATAACTAATATCCATTTTATTTAAAATACCAATATATAAATATTTATATACCTATATATTAATCTAACTACATATATATATTAATATAACTATGTATATATATTGATATAACTATAAATATATACATTAATATCACTATAAATATATATATTAATATAGCTATATATATATATAACTATATATTTCTATATAAATAAATATTACTAACTATATATATAAATAAATTGATATGTCATTAACTGGAGAACAAATCAATATGGAAGAGTGGTAAAGGCTTTAGGCGCGCAAGGGGGAGGTCTCAAGATCAAATCTTGGTGGAGGCAAGTGCGCACAAATGGGGGTGGATTTGGGGGGATAGTGCTGATAAAGGGGGTGGGTGTAGCATTGATATAGGGTGGAGGGGGGTGCGTGCAGGTGTTGGAGGGTCTGGAAAGCAATGTTAAAAGGTGGACCAAGTGCTATAAAATCCCCCCCGATTCGCATGATTTTTTAATTTTTTTTTAATTTTTCTTACATTTATCAACGTTACAAAAGCGCTAATAAAAGGGGTATTTTATCAGCACTAAAAATAAATCGCTGATAAAGGACCATTTCATCAGCGCTTCTTTTTAGCGCTGATAAAATACCACTTTTATCAGCGTTTTTTTAGAACTGATAAAAGGGTTCTTTATTAGTGCTTTTTGGAGCGCTGATAAAGGGGACCCCCCTTTCTTCGTCGACTTTAACAACACTTTTCTAGCACTATTAAAGGCCATTTTTGCGCTGATAAAAGGGGTATTTGTAGTAGTGTCTAGAGCATATAGAGAGATCAACAAAAATTTGTTGTGGCGATTTGAACATCCTAACATTGAGGAGATGAACTTTTCATATCTGGAAGCTTGAGCACAAAGGCTACAATGCTTAGTTTTGAAGCCAACATTCAGAAGAGGACTCAAATACCATTTCAACTAAATCCATTGACTCTAGAACTTCACTACATAACACACAAAGACTTCTAAAGTCTATTCTACATCTATATCTTTGTTGTGTTCTTTTTTTACAATATTTGAGCAGTGTGTGTAACTGTCTATTACACACACACTTTCTCTTGTTCATAAATAAAGGATACTCGTTATCCTCAAACTCTCTCTCTATCTTACTATTGTATCCCACGTAAAACAGTGGAAGAGGTCAAGAGTGACCTGGTTTTTTTCCCATGAATAACTGTGGTAGATTTCAAGTGCGACCTGGACATCCTTGTGTGATGTTATGAACCCTGATCCAAGGTGTGGATCAGATTGTTTCATAAATTAAACTGCATGGTGGTAGGTGATCCCCAAGTGGAAAGGACTAACTCTTAGCTTATGACTGAACCTATTGTTTATTTTATGTTGTGTCTTTTCCTTTAGTTTTAATTTGATCTTTGGTTATTACATTTCACATTAAACTGAATTGAACTTTGATAGTTAGATTAGAAATTCTTTATATCTGTTTTGATCTAGTAGATTAGTTTCAAAAGTTATAAAAATATTTAGATTAGTATATCTGAGATCAAATCAACCTTCTAAAAAATTAGTTGAACCTTCATGACTTTTATAAATTCACTACAAATGGATTTCTAATATAGATATTTAGGTAAACATTTAAAGAAAAAATTTTAAATATAATTTTTATTATAGATACTCAATTCACCCCCCCCACCCATCATTCTTAATCTACTCTGACCAATATTTGGTATTAGAGGAATTAAATATTATTTTTAGTTTTTAAATCTTTTCAACTATAATTGTAGTTTTTTTTCAAAGATCTTAAAATTTATCTCATTTATAAGTATTTTATCTCTTTGAAATTCTTTTACAATTTATATCATTCATAATAGATTAGAAGGGATTTCTACCAATAAAGAACCTTTCATTAATGGAACCAAATATGATCAGTGGAAGCTTAAAATGAAAATACATCTAGAAAGAATGGGATTTGAAATCTGGACTGCTATTTAATGTAAATATACAATTACTGAAACTGCTATAAACATTTAGTATGAACCTACCAAGACTACCTATAACAATAATGGTAAAGTAATGAATTTTTTGTATTGTGCACTAGGAGATAAAGAGTTTAATCATATTTCTTCTTGTAAAAATACACATGAGATTTGGGAAACTATGTCTGTTTCTCATGAGGGAGCATCTAATGTTAAAGAAATGATATTAAATACTTATACTATTAAATATGAAAACTACCGAATGAAGCCTGATGAGTTTATTTTTGATATATTTCTCATGTTCAATGAAATTGTGAATACCATGATTTCTTTAGGTAAAGAAGTTGTAGCCAAAGAGAAGATTATAAGGATTCTGTGATGCTTACCAGAAATATGGAAAGGGATATCTGTATCTATTAGGGGATCGTTCGCCATTGATAAGATGCTAGTGAAGGAATTGATTAGAAAATTAATGATGTATGAAGTGGAATTGAATGTAAATGAAGAATAGGATAAACCCAAAATAAATTCTATAGCTTTCAATACAGTTAGATCTAAAAGTAAAGACAGTGATAAAGTTCAAGCCATAATTTAAAGCTCAAGTAGTGAATAATCAACTTCAGATAGTGATGAAGAAATGGCCCAGCTGGCCAGAAGATTCAAGAAATTTTATAGGAAAAACAAGTTTTTCAAAAATCCCAATTACAAAGGAAAGTATGATAACACGGGTAATTGGAAGAAGTATTGGAATAAAAATGATAAATCAAAACAGATAATTTTCTACGAATGTAAAAGGAAATAAAATATCAAAGCGGTTTGTCTTAATCTAAAATACAAAAAGAAGTATAAAAAAAAGGATAGAAACTATAGGAAAGCAATGAAGGCCACCTGGAGTGCCTATGAGGAAAGATATAATGAATCTACTTCTTCAAATAATGAGAAGGATGATATGACTAATATGTGTTTTATGGAAAACAAAAACGAGGTAACCTTAGACTATCCTACACATAATTGTTATTATTCTGAAAATAAAAGTGAGTATGAGAAGATGAAAAATGATGAATTATTTTAGTTTTGGAACATGATGGAAGAAATATGTAATGAGTTAAATGATAAATATAAATCTTTAAAAGAAACATCATTCCCTTACAATAACTGTTAAATTTTAACTTACAACTGAAAAGGAGAAAATGAAAAATTTCTCAATGAAAACAATGAATTAAAAATTTCTAATGAGAAATTAAAAAAGGACTTAGAAAAATTCACCAATGGGAAAAATAATCTTGCTCAAATTCTTGGTAAAAAAATATATCCAAAGTGTACTTCTAGAATAGGATATCAACCAGGTTAGAGGAATTTATCTAAAAATAAATTTGTAACAAAATCAGGAAAATTTGCTTCTTTCTTCAAAAACCAGAATTTTATTATAAGTTCTAGTTCCAATAATTCTTTTTCTGCATCTAGTTCTTCTATACCAAAAATATTTTATTTTTCAAATAAATTATATTTTGCATATAATAAACCCATAAGACAAGTGTGGGTTTCTATATCTTTTATTACTAATTTTTGTGGACCCCGACAAATATGGGTACCAAAATCATTTCTTGGATGAACTTTTTTGTAGGTAAACTACCTAAAAAGATCCTATAGAAATATGTGGTACTTGGATAGTGGATGTTCAAGTCATATAATAGGGGAATATTCTAGCTTCATAAGACTTATCAAAATTGATGGAGGACGTTTTACATTTAGTGATAATGGTAAAGGAAAAATCATTGGCCTAGGACAGATTGGTAACCCTAACTCTATTTTAATTTCCAAAGTACTTTATGTTGATGGATTAAAGTATAACCTGATCATCATATCTAAATTGTGTGATGATGTATTTAATGTAAAATTCAAAAATGATTCATTCCATGTTTATTATGCCAAGAATAACTTAGTATTTACTGCTCTTAGAAATGATAATGTATATGTTATAAATATAGACACACAAACCTCATAGAATGTTTCTTGTCTAAATACCTCTCACAAAGAGTCTATGATTTGGCACAAAATACTAGGACATTGCAACATACACTCCCTAAAAAGTTACTTAGAAAGGTTTTAGTTAAATACCTACCAAAATTAGAATTTCAAGAAAATAAAGAGTGCAATCCTTGTCAAAATGAAAGCAACATAAAATGTCCTTCAAACAAAAGAAAGAAGTAACTACTTATGATCCTCTCGAGTTGGTTCATATGGATTTGTTTGGACCATAGAGAGTTTCAAGTCTCAATGGTAAGCACTATGTTCATGTTCTTGTAGATGATTTCTCTAGGCATACCAAGACCTTTTTCTTAGCTCAAAAGAGTGAATCTTGTTCTCACTTTACCAAGTATTCTAGGACTATATGAAATAATAGTAGACTTTAGATTAAATCCTTAAGAAGTGATAATGGACGTGAGTTTGAGAATCAATATTTTGAATCTTTTTGGTCACAAATTGTCTATAATCACAACTTCTCTTCCCCTAGGACACTTCAACAAAATGGTGTAGTCAAAAGAATAAATAGAACCCTACCATACATTGACTGAACTATGCTTAATGAATATGACCTACTGATTTATTTCTAGACTGAAGCTGTTAATAAAACTTGTTACATAATAAATAAAGTCTTAATCAGACCAATTCTCAAGAAAACTCCTTATGAGTTGTGTAATAATAGGAAACCCAAAGTAAGTTATTTTAAAGTGTTTGGATGTAATGATTATATTCTAAACACTATATACAATTTACATAAATTTTCCTCTAAAAGTGATGAAAGAATTTTCCTTGGATATTCTATATCAAGAAAAGCCTATAGAGTCTTTAATAAGAAAACCAACTATGTGGAAGAAACTGTACATGTCAAGTTTGATGAAACAGATCCACATGAGCTTAATAACTCACTATAAAATATTGAATAGGATGTGTCCAGTATAGACCATAATTCTAAAACCTCAAATCATCCTGTGAAGGAATCTGTGAAAACTCCCAGTTCTGGAAATTCTCTATATTCTAGCCATAATGAACCAGATCAAAAGGATGAACCTGAAATAACTACTCCTACCTTTACTAGACCAACTAAGACCCTTAAAAATCATCCCATACATGGTGTTGTTGGAGATTTAGATAGAGGAGCATAGAATAGATCTTCCTTGAGGAAACATGTTGAACATCAAACATTCTTTTCATAACATGAACCTAAAAATATCAATGATTCAATCAATGATGAATTTTGGGTAATAGCCATGCAAGAAGAACATAACCAGTTTGAAATAAATAATGTTTGGAAACTTGTAGATAGACCAAAGGATACTTTGACCATAGGAACCAAATGCATGTTTAGAAATAAAGTGGATAAAGCTAGAAATATAGTTAGAAACAAAACCAGGTTGGTTGCACAAGTACATAATCAAGAAGTTGGAATTGATTATGAAGAGACCGTTGCACTAGTAGAAAGGCTTTAAGCCATTAGAATATTTCTTTCCTATGAAGCACACTTGGATTTTAAGATTTATCAAATGGATTTTTAAAGCGCATTATTAAATAGGTATGTAATTGAGGATTTTTTTATTTAATAACCCCCAGGATTTATAGATCCGCATTTTCCAAATCATATTTTCAAGTTATCAAAAGCCTTATATGGTTTGAAACAAGCTCCAAGAGCTTGATATGAAAGATTAAGTAAATTCATTATTTATAAAGGTTTTACAAAATGAGTTGTTTATCCTACTATATTTATAAAAAGAATTTAAAAATAAGTTTTAATAGAATAAATATACATAGATGGTATTTTCTTTGCATCTTCTAAAAATTATTTGTGCAATTATTTTTCAAATATGATGCAAAGTGAATTTGAAATTAGTTTGATGGGTGAACTTAAATATTTTCATGGATTTCAAATATTAAAAAATAAGGAAGGTATTATTATAAATCAGAATAATTACCCCTAAGATCTTTTGAAAAGATATGGATTAGATAGAATTAAAAGTAGTGAAACTCTTATGAGTTCTATATATATGTTAGATCTTGATGAAAATGGAAAATCAGTTTATCAAACTACTTATAGAGGATTTATTGGGAGTTTGCTGTACTTGACTGCTAGTAGTCCAGATATTATTTTTCGTGTGTGTATATGTGAAATATTTTAAGAAAACGCAAAAGATTCACATTTAAATTATGTTAAAAGATTTTTCAAGTACCTCAAATATACAACTAATTTAAGACCATTATATCCTAGAGTACAACCTTTTTATTTAGTTAGTTATTTAGATGCTGACTTTGGAGGATGTAAATTAGATAGAAAGAGTAACTCTGGAACATGTCACTTTTTGGGAAAGTCTCTAATATCATGGTGTAGTAAGAATAAAATTTTAGTTGCATTATCAACTGCTAAAGTAGAGTACATTGATGATGGTAGTTTACATGCACAAATTTTGTGGAGGAAACACACTTTATTAGACTATGGATTTCAATTCAGACATATCCCCATAAACTGTGACAATACAAGGGTTATTAATATTTCAAAAAATTCCAATCTCTCATTCTAGAGCAAAACACATTCATGTAAGACATCACTTTTTGAGAGATCATTATCAAAACGTCAATATAACTCTTGAGTTTATTGGGACTGAGCATCAACTTGCTTACATTTTCACTAAACCCTTAAAATCTGAGAGAATAAACTAAATCAAACATGAACATGTAATCATAAATATCTATAGTCCTTTAAAAACTCTTTTGCTTTTGAAAATATTTGTGAAACCGATCTCTTAAAACCAATCTCTTGAAACAAATCTCTTGAAAAAGATATCTTGAAACTGATCTCTTGAAACTGATATGTGAAACCGATCAATTGAAACCAATCTCTTTAAACCAATCTCTTGAAACTTATTTCTTGAAACCGATCTATTGAAACTGATATCTTGAAACCGATCACTTGAAACTGATCTCTTGAAACCAATCTGTGTAACTGATCTCTTGAAACTAATCCCTTCAAACCTGTCCCTTGAAATCGATTGTGTGAAACCAATGTCTTCAAGAACCCATTTTGTAATTTGGTGTGTTTTAAATAAAATGACGTAGTCTTGTCTTATTTTTACCATTTTTTTATTTTATGCTTTATAATTTCATGATCCCTAAATGATAAAATGATTTCAATCCACTTCGACCTTTCATATTTCCATTTTCCTAAAAACATTAGCTCTTTGACACTCTATCTCTCGACCCACGACCTTTCAACTCTCTTTTGACTGAATCATCATAAATGGAAAGGATAACGCATATGATGGAAGAAATGAGTAAATTTACTTCAGCTAAGCGTCAGAAGGGTGAGACTAGTGGTACTACAAAGCCATGTTTGGAAAGCTGAGTGGTTACAGCTGAGAAGGAAGGGTCTTCTGAGCGGCTTCTTTCAAGAAAGTCATTTTTATTAAGAGTACTATAATCTCAAGGGTGGATGATATGGTTCTCAAAAAATAAAAGGCCTTTTATCTCCATCTAGTACATGATTTTTATCTCCACTTGAACATATATGTGGATGGATCTGAGGCATCAAGGTTGAAGTCAATGGTGAAGGGAAAATATATTTTTTTTCATCAAAGGAATGGGATAAATGCTTGGAAATTCCCCATGAAGGTGTCTATGCTGATTATCAGGGTATCATTCCTCCTTCCTCTAATTTTTTTCATATGATGATGACCTAAAGGAGCTGACTGGAAGTGAAGAAATTAGGAGAGCTACTTCCAGTGAGTTAGATGGTGAGGAAAGATTTCTTGTTAAGTTAATTTGACATCAGATGTGCCCAAGGAAGGGAGAGTTCTATACTGTGATGTATTAGGATGTATTCTTGATTTACCTATTAAAAAAAGGGATAAAGATGAATATATGTAGATACATAATGGTATATATTTGTGACATGATAAAACCCTCCAAGAAAGAAACATGCTTATACTATCCTAGGATGATCTCTATAATTCTAAAGATGTTGGGTTGTGTGGAATTTGGAGATGAAATTATTAGTGTTTGTAGTGGTTTCTACCATCAGAATGAGATTTCCAAGAGTATAAAGATTTTCTGGAACCTGTGTAAGAAATTCTAGGTAGAAAATGAGGAAAGACTATATGAGGATTTCAATCTGATTGACCATCCTACCAGGCCAAAGGATCAAGTTTATCGAGGTTTAAAACAATGATAGTAAGCTATCTATTCAGATCAGGAAGTTGAGTCTAAGTTGCAAAGGGAAGAAGGATCTCTTATTGATTACAAGAGTGATCCTGATATAGCTAAAAGCCCAAAAGATAGGTCTCATGGACCTACTAGTCCACCATTGGATCTACCTTCAAGGGAACCTTTTTTAGGAGATGAGAATGAGGAAGATACAGAGGACACTAGCATGGAAGGATATGTAAGTAAGTTAGATGAGAAGCCAGATGATGATGATTATGATGATGAGGTGGAGGAGGAGGATGGAGATGGAGAGAATGTCAGTGATTCTATGAAAGTGGGTCAATAAGTGATTGACTGGTCCAGTGAGGAATATGTACATAGAGATACTAATGGTGTTGATTCTGTTGAACATGAGGTTTCTGATCATAGAGATAAATTTAATGAGGACTTACATCACCATCCTGATGTTGAAAATCAAGAAAATATTCAGGGGTTGAATGAACTTATTGTTGGTTTCCATGAGGAAGAGGCTGAGGATTAGGTTCCTCATATGGTAGAAGTTCTTAGAGAAGCAGAAGTGGATGGAGTACATGCTGAACCTCAAGTTCTGTTGGTACTTGTGCCCAATAATGTCATTTTGGATAGATTTTAGGATGAAGATGAAGATAAAGAAGATATTGTACATGAACCTTAGGGAAAAAGAGTCAGGATCGACACTGTTGAGCTAAGATATCAGACCTATACTCTTGAGTGGAATAGAGATCCATGATAATTATATTTGGTTTAGAATATAACTCTAATGAAGATATTGCATCATCTCCTCCTTCTTAAGCTGAAGTAAAACATATTGCACCTACTTCATTGATTTCACCTTCTGCAGTTGAGCTAGTAGCAAAGCCAGTGCCTAGTGACTATGACAATAAGGATGATATAGATTAATTAAAAAATGATATATATGAGTTAGTGGGAGCCTCAGTTGGATCCATAAGTGAAGCCTCTACTTTAATGAGTATTTCGAATGCTGATGCTGAAAAAAATTGCAAGGATAGTGATCCAGGATATTCAACATAATCTCATTACCACAGCTGAAACCATCATTAGACATAATACTTTGCCATGATAAGAAGTGAAGAGGATGAGCAATGAGTTGAACACTCCAACCATTGATTCCAATACCTCTTTCATTGGTTTGATAAAAGTTCTTATGAACTATGTGACACATCTACAGAGTATAGATTTTATGAAATTAAAATAGGATCATGGAAAAATGATCACTGTTCCATACATCTCTAGAGGTGGGACAGGTGATGTTGCTAATTTGGAGTCTCTCAAGGCTGTGATAAGAGATGAAATCAAGAATCTTCAAATTGATTAGGAGAAAGAAACTCTTGAAAATCTACATATAAATACATACCTTATTTATAATATGGTAAGTCAGTTCAAAAATGAAGCCTCTGATGCTCAAAAAGAGATTAGAGAGAAAGTGGATAATTATTTTACTATGATCTATACCAAGTATGATCTCATCAATAGATCATGTTTTTAGCTGGAAATCTCATAATTCCTCGAGTAACAGAAGCCTTCATGAAAAAAGTGGCACACTTGAAGGAGTTTTCCCCTCTTCTAAATAAATTTCTGGAGAATAAGGATGATTTTGATAAGGCAATGCAATATGGTGGTGAAATCATTAATGATTTCATTATTCTCCTCAAGGCATATCTGCATGTTCAAGCTGATGAAATTGTGGTTCCTCCTAATACTTCAATTAGCACTACCTCTCGGCCTCCTACTCAGTTGAGTGTCTCTCAGGCTTTCTCTCAGATTTGGCCAGTAATTACAGAACAATATCTGAGTGTCTTGTTGATAGGACGTAGACCTAGCCTTGTATCCAATGTGCCTACAAGTGTTTCCCTGCCTGGTGTTGTCATCAGACCAACTCTTCCCACTACCAAACCAAAACCTTTCGGTCCTACTCTTGATCCTTAATATAAAGGAAAAGGACCTCATAATCCCAAACCTTAGTGGTTGATTGTGTATTTGATAGGGATTTGTATATTTATTTTGCTGATTTTACGCTTTTTAACCTTAATGGAAATCATTTTTGTCTCCTCTATGTTTCTCATTTTCTTTATGTTATTTCTCTTTCTTCTTTCTCCATCTCTTAACCTTTTTTTGATAATCCCAAAAGGGGGAAAAATTTATAGGCATACATTATTAATTTCATGGGGAGAAACTCTGGCATAGGCCACATAGAATTTATTCAACATAATATATATAGATATATTTCCTCTGATCCAATAACTGAGGGGGGCCTTGTTTAAAACCACACATAAAGGAAAAGACTTAGTTATATTGAACAATCACATTCAGTGAGGTATGACATGTCAATTAATTATTATTCCTTGACATCTAATTCAAGTAATTATTATTTATTAACATCACCTGTATGCCATAATTTGAGATTATCAAAAAGGGGGCTATTGTTGGACCCTATGTGATATAGTGGTTGTCATAATCACAAATCATGTCAATATATAGATCCTATTTATTATTATATTAAGTAATAAATAAACATGATCATGTCATTGAATATATCTAAGTAAATCAATTATGTCATAATTTACAGTACATTTTAGTAAGTTAATAAACTATATTAATGATTTAAAAAGTTTATAAGTGTATATTTACAAGTATTTATGGATGTAACTTAATCTAGTAGTGCTTGATGTAATACAAAAACTTCATAAGTTATTTACACTCACTAATGGAAGACACAACAATGATTGAATCACCGATGGATGACACAACGATGATCGACTCATCGTTGGACGAAACACTAATGATCGAGTCACTGATGGATGAAACACCGATGATCGACTCACCTATGGATGAAAGAACAATGATCAACACACCAATGGGCGACACACTGATGATCGACTCACCGATGGACGACACACTGATGACCAAGTCACTGATGGACGACACACTGATGATCGAATCACCGATGGATGACACACCGATGATCAAATCACCGTCGGACAACACACATATGATCGACTAACTGATGCTGACAGACTGATGCTGATAGACTGATGAAAATGAGTCACTGATATTTATTAATCACTCATAGTCATAAATATTGTTTCAAATTTATTAATTAAAATTTGTTTTTTAATAGTCATATTTATAAAAATTTATGTTTCTGACATTATTTAATGTTGTCTGTAGGACTATCTGTAGATAGTATGAGGTACATGCACATGGGGAGATGTTCATGCCTATTGGACTTTGATGTATAAAATAATTACAAGGTGGGTACTACAAATTAGAAAATAGATAATAAATGTGCTGAGAAGTAAAAAAGAACAAACTCCTGAAACTCTCTAATTTCTTTAAATGCCAATAACTCAAAGATAGAGCAAAAGGAGAAATAAAGACAAATATGTTGTGTCGATTCGAACATCCTAAAATTGAGGAGATTATCATTTCATGTCTTGAATATAGAGCAAAATGGCTACGATACTCTTTTTGGATTCCAACTTCTAGAAGAGGACTCAAATACCATTTTCACTACATCCATTGAGACCAGAGATTCACTTCATAACACACAGATACTTGTAAACTCTATTATACATCTATATCTCCATTCTGTTCTTTTTTATAGTATTTGAGAAATATGTGTATCTATCTATTACACACACACTATCTAATTTTCATAACTAAAGGATACTAGTTATCCTCAAACTCACTCTCTATTTGACTCTTGTCTCCCTCATAAAATAGTGGAAGAGGTCAAGAGTGACCTGGCTATTTTTAATCCTATGAATAAGTGTGATAGAGTCAAGTGTGACCTAGACAGCCTTGTGTACTGTTGTGAACCCGGATCCAGGGTGTGGATTAGACTATTTATTAAATTAAATTACTTGGTAGCAGGTGATCACCAAGTGGAGATGACTAAGTCTTAGCTTGAGACTGGACCCTTTTTAATTTTCCACTGCGTCTTTTCCTTTTTTTAATTTGATATGTGGTTGTTACATTTTACATTAAACTAAATTGAACTTTTATAGTTAGTTTAGAAAGTGATTATATCTGTTCATATCTAGAAGATTAGTTTCAAAAGATATACTTTTTTTTTATTAGTATATCTAAGACATAATCAACCATTTAAGAAATTAATTGAACCTTTATGACTTTTATAAATTCACTTCAAACTGATTTATAATTTATATTTTTTGGGAAAACATATAAAGAAAATTTTTTAAATAGATTTTTTTATAGATACTCAATTAAACCCCTATTGAGCAATCTAATCCAACCAACAAATTGTATATACAATTATTCATTAACTTATCAAAAATCTATGTGTTGTATTATTTATTTTCATCAGTGTCCATTTATTTTTATAATTATATTTCCTTTTATACATGATCTTATAACTTTTTTTAAGCTAAATTTCATATTTCTTTTAAAAAATATATGTTATGATCATATTTTACTTCTTTAAAAGATATGAATGATAGGAAAAAATGTATTTGGTGATGTGAGTCGATTGGAACTATATAGTCCACCTGTTATTCAATCATCAAATTTTCTCAATAATCCCAAATATTTTATCTAATTTTCCATCTTGATCCACTCCCCCAATGAAATCTATTCTACCTTCTCACTCCCAATGGCATGTGTAATTTCCTTTATCTCTCTCTTGATGGTATATGGAATGCCCATTATCCCCCTCCTGATATCATCTAACATAATTCCAATATATTCATAATGTTGTTCAAGAAATGTTCCCGCATTATGTAAGTAGGTGGTCAAACCAATTTCTTCCTGAAGAAGTTCTAGGTTCTTGATTATTGGTAAAGTATCTAATGTTAAAAAACCTATTTTATTTTTTTATAATAATATAATATATTTTAAATAAATGAAACCAACAATATAGTAATAGATACAAACACTTATAGTTCAAAATTGTGGAATTTGAATAGAATGAAGATAGTTATGCAAAATATGTTAGATAAATTATATAAGAAGATGACTAGATATTTATTTAGGTATAATGTGTTAAGGGTTGGACATAATTAATATGTAAATTGAATAATTTAATAATAATTTAGAAAATCATTTTTTTATTTCATTAATGTTGATTTATAACTATAAATTATAGTTTTATTTTAAAATAAATTATAAAAATTTACCAGAAGAAGGGAATGGAGATGAAGATAGGGACAATTTTCGTTATTCAAGAGGTCGTAATGAGAAATAATTTTGAACATCATATTGGAGATGTTTCTATGTGAATAAACAAAGTAATTAAAACTTATTATGTTTTCTAATACCTATATGTATATTATTGTCAATTTTTATCATAATTTTTTCATTGTAGTGTGTTGATACTTAAAAAACTATGATTATATATTTTTCTAGTTCAATTATAATTACATGTGTCCCCAAAATTATTTCTAAATTACACTGAACTCTAACTATTTAAAATCTTGGTTCTATGAAATTACAAGGATTGTAACTTACATGCTGAGATGTTAACTCATGGTTGACTGGTACAAGTATGCTATTAGATTTTTTTTGGAATCATTTATTATGAAGTGTGAGTATTATGTGAAAAATTGGAATTTCTTTTCCTGTGAATCTAGGTATGGAAATTCTTGCTGAAATGTTGGGGTTGCAGAAGGCCCAATTATTTTTTATTCAATTTAATAAATATATTTTGGTTTCAATGGAGTGTGATGGAATCTAGTGTGTTCACTATTAAGTGGTTTCATGAATGCTGGTTTAAAATGATTTTATGTTGTAATATGTTCAGTCTTAATAGTGTTTATTAGTGATACTAAAACTTGGGTTGATAGCCTACTTGCTGCAAGGGAATTTCTTGAATGTGGTGTTGGGTCAGGTTTATGTATACTCTAACATGTCTAAAAGTCATGTATATGTGCCAATTTTACTTTCTTGTATTAATTCTAAGTGGACTATATATTTTTACTACATTGGGAGAGTGTGAGATGATACGATTTCATCTATCACATAGGATAAAAAGAGATGAAGGGAATGAGAGACTGTGTATTGAGGGGGGATGTGACACAAGGGGAGAGACAATTGCACTAACTCACTATTTTAAAATGTATTGTGGAAATTTTAATTTTAATCTTTTTTAATTGAATATTCAAGACATGTTTTGTAGAACTGTTAAAAAATAATGTGTAAAATTTATATTATAATCAAATGTTAGGTTTTTTAGTGATTTGAAAAAGCCTCAAAATTATAATTCTTTGGATTAAAACACACACACACCAACAAAATAATTGATATGTGTACATATTTTATATATAATACAAAAAATTAAATATATTTTCATATATTCGTTCAAAAACCATTTATAACTCAGGTCAAAAAAATATATTCTATGTGATCCAATAATCATATATAGTTATTATTGACTGTTTTATATTTTATTTTTATTAATTATTTTCCAAAATTTATATTCTATTTTATCAATATCTATTTAGATTATAATTATAATTCAACATATATATATATTATTTATTTTGAAAGTGTATTAAGAAACAAATAACAATTGGTTTGTGGGTTCAGTGAGGAGTATAATTTTTAAATCATTTCTGAAATATAACCTTGCTATTTATCTGGTATGTAAATATTTTCAACATTGTTCAATAGAGAATACATGTTATTTTTTATCTGACTTTTTTTTTGATCTTATAATTTAGTTTATTTTTTAAAAAATATTGTTCTATTTTATTTTTCATTATATTTACTACATATATCTGATTTATATTCATCATTTTTTTATTTATACTTTCTATTTTATGAACATCCAAAGTAGACTTTACATCATAAAACTTATGTCATGTATTTTAATTATATTTTATATCCATGTTTTTTACAAATATTTTTTTGTAACTATAATTTTTTTATTGAAGCGATACTTTTTTTATGCTTCTAAAAATTAAACTTTTTTAAAACATTTAAAATTTCATAATTTAAATAGTTTGGATTTATATATGTGAATTGATATCAAGTAGTCATTTTTTTTATTTGTTCATAAAAATGATAATTATATGTAAATTAATATATTATTACATACCATATATTTTTTTGAGTGAACTGGTATTTTTTGGAGCTTTTAAGTATTGAAGAATAATGATTTTATAATTTTAAATTTACTAAAAATGTGTAGTTTTGAATTATTCATAATAATTTATTTCAAGTAAATAATTTAATATATATGTTTATAAAAAATCTATATCTCTATATAAACAAGTATATACCCACTTGAATTCTTTATTGTTATATATGTATATTGTAAAAAACATATATATTTTAGCGTATATACATTAAAAAACATTTTTATTAAAATTTATATAATTAAACACATGTCCTCTACACATTACATATATAAAAACATTCATAAATAATTTTACAATTGAATGTTGAACATGTGTTATGTATGATTTGACCATTTTTTATATAGTTCTTTTAATGTTCTGTATTTTTGTTGTTGATTTTTTTAGATTATAATAAAAGGTATGTCTATTTTTTTTAGAAATTCACAAAATGGGGGATATCATATTTTACGATATCTATAAGTGGTGTCTTGTGATTTGAGAAATAATATGTTAATATAGTAGCATAATATTGGTTTTTAACATACTATACAATAGAAATTCTATATGTGATATCGCATGAATGAATCCTACCACATATTCTTGACTAGTTTTCTTTATATATTAATTATTAATATGATTAATTTATAGAAATACATGCATAATACAATTATTATAATGTTAAATTATTAATAAAACTCCAATATCTAGTACATTATCATAACAACTATCATCTTCCTACAATGACAATGGATGCTTGAATCTTTCAATTTAATTAAGAGAGTCTATATATGTGATGAAATAAATCTATTGGTAATGTGTGAAGTTGATTAGACACAAAAGAATCTATCTTCTTCCTTGATCACCATTTTTCCTTGTGAAGAAGGTTTTAACACTACTTTGGTGTCTCAGGGTCCTCTTACTATGAATGATGATCCAAGGATGGTGTACCATAACATGAGGAAAGAACCATTTAACCATCTCCCAATGACCACAATCAAGAATACTCTATCACATCTAATAGAGATTTAATTTACCCTAATCAAGGCACTTCTAGTATATTAGGATGAGATAAGTTGAGGTGTAGTCTTGGAGATGATGAATTTTATAATTATTTATTTATGGTCTGTATATATAACTGACCTAGTGGGTTGTATGTTTTGTATGACATGTTTCAATAATTTATTTTTTATAAATAAAATTTTATTCATTCTCCCTTAATAATATGATGTTTATGATTTTTGGTTATTAATTTTTATTGTGCACTTTGATACAACGGGTATAGAATCCCCATTATACCTCCTTAGATCCTCACTACTAGTTGGAAACCTCTGACATTTGAGGAGGTGTGCCTAAGGTCTTGTTGTGATCATTGGTCTGGGAAATGATCAGTGGTATAGTGTAGAAGGAGATTAAAAATTGGTATCAGAGCTTCTCTTCTCTTATTATTTGGGTTTGATAGATAGTGTATTAGAAATATGTTAGAGATTTTGATGGATACTAGACTGGTATGTCATAAACACCATTGTCGGTAATAAGTCAGGGTTTCTAGAGATGGGTTTGATATTCTATATTTTTAATATTATTATTGATGTGATTTTTAACTTTTTTTTATTCCCATAATGATTGAGTTTTATGATTTATTATAAATTTTTGTCTTTTTCCACATTAGTAAGAGGCCAACTATATATTTGACTATTGTCCCGTAGATATAAGAGGAATCACATGCATCATGAGTTAGAATGTGGATTTTCATGATATGTAGGGACTTTAATGTTTTATCATTATAATTTATAGGTGGTTAAATTATTTAAAGTTTCAAAAACTTCTTATATGTCATTTTCTTATATGATTTATTTTTCAAATTTTACTCAGTTGGACCATCATGTATATGTATTTCCTTCTGATGGTAGGTTATATGGATCTATAAGGATACATTTGGTGAGGTTGAAGATGATATAGTCCCATGACTTAAGTAAAATATGGTGAACCTAGTATACTAGTTATGCATATGGTTCCATGGTTGAAAAACCCATGTATGTGACTTTCATTCAGATTATTTTATTTAAATTAATTTCAAAAAATTATATGGTGTTTTTCCCATTTATCTTGGAATGCTATTTTAATTAACCAGACATGTGGTTTTTTTTACCTTGATGTGGATTAAATTGAATTATGTAGTTGTTTTTAGAAAGGTCCAACTAATGAGTTTGAATCACAATTATTGGGGAATCAGTCCTGTAGGTTGATTCTTGATGAGAATTGATGCATGGAGGTCTGGTGTGTTGTCATATGATGCTGGTGATGTATCTAGAACCCTCAAGAGGGTATTCTATATGTTGTATGTCATGGTTTGTTAATATAGTATCATGGATGATGTATCATGGGTTGTGGCCTTATGTGATACATGAATTGTTAAAACTATGTCAGAGACCTATATACCATAAAGATGTATTGGTATTTTATGTGAAATAAATTTAACTTCTATGGATATTAGTTGAGTTTTAATTAGATATTGGTACTTTTACGGTTCTTGACCTAGCTATTCTTGTTTTGGTTTAGAAGAATGGTGCAAGTGTGGGTAGATGATTTTGTATGGTGTCAAGTGGTGGCTACACATATGCTTGGGCTGACGAGTCGATATTCCATGGAGCATGTTCCACCTTGTTTTGTTATGTGACCCTTGATAGTGTGAGTTAGGTTTTATTTGGTTGGTAAGTTCCATAACATATTATTATTTATCTATTGTTAAGATCCATGAAGTGTTCACAGTAGTTATGCATTAAAATATTGAAATTTAAATCAGTGAAAGCCATGTATAAGGTAAGTTTAATGGGTTAATATGTAAATTCATTAAAATGCCTTGTTGGAAGTGGTTTGCATGCATTTATGGATGAACATGGTAAAATTGAGTCGTAGGGAATTTTGAGGTTATGACCCTTGTTCAAGAGTAATGTTTTAAGATGTCACCAGATATTGACAACTTCATCCATGCATAGTCATTGGGTTTGTTAAAGGATGGAGTGTGGGATTTGAATATTAAGAATTCTATTTTTGGAAGCAATGTATAATTTAATATGATTTTTTTGTAGTTTGAGAATTGGATTCAGTCATGGGATTATTGGGATAGTTTTAACATGATCTAATCAGGATTGTGTTAGTGCTAATGTATAGAACACAACGACAGAATTGTTCAAATAAGGATTTGACCATGGTATCACACTATAAGTTGCGTTAGTGCTAGTGTGTGTTTCATGACATCAGTTGGTCATTATAATAAAAAATCATTTGTGGGAAGTTCCATAGACTAATGCTCTATAAATTTTCATGGGCATAATGGGATGTTCCATAGACTAATGCTCCATAAATTTTCATGGACATAATGAATAGAGTATTTAGAGATTACTTCAACAAATTTGTGGTAATATTTATCAATTATATTCAAATATACTCCAAAATTAAGGAGGATCATGAGGAGTATATGAATATTGTGCTAAAAACTTTTTGAAGATATAAAAAATTTGGAAAGTACAATAAATGTGAGTAGTTGATAGAGGAAGTATCATTAATGGGAACTTTTTTCACTAGAAAAGGAATATTTGTGGACCCTTATAAGACAAAGGAAATTAAGGAGTGGAACAGGACAACACTTGTAATTGATATCCATAGTTTCTTTGTTCTATCTAGGTATTAGTAATAATTTTTTAATAACTTCTCACGATTATCAAACCCAACATCCAAGATGACTTATAAGGGGGTGAGGTTTTTCATGACTAGTGAATATGAATACTCATTCAAATTGTTGAAAAATAGTCTTATCACAGCACAAGTACTCACACTTCCAACAAGTGGGGAACTCTTTATGGTATAAAAAGATGATTCAAAGAAGGTATTTGGATGTGTACTAATGAGAAATGAAAAAGTGATCTCCTGCAACTCAAGGTAGTTGAAAATTCACATGAAAAAATATCCCACACATGGTCTGGAGTTTGTTTCTATGATATTCGTAATGAAAATATAGTGGAATTATATATATGGGGAGAAGTGTGAAATATATACTAATCATAAGATCCTTAAATGTATATTTACATGAAAGGAGCTTAATATGTTCTATCGAAGATGGTTAGATTTCATCAATGATTATGAATGATCAATCTAATACCATCATCGTAATGTAAATAATGCAGAAGATGATCTATGTATAAAAGATATTTTATATTTATCAATAATGATAATTGAGAAGGATCCAATCATCTTAGACCTATAAAGGATGGACATGGGAATTGTTAAGGAAGGAACATCATCAATCCTTTCTAAAATGATTTCTCAACCAACCCTTATAGAGTAAATAAAAAATTCTCAAAGAAATAATGTTGAAATTTAGAAAAGGGTGGACTCTATTAGGAATGGGAAATCATTAGAGTCAAAAATGGATGAGGAAGGATTAGTGGGATTTAGGCCACAAAAATTTTTCCATCAATTATATATATAAAGAATGATCTTCTGAATGAAACACACAGCTCAACCTTCTCTATTCAGCTAGGGAGAAAAAAGAGGTGTTGATATCTCTGAGAGAACTATTGGTGGCATAATATGAAGAAATAGATCACTAAGTATACATCAATGTTCCTAGTATGTTAGTAAGTGAATAATGAAAGGAAAAATTCTAACGGGGTGATGAAACCATTACCCATAGAAATATGGAAGTAGGAAAACATCACTACGGACTTTGTCACAGGACTTCCAAATACATCTATAGGAAACAATTTTATACAGGTTATTTTGGATCATTATATAAAGACTGATCACTTTATCATAGTTCTAGAGGACTTCTCACTTGATCAACTTGAATTGATATACATCAAATAAGTTGTGAGGCTGTATGAAGTACCATTATCTATTGTATCCGATCAAAATCTGATATTTACTTATAATTTTTTAAAATGTATCGAACATCCTCTAAAATATTAACTGGACATTAGTATGTCCTATCATCCTCAAACTAAATTCCAATCTGATCTGAATATTTAGACATTGGAAGAAATTCTAGGAGCATGTTATATAGACTTCAATAAAGTATGGGACCAATAGATACCTCTAGTAAAGTTCTCCTATAATAATAGTTTCCACTAAAGAATCCAAATGGCACCATATGAATCCCTTTATAATAAAAGATGTAGAATACTATCTTGTATGGATGAAGCTAGTGAATATGAGTTGTTAGGTCCTAAAATGGATGAAGAAATGGCAGAAAAGGTGAAAACAATTTAGCATCACATCAAGATAGCCCAAAGTCGATAGAAGATATATGAATACAATCATAAATGGGAAATCATGTTTAAGGATGGAGATATGGTATTCCTACAAATATATCCAAGGAATAGGACCATGATATTTGGGATGAAATGAAAGCTATGTCCTATGTACATCGGCCACTTTGAGATTTTAGATCGTGTCAAAGCTGTGGCCTATCGATTAGAACTTCCACCAACAATATCTCAAGTACACGGTTTATTCCACATATACCTATTGAAAAAATATATATTGGATCCATCACATGTATTGAATTTAGAGGTGGTACAGTTTTAAAATGTTCTCTCTTAGGAGGTGAATCTAATGATGATCTTGGATCGTAGAGATAAATTTCTATGCAACAAGTCCACTAATCGGGTCAAAGTACTACTTTAGAATCATTTGTTTAAAGTGGAAACATGGGAACCATGGGAATCAAGTAATGGGATGTATCCTCACCTATTTTTCCTTTTGTTTATAAAAAACATTTGTGGGAAAAAATTCATAAGGGGGAAGAATGTAATGACCCAAAATTATATCAATAGAATTTTCATTCATATAATTATTTTATATAGTATAAATCACATAAAAATATTTTATAGTATGTAATAAAAACTTTATTACTAAATAATTAATGAAATAAAATCTATCCTTAGAAATTAAGGGACCTAAACTAATGGAATAGTAATGTGGCCTTTGGAATATTAATGTGATCATTAAGAATAATAACCCTTCTAATAGAATAGTAACCACACTTATGGAAGTATAAATAAAAATAATGTGTCTTATAAATTAATATGATATATTTATATAATGGTTTAATTAAATAAATGTTTTAAAAATGATAAATTATGTTTTGGTATTTTTTAAGTTATAAATATTTTTTACAATTTTATAATTTATATAATAATTTAAAATAAAATTTATTTTCATGAAATATTTTCATAAAATAATATTTTTTATTAATATTATTAGATAATTTTTTTGATACTTTAAGTAATTTTTCAATGTTTCAAAAAAATAGTTATAATTTTTTTAAAAATAAAAAATAAAAAAATACAAACAGTTATAATTTTAAAATTTATTTTTTTTGTATAAATGGTGATTTTAATTAAAAATTAAATTTCTCATTTTTATAAAATTATTTTCGTAAAATGGACTAAATTTTTAAATTCTACACAATGAAAAATTATTAGGATGACTTTTTGGAATTTTTTAAAATAGTGGAATTTTTTGTGAATAGAAAGATACGGTAATTTACTGTACAAGCTAAATACATGAATTATTGAGTTAGGGATGACCTATTATTTATTTAATAACCTTTGGTTTGAACTCACATTCACTAGTTATTTTAATTAGTCACAATAATCCACAATATTGATAGTCATGAGCCAAAATAATAAAGAAATGAATAAAATAATCAAAAAACACACATCTCCTCCAGTATAAATATCACCTCTCACCGCCTCCACTCCCCATAGCTAAAGATACTTCAATATAGTTAAAATTATTCATAATAAACTTTCCTAGTATCTCCCCCATGTCCACTATTCCTTATAATTAATATAATAACAAACTCAAGTGCCTCAAGAAGGTTCTCAAGAAGAATGAATTCAAGACGTAAAATTCTCTTTCATTTTTATTTAATTATCTTTTCATTTTCATTTATTTTATTTTCCTCTACTCACCTCCCCTTATCCAAGTGACATAATAACTATATTATTTTTTATATACTTTAATTTTATTTTTTAATGAAATAACCCATCATCAATTCTCTTCCCTTCTCTTTTTGTTCAAAAAATGATAACATTGTATGTTATGTGTCGATTTATTGCATTCAAGGATGACGAATTTCCAATTTCCATTATCGTCTTCAATTATTGTCATAAAACCATTATTAAGTTTGAAATAGATGGTAAAATTTATTTTATAACCTATTTTATATTTTTAAACTAACATATATAAATAATATTAAATAATAGAACAAAACTAGTTCGTGATGATCAAGAAACTGCCAAAACAATATAAATGATTATCATTAACATTTTATCTGATGAATAATCATCATATATATAAAAAAATAATATATTATACAATTTAATATTATTTAATTTCATTTATAAATATTAATTTAAAATTTGAACAACTATTTTCCTTTTAAATGATTTTCCATACATGTATACAAGTATACCGATTATGAAAACCAAGGAAACAAACACTCTCAAAATGATGAAATTAAATCTCATAACTCTCCAAAAAGTCCATAAATGAACTTAATAAAATTATAAAAAATTGAATCCATATATAATAGATTCTAAACTTATTAATTAATGGATCTAATTTGATTATCCAGGACACTAAGTTCAAGTGTAGAACACTTTCAAACATAAGTTACAGGATTCTATCCAAACCTTCCTTTTTTCCTTTGAGTTACGCTTCCTCTACCTTTAACCCAATTTAATTCTTAATTATTCTTATATATTATTCCTATGTTTTGTATTTGAGGCCCAAACATGTGTTCCTACCCCAATTCATCTTTTTCTAATGGGGAAATACATGTTTTATACAGTTTTTTTCTCTATTCATCCAGATAAGCAAGTCTGATTAAATTGAACCTCTTATTTTCATAACCATTTCCATAATATGTTTTAAGACCCCATTATTATTATAAAATAAATAATTTTATCATTAAAATCTATCTTGGTTCATTTTCATTTTTTTATAAAAGATTGTGTATTTTCCTCCTTAAATTCTCTTTAATATTTTCCTTACACTACACTAAAAATATTCATTTCTAATGTTTCATAAACACTATTTTTACATGTTTTCACTTTATCATAACATCATTTATCTTGATATATTCCTATTTTAACATTTTAATTTCCATGTATGTTTCAAATCCATTCTTTCATTGACATCATTATGATACACCCACTGCTTATGTCGTATGACATGATTATGATACCCATTTCTTTATATGGGTAAACTTTATGTTTATTCCTTATTATTAATGTTTATTTTGTAATTAATATTCATAAAAATGTTATTACAGATGTTCCCAGATAGTCCTCTAATTTATTGGGTAATGTTTTTTCTCAGGAGACGTCATGGGTAATGGTCCTGGTGCTTATCCTTGACTCATGCTCCCTCATGTGCAATGGTCTTAGTGGTTAGCCATAAATCTTTCTCTTACATGTGAAATGGTCTGGGTGGTTAGCCTTGACTCATTCTCCTCCACGTTTAATAGTCTTGTTAGTTATCCTTGACTCATTCTTATGTCATGTTTTATGTTCCTGGCACATTTATATGAATCCATGATTATATGATCCCATATTCTATAAGTTATGCTTCCACATGTTTATTCATGTTTCCTAAGTTTTTCATCATCATGTTATGACTTCTAAACTATGTTCTACGATTTATTCTTATTATTATTCCCTTACATGGATTTTTAGCTCATCCCTTTGTTCATATATTCCCTAGGTTATCCTATGAACATGTAAGATCTAAAATGAAGTTAGGAGCTCTTTATGGACATTAAATAAAATATATTTTTATTTTGGATTCATGATTTATAATAATGTATCCAATATTCCAAATACACTAAAATTTAAAATACTTGCCTTGTATTTGATGGTGAATTATGCTTAAAATCATGTAATAATATGGGTAAAATGCTACAGAAAATATATTATGCATCTTCACAACCCTTTGCAGGAGAGTAACTAAATAAAAAGGAATGGTTACACACACACACACACACATATATATATATTCTCATAAAAAATAATCCCAAATGAGAGAGAAATGGGATCTCCATCTCACATCCTATCCTTAGGAAACGATTTAACCAATTGTTCCATAAGTCCATCAATAATTCACACCATCTCGCGAATCTACCAAGCAAAAAACCTCAAAGTAAAAAAACTCCTTATCACTATGCCACACATTCTAGGGAAAAAACTCTAGGTAGAGTACCCATGTTGTGGTACAATAAGACGGTTCCACTTATTGGATATATAGAGGATCTATTCCATGTTCTAGTAGGATGGTTTCACTATAATATCCAATAAAGGACCCATGTCCTTCCAAGCAGTAGGGTTCCACTCTAATGATAGAGGTCCCATGGCTTGAATCCATAGGAGGGTTCCACTCTGGTAATCAAAAGAGGACTCATGCACTACCTAGTATGAGGATTAAACTCTAATAATCGATAGAGTCCCTATATCTAGCCGAGTATGAGGGTTCCACACATAAATATGGAGGACCTATGCCATGTCTCGAATTGTGGGTTCCACTTTGATAGGTAGATAGAAGGCCCATAATGCAATGATCCAGACCTTTCCATCCCATTAATTTATGGGAAATATGGTTTTTAGGTGTCCTTGAATGTCAAGGTGACTCTTTTCAACACATTAAAAATTCACAGTTTTCTATGTTTTCCAATCGTGCCTCATCACAATGGAACCTCATTCCAAAATTGTATCACCCTCATAGTGCGTCACTGGTAGTGCCTCACCTTGGAAGTGGCTCACTGATGGTATCTCACCATGGTAGTGGATCCCTGGTGATGGATCACTAGTGATAAATCACTCAGTGGTGGATCATTGGTAGTGTCTCACCCTGGTGGTGGCTTGCTGGAGTTGTTTCACCCTAGCGGTCGCTTGTCTGACGGTGCCACACCTGGTGGTTCCTTAGGCCTAATGGTAGGTCACTATAGTGGTTTCTTTTTGGGAAGTGCCTCAGATGAAGGTTTCTCTTCTCACTGCGACTCACTAAAGGTGGAAGGTTGTTCATCATAATGGTGCCTCACTACCAAAAGTGCCTCTTTAGGAGGTGTCTCACTTGTGGTGCCTCATTCGGTGGGGCCTCACTGGCGGTGTCTCAAGTACAATGATTACAGTTCTCCTAGTTTTTACCTTTTGACATATTTATTTTATGTAAAAAGTGTTTAATTCAAAATTTAAAAGGCTTTGAGACTAATTAAAAGGCCATAAATTGTATCTTTAATTCCCTAAGTATCTGAAGACTTTCAAATGGTCAAAATTCATGGTCTTGTCCAAGTCCACCTTTACCATCAAATCAAAACTATATCAAAACTTCTACCTATTTTTAGATCTTTATAAAGATGATATATATTTCCCCTTGTTCATTCCTTCATACTTCATCATTCAACGAGATGTGATGAATCCATCTTCCCATCACAATCATGTGTTCAAACTGAGGAAATTGGTTTTTGTTTCCTCATAGGGTTGCCTACTATACATGCACCCCTATTTTTGGCAGAACCATTAAGTGTCGACCATCCTTCTTCCAAGAAGATTTTCCTTCATCTTTCTTAATTTTCAATTATGTAGTATGGGTAAATAAATTTTTTACCTTCAGAATATAGTCGATTCTAGATTAATAAAGATAATTTAATGGGTTTAAACATCAATATGTAGTGGGTAGGTTAAGTGACATATGATATTCTTATGTTATTGTTTTTTTTATATTAGGTTTTTTATGGGCTAACTACCCACTAAAAATCATGGCCGTCAGGGGTCCTTGTTTTCCCATGGTATGGTTTTTGTAATGCATGTTGGTTAATTTTTTTGAAGCATTATATATAAAAGTTGGTTTTCCACATATATTCAGCTAACAAATGGATGCCCCGAGATCATACAGTTTCTGTGATAACCCCAAAATTTACATGTGGAATTAAATAATAGATGCCTTATTAAATCTAATTTTTTTCATGGTATGTGAGGTTATGTGATTTTTATAATTACTATGGTTTTTGTGTATCGGGAAACTAGATGATATGAGGCTATGTAGAGGGGTTGTGATGGGTGTGGTGTGATTATGAAAGAGGGCTACAGAACTGGTTCTGATGTAATGTTTTTCTGGATGTGGTTGTGAGTTGTGGTTGGTTTTGTTTATATGATTTATGGGGAAGATGAGTCTGAAGAAGGATAGTAGTAATTGGTTTAGTTAATTTTCCTAGAGTTTTTCCGTTAATAACATTCAAAAATATTCACCCCATATCTAGGGGTCAAGGTGTAATCTGTCATTAATGTGAAGCACATTAATTTACCATGGCCATTTATCCCATAGAGGACTATGAATTATTATTGCTGTGTTTATTTTTATGTTTTGTTCTAGATAATTTCTCAGGTAGTGATTGAATAAATAAATCATTGTTTGATTATGTTTAGAGTGACATGGGTTTCTTTGGTTAATCAGATTGAAGTGGTTATTGAAATATTAAAATTAAGGTTGGGTGATTACATATGGTTGACGATAAATGATAAAATGAATGGGTGTTAAACATAGAGTAAATGTGAAGCTGCCTTAATTTATCTGTGCTCTTCACCTTCTGAAATGACTGTTTTAGTTGTTAATAAATTCATTTAGACGTGGCAACAAAGATGATAGTGTTTTGAGTTGGTTTGTTTTTTGAGAACCCATAGGTTGGGATAGAGTGTTTGATACTATACATATACTTTTATATTCTTTTTATTTTTATATGAACCTCCTACATGTTAAGGAAGATGTGTTGAACACCCACATTGTCACGTGGGGTTTTTTTCCAAAATATGGCGAGGATAACGAATTATTGGGTACCTACTATTTTGTGATCTCTCTTCCAAGAGTGATAGGTATGGAACACGATGTGATGTTCGGAGTATTTTTGGTGCTTTGGATGATGGTTTTGATGTCCTAGGTGTCTTCAAGTGAGATTCGATATCGCAGGTGTTTGTGGGAGAGGTGCATTGTGTTGTCCCATGTGTCTTCGGGATGAGATGTGATGTTATTTTTTAGGTGTGTTTAGGATGAGATATGATGTGATGTGTTGTGAGTCCTAGGTTTTTGTGGGAAGGATGTTTTGTGATGCCCTGGTGTTTGTGGGTGGGATGTGTTTTGAGGCCCAGGTGTGTGTAGGTATGGTGTGTTGTGAGGCACAGGTGTGTGCAGGTGGGATGTGATGTGGTATAAAGAAGGGATGAAAGTTCCAGGACCTACGACATTAGGAGAGAGAGGCATACTAGTGGGAAGTTGGGGTAGGGTTAACTATCATAGATGTTCTTTATATCATATTATATTGCTTACATTTCTTTACTTTGTGAGTGTGCCTTGGTGAGGTTGGGAAGGTTAGTATACCCATTTAGGTGTTGTTTGGTTATGTTGTTTTCTCACATGAGCATTAGTATGATTATTTCACATGTGCACAAGATCCTTTGGATTTCTTACTGAGTCTACTTGCATGATCAACCTATATATATATAACTACCTTCAAGTTTTCAGGAAGATTTTGTGTACTGTTTTGGGTGTTACTAGCTCAAACCTTTGGATAATTGTTGTGTTGTTGCTTAGTTTCACTTGTGGGTATTTACATTGGATACTTTTATTATACTAGTTCTACTTTATCATGCATGTGGGATGGTTTTTGGATTTATCTTTTATATCATGCCCTGGAGTGGTTGTGGATAATTCATTCTATATCCTGATATTATTTCTTATAAAGGGAAATTCCTCCTATATTGTGAGATTTTTACACCATTGGTGCTAGTATCCAACCCAGGGCATACTGAAGGTGAGACTCAAGGGGTCATTATATCTCACCCCTAATTTAGGTATCTTTGGATGTATGGTTCATGATAGAGTTTTATCAGACCTGATGGTTGATATATTTTATGGATTTTAGAGTTAAGAATAGTGATGATTTCATGGGGTGGTATGGAAACAGTTCTAGTTTACCTTGGTGAATGATATATTCCAAAGAAACTGGCTAGGACGCATGATTTAAGGGTCCCTCGTGATCTAGTGCATCAACTCTGTAATTATATAATGAATAAGAAAGATGGAACTTCTTGTAGGGTAGAGACCTAGGAAAGGTACATGCATCAAAATGGATTGGGGTCTTCTTTGAACTGGGTTGTTTTGGGAAGGTTAATATGAATAAAATGAATTAAAATTAATCTTAATGAATCTTTTATACTACCTGGTGTTAGGAAATATTCTTTCTCTCTCTTCTATGGCTCTTGGTCATCGTCCACTTGGGGAATAGGCAGTTGAGGTTCTGAAAGTGGATGTGTTTGATCGTTGTAGGGTTAATCTAGTCGAGGTGGTTGATCAGTGGTAGATGATGTTGTGCACTTACTAGAGATAGTATTTGGGGAAGTATGAGGTCATTGTTTCAGATGTGGAGACATAGAGCTGGCTGGAGGAGCTTGAGATCACATTCAATTTGGTCCAGGCTCCAATAGAGTACTGGGTCCCTTTGGTAGTCAGACTTATGCGGGGAGCTACACATCAGCGGTGGATGTTGTATCTCAGAGGGCGGAAAGAGGAATTTGTTTTTTGGGTCAACATCCATAAGGAGTTCTGTGAAGTGTTCCTTTTTTCAACCATGAGTTATGAGAAGTAGTAGGAGCTACTCTCCCTTCAGAATGGGAGTCTGTTAGTGTGGGTGATGGAAAAAAAGTTCAAGGAAGTTCTTTATTTGTTCCCAAACATTTTTTCAAATGTGGAGTCTCATGTGAGACATCTTGATGAGTAACTTAATAATTATATCTAGTATATTGTTACCCCTTTTATGTTTCCATCATATTTGGAGGTTCATAATAAGGAAGAGGTGATCAATTGGATGACCTCGTGAGGAGGTATACTGTGAGAGGGGAGCTAGAAGAGTTCATCGAGAGGCAGAGTTTTTAGTGGTAGATCTAAGGAACTAGGACTTTCAAGGTTTTGACTAGTAGGGAGTCAACCTCAATAGCTTCCTTTTTGACATTTTTGCATCCAATGTATTTTATTCTTTTCCAATGAGCTTTTAACTGGCATATTTTGTTTATGAAGATTGTGGTCATCACCTAAGCCAGTGCCCAGTAGTTCTATGAGCTTAGTTTGGTGGGGGTGGACAGGTTTACCACCAGTCTCAATAGTAGTCTCTACTGATACTATTTCAATAGTAAGGGTAGCTGGAATTTTATCCACCGAGGAGAGATAGAGTAGGTAGAGTCCAACCTTATTATGTTAGCTGGTCAAAGAGACCCATCAAAGGTTGAAGAAGTTATTTCAAAGGCACCACCTAAGAACGTGGCATAGGTTCATATTTTACTTTTTCTTGTAGGATATTATTAGAGGTTTGTACCTAATTTCTCTCGAGTTTCAGCCCCATTAACAACTTTAACTAGGAAAGACCAAGATTTTGTGTGGATTGATCATTTTTAGGAAGCATTTGGTTACCTGAAGGGGATGTTGGTCGGTGTCCCAGTGCTCTGATTTCCTGGGGAAGGGGTAATGTTTGAGGTGTTTTGTGACACTTCCTATTTGTGCTTGGGATGTGTGTTGATGCAGAAGAGAGAAGTGATCTCTTATAGGTAGAGGAAGTTATGTACTCACAACAATAACTATTCAACCCCTGATTTGAAGCCATAAATGGTGGTTTTGTGCTAAAGTTGTGGAATCATTACCACATTGGGGAGTGATTTGTTATCTTTACAGATCACAAGAGACTGAGGTGTATCTTTTACCAGCATGACCTAAATCTATGATAGTAGAGGTGGATGGAGTTTCTTCTGGACTATGATTTTGAGATATCCTATACCTCAAGAAAGGGGATTTTCATGGCTGATTCATTGAGTATAAATTCATTTACAGTTTTAGTATAGGAATCTACGGATTCTTGGAGAGTGATGGAGGAGTTGGAAGAATTGCACTTAGATGAAAAAGTGGACGGTGTTAAAGGATGTTTATTTCAAACGTTGGTATCATCTTCTATATATCAGTAGGTAGAGTAGTCTCAATGGGGAGACTTAGAGTTATAGGTGATGCACCATCATGTTGGACTTGGGGATGCTTTGGAGGGATGGTCAAAAGATGGTTGAAACCAGATGTTGTTTTGTGGAATATTTTGGGTTTCAGTATTAGTGATTAAGGGAGTTATTTTTGAGTATCATAAATCACATTTTGAGGTAAACCCAAAAGTTTACAAGATGTACCATGGCTTAAGGATGCAGTTTTGGTGGCATGGGATGAAATTATCAGTGTCAGAGTTAGTGGCGAAGTTCTTGGATTTCCATTGGGTAAAGGTTAAGCATCATGTTCCTGGTGGTTTTTTGCAACCCTTGGATGTTCCTGAGTGAAAATGGGATGAAATATCACTGGATTTTTTATAGGGTTACCCAGAGCTTAGGGAGGTTTTGATGCTATCTAGGTGACAATGGATATGTTGAAAAAATCATCTCAATTATTAATAATCAAGGAGTCAGGCGAAGTGGATGACTTAGCTTAGAGGTGCATGGATGATGTGGCGCAATTACATGGATTTTGAAGGTCCACTATCTCATATTGGGATGCAAGATTTATCTCATGAGTCTGAAGGGGATTGTAGCATGATTTTGGAACTCAGTTCCGCCTCAGCACTACCTTCCACCCTCAAATAGTTGGGAAGATATAATGTAATATCCAAACATTGGAGGATATGTTACAAGAGTGCATCTTATATTTTGGTGGATCTTGGGTGAAACACCTTCCCTTTGTAGAGTTTTATTATAATAATAGTTATCACACTTCCATTATCATGGATAATTTTGAGGGTTTGTATAAGAGACTATGTCATTATCCATTGTGCGGGATGGATTTTGGGGAGACGGTCGTTCTTGGACTCAATTTAGTGTAGAGTAAGATAGAGAAATTTTAACTTGTTCATGATAGGTTGAAAGTAGTGCAGGACCGGAAGAAGTCATATATTGATATCAGAAGAAGGTATTTGAAATTTGAGGTTGGGGCCATGTGTTCTTGATGGTTTCCCCTGGACGTGGGATGTTAATGTTTGTAAGAGGGGGTAAGATTTATCCTAGGTTTTTTGGTACATTTGAGGTATTGGGGCGAGTTGGAAAGGTGGAATACCGGTAGGCATTTCTACTATAGTTGGAGAGGATCCATAATGTATTTAACATCTCTCAGTTTCATTAGTATCCTCATGATGAATCCCATGTCATTCACTAGGTGAGTTAGATATAGAGGGCGATGAGACATTTTTGGAGTGGCTAGTAGAGATCCAAGATGGTTGAGAGAAGGTGTTGCGTGGATTGACCATTATTTTGGTTTGTGTGTTGTGGAGGAATGGTGTCTAGGAGGATAGAACATGGTATTGAGAGACACAAATGTGTTCCCAATAACCAGAGTTTTTTTGAGTTTTTCCTTGTTTTATTTTCCATTGTGATATGATGTTTGAATCTTTTTTATTATGAGATGAGTTTTTCCCCTTAGTAAATGATTTGTGATAATGTACGAACATATAAAAATGGGAGGACCAAATTCCTAATCAAGACACATTAACTGTGATGCAATTAAACCCATATAGTTGAGTCAGTGCTACCCATAGTGTATTTTATCTTTACATGGAGAACGGAATTCCCTAATTCGTGTGTTCAAATAGTGTAGTTTATTGTGGTTTTGAAAATGTGTTTTGTAGTCATTCAGGTTAATGTGTCAACAACCATGTTGATATGGCATGGTTAGTAGATGTTGGAGGAGATGTTATTGGATGTAGAAGTTTCCAATCTAGCTTTCTAACAACAATGGTGTTTTATTATTGATGTGTTTAGATGCGTTAAGTTGATATCAGTGTTCCAAGTGTAACAATATCCTTGGGAGGTATCTCAAAGGATGGTTGTTTGGACCCTTCCCCTCTTTACTTTAGGGTTGGTTTTGAATTCTTGAGGGTGAGAATAGTTTGATAGATATCTGATGCAATGACCTAGACCTTTCCTTCCCATTACTGTGTGGTAAATCGAGTGTTTGAGGTGTCCTGGGAAGTCAAGGTTACTCCTTTCAAAACTTTTCAAGATTTCTATTTTTCTATGATTTTTAATGTTTCCTCATCCCAATCGCGCCTCATATCAATGGTGTCTCGCCATGGAGGTGATGCCATGTTGAGTGTGGGATGGTTAGTATACCTGTTTAGGTGTTGTTTGGTTCTGATGTTTTCTGAGAAGGGCATTAGTATGCTTCTTTCACATGTGCATGAGAGACATTTTTTCCTTCTGATTATACTTGTATGATCGACCTACATATATAAAAATTATTTTAGATTTCCAATAGGATTTCATGGACCGTGTTGTTCATTACTAGCTCAAAAATTTGGACAGTTTTTGTGTATCTGCTTAGCTTTACTTTTGGGTATTTACTTTGGAGAGTTTTATTGTATCATTTCTAATTTTTCATGCATGTGGGGTGGTTTTTGGATTTTCCTTTTATATCATGACTTATATTTGTTGTGGATAATTCATTATATCTCTCAATATTGTTTATTATAAAGGGTATTCCTCCCATATTGTGAGATTTGAACAACCTTGGTTCCAATCGCCAACCCGGGGCGTACTGGAGATGGGACTCAGGGGTCATTATATTCATCCCCTCATTGAGTTATCTTTGGAGGGAGGGGTTCATGACACATACCATATTCCAATAGGAGGGTTCCACTCTCTGATTCTAGAGGACTCATTCCCTAATTCCATAAGAGGGTTCCACCCTGATATCTTGTAGAGGATTCATGCCCAACATAGGTGGAGGTTCAAACTTTGAATACCTCTGGTGATCCTACATGATCAATTCCATCATTGAGAATCACCCAAATAAAAACCAATCTAAGAAAATCTCACAACATATCTCAAAATACACAATAGAGGTCACCATCACATTCTACGCAAAAAAACACTTGGGATATGCTACTTGTGGGAGAAAATATGAGCTCAAACAAAGGGGATACAAGAGGTTGAATCTTCCTCAAAAGAATCCAAGGGGTACATGGCATTTTTGGGAACCCATATGACATGTGGTCCCACTCCATCACCTGAACATTTCCCTGTAAGAACATGGATCACAATTCTATTAGGGATACATGGCATGTTTGGGATCTACATGGCGTGCCCATGCCACTCTGGGTCTCACCCATTTGATTTCTCGTGTCCATGTATCCATCTTGTTTTAGTTTACTCAAGCTATGTTTGTGTACATGGCACATGGCGTGTTCCTGTCAGTGTCTATTTACTCTAGTGCCTGGTGTGCCTTTGGCCATGTCTTCCTCTACGGGGTCATTCTCTTAGGGTCTATCACAAGTCTCGTCCACCCAGGGATGCGGTACATTGTTTGTAGGATATCTACACATTATTCCACATTTATAAATTTCAATAATCCTATCCACCACAATATAGGGGATACATGTGAGGCATTCATCATGATACATGGAACATATTCAAGTTTTTCCTAGAAATGAAGATCTACATTCCACGCTTTAAATTTGACATCTCCACTATGAATTTGGCCTTGCCTTTATATGAAATCAGTGGATATAGTCTCAATTCATGGTTTCCAACCATCATGTGGATAGAAATTTGTTTCTTCAGCCCGTGGGGGTTTACCACACATCATTCATGCCCCGTTCGTCATCTTCTATCTCTGATATAGTTTCTTTTCCAAGTAATCTATCAATTTATACTAAAATGCCTTCATTTACATCATTTATTTGATGTTCTGATTGTTTAAAGTGATTCTTCCATGAATATGGGGGTCTGATCAGGATTGGTCCCATTGGTCAAGGACATATTGTGACCTGAGGGTCCAACAATGATGAAAGAGAAGTAATTGAGGGGGGAAAGGAATAATCAACAATGTTTTATCAATCATTGTCCAAGAGTACATGGAAAAGACACAAAATTGGGGATATTGGGGATAGAAAAAATGAATAACCAATTTAATTTCAATTCATGGGAGCATGTAATGTTCAATAGTTTGTTCATGTTATATAAGGGAAGATTCTACTCAACCAATTCAATCAACAAGGGTGTAAAACATGTATTGATGAGACCTAACTGAATATTGGATCATTCATTGTCAAATAACACACTCTCAAGTGAATGGAAGATGTTTTTATGTTCGTTGTGCTATGATATTATCTGATCCAAAGATTCATCATCATCGGATGTCAATTTAGCAATTAAAGGAGGACGAAGAAGCTCTGTATTCTCCTAGGCACAAGAAACTATACCTGTATAATGTTCTTTAATGACCTATATATAGAAAACCATAATTATGTTTTTTAATTAAATTTATTAAATTAATTATATAATTAATTTACTGAATGTATCACCAATGGTCAACTTATATGAACGCCCTATGCTGACCTATTTTAAATCATGCCTGAGGTAAGCATTGCATTATGGACTCAACCATTGTATTATATTTCTGATCGAATATTCTTTTTAAAAATTATCCTATTTATTAAGAAACTATTCTAGAACAACATGAAAAATATATTTAATGTTTTGATAAAATTAATTCCGGACACACCATGTCTTGGAATCGCATGTTGTCTCATTATTTGGCCTTGAATTTATATAAAAATGTTTCAATGTCTTACAAGGAAAAAATTAGGTCTCTACATCATTGAATCCTTTTATATTTTCAACCTTGAAAAGAATAACTACACAAAAAACTCAGGATACTAAGCCTGCATCTAGACCTCCCACTCCTAGGAGCTCTCCTGAATGTTCTCATGCTACCATAACATGCATACCAAGGGGATGGTATGTCCACATAGTTTCATCTCCTGTTGATCCAAGATCGCCACTGGGTGCTCCAAAAAAGTGTCTTCATCCTTGATGTCTAGCTCTCCCTAGTAAACGACATTCATGGGGCCATGCATGTATCTGGTCATCTGTGAGACGTGAAAAATTTCATGCACCCCCTCTAGTTGTGGGGGTCAGGTGAGGTGGTAAGAAACCTCACCAACCCTCTGTAGGATCTCGAATGGCTTGATGGACCTTGGGGACAGATTTCCACCCCATATCAACCTCTACAATCCTTATCATGGGGACTCTTAGTAAAATGAGGTCTCCCTATTCAAACTCCAAGATCCTATGAAAGTGATCTTCTTAAGATTTATGTCTTCTCTAGGACATCCTCATTTTCTCATGGTTGACTTGGAAATTCTCTGTCATATCTTATACCAACTATGGACCCACAAGAGATGTCTCACCAATTTATTTCCATCACAAGTGTGACCTTCATAGTCTATTTTAAAAGGAATCAAAGGGATCCATTCTGATAGAAAAGTGGTAGCTATTGTTGTATGAAAACTCTACCATGGAAAAGTAATCCCCTCAACTTCGACCAAAGTCTATCATGCAAGCCCTTAGCATATCCTCCAACACCTCGATAGTGTGATCTGCCTTCCCATCAGTCTGGGGTTTAAATGATGTACTCGTCCTCATATGGGTCTTTAATATCTTTTGAAGGACTCTCCACAACTATGACATGAACAGTGCATCACGATCGGAGAAAATCATTATGGTCACCCCCATGGAGTTGAACAATCTCCCATATGTACATCTTCCCAAAACTCGCCACTGAAATATTATCCTTTATAGAAAGGAAGTGTTAAAAATTTGTGACTCATTCATCTATAACCCATATGAAATCATCTCACTTCTCTATCCATAGAATCCCATCAAAAAATTCTATGGATATGGAATCCCACTTCCACTATCAAGGGGTTGTAATAAGCTTGTCAAAACCCGTTGATCAACATTCTCCTACCAATTGGTGAGGCACTGAGAGATTAACTTATCCATGCTCTGTCTCATGTCAAACCACCAAAATTTCCACTTATGTTCTCTATACATATTCCCCATAGTGGGATATATAGATAGGGGAGAAGTGTGAAACTCCATCATCGCCTCAACCTATGTTGTGAAAAGGAACACCATCCTTCCCTAAAAATTAAAGATATGATTCTCTGTTTTAGAATATCCATATGTTGAATCCCATGTGTATATCTAGTCACACATGACCTTGAATTTGATGTCCCCCAGATGAGAGTCTATCCCATGCCTGGGAAGTGGGGGATCCAACATGATCAAATGAAGAAAAACTACACCCACTTACTCCACCATGGTCGGTTGCAAGGAATTAAACCACTTATAATCCCCCTAAATAAAGTGATCCTTATACTTACAGCTAAAGGTATCTTCTACCACATTTTCCTTCCCTGAATTATAGAAAATCTTGATGTTATAGTCCTACAAGAACTCCAACCAATGTCACTACCTCACGTTAAAGTATCTCTTCCTGAAGACATTCCTAAGACATATGATGGTCTAAGTAAACCAAATAGTGCTCCCAAAAAATATAGTTCCTCAACATCCTCTGGGTGAAGACTACCACTACTAGATCTAATTTATGAGTAATATAGTTTTTCTAATGGGGTCTCAACTACCTCAAACCATATCTGATAAATTTATACTGCTACATCAACACGCAGTTGAATCTATTTCATGAGTCATCACAATACACTACATACTCCATTCCCCCCTACGGTAGTCTCAACATTGGATCACTCATCATCCTCAATATAAACTCCTAAAAATTTCTCTGGCACTACTCAGTACAGGTAAATGGATACCCTTACAACATCATGGAAATCAAAGGGGATGCAATCATGGAGAATTCAACCACAAACCTCCACTAGTACCCTTCCAAACCAAGAAAACTATGCACCTCTGACCCATTATTGGGTGGCTCCCAAGAAAGAACTGTATTGATATTCTCTAGTTCAATATCTAAAACATGATAAAAAATTACATGACCAGTAAATTGAACATCATGAATCTAGAACTGGTACTTCATGAGATTTCGATAAAGCTAGTGCTCTCAATGAAACTCTAGAACCATCCTCATGTGATCTTTAAGTTCCTCCTCTATCATAGTGTATATGAGTATTTATTTAATGAAGACAACCAAAAACGTGTCCAAGTACATCAGGAAGATTTTTTTCATCAAATCCATAAACAGGTGGGGGTAATTTCTCACACCAAAGGGCATCATTAGAAACTCATGGTGTTTATAGACACATTATAATGCCATCTTTGTAATATTAGTGTCATAAATCCTCAACTGGTGGTAGCCAGATTGTAGATTGATCTTTGAGAACCATCTCATACCCCACAACTGATAAAAGAGGTTGTCAATTCTTGGTATGGGTTAATTGTTCTTTATCATGGCATGGTTCATAGGATGATAATCAAAGAAAATTCACCATCTCTCATCCAACTTTTGTGTGAACAACATTGGAGCTTCATAAGAGTACACACTAGGACTGATGAAACCCTTCTCTTGAAGGTCCTCCAACTACAACCACAACTCCTAGAGCTCAGTAAGGGGAATCCAATATGCCACATAAGATATAATAGTGATTTCAGGATTTAATTCTATAAAAAACTCCATATCCTGCCTTGAAGTTAGTCCCATAACATCCTTAGGAAAAAACATCCATGAAATCCTATACAACTAACAGAATCCAGAATCCTGAAGATCATGCTGCACTAAGGGATATAAATTCCAAATTACTGGTGATGGGTTATATCCTCATACACATAGAACCCACTCATCTATCCATTAGATCTCTCTCTCACATAATGGTTAATATCGTCTCATTAGTTCCAAGAAATCACACTCATCTACAGTGACATTAAATTTGGGCTCAGAACATAGACAATCAATCCATACCCATGATGACATAACATCGTTCCATTAAAATGACCAAAAGGTCCCACATGATCCTCTCTCTAAAAAATGATAGCTTACACTACTGGAGAATAAAATATATAGAAGAATCAATCAATGTTGGAACCTCTAGATAAAGATGTTAGGATAGAACCTTAACTAGGAGATCCAACTCCCATGCCATGAGTATAGATTTGAATGAAGGACTAGAACCTATATCTAGTCATACATAATCAGGAATATAAAACACACACATATCATACCTCTAATAATCTTGTGTTTTGCGGGGTCATAAGCCTCCAAATTAGGTAGCTGTCCAGGTCCTGTATGCCATCTCCCTAATCCAGATATTGGTCGAGTGGTGGTGGTGGAAGGATATCATAGAATCATCCATCACCCATATCTACCCCTTCTCCTCTTCCATCTCTTCCAACCCAAGTCCTCCCTTACATCTCCTAGGAGAACCTAGATCATGGTGCTTCCTCTTCTATGGATGTTCATTAGCTACCTTCATATTCTCCTTAGCACATATGGTTGGGAAGTCACAGTCTATGTGACCTCTCCCATCATAAAAATAGAACCATCCCTCTCTAGGTTTACCTAGTCCTCTACGATCTCCTTATTCCACATGATCGTGTGTCTAAGTCTGATCATGATAGGATCTTTTACCACTACTACAAATTGGGTATTTAACAGTGCTATTAAAGGGTTTTATCTGCACTTAAAAAGTGTTGATATTGAGAGCAACGATAAAAGGGGGGAGAGGGTCTTTAATAGTGACAAAAAAAAATCTATTAACGTAACCCTTTATCATCACTTTTTTATCACTATTAAAGGGTTCCTTTAACTACACATTTTTATCACAGTTAAATGGTGTCCTTTAATAGAGATAGAAAAGTCACTGTTAAAAAATATGGGAAAAAATTAATTTTTCATGGACCCTGACCCCCTTTATCTGTGATTACAACCCCCTTTCTTAGTGATTTCCACTACTCATCTTCCAACGTGCACCCTACCTCTATTTTCTTTGTGCTATAAGGCTACACTAAATAATTGTGTGAGCCTAGATTTGATCTTAGGAGCTCCCTTATGCGAATGAATTCTCTTTACTATTATGGAATGCGTATTTTGTTATATGTTTAAGAAATTTTATATTTATTTGTATATATTTTGAAATTTGTGACATATATATATATATAAATAAGTATATTTATATAAATATACTATATACTAATATTCATTCATTTATAATATAATATAAATAAATAAATAAATAAATGTTTGTGTTTATTTATACAGAAAAATATGTATATATGAAAGTTATATATGCATATGAATTCATTTAATAAGGTAAATAAAAAGGATAATTATTTAAATTAAATAAAGATAATAATAAATATTTATTTTATATATTTTAAAATACATTTCTTTGTAAATATGATGATATATGAATTCATACAATTTATTTATTATATGTGAATAATAAAAATGGCATATATTTAACTATAAAAAACTAAATTATGAAAAAGGATAAAATTTTGAAACCATAATATAAATATGAATTTAATCCCTATAAATAAATTCATTCCCCACTAAAAACGAGCAAAAATTCTCCCTTAAATGAGGCTGAAATTCCATCAAATGTTAAAAAAATGGGGTACCCTGACTAAAAAGTCAGTTTTAGAGGCCATCCATGCATTTTCTGGCCTCAAATAATGTGAAATAATTTCACATAATTCAATAAGGACATATTCCTCATCAAAATCTTCGATTTGATATATGGTAATTCTAAAAAGGACACCCAGATCAAAATTTATGGTAGTTTGATGTTTTAGTTATGTTTTCAACTTATTTTGGATATTTTAATAATTTTTTGATTTTTTTTATCTTCCAATTGATATTAAATGACTATTACATAATAATAATTAGAAAATTATTGGTTAAAAATAATTTTTTAATTTTTTAATAATTCATTTTCACTAAATATATTTTATACTAAATGTAAATTCCTATTTACATTATCTAAAACATATTTTAAAAATATATATTATATTTATATCAATATATATATATATATTAATATATTATTTTTAATGATATATTTTTTATCAATATACCATATATCAGCACTAGTGAAAAGGCACTGATAGAGGGTGTCTTTATTAGTGCTTCTAAAAACACACTGATAAAGACCCCCCATCAACGTTTTTTACAAGCATTGATAAAAACCCCCTTTATCATTACCTTTTTACAAGTGACGATAATAGGGGGTCTTTATCAGCACTTTTTAGTGTTGCTAGTCACCCAATTTCACAATGATAAAGAAGTGAGGATAAATGGGGCCCCTGATCTGCATTTTTTCTATCGCTAAAAAGGTGCGGTCTTTAATAGCATGATTAAATCCCAAGCACAGGATAAAACCATCTTTGTAGCAGTGTATGCTGAGATCCCACTAGATGGAACCTTCTAGATGATGAAGACGACTTAGTTCTATGACACCCATTGCCATATATTGCTAACTAGAATCCCTCTATTAGGAAACTCCCTTTCACTAGTGCACTCTTTAACACCCTAGTATAGGTGGGAATGCACAAGGGAACTACACTGGAACTGATCTCTCTGCAGAGTCCCTACTCAAATTTTTGTGCATGGAATTATCCTTCTCAAATAATGTTAAGGGAGTATTGTTTATGGTCTGTGAACTTCACCGTATTCTTATCCATTATCATCCCTCCCTAATGTTGCTCTATAAGTTCCTGAATCTGAACTGAGTGCAAATAGGAGGTGCAACACTCTTCACATAACAACTATTGGATATCAGGTCATGAGTGTGTTGACTCATTATGAATCTAGTTTATAAGAATCCACTATCACATAGTTTCTCTACACAAAATGCTAGAAGACAATGAAACCACCCCATCTGTCGGTGTCTAGATGATCCTAAAAACATGGACCACCAACTCTAACCAATCCTCTACTGATTGAGGATTTGGCTTATTTTGGAACCTTAGTGACCTTAGGCACCAGAACATACAGATCATTCTAATACTATGTGCATCCTCAGCCTGATCTATAGGGATGATCTGCTACACAATAGGTCATCATGTTGCTACCTACCCACATATAGGAAGAAGATTGCAGGGTGGAACCCGAACTAAGGTCTCATCTATCATTGGATCATCATCACATTCTAGAATCTATATCATGGATGGATATCATAATAGAGGCATCGTAAAAATTAATCATGATATACTATAGTCAGATGAGCATATATATATAACAATTGGGAGCTGACTTAAGAAGGAAATTCATAGACTCAATCTTATATGATGCATGTTCCAATGATCCCTATAACCAATTTATTGATATCAATACTATAAATTAAGTCTATATACAATGTTTGAAATCATGGCTATAAGACCAAAAATGGTGGCTATAAGTTATAGTCAACCTTCCAAATATTTATTCTAGTATTGAATTAGCTATAGGGAAAGACCTATAGCCATAGTTTTAAATCGTGGTAGAACCTTAAGCCACATAGAAACTATAGCCAAAGTTTAAAATTGTGGCCGTTGGGATTTAGAAACGGTTTAAAACCATGGCTATAGGCCTTCTAATTTCATAAAAAAACTACCCCACATCCCCCCCATCCCACTCCCTCGGTAGCCCCTCACTTCCCCCTAGACAGACCCCCCCTGAAAACCCCCCACTCTCCCCCTACCAGACCCCTATGAACCCCCCTGAACCCCCCCCCCCTCCCCCTGGACACCCCCCTTGGACACCCCCTCCCCCTGGATATCCCTTTGGACACACCCCCACTGGACACCCCTAGAAGACCCCCCTTGCACCCCCTAAACACACCTCCCCCTAGACACCCGAACACCCCCCTGGACACCCCCTCCCCCCTAGACCCCCCTAGATACCCCCCCTGGACACACCCCCGGACACTCCCCCCTAGACCCCCCAATGGACACCCCCTAAACACCCCTCCCCCATCAAAACCCCCAACTAGACACCCCCTTGGACACCCCCTCCCTCTGGACACCCCCTTTGGACACCCCATCCCCCTAGACACCCCCCCCCTTAACACCCCCCACTGGACACCTCCCACTGGACACCCCTCACTGGACACCCTCCTTGCCCCCCCACTAGACACCCCCTAGACACCACCTAGACACCCCTCCCCCTAGACACCCCCCAATGGACACACCCGGAAACCCCCCTAGACCCCACCCTAAACACCCCCGGACATCCCCCACAAAAAACCCCCTGGATTGCTCCCACTGGACTCCCCTAGACCCCCACTGGACCCCCCTAGAAACCCCCTTATAATCCCCCTAGACTCTCCCCATTGGACCCCCCTTGACAGCCCCACTGGACCCCCCCCCCCAGGCACTAAACTTTAGTGACCAATTAAATAACAATCTAATGTTGATGATCCTGACTAATCAAATAACCTAACTCGATGAGATTCATATGCTAGGATAACACCTTACATAATAATGAAAATAGACCAATAGATATTTGGAATACATCATCAACTATATATCTCAAATCACTACATGTTGGAAACAAAAAAAATACTCTATAGAACATACTTTGTCAAGGAGTATAATCCACTGGGTAATACCCTTACTCAAATTATAATAGCTATATCCAAAATGATATTATGGGACTACAATTATCATATAGTGGAATTTGATGATTTTTCTCCGACCATGGGGGAGAACCATCAAGTTTACCTCCTAGAAGTATCAATTTTATTGCGCACACTCACTGGATACCATTAAAATGAGTGTTATTTCACACCTCAATCCCACATAGAGGAAAAGAATGGTTCTCCCTTAAGAAATATCTCAAATGAACCCTTACAACTACAAAATTTTATACATTTGATACCCCATCAACACAGGTAAGATAAAACTAACATTACTTGAGTAGTAAGATAAAATTTTCTAGGAAATTGATCCAATCACCATAGATTGGGGTATCAATCACCACTACAAATATTATTACAATATCAACCAAACATGAATTCACATCACAGTTACATGAGAAGGTATTCAATCTTTAGTAATGGTTATACCACTAGGTCTCATCACCATAGAAAGTGAATACCATAAAAGATATCTTCCTTAATCAAGATCAAAATCATTTCATCCTTAACCATTACCTCCTAAATTTTATATTCACGTCAATACTGTTTGCAAGTCATAGAAGAAATTAAATTTCATCATCTATTTTTGGTTTTTGGCTCTCTACATAGCATGCATCCCTATCCTGCATACCGATAAAAGTCATCAAAATCAACAAATGATCGAAAATCTAAAGTCATCAGGAAGCCAAAAATAGGGAAATTACATTGACATTACTGTTTGAATCGATTAACCATTCTGAAACTAGGGAGAAAATTTTTTCCTGTGAAACCTCCATCCTGTCGGAGTTCAAATTCAAGTAGTTTCTCAGTAGTAGAACATTCTCTATCACAAATCGAAAGAATGTAATTAGAATGAAAAAATATTAACATTTTCACCATACGCTAGAACAGACCAACTCGATATGATATATTCATTTTCATACTTGTCAATATTAATATAATACAATTGTTCAATGGTCAATTCATGAATAAAATCACAATTAATTAGGTGGAAAACTACCATATCAGATGGGAAGAAAATATTGTAATGACCCAGAACTCCTGTTGAATTTTTTTTTTAAATACAAGGAAATTTTACGAGTCCCCAGTTTCTGATGGTGCTTGATTCGGAGGCTCAGTGTGCCTGTAATCAATTTCAAAATTTTTGATCGGGTACGATCAGTAAACGTGCGAGCGGGATTTTATAACTTTTGAACTGGTTCCCGGAATAGAAATTTGAAGGAACCGTTGAACTCGTAGTGCCGGTTTTCGCATAAGAAAAATTTCACCTTGACGGTGGATTGTCGGGAATAAAAGTTACTTTTTGGATTTTTATAAAAATTAATAAAATAAGGTGTATCCACACTTTATTTTGTTCCATCCAACATGTGAGTGCAGGTAGTTGGAACCTCCACTTGGGAGTTGGTGGTGGGACCGCCACACCCTAACCTCCCATGAGAAGTTATGGTGGTGGGGCCTACCCAAACCCAACCTCCCATGTGATGTTAAATGTGGTGGGGACCACACGAGTCCAACCGACCGCACTTTAATGGGAGGATACCTTAACCTCTCAACTCTCCCACTTTAATTGGGGAGAGCCTCTCCACCTTTCCACACCTTAATGAACCAACCCCCCCCCCCAAATTAATTTGTGCTAACATTTGTGAATTAATTCGGGGGAGCCTCATAATTAAATCACCGATTCGAATTCTATTGAAAACAGAATAATATGATAACCTGCCTATTATTTCAATTGGAATATATCATTTTTGTGGAACAGGCAAAAAGAAATCTAAGGAGAAAAATCTCCCAACGAAGAACCGTTCTCCCAACGAAAAACATGAAGAACACGAAGAATGCGAAGAACGCCAGCGATGCTCTTCTTCTTCGACCTTCTTCCTCGGACCCCTTTGACGTGGGACATGATCGTCTACCACAGATTGAAATCCATCCTTCCGTGACTTCAACGAACGACTACTGATAAATCAAAGGTAGGGGTATGATTTTTATTTAAAGTATGGACATTCCCCCATGTTCTTCCTTTCTATCAAAATGAAGAATGGTGGTAGTTGTGCTTCATAATAGCGAGTCATTTGTTATCGCCTTAAACACGGAGGATTCGGGCCAACCTAACATGACCCGATATCCTTCATCAATTTCATCTTTCTTGTGGCGTTCTACAGCAAGGCAACAAAGGCAGCAACAATGAGGTCACACTACCCGCGACCTCCGCGAACAACGCCGCCACCGCAACGCACCAGTGTCCTTGGCCAAACATCACTGGCCAAGCGGCCCCCAACCCGCCTATCTGCGGCACCCTCGCGTGCTGCCTGTGCCCCCGACACGCTGCCCGCACCCCGTTGGCACGCTGCCCGCACCTCCGGCATGCTGCCCGGCCCCAATGGCCCGCTACCCACGCCCCTCAGTGCGCTCCTCAGCCCCATCGACGCCCTGCCCGCACCCCGACATGCTACCCAGCGCCCTACCGGCAACCTACCTGGTTCCCCTGCGGCCTCCCATGCCATGCCCGGTGCCATCACGCCCTCCCGCGGCCTTCCCGGTGCCCCTGCGACCTGCCCTGTGGCCTGTCGCGCCCTGCCCGGTGCACCCGCGGCCTTCCCGGTGACAAGTCGGCCTGCCCGTGCCCCCGTGGCCTGCCTGCTAGCCTCCCGGCCCCCGGCCTTCTGATCCAACCTGCGGCGTCCCCTGTGGTGTCACTGGCCTAATCGGCTCGGTCTCCCGGGCCAAGTCACCAAGCCGCCTACATAGCGACTACCGGGTCGAACCGCAGTTGTGGTCCGCTGGGTCGGGCCATGCGGACTGGGTCGAAACATAGCAGGCTGACCCCCCCAATGGGCCGGGTCAGACCCATTGAGTAAGACTAGGTTGACCCAGACCGGGTCGGCCCATACTAGGTTGGGGCGAGTCGGTCTGACAGGGTTGGACCGGATGCGGGCCCATTACTGACCCATTACCTTCTTGAGCCATATCTTTGGCACCAGACGTCCGTTTGACGAACCGTCAATAGTACCGATATTCTTGGATCATATCTGACCCTTTGAGTATACCCCACTAGAGTTTATGGTATATTTGAGTCATGGTGAGGTTGGTTCGCACACGGATCCTATCGGGACCCCGGGACTAAAATGTTAATAACTTGCAGACCGGGCGTCTGATTGACGTGTCGTCTGTTGTGTTGAGACCCCTATGACGTGGAGTTCCTTTAAGATAATTCTATGTGAGACTTCATGACATTTGGAGTATCGACTGGTAACTCATGGAGTGGATCCTCCCAGAGATGAGCGTTCAGAGTACAGAGACCTAGTAGCTGATAGAACTGACGACCGGTTGACCGATTCGACACGAAGTGATTCGACTAGCCCAGTGGGGAGTGCCTAGTATTTGGCGGCAGACCCATGGAAGACGATTTCCCAGTATTTGGTGGAAAACCCATGGTACTCAAAAGGAGGAGTACCTCTTTAGGCTATTAGTGGGAGCGTCTAGTATTTAGCGGCAGACCCACAGCGGATTGAGTGCCTGGTATTTGGCCGCAGACCCACGGTACTCGACAGGAGGAGTACCTCAGCAGTCCAAGGTTAGTGAGAAGCGCCTCGATGTCGTGACATCCCCATAGTACTCGATAGAGGATGAGTTCTCCAGTAGCTGTGGTTTTGATAATAAATATCCTGGTTTGAGCTGAGTCAATGACCTTTGTGTTTTCCTCATGATTGAGATGGGTTACTTGATAACTTAGGTATATGTATGGGTGTATACCTAAGTAATGGTTATCCGTTGAATTCATACTTTGTGGTTTATCCTTGTTGTATTTTTTGAGACCTTGAGGGTCTAGGGGTCCCTACTAAGTATCGTTATACTCATCCCTGCACGGGCTATGCCCGCACCTCGTTGTGTTGTATGCAGACAACAGATAGTGTTGACGGAGGCTGAGAGCGCATGGAATGGACATTACCTAGAGGAGGACCGTATGATGTATCGTCACATGGTGGAATCTGACAGACGTGGAGTGATGTGGAGGCCATCTGTACCTATATTTCAGGTAGGAACTCCAGAGGATGATCCAGGAGCTGCTTTCAACTTTCAGATGTTTGTCCCTTTTTCAGTTGTACTTGTTTTTAGTTGTATTTGTACTTTATAGTTGGGCTTGTATTCTGGCCCCCTTTACTTTTAGTACAATTTTTATACAGCTTTTACTTATTTTTTTCTTCCCCTTGTACTCTGGTTGTGTGTGTTTATGATTTACAAAGGCAATGACTTCCCAGTTTTAGGGAATTACGCCTTTGCTGCTAGTCGCCAGCCCCTGGCCTATGGAAGGCGGGCTTGGGGTATTCACGATACGGGTCCCGAGGGATGGGTCATGACAAGTTGGTATCAGAGGGATATTCTACCACAGAACTTAGGACTCTAATATTCCTTTTCTGTGAAGAAATAGTGTTAAGGGTACTGAGTGTGGTTTTCAGTTCAGGGAGTCCAGTTTTGGTGCGGTGGCCGACGTATCCATACATCAGGACCCTGGCTACTGATTTCTAACTTAGTACATGAAAACACTGATTGTGTGTGTGTTTCAAAAGTTTTCTTTATGTCAGCTCAAACCAGGTCATCTCACCCGGTATAAAATTTATGATCGTGTCATATCTGTTTCTTTTAGGATGCATCCCCACGGGCGACCAGCTAGAGCACCGAGAGTTGTACGTACTGATAGCCCACCGACCGATGAGGCCTCAGTACAGGTCCCTCTTTCAGTTGAGGCACCAGTGGAGGCACCAGCGGTACCACCACCCATTGGTCCACTGATTCCACCAGCCCCATCAACAAATGATGCACGCCGCTTGAGTGCGTTGCACGAGTTCTAGCGCCAGAGGCCACCCAGGTTTAGGGGAGAGATGGACCCACAGGCGACTCACGATTAGATGGAGGTTGTGGTGAGAGTCTTTAGACTGGTAGGGACACCCGCTGACTTCATGGTGATCCTTGCTTCCATCCTACTTCAGACAACAGTAGGCAGATGGGGGACCCGGATGCTCCAGATACACGATAAGGTGTCCCTTATATGGGAATACTTTGAGAGCTTGTTTCAGGCAGAGTTTGTTCCAGCGACCCTACGATCAGTGCGAATACAGGAGCTACTTCATTTGCAGCAGGGAAGCATGAGTGTAGCTCAGTACTCAGTGTGGTTCACAGACCTCTCACGCTACTCCACTAATATGGTACGGGACCTGTTCTTCAGGGCCGGAACCATTGATCAGGGAATCAGGTGATAGATTAGATCTTCAGTTGTCTCCCATAGCATCCCGACGCAGATGAGGGTGTTGGAGAGATCCCTCCTAGTGGAGAGTTTGTACCAGGACCTTCGACGATAGCACTGGTGTCCATGTATGAAGAATGAAGTAGAGGAGTTTGTCTCATGGTGCCTCACTTGTTAGAAAGTGAAGGCAGAGCACCAGGTACCAACAGGCTTGGTTCATCCCTTAGAGGTCCCAGAGTGGAAGTGGGATGGGATATCCATGGGCTTTGTGATGGGTCTTCCACATACATCTAGGGGTCACGACTCGATTTGGGTGATCATTGACAAACTCACCAAGTTATCCCACTTCCTACCGATCAGAGAGAAGGGTTCAGTAGAGATCTTGGGATGCCTCTACATGCAGGAGATTGTGCGGTTACATGGAGTACCTTCTTCTGTTGTCTCTGACCGTGATGCATGGTATACTTCCCGGCTATGGAAGGGGTTATAAGAAGCTTTCTGGACATAGATTTGCTTGAGTACCACCTTCCATCCTCAGATGGATGGTCAGACCAAGAGAACCATTCAGACCCTCAAGTACATGCTCTGTGCAAGTGTCCTCAACTTTGGTCGCAGTTGGGAGGATCATCTACCTTTGGTGGAGTTTTCCTACAACAACAGCTATCACTCCACCATCGGTATGGAACATTTTGATGTTTTGTATAGATGACCTTGCAGATTTCCACCGTGCTGGACAGACCTAGGGGAGTCAGCACTAGTGGGACCAAAGATGGTATGGCCTACCACATAGAAGGTGCAAGTCATCCAGGAGCAGATGAATACTGCACAGATCCGGAAAAAGTCATATGCTGACAGGAGATGAAGGCCTCTGGAGTTCGAGGATGGTGACCATGTCTTCTTATGGGTCTCACCTCGATGAGGTCTACGGAGATTTGGCCGAGGTGGAAAGTTATCTCCTTGATTCATTGGACCTTTCCACGTCCTTAGCATAGTAGGCGAGGTGGCTTACCGCATAGCTCTTCTTCCTCAGTTTCACCAGGTGCACAACATCTTCCATGTATCTCAACTGAGGAGATACATGCACGATCCATCCCACATCATCGACCATTGAGAGCTGGACATCGATCACGAGGTGAATTTCATGGAGGTTCCGGTGGAGATTGAGGATCGACAGGATCAGGTCCTACTTTGATGTTCGATACCTCTGGTGCGCGTTCGCTGGCAGCATGAGAACCTCCAGGAAAACACATGGGAGTGGGAGGCTCAGATGCGTGCTTAGTACCCCCATTTGTTCCCTTATTTCGAGTTGTAGCTTACATGGATGTAAATCCCTGAGGTGGGGAGAATTTAAAAACCCAAAATTCCTATGGATTTTTTTAAAATACATGGGAATTTTACGAGTCCGTAGTTTTTAACGACGCTTGATTTCGAGGCCCAGTGTGCCTGAAATCAATTTCAGAAGTTTTTCTCAGGTATGTTCAGTAAACGTGCGAGTGGGATTTTATAAATTTTGAATTGGTACTCGGAATGGAAATATAAGGGCACCAATAAACTCACAGCGCCGTTTTTCACTTAAGAAGAATTTCACCTCGACGACGGATGGTCAGGAATAAAAGTTAGTTTTTGGATTTTTATAAAAAATAATAAAATAAAGTGTAGCCACACATTATTTTATTCCAACCGCCATGTGAGTGCTGGTAGTTAGAACCTCCACTTGGGAGTTGGTGGTGGGACTGCCACACCCTAACCTCCCATGATAGGTTATGGTGGTGGGGCCTACGCAAACCCAACCTCCTATGTGAGGTGAAATGTGGTAGGGACCACACAAGGCCACCCGAACCCTCTTTAATGGGAGGAGACCTTAACCTCACAACTCTCCCTCATTAATGAGGGAGAGCCTCTCCACATTTCCCCACATTAATGAACCTAACCCCCCCTAATTAATTCATGCCAACTTTCATGAATTAATTAGGGGGAGCCTCATAATTAAATCACCAATTCGAATTCTATTTCCAATAGAATAATATGATAACCTACCTATTATTTCAATTGGCATATATAATTTTGTTGGAATGGGGGAAAGGAAATATATGGAGGAAAATCTCCCAACGAAGAACTATTCTCCCAACGAAAAATGTGAAAAACGCCGGCGACGCTCTTCTTCAATGACCTTCTTCCTTGGACCCCTTCGATGTGGGACATGATCATCTACCACGGATTGATGACCATCCTTTCGCATTGTCAATGAATGACTACCAGCAAATAAAAGCTAGGGGTTTGATTTTTATTTAAAGAATGAACTTTCCCCCTTGTTCTTCCTTTCTCTCAAAATGAAGAACAGTGGTAGTTGTGCTTCATACTAGCGAGCCATTTGTTATCCCCTTAAACGCGGAGGATTCGGTCCGACCTAACACTTTCTGATATCCTCCATCGATTTCTTCTTTCTTGTGGAATTCTACAAAAAGGTGACGAAGGCGGCAATAATGAGGTCGCGCTACCCTCGGCCTCTGCAAACCGCACCGCCCCCACGGCGCATCGGTGTCCTCGGCCAAACATCGCCAGCCAAGCGGTGCCTGACCAGCCTATCTGTGGCGCCACTATGCGCTGCCCATGCCCTCGGCGCGATGCACGCGCCCCACTGGCTTGCTGGTCGGGCCCCCGACGCACTGCATGTGCCCTGCCAGCACGCTGCCCGCACCCCGGCGCACCGCCCGGCCCCACCGGCATGCTACCCGTGCTCCACGGCGCATTGCCCGGCCCCGCCGGCGCCCTGCCCGTGCTCCGGTGCACTGCCCGGCTCCCTGCACCCTACCGGGGGCCAGCTTGGTGCCCCCACACTCCTACTGGCGGCCTGCTCGGCGGCCCTGCGCCCTGCCGCGGCCTGCCCAGTGCCCCCGCGGCCTACCCCGGGGCTTACTGCGCCCTGCCCGGTGAACCCGTGGCCTGCCTGGTGACCAGCCGGCCTACCCGCACCCCGAGCGGCCTTCCTGCTGGCCTCTTGGACACCGGCCTACCGAGCCGACCCGCGGCGTCCCCCGCAGTGTCGCTGGCTAAACCATCCCGGTCTCCCAGGGCGAGTCACCGAGTCGCCTACGTGGTGACTATCGAGCCGAACCGCATTTGCGGTCTGCGGGGTCGGGCCCATCGGACCGGGTCGAAACATAGCGGGACGACCCACCCAATGGGTCGGGTCAAACCCTGTGAGTCTGATCGGGTCGACCCAGACCGGGTCGGCCCAGACTAGGTTTGGCTGAGTCGGTCTGACCGGGTCGGACTGGACCCGGGCCCTTTACAGACCCATTACCTTCTTGGGCCATATCTTTGGCACCAGACGTCCATTTGACGAACTATCAGCAGCACCAGTATTATTGGAGCATAGACGTCCCTTTGAGTATACCCCACTAGTCTTCGGGGTATAGTTGAGTCACGGTAAGGTTGGTTCATACACAAATCCAACCAGGCCCCCGAGACTAAAGGGCTAATAACTCATAGACCGGACATCTGATTGGCATGCCATCTATTGTGTTGATACCCCTATGACGTGGAGGTCCTTTGAGATACTTCTACGTGAGACTTTGTGACATTTGGAGTATCGACCAATAGCTCGTGGAGCGGATCCTCTTGGAGATGAGCTTTCAGAGTGCGGAGACCTAGTAGTTGACAGACTTGACGACTGTTTGAATGATTCAAATCGGTGTGATTCAACTAGCCCAGTGGGGAGTGCCCGGTATTTGGAAGTAGACCCATGGTAGAGGAGTGCCCAGTATTTGGCGGCAGACCCATGATACTCGACAGGAGGAGTTCCTCTGCAAGCTATTAGGGGTAGCGCCCGGTATTTAGCGGCAGACCCACAACAGACAGAGCGTCTGGTATTTGGAATCAGACCTGCGGTACTCGAGAGGAAGAGTACCTCAGTAGTCCAAGGTTAGTGAGAACTGCCTCGGTGTTGCGATAGGCCCACTGTACTCGACAGAGGAGGAGTTCTTCAGCAGTTGTGGTTTCGATAATAAAAATCCTAGTTTGAGCTGAGTCAATGACCTTTGTGTTTTCCTCATGATTGAGATGGGTTACTTGACAACTTAGGTATATGTATGGGAATATACCTAAGTAATGGTTATCCGTTGATTTCATAATTTTTGGTTTATCCTTGTTGGATTTTGTGAGACCTTGAGGGTCTCGGGGTCCCTACTATGTATCGTTATACTCAACTCTACACGGGTTGTGCCCACACCTCGTTGTGTTGGATGCAGACGATGGACAGTGCTGACAGAGGCCGAGAGTGCCAGGACTAGACGGTACACAAAGGAGGACCTTACGACATATCGGCAAATGGTGGGGTATGATGGATGTGGACTGTTGTGGAGGCCATTTGTACCTACACTTCAGGTAGGAACCCCGGAGGACGATCCAGGAGCTGCTTTCACCTTTCATCTATTTGTCCATTTTTCAGTTGTACTTGTTTTCATTTGTATTTGTACATTACAGTTGGGCTTGTATTCTGGACCCCCTTTACTTTCAACACACTTTTTATACATCTTTTAGTTAGTTTTTTCATCCACTTGTACTCTGGTTGTGTGTGTTTACGATTTATAAAGGCAATGCCTTCCCAGTTTTAGGGAATTACACCCTTGGTGCTAGTTTCCAGCCCCTGGAATATGGAAGGCGGGCTTGGGGTAGTCAAGATATGGGCCCCTGGGGATGGGTCGTGATAAATATAATGTCAAAAATAATGTAATCATGTAATTAAGAAGATATTTCAAATTAGAAGAGAAATAAGGATCCATGAAAATGGATAAAGTGAGAGAGGAGGGGTTTAAAGATGGCGAGGAGACCCCCCTGGACACCCCCTCCCCCCTATACACCCCCTGGACACCCCCTGCAACCCAGCCCCCTCCCAGCCCCCTGCACACTTCCCCATCACCCCCCTCTGGGATAGCCCCCCACTGCACCCCCAAACCCCCTGCACACTGCCACCCAACCCTCTTCACCCCCCTTACCCCCCCTTGCACCCCTCCTGGATAGACCCTACCCCTGAAAAACCCCCCAAACCCCCTACAAAACCCCCTCCCCCAACTTAACAGCTCCCCTTTCACCCCTAGACAACCCCCTCCCTCCTGGACACCCCCTGGATAGCCCCCCTACTGAACAGCCCCCTGGACCCCCCCCCCAAATCCCAAAATATCCCCCAAACCTGAATAGAATGAAAAGAAGGCACCAAAACATCATGGTAAAAAGAAGGTTCAAAACAATATCATTCCTCTAAAAAGTAAGAATATTCATCCCTTTTGAAATAAAATTCAGTGTGTACATGCATTAATTCATGATTTCTAGTCAAACATGCAGAACAACATGAAAATAAACTCTTTTCAGTGGGATAAGAGACAAATACATTGAACATTTAACATTAAAGTCACCATGAAAATAGTCTTTGTATTACCACTCTACCCTCATTAATGTATATTTAACATAATTTCAAAAAACAAATCATGAAAAATAAATTTCACAATAAACATCATCATACATTAAAACTCATAACTCTGCATATTTTACCATAAGTAAGAATGTTTTCAATAACCATCATAAACAGATTTTGTTCAATAACATCAACATGAAATGTATTCAATAGTTTAACCATAAACACTCAACAAGAATAACATCCTAAAATCAAGAATTTCAAAAGAGTTCCAATAAGTGGCAACATGAATGAATTTTTCTAAACAAGTAAAAAACCAAAATATATACTCTCTTATAATAATATGATGTAGTTTTCTTATTTTTAATGAGACAACAATCCTCTTATATTTTTCACTCAACCTGTATATTCTCATTGAAGTACCTAAAAAACCAAATCAGCATCAAATTCAATCATTTAAGTTCAACAAAAAATAAAATAGGGTCTATGGTGAGAATGGAGTGGCCATGATGCTCCAATTCAAAGGTGTTTGTTGTAGTGTACTATGGGAATGATGGATGTAATTTCCTAAAATAAATCATATACCAAGTGAAAGCTCCAAATAATTCATAAGAACAAAAATAGTGAGAGCCAAATTTATTTTGAGATTATAAAAATCAAAACAAGAACACATAAAATTGATAAATTTATGTGTAAACAGTATAAAATAGTTAAATTTATCTAAACACCCCCACTATCTCAAAACAAGATCACATAATCCTTAGAAACTTTCTCTAACCATCTATTGAACTAGGAGAAATATATTTATATAAAATATAATTTCAAGCAGTATTAGTAAAACATTTCAAATAATAAAGGAAACTGAAATCTAAAACATTCTATATTTGATCATAAAAATAATAATAAACATTCTATATTTTATCATAAAATAAATCCATAAAAATATTTGTAAGAAAGATAACTTCAATGGAAAGGTTGAGAACCAGTAACTGCAAAACCCTGAGGTCTTGTCCTAGAAAATCACCTATCATAGGAATTGTCCCTAACCCATGTCTTCAAAAATCTACTCATTTTTTCTTTTTATTTTTTTCATCCTTCCCGGTGAAAAAATTATTCCTCAAAACATCCATAAAAACTCAATTAAATCCATTCACTCAGTGCCCTATGCTGTAAGAGATAAGAAAGAGAACATTGTACGACATTTTTTTCTACCTCTATCCCAGGAGAGGATTTCCACATAGGAAAACCTAATCAATACACTTCCAAATAAATAATTAAGACCTAAAATGTCTATAAATCCCAAAAAATAAATTTCATATCAACAAAAATATAGCACCAAAAGAAAGGTTTCTTAAAAGAAAATGAAATTAAAATTATTTAAAATATTTTTCAATGTGACATGACATATTGTTAGCCTTTGTTATTAAAATTCCAAAAAATTTAATAAGATATCATGCATGTTAAAAAATTTATACCATCCAATTAATTTTGATATAATTTTACATAATTTCTGGCACATTGATGCAGGTTTGTTGTTAATTTCACTTAATTTTCAAGAGACATAATAGATTTTGAAACAAATAAAAATAAAATATAACTTTTTAATATTAAAAATATTAGGCCGATACAATATGGAAATAGAAACAAATGTTAGAGTGAATATTTATAAGTTAATATGTAATGAATAGTGTTCAATGTAATCGAGGGTTCAATAAGTGAGAAAATACAATTATTCTTACAGATGTTTTTTAAACAGTATGCATATATGTGTTCATGTGTAGGTAAATTAAAATAGTGTACGCATACCACATGTAATTTATTAATTTGGAAGATGCATGAGGTGTGTGGGAGCTTGAAATTGTGCACTACATACATTTTACTATATTTTTATAGGTGTATGTACCTTCAAACAATGTATTCATACATTATGCATGCATGTGTATCTAAATTAATCAAAAAGTATATATTGTGTGTATGCTTCATAAACCAGTACACATACAATATATGAGTCATATTAGAACATATGTGATCATTAAATGTAATAGATGGGTCATAAACTAGTACACATACAATAGATGATGCATAAACCTGTACACATACAATAGATTCTACATAAACTTGTACACATACTGCAAGACATATGTGATCATTAAATCATATATAAAAATAGATGAGTCATGGTAGATTCTCTAAATTTAGGGTGGTTAGAATGCATATGTAGGGGTTCAAAAAAACATAACATATCAGTTATAACTTTAGTTTCTAAAGTCGGTGTTGAGTGGATAATCTAACAAATTTAGTAAATGGGGTCAAACACAAAACCACCAAATTGATAAAGTCAATTGAATAGTAACTCAATACCATGAAAACATCTTCTGTGTTGTATATAATGAAGTTAATATGGTGGATTTAATGTTTAAAATTTCAAAATGTAATTATTTTTCATTATTATGATGAAACATAGAAAATATTGATTCATTGGAGGAAGATAAATAATAAAGAAAAACAAATATTAAGAATAGACACCAACATGTAAATGTCACTGAACAGGGAGATTCATTTATTCATATGCAGAAATGCATTATGTCTCATTCATGGGCACAACTCAAGGGTCTTTACTAATAAAATGGTTATTTGTGGTAAATATGGATGAAACATTCCATTGATTCCTTCCAACTAATTTGAATTTTGAAATATTATGGTTTATCCATAGTTACTTCTTTTGGTTTAATCTAAAATTAATTAAACGGAAGGCCACTTATAGAAACATATCAAATGTGAGACAAAGCATTTTATTAAATAATATCATAAAATAATAATTAAATTGATATGTTAACTAAATTTCATGACATATCATGTTATAAAATAATATCATAAAATAAATTGAAGACAATTAATGAAGTATTTGTCATTACACATATAAAATGTATAAAACTTACTGTTTTTATGAAATTAAAACACATCACTCCAATTTAATCTAATGTACGAAGATGTATACCTTTTCATTAACCATTGATGTTTCACATGGTCTCTTAGAGCCTTAGATGTTGTACATCAATGCTTGCAAGCATTTAGTAACTTCTAAAAGAAACACCTGAAATAATTCACTAACTTCTCAAAGAAACACATGGATATAGATGAATAAAAAATTTAAATGGAACTAATGATTTTAATCTATTTTTCTTTAAAATTTATACTAACTTCAAAGTAAAAGGAAAACCGTTGTGAATTTTTACTCACTATAAACCACACATTACAAAAAGACATGCATAAATCATGAAAAATACCAAGCACCATAGAATAAACATTGTTAAGTCCCCAAGAAAGTTATGATTCCCAATATGATCACCTAGAAACATAAAGAACATAAAGTTCTGTATATGTGGTCACATTAGAATACTTAGAAAAATAATACCATTAATAACTCACCTACCACATAATCAAGACCAATCCAAACACAATATGAAAGGCATAGATGTTTGAATGGCCAAGAAGAGAGTTAAACAATCCCATATTGATTCTTATTCCACAAATAATTTCATATCCTACAAATAGTTCACTAACACCAATCATAAATTAGCTTGATTTAAAATCAAAACCAACCACATGGGATGAGAAAATAGAAAATAGCATGAGAAGTAGATCACTGATTGTGAGGGATGATGCGGGAACCATGGTTGTTGTAGAGAAAATGCAGGATCAATGTCTGGATGCTTTGACTTGAAGTCCCTGCAATCATTTAATATGGTTTGATCCTGCTTCAACTACCATAGAAAACAAAGAGACAAAATATAAAATATAGGGGTGATTGGATCAAAATGAAAAGGAGGTCAACAAGATGAAAACTGGGATGGCATAACATCAAAGTGGTGGGTACGAACAAGTGAGTACAAATGGAGAGTTGAAGAAAAAAAATGGGTAGTAATGAATGGTTTGGAATCGAAGTCATTGGTTCAAAATGGTGGTGATGAATGGTGAACATGCAAGCCAATGATCGATTTCAGATTGTTGTTTTAGGGTTTTTGGGGTATCTGATTTGGGTAGGGCTTCACGTGGTAATCATAATTGGATAGGCTAGCTGCACCGGAGTCGAGACAGTAGGGAGGCTAGCTGGGTGCGCTGAAGCTGCGATGGCAGGGAGGTTTGCTGGGTGCACTAGAGCCAGGATAGAGGGGAGGTGGGATGCATGGTATGAAGCTGTGATAGAGGTGAGGTGGGTTGGGTGCACTACGATGGGTGCGCCAGAGCTATGATGGAACCACGATAGCAGGGAGGAGGAGTGAGAGGGTGGAGGGAGAATTGTGAGGGTCGGATGGGGAATAATAGAGAGAGGTAGAGGAATCGTGATGGTGGGGAGGAGTAACCATAAGGGGAGGAGGGTAGGGCCATGATTTTCATTCGGGCTGTGGATTTTAGGATGGATATAGCCATGGATTTTATTTTGTGTGGATATAAATCTGTGCATATATACCAATTTTCTAGTAGTGTATGTCAAGTTAACAAGTATGTAGTCAAGGTCCTATTGAATTGATACGTCATCTGCCCATACTGTTACTGGATTCCCTAGACTAAGAGCCATACTCAAGACATTTTAACACTGCTTCCCTAATACCAACCAAAATCCACATAAGAGGACTATACCAAACATCATTCCAAGGGTTGAACCACCTATAATACCAATCTTTCATGACCCTACCTTAACCGGGGCTTGAGATGAAACTACCCAAAGCCCACCTCCATAGGCCAATGGGTGGCGAAAAACACTGAAAAGAAAAACCTAATTGGGAGGCCTTTTCATAAATAAATTTCTGAACACAACCAAATATCTCGATGAAAATATATAAATTAATAATTATAAAAATATGAAATATCTAGAAAGAAAACCAAGCACTGAAAACCACTATTGTGTACAAGAGAACGACAATAAAAACCAAAAATTAATTGGAAGAAATACACACCTTATCCGAAATATGTACCAACCTGATAAAACTAGAAACAAATCATTGAGAGAGGCCAGCTTCTGATCTCTAATCTACAACCACCGTATGCAATCCAAAGTACCAAATATCTCTAAGATAATCTATAGTAACAACTTTCCTATCATTTAGCTACATGAGACATGAAACATGTAGGCAAAGCCTAAGAATGGGAGAGTATATACATACCTAGTAGGATGCCTTGGAAGCTAAATCAGGAACAAGAAGTCACACAATAGGAATAGAAATATAGTAGATAATAACTAAAAAACATCTCGACCCAAATCAAGAAAAACAGTAACCTCGTCCATGAAAAATGGGCTCAACATTGTGTGTAGAAGGACTGAACATAGATTGTTTTCCACATATAGTGGGAGAGTAACCCCATCCAACCAAAAGGATCTAATCATGGAAAGAATGTGGCATACCCTGTATGTCTTCGCAACTTGTGGAAGGATAGTAACTAAATCAAAAAAATATGGATATATATATATATATATATAATTAGAAAAAAGGGACCCAAATGGGAGAGAAAGGGGGTCTCCATCTTACATCCCAGCCCAGGGAAAAGAGTTGGAAAAAATTATGTAAGTTCAACAATGATTCCCAACATATTTCACATTTACCCAGTAGAAAAACTCCAAGTAAAACCACACCTAATCACTATTCTGTATAGTTTAGAGGCCACAAACTCTAGGTAGATGGCCTGTGCCCTGGTACAATAGGAGGGTTCCACTCAGTGGATAGATAGAGGACCCATACACTATTCCAATATTAGGGTTCCACTCTAACAGTCAATAGAGGAATATTTCCCTGTCCATCAAGAGGGTCCACTCTAATGGTAGACGACCCTACCCAGAATCCGTAGGAGGGTTCCACTCTAGTAATCAATAGAGGGGCCATTTCCTACCCATTTAGAGGGATCCACTCTAATAATAGATAGAGAACCCATTTTAAGGTCATCTAGAGGGTTTTTGTCTAAAATGTGAAGGACACATGCCTTGTCCGAGCAGTAGGGTTCTGCTTTAATAGGTAGGTAGGGGGCCCATTCACTGTTATAAAAGAATTTCATCACTCTTTGATGCTAGAGGACCCATTACCAGACTCCATAGGAGTTTTCCACTCTGATAGTCTATAGGGAACCCATTCCCTACCATGATGGAGGGTTCCACTCCGAAAGCATATGGTGATCCTACAAGATCAATTCCATCATTGAGAATTTTCTAAATATGAATCAATCCCATATCATCTCCCAACATTTCAAAAAAATTTCAATAGAGGGATACATCACATTCCATGTGGAAAACCACTCAATATCGGATTCTCGAGAGCCAAAATTTGAGCTCAAATGAAGGAGATATAAGAGGATCAAATTTTATCTAATGGAAACATGGGGTACATAGAATGTGAGGGGAACACACAGTGTGAGGTCTATATCCATCACCCATACATGTATTTATAGGTATATGAATATCCAAATGTGTTGGGATACACTATGTGTAGGGGATCTACAAGGGTTTTCTATGCCACTCGCATTCCTGCTCATGTGCTTGGTCATGTCTGTGAATTCATCCCATGTATGTGTACTCAAGTTGTGTCTGTATACTGAACAAATGGAATGTATGTGGCCACGTCTTTGTACTCCATCACATGGTGTGCCATTGGTCATATATTCTAACATAGGTTCATTCCCATGTTCTCTTTCACAGAGATCATCCACCTGAGGATTTGGTACATGGTGTGTAGTAGATCAACATGCCATTCCATTTTTATAAATTTCCAAAACCCTTACCACCATAGCATAGGGGTTACATTCCTTGTGTTTATAATGATACACATTATGTACTCGAGTTTTTCACAAAAATATATATTCACATTCTACACTTCAGATCTAACAAATCCAATTCAAATATTTTCGTTACTTCATCTAAAATTGGTGGATATAGTTTCAATTTATCATTTCCAACCATCTGGTGGATGAAAATTGGTTTCATTGGCCCATGGGGGTTCATTGCATGTCTTGCATTCCATGTTCATTGTTTTCCATCTCTGATCTGGTTTACATTCCAATGAATTGATCAATATACCTTGTAATGAATTCATTTCCATACCTAATTTTATGTACCAATCATGGCATGTGATTCTACCATGTATTCAGGGGTTCGATTGAGCTCCTTCCCACTCATCAATATTGAATCATGACCTCAGGGTCCAAAGATGATAAATTCAAGGCAATTTGGGGGGAAAGGAACAATCGACAAAGGATTATCATTATTTGGACAAGATTTCTTTTCCTAAAAACTTAATATGGGAAATTGAAGTGTGAAAACATGAATAACCAATTTAATTTCAATTCAAAAGCACATGAAATTTTTATAAATTGATACAAATAATAGATTGGGTGATTCTTCTCAATAAATATATTTAAAAAGAGCATAAACCATGAATTGATGATCCCTACCTAGGGATTGGATAACTCATCAATGAATAACATGATTTTCAATGAATTAAATAAGTCATTTTTTTGTTTCAATCTGATATGATCTAATTCAGAGTTTTGTCATCATCAGATGTAGATTTTCTAATGGAAGGGGGAAGGAGAAACTCTAAATTCTCTTAGGTCCAAGAAGATAATCCTGGAGAATTTTTTGAAATGATGTTCTTATATAAAATCAGAATTAAGTTATTCAGTTAAATTAATAAACTAATTGTTAAATTAATTAACTGAACATACATCAAATGGTCAGATTATCCCAACACCCTACACCGATCTATTTTAAGTCATGCATTAGGTAAACATCGTATTTTGGACTCAAATGTGGTCCTTTCTTTTTGATATAAGCATCTATTTAAGACTTATACCATTTTCAATAAGAAACTATGTGTTCAAAATATTAAAAATATATTTAATATTTTCGTCAATATATATTCTGGTATACCGTTCTATGGAATCGCACTCTGCCTCATCGCTTAGCTCAAAATATATATAAAAATATTTCAAAGTCTTAAAATTTTAAAAAGGGTCTCAATATTTGAGATCAAACTATAACCAATTCATTAAAGTGTGATATATGACCCCACACAACAATCATCAATACATATGAGTGACACTTGAAATTAGTCATTCATTATATCATAAAAAACCTATGGAATGAAAATAGGTTTTATCCATCTCATCATTAATAATTCATGGAAAGGAAAATGGGTTTCAAAACACTTCATCGTAAACTCACCAAAATTGACCACAAGAATGTAAATGGTTGATACCCAAAATTTAATCACCCCAAAAGAGTATTTAATAAGTGAGTTTAGAAGTTTATTAATCAAAAATACTTTATAAATAAATAATTCCTCTATATATAGATATGTAAATTGTGGTAAAATCATAAAATATTTTTTAAAAAGTGATATTATATTTGGTATAAAATAATAAGTTATAGTAACATTGAAAGGTAATTTTTTTAAAATGTGAAATTATTATTTTTTAAATAATTAATTTTAGAAAATAAATTTCAAAAGTTGATCACATAATGAGATATAACTTTTTAAAAAATGTTAAGTCAAAATACTTTTAAAACATTTACATTAAAAATGAATCATCAATAATGGATCCTTTAAAATTGAACAATGGTTTTGAAAAGGTGAAGCGAAAACATTTTGAAAAAATTAACTTTTAAAAATAATCTTCATTAATAGAGAATTAAAATAATATAAAGGTTATCTAAAAATAATCTTGAGTCGAAGTTAAAACATTTTATTTTGAAAATATGGAAAACCATTCGAACATTTTAAAATACCATTGTTAAAAAAAACACATCAAGAAAGAGTAACTAAAACATACTTTTTAATAGAGGAGAAGGTAAATATAAAGGTCATGTTAGATAAAACATGATTGGATTTCCAAATATAAAGTAGAAAATTAGTGGGAAAAGAAAATACAGATAAAGAGGGTAAATAATTATTAAATTATATGGGAATTATTTTCAATAATGAGATATTTTTTGAGGAATTAATTTAATCATGTTCAACAGTTTGAATTATAAGGTAATTTTATACCATAAACGAATATATTATAACATGAAATTAACTCTTATATTATAAGAAACTATTATTGGAAGAAATATTTTCAATATTAATCATTATAACTCAATATAGGGGTTAGATTTAATGATAAAACCTTACAAATTTGGTATCTTTTTAATAAAAATCCATTTAATGAGAGAAAATTACATGGATTTTAAACCCCAATGAATTTGATGAATATAGTAAATATAATTTGTTAGGAATTAGATATCTGATTTCAAATGAAAAATAGTTTATAATAAGAAATATTAATCAAGGGTGAAAATTTTAGATAGGAAATTCTTACCATAATTCCTATCTTCTTCTAATGAACACAAATCCTGTTGAAATATTTGCATTTTCCCTTTAGGATTTCTTATAAATTGAGTTCTTAGGATTGTTTATTATGAACATAGGATCAAAGAAAAGAATAGGATTATCATTTAAGTAAAAATAGTTTATTTTCATGATGAAACCAATTTTTTTGGGTGGTCTTGAGGAAGTGGTGAGAGGCCCATTTTATAAGTGGTGAGAATGGAACTTTTGTAAATATTTCAACTTAATATAAATATAAAACTTTCTTCACTTGTCAAGAAGTCTAAAATATGGATAATAATTGATTCGGGGATGTGATAAGGTTATTAATACCTCAACCATATATTTACATATATTTTTTTTAAAAAATTAATTCTTTTATTTTTAGAATTTTTACTTTTACAATTTTTACTTTTACCTTGGTAACTAATTTTTACCATAGTAAATTAATTTTAAGGCCAAAAAATTAAATAACCCTTATTAAATAATTTATATATCACTGTTGAAAATATCAAATCCATTTTATTAGAAAAAATTTACATATGTATGAAGATTTAATTTTAACATTAGTTCATGTAATCAGAAAAACACATTTTTTAGAAAAATGTGAATTTTTTAGCTTAAAATTTTTGTTAGGGTATAAAATTATCAATTTAATTAAATTTCATGATAACAATTAGTTTATTATATAACATATAAAATTTATGTTTCTTTAAAATCTTGAAATAATAACAAAAAAGCACAAAAATATTCTTTTTTATATTATAAATTCTAAAATGATAATATTTTTTCAAATTCAAATTCTAAAATTTATAAATTTAGTTTTAAAATGAAAATACAATATATAAAGACAATTTATTTTATTGCAAATAATCCTTTTTTACATTAAATATTATTGATACTAATTTATAATTTAAATAATGTTAAAATATTCTTTCATATGTTTTAATATAAAATATTATGATAATAATTATTTAAAAGTGGTTATTTTAATTTACTAACACTCTAATTTGGTATTTAAGGATGAACAATCATATTAATCTTATATCCTCTAAATGAAAACATTTATAATTAATTAGTAGAATTTTATTTACTAGTGGTTTTAATATTCTTTCAATTTTCATAATAATATTCCAATAATATGCTATATCTCATTTTAAGTATGTGTTGAGTGTGGAGGATGATATTCAAAACATAATATTTGATTAAAGGAATATTATGTAATAAAACATTAGGGAACTATATTATCCCCCCTTAAATAAATTTATCGATGAAATTTTAATTATTAATTATTATTGAAAATATACAAGGGTATTAAAAATTTAAAAATGATTTGGAATATATTTTCTAGAGAGATATCATCCTTACAAACTTAGAAAACATAACTTTTTCATTATAATAGATTTATCCCTATTATTTAGTCTTTTACAACCATTTAAGGGAAAATTATATAATTATTTAGTATCAAGACCCTCATTGAAAATATTATTCTATAAAGTTTTATTAATCATCCTTGCATTTACTGACTACCATAGGTTGATGAAAAATGTGATTTCCTAATTTTATATAATTCTTAATTTAAATATATGGGATCAATACATTTCTAAAATCACATTAAGTTCACCTAAAGTAATGATAAAAATATTTCTACAAGTAATGTCCTCATAAATATCAACATGGGATACAATAAAAAATAATTTTTCTCTGATAATAAATTCATATGGGTGGTGATTTAATTTTATTAGAAATATTTCTATATATATCATAGAACAGAATCCTATAAGTCATCCACAAATATAGATTAGAGGATAAGTCTACTTTAATCCTCACGATTCACTTAAAAAATGTTGATTGGGTAGTCATTCTCTTATTCCATTGGTTTAGAAGGACTTTGATACTAATAATCCTTGTTAGAATGTGGATTAAGACATAGATTTTAATGTTCTCAAACACATTGTATTTAATGTGTTGACACCTAGATATTGTATGAGTTGGTTCTCTAATACTTTCAATTTTATTGGATGATGTCATCATCTCAGTTTTAAAATCATTATCTCAATGGAAAATTCATACACACATGAAACAATTTCTTTTTCCTTTAGATACATTCCCCTGGGTTCTTCTTCCTACATCTTTGACACATAGTAAGTTGAATCTTTTATCCTTCATCATCTTTATTGTATTATTTTATGAGACCCCGTACTTATCTTCTTTGTAGTGTTAAAATGATTATAAAGTCTAGATTTATTAATCATAAATCATGATATTTGGGTTATCATAACGATAATATTTTAACACGGTATTTTATCCCATTCTTTTGATCATTTGGAAAATTCTTTCATTGTATATCATGTCCATTATTAATTTGGTTCCTCTTAGCACCATAAATTTATAAAACTAGAATGAATTAATTATGTGTGATGAAAAATCATCACCCCAAGAGGATAATTATAAGATAATTACATGAAAAATTCAACCTCAAAAATATCTTTGTCTTTGTAATTATTACATTATCCTTCAATCTTATTTAATTCACTCTTTTTTCAATCATTTTTTCTTTTAGGTGAGTTTTATCTTACTCAATAAACTAGTTTATTATCATAACAAATCATTCATGATAGATTTTAAATAGAATTTTATTAACCAAATAATCTCTCTTTGTGTGTCTTGCCTTGTGTGTATTCCTAGATCCACTCATCATACACCATATTGAAGATTGATTAAATCCTCATGTAGGCTTTTCAATGTGATTCCACCTAAGTTAATATGTCTTAAAACCACATATACTTTCTAGTATCCATCTAGGGATATAATTTCTATTATAACCACAAAATATCTAATTTACTAAACCTTTTGGATGTTATCGTATACTTAGACTTATCCCTAAGGGTTTCATTAAATATATATCATCCCAATTCCCAAAAATAACTAAATAAATACCTATAAATAACTAAACCCAACTATGATACCAACTATATAGATCAAACCTAAACATATCATTATTTACTTCATTTCCATAATTTAAACATTAAAACTCAAAAAATAATCTCACAAACACAAAAATGAAAGGTTTAGTGTCTTTGAGGATTTTCTACCATGTATTTAAAATCCAAAAGATTGTTTCCCGGTTTATAATAATATTTACATTTTTCTTTAAATGTCACCCAAAAATAATCATGACATAAAATCTCCTTCTAAATATTTTCCTATAAAAAATTCCCTGGTAAGAGGAAACAAAATAAAGGAGTCAATTCAATTACTCATTAATGGAAAAAATCATCAACATGTCATCAAGGGTTATATCATAGTAATATGATAAAACATTACCAATGATAATTTTATTATTATAATGAACATAGATTAATAATATTTTTCACAAGTCATGATAAATGTACATGTGATCTCAAATGAAGAAACATATACCATTGAAAAAGGGTACATAGTGAAGAGATAATAAGCATGATCCTTGGAGAATAATCTTGGGCATATGGTATGGATATGTAACTTGAACCTAAAATATGTCATATAATATAAAATTTTAACAAAAATTTTATTATTAAAATTATAACATTCTCAATAAACAAAATTCCTATGCTTCATGTTGGGAACAAAAAAATGTCCACACTTCCTATTGCGAACAAAAAAATGGTCATACTTCCTATCATGAACAAAAAAAGTACATACTTCCTATTGTGATAAAAAATAATACGCATTCTATATATTGTGAACAAAAAAATGTATGCATAAATTTTTTAACAAAAATAATTCCCCGGGTATATGTTGTGAACAATCAAAATTTCTACACCCATCATCCTTTTCACAAGTGATATCAAACTTTAACCAATGAGTTTGAGGGTTATATAGGAACACAACCATCAATAATCCATACATATGAGGTCAACATGAAATCAATAATTCATTACATAATAATGAACATATGGAAATAAAATTTGGTTCAATCATCATATCATAAAGTTCCCATAGAAAGGAAAATGGGTTTCACAACACTTCAAGATGGTATCATGAAAATTAACCTCGAATATGTAAATGGTTTATAGCCAAAAATTAATCACCCCAAAAGACTATTTCATAAGAAAAATTATAAGATTATTCATAAAAAATAATTTCAAAATAAATAAATTACTTAGAGATTAAGAATAAAATAGTGGTAAAATCATAAAATATTTTTTATAAAACTCTTATCTTTAGTGTAAAATGAGAAGATATGGTCATTCTAAAAAAACATTTCTTAAAAAGTGGAAGTGATTTTTTTTGAGAAATATTTAATTTCTTAAAATTAAATTTAAATAGTTTATCCATGAAAAATACATAAATAATTAAAAAGTTGAAGTGAAAAAACTTTGAAAACTTCTAGTTTTAAAAATAATTTTCAATAATTAAGACTTGAAAATGACAATTTTTTTAAAAATGATGAAGTGAAAACATTTTTGAAAACATTAATTTTAAAAAATTTATTCAATAATATGGAATTGAATATAATTTTTTTTATCAAAAATGAATGTTTATTGGACGATAAAACAATTGATATTAAAATGATGGAAAAACTTTTGAACATTTAGAAATAAATTTCTTGAGAAAACCAGAAATTAATTTCTAAATTAATAGAATGGAAATATAAATATTTTTTGAGATAATACATTATTGAATTTGAAAATATAAAGTATATTTTTTTGGAAAATTAAAATATGGGAAATGAGGTAAAAAAATCATTAAATAGGATGGAAACTATTGTAAAAAATGAGATACTTTTCTGGGAATGAAATTTTATCAACATAAAAGTTCAGAATTAAAAATTCATTTTCCACTCTAATGGAAGAGAATATACCATGAAATAAACAATTAAGGAGGAATAAAATAATCATGTATGAAATAAGTTCAATAAAAATCATTATAACACAACATTGGGAGTTGTGTTAACAAAAAATGATTGCAACATTAGAATCTTTTGAATCTAAATCCATTTAATGAGAGGACATGATATCACTTGTCAAAACCCAAGAATTAAATGAATGTGGAAAAAGAAATTAATTAGGTATTATGCATATAATAATAATTAAAACATTGTGTTTCAATGTAAATATGTCTCAATGGATGAAAATTTGGGGAAAGAAACACTTATCTCAATTTCTTACATCCATTAAAGTGCTTGAATCTCATTGAAATATTTTTTTTTACATAGAAGATTCATCCAAAATTCATATATGAATCCATTATTTTTTTATTATATGATAAAGGAAAATAAATATGGTTATAAAGGATGTATAATGGGATTATTTTTATGTACAAACATAATTTTTTGAGTACTTTTTAAGGGGTTGTGAGAGGCCATTTTTATATGTGGGAGAATGGATTTTTTGAAAACATTTCAACATAAAAGAAAGATATAACAACTTTCAAATGTTAGGAAAACTCAAAAAAATGAATAATAATGGAGTAGTGGATGAGATAAATTCTAAAATACCTCAAAAATTTATTTTATAAATTTTTATACAATTTTTTATATTATTTGTTTTATAATTTTAACATTAAAATTATTCATTTTACTATGGTAACGAATTTTTACCTAAATAGTATAATTTCCATGCCTAAAAATAAAAAGAATTTTATTAAAAAAATTACCTACTGATTCAAAATATAAAATTCATTATATCTGATTATATATATATGTGGAAGAAAACTTATTTTTATCATTAGTGTTTGCAATACATAAAAACCTATATTTAGAAAAAGTGCATTGCTTATCATAAAATTTAAGTGAAGGGTAAAATTATCAATATCATTGAATTTCACGAAAAAAATTAATATAAAAATTAGGTGGATTTTGAATCAATCAAAAAATAAATTTTCCACAAAAAATATTTAACTAAAATAAAATACCATAATAGTTTTTATTGGAAAGTATTACTTAAGTTTATAAAATTTTAATCATTGGTTTTCTAAATTCAACATATTATTTTAAAATTTTAATGTTTTATATATTAAATATATCATTAAAATATTTAAATGCTTTAAACGCATCTATGTTTTTATTATAAATTCATAAAATATATAGTTTTGGTAAAAACAATATTTGTTACTATTCAACTAAAAATCAATTATTTTAAAGAATAATAAAAATTTATATTAAGCTAATTTTGAAATTATAAATTCAAAATTAATAATACTTTTATGTAATTCAAATTATAAAATTTATAATTTTTTTAAATGAAATTTCAATATATAAAGAATATGATTTTATTGAAAAATATTTTTTTAACATTATGTTTTCTTGGTACCAATTTATAATTTAAGGAATGTTAACATAGTAGTTCATATAATATAATATCATATATTATCATAATAATCATTTAAAATTAGTTTATTTAATTTGTTAACAATTTAAACAATTATTTGAGGAGGGAAACTCACATTAATTTTATATTCTCTAAATTAAATTATTTTTAATTCGTTAATATCTTTTTATTAACTAATGGTTTCCTTATTCTGAAAATTATCATGATAATATTAATTTATTGTGTTTCAACTCATTTTATTTTTATTTTTCATATGGATCAAACTATAAAACACATTGTATTTGTTTAATGGAAATGTATATAGTAAAATCTCATGGAGTTACATTTATTTTTATGTTTCATCGTGATAATCATTGGATTATTATTGGTTAGATTGAAGATTCATAATAAAACACACAATGATTTAACATCATGATGTTGGGAGGTAGGGTGGGTCTTCTAAGTTTTACCAACCCTATATGCATCAAAATCCTAGGCCTTAGTACATTTTTCGAGGGGTGGCTACTCTAATTAAGCATGGGGTGGGGTTTCTTATTCAAAAAACCATTGTTAATTATTAATGTACCAAGAATAATAATTTTATTTATTTATTTGTTAAAATGATTATTATTTATCAAAAAAATATTTTAAAAATGGATAATTAATTTTAAAGTTTAAATAGGATGTGAACTATAATGAAAACCCAAGTAAATAGTATTCTGCAAAAAAATTTATTTTCTAAAATACCACCTAGATAAATTTAAATTAAAATACATAATGTTTTTTCAAAAAAATCATAAATTATAATAAAATTGTTTATAAAAGTTTTAAAAAACTATATCATAATATTAGGAAAAGAATATTTAAAGAAGAAAAGTGATTTAAAATAATTATAAAAATTAAAATACTCAAAATTATAAAATATAATTATTTAAATTAAAATCAAAATTTAAACCTTAGTTTTATATTTTTAATTATGAAAAATTAAAATAATCAAAATCAATAAATAAATAAAAAATTATAATCATTTAAATTTTATAATGCATTATAATACTAAAAATATAAAACATTTAATTGATCAGTAATTTTAAATAAAATTCTTCATAAATTTTTTTAAGCAAACTTGTCTTACTGAAAAACAAAAAAGAAATGACATATTAATAATTTTATATAAAATTTATAAAAAAAATCATATAAAATTCTCTTTATAACATGAAAATAACAAAAATTAAAATCATTAAAATATGTGTTTTTTCATTTGATAAACGATATAAATAATGAATAATAAAAAACTAATTAAAATTACTAAACAAATATATTGTCTATAATTTTGTATGAAAAATTGAAAAAATGAAAAAATCATGTTCTATTGTAAAAAACTAATAACAAGTGTCTATAATGTGTTTTATTATTTAATTTAATGAATTAACAGATGATTAATTTAAAAAAAAAAATATTTCCTTAACTTTTTAAAAAAAAATGAAAAAATGAAAAGAAAACAAGCAATTTTTTTAAAATAAACTGAAAAAGAATCAAACATGTGTTTTATAATTTGATTTAATAATATATAAAATAGTAAATTTTAAATTAGTCAAATTATTTAAAAAAAATTTCATTTTTAATTATATAAAAAAATTGATGTAAAAAAATGAAAAAATTAAATATTATTAAAAATAATAATAAACATGAAATATTCCTATTGTTATAAAAATTAAAAAAAATATCTTTAAAAAATAAAAATTAATGCATGTCCTGTTTAAAATTTTTTAAAAAGGAAAAACATTTAATCTATTGTTTTTTTATTAATAGAACACAAGATTAATTAAAAAACATATTGAAGGAAAATAATGAAATTTTAATTTTTAATTATATATGTATGTTGTCTTGGTATGAAAAACATTAGACTGGATGAATTTAAATTAAAAAAATTATATAAAATTCCTCAATATAAAGTTATAGAGAGAATGCATAAATCAATTTGAGTGAAGATGCTTAATAGATGTTTTAAGTTTGTGTAAACATAAAATGATAGGAGTAATATTCTCATAAATCTAATGGTTAAAGAAAATTTAGAATGTCACATTCTAATTTTATGTAAATTTACCTGTATATCCTATAATAAAATTATAAACAATGATTTAAAAAATATCTAAAATGTTATAAACAAATTAATGAATAGATAATAAGTCAAAAAGTAAATCTATTAAACTTTGTATGAATATTTCAAGCACTCTATTTAGATTTAGTCTTGCACTACAACAGATAAAGTGAAATAATCACAGGGTAAATATGGCTAAACTAAGAGGGTATGGGTGAATCAGTGTATCACATTCCATCACTCATTTTATAATACAATGGTCAAAATAAATCATATTTTTTTAATAATAAATGATCTTAAATTTGTTTTAATAATGTATGAATGTTTAGGAATTAATGGTATTAAATAAGGGATGACCACCAAGAATTACTTGTTTTTTCACTATTAAAAGTGTTTAGTCATTGGTGTTCTTATCATTTCACATTTTCATACAACTAATGGTTAGCATAATTGATTTATAGTTAAGAAGAGATTATCTTTAACATGATTATAATTGATATAATTCAATGGTATATTTCTCACTAATTAATATAAAATCAATACAATTATAAAAATAATGAAATTTTCCAAAACAATTTTTGGTGGAAACAATAAATGAAATTTCATCAAAATTATTACAATCATAATGCATTTTCTCTTCTAATACTCATACCTTCAAAACTAAACTTCTCACACATAATCTTCTCATTTTTCCACTACTCTATTCTATGAATCTCCTATATATTCTTCCTATATGTATAATTTTTATTTTCTCACTATCATGATCTTTATATATATATATATATTCATCGAGATGTTAATTTTATATTATAGTGAAATATTATTAAATAAAAACATTTCCTATCCCAAAAACATCAACATATTCCTCAATATAGCATCAAAATATATATTAAATGCAATTCTCAATATGATATTCGTGTAAACCAATCATCATGATCTATGTTAGATGATTTCATTAAAAAAACTCCAATTTCATATCAAATAGTATCAAGTGTGTAGTTCATTAAATTATCCAAAGTTAATCCACCAATTATCCCATGATATTAAATAATTAAGTATCATACTCTATCAAATAAAAGATTTCATCAAGAACTAAAAAAATCATTTGATCGAATTTTATGGATCATGTAATCTTTAAAAACTTTAGTAAACATCACATAAACTTTCAGTCTTAGTGATCTAATTTACATAATCTTACAAATAAATTTTCCGATCCCATATAGAATTGTAAACATATTAATAAATATTATCCAAATTAAATAATATCAATTTAACTCTCACGTAACTTTTTAATATTCAGTTTAAGGTTATGAAACCAACTAAACATCAAAATTAATAACACATAGTGACAAAAATATTTTTCTAAACTCACACAATCTTCAAAATTTAATGTTTAATGCCATATAGTGTCAAAAAATAATATATCAACCTCATGAAACATTAGTGATAGTTCAATCCATCTTGAAAACTTTTTAAATACTTTTTTCATGTCATGAAATCATTAAATAAATCAATTAAACCTCACCCAAATTAATAAAAAACATTTTCAATAGGATAGATTGAATAATCCACATCAACATATCTCCAGATTATAACTATAAATAAATAATAAATACATATACATTAATCCAATATTCAAAATTGATAATAAATGAAATAACATATTTTAACAGAAATTTAATATATCATGTTATATTTATTATCATTTTTTAATATCCTAGACCTAATTCACCTCTATTTTGATTTTACTGGTTTGATATATACCTCAAACATGTCTCCTCATATATCACAAGTTTCTAACTAGTGATGTTGTTCTATGTATATTATTGTGATATTATCCTATCTAATACTAACAAACATAAATCACAACAGATGAAATATCATGAAACATTCATTACATTATAATAATGGTATAAGAATATACATCAAAATTAAGTGTCGACCAAAAGAATAAAAAACTATCATGATATAATAAAATGAGTTATTGATCATGTCATACATGTCATATAAATATAAACAATATATTAAAAAGTAATTTCATATATTAATATATCCAAAATAAATTAAATAAATATGTTCCTAAATATGGTCTCAAGTTCTATCATGGTCCCATCTTTCAACTCAAACCCAAGATCCCAACTCATCCATCCAGCAGAGGGACCTTTCTCTTACCAATATCACAGCCATGAAGTCTTCTTAAGTACCATGTTACCCAAAAAGGTAGTGAGTAAAACTCAATTGGCCCCAAAAATGGTGTTCTAAAAAATTTCATTCAATACATGTAAGAACCCAAAATTTTACATTATGTCTCTTCTTAAATAAATTCAATTTCTTCGGTAGTATATGTTGCACGCAACACTGAACTTAAACAAATCGTGATACGATAGTAAATATTATTATTTTAACATTATCCATTAAGTTTGAGATTGTGAATAGGATTAACAAAATTATGAAAATATATTTTACACATGTTTATAAAATTAATTCATTGGAAATGAAAATAAAAAAATGAATATAAAGGATGTGTTTTTTTTCTAAAGAATATTTTTATTCCAAAAATGATATTTTATCATAATAAAATAAATATATCACTTTTATTGAAATATATTAATGAAATATATATGTTATATATTCCAAAAAAATGTTTTTAAATTCATCCAATAAGTTTGATAGACTTAAGATAAAAATAAAATAAATTTTAAGCATGAAATGCTATATTTTTCTAATTGAAGTTTTCCCACCTTTTGACGACACACTTATTTTAAATAACTTTTTTGAAAATTTTGGTAATTATATTTGAAAAAATAAACTTCCTATTTTAATAAATAATATCAAACTTTACTTTGGTTGAATTTTGGGAATTTTTCTTATAGGATTCATGTTTTTATGAATAGTGAAAACATATAGAATTTAAATTAAAAAATGCTTTTTAAAATTCATAATTTATGGAGTTAAGTTATATGTTTTATTAGTTTAATGTATAATTTGATAAATTTTTTATCGTTTAACTTAATTTATGTCATTCGAATGAATTTCGCATTGAATTTGGATAGAAAAATATTTCTATCGTTTGAGTGTTTTTACTTTAAAAACTTGTCTACTCTTTCCATCAAAGAGATTAATTTGAAATTAATTTTATCCAGTTATGTGTTGTGAATTTTTTAAATTTCGTTCCATATTTTAATAATAAGGTAAAAATTATTAAATAGTTCCCATTTATTTCTGGACAACATGAATTGTAACTTTATTATTTTTCAAATTACTACGGTAATGATAAACCAGGTAATTAAGTGTAAAAATAATATTATAAGTATTATAAAATTACCCTAAGACAAGTAATACTTTTATTGGATGATTTATTTTTTTCCAAAATCATCCATTTTTAGAGTTTATGGCCATATGGAGCCACATGGAAGAATTTATGCCTTTATAGTATTTTATTATAAGGAATGTCAATTATTTCATACTCATGTTTTTAATAAGTCTTCCATTTTTTATATATGGTAATTAAGAAGTTAAACTAAAATATAAATATAAATTTTAAATATAAAATGTATATATTCATCATGATAATTCATTTATAAATTTTAGGGAATAAATAATTAAATTAAAGTCTTACACAATGATGATTCAGTAATTGTTATATTAATGGACATTTCCAATAAATCTTAATAAAAATATTAAATTAAATATAATTTGATATAATTAATTTCATCCACTAATTTTATACATGAACTAGACATATTATAGATGAATAAGAAGGTTTTTTACAAATTTATCAGGATGTTATGATATTTTTAAAAAGTCAAGTAATGAAAAGTGTCAAAATTGACACTAATTATATTTTAAAATAAATAATATTTACTAATGATATAAAATTTATAACAATATAAAATTTATCCCACTGATTGGGAAAAAAGTTAAAATTTCATCCATTACTCATTTAAAGTTCTTTTTTAATTGTATAGTAAATATATTAACCTTCCAATTTTAAAAACACATGTTGTCATAGTAAGAGTTAAATAGATTAATTAAGGATTAAAAGAAAACAATAAGGGTAATTATGTGACCTATTTTTTTTTTAAATTATTGGTTGAGATTATTTATACCCATTCATATATTATTTTATAAATAACTCACTTTGGATCCATTTTTAATTGAAAATAAATTTATATTAATTTCATATTTTGAGTGTTTCAAAAAGTGACCTTCACCTAAATTAAAAATTACACCTCCTCCCTAACTTCTCCACATCACATTTATCCTTATATATTTACCAAACCCTGAAAATTTATCTTAATTACATAATTATCAAAGTTATTTTGGTCCTAGTATTTCATAAATACCATCTCTAGATCCCTTAAGAAGAGATCTGAGGGAAGTCCACCGAAGAAGAGGTAATTATTTTACCAACTCATTCATGCTCATTTCTTATTATAATTCAGCTTCATGTGTTGATTCCATGAAAAAGTAAAAAATAAAGTACCATCTATATTCTGTTATTTTATTATGATTATGGTAAAACCATATTTCATGATTTTTCAATCCTATGAAAAATGAAAGCACTGTGTGTGCGTATGTACATCTTACCATCTCCACATCGTGGTGTATTCCGTTTTACATCACCAATTTACTTATATGGGTATAATGATGGAAAAATGGATATATAGAATAATTATGACATTATATTTATTCAATAAAAATTAACATACCATCCACTTCCTTGCACTATCATCATTAAGGGAATGATATTGTCACTCGTGTGTACGTAAGACCTACCATCTCCACGATGCGATGTGATTGATTTTACATGTAAACTATTCAAGAATTAATAAAAAAATTATTTAATGAGTAAATATGATATATATAAACTTAATATAATTCATTATATGAAATAAATATATCTTATGCATAAGAAACATAGAATTTTGGAAAAAATGTATAGGAAAATGAAGCATCTAACAGCTAAAACAAGGGTAATAATGAGATGTTATTTGAAAAAAATATATAAGAATATAATATATGATATCAAAGATATGGATGTAGTTCTAGTATAAATTAATAAAAAAATTTAAACCATTATATATGATATTAAATCATGTTCAAATAAAGGTAATTGGGAGGTAAGAGTTAATTTCACAGTCTCGTAATTATTCATAATTGTTTATATGTAAGTTTATACAGAAAAATATTTATCATCTATGTCCATGTTTCTTAAAGATGTTTTCAAAAATATATTTACTATTTTCCTTAAAAAATTTAATGTCTTATTACTGATGTTTTAATTTTTATAAAATATTTTTAAATTATTTTTTTTTGTCATTTTCCAAACGAGGTACATTATGAATTTTTTGATAAAAATATGGAAGGAATGTTTTTATTTAACATATACGGAATGATAGGATTTTTCTACCATCGTGAAACCTTAATGTCGTGAAGCTTCATTTACATGTTTACAAGATACTTTTAAATGAAAATTTTTTTCTTTTAAAACTGCATGGTTATTTAAATAAATGGTTTCAAAGTTAAAAAGAATTATTTATATAAAGAAGTTTTTAATGATTTTATTAGAGTATTCCCATATATGTCCAATATCCTTTGATGGATCTTATGCTTGATTGAGGTTGATATCTTATGATGTATTTTACCAGATTTCATTGAATGGTTTATAATTCCCCTTGACTGTGGATTTGTTATTTTGACACCATTCATAGTTTGTGGTTAAAGTATTCACATTTCTTATTATTGTTTTAATAAGATTTTTTAATGTTGATTATGTTTCACCCTTTTCATAAGATGAATTCATTGGACATATTAAGTGTCTGGCGGGGCCTGTTATAGCCCATTGATGCATCAGTTTGTCTCATGAGACAAACAAGTTTGGTTTTGGCTATTGTCTTAACCAATTATGTATGGTGTATTGGATGAATCCATGGAGGTATTATTTTTATGTCCTGCATTATGTATTCCCTCTTTATGATATTAGTTATTGATATTCCATGTGATTATTTGACTAGTAGAATATTTATAGTTATATTTCACTCTCATGTGATTATTTAAAAGTAATTATTTGATCATCTTCTATTACTACCATATTATGATTAGGTTATTGATTAAATGTATTGTGTTTCAGTTAATCACCTTTCCATAATTGATTATTCTTGTTTATGATAGAATCTACTATATGTATACCCCTACTAAGCATCAAAGATCACCCCTTTTATATGTTTCATTTTTTTAAAATTTTCCAAGAATTATATAATGACTAATGTGTTGGGTTATAGAAATGGGAATTAATGGTATACACAATGAAATCCTTTGTGTATTTTTTTAAATGCAGTTTGAATTTCAAATATGTATCTATTTTACCAAGACTACTATACTTGTAGGTCCCTTGGGATGAGATTCCATGTATCTTATTCCAATTCAACAATTCAAGGCACCAGCTCTAGGTTACTGGGTTTAGGGTTATTAAAATACATGCTCAGGGTCCATATAAAATGATTATATGAAATTTAATAAAAAACACATCAAATCTAGGAATGCTCATCCACCAAACCAGGTGGAACCATACCAACATATGCTAGTGTTGTAATGAGATGATATACCCATGGTTAATACACACCCCAGGGATGAACGATGTATCACTTTTATTATCACAATAATGATGAACAATGCTTCACTATAATGTACCACTAGGTGAATGATGTATCATAATCACTACCAATCTAGGTTAATGATTTTTCACCAGACCATCATCAAGCGAAAACGATGTGTCACCTGGTGAATATGGTATCACCACTCTATGTGGATCATATACCACCACTATCTATTTTCATCTAGAATACATAATACTGATGAACCTCCCATATGGATGAGGTAACACAAATATCAATCTATGGTTGGATGATATAGCACAAAAACAACCCCTTAGGTGGATAATGTACCACTGACACAAAATCTCCACTAGTGGATAAGGCACCACCAATATCAACTATATGGGTGGATAATTCACTAGAAACATCAATCTATAAGTGGATGATATACCAGAAATAAACCTCTAGGTGTAAAATGTACCACTCAAATAACACCTTCCTGTGGATTTGATACCATTGGAAACCAATATTTGGAAGATATACCACTAATCCAGCTCAGGGTGGACCTAATACCACCAACATACCAAGGTTTGAAAATGTATCACTACAAACCATCTCTAGGTCGATAAGGTGCCACCAATAAATTATCCTCATGGTGAACAATGGATCATTGTATGAACTTGGGTGTATGAAGATACACTAAAATACCAAGGGTGGATGATATACCACTCAGAATTCAGCATATAGATTGATTTATCACTTATAAAAACACTTATAATTTATATATATTTGTTTCCTTTGGAATTGGGGATCATCTCATTGATTTAAGATTCAAACATTCCAATCAGTTTCTAACGGGTTTGTCCATAGAACCATAAACATCCAATGATTTCATATTCATTTGAACCTACTTTCCAAAGGTAGGTTCTCATTAGTTGTGAACTGATGAGACTTAGGAATTTTCAATGGTCGAGAGGATGGGAGGTCGAACTCATCACACCTTTTTGAGGGGAATTATTGTCTACTCCGAGACTCTCTTTATAGATTTGAGTTATGTTCATGAATCCTTATTACATTACCAAGTATAAAATGAAATTTCCTTTAAATATGACAATCAATGATTGATATATAGGAAATTTGGAGAATCATTTATATGTATTCGAGGTTATTCATCTATAGAGAATCATCTGTACTTGTTAGAGATTCTTGGTCAATGGTATCCTTCAATACATAAAAGTCTCTTGGTCATTATGATAACCATACTGGTTTTAAAGCCACTCAGTGGGGCACTTGAAGTTTATTATCATTCAGAAGGACATGGATTATTTCAGAGTTGGGATCGAACCAGCAGATGGGCTACCTACATATTCTTTATTTAGAAAAGGAATCAGAACCCACGTAGTTCGAGTAAGAGAGTATGATGTTTATGATTGATGGCTCAAAGAAAGATGTCCGAATTACTTTTACACTCTAAGATCACGTGAGTCATGCTCTATGTGAGAAACAAGAGGTATTGGTAAAAACCAAACAATTTTTCCATGAAAGATGCAATCATAAGAAATGATGAGGGGCTTATGTATGTATGACTTCCCAAACATATGAAAATTAAGATTTACTTCAGGGAAGAAATCCAGGAACAGGGTCCATAAAGGTATATGTGCTTCATGGAGATTTGGATACTCTAATCTTGGGGCTTAATCCTAAGGAAGATTCCCAAGTTAGGAGGGGACTTATGATTGGATTTTACTCCTGAGAAGGAAGCCCAGATCAAAAAGTAAATTAAGACCGGTTAATAGAAATTAATACTGGGGCTTACTCCTGAGAAGGAGGCCCAGGTTAAGGGACTTGGGGCTTACTCCTAAGGAGGATGCCCATATTTGTAGAAATTTAGACTAGGGATTACTACTAATAATGAAGCCTATGTTAAGAGAACCATGGTTGGGGCTTACTCCTGAGGAGGATGCCCATATTTGGGAACTTTAAGACTGGGGTTTACTTCCATAAAGGAAGCCCAGGTTAAGGGAATTATGACTGGGGATTACTCCTAAAAAGGATGCCCAGATTAAGGGACTTTGGGCTTACTTTTGAAAAGGAGGCCCAAATTAATGAGGACTTGGAGCTTACTCCTAAGGAGGATTCCCAAATTAATGATAATTTGGACTAGGGATTACTCTTGAAAATGAGGCCCAGGTTAAGGATTCTCTCATCTTAAAGGATGAGGTTGAATGAATGAACTCTCTAACTTTAGTGACATAAAGATGTGTAAATCACTCGGTTTTGAGAGATGTTCCATGGAATTACTTTCAGATAAGGATGTCAATGAAGAACACATTTCATAAATGTCTTTTAAGAGTGTCTTGAAGACTAAATCATGAATAGGAGAGGTGGAATGTCATAAGAGGGGTTAAATAGGCAGGAAGGGCACCCAAAAAAATAGAAGGGCGCACAAGTCCTGGCAGGTGCGCAGGTACTGCGTGGGTGCGCAAGTCCTGGGCACGCAGGTATATCTACGTGGCACATGGGTACTTGCGCAATTGTTAACTAGTAGGGTAATACTTGGGTGATCCTTTATCAATGACTTTAGAATTATCCCGAGGTACTACCCGAAGAGTGGCGCACAAGTTTCAATGAGTAGGTAAGGATGCGTGCAAGTTTGTCCATTTCTCTTAAGGGTAAAACACTTAGGCACGTAATTGTTAGTGAATTCTAACACTTAAACCTTATTCCTCTTATTTAGACCTTCCATTCTATGTAAAAAATTACCTTAGAAGCATTCAGAAGACTTGAAGAAGAAACTTGGGAGTTTAGAGCTCTGTATCTGAATTCTGGAAAAATCCTCCTCAAATGGGGGTCCACCGGGGGTATTTATAGGCTGGAGAAGACCCTGGGTGGTTTTCAAAGAGGGCGTGGAAGTCACTTGCGTGACCATTATGTGGCGCACAAGTGTACTTGCGCGACAGTGAGGGAACTTGCACGACCCAAAGGTATTTGACTCCTTTTTCATTCCTTTGTCAATTTTTGATGTTTTCTTCAAAGGATGAATCAATTTGTGCTAAGTCATTTCCCGTTCCATTCCTTTAGACAATGTGATGAAAAGTACCATCAACAAAAGTCCCCCATCAGAGTTGGATATGAAAGAATAAGGATGTGACTCTGAGGAAAAGAAGAAAACCAAAGGGAAAGAGGCACGTAGGTGTTCAGTGCGCGACTATCATCACGTACGTATAGGTCACACAGGGCTAGAGTGCGATGGATTTTAGGCGCGCAGGTGGGTATCCTGGCCTATAAATATGCGACCATTTTTCATGCAAAGCACCGACTTCCGGATTTTTGAGATCTCGTCGCGCAGGTCACCTTCGCTGCACAAGTTGCTCTTTTCTCTGCTTTTCTTCGTTGTCGCGTTGCTTTCAAGGTATTTGGACTTGCGTAGTGATACCTACGCGCCAAAAACTTGCGCGGAATTTTAACACTTGTGTGACACATCCACACTTGTGCACCAAGATTAGACTTGCGCGCCTTAATGCCTTTGCCATTTTTTTCAAATTCCTTCACAAATTTTATGAAAAATAAACCCATTTAAGAGTTAATTTATTCAACTTTTGTGCATATTCAATGGCACCTAAGAGAATCAGAACGGCTGATGAACTGAAAAGAAAATGTCTTGATGATATGATGAACATCACTGTCCACGATTATTATACCGACTGTGATAGAACTCTTTCGGATTTGGCCAAGTATCTGAAGAAAAATACCACTTTGATTTCCCACAAAGAACTTATCTGCCTTTGTACGGTTATGGTCATCTACGAGAAGTCACTATTCCAAAAGCAAAGAACTATCTCCCATTTTCATGGTTTCAGAATTACACCAACTTTGCTTCAAAAAACATCTCATGTGGAGGAGGATTTATAAATGCTAGAAAAGTGGAGAAGTCCCACATGATACATCATATCCCTTGTATGCCAGATATGAAACCTCATAAGCCTGAGCTGCAACCACATTGTCATCCTTCAATCTTCCAAAATGCTCAGATGGATCAATCCAAAGGCTGGAAGAAAAGTTGGGACTTCCATCCCGGGGGAGGTGTGAAGCCAACTTGGATGTGGGCATACTGGGTACGACAAACCTGTGCAGAGTTTGTCGAAGATCTGAAAGGAGTTGCGATATACGAAGCTATCTAGGTTGGGAAAACATATGTTTATAGACATGATAGATTCATGTCGGAGATACTCAGCCATTGGAGCCCAAAAACCAATTCTTTCTATCTGACTCAAGGAGAAGTAGGAATCAGTCTGTGGGATGTCCACAGGATCTTAGGGGCTCCAATTTTGGGTGACATGTATAATGAATTCATTCCTCCCAAGGTGACTTGGAATGATTTAGAAAAGACTCCTGCTTTGTCTCGGGAATTATTTAAAATCTTCCACAGGCTCAAGAGTTCAGAGACCTTTTTAAATCATTCTAGAAAGGATATTCATCTGGAGGAGTGGATGAATATATTTCTTATTGAGAAGAAAGGGAAGGATCCAAAGGAGAAGTAGCCAAAGGATAAAGGATCCAAGAAAAAGAAATCCAAGGATAAGAGGCCAACCCGTCCTACCACCTGCACAAAAACTGAGAAGAGGGGTGCTCCTAGAACATTTTGGCCAACTCTAGAAGCAGGAGAGTTTGAGAAATGGGTATATGAAGTGAATCAAAGGATCCCAAAGAAGACTCTTCTGGCGGGCTTCTTGGCTTTGTGGATTAGCGTTTATCTCTTGCCAGTCAAGGACTCGAAGGGAGGCGTCAGGCCAGGGACCTTCGTTATTGCGGCAAAGTTGGATGAGGAAAATATGGTTGGGTTGGCTACCCCCATTTTAGAAAATACTCACAGGAGTTTACTTCATATCTTCATGGGTAAATCTACTTTTAGAATATTGGGACCATTCCAAGTTTTATGGGGATGAATCACCACTCACTTCAGGACTTATAATGTACAGAATGGCGTACAAATTCCTGGAAGTTCTTTTAGGCCATCAGTGCAAGCATTCTTTGGAATTTCCCCATTAGATCTTAATAACTATGACATGAAAGTGAGGCTGAGCATGTTTAAGTAATTTAACTTCTTTCCCTATGTAAATCCACCAATAGGGTAGTTTTTTGATGATGGAACAACCCACTTGGATTTGAGGGCATACATGCTGGCCTGTAGAGATGGTGTGTCGGTCTCCAGGATTGACAGAGAGATTATATGTGAGGCCTATGCTCCATATAGATTTGAATGAAAATTCAATTGTTTTGAACAGATTGTTGTATCTCCCTCTGTACATGTCATGTTAGAGATAAATCCGATGGTTTCACGGCAACTGTGGTTTCTGACGTCTAGGGAGAAGACTGGGGCGGTGTTTGATCTACCAGTTGAAAGAGAGGAACATAACTTGACTACATGGTATGCCGAGCACTGGATAACATCATACCCTAAAGGGGTGTTTAGTCACCCATTTTATCAGGTGGGGAAAAGGAAGAGGACTGTAGAGAAAGAAACCCTTCCTCATGAAGGTGATTCTTCCCCACCTAAGTTGATTCGCCAGATTCCTCCTCTAGGACTGATTCACCGGATTTCCATGATGGGGATGATGAGGCACAACAAGTGGCAAAGCGGCCTTGTGCCTGGTATAATCCTCTGGTCAGAATCAAAAGACGTACTCCATCAACTCCTGGTGAGTTACTTCATTGTGGTAATTTAATCACTATCACTTTATAAAGCAATAAATCTTATTTTCTTATTATTTATTGATAGGTATAGGAGATGGGAAGAAATTAAAGTCAAAGATTGTAGGACCTTCCTCACAGCATTCTGATACACGCACTAAATAACTATGACCAGAGGATGTCTAGACATGGCAGAGTTTATAATGTGGTATTGAAACTGCCTGGCTAGATTTATGCGAGGGGCTGCAACTCCCTAGAATAGGGACTCTTCTCGCTTCTACCAATATTAATTTTAAAGATAGACCTGATGAAGTGAGAGCATATATTATAGATATGTAAATTCTCATATATGCCACCGATGATTCCATTCTTGTCACCAAGCGGGTGAAGGAAATGATAGATCGTGGCGCGTCTGAGGAGACTGATGAGGAGTGGCACGATTACGTGACCCCTTAATATATAAGTTTTATTTCCTTATTTTCTTTTCAACTTGATTCCAGTCGAAGCTTTGTTACTCAAAGAAGTTATTTTATTCATCTTGCAGCTTTCAAAGAAAGGAACTAATGAGGTTCCTTCACCACAGTATAGCCCTGGTGGTACTGCCATCAGGGTTGCTGCTGAATCTTCTAACGAGTTGGGCGAGATATATCCGGGCCAGCAGGCCATGGATCATGAGTTGGACATGGCTTTACATTATCCCATTCAGGTACCTATAATGGAGACTTCCGACACTCCCAGAAATCCAAAGAAGCAAAGGCATTAGTTGAAGAAGTCCACAACTAAATGCTTCATCAGTAGTGGTAAGTCCTTCGGATAATCATGAATTTTAAATCATGAAAAAGATTGATCATTTTCATTGGGATTATAGGGGATTCATAAATTTCCCCTCTAAGGGAGAGGATTGATCCTCCTCGAAGGACCATAGAGGGTGTTGTGGAACAATCACAAATTTAGGCTGACTTGGCTACTCCTAGAAAAGAGCCAACATATGTTCCCAATATCCCTCCTGCTTTTGATGAAAGAAGAGAAGAACCTGCTTATGGGAAGTTAACAATGCTTCATAAAATATTGAATGAAACATCAACTGACTTCCATTCTGTGATACATCTATTTCAACCCCTGCATTAGAGATTTTGGTGGCTATTGCAACTGATGCCACGATTTTATCCGAAGAGGTTGTCTAGGGTCAGGGACCGCAGGGTGAAGGTTGCCAAGAACACACATCAAATGCTCCCACTGGTGAGACTAACCAGGATTCTGAGATGACATTAGATGAAATGATGGAACTTGGTGCATATTTCGATGATTTTATAAATCATGTTAAATTACCATGTAATTTAGAAGATTATGGACATGAGTGTTATCCTTCATCCTATTAGGAATAACTTCTTATTACATGTCCAATCATGTTTGGTTTAAATGTGCAGTTTTGTCTAAGAAAGCTGCTGAACAACCCATGCCTGAACGGGGTACAGAAAACCCTACCATTGTAGAGACATTATAACAAGTGGAGATGAACCCAGTAGAACTTCCTCAAACTCATCCTGAAAATCCTGTCGAAACTAGGAAAGATGGGGAGGATCCTTCTCAGGTTTCTGATCTACCATTGGGTAAGGAATAACAATATTTGTGATTGTACTTAAATTTCAATACAACCAATTAACTTTTGTTATCCTTTGAAAATAACCAAATCTTTCAATTAATTATGCAGGGCCATCAATTGTAGTGGAAAGATCTATAGGTGAGGCCTCAGCCTCCACCCCAATGGGAATTGAATGTGAAGAAGCTCAGGTTAGGGGGGAGGAGCAGAACATGGGACTTCCCTAAGTGCATTAATCCCAAATTATACTCCCCCTGTGACAGTGATGCTGAGTCGGATCCAGAAGTACAGAAGGCATTCCAATTTTCATGACACAAGGCATGGTAGAACATATGGAAAATCATATCTGAAGTTCCTCTGGAGGAGCTGTCATCTAAGATTCCCCGGCTGTCATCCCTATTTTTCATATTGGGACTTGGCAGTTTTGGATATGAAAAGATCCATGCCACGATGAAATAGGTCATTTTCAGGAGGGAGCAGAAGCAAAAGTGTCGCGAAGATCTGACCAGGGTGAAACTGTCAGCCAACATTAGTGAATTTGAGGTTGTGGTATCCCGAGCTGAGGGTGACTATGCTTCCAAGATGAAAGAGCTGAAGCATAAGATCAAATATAAAGTCTTCCAACAAATGCACCTTCAGCAACAGTTAGACTCTGTTACTGGGGAACTTGACCAACTCAATAATTCATTGGAGGGAGCTCAAACGAATGGTATGAAGGCCATCGTGTATGCCAAGAAAGCACTCCATCGGGCTGAAAAGAGTGAAGTTGGTCGGGTGCATGAGCTTCAAGTAGCTTTTGATGAAGCTCGGGATATTTTCCCTGAAGTGAAGAATTATGTTGATAGCCTTTTTTAATTTCTTGGAAAAGAGAAGAGACTCCAATCTGTGGACGTCCTTCTAACCTGTTTTACACCAAATGAAAAACTTTTTCATCTTCAATCATTTGTGCATGCATTTTCCTTTGCTACCTACTTTAGATTTTTACCTAACCCAATGGGCCTAGTAAGCATAGTTTGATTTTTACTAGGAATAATATAAATCACCCTACAAACATTGAATCTTTTAATTTCTCAATATTACCTAAATCATACAAAATGTATGTTTTGTGAGCTGGACCGTGACTTTTATTCATAGTTCCTTTGTCTTTTGTGGGAATTTTAAAGTCATGCACGTCAGAAATAAAAAGGCTAATGTTTAAGGTCGAAATATCTTTGACCGAAATGGATTAAAATTGACTAAATTCCTTCAAAATCTATCTGAAAACATATTACCACAATCAAGTATGAGGGAAAATATGTAAACTACGACTTAAGAAAATTTGAATATGAGGAATGATATGAAAAAGATCTAAAAGGCATTAGAAGAAGTAGTTCCCAAGAATAAAGTTACTATTATTTAACAAACCCGTTAGGGGGTTGAATTATGCAGGGCCACCTAAGGGCATTGGTTGTATAGTCAAATAATAGTATCTTTTGTCTAACAAGTCTGTTATGTAGACTGTTTATGCAAGGCCGCCTAAGGGCACATGCTACATAGTCAGGAAAAAGAACTCTCTGAAATTTACTTTTCTACTGCTAAGAAGCCAGTGAATGTTTATGGGGATTCAACTTTTCCAAAGTATAGAGTTTGCTGTATAGAAAGAGGTACTTGAATATGGAGAAGATATTTTCAATCAAGATTGTCTAGGAATTGGATGAATGTCACTCCTACAAAGGTATGACCCAAACATAGGGAAGGGAAAATATAAACCATAGACTTGAATATTTTCAGATCATGAAAAATTATGAGACAAATATGTAAATAATGGCCATTTTTGCGGATCCCTACATATCATCGTTAATACAACTAAGGAAAAAAAAGAGGTTTTTTTCCTAATAATGATGTTACCATTATTTAACAACCCGTTAGGGAGTTGAATTATGCAGGGCTGCCTAAGGGCATTGGCTGCATAGTCAAATAATAGTATCTTTTGGCTGACAAGTCTGTTATGTAGACTGTTTATGCAAGGCCGCCTAAGGGCACGTGCTGCATAATCAGGCAATAGAACTCTCAAAAATTTGACATTTTTGTTACTAGAATTCAAGATAAGGGTTATGAAGATTAGAAAATATTTAAATTTAGGATTATGACACATAATTATGGGTATTGTCCAATGTATGTAGAGATACACATATCAATGCTAACCATAATCATGTTGTGGCTGGGTCCATAATTGAAATACTGGACTTCACTACATATCCCATAAGGATGGGAATCAAGCCATATGTAGTTCTTAAAATATAGTTTAATGTCATTTGGGATGAAATTATGAGAGATCTTAGTTTAGGGTCTTAGAGCTCAGACCATTATAAGAAATACACACTGTCTGTTTTCACAGGGACTTTTCAGCCAAGGGACTGAAAGTGGAATTTGGGGTTAGGCCCAAAATACATGGGGCTAGATTCGAGGGACACTCGAACGTTTCTAGGTATCCCAAAAGGATGGGAATCAAGCCCACATAGTTCTATAAATACCCTCTGTACAAATTCGGTTCGTACATGTGAAGGGTGAAAGGGGTCTTTAGTGAAAATGATTGTTTAACCCAAGATAAAAGGTTCGGGCATTGCCATGTATTCACGTAGTATTTGGAATGAAACATGATTGAAAATCAATGTAAATAATGATTCCATCTCAGGTGAGGGTATCAAAGAATGTTATAGTTTATTGTCATACTGGACAAAAAGTGTTGTACAGTTTAACGTCATATAGCAATGACGAAAGTTAACCAATGTAAAGATATTGATTCTGGGGGCGGTTTCATGAATAAACATCATACGAGATGGAGGTGAACCGATGTGAAGAGATTGTTTTTGGGATTGAACCTTGGGAGGTTCCCTACGTACCCATCCTATAAGGAAAGGATCAAAGTCCGCGTAGTTCAATTAAAGAATGAATTAGTGATCAAGTTGTTCTTGGGGACAACGACCCTAAAAATGATGTTGGGACTTACGTGTGGTTAGCCACCAAGAGAGGGTGTTATGGTTGAAGTTTTCTCTAAGCTCATGTGAGTCATACTCGGTGTAAGAAAAAAGAGGTAACAACAACCTTAATGATGCACAGTTTAATGTCATGTAGGACATATGAAGGGACTATGCAGTTTAAAGTCTAGCGGTTAGGACTATTGGTGCTGCACAGTTTAGTGTCATGTAACAGGGACAAAATACAATTTAACATCATGTAGGAAGTATTAAGGGATTTCTATATAGTTTAGAATCATGTAGTTATGACGATGGGGACAATATAGTTTAATGTCATGTTGGAAAAAAAAGAGGATTGTGCAGTTTAATGTCATGCAGTAAGGAAAAAAGAGGACACATTTTGACGTCATGTTGGACGTATTAGGTATTTTTTCACAGTTTAACGTCATGTTGGATGAAAAAAGGATGATACAGTTTTGCATCATGTTAGAAAAAAATGCAAATAGTTTAAGGTCATATGCATGGACCATTGATGGTGCAGTTTAACGTCGTGCTGGATGTAAGGGACATCTGTACAGTTTAGCGTCATGTAGTTAGGACGTCACAGTTTAATGTCATGTGGGACGAAAATAATACAAATAGTTTAAGGTCATATGTATTGACCATAACAATGTATTTTGTGTTTATACAATATACTTCTTCAGAAATCTGGGACTGGTTGGAGTAGTGATGAGTTCTCCATCCATTGATATTAAAGAATAAGCTCCATTGGAATAGACCTTATGTATTGAATAAGGTCCTTCCCTATTTGGTTCAAGATTGGGAGGTTTCTTTCCTAGTATCATTTGAGTTCTGAGAACTAATACCAATTCTCCCTGAACGAATGAATGAAGACGAACTTTTTTGTTGAAAGCTTGTGCTATTTAATTCTGATAGACATCCAAGTGCTGCGGGGTGCACAATATTTTTTCATCTAACCATTCCAATTCATCAAATCTCTTTTGATATTGTTCATCTGTAGATGACTGATCAAAAATGGATACTCTGAGCGAGGGTAGTTGAATTTCAATGGTAAAGACTTCTTCTATACCATATATCATTGAATATGGAGTTGATCGTGTTGCAGTGCGGGTGGTAGTTTGATAAGCCCATAAAGCATGAAAGAGTTTATCAGGCCATGACTTCATATCTTTATCCACCATCTTTTGAAGTATATTTGACAGAGTCTTGTTGAAGGTTTCTATCTGGCCATTGGCCGCTGCATGATACCGAGATGAATGATTGGATTTGATGTTGTATTCTTGATACAACTTCTACACCTCAGATAAATAGAAGTTGGTGCCATTGTCCGCCAATATGGTATGAGGGACACCAAATCTGGTAATGATTTTAGACTTGATGAAGCTAACAATTATTTTAGAACTAACTTCTCTGAGAGGTATTTCCTCTTCCCATTTGGAAAATAAGTCAGTAGCAGTGAGAATATACTTAAACTACTTGGTCGTGGCTGAAGGGTAAGGTCCCACCACATCCATTCCCCATATGGCAAATGGCCACGAGTATTTAGCTGTCTGAAGCAAATATGGAGGTTGATGAATGAAGTTGGCATCTACTTTGAATGAATGACACTTCTTTGTGAAATCAACACAATCTTTTATCATTGAAGTCCAAAAGTATCCAAGTCTTCGAATCTGATCAGACAGTTTATGTCCAAACTGGTGGGCACCACAGACTCCTTCATGCACTTCTTTCATGACAGCCATTGTCTCTTCACCATCAATGCATCTGAAGGGAACTCCATCAAAACCACGCTTGTAGAGAATTTTCTCTAGGTGATCTGGGCCATCATAAAGAGTAAAATTGACCACACGTCGTCAGATTTCCTCTTTCCCGACTCTATCAGGTGGAAGTGTTCCATTTTGAAGATATTCCTTGATAGGTGTCATCCATCCTAAAATATGACTATACAGTTCAGTAATGGGACTAATTTCATTGATCTCCTCTATTCTGGTTCGAACATAATGTGAAATTGTATGACGGTGAGAAATACTGATGGTTGTTTTTTCCCGATTTGGATCTTCCAGAGTTGTGGCTATATTAGCCAGTGCATCAGCTTGAGCATTTTGTGATCGTGGGACATATGAAAATGTCGGTTCCGAAGGGAATTCCGCCATTAACTCTCTAATGTAATCACACAAAGGTATTAGTTCTTCTTTTCTGATTGCGTAATCCCCATTGACTTGTTTTATTACCAGGTCTGAATCGCTTTTCACCTTTAAGTGATTCACTTGTTCTTGAAGCGCCAACTCCAATCCTGCGATAAGAGATTGGTATTCTTCTTCATTATTTGTACCGCCTCCCAATAATGAGAATGAATAAGGTAGCAGTGTCTTTTCTTGTGAAATGAGTACAACTCCTAACCCAACTTTTTTGAACTTATGATCTTGCATTTTCCTCCCTGTTGGACTTCTAGACGCACCATCAAAGTACATTTTCCATATTTGGAGACTTTCTTGAATAGAGAAGACTTCCTCATCAGGGAGTTCAATATATGAATATGTGTCTTCTACTGAAGGATGTTTATCATGGAAATCAGATAGAGCTTGGCCCTTTATTGCCTTTTGAGACACATACTGAATGTCGAACTGCTGCAAAATAACTGTCCACCTTGCCAGACATCTTGTAAGCATTGGACGACTAAGGATTAATTTGAGCGGGTTATTTTGAGATACCAATTGGACCTTGTGATGTTGCAGGTAGTGTCTCAACTTATGAAATTCAAAGATTAATGCTAGGCAGCACTTCTCAATATTTGAATATCAGGTTTCTGCTTCAAGCATAGTCCGACTGAGATAGTAGAGGTTGTTTTCATTCCCAACATCATTCTTCTGAGCAAGAAAAGCACCCAATGATCACTCTAGAGCTGTTAAATAGAGGATAAGTGGTCTTACTTCAACAGGTGGCATGAGTACCGGTGGAATCAAGAGGTATTTCTTGAGAATATCAAATGCTTCTTGACATTCTTCAGTCCAATGGTAAGTGACTCCCTACTTCATGAATTTGGTGAAGGGTAAACTTTTTCTTGCCAAATAGGAGATGAAACACCGAATATATGCTAAGTGTCCTTGAAGTCCTCTCAATTATTTCAAATTTCGAGGAGGTGACATACCAAGGATTGACATTGTCTTCTCAGGATCTACTTCAATACCATGATGGTGTACAACAAATCTGATAAATTTTCCTGAGGTTACCCCAAAATCACATTTTAAGGGGTTCATCTTCAAATTATGTTGTCGAAGCTTGCGGAATATGAATTCCAAATCAGCCAAGTGATTAGAACTTTTCCTTGATTTGACCACCGAATTATCCACATAACATTATACAAACTTCCCTAAAAAGGGTTTGAAGATACGATGCATGGCACACTGATATGTTGCGTCTGCATTCTTTAGGCCAAAGGGAATTACCCGATAGAAAAGTACACCTTAAGGGGCTCTGAAAGCTGTAGATTCCTCGTCTTCTGGAGCCATTCATATTTGATTATATCCGGAATATCCATCCATGAAGGAAAGTGATTCATATCCAGTTGTTGCATCAATTAAAAGTTCTGTGATCGGAACTGGAAAATAATCCTTAGGACAATGCCGATTAAGATCTCTGAAATCAATGAAAACTCTAATTTTCCCATTATTATTTTTCAATGGGACAATATTAGCCAACTACTTGGGATATTGAACTTCTCTGATGAAGTTATCTTTGATAAGCCTATCCACTTTAGCCTCAATTTTGGAATCATAGGTTGGGTGTGTTCTTCTAACAGCTTGTTTAAATCCTCGATGTTCTTCTGGAAAACCCAAACGATGAGTGGAAACATCAGGATCAAGCCCTAGAATCTCTATATAGTTCCTAGAAAATATGTCTCGATTTTTCTTTAAAAAGGAAATATACATCTCTTGTTCTTAAAGAGTCATGTCCGCACTGATTAATGTGGGGCGTGGATCTTCTTTTGTACCCATATTGATTTCTCTGAGTTCATCCACAGTGGTAGAGATGCCCTCTTCAAATGCGGGGGGAGCATCCCTGAGATCTTCCTCTTATTCTTCAACATGTGTTATTTCCTATGTTTCTACTTGCATATTAGATGATGAAGAAGAATTTTCATGATCATAAGAGACGTTAAAATTGGCACATCTTGAAGAAGAAGCTTCCATTTGCAACCCAATTGATGATGAAGGGTCTTCTTTGGGTAATAAAGAGGATATGATGGATTGTGAATCGACATCATCGTTAACCTCTAACATTGCTATAACTTCTTCTTTCCAGGTTGGCGAAGTATAGACTTGATTGATTTCAGCAGATGAAATGAAGACATCTCCATTTGATCTTTCATTATTTCCTGGTGGATCACCAATTTCTCCCATGTTGTCTGGATCGATTTCCATAATTGACATTATGGATCTTTCCATAAGAGTATTTTGATTTGGGTATATCCTGTCAATTTGACTAATATGCAACACATAATCTGTACTCACATGTGCTAATGGGTTTACTAGAATCTTTTCCAAACCATACGGAGCATTAACTTTGGTAGTCTCCTTTGTTGTGGATTCCTTCTTTCCCTTCATGTGGTAGAATTCTGCCTCAATGTATTGAGATTCACATGTCTTGAACGGGGCCTTATCACCATAAAATGTCCCAACTTGACCATCAAAACAATATTTGGTACATTGATGGTATGATTAAGGGATAGTCGCATGTTGATGTAGCCAGGGTCTTCCAAGAAAGATGTTGAAGGCTGAATCTTGATCAACAACCATGAAATCTGAATTGGATACAAGATCTCCAAACTAAGTTCTGAGTGTAATCTCACCCAGTGGTTCTTGTTCATTTTTATCATATCCTTGTAACATCATAGTTGAAGGAGATAAATCAGATTCTGTGAGCCCAAATCGACGAAGTGTACGAATGAGCATGAGGTTGACTCTTGAACCATTATCAATGAAAGCTCTTCGGATGTCTATGCCATTGAACTTTCTAGATAAGTACAAAGTTCTAATATGTCCATGATCAACATCATCTTCATCTTAATCAGTAAAAGATATCACTGCATGGAATTTTTTAGGATTATTCTCTACATAGCAGACTTCACCTACAGCAATTTTAGTCTCAAACTCCCGAGGACTTGACAAAGCCTCGATGAGTGCCACCTGAATATCTTTTAACAGATTCAAATCATCCAGAATTGATAACTTGTATAGTACATGGGACAAGTGATTCAATACATCATACATTTGATCCAGAGGTCTGCGTTTCCCAAAAAGAACATGTGGTTTAGCAGGTGCCTTGGAAGTTGATGCTTTGTAATTTGATGTATCTTGTACCAGGATAGGAGTTAGTAATACTCTTGGCTTTGTAAGATTAGACCGATTAGTTCTATTTACTTTCTGAGAGGAAGAAGATGAAACCATCAACCGTTCTTCCATAATAATTGTGCCAGGACTAAGTCTACCTTGTGTGGAAGAACTTTCTTGTTCTTGTTGAGCTCATTGAAGGGATCTACCAGGAGTTTCTGCCGCATACATAGTTCTATCAGGGGTAGAATAGGAATAGTGGCCTCTAAAAGATCCACGTCTTCCCTTTTATCATGAGCCTCTGGAACTTCCTCAGATTCCTCTATCTGATACAGGGAACTCGGGCTCATCAAAATCAAAATTGTGATTGGCATACGTATCTGTTAATTGAATCATATTAACAAAACCAAAGATTAACTCCTCATCCGATGAAGACTCTGGATGACTATCCAATTTAGGCTGTACTATTTGGTGGGGCAATGCCCGTTGCTTTGAAGTAGATGGAATAAAATCTACCAAAGTCAAAGAAAACTTAGGCTTTGAGACATACTCATCTTCTTCTGATTCTTCTCTTTCTTTGAATTATGTCGTTTCTTTTAGGATTTTCCCTCTTATTAAGAGGGTTTTGCTGCGGAATTCATGGCAGAAGTAACTGTAGCAGTAACACAAGCTACCTGAGCTAAAGAACCTTTCAGTTTAACTTGTCCCAAATCTACCATTTTTTGCAGGAGGTCCTTGAAAACAAAACACACCTGAATGGGATGCCCCAACATTTGATGAAACGGGCAATAGTTGGGACGGTCTTCATCTCCTTCCTTGTTTGGCCTCTTGGGCCTTGGCAATTGAACCAAATTATTTTCCAGAGCTGAAATGAGATAACTAGGAACTTTCTCATTTTGGAAAGAGTAAAATTTTATTTTCAAATCCTCAAATTGTTTTCGTCTTTGATCTCTTTGATCATCTTGACGAAATGGCCTCTTTTTTTGGCGCTTAAGAGGTGGAGCCCTTCGAGAAGATGAAGGTTTTGAAGTAGAAGCAGGTACAGGTGCTTGTTTAAGCATAGCTGTAGCAGTTTCTGCTTTACCCATTCTCCTTCCTGGAGCTGATGGAATTATACGAGCTTTATGCCAAGTCTTTATAAGAGAATCTTAAATATGTTGAGCGATTGAAGTAAGGTCTCAAAACCCTCCTGTGTATTTCACAGGGATCAGTGGTGTACGTAACTCATCACGCAAATTTGCCACACAGATTGGAAACAATTCCTCTTGAGGGAGTGCTAAGCTTAGGGAATATGTTAATCCCTTCCAACGAGCAATGAAATATGAGACCCTTTCATTCTCCCTTTTATTACAGTTTGTAAGATCAAAAATTGTTTTCTTTGGAAACATTGAGATGAATTGGAGAAGAAATTGTTGATGGAGATCTTCCCATCCGGTAATTGACCGGGATTACAATCTTGTATACCAAACAAAAGCTGGTCCTTGCACGGTTAGCACAAAGCATCTGAGTTTCACTGCTTCTTGTTGTTCTAGAGTTCCCATCATAGGATCGCAACAAGACACATAATGCCTCAAATGCCATTCAGGATCGCCTGATCCATTGAAAATAAGGAATACAGGGTTCCCAATACTTGATGGGGGAGGAATTGAATCAACCCATTCAGGGTAATCTCTCTTCTCTGGTTGAACTGGAGCACTCTTTCCATCCATAGCTTTCAACTAAGCTGTTAATGACTTGATAGTAGTTATTAATGTTTGAGAAACATCCAGTTGAGCTTGGACCTGAACCGGTGCTATGACTGGAGCTGGTACAGATGTGACAGCTGGTATTTCAACCAACGGCAGCACTGCCGATTGTTGTTGGACTTGACCCGTAGGATTAGACCTATACAATTGTACTGATAAAGGAGGACATTCTTGATCCATCTCAGTATCCACAATGAATTCCTTTGACTGATTGACTCCAACACGCTTAGGAGGAAGACTACCCTTAAGTAGTTCTGCATTCATCCTCCTCAACTCCTTCATTTCTTGTTCTTGTTGCGCAAATGTTTTCTCTAGTGAGAGCGATTAGCCTTTTCCAGAGGAAGGATATATAACCTGATTCTTTCCCCTCCTTTTATTTTACACCTTTCGGAGAGGGGGAAGTGGGTTACGTGAAGGATTACCTAGTTTCTGAGTAATCCTTTGATTTCGTGTATGCACACCTTCTTCATTTGTGTCTGTGCGTACAAGTTCTTGAGCAGGAACCTCTTCATCTGATCCCTCTGAGTGAGCCTCATCTGGTGGATCAGCAACAACGACATTGATGGCATTAATTGATGCATAATGCATTGCATCCCTTCTATCAGCATTCCTGCGATATTGTCTTCTTCCATGTCTTTGATGAGACATTGACTTTTGTTGATTTTATCCCTCAATAACTTCTTTAAAAACCTTAATTTGGAGAGAATCTCCTGATAATTTGGCTCTTCATTCCTCTTGAGGCTTCTTCCCCAATCGAGAGAAGACTGACTTTCTCTGAGGGAGGGATTGAGGATTTGAAAAAGTCCCCAGTCCGGAGGACTGGGGCTGTTCCTGTTGTTCTTTCTCAACTCCTCGAATCCTATTTGTTGATTCTGAGGGTTGGGTTAAAAGATTCCCCAGTTTGGTAAGCTGGGGTGGCTCTTGACATGTTATGTCTGAGACTTTCTTAAAATATCTCTTGATCCTGTAGACCTTAGTCCAGAAATTAGATGGATGCATCAATCAACATCCACTTTTTTCACCCGGCTCAAAATACTATTGGATGATTTATGACACTTCTCTCACTTAATGATGTGCTTGCTCTATACAAGAGGCTTGTTCAATATTATCATTGGCTTGATGCAGGATTAATTCAACAACTTGTTCTCTGTATTCTTGATTTTGAGAAGAACTAGTTGAGGCATGTTCTTGGGAAAGCTTTTTATTACAAGCAAAACCCATTGACTGTGGCCAGCCACGGGCAATAACATTGCATGAGACCATTTTTGGCGGGCTTTGCTGACTGGAGAGTATAGTGAAATGTAGTGATCCATGAACACCCTATCCCCTGATATGAATACCAGATGGGGCATTGGAAATTAACTGGAGAAATCTTCTTAGGGCGCCAAGGCATGAACGTTGAAGGGCTCTCTGATACTTTTCAGCCTTCGGATATCGACAGACTGATAGAGATGCCAAATAAATCTGACATTGTAACCCTTCTATTATCTTAACATGATTTTCATATTCATCATAAGATAATATTTTCTTTTTCAACTGACAAAGTGTTTTCCATATTTTGAGACGAATATTATGAATCCCATCTTCCGTCAACATCTCTGGAATTTCATACTGAGAGTCATCCAGAGGCCAAAACATTACTGGCACTTCACCCTTTGCCAGCTGTTTTCTCATGTTCAACATTTCATCTTTACCATTTAATTAAGATTATTTTACCTGATTTGACCAGAGCCAGTTCTTCCTTGTTGCTTCATCAAATTCAACAATATTGGTAGAGAAATCACTAATTAAACTAGAAGATGCATGACTTAGGGGTGGTTTGAAGAATGAACTACACCTTGGGCTATCTTATGATTGAGAAAGTATTGTACCTGCTAGCGATGAAGCATCAGACATGACTGGTGTCACATTTGCAAGTGCCTCAAGATAAGAGGGCTTTCTCGGCAATACATTTTCCACTGGAGCATTTTCCGGGCAATGTGCATCACTACTGCGGAGAGGAATTTCGTAGAGAAATTCATCATCATGGGGAGGACCACCATGGTGGGTTATAGAAAAAGATGAGATCTCTTGCTCCTTGGTCTTCTGATCACAGAGAGGGTTCTGGTGTCTCTTATCTAAAGATAAACCCTCAAGATCGACCGAACTATCATGAAGCTAGCCTTTATGAGGAAGTTTCTATTGAAGACCTTCGGAATTAATGTTCCCACTATTGTGAAATGAGGGAGTAGAATCTTGGATTCCAACAGATAACTTTCTAAGGGCTTCAAGAACTCCAGCATCAAGCAAGGCCATGTTACAGATTGGCCCTTGATCTCTTGACTATGCTGGGCGGGTCTTCTTCTTAGACACCTTCTTACTCGCCTTGGAAACCACTTGTTGATGAAAGTGGCTACTCTGAATAGGTGTATGTGCCTAATCAGAAGATATGGCCAGGTTCGACTGACGATCTCCACTCAAATCAGTTGTATGTGCCTGACTTGGTTGTCCGTATGATATGGGGGAGTACGCCCCACAAACCTCTTGGACTAGAACAGATGTGTGTGTCAGTTCCAGAGTGATCTGTTGATGTGTCACTACACTAGTAGGGATATATTTATGTGTCTTTCCCTGAGATGCTGCTGAAGCTGTTATAATATCTTGGTAAGCATCCAGAATATGAGCAGGGATTTGCTTCTGCTCTTTCACCATTCATAGAATATGCTAGGTGAATTCAACTGCTAGAACGAGGATATACGTACATTCCATGCATGGAGTAGGTGTGTTTTCATTCTCTTGTCCTCCTTTTTCTGTCAGTGAATCCTGACAGTACTCATGTGTGGGGGAAGAGAGTTGAGTCTGCCTCCTGTTTGTCGATGGAGCTTTCTGACTGACTTCTTCGAGTGCTACCAAGCAAGACTGTTGGTAGGCTTCATCAATACTAGCAGGTGTATGTGCCTGCTGATTACACTTCACTGAAAGTGGTTGACAAGATCCATCATATGTAGTCAGATGAGTCTACTGACTAGCTGATGATTTATAAACAGGTGTATGTTCCTGTCTATAGTACTCCACTGGAATTTCATGGCGGGAGTGGCTTGATGCTGCCAAATGAGTCTGCTGGACAGCGGGATTAAAACGGAAGGGTGTGTGTGCCTGATCATTACTCGCCACCAAGTTATGTTGGTGGACTTATCCGGAGATGGCAGAGATTAGAATATGCTCATTGTTAACCGGATTTTGCCTCTGTCGATTCGTCTTGTCTGCTCGGGTTCGAGGAACCTGAGCTAAACTCCTAGAGTCGATACCCTCATCATGTTGAGGGAGCACTGCCGCACGAGTCTGGTGGTGATTGTTGATGGGATTCCATAGGAAGGAATCCTATCTCTTTGAGTTAAGGCCCTGGCGGACATTCTCATTCACCTCCCCAGAATACAGGAGTGAATGGTGATTGTGTTTCGGGGATAAAGACCCGAAACGGTTGGAGACGGAAGTTAACACCACCTATTTCTTAATCGCTGGTCGTCGCTGTCCGGATGACCAGGGTGATTTGTTAACTTGGAGTTCTTGTCGAGTGGCCTCTAGATTTGGAATGGTACCGTATTGACAGTACTCCTTAACCATCGCATTTGATACCCAGTGTTGAAGATGCAGCGTAGGTGATGTCATCCTCAGAGCAGACGACGATCCAACAGGAGTATCAACAGTGGCATTCATAGTAGAAGTTTTCACAGCAGAGGTATTCACAGATGTAAACTTAAGAGAATCCATTCTGGAAATGCATAAGATCTTGGAAAAGAGTGCCTGTTTGATATAACATACATAATCAAGATAAGTCTGGCCACTATATCTTTTGGATGAGAAAATATGTTATTGATTGATTTTTGGCCCTCTCATTGAGTTTAAATAGGGGCCTAACAAATAAGCAAAGCATCATTTTTAATTGGTAAAGGATTCACATCGGGTTCACCATTTTTTTCTTTCCTCTGGAATTGGGGATGATCTCATTGATTTATGATTCAAACATTCCAAGCTGTTTCTAATGGGTTTGTTTGTAGAATCGGAAACATCCAATGATTCCATATTCATTTGAACCTACTTTCCAAATGTAGGTGCTCATTACTTTTGAACTGATGAGACTTAAGAATTTACATTGGTCGAGAGGATGGGAGATCGGACTCATCACACCTTTCTGAGGGGAGTTATTGTCTAATTCGGGACTCTCTTTATTGATTTAAGTTATGTTCGTGAATCCTAATTACATTACCAAGTATAAAATGAACATTCCTTTAAATATGACAATCAATGATTGATATGTTGGAAATTTGGAGAATCTTTTATATTTATTCGAGGTTCTTCATCGATAGAGAATCATATGTATTTGTTAGAGATTCTTGTTCAATGGTATCCTTCAATACATAAAATTCTCTTGGTCATTATGATAACCATACTGGTTTTAAAGCCACTCAGTGGGGCACTTGAAGTTTATTGTCATTCAGAAGGACATGGATTATTTCAGAGTTGGGATCGGACCCGCAGATGGGCTACAAATGTATCCTTTATTTAGAAAAGGAATCAGAACCCACGTAGTTCGAGTAAGGGAGTATGATGTTTATGATTGGTGGCTCAAAGAAAGATTTCATAATTATTTTTACACTCTAAGCTCACATGAGTCATGCTCGGTGTGAGAAACAAGAGGTATTGGTAAAAACCAGACAATTGTTCCATGAAAGATGCAATCATAAGAAATGATGTGGGGATTATGTATGTATGAATTCCCAAATAGATGAAAATTAAGATTTACTTCAGGGAAGAAATCCAGAAACAGGATTCATAAAGGTATATGTGCTTCATGGAGATTTGGATACTCTAATCTTGGGGCTTACTCCTAAGGAAGATGCCCAAGTTAGGAGGGGGCTTATGATTGGGTTTTACTCCCGAGAAGGAATCCCATATCAAAAAGTAAATTAAGACTGGTTAAGAAAAATTAAGATTGGGGATTACTCCTGAGAAGGAGGCCCAGGTTAAGGGACATGGGGATTACTCTTAAAGAGGATTACCATATTTTTAGACTTTTAGACTAGGGCTTACTCCTGAGAAGAAATCCCATATTAAGAGAACCATGTTTGGGGCTTACTCCTATGGAGGATGCCCATATTTGGGAACTTTAATACTGGGGTTTACTCCTAAAAAGGAAGCTCAGGTAAAGGGAATTATGACTAGGGCTTACTCCTAAGTAGGATGCCTAGATTAAGGGACTTGGGGCATACTGCTGAAAAGGAGGCCCAAATTAATGAGGACTTGGGGCTTACTCCTAAGGAGGATGCCCAAATTAATGAGAATTTGGACTAGAGATTACTCCTGAAAAGGAGGCCCAGGTTAAGGATTATCTCATCTTAAAGGATGATGTTGAATGAATGAACTCTCTAACTTTAGGGACAAAAATATGTGTAAATCACTAGGTTTTGAGAGATGTCACACGGAATTCATTTTAGATAAGGTTTCAATCAAGAAAACATGCAATAAATGGCTTTGAAGAGTGTCTTGAAGATTGATTCTTGAATAGGAGAGGTGGAATGTCATAAGAGGGGTTAAATGGGAAGGAAGGGCACCCAAAAAAATATAAGGGCGTGCAAGTCCTGGCAGGCACGCAGGTACTGCGTGGGCAAGCATGTCCTGGTCACGCAGGTATACCTGTGCGGCACATGGGTACTTGCACGATTGTTAACCAGTCGGGTAATACTTGGGAGATCCTTTATCAAAGCCTTTATAATTATCCCGAGGTACTTCCAGAAGAGTGGCACACAAGTTTCAATGAGTAGGCAAGGAGGCATGCAAGTGTGTCCATTTCTCTTAAGGGTAAAACACTTAGGCGCACAAGTGTTAGTGAATTCTAACACTTAAACCTTATTCCTCTTGTTTAGACCTTCCATTCAAGGTTAAAAAATTACCTTAGAATCATTCGAAAGACTTGAAGAAGAGAATTGGGCGTTCATATATCTGTATCTGAATTCTGGGAAAAATCCTCCTCAAATGGGGGGCCCACCGGAGGTATTTATAGGCTGGAGAAGACCCTGGGCGTTTTTCAAAGAGGGCGTGCAAGTCACTTGTGCGACCATTATGTGGCGCGCAAGTGTACTTGCGCGATATTGAGGGAACTTGCGCGACCCAAAGGTATTTGACTCCCTTTTCAGTCTTTGTCGATTTTTGTTGTTTTCTTAAAAGGATGAATCAATTTGTGCTAAGTCATTTCCCTTTCCATTCCATTAGACAATGTGACGAAAAGAAGCGTCAACAATATTTAACACATAAAAACGGGAAATCTCTTAAATCAATTAAACTTATCAAGGTATAAAACCTAGTATAGAACACCACTAATCATTTGAATTCACATTTTATTCCATATTATGTAAAAGGCATAGGACACCGTAAAAGGTTCCTAAGGTTTTGACATAATCATAGACACCCTTAAAGGGATTTAGATATCAATAAAATAAGATTTTATATCATATAAATATATCATTGGTTACCTTGGTTTCAGTAAACACCTAATCTAGGATCAATCATAGTCCTATAATGATCTCAATTGACTTAAAATAAAGAATAAAATAATTTCATAATTTAAATTGTGGATTGTTCAGATGGTTAGAATATCCCACATTTCATATTATACATTATATTCTTAAAACCCCAATGGTAAAGATAAGGGTGACCTAAATTAGGATATTATTTCCCCTATCATTAAATATTACCCATTGATTCAGCCTCAAATGGTCAAAATCAAGGAATCTAAAAAACCCAAATCAGTTCGTAACCTAGGATACATGAAAAAATAGTGAAATAAATGGGGAAGAGATCAAAGATGATCATTATCCTTATCATAAATGATCTACTATGATAGACTGAATTAATACTAAAACATTAATGAGGTAGATTTATCTTGGAATATGGGATGAAAATGAGAGAAATATAGAGGTGTGAGACTACTATAGAAGACAAGTGAGGTGTGAGGTTTTAATTTAAAACATATCATATAATAAATTAAAATAATGTTTTTTAAAAATATAGGTACCCATACAAGTTCCATCAGGTACCTAGAACCCACCGAGTATTTGTTACCCACTGAGTACCCATATTTGGGTAACTATCTACCTGGTGTCCATCAAAGAACCACCTTCTCAACCTAAGGGTCACTGAGTACATGATACCAAGTCATTAGGTACCTACTAGCTTCTATCATCAAAAAAGAAGTCCTAGAACCTTGATTACCATCCCAGAACTAACCCTTGAGACCCCTCTAATGCTAAAAAATCTCTAAAATACATGAGAATTGTAAAAATGATCAAGATAATACCTATTAATCATTTTTTGTTTTACAACCTCCTAGCCTTGTTGTATCTCATACCTAAGTTACACTATCAAGTATTATCAAAACATGTTGTTGAAAATAATCAACCACTAAGCTTAAATTTCATACTCCCTGTCCCAATTATCATTATATATAGGTCCATGAAACCACTACATGCATACCATAGGTATCATATTCCTCTAAAGGATCTTCTCTCACTGATCCATATTACAAAATTTTTATTTCTCAAACAATGAAACAGGATTCAGTTCAACCTCATCGATACTAATCACATGAAAAGGGTGATGATGGTATATCTAAAGCTGATATAAATGTAATACAACATTTATACCACTATATTTTAGAGTAATTGATATCCAATATTCCACTTCTTTTATGCTCTTGGAATCCTTGATTGGACCAATGAACATAGGTTTCAACATTCCCTAACTATGAATATGATAGTTTATCAATAAATGAGTCATTATTATAAATACTAGGTCACCTAAATCAATCTCTAGATGATAGTGTCACCATTATAAATAAGATCTATTCCTTCTCTATGAAATCTATACCCACTTCTTGATTTACATGATACACTTCTACATCTCCAATGCAAGACATCATCTAACAATAGATGTCTCTCTAGTATCCAACAAATAAATAACTGATCATCATGGAATACCATTAACGGAACTAAAAGATGCCATGTAAATTAATGCCTAATAACTAATTCTATTGGTGAACTTTTCACGTGAAGTACGGTTCTCCCATGAGCCTCCAAAATCCATGTCCCATGCATGTAGCATATCCTTCAGTGCCTAAATGGTACTTTAAGACTACCCATATGTCTGAAGATGGTAGTTAGTTTTAAAATGAACCTATATATTGAAAACCATCTTCAGATTCTATTGAGAGTGGAACATAAAATGGGAATTTTGATCAGATATGATTCTTCTAGTAACCCTATAAACATGCATTATGTTCCGTACATACATCAGGTCTATCTCATTAACTGAATAGGTCCCTTGTATTTATAGGAAATGTGATACTTTGGGAAACCAATCCATGATAACCCATAATACATCACTACCATGAGATAAACATAGGAATATCATCACAGAGATTGTCAACATAATATCTCATATCCACGTAGGAATGGGTAATGGATAAAGAAGTTATACGGTTCACTGGTTCTTGGACTTCACATTCTCATGTGTCATGTGTCACGAAACAAACCCTATTATATCCATTTTCATGTCAAACCCCCAATACTACCTCTAGATATCATGATACATCTCTTAAATCCTTGGTTGAACATACCATATCACGGAATGTGAATCTTACAATATATCTTCATGTATGCTCGAAGGGATTACCACATGATTGTGTATATAATGAACCTAATTAATATTTAGGGACCAATTAGGTTCTTACAAACCCACTATATATTATCCCAAATCACTAGGAAATCTATGTCTGGTAACTAACTCCCATTCAACCTCTCTATGATTGAAGCTGAAATTGATAAATTCGAAATTGTTTCTCTACCCTGATACTCTTGAATATCAAGGTGCACCTCTGTAAAGAGGCTTATCACATTCAACTCACTTATAATCACCTATAAAACTAGATTCTCTTATATATTTCTCAATGCATTGGTCACTCCATTCTATTTCCCAGGTGTGTATAATATCTCCAAATAAATTATTATTGGTACTCAACCCAACTTCTCTATAAACTTTTTAGGTCATTCTAAACGAATATATACTTTAGAATATTATGGTTAGTATATACCATGAAATTATTTCTTAGAAGGTATTAAACCCAATATATCAGCACATATGCTACTTTCATTAACACTACTTCATGTGTTGGTTTTCTCTTTTTATACAACCTCAACTGAATATAAGAATGAGAAACTATTAACCCATTTTGTATCATTTTTCTCCAATCCCAACTCTAGATGTATTATAATATAATTGGAAATTATTTTTCTGTTCAGGTAAGGTAATGATTGTCATAGACTTCAACCACATTTTTACCTATTAAAAGAATATCTCATAGGTATCTAAACACTCATGGTTCACCCGTTTCTTGGTTGAGCTCATATTTAACAATAAAAAATAGGGTATTTACTATATATACCTTTGGTGGTGTCCTGAAAACCCTTGGAAAATATGAATCATGAAAAATTTATTATGAAATTCCAAATAAAAAACCACTTCAACCATCTTAGGGTCAATGAATATGTTTTCCTATTATATCACACACCCAAAGAGTCACACCTCATTGATCTAGAACTAACACTTCGAGATCTTTGAATACAGCTAATTCTCCCTCGGTATACTCAAGGCAATACCCATTTGGGGAGAATGATCCTCCATTATTTGTGAGTACACCAAAATATCATTGATAAAGAAAACCATAAAATAATCAAAATATGAATGGAAGACTTGATTCATCCGGGCCATAAATACCATCAATGCATTCAAAAATATGAATGGAATCAAAAAATACTCATATAGGTTATACCTACTCCTAAAAGTAGTATGAGGAATATCAAAAAGCCACACATGCAATTAGTGATAGCCCAAAATCAATCCAATCATGGAGAACCACTTTGATCCCTTAAAAAATCAATCAGTTCATCGATATGGGGAAGAGGATACTAGTTTGTGAATGTCACCTAGTTTAACCTTTGGTAATCCACACACAACCGCAATGATTCATACTCCTTCGTAGATAATAACATAGAATCACAGCAAGAGGGTATTATCATGTGAATAAATATATTCCGCTGTATATATTCTGTATCAAACATTAAATATCTAATCTTTATATACTACATCCAATATAGAAAAATTGATATGTAATTCAAACATGGAATGGGATCAATCAGAAACTCAATCACTCTACTAGGATTAAATATTGAGAAATACATGGAAAGGACATCCTAGAACTGGTTATTTATTGGAGTAAATACCATCGGATGTAACTCCTCATCTCCCAAAATAATTATAGCTAACTAGGCTATGATCCTACCCAGCTGATGATAGCCATGTCCTGAATGGAATTCCTATAAATCCCACTCCCCAATATAGGTAATAAAATCACCCTCTATGTAAGTGAATGATACCTTTATTTTTTAATAGTTTATGAGTACTCGATAAATATTAAACCAATCTATCTTAGGGGTCACATGAAATTTTTGTGTCACTTATATAAAGAAATACCAAAGAAGTATACATTCACTGATCTATATAAAAATTCTAGACATTGCCATATGCTCTTCGACCATAAACCTATGGGTGTATTAATTGACATAACTCCACATAGATACTCTAATTAAAGGCCTAGATCTTCAAAAAATCTCCCAATATGAAAGTGTTTGATGCACTTTTATCAAATAATGTATATACAAGGATTTATTCTAAAATAATCATACAAAAAACTGTAGATGGTCCTACACTTCGATTATTAGAAGCTTGATCAATGGTGTGAAGTTAGACTAAACCCTAGACATATGTTCTTAATTCCAAGCTCTTCTAAAGGGTGTCAGTATAATGGCCTTACCCCATATACCCCATGGAACCATGACAGCCTCTGTGACTTGAATGGATGAAGTATTCCCAACTTCCTTACAGCTACATTACTTTTAGACTATCTCCAAAACCCTGGGTCTAACCAGATCTATTCCATCCATCTAAATATGTCACTATGTGAAAGAGCCTTTTTAGGTACCCCAAATTACAACAATAGTGACACTCCTTAGGTTTCCTATCATAATCAGATCAAGTATTCCCTAAATTTCTACACTAATAATAGTTAATAAAGGCTCTCCCTCTGAATATAAGCAATGAATCCCTACCCTAACTACCATTTATATCTCTTCACTGGAGAGACTCCTCATACATTCACTTAATTCTACCTAAAAATCCACACTCATACCCTATAGAAGAAGCATACTTCCTAGATAATTGACTCTCCACCTAGTTCATCTGCATAATGAGGGCCTCATACATGACCTTAGAGATGGTTTCGTGAAATATATATTCACTTACTATCAAATAGATTTCATTAGGATATCATCAAAATTCCTGACTCAAGAGGTTTCAACACTTACCATCACATATAAATACCATAAATAATTGGTAAAGTAAGAAACATAATCTTTCACTAATATTCCACCAGAACAAGAGTCGGGAACTCTATCTCTATATAATCCCCTTAGAGTCTCTAGAAATAAATTATTATAAAATAGAATCTAGAAATACTTCCAGTTCATTCCTTTATGTTAGTTTGTCTAGAAAAAAAATGTTCCACCAGTACTTTTTTGTCCTAAAATTATGAAAGTAGCTTGTTTTAGCCACCTATTAGTGTGTATCAAAAGATAATTGAAGATGTTCTGCAAAGAATCGATCCATAACTCATTATCCTAAAGTCCACCCTAACCTAAAATGAGTGGAGGATACTAAATTTTGAACTTTCTAGTTAGGTATGACATGGTTTTCCAATCCATCAGTGATTCATTCCCTATATATTGTAAGACATGAAACAGACCCTCTTGGAACTGCATATCGAAATGAAGAACAAACACAATTAGAATCTTTGGATACACTACCAATGAGGCATGATCACCCTTTACCTTCTAACACTAAATGAGATATTTTCATAGTTTTATATCACTATAATTCTAAGAATAAGTCTTATATCGTTATTTTATCATAATTCATAATATCATAGTTTAGGGAATGAAACAAAAACTACATTTTGTACTACCCTAAACACACAACCTATAATATAAGGGTCTCATTTATTGACTCCAATCTATCCAAAACATACCCACTATAAGATCAATTATAATCTCACACAGGTCTACACAACCAGACATCATATATCAGAGGATAAATCTAATATCCATGGTTTGGTTAAATGGAGTTCTACTAAGAATTTATGTTAGAAAACTCTATATAATTTATTATTGGAACATTCAATAACATAAAATTGTATCATATCTAGAATATAAATTAGGAATATCAATCATAATCAATAATTAAAATTTCAGTTTATCCTTATATGTTAAAAATGATGCACGAACGCATGACTCTTTCCACAATTGGATTAGAATAAAAAATAAATCATAAATTTCATGTCACATTGTGAAAATCAAAAACTATACCATTTGAAAATAATGAACATCAACACTATATCTAGTAACTTAAACTTCTCTCATACATGGGTTAGCTACTCCTTAGCATAAGAGCCATAAGAAGATTTGAAAATGTCTTGTCTCTTTTCTACCATGTCCAAAATAGTAACACAAAAAGTAACAAGGATTAATAGAACTTTGAAACATACCAAAATGGATTCACCTTCACTATGATTGAACAAAGTCAATACATAACTCAAGAGTTCCTCCCTATATACTAAATTTCGCTGACTAGTGGTGAGTGTCTGTGTATATCATTGGGAGACTATACTCTCTCTAGTATAGATAATCATAAATATCAATGGAATAAATGTTAGGAAAAAATAATAACAATATTGAAATGGAATAGGAATAAGTATCACATTTAGATTATATCCAAAAATAATAAAAAACCATTATGCTATGAAAAAATGAGCTACTATACATGTCATAGAAGTACTAAAAGTATAAAAAATATCTCCAATGGGTAGATCATATAAAATTGGTTCTAAGTTAAATTTAATATTGAGCTCCAAAAAATAGGTTCTGAGTCTCGTCCTAGTCCTATCTCCTTACTCCGACCCATCATCCTATCAAAACTATCTAACAGATATATCACCATAAACCAACATCATCCTATCAAAACTATCTAGATGGATGATATAAAACCAAAATATATGATAGTTCTTATGAAATACCTCCCATAAACATCTTATGTTGATGATTTTACATTAATATAAATATTTAAATGTAAAATACACCACAAACACAACCCCTTAGTTAGATAATCTATAACAAAAACAACATATCCATAGGTGAATGAGGCATAACCAAAATCAATTTCCTAGGAGCGTGATGAACCACCCATATAAATATCTTTATGGATGATATAACATAAATAAATGCCTACAATTGGATGATATACCACTAATATGACACCTCTAGGTGGAAATGACACCACTAAAAACATATATGAAGAAGATGTATCACAAATTATTCTCGGGGTAGATAAGATACCACCAATATACCAAAGTTGGATGATGTATCACCATAAACCAACTCTTGGTGGATACGGTACCACCCATACATAAACCTTATGTTGAATGATGGATCATATTCTCAAATAGGGTGGATGAGATGCCATCAACATACCAACAATGGATGATATACCACCAATAATTCAACATAGTACATGATTTATAACGTATGATAAAAAAATTTAATTCATAATTATTTAAATCATAAATGGGTTACTCTATGAACGTTATTAACCTAATTAATGTATTAAGGATAGGATAGTATACCCCTACCCTATCACATTCATGAATTATTCTCCATTAAAAATAGGTCAAGGACACCACATGTGGCTCCTAGGATTATAACGTCAGAATAGACACTCTTCAAAGGCTCTATGTTTTGATTAAATAATAAAAAAGATAAGGTGGAAAAGTAATTTTAACCTTGGTGTCTATGTACACCTAATCTAGAACCACCCATAACCCAAACAGATCATTTTCAATCCAAAAGAAATAAGAATTTTTTTTTTGATTTTAATTTTGGTCTTCCACACATGGTTAGTGCACCCCAAGTTTCGTACAACACATTTTAGGCCTATAAAAACCAATAATAAATGTAATTACCACCTTATTAGGGATTATAGATCTTATACCATGGAATATCACCCATTAAATCTGCCTCAAATGGAAGAAATTGTGGAATAAAAAAAAACACCAAATTTGGTTATAAACCATGATAATTGAAAAAAATCTAAAATAAATGGTGAAATGATTTCAGTGGAGTTATATCTTTTTCACATGAGGTATCTTAAAATATAAATAATTAATATTAGAGAACAAACAATTAATATCACTTTTGGAAGAGAGGAAAAAATGGATAGGAAGAGGTGGAGGCTTGTAGTAGCCATCAGAGACAAGTGAAGGGATGAGGTTCTAATTTAAAATTTAAAATAATTAAAATAATTAAAATAAAATTTAAAAATCATTCAGGAACCCACTAGTTACCTTCAAAAACTATAAAAAAAATTGGTGGCCACAAAATAACCATTATAGGGGCATCATCCAACCAGTGTCCCTCCTAGAACCACCCGCTCCACGTAGGGGTACATCGAGTACCAAATACCAAACCACCAAGTACCAAACAGATTCATTCTTTAAGAAAACGTCTCAAAATCTAGAATAACTTTCTCGGACTGGATTTTGGTCCCCAAATGACTCCTATAATTCCCCAAAACCAATAAAATACATGTGGTTTTGGGGAAATTAGATCAAAATCAAACCTTATAACCATAAAGGGTGTTATAAATTATTCATAAATTGAATTATTTTTTCAATTCACCAAGTCTTTGACTTATATGACAAAACTACCAATTACAAATACCCTCCATGATTCAAATTATTTTAACATATTAATCACTATAAATCACCACTTTGTACTCGTAATTTTTTCCTTTGAATCATCAAAGAAACCTCCCCAAAACATGATATTTCACCCTTACAAATATTGTGTCTTTTATCCCAATTGAAAATATAATCCAAAGGAATAAAGGTAAGGTTTCCCCACTTATTAAAATTTCTACCTATAATTGAAATATGTTAAATACTCATATTTAACATTGACATTTGAAAATCAGATTTTTGTTATAGGATTGTTGGACACATCTACCACTTCTTCCTTTATATAAATATATACCAGCTTCAACATACCTTGATCAACCTACACCTTAATGAAATTATATTAAATATTAATATTATATAATCTATAAAATTTTACATTACTTCTATAATAATTAATAGCACTCTGGTTATCAAACCAATTAAGAAATGGTAGATTAACATCAATATTCAGATCTCCAAACCGTGTCTCAATCCATATTATCTGATTTTTTACATGTGTAAAAACAACATAATTAGCCTCTATTATAAATAATTTAAATAAAATAAAAAATTTCCATTCCATGAAATATATTTTTCTCCTAAAAAAATAAACCTCATGTTAGCTTTCTATTGCCAATTTTTTATTCCCAATCAGTATTAGTAAATCTATTTAGATTTAGATTCCCTATTCTATCATAAATAATACCAATATTAATTGTTACAATTAAATACCTAATAATAATCTTATATCCATAAACATATCATTCTTTTAGATAAATTTTAAATCAAGAATGCAACACCACTAAAAGCACAATATTATTAATTTAATTAGTTATGTATAACTAATATCTAATAAGAATTTTTAATTAATTATAATTAAAAAAAATTCCATTATCATCATCGGAAATATTTTTACCAATTTAAATAGGAGGAGAAATTCATTTTGGATATTTTATATCAGAATTATTTTTTATATCTCTAACATACTAGTCTTGGATAAAAAAATATATTCATCTCTTTTAATAACATTAATACCCATAAAATATCTTTTTTCACAAAGTATAAATATTATTTAAAGTAATATCCATCTCATAAGAGAAATCCTTATACATCAAATCATAATAACTTGTAAAAATAACATCATCAATTTATATGATAACAATAAATGGTAATTTTAAGATCTAATTCACATATAAATAATACTCATCTCTCATTTTTTTAATTCCATATATTCTAAACAATTATAAAACATATAATACAAGGCTCTTGGATCATTATTCTATAAAAATAAAATTTTTTATTTCAAAATTTATTACTAAAAATATCCAGTGAAAAATAATAAGATAATAAATATGCATTTATTCTTCCATTTATCCATTTACAAATGTTAATTTAACATTCATTTGATAAAATATGTAATTATTCTGAGATGTAATAGAAAGTAATTTTTTTATAGTATCTAATTTTAACATAGGAGAAAAATTCACATCAAAATAATCTCCTTCAATTTTTACACAACAAATTGCCCTTATTTCTCAATACTTTACTATTATCATTTATTTAATTTCTAAAAACTCATGTTATTCCAATGATTTTTTATTTTTATTTTTTAACTTTGGAACAAACTCCTAAAAATAATTTTTCTATAACTAAATGTTCTCTTCATAGATAGTATCAATCCAACTTCACACTTAAAATCTCATTTACAACTTCTAGGTTCAATATGGAAAACAATGAAAGAAGATTCATTATTCCTAGAGACATCCTTGACCCAACTAGAGTATTAGAGTTTATTATAATGTTTTATACTTTAATATGCTTCCTCAACCAATGAAAAGTCATCATAAGTTCTATTACATTAACATATTCACTATAAAACTCTTATTGTAAATTAATTTTATCATGTAACTCTTAATTTTCATAAAAAAAAATTCATGTCATTTTAATCTCATCATCTTTAACATTCAATATCACAAATTTAATCATGTAGTTTTTTAAATTTTAAAAATAATTGTCACGTTAAAATTTTCAACCGATCTTCCATGTTTCTTACTAACACATTCATATTATCTTCAATTTTTTGGATATCACAAAAAAATTTATCCATAATTTTTTATTCAAAATTTTTAAAATTAATACCTTTAATTATTAGAAGATGAGTACTCTCAACATAAAAAATAATTTAGATTTATGTTTATAATTAAAGTTATTTCATATAGAGACATATAATAATTAGGTATAAAAAAATATCAATTATTTATATGAATATTTGTGTCTATATCTTGTATCCAGAAGTACCTTGATATTTCACACACAGTAATCATAGTCTGAACCATTGTAAAAATGCTTCTATTCACCCACTCAACAATACTATTCTATTATTTTTTATATGATTAAATAAATAAATTTTTGATTCAATTTTTTTCATGATTTTGAAAAATTCCTATCAAAATATTTAATTCCATTGCATATTATAATATTCTTAAAAATAAAACATTTTTTAATCTCTACATTTATTTTCTAACTCTTTGACTTATAAATAGAAACTGATTATGTTTCATGTTCATGAAAGTTGTAAATTAAGAAAAATAATTAATGAAATATATATTATTTGTAATTATGAGTGAAATTAGGATTCATTAGTACAAATATAGTAGAGGGAATCAACTCTAATGGTCTTTTAGTTCATATTTATTCCCAATTATGAAAACTATTAATAATATTCCCCTTTAAGAAAATATTTGAAAACACCACTTTTTCTCTCTTCAATATTGGTAATCCATTAATATAATTTTCCGGAGTATATTTTATTATATTTACTTGTCCTAAATTCCAAAATCATTTATTTTAATGAAATCTTTCTTACTTCATACCACTATAGTTGGAATTTTGAAGTTCCTCTATTTGAAGAAATAAAATTATTTTATTATTTTATATTTGGATAGAATCAACCCATATATCATTATTTAATAAATAAAAGTTTCTTTTTAAAAATGAAATTATTTTCATTGTCATGTAATTATAAAACACTCAAAATATTTATTTTAATCCATTAAAAAATGAATTCAACAAATTTCGACTTATTTTTTTTTATTTTAGCTATACTAACTCTATTGAATTTTAATGATGTCTCATTTCTAAATGTAACCAATCCTAAATAATATTTTTTTTATCCTTGAAGAATAATCGAATCCCATTTCATATTATATGAGTATCAATGATCAAAGTTCCTTGACTTCTACTTTGATAATGCTTTGAATGAATATTCAATAACCATAGCTTTATTCTTCCCTTTATTTTTTTAAGAAACAACCAAATTATTTTAAACATTTAACTAGGATTGAATCATATTAAGCAAATTTTTATCTATATAACCCTTTGGTTCAAATACTTCAAAAACATCTTCATGTAAATAAAAAAAATCAATTTTAGATTAAATGATTTCTTTCTTAAGTGGATTCTAAAGGACTCACCATATCCTTTTTAGAAGTTGTCTTTGTGCACTATTTATTGACTAAAAAAACTTTTCACTAAACCAAATATTTCTATATAAATGAAAAAAAACTACATGTCACTCAAAATTTCTATAAAAATTATATGTTCTAATAAAATATCCTCCATCCATTTTTTTAAATTGATTTTAGATTAATTAAGAATCATGTTGAGTTACTTTTTGAAAAAAATTATTTTAGGGATCATTTATTATATTTATATTAATTATATAATAATTTATTATATTATTTCTATTTTTACCATGATTTTTATTATATCTCAAAATATTTCCATTTAAATCAAAAGACATCATATTTTATTTTTAGGTTGAATGAGAGGGTCATCATCAACAAAGATAATTACCTTATTTATATTCAAATGAGAAGCTTAATAATTGAAGAATATGAAAAGACATATTGAGACTTTAATAATCTTATCATTATTCTTTGAATTTTCACCAATTTATTTCTTCAACTTCTCAAATTCAAATTTTAGTTTTCTTTTATGATTATCCACTTCCAATATCTCCATCTAAGTAATTTCTATTTCATTTTATTTTGCATAATAATTTATCTAAAAATCATTTCCATTATAACTCTCTATGAGAAGAAAAATATTAAATTCATAAAAAATTACAAATATGACCCTTCTTTAATAAAAAATAGAAATATTTTAAATTCATAGTTCATAAATATTTTCATAATAATTTTTTTACTTTATCAAATTAAAAAATTGTTGAAATATAATTATTCAATTTTATTTTCAGTATAAACTCTCTTTGTGTCTCTTCTCCTTCATCATTTACAACAAAATTATAGTCCTCTTGTTTAGCATTAACTTTGGAAGAAAATATTATTATCTTAATCATCATTATAATTAACCTCAATATCACTTTCATAACCTAAAATTACTTTTTTTCATATATGTACAAATAATTATTTTGATTCTAAAATTAGTATCTTTTCATTAAATTATAAAACTTTTTTTACACTTATATTTGTTGAATTTATTCTTCTAAAACATTATTTTTTAAAATTCATCTTAAATTTAATCCATTATAATCTTTAAAAAATAAGTATAAAAGTGATTAATATCTCGATAATTTTACTCATTTATATTTTATATAATTAATGGCATAATAAAAATTTAAAACAATCAAAATACATTACTGGAAAATAAACATTCAATTTCTGTTTTTTTAAATAATTTACATCTGCTAAAAAGATATTTTAATGAAGGAGATGTAAAAATAATGATTTTTTATAATACTTACATTAAATGATCTTCTAAAAAAATATATCATGTGGATTTTAGAATTGGTTTTTATGAAAAATGACTTTAAAATCCTTAAAGGATGAATTTTTTACATCAGTTTTAGGAATAAATGATGTTGAACACTCTACAAAATCGAAATACCACATGGATTTAGATATTGTTTTTCCTAAAACCAATTTTGAAAGAATATTTTGACATCAATTTTATATAAAAAAGACAAAAAACCACTTCCAATAATAATTTTTTTAAAATGGATATTAAAATTTATAATTTTTTTTAATAAAATATTCTAATATATATTATTTCAAACCTATATCACTATATAAAAATAGAGAAAATTGGGAAGAAATATAAATAGAAACATAAAAACTCATTGGAAACTTTTACAAAATATTTTAAAAATGATATAAAATAAATGAAACTACTCCTAGATATTATTAAAACTTGGAAAATATTCTGCAAATAAATTTTGGACTTGTGAAAGATGTTTGGAATATATGGTGAAACATAATCAATGATATATAACAAGATAATGTGTTTTGAATTTAATAATACAAAATATTTTCTTAAATTATAAGTGCTGTAATGAAACTAATATTTTCACAAATCTATAATTGTTCTAGTCTGGATTATCTCATGAATTAATCATAAAACATAATACATGTATTCAACACCCCCTTTTTTTATGATGACATCGATTTTATGAAACAATATTTTTAAAAAACACTAGATATGTAATAAAAACAAGTATTCAATAATATAAAATTAATCTACCAAAAATTTGACATATTTAATTTTTGTGGACCAATTGTTGAAAATTGAGGCTTTTTTAACTCAATCCTTTACTTATTTTAAATTTAAATATTAAATATCAAAAAAAATATAAAATGAAAATATTAAGAATAAAGAACTAAAATAGTATAATAGTACTTACTCTTTTAACAACTTTCTAAAACTTGTTTAAACACTACCCAATAAATTTTGTAACCAATATTCCATGCATTAATATTAGAAAAATATAAATATCATCCAATGTATACTAAAATATAAAAATTAAATTATTAATAATATTGTAATGAATAGAGGTTCATAATTATATACGTGTTTTTACTTATCAAGGAATGGAAGAAATTAATACGTAATTTGTGTATTTTTTTAATCTTCCAAATATATATTGAATTTGGGCATGTCGACTCATGTATTTCACAGATGTTAAAATGTATTTTGGATCCATACAACCCAAATAGAAGTACAATCATATTGTATGAAAATATTGTGGACATAAATGATTTAAAATGTAATAAATTAGTTCAATATAATTTATTTTTTACTTAGATAAAATAAATTTATAATAGAAATTCACTTACATGGAAAATAACTACAAAATTTTTATAAGGGATCTTTACCCTTTATAAGATTAATGATGTTTTTTTTTTAAAATATTTAACAAATAATATCTTCCACAAATAACAATGGTCATAAAAAGGTACAATAATTCTTTAATATAAATTAAATTTGTGTTAACTTTGTTACCCATCCCGATCTTGAGAAGTATCTAAAGGTTCTAGTTCCTAAAATTTTCATTTCCATTACAATGATTCCTTTTATTTAAAATACGTTTATGTAAGGTAATCTTGAGAAAAAATAATAAGTAAGTTGAATTTAATAGAAAAAAAATGAAAAAATGCATGACTCATTGTCCACTAACTAAAAATACTATTAATATAATGTAAAGATGGTCCATACATTATCCAACTATGGTCACCACATTAGTAGTAAGTAGCACTGGTGTAGTTGGATCAATAATTTAATTTTCCACTACTCTTACCTGACTCATCTACACAAGAGGATAATATACACAACCCCCAGGTGATGTAAAATTTTATATTCTATAATATGTACCTGGGTATCCCAATTATGAAACTTATAGTACATAGTTAGGATTGAACGAGAAGATAGGGGATTTGGGTAGGCAAGATCTTCAGGTTGTTCCTATCTAACCATTTATTGGAAAAATAACCTATTTAGGTAATTTAATTTTATCATTTATCAACTCATTCAACTATCATAACTTATAATTTATGGAATATATTTCTCCATTATATTCTGATTCTCTCGATATCATACTAGGGTTGCCAAAATATTTCTAATACTAATACCCTCCCTATATCCTCTAATAAGGCCTGGGTGTTTTGGACATCATAATATAGTTGTAATATTATCCACCCTACCCTCAATGATAAAGTTCGACTATGTCACTTTCTTATGAATGGAATCCTTAAATAATATTTTCAATTTTTATATTAGTAGGATGAATTTACAAAATAGTAACATTGACTCAAAATAATTATTATTTAATTACAATCTTATCAATTAATTTTTTGTTGGATCCATAATAAAATTCATGTTTTTTCAACCTCAAACATTCCATTTTTTATTATGAGTGGTAGGATATGGATTAGTGTATTGAACCTCTTAATATCCTCTACTTGAATTGCCTCTTAGTTCCTTAATTTTTATGGAAATCATTAGCTCCGCTAATAAATAATACCCTTGAAGTTATAATATATAAGGGCATAAATTCTAAGACTATATCTCTTTGTGATCTCTTTTAGAGGAGTACTATATAAGAAAAAAAGGAATAAGTTGTCAATTAGTTAAAATTAATTTAACAAATAAATTTTACAAACAATAATTACATATTATAAAGGATTCCTCCAGCCAAATAGAGAAAAATTGATATCATATATCCATATTTATAAACCCATACTTAGGGAATGGATCTACATTCACTTTACTACAAAAAATATATAATATGAAGTCAACATTGTTTTAAAATATCTCTAAAGAGTTTCCTTTAAGGATACACACCTTTTATTAATTCCTTTCTTATCTTAACATCAAAACATCCTTAGTAATTAAATAGATTAAATATTAGTTATATTGAAATGTATAATATTTCAAATATTAGAAAACTAAAAAAATAAGTTCATAACTTTTAAAATTATGAAATCCCATAACTGATCATTCACTGAATGGTTGATTCTCCTCCAGACATGGTAGAAAATAATTATATGACAATTACTAATCAAAGACAAGTAACATAGGAACTACTTGGAATATAAGTCAACTATATTTTCATTATCATTGAAATAAATTATCAATTATTTCCATGAATAATTTAGTGAATGCTTTGGTAAACATGTAGTCCCACTCCTACCAATATTAAGTACCATATTTTTAGGATAATATGAACAGTTGCACATAATTTTAATAAATTTAACTATAATTTCATTAAATAATTTAATTATTATACATTTTTTAAGAAACATACCAACCTTGGTTCCCATTCATCTTTTCCTTTCATTTAAAAATTTGTATACTAATTAAATAAAATTTATTGTACCTATATTTGATTAAAATTTAAAAATTATTATAAATAAAAACTATATTTTCTATAATATAAATAAAAAATTGGATTTTAGATTTTTAAAATAAAAAAACGTGTGACTAAAACTCATGAATATAAAATTGACAATAAAATTAAATTAAATGATATCATTTAAAAAATTTTATTTTGTGTTCTTTTATTTGATTATTAAAAATTTATTCCTATAAGTAAAAAATTTTAGAATTCATAATAGGTATAATATTATAAAAAATTTGTTTAATAAAATTGAATACACAAAAATGATGAATATAAATGAAATAGTGTTAAAACGATGAAGGAAAAACAAATCAACCAATAATGGATACATGTATCTAATGAATATAAAAAATATTAAAAAACATTGATACAATCTTAGACATATATATATTAAAATTTAGAATTTAAAAAATATAGTTTTTAACTATGCAGGTTTCTCAAAAAAGCAGATATTTTCACAATTAAATAACAATGTAATGGAGTGTTTTCATGTATCTATTATATGCGATAATTTCATGTTTCATGGAATATATCTATATCAAAATCATTATTTTCCTTAGTTAATCTGGTAATAAATGAATAAATATCACATAAGCCTTCAATATTATCAAAATTATTATCACCCAATTGATTTTTTTTTCAATTTAAAAAATATGGGTTGATAATCATTCAACATTTTGAAAACATAAATTATTTATTTTCATAAATCACTATCATAAATTAATTCACATTGAAACTAAATATTTAAAATAATTAATAATAAATTTTTACTCATCATGTTTCACTACACTATTACTTTCAAACTAGTTAAAATTAAACTCAACTAATTAGAATTGAGTATAATCAATCTCTCATGTATAATAAATAAATCCACAATATGTTTTTGATACTGGAATTGGTTTTTTATCTTTTCCACTAAAAAATATATTGCTTCATCGATGATAATTACGAAATTATTTTTAATGGTACACTTTTCATCTTGATTCATAATTTGAAATGTGTTAAAATTAATATCAAAACCACCCCATGTGATCATATTAACACTGGTCCCCCATCAAACCATTTAAATGTTAATTATGTATATAAATCATTTTTGACTTTCTCTTTAAACCATGAAACAAATGTATTTTTATGTTCATTCATCATCAAATTTTCCTTTATTTTCATATAAATTAACTTGAATATTGAAACATGTGATGATATATATGTTTGAAAATCCCTTTGTTGTTCAAAATATAAAAATGTGATTGCATCACATCACCCCAATGATTTAGATTTACCATTAATGTAGGGATAATTTTACCTTCACTGTCAAATATCAAATATCGAGATATATGGAGACCAAAATGCTCCAATTAATTCAAATAATCTGTACATAAATCAATCAACTCTCCTGATATATATATTTTTTAAACAATAGTGGCCTCTAGTTGATGTTTATTCTTATTCTATCCCTTCAAAAAAATTAAATATATTTCCAAAGGATACATCCTACATAAATAAATAGACCCAACTATTCTTATCTATCACACCAAATAAATCACTATTTTACACATTATGTCAATAAATGATGGTGGACAATATATTTCTAGTAGAAAACTTATAAGGACAACTTTATTTTCCAACACATCTAACAAATTTGGATTTGGTGTTTATTGTAAATGGAATTGAAAAAGTAACATAGCATGTTAATAGGACTTTATGATTGTTATAATCATAATTCCATATAATGAAACATGTATTAGTTATTTCATAAATATATTACAGTCTTCGAATTTCATACCTGTTAACTTCAAATCCTTTAATGGATCCTAATTTTTCACATCATAAGGAATCCCTCTAGGTAATTTAATACCATGAAGTCATTGAAAAGAATTTATCTTATCATCCTTTATTAATGTTTGATAAGAAAGAGGTAAATGTTTTTCATTTCCTTCATAGTGGAAGCTAACTATAAATATATTTCACTAGATATTCTAAAACCCTATGATCTTAAAATGAAAACTATGTTCAGTAGTGTATATGACTTGTAACACAAACCCTAAACACACTATTACATATTATTATTTAAATATGATTGTTATAATCAAGTCATTAAATTATTGGGTAAGAATCGGATTAAACACCTTATGAAATATATATAAATATATTGTAAAATAAAAATTTATATATAAATTCTTAGAAAATAATAACCCAATTTTTCAGTAATAACATTTTATGATTAAAAATATGTTTTCTTCAAAAATGGGTTTTTGGAGAAAATAAAATGATTAATTTGTGATACTTTTTAGAAATATAATTTTCCAAAATGGAAATAATTTTATTAAGTCATAATATAAAATTTACCTTAGGTTAATTTTTTTTATTTGTTATGAAAAGTTTTATTTTTCTCTGAAAAGTGAAAAAACCCAATTTTTGTAAAATTGTAATTTATTTTCCTTAGATAATGTAATTTAAAAGTTTCATTATTCATTAAATTTCATTTAAAATTATATTAATTATTATTTCCATATATATGATCTAATTAGTTATTTTTTAATCATCTTTATACTATATTTTGTTATTATTTTTTTTGGACTTAGACATGATTTTTTAAACTATTTTTCATCACGTCGCATGGGTCTAATTTGAAATTAAATTCTGAAACTTCTGTTAGTTGAATTTGATAAAATGGTTTCGATATTTTTAATTATAAAAATTAATATTATGTAATTATATCTACATAATTTTTTGTCATAAAGAATAGTAAATACATTAAAAATATGTTACAATAGTTAATGTTAAAATGGATTTACCAAGGATTAAAGTAAAGATATACGGATTGAAATAACCTAAAAACTCGTATAATTTTCCTTGAATATCCATATTTATACCCTATAGCATAAAATATTTAGTAATAACCCAATTTAAAACCATATTGTGTGAATTACACATTTATATATTTTATTATTTCAAAAATTCCAACTATGTAATTTCCCCCACTTATAAAATCACACCTCGTATTATCTTTTATTCCCAATTTAAAACCAATAGTTTATTAAATCACTACCCAAATAAACTACATAAATAAACCCATTTCAATGATCCCTTGGTTTGATCATAAATCCTATCAATGTAATATATTGGTGTAAACAATAAGAGGTTGTCTGAAAAAGAAGTAGAGTTTTTAACCATGTGTTTTAATTTTAATTATTCTTATACCTCCATGAAATATAATTCAAACATGATGAAAAAATAACACCAGTATATTGAATACAATAAGATTTTTTATATTGATGGAATGACCTATATTTATCTCCTCTTCTATCAAATGGAAGATAAAACCATTATTCTGGTATATGGCGGACTACCGTCCTGCGAACCAATGCAATTCGTTTTCCATCACCACCTCTCATGGATACATATAATGATGTAATTCATTAAAATATGTGATAATCAGGAAAAATTATCATTCAATAAAATTAATATATAAAACATTTTCTTATTACTCCATTTATTGTAAAATAGTGTCATTCAGGGGTACATGTATATTAGCACCTCCATAGAGAGATGTGATCCAGTTTTCATTACCACACCACATGTATGGTATATATAACTGTATTTAAAGGAATAATACAATATTTATGATATAAGTTTACTTATATAAAGTTAAAATAATACTTAAAATATTTCTATAATGATCATTGAAAAATGGAAATGATACCAATGCATGAATATGACCTACCATCTCCATTATTATAATGTAGTTCATTTTTCAAAATCAAATTTCATGGTTGGTTTTGAAAGTAAAATTGACATATAAATATGATAATTATTTCATGATTATTATTCTATATATTATTAAATAAAGAGCTCATTTTTAATAGTCAACCTTATGAATCTATTTAGGACATATGATCCAAATATCGTCGAAACATTCGATGTGAAATTAAATGATTAAGTAATTGAATATGAGATGGTAATAAATAAAAGAAAAGGATTAATAAACAATAAATATTTTATTAATAAATTAAATAATTTTAATACATTTATTATTCAAGAAGATAAGGAACACATGTGATGAGTCAAGCTCGAGGTAAGGGATATCTCTAAACCACCATTTTCTTTAGGTTATGACCATTATCTCTTTTATTCACTTTATCTATCTCCTAAATGTTATGAAATTATATTAATATATATTTATATTTATATATATATATTAATCTTATATATATAACTATCTCATTATATCTTCCTTTTATGGGGTAATACATGCATTATGTTCATTTATCAAATTTATTCTTTATGAAATCTCCATTGATTTCGACATGAGACAAGATTATGAAACCTATTTTTTCCATTGTTAATTCTTATGATTATGATATATAATTGATTTAATTTTTGTGTATCACATAATTATGAACATTTTATGATGTTTGTTCCCAAATATAACTTCAATTCATTAGGTAAATATTTTTTCTCACGAAATATTATTTATGGGATTAGGGAGTAAACCAAATCCTCTATGGGACTCTATCCACCATGTGATGTTGTTTGAGTAGTTATACTTGAATTATTATTATGTAATATTTTTATCAATGCTCCAAAATTTCCTATGTTTCCATGATCTTATGATATTGTGCAATTTATTTTGTTCTCTCATGTGATTACTCATGGACCTTCTCTTATATGATATCTTGTTATACCTTTGACTCATACATTATGATTCCTTATTATTTTTATTCCCTTACTTGTATCTTTATCTCACCCATTTTTTATGTATTCCCTAGTTTATTTTAACATCCTTATTTATAAGAAAGAAACACTATGTTTAATAACATATATGATATGCTACATCGAGCATAAACGAAAAACTAAATATTTTTATTTAACTGTCACCATTATAACCTATCTGTTGGGATGGAGGGAATGAATAGTATCAACTGAATTATAAAAAAATTGTTTAAACATGTTTAAATAAAGATTTATTGGTTACCATATTTATTATAAGTTGAAATAAAAACCAATTGAATATAAAGTATGTGTATTTATGAAAACCTATTTAAAAAGAAAATAATTGTGTTTATAAATTCATATAACTCTTTATGGATTTTTATTTAATTAAAATATATTTTATATATTCAATTTAATGTTTTAAATTAATATTATATGTTTTCTAGATATGATATAAGAACAAATTCAGTTTTTTTGGATAAAAGAAGTGTTTTTCTAAAAATGCAGTCTTACTGCCTTTTGATGGAGAACCCTTTTTAAATTTAGTTTTTTGATACCTTTATATTTAATATTTGGAAAAATAAACTTATTATTTAGAATCAGGACATCAAAATTTACTTGGGTTGAATTATTGATATTTTTCTGATAATTATCATGTTTTGATGAATAGTAAAAAAATATGCTCAATTTTAATTGAAAACAACTTCTTTCTATCGAGATAATTTATATGGTTAAATAATATTATATAATGGTTATAAAGTATAAATAGAATATATTTTTATCATTTAATTAAATTTTGGTAAATTTAAGTAATTTCACATTTAAATTGGACATAAACATATTTAAATCTTTTTATAGTTTTTACTTCTTAAAAACCCGCTTTCTGGTTTTGACAACGTGAGTTATTTTTAAATTAATTAATAAAATTTCGGTGTTTTGAATTTGGGATAATAGATTATATATTTGGAATAATAAGGTTAAAATTATTTAAACAGGTAAATTTTATTTTTTGAACATTATGAATAGTAACTTCAATAATTATTTTTTATTTACCTTGGTTAAAGGGTAAATCTGGTAAATAAGGTTAAAAAATAATATTATAATAATATAAAACTAACATAAAACGTGTCCTAATCTAATTTTATGAGACATTTCTGACCATGAGATTCCATAGGCCTAACCTTTAGTATTTGGGTGCCACTTATGTGTGAAAATGACATTTTATAATATTTAATTTAAAGAAAAGAAAAACATAACATAAACATGTATTTTTTAATAATTCAATTTTAAAATATGGTTATATAACTAATGTATATGACTATAAATATTAATTATAAAGATAAAAATATTTCATATATCATGGTATTTTATTTATAATCATTATACGTTAAATACATAATTTTATTTATGATACAATAATTATTTACTGATTACCTTATTAATAAATGATTCAAATAAATGATATTATAAATACTAAAATAAATTTATTTTGAATATTTTGATGCCCTAGACGAATTTTATGGGTTATATTTATATATTATCTTTGATTTAATTCCTTTTTTTAAGGAATCAAGTTGTTATGACTTTGAAAAAAAATCAATTACTAAATAGTGTCAAAATTGACATAAAAGAGTTTTTAAAAAAAGACTATTTTATTAAATGATATAATAGTCCTAAAAATATAATATTCCACGAACTGACTTATATAATCTTAAAATGTCATTAATTATCCACTTGTGGTTCTATTTCTATTTTATAGTAACTATAGTAACCATATATTGTGAAAATATAAGAAAACATGGTAACAATTAATGTTTTTAACTAAGGGTTAAAGCTAAAAGATAAGGTTATTTTTATAAACTAAACTTCTATAAAACCTATTGTTTGAGAGTATTTAGACCCATGATAATATTATCCTCGAATTATATCACTTCTTAGCTATTATAAATTTAAAATCATTTTATAATAAAATAATATTTCTAGACTTTCCTAAAGTGCTCCTCCTCCCTCTTATAAAAGTCCACCACCTCAACCCACATAATCACACCTCTAAAGCCCCTTGGTTCATCCAAATTCTTCTCAAATAATGACCCAACATCTTTTCCTTCCTTTTATAATACTTAAATTGGACAAAAGACAATTCAAGAAATCATTTTGGCTCAAATCAAAAGAATTTACCCGATTTAGAGGTAACGTATTCTCTCAAGTTCCTTTATTTTATTCTCCTTATCCACTACCTATGCTATTATTATTATTTGATTACATAAAAACACCATTATTCTCAATATACTATGATTTTTAATGATAATTATTTTCACTACACATACACACACCTCCATTTTATGGATACTAACAGACTATTTCTGGGTACGGTGAACTGATACCTTAAGAAAAGATGATTGTTTGATTTTCCCCTACCACCTCTCATGGTTTACACTATAATGGAACTATATTTACATATTTTATATATTATATTTCTATTTTCTATATTCTTATGTAATTTTTATTTACAACAAACCATTATGCTTTCCATGATGTGTAAATACGATAGTTTTATTTGAGAAAATGTGACTACCGCCCCATCAAAGTGATATGACTCATTCATGATATACATGGAACATATAAGGGATGGTTTTTTAACCCTATGATACATAAATTACATAAATATAATACTATTATTATAATATACATTTATATAATTTTATTATTATTCTTTTAATATGACATTGAAATGAAAGTACCGTTCATGCGTACGTACGACCTACCGTCTCCGTGAACAGTGAATTTCATTTCTTATCTCCAAAATATATGTACTATTATAAAATAAATATATAATTGATATATATGATATTTAAATGATGAATAATATTATTTATATGATGTAATTTTTACCACATGGACAATTTACATCAAACAATTCATTTTCGATTCAAGTACTGAATACTGACAAACTGGCCGATATGAACTTAAATAATTATATAATTTTTATAATATGATGATAAGTTATATAAAATGAATAAAAAACTTGAGAAATTATCTGAAGAAAGTATACATTAATCAATGTTTATTATTCTAGAATATAAAGAACGAACGATATAAGCTGGATTCAAGGTAAGGGAACTTCTTATCCCAATTTATATTATTTGGGTTAATCTTCTACTTATTGATTATGTCTTGATATGATTATGTGAGAAATAAACTTGATATCATATATTGTATTTATAATTTATTTTTGAGTATTTTTAATGAATAAACATAATCGATCAATTTTATTAATAAAATGATCTTTGTAAGGGTGTTTATATACTCAATTTTCACTCATTTGGTTTTATGCATACTTCATTGATTATATTATGCCAAGATAATTTGTGGAATCACTGTTTGTTTATTTATGTTGTAATTTCCACTTCCATTTATATGGATATACTATTTCTACACATAATCATGCCATTGATAAATTATTACGTTATTTATATGAACTTTGTAAGAAAAATCTTAACTCAATCTCCATTCATTGAGTTAAATATCTATGTCATTGGTTTTGTTTTTCCAAAAATATGTGTGAATGAACACTGGTTGTTTTACACAGAATATCCACTTATATTGGGTGTATTTATATTTTTCACACATAATTATTTCATTGATTTATCCTTAATCTATTTATACAATCTTTGTAATGGAATTCGTCTCAATCTCCAATCATTAAGGAATATTTTGATTTATACATTAATTTATTTCTGTATATAATAAACCCATTTGACTTTTATTTTCATTCATTTTTTTCAAAAGAAATATTTTCTTTAAAAATCATTTTACTAAATGAAAAAAATGAATGTTTCTTGTTAACATACTCAGCGACAACGACATTTCTGATGCCACAAGCATTATTTTATTTGTGGATTTCTCTACAAGCCATAATTTTTTTAAAAAGAAAAGTAAATACTATATTTATTTTTTTTGTATTTTGGTATTGAAAATGTTTTTGAAAATTGATTTATTATATCAATATATTTATATTATGTATTATTATTACAATGTGGGAATGTTATTTTTTCTTTATGATTATTCATATATTATGATTATGTTATGGTTCTTGGGAATTATTTATGTATATTGGTGGTTTTGGGAGGATGGATTCATCTTCGAGTTTGGACGCGCTCAATGTGCCGCCTCCCCCACCCTCGTTGTTTTCGAATTCTGCGGTGCATCCCCTGCCGCCTCTAGCTCCCTTTCCCTGTGCGGAATCAGGGGGTGCTGGTTCCTCGCGGCCCTCGTGGAAAGAGGTCCTCCTCAGTGCCTCTCCAGGTTTGGTGGTCTCCCAACCCTAAGTCCCTCCAGTGCCTCCCTCCCCTCGACTTCCTCATCGAGATTCTGGGGGTTCATGGGATGTTCCGCTGGTGCATGTGTCGGAGTCAGATTTAAAGGAGGCCTCGCTGCAGTTGAGATGGTCCCTGGTGGCTCGTTTCGGGGCTATCAAGCCCTCAATCAGAGTATTCCAAGAATTCGTTCATGGCTGGGCTCGCATCCTTCTGGATAGGGTTTTGTCCCTCAACCATAGGTTGTTCCTCATTGTCTTAGAATCCCGATAGGACTTCGTCCACACTTGGTTCAGATACCTCTGATCCTTCAGTCGCTGGAGGTTCTTTCTCTCCCGTTGGTCCATGGATGTCCACCGGGATCGGGAGTCGCTAGTCACTGCGGTCTGGTTATCCGTACCCGGCCTTCCCTTTCCCTTCATTTGTGCAAAGTTTCAAGAATTGATGGGAATCTTTATCAGGGAGTTTCTCTGTGCGGATAATCAAAACCTCTCCCTCCAGAGTTCGGTGGTTTCTTAAATTTTTGTGGCGATGGACATCTCTTCTCCCCCACCATCCAAGATCATTCTTAGTGTTGGGAAGCTTCTGGATTGGAGATATGATATTATGTTATCGGTTGTGCCCCGGTTCTGCTCTTCCTGTCACTTGGTTGGCCATGCGTTTCATGAGTGCAGGAGATCGTCGGCTTCCAGGCGGTCCTCTCAGGCGGCGTCCAATGCCCATCCTTCTGGCAGGTGTATTGCCTCAGTGTAGTGGGATGTTCCCCCCTCATCCCCTGGCCTAAACCCTACCCCCTTCCCCCTAAACATTCCCCTTCTCCTGGTTTTCTTACTCCGGTGGCCCCCAGGCTCCCAGCCCCACTCCCTCCCCCCCCACCCTTAATTCCCCCTTAACCTCTCTCGTCTCCCTCCAGCCCTCCCGCTCTCCCTACACCTCAGCCTGACCCCCTCATCCCCCCTCTTACATGTCGGGATATAGTTCCCTATGTCCCTCAGGGACTCCCCCCTCCAGCTTTCTCTCCCCCCTCCGCCTTCCTGGGAAGTGCCATTTGGCTTGCCAAATGGAAAGCTGTCCTCATCTGTGATCCTACTTGCCCCCTCCCCCCAAACCCATGCTTCTGAACTCCCCTTCCTCCCTATATCCTTGACCAATTTCTTTAGTGAACTAGCGCATGCCCCCACCCCCTCCCCCGGCCTCCTACCTGGGCCCGCCTCTGGGTCCCCGCCAAAGTCTGGTCCTCATCAATCCCCCCGCCCAGCCCTCCTTCCCGACCCTCTACCTCGAGCGAGTCAGTTCCCCTGCCTGCTTCTTTGCCCCTGTCTTGGTAGCCCGCTCCCCTTCTCCTAGTACCCCCTCTGGCAGGATGTGTACCCATTCGGTGGGAAAATCCCTTATCCTCTCTTCAAGGGAGCTCCAACGCGGACCTTCTTCTGGGGTCAGGACCAGGAGCCTTATTTTTTAATGTTGTCATTGCTTATCTGGAACGCTAGGGGACTAAGAGCCCATGTCAAAATAGACTTTCTATCCAATGAGGTGGCTAGGAGCAATGCCTCCCTTGTGGTTATCCTTGAGCCAAAGGTGAACTCTTCCAGAATTGGAGAGTGTGCTAGAAGAGGAGGGATGCGGTTTTCTTTGCATGGTGAGCCAGAAAATCATCATATCTGGATTTTTTTGGAAAGACTCTATTCTGGTGGACAAGTTGACCTGGTCTGACCAGCACCTCTTAGTCAAGGTGGACTCGGGACAGTGTATATGCTTCTCCTTTATCTATGATTAATGTGTGGCGCATCTCTTTGAGCAGTTATGGTTGGATCTTAGTTCCTTCAATACTGGGGAAGAACCCTGGCTGTTTGGGGTGATTTTAACTGCATCTTGGACCCGTCGGAAAAGAATGGGGGGAGCTCCCTACCTCAAAGCGATAGGGACCTCTTCTCATCCTTTGTGGCCTGGGAGGGGCTTCCTGATTTGGGTTTTTCTGGTGACAGCTTCACGTGGTGCAACAATCAGAGAGAAGTCTATAGGACATGGTGCAGATTAGACTGCTGCTTTGGGAACCTTTGTGACATTTCCTACTTCCCTAACTCGGAGGTCATCCACTTGACCTATGCCCTGTCAGATCATTCCCCCCTTATTTTCCACCTCAGGCCAGATTCTCCCCAAGGGCAAGGAATCTTTTTCATCAAAAGTTGGATAGCTCTCCCCAACATTCTTGAACTGGTATGTTCCTCTTGGGTGGAACCCTGTGGGGGGGGGGGGCTTGCCTCCATAAAAATCTTTGGCGCCTAAAGTCTACTCTCAGAGGCTGGTCGGACTCCCTCCCTACTGTACAACCCTTTCTAGAGGCCTTCAAGATTGAGATCGAGAGGGATGAGGCCAGACTAGAAGTCCTCTAGGATGAGGGAATTTTTTCCTCTCTAATTCACAAGAAACAACAATTTAGTGAGGGTTTGCTGGTGCAGGAAAGATGCCTTCATGAGCGCTCCTGGGCCACCTGGCTCAAGGAAGGTGACCACAACTTGGCTTATTTCCATGCTTGCATTAGGGAGAAGCAGTGGCGGAAGACTTTGAATATCTAGTGTGATGAAGGGTCCTTTACTAGCGACTTGGACATCATAAGTGGCATGGTTGGATCTTATTTTACCTCCTTCCTGTGTAACAATAATCCCCAATGGCAGAATGGGTATCCCCAGGATCAGACCGATCTCTTCAGCTCAATCCCAAGGGTGGTTTCTACTCACACCAATGAGGCGATCGGACAAGCTCTGGAGTAGAAGGAGGTCTGGAACACAGTTACCTCTCTGAATCGAGAGAGTGCCCCCAGACTTGATGGGTTTCTGGGCTCCTTCTTTGTAAGTTCTTGGTGTATCATCAAGGAGGAGTTTGTCAGTACCATTTGGGACTTCTTCTATGGAGGTGGGCTGCCACGGGCTGTCGTTGCTACTAGCCTGGATCTTATTCCCAAGGTTAGTGACCCCACTACCATAGTGTAGTATTGGCCTATTATCATGTGAAACTTCACGTACAAGGTGATGGAGAACCTCATCAACAGAAGACTTTCCCAGTTTATCCACAGCTGGGTTGTGAAGGAACAACATGCCTTCATACAGGGGAGGTCGATTCAGGAGAAATGGCTATTTCACCAGAGATGATTGGGGTGATCAACAGGAAGGTCTGAGGGTCCAACATCGAGATCAAGGTTGATATGGAAAATTCGTATGACAGAATAGAGTGGGGGTTCATCATCTGTGCCCTGAGAAGCATGGGGTTATCTGAATGGGTTATTGACCTCTTGGTCTGCTGCAATAGATCGTCGTGGCTCAACCTGGTCTTTATGGGGAGGCAATGTAGCTTCTTGAAGACAGTTAGAGGACTTGGGCAAGGCGACCCTCTTTCTCCAAGCATTTTCATTCTAGTGCAGGACGTCCTGAGCAAGTTCGTGGCCTCCTCTATAAAAAGTGGTCATATCCTTCCTTATCACTACGGGGCCCATGTCTCGGGAGTGTCTCACCTTCTCTTTGCGGATGACATGGTATTCTTCATCAATGGGGGAAGCGCCTCCATCCGGGGCTTTATCTGTATCATGGATGAATATGCTTTATGGAGTGGTCAAATGATGAACAGGGATAAAAGCGGGGTTTACTTTCCCTCTTCTTGCCCGAACAGGATAAAGGACAACATTGTCTCCACCCTGGGTATTAAGAGTAAAAACTTCCCTATGCTCTACCTCGGAGCTCCCATTTACCTGGGCAGGATTCGAGCTCGGTTTTTTGAGGGTTTGGTCGATAGAATTACCAATCACATTCTCAACTAGAAGAACAGGTTCTTGTCATTTGGAAGAAGGATCACCCTCGTCAATTGTGTCCTTTATTCAATCCCTATGCACGTTCTCCCCACCCTCAAGGCCCCTAAGTCTACCATTATCCAGATTGAGAAGATAATGAATGGATTTATTTGGGATAGCCAAGGGGAGGGGAGATGTCGGTGGTCCTCAAGGAATAAGCTTGCCAGGCTAGTGGAGTTGGGAGTCATTGGCGTCAAGGATGTGGGTCAGGCCTTGTATTTCCTCCAGGGCAGGCTCCCATGGGAGGTTATTGAGGGAAGCTCTTTGTGGAGTCAACTGATTCTAGGGAAGTACGTCTATGGCCTCCATGAGAATGGTAAATCACCTTCAAGACTCTATAGATCTCTTGGGAATCACCTCCCCATGATTTTGTGTCACTCTCAGTGGGTCCTATATTGGGGGGATGTCAACTTCTGGTACTATGATAGGGGGGAAGCCTGTTGGACTTCCCTGGACGCCCTGCACCAAACATTTCTTTCGTGGAAGCCAGTGCTCACCCTTCCTTCATCCAGGCAGTTCTATCTCCCTCTCAAAAGGCCTTCTTTGACAGCATTTTCTAGGATGGCTCCCCGGATAGTTGCATCTTCACTGGTTCCACCATAGGGATGTTCTCAACTAAAGCCTATCACCATTGTACGTCTACCCAATCTATGAGTGACTATTGGGGGAGGCGTCTATGGTGAAAATCCATCCCAATTAAATTCTCCTTCCTTCATTGGAGAATCAGAAATCAGGCTCTCCCTTCAGACCTGGTGATTAAAAGGAAGTGGATCCAGTTTGCCTCCAAATGCGCTTGTTGTTTGATTCCCTCTGAGGAATCCATGTTGCACCTCTTCTTCCAAATTGAGTGGGCCATGCGGATCTGGAGAGAGCTTGGGGATTTCCCTCTGCCCCCTAACGTCATTGCTTCCATAGAGGATTTCTTCTTGAGCTAGTTTAGCAGCTACCTGGATAACAACCATGAGGTTGTGGCCAGGGCAACCCTTCTACAGGCGGACTGCTGGTGCATTTGGCAGGCCCATAACTAGGCGCGCCATGGGACTCGATTCTCTACTCTAGCATTGCTGGTCAGATCCAAGTGCCTCACCTCAGAGCTGATTGGACTCCTCCCCCATCATGATGCAGTGCCTTCTCTCTGTTTCTTCTCCTCTAGGATTGCTTCTCTGGACCGTAACAGCCCTAGGTAGCGGGGATGATGGGTCCACTGGATTCCCCCCATTTCAGGCCTTAAACTCAACGTTGATGGAGCCTTTGGCTCTATCACCATGTGCGGAGGTGGTGTGGTCCGAGACGCAGCAGGATCAGTTATTTTCTCCTTCAGTGCCTTCTTTTGACCAGGGAACTCCCTTAAGGCAGAGGCATCACCGCTGCTCAGCGGCCTCTCTCTTTGCCGATCAAGAAACCTTCCCCTGCCCTCTGTTGAAACAGACTCTAGTATTGTGTGGAGCTCTCTCACCAACACCTCCTCCTCCCCTGTCATATCACTTATCTGATCTGTAATAGCATGGCTCTCCTCTCTAGTGACATAGAGGTTCTCCATACGTGGCGTAAGGGAAACCAGGTGGCTAACTTATTGACACCATTTTCCTCCCCGTAGCACCCCTTTGTGGAGTTTTTCTCCCTTGGATCCCCTCCCCCTAGTGGGGCGGCCCATGTTATCAGTGATGCTCTCAGCCTCCATTTCTTTAGACTTCCTTGAGTTGTACTACTCATATTTCCCTTTTTGAAATAAAATAAAATTTATTTGTGGATTATATCGGTGGTTCCATGATAAAATGAGGGTGGGTGAGCCCAAGATAGCTCTCGAATGAATTGGGTAACATGACTAAGGTAAAAATTAAAGTTTATCTTAAGAGATTTTGGGAATATACTATGATGGGTATTCCAAACGTAACAATGAAAGTTACTCCCTATGTAGCTGTGAAAGCTACAATGTAAGTTTTATATTTTTGCAACAAGTTACCTTTGTTTTTTATGATTTCCATGACTTTTTGTTGGAATGTTAATATTACATTATGTAAGCTAAGTAGTTTATGTTTTATGGGTGAAAAGTATTATTTTATGAAAAAAATTCATGGGTTTTAAATATTCAAAGACTAATGGTTTTATTCCTTATTTTATATTCCTTAATGAGATTTTTATGCTCATCCCAAGTTTTTGGAATGATATTTTCATTAGGTATAAGGAAGGATAAGAGAAATAATCAATTCAAGAAGATTTTTATCAAGAAATTTTTTTTGTTTTATTTAAGGAGTTTAATAATTGTGAATTTTTTTTGGATAGAGTAGAAGTGTCTACTTTGTAATTTTTGAGATGGAATGTAATTGTTATGGCCTAATTCTATAATACTCTAAACCTGACAGGATCCTCAATGAGAATTATTGGAATATCTCATGACTAATTAATGTTTAAGGTTGGGGCCTTATAGTTGGTATCAGATGTCAGTTTATAGAACTTCATGGATTAGGAGTTTTGGATAACCACATGGTAGTTATCTATTTCTATTATTTCAGATAAATCCTTTTTTAAATCCTTTTCAGATCAAAGAAACATCGTTACAAATGGAAGGAGGAGGATCTCAATCCACATTTCTATCTCTTCGTGATGAAATTCTTTCAATAATTATTACAAAGTCTTGTTTGGATGATTGTGAAACATTTTATAACATAGAACTCACTTGAAAGTAGTAGTTTGAGATATCAAAAACCTCTATTATACCTCAATACCATCATGGAACATGGGTTGTATTTAATCAAATACTATTTTCTCAATATTCTCTTTTTTTCAAGAAAGGTAAATATTATTAATGTATTTTCAAATATTTTACCTTATCATAAGATTTTGAAGAATATTATGATTCTGAAAAAGGTGATGAAGAATGATACCCTTGGGAAAACTATTTATATTTTCTTTTAAAACATAGTATTTTAGAACATACTTATGGTATTTTAAAAGGACCATTTATTGAATGTTTCAACTCAAACTCAATCTGACTATTTTATAAGAATAATTTTTTATTAGATGTTTTGAATTTATGTCATATAAGATTATTTTCTAAAACTATTTTTCTGTTAACACCCATATGACCCAAGTTTTACAAGGTGTATTTGGATAAAGGAAGAAAATGATTTTTAAGGATCTCTAAATCACTGTTACAATGCATGGACCTTCTATCTACGTAAACAAGAGACGATGAAAATAAGTGGATACCATGATCAAGGTCTGATGTACGTTCTTTGGGAATAGTTTTATTTTATCATATGGATGTGAAATAAGAAAAATATCAATATATATAACTCTTCATGAATTGATATATTGATGTTATTATGAGTTAGGAAGAAAATGAGAGGTATAAGACAACCATTGAGGTTAAAAAATGTTAGGGTTATTTTTGAATTTTATAAAAGGGACAACCCACAAGATGGTTTAGAACCCCTCTAGAATGGTCATGGGAATCAAAGTATGAATTATTATTTTTTAGTTAAATGATTTTATGGATAAAAAATAAGTTGATTTTGGGAACTTATGTTTTATCAAATGGATTTTTGTAACATAGGAAAATGATTTTGTGATTAAGTAAAAAATGTTACTTTGGAAGACATTCTCTCATTTGGTAGCACGATATGCCTGTGGAAAATAGAATACAGTGGGATTTCATTTGAGGAGTTATGGTTGAATTTTATTTTGGAAGAATATATGTTTTTTTTGTATATATGAAGATCAGGGTAATTTGTGGAAATTATTAACCTATCATTGAGAATATTTGATTAGGTTAATTGATTTTAATTATGATACTTTAAGAGTAGTCAATGTTATTTAGAGATAAATTTTAAGATTTACCATGGAAGACTATGTGATCCAATCTTTCAAAATTTGGGGTTTTAATTTTATTTAGGATTATTTTGAAGAATTTCAAGTACAATAATTTATTAAAAGGTCTTTATTGAACTTTGGGTATTATTTTTTGAATTTTGGAGATTAAGAGTAGTATTTATTTTTATGAAGGATTATTCATTTTGGGAGATTGTCTGAACTTTTACTAAATTTTTTGGTTTTGGGTTAATGCATAATGATAGGGGAAATATATAGTTAATCTTTTGTGCATTATGAGATTCTCTAGAAGTTGATTCTAGCACTTTAGGTGTGACCAAGACATCTTGAATACTCATCATTTAGAGAGAAGACTAGTTTTTGGTAGATATTTATTGAAGGATAAAACTATACTTGAAAAGTAATTATGTTTCTTTATGTTATGATTATGAGTAGTAAAATAATTCTGTAAATTTATGAAAATGACCTTAAAACAAAAACATTTTATGTTTACTTTTCCTATTGTGAAATCAATGACCATTGAACCCATCCAAAGTTTATGATATTCTGGTTGATAAATTTCTCCTAATCATGTTTTCTATCACTCTCCATCAGAAATTGACACTTAGTCTTTCTTCCATATCTATCTTTTCTTACATGGAATCCAACTATGTGTTATCTCAGGTGATATTTTTACTTCTCTTTATTTCTTTTAAAGTGATTGTTTTTTGAGTGTTTTTTTGTAGTGGGATTTTTAATGAAGTTACCAAGACAAATTTTAAAATTTTGGGGATGAAATTTCTAAAATTGGGGAATGATGTAACATCATGAGTTTTAAGAAAGAAACATTATGTTCAATAGAATATATGATACGCTAAATCAAGCTTAAACAAACAACTAAATATTATTATTTAAATGTTACCATTATAACAAAGAAATTGGGATGGAGGGAATGAATAGTATCAACTGAATTATGAAAATATGGTTTACACATATTTAAATAATGATTTATTGGTTACCAAATTTATTATAAATGGAAATAAAAACCAATTAAATATAAAGGATGTGTTTTTATGAAAACCTATTTAAAAAAGTGAATAATTATGTTTAAAAATTAATATCACTCTTTATGGTTTTTTATTTGATGAAAAATATATGTTATATATTCATTGTAATTCTTTAAATTCATCTTATATGTTTTCTATATATGATATAAGAACAAATTCAGTTTTTTGGATAAAAGAATTTTTTTTCTAAAAATGTAGTTTTATTTCCTTTTGATGGAGAATCCTTTTCAAATTTAGTTTTTTACACCTTTATATTTTCTATTTAACAAAATAAACTTATTATTTATAAGTAGTACATCAAAATTTACCTTTGATGATTTTTTTATATCTTTTTGATAATTATCTTGTTTTGATGAATATTAAAAAATACGCTAATTTTAATTTAACGAAACTTTATTCCATCAAGATAATTTATATGGTTAAATAATATTATTTAATGGTTGTAAAGTATAAATAGAATATATTTTTATCATTTTATCCATTTTTTTATTGTATTTAATTTCAAATTTAAATCAGATATAAACACATGTCAATATTTTTATAGTTTTTACTTCTTAAAAACCTTCTTTTTGGTTTTGACAACATAAATTAATTTTAAATTTATTACTACTTTTTTTTGTTTTTAATTTGGAAAATTTATTAAATTTTTGGAATCATTAGGTCCAAATTGTGTAAATAGGTACCTTTTATTTTTGGACATTTTGAATAGTAACTTCAAAATTTATTTTTTATTTACCATGGTTAAAGGGTAAATTATGTAAATAAGGGTAAAAAATTAATATTATAAAGATATAACACTATTATAAAACGTTTCTTAATACTATTAAATGAGATATGTCCAACAATGAGAATAATTATGCCCAACCTTTGTTATTTGGGAGCCACTTGGGTGTGAAAATGAAATTTTATAATATTTAATTTAAAGATAAAGGACATATAACATAAACATGTAACTTTAACTAAAGAAATTTTAATATAGGTTTATATAACTGATATCTATGAATATATATAGTCATTATAAATATAAAAATATTCCTATATTATGTTATTTTATTTATAATTTTTAGACATTAAATAAATAAATTTATTTATAACACAGTGATGATGAAATGATTACCTTATTAATGAAAAATTCAAATAAATGATATTATAAATATTAAAATACATGTAATTTGAATATTTTTATGGAATCCACTAATTTTGTAGATTTTATTTATATATTATTTTTTATTTAATTCCTTTGGATCAAAGAAATCATGTTGTTATGACTTTAAAAATAAAACAATAACTAAATAATGTCAAAATTGACATAAATGAGTTTTTAAAACAAATAATAATTTATTAAATTATATAACGGTCATAAAAATATATTATTTATATAAATAACATAAATAATGTTAAAATTTTCATTAATTATCCACTTGTGGTTCTATTGTAATTTTATAGCAACTATAGTAACCATATATTGTGAAAATACAAGAAGACATGGTAAGAGTTAATGTTTTTAACAAAAGGTTAAATCCAAAGGATAAGGTTATGTTTATGACCTAAAATTGTCTAAAACCATTTTTAGAGAGGATTTAGAACCATAATGATATTATCCTTAAATTATATCACTTTGGTGTTATTATAATTCGAAAACCATTTTATAATAAAATAATATTTCAAGACTTTCCTAAAGTGCCCCTCCCCCCTCTTATAAAATCCCACCACCTCTACCCACTTACTCACACCACTAAATCCTATTGGATCATCCAATCTACTCCAATAATGTCCCAAAATCTCTCCCTTACTCATATAATCATTAAATATGAAATAATTCAATTCTAGAAATCCTTTTGGATCAAATCAAAAGAAGTTACTCGGTTTAGAGGTAACGCCTTCTCTCAAGTTGCTTTATTTTATTTTCCTTCTCCACTACCTATTATCTTCAGATTATTTGACTAAATAAGAAAAACAATATGTTAAATATACTGGGATGTTTAATGAGAAATATTATAACTACACTTACACACACCTCTATCTAATGGATACAAACATACTATTTCTGTGTACAACGAACTACTACATCACGAAACAATGATTATTCAATTTTCCCCTACAACCTCTCATGGTGGCCGTTATGCTGTAAATATATTTATATGTGATATATATTATATTTATATTTTCTCTATTATTCTTTAATTTTTATTGATAACATACATTTATGCTTTCCATTATGTGTAAACACAATAATTTCATTTGAGAAAGTGTGGACTACCACCCACTCAAAGTGATATGACTCGTTCATGATATACATGGAATGTATAAGGGGTGGTTTTATTAAACCTATGAAAAATACATGAAATAAATATAATACTATTATTATAATATACATTTATATCATTTTATTATTATTATTTTAATATGACAAAGAAATGAAAGTAGCGTTCATGCGTAAGTACAACCTACTGTCTCCATGAGCGATGCATTTTATTTCTCATCTCCAAATGTTATGTACTTTTATAAAATACATATATAACGGATATATATGATATTTAAATAATTAATAATATTCTTTATATGATTTAATTTTTAACACATTGAAAATTTACATCAAACAAGTTCATTTTCGATTCAAGTATCAAATATCGACAAACTGACAGATATGAACTTAAATAAATATGTAATTTGAATAACATGATTATAAGTAATATAAAATGAATAATAAACTTGAAAAAGGTTCTTAATAATGTATAAATTAACCTATGTTTGTTATACAGGAATATAAAGAATGAATTAGACAAGTTGAATTCAAGGTAAGGGAACTTCTTAACCCAATTTCCAGTCTTTGGGTTAATCTTCTACTTCTTGATTATGTTGTGATATGATTATGTGAGAAATAAATTTTGATATCCAATATTTAATTTATACTTTATTTAAGTGTATTTATAGTGAATACATGTAATCTATCGATTTTATTAACAAAATTATCTTTGTAAGGGAATTTCTAAACTCAATTTATACTCATTGGGTTTTACGCAAACTTTGTTGATTATATTATGCCAAGATTAAGTGTGGAATCACTGTTTATTTATTTATGTGTTAATTTTCAATTCAATATATGTGGATATACTATTTATACACATAATCACCCCATTGAAAAATTCTTACATCATTTATAAAAACTTTGTAATGGAAATCTTAACTCGGTCTCCATAAATTGAATTAAATATCCATGTCAACGGTTTTGTTTTTTCATGAATATATGCGAATGACCTCTGATTGTTTTACACTGAATATCCAATTATATTGAGTTTATTTATATTTTTCAAACATGATTATGTTATTTTTTTTATCCTTAATATAATGATACAATATTTTTAAGGGACTTCATCTTAATCTCCTTTCATTGAGACATATTTTGATTTATACATGAATTTCTTTTATACAGTATATAATCAACCATTTAACTATTAGATTCATTCTATGTTTTTCAAATGTAATCATTTATTTATGAAAAGTTTTACTAAATGAAGAAAGGAATGTTTTTTTAACATACGTGGTGAAAACAACCTTTCCGCCTCCATGAGTATTATTTTATATGTGGATTCCTCTACAAGATGTAATGTTTTTAAAAAGAAAAGTGGATACCATATTATTTTTTAGGTATTTTGGTATTGAAAATTATTTTGAAAATAGATTGATTATATCAATATCTTTATATTATGTCTTCTGATTGCAATGTGTAAATGTTATTTTTCCTTTATTCTTGTTCATATGTTCGGATTATGTTATGGTTCTTAGGAATCATTTATGTATATGGGTGGTTCCGTGATAAAATAAGGGCAGGTGAGCCCAAGATATCTCTCTAATGCATTGGGTAACGTGAAAGATGTAAACGTTAAGGTTTTTTCTAAGAGATTTTTGGAATATACTGTGATGGGTATTCCAAATGTAACTATAAAGGTTACTCCCTATGTAGTTGTGAAAGATACAATGTAAGTATGATATGCATGCCACAAGTTACCTTTATTTTTTTTGATTTCTATGAATTTTTTTGGTATTATTAAGATTAAATTATTTAAGATAAGTAGTTTATGTTTTGTGGGTGAAAATTACGACTCTGTGAAAATGTTTTCATGGGTTTTAAATATTCATGGACTAATGGTTTTATTCCTTATTTAATGTTCCTTACTGAGATTTTTTTGCTAATATTAAGTTTTTGAAATGTTTTTTCATAGGGTATAAGGAAGGATAAAATAATGTATGAAATCAAGAATATTTTTATCAAGAAAATAATTATAGTTTTATTTAAGGATTTTTATTATTATGAAAAAATTTGGATAGAGTATAAGCATCAATTTTGTAATTTTTGTGATGTAATATAATATTTATGGCTTGATTCTCTTTAACTATAAACCTGAAAAGATCCTCAATTTGAATTCGTGGAATATATAAAGATTAAGTAATGTTTTAGTTTGGGGCCTTATAGTTATTCCCTACATTTTTAGGAGTTCAAAGAGATTTAGGAGCTCATTTTGGAAATTAAAATAAAGTCATTTTATTTTTACTTTGATTTATTATGAAACTAGGCTTCCAAAGACACTATGAATTCTCAATACTTATTTTGTATTATTAGATATTTATGCTAAAAAAAATTAAATAATATTTGTAAAATAATCATGGGTTTCTATTGATATAAAGTCCGCTCTTTCATGAAATCCATATTTTTATTTCCTTTTATGTATAAGAATGTTCCAATAAAACTATAACATAGGTTTATATCAACATTCATAACATAAATGTTATGTTTATCCTTTAAAAAATTATAATAAGCTATCTTGAATAAAATAAATTGTTCTTACTTTTATTTTTAATGATAAGAACAACCTTTAATTATAAATGTGACACTGATAATTTTTATCATCTTGTAATATTCTTCAGCTGAAAATGGTTATGGTGTAAAATCATAAAATTATAAATAAACAACCAATAATATCCATTTCCAAAATAAAATCTAATGTCTCATTTACATTGTCTTTATTACATTCTAAAATTTATCATATATAGTTTCCTCTTCAAAAATTGGACAGGTTTATGTCCCTTAACATTGTATGGAGATATTCTTACATATATAGGAAATCCATTAATAAATAACATTATCATAGAACTAAAAATAAAATACTATTTATTATATATATCAAATATTATAAAACATATCTCTTATATAAATTTCAAATCACTAATGAATTATGATAGAAAAAAATCAACATCATTTTGATTTTTTTTGTATAGAAATCAGCAATCTCATCATAAAATGTTTTTTTCTTCATATATATATATATATATCTGGAGAAAATTTTTAAAGAAAAAACATAATAGTAAAAAAAAATATTTTTTCTACTAAGGATCAAATATGGATTCATTCCATCTATGCAGATTCTCATTTTAGGACATCTAACTTCATTTACAAAGTCAAAAAACTTGTGATCAAATATTTTCCATTGTGGTGAATTATGAGATTGAAATAGGTTTCCATAACATATGTGATCCTCTATATTCCATATTATCCTCTTACATCATTTTAATTTTCAAAAAAAATCTTCAAATGAAAATTATGGGAAGATATCATATTTCCTCAAAATGAGGTTTGGTTCCAATTCTTGAGAATGAATCGTTGTTGGATTTGTAATCAATTTTTTATTTTGGAGTCTCGAATTTAAGTCATTTTGGTAAAATTTAATATTACTTCCTATAAAAAACAAGTCATTGGGGGGAGAATGTATCTTTATATACACTAATCCCATTGGGAACATTATTTTTGCATCAAAATTGGACCTTGGAAGTTGTTTTCCTTCTAAAAGTCACTCTATTAAAAATTCAATAGATTGAGTGAAAATTCTATCACTGCAACCAATTCTTAATTTCTTGTTAACTGATACTTGTAACACTGATACCACTATAAATTAATTGAATCCTAAGAACATTGGTTTCTTAGCATATTCATACAAACATTCAACGATTTTTTTCAGTGTTTTAAACACATATTTCATAAATTAATTATTAAATACAATCTTATGTCACATGTTGAAAATATTCATCATCATTAAATCATGAATTGATTATTATTTCACTATATTAGATATAGTATTCATAATTATGATTGAAAACATATAAAATTAGATGCTATTTTATTTAATTATACCTTAATTTTATTATATTCAAACACTTCATGCATGGAAGAAAATCAAACATTGTTTTGATTATCTCATTTTAAAACTCCAATAAATTCCATAACACTTTATAAAATTCATTAATATTTCATCATAAATTTATCCAATTATAATCCATTAATTTCCTAAAGTCGCAATATAATAGGTAAATATGTTAAAATATAAAAACATTTAATTATATATATATAAAAACAGATGAATTTAGAATATCTTATCATATAATTATATACACATGAATAAATTTAAAATGTATAGATTGAAATTTTATATAAAAAAATAAAAAATAATATATATATATATAAACATATAATTTTGTTAATATAAATATTCTAAACAAATAAAAAAATAAAAATTTAACATAGATAAAATTTATGATTCTCAAGGATAAAACTAAAAAAATCATAACCAAAAAAATGATATAATTTTAAATCCATAAAAATTTATAAAAATATATAGTTGATAAAAAATTTATCACCATATTTAATTTTAACCAAAAAAATAATTTTTATGAAGCTGTTCTGGGATAAGGCATAAATGTCAAATCCATTTTATTAAAATATAAATATAAAAATAAGGGAAGGAGTCAATACCTAGAAAGACTTCCCACTATAGAAAAAATATGAGTCAAAAGTCATAGACATAAAAAGACCAAATATTCATTAAAACATTGGAAATTAAACAACATGGGTATGGTTAGGGTCGCACCTACAACTACTGTAAGGGGATCTTTCACATGGATGATGGTAATGCTTCCAGTTTCTTCTCTCTTCTAAGGCTCATGACCTTCATCTTAGGATAGTTCACTGAAATACACCACACTAAAATCAATATAAGTCTCCCCATAAATATTCCACTACTAATGTCCCTCTATATCTATTATAGAAATAATGCATGGAACATCCCTCGTATAAGAAGACTTGTGAACCATCCCAACATGCACATTCATCAAAAGGAGATGATCATTTTTTATAATAGTAGATGGTTCAGAATCAATCATAGAAAAATCATTGATGATTAGCACCAAATATGTGTGTTTTATGTTTTCTATTACCTCCTTTCTAGGACTAGGCTATAAGTAACTAGTATAAAAAATTTCCTTAACAACTGTAGTAAAGTATACCACCTGGATGTGAACTGAATCTTCCACTTGGGCAACAACCAGAGTCTCAGTGTGCTGTTTACCCAACCCACTACCATTGACCAGACTTATTAGAGTTTCATTATGTCCATCTAAGCTAACATCATTCAAAATATAAGAATATTTAAGCATTAAACACCCATAACCTTCTATTTGAAGTGCACCATTGGCCAAACATTGTGTAATACTACAATAAGAGATAGGTTCCACAACAACAGAATCATCACATACATAGGGAATCTCCTTGGGTGTTGCACCATTATATTCCTCCTTATATAAAATAGGATCATGAAAAAGGTTTTCCACAACCAAATTATTAATAGATTTAAGTTATGTGCGGCCATATCTTATTTGTATCTTTGTAGTGTTGGAAGGAGTTCCATCCAGTGGGTCATCACCCAAAGCATAAGAGTCAGAGTATGATGATCACCTATTCCACCATTTTAGAAAAAATCATATATCTAATGACCTAAGATTTACATAGATTGAAATTACATTTCTTTTTTGAAATACTTAATACATTAACCAAATAAACTCCAAATGATCTTACTAGTTTAGTGTCTTTGGAAACTCATAACAGAATATTCTAGCTTAGGAAATGATCTTAAACATCTCCCATAAAGATCTTTCACATTAGTTTTCCTACATTAAAAAAATTCTTCATATCTAGGGGAAAAGAAAAAATAAAATGGGTGGGATAAAATGCTTAGTAAGGGTAAACATGGAGAACATAAATGAAAACGTAAACATAAGAATGTAAAAACATGAACATATATTTTGAATATCAAAATCTTGAGTCATAAAATAAAACTTGGGAGTACGTAAGGCATAAATCATAAAGTAAAATTAAACATAACATTGGAATAAAATATGAACTTGTGGAAAACACATAATCATAGAAAATCCTTTCTATATTATCAAATTCTCATACCCAAGACCATCGTAGCAGACAAATTCCATTACTAAACCATGTTCACTCCTTGTTCCAACCTTGTATTACTAAACCGTATTTACTTGTTCTTTCAGCCCTATATTATTGAACTGTATTTAATTTCCATTTATGTAATTTCTATCTCATTAAATATAAATATTTACCCAATTTATTATAGGTATATATAGGTTCCACCCATCTCATAATGAAATCATTCTTACATATTCCATAAAAACATAATTCATTCATCATAGAATAACCCAAGAAACAAAATGGGTTTCTTAAACATCATTCCATCATAACATAATCCATATAAAATATCATTCCATCAATAAAATAATCAAATAATAGTAATAATAGGGATAGAAACATAACCTTATTTAAAGAGTATCATTTTAGATTGAAAATTATTTTAATAAAACACTTGAACTTAATTATTGATGAAAATGTCATTTCTTCAAAAATGATTTCTTTTCTCCAAATTACACACAATTTTAAAAGAGAAGAATTTATTTAAAAATAAACTTGAAATATTTTAGAGAAATATTAATATAAATAAGGAGTTATAAAGACATAAAAATCTATTCATGCTGTATAAGTTACAAAACATTCTTCTTATGCTCTTGTCGAAAAAGTCAAAAATTACCTTTTATGGAAAATGAAAAAAAAGATTCCTTCCATAACATTTAATAAAAATTCAAAAATGGGTAAAATTGAATTTAAAAAATATTATAATAATATAAATAATGTTATATATTTAGGAAACATGTATGTGAATGATAAATATACCCCAGTAAATACTTATGTATAAACAATCTCCAATAATAATGAGATTACAAAAATTTACCTTTCCATAGGTATTCTATCCATTGTAAATATCTAAATCTCATTTATTATGATTTAAATAATGTTATTGACTTATTCAATAATCATAGTCATTTTTAAGTTATCATAAATGATCATATTAACATCTGTTTGGTAATAATATTTCATTATTACTCGTTACTCGGGTATTAATTGCTTTAGGTTCTTATGCATGTTTTGCCGAAAAAGATCATTTTCAACTATTTAGGTTATAGTTAAATCATTTAAAGAATTATATTAGTATAATATATATCATATTTATTCATTCAATTAATTTATATAATTATGGTTTAATAAAGATCATGTAGAATGAATCACATCGCATCGTAGAGACGGTAGGTCGTACGTACGCACAAGCGATGATATCATTACTTGAATTATAAAATGGAATTGAATTGGATGGTATATATACTGTTAAATAATAAATAAATTGTTATAATAATCATATATATTTATTATTTATATCATTATACCCATCCAAGTTATGTGGTGGTGAAAAATTTATTACACCACAGCGTGGAGATGGTAAGTCGTACGTACACACGCATGGTGATTTAATTTTTTTTGTAGGATGGATTGAAGGTGGAATATGGTTATTTAATAATTATAATAAAATCACAGTATATATTTGATACTGTATTTATTAATTTATAATTAAACAACTCATTAAGAGGATGTATTAGAATATAGAAGTTTGAAATAATCAATAGAGGAGATTACCACTTCTTCAACGTGATTTATCTAAATCTCCTCTTAGAGAATTAGATTTGGTCTTTGAAGAAGACTAGAACCTCTATAATGTAAATAAGGAAGTTTATAATGTAAATGGGTTGGTTATGGATGATATTAAAGGCTCAAATTGATGTAAAGAAGTAAGGGAGGAGGTGATCTTTTATAATTGATGTGAGGGGCACTTTTAGAAACCACAAAAATATTAATTTATAATAAATAAAACTCTACTAAAAAACTTCAAAAATTTCATATTTTAAATGATTGGATGATATATGATTATATTCTCATCAAATAAAAAATTTTATATAAGTTTTTCTATCCATTTAAACCCGATCATTCTAGATTAACACTTAATTATTATATTTTATTTTAACTGGGGTAACAATTATTTCTATATTAAAAGGGTGAAATATTTACATATTTGATTTAAATTAAATCATTAATAAATATTTTATATCATTTTATACTTTATAATAATTATCATTTATTTTTTAAAAATGTTTTGTAATTTTTAAATTATTTAATAATACATTATTTTGATAAACAAACAGTGGTGTCAATTTTGGACACAATTCACATCATTGATTTTTTTAAATATAAATATAAGTTTTTATCCTAGAAAAAAATATTTTATTCTATCCCCTTGGGGTCAAGGTAATCTAGAAAATCCATTTGATATATTAATTATCCAAAATTATATTTATTTTAATATTTTTAATAAAATTAATTTGATTTTTCCCTTAATAGAATTATTACAAGATCAATTTTCTGTAATTATTTAAAACACTTATTTTTTGAATAAAAATTAATAATAAAATTCTATGATGAATATAAATCTATTATATTTCAAAATAATATTTTTATTATATTTAATCTTCTTAAAAAAAGAATTTAAATTTTTATACTTATTAAATTATGAATGTAAAAATTTTAACCTCACTTTAAATAAAATAATATAAGTGTCAGAATATCATCAATATGGATCCAAATGTGCAATAAATATTACCTTGGATTATTATCATTATGATATAATCGACCAATAATAATTGGGAATGTTTTTGGGTCTTTTGATGGTTATTATCATTTTAATAATAATTGTTTTATTGATTTCTCATCAATTAATTAATTTTTATACCATCAAAGTATTAGTCTTTAAGGTCATTATATATTTCCTAAAAATTAAAAATAAATTACCATTATAAATAAAAACATTTTATATTTAAAATAATTATTTATAATAGAATTTATATTCTTTCTAACCTTATATAAAAAATTGTTTAGTTATTAAAATTTGAGTCAGACATATTTAACTCACGACTAGAAATATAACCTATACCCACAGTTTCATGAAATGTGGGCTACTGAGGCATCGTTATATCCCAATATCCTCATTTTCTACAAGACCATGGGTATATCCTTGTGAAATTTCATATTACCCATGGTTTACAAAATTGCGGGTATAAATTTACACAGCACAAAATATATACCAACGGTTCACTAAACCATGGGTATAGATTATTTTCTTCACGAAACACATACCCATGATTCATTGAACTATGGGTATATATGGTTTTTTCAATAGCATAAATAACCATGGTTCATTGAACCATGGGTATAGATGGTTTTCCCAGAAACTGAAACAGCTTCCCACCTTTCTCCTGCCATCCTTCACGTGTAAAAACAATGAAAACCAAAATAAAAACTAATTTCAAACTGGTTAAAAACCACAATATATAAATTTAAAATATTATGAAACACCTGAAAACATAATGTATCATTTATATAAGTTTTAACGAGTGCATCCATAACAGTGGTGAGGTTGGTAGAGAGGAACCCAAGGTCCATAAGTTTGGTGGTGCAAATATTGGAAAAGATATATAGATGTATACTTCACATCTATAAGGGGAAGACCTTATTTTATATTTACGGACCATTTTAGGTGTTGTATAGTTGTTCAAAATCAAACTTCATATTTTCTAAATTTCATAACGCACTTTATATTCTGAGGTGTAGATTTATACCCTATATTTGGGCCTTCTCTGGAATTTAGGTACTACTAATAGATATGATAATGATAATTAAAACAATAGGGAGATACTCATTGTTCTATTTATTTACATACGGTGAAGTCTAAATAGGTATAGTCATAGATTATCATCAAGGGGGATATGAATTGGGATTATATATAATGTCCATGCATGTCTGTGTCTTGTTAATGTATATTGATTGGGACATCATTTGTGTGGTATATGCACCCTGCTAATTTTATCATCTATTCAGGTTCATATAGTGATGGATTCTAAAACCATTTTAGGATTCTAGGGTGAAGTGACATCCTATGGTGGAAAGGAAACTCTGGTTAATGATGATTCAGTATGACTCCAATGTCAAGATAAATTTTACATTCCAATATGTTGGTGTATAGTTGATGTTTCTGTATTACAAAATATGGATTTAATATTATTTTCATAACATGGTATTTTAAAATGTGACTAGGTTCAATGTATCAGATTTCATTGATAAGGGAGGAGTGAAACAAATAAGACATGAAAAGGGTAGTCCAAGGTGGAAGCCTCTAATTATCTATGTTGATAATTCACTCAGTCCCCCCAATAACTAATTATTGAGGAGTTGATGTATTATTATCTAATAAAAATGTGATCAAGATGGAGGTGATAAGATAGTTCCTGGTCATAAGGATGTAGTCTAGAAAATAAGATGAATATGGAATGGTTTAATCCATCCCCAATTTGTGTATATCTTGAGAGATTTAACCTATAGAGTAACTAACTAGTAATCAAAAAAATAAATGATCTATTGGTTTCACATCAAGGTGGTGTACGCATTCCATAGATAGGGAATGTGAAATATCCCACAAGAATCATTATTGACATTAATTTAGCATAGATTAGCATATATATCACTAATTTGGAGATGTGAGTCCATAATATCAATGAAAATATCCTAACCACTAGGCATGTGTGTGAGATGCTGAACAATGGGAACATGAAAGGGGTAATCAACCAATCTATCAATAAAGAGTTGGATGATTCCCTTAACTCTGAGATCATATAAAGAAGATCCTTTTAAATGATTTACATTAATTATCATATCTATATTTAAATGACCAAAAATAATCATTTTTTCAGATGAAAAAGGAGAATAAGGAACTGATAAAATCCCATTAGTATAAAAAGGGTAGATCTTTGGTAGGTAGTGTTGTGGTATAGGACATCTCGGAAGAAGGGGAAAATTTTCCTTGTTTGAATAAGATTCTATAGGGGTGGGGTGAGACCCTATTTATCATCTCACAATAAATAAATAAAACAAATTTAAATAGAAGAGTTTAAAATCAATATTTTATAATTTGTGAAATTGAAATTCTTAAGACAGTAAGATACCATGATATCAAAAGAGAGTCACATAGATAAAGAGAAAATATATCCATTTTCAAAAAAATAGTACCTAAAGATCCATTAAAAGTTTTGAGGTGCCACTCTGCGCTATAGTCCCAGTACGGTCGATGAGATCCTCCTTTGTCATTCCAATATCGTTATCCATGTGATCAAAATAAAAAAAATGACAGCATTATCCTACTACCCATTTAAAAAATATGATTAATAATTACATGTTAACATACATTATGGTGATAGTTTTATTGTCTAGATCTAGTTTAATGCGAATCTCCAGCTCACCAGCATCTCCTAGAAGCACAGGTTCAATTACGCTTAATAAAATTAACTTATCTAGAGTATAACTTGAATTACTAAAATAGAAGAATGGAGCAAGGTTAAAAATTTATTCCAAATGAATCAAAATATTTATTAATTCACTAACTGGAAAAACTGAAAAAATTGAAATTTGAGGCGCAGTTATTAACACTACCACGCTTTACATGATCTCATAGAAACACCTCCTTATGGTTGTATAGGCCATGAACTATCAAATCTAACAACCTACTAACCTGTAATGAATTTCAACTTTTCACTTAGCTCATAGGAAAATGGGTAAACAAATCAAAAAAAATAAAAGGGGAATATATGAAAACAAAAAACATATAAAAGTAGCAAGTTCACCCTTCACAATAAATTCATAGACTCTACATCCTTTCCAAATATGGGCATCACAGTTGTAATTCACTCCAAGCCAAAGAATACTTTGTCAAATTTATGCCCCATTGAATACTCCACTTCAATATTTGTCATCAAGGACCATCATTTAAATACTATCATTTACACAACAATAAAAAAAGTAAAAAGAAAATACATTATGAATGGCATGAATATAAACAGGATGTGACACTACCCCAATAAAATAAAATAGATCCTAATATAATAAATAAACATAGAAATTACTATATCATAATTAAATGAAGGATATTAATACCTTTATAATCCAAAAACTCATGGATGTGACCATTTGATGTTATATGTTTTCCTGATGTTATATGTGTGGGTGAAAGACAAACATGTGATGCGAAAAAGAACTTAAGGCATTGAGGATCTATCCAAATGACACATTATATTTTTTTTATAAGTGTAATTGTTGAAAAATGAAATAATATGTAAAACAATATGAAATTAATAGTATAAGAGTTAATAAAAAATGGTTATAATATCCTTTAGAAATTAATATTTATTATTTAATTGAAAAGAATCGATTTTCATTTTCTTGTGGTAATGATGGTTAATATAGTTGATGTGTGACAAAATCATGGTTTTTTCAAATTGAATGATTTATTAAAAAAGATAATGTTGTTTAGATAATTTATCATACCTTGTTAAAAAATTTATAATTTCAGTGAAATTATGAAATGAAGGCATAGCTGCTGAATTTATGTAATAAAATTTTCATAGAAGGTTTCTCAGAAAACAATTTTTGTTTTATAATAATTAATCAATAATGATTATATGGTGAGATAAATAAATAAATTTATTTATTTCATATACCAAATAGAATTTGAAGAATATAGATGATATTTTATTACTAAATTTTTGTGGTTGGTGTCAGAAGGGAAGGTTTTACCACAATGATGGATAAACTATTTTTGATAGCAATTGATTTGGAAAAACATGAAATGAATAATAAAAAAAGGTGTAATTCATGATTAAAACATGAATTGAGTTAAAAATATAAAATTTTTAATTGCCAATAAATTGTGCGTCCTATTTATGCAATCAAGAGAATTATGAATTATTCATTATAGGAATTTTTTAACATAAGAATCATAAAATGTATAATACAAAACAATGATTAATTAATCATGATACATATTTCCAAATTCTTAATGCTCATAATGATAGAATGGATTCATAACACACAATGAAAATACAAAATGAATATTAAATAATGTTGAGTAAATTTTTTCCAAATTATGATCATATTTCATAATGAAAAAATATAATGCATAATATATTTTTCTTATAAGGAAAACCTATTACATATATAATAGAATTAAAATAAGATGGGTATATGAGTATGATTTATGATATGGATAATAGTTAAAAGGTATAAATTTTAATTGACTGATATGTAATGTGTAGGTACTAGATATGAAGCTTGGAATCATTTTCCAATGTATAGATAAGTTGTTGACAGATTCCTAAATCAAGAAATAGAAGTTTGGTTCCATGCATGATGACTCTCGTGACATCTAGTATTCATCAACATTATAACTTCATTAATTATCACTGAATAAAATCATACTCACTATAATCCACCTGTGAAAAATTACAATAATAATTAAATATAAATGATAAAATAAATCCATAAATAAATCTATAAATAAATCACACATGTGCAAACTTCAAGAAATTACTCAAAACCTATTCTTGATAGGATTTGTATTCTGGAGTCCAGGCCAGCATTTTTAGAAATAAATAAATAAAAATTCATTCTGTTGTAGAGAAACGTCAATGAACCCAAAGAGAAGGATATCAGTAGTATGAATACTTTTTTAAGCGAACTGCAAAGGTAGTGATTATGTGATTATGTGGTCTACCTTGAAGTCTAGGAAAAAAATCCTGATTGATCTTGTCTTTATAGCCATATAATAACTTTCGTAAAAAATTAAAAGTATCATTTGTATCCCCCCATCAAAACTTGCACCTTATCAACCTATACCCCTACCTACCTGCACCCCCTATCCCTTCGAACCTTCACCCACCCCACCCCTTTCCTAACTCCTTCCCCTCCCTCCCAACCCATACCCACCTCCCATCCAAACATGTCCCCCCTCCAAATAGGCACCTAGCCCCCCCGCCCCAATACCTTCACCCCCTGCACCCCCACCCTCCCAACCTTCCCCCTTCCCTCCCAGCCTGCATCCCCCCTCCAAACATGTTTCCTCCCTCCCTACCTACACCCATCCCCCATAAAAATTATTATTAAGCGAGTGATTATTAGGTGATGTTGTGAAGAACAATCTGGGTAAATTATCCATAAATTTTTAATGGATGGATTTATGATTATATAAATAAAAAACTAGTTGGAAGTCAGAATAAATTCTTGATTAAAGTAGAAAAGGCCAGAAAACACATGTATTTTTAGAATATTGGATTTTGGAAGTGCTGAAGCATGGTTTCCAGAAGAATAAAGCCATATTTATAGGTAGATAAAACTTGTGTAGGGAACAGAATATCGATTGTTTCATGGTGGATGTTTTCAATGGAGTGAAAAGATCATATAGGGGTGGAACTAGGAAAAATTAAATAACTCAAATATAAATAGCTTGGTGGGGCTTAGTTGGGAACATGTGTGTCACACATGTACTATTTACATTTTTTTCTCTTTGGTAGTGTTCTAGTTTTGGTAATTTTTAACTCAACGAGTTCCCTCTGTCTCTATGTTCTTAAAAAAGGTTACAGTGATTCCTCTCATAGAGTAGGACTAAGCCCATACCGTGTAAATACTTATTATTTAGTGTGGTTTGAATTGATTCCATTTTATGTACATTTTATGCTATAAGTTATGTTGGGTGTGATCATGGTGATTCAATATCCGATGTTTAAAATATTTTCTTTGTTTATACAGTTATATCAGGTGTCTACATGTTTCAAAAAAAACTTTTTTTCACAAGTTGATGTTTTGGATCGACATTCCATAACATGGTTGTTTTTGAAATAACAATTCCAAACCAATAACCTATCTCTAAAACAATATGAAATCATGGTACTTGAATCCAAAACTATATTATACTACAAGCAGTAGTATTAATGAACATAGATCACACAAATTTAACATAAGAAATCAGAACAATTAATTTAGTCCCCTTTCAAAACCCCCCTTTCAACCATGATTATTCAGCATTATTTTCAATATAGTGACCTCTTGTATTTTCTAATTGATATATGCATTCCAATCACTATAGAATTGGTACCCAAGTATAAAAGTCTCACAAAAATTAATAGATTCCCCATCTTATAAGATCTAAGACATCATTATCCTCTTCCCCTTCTGGTTCAATAACCTACCTCTATAAAGTACTCCAATTTCCAACTACCTAGTTGTCCAAGAGACTTATACTTATAACCCAAAAAAACCATTGGATCAAAAATTTAATATGAATGATTTAGTAAAGAGCATCCTATAATCCTCTAAGTATGTGGTAAGTTCACAATAGGATTTCTTACCAAGTATTGTTAACCTTAATTATTCTCCTATAAACCCTCAATCATGAGTTTTTGGATCCATAACTTCTTTTTTATAAAGAGGTTTTCATTTATGAAAATACGTATCATAGATGTTTCATTATCTATTTCATGTGAGACTATTTTTTATAAATTGATTTCATTACAGGACAACTAATTTGATGTTCATTTCATAATAATTTATCTAGAATGCCTCTTACAAGTACCTACCATTTGATATGCTTGAAAATATATTTACAATACAAGCTCATCAACACCTATCACAAACCCCTTTTAAATTTAAATACCAAAACATTCTACGAAAAGTGTCACTTCAATCATAATTCCTTACATTGATGTTTCACCTAGGCTGACATGATCAATCCATAATCAAAGGCTTCATGATCCATTCCAAAATCTACTCTTATTTTACAAGAGAACCTCACTTTCTATACAATTCATATCCAATAACTCCACTAATATGACCATGAATTTTTTAAACTCATGTTACACTATTTAATATAATATGCATGATACTTCAGTTCCCATTATCCTGTCCCCATAGAAAGAGAAAATCAAATTTCTATGACCCATGACACACTACATACCCTTTAAAATTTTCCACCCTCACCCAAAGAGGAAGATGCTACCCAATCCAAAAATATGCATGTCCTTTTCTAGGGAATATTATTTTTTATTTTACTTCCAAGTAATATTCCAACCCTGATATGCATGTTTCAAAGTCAGCCGTTTTTATTTATCATACCTTTCTCTTTTGAAACAAAAAAAAATTATTTACAGCTAAAAATACAATTTAAAATAACAATTATAATTTTTTTAGGGAAACTTATTGGTTCACTATAGAATACATACATTACCATTGTCAAGGCATGTCATTAATCTATCTATATCATAAGGACTCAATACATTACAACAGTAGGCTATGTATAAATCCTACATCATAGCTAGTGGGTATTTTTTACAAGGCCCACTATAGTATAGATCCTCCAAAAAGCTAGTGGATCTCTCTAATTACCCAATTGCACATTGTTTTTCTTACCATTCTACCACCTCACCCATCAACTAGTCAGTGGAACTAAAGCTTCTCCTAGGATTCATGAAACTACTTTCCTTGATAAATTTCATCCCCTAATAACATGAACACCTCCATAAGAACATATCTAATCATATTAAAGGATCATTTATATAATTTAAAGAGCATAAAAAATAGAGATAATATTTCATGATAAAGGATGAAAATTAGAGTTGACATGTACATATAATATAGAAAATATAATATTTGAGAAAATTCATATGAATTTCAAAGTTCCATTCCATAGGAATAAGCAGTGTTAACATAGAAATGAAAAATAAAAAAACATAAGGGGAACAAAAAAATCACATCAAGAAATAATCCAAATCCAACAACATGCCCAACATCAAGTTTTTAAAGTACATGCATAAGTCTCCCTCCTAAGTCAAAAATGGAGGGGATTAATATCCCCACCATCACTAACTTCCCCATCCCCATGCCCATACCCATCATTATTATCAGTAGTAATATCGTCAGCATCCTCATCCCCAATAGTAGAATTAGCAACATCCTCACCACCAACATATTTATCTCCACCACCTTCATCGCCACTAGAACTCTCATTAGAATCACCGAATGCATCATTTAAAGAGTAGTAAATTGAATCCATATATTATTCAAAAGAAGAAGCATTCACTAATGGAAGTGAATGACTTCAAACTTCCATAACATTCAAGAAATTCTTGGTCATTATCTTACTTCTTTGACACTCCTCTAAAACTACTTTCTTTTCCTCAGCTACTTCAGCATGAAAAATTTCCAGCTTAGAGGTCTGAGAGGACTGAGAGGAGCTCAATTATGACCAATACCTAGAGGGGATAGTGTTTTTCCTTGGTTGACATTATACTCTCCCCGAGTGTTTCTCACATAATTCTTGACTTAAATAATCATGTGGCCTGATGTTGTCATCTTATTTACCATCGAGGGCCTCCAAGGTAGACTGCTAAAATTATAATCATATTTAATTATGAATTTGGTATAAATATTTAATATATAAATAAAAAACATTAAAATATTATCTTATGTATCTACATTTACTGCACTTCCATCTTTTTTTCTACTAGAGAAAAATAATTTGGTACGAGGTAAATTACCTTCAATACCAAATACAGCTTGCTGCAAATGAGAAATGCACAACTCTATATTACAAGCATATATGGGAAATGCCAAAATATGGCATATTTCTATCCATAATATTTTCAGTATAACATCCTATATAATATCACAATACCCAGTTAATGTACTCATCTCATCTCATGTTAGGGCTTGTAGTGTGCCCCAATGTATGCTGATATATCATTGAATCTTTGTTCTTCGTGTTTTTCTCCGACACTTACTAAAAAATTCAATACAAGTAATAAGTGTTAAATTTTATAAGTTAATAATTAATGATCGAGAATACCTTAAACTGAGCAGTATTCTGTAGTGCAATAATTTTTTCATATTAACTTTTTGGATAGTCGACGAATGTGGGTACACCCTCTAAGTCAGTACCAACCCTTCTCTTCCAACCGACATACAGTTCATGCTTGTATGAGTGTCATACCTCTCCAACATCCATAAACCTTAAAATCTTAGAAAATTACCCATCGATAATGTTAAACTGACTCTACAATGAACATGTTATTTCATTGAAATACAAAAATAATATAGATATGACTTTATAAAATTTTCTTACCCATATTTTCTCCCATGATTTTTCCTTGATCTATTTACTGATAAGTCTCCATGACACCGGTTCCACTAGAATGATATCATGATATAGCCAAAGTATCCATGAAACTCATACATTTCCTTGCACTTGAACCTACCAAATGATTTTGTTGATTATAATATATCATTAGCTATATATGGATATTCCAAGATTCCTTCATCGGATTGTACCCATGTCGCCTAGAAGAATATCCCAATGAATAAGAAAAAGTGGGGGGAAGAATCATTAAGTCATGGTACAACATGAAAAAAAGTGATATAATTTGAAATAGTTATAATAAAAACATTCTAGAGGCTGCTTAGTAGACTCTGATGGATCTGTTGGCTATCCTAGATCAGCATCCACTGAAGGAAGTCTTTGTTCAAATTCATTCTCTAGGTGGCCTTCATGCACTAGAGTGGAAACTAAAGGAACAAAATAATCAGATGATATCTGGATTGTATGAATTGGAGGCATTGTAGACATGGAATAATATGGGTAGTAGGATAAGGGATACATCATCGGATATGGCTATGGTAAAGCTGGAGACATCTGTGGAGGCATTATATTCATGGTATGGGAAGAAGAGACAAAATGAGTTGATGGAGGCATCAGTGGGTTCATCCCTAAAGGCAGAAAATAAATGACATGTGAATAATAGGATAGCTGACATGATGTTAGAGGCATGTATAAGAACATCCCCATAGACTCAAGCAGTGGATTTAAAGGTGTGGTATAAGGGGTGTTTGCTAGTGTGTTAGTGTGGGAACAGCTATGACAGGTGATTCGCCTTGTTCTAGGAGCATCCCCACTCCAAACCATGATAGTAGAATGAAGATTCAGATCTCATGGAACTGAATGTCCCCAAAAAATGATAAATAATATTAACATAAAATTATATTTAATGTATAAGAAAAACATTACAATTATTATACTCACTGATGGAAGCGAAGGAGTCAATGCACAATCATGACTCTATCGATCGGGATCAAATAGTCCCTTCCTTTGATCTTCACTATTATTTGATATAATCTGTATAAGAATGAAATGTAATTGTTTTAGAAATAGTTTTTACAAATTATGCATACAACTTACATCTATCAGAAATTCCTGAGAGGAACCAATTTGACTTCTTCTAATTACAAATATTACAAATGATTACAAGGAAACGATGAAGATATTTTTGGAAATTACATTACCATGTTATAATTTTTTTTAAACAATATTTAAACCATGTTTTTTACATTGAAATAATTTTATTTAATGAAATGACACTTGAAAATAAAAATAACATACATATCCTTCCAAAATAAAACATAATTAAATTAATTACAGTAATACTGACATGAGAAACTCATGTTAATGTAATCTAAATGAACACTGAACATATATGGTTGCTTCTATATATTACTGAATACTACTTTAGGTTCAACATCAACTCTCGCAATGGGACAATTTGATTCATCAAATGCAATATTTCGGGCAACACCAATGGGGGATTCAATGGTGGAAATTTCCTCACCAGCATTATGAAAAATATGTCTTGGGATTGTGACATTAATGATAACAAAATTGGGTCTTAGTTTATCTTTAACATAAAACAATTATTTATCCATTAATGCCAAAATTTATTGTTCATCGGTACATAGGAATCGTACATGAGCCTTAGCCCGGTTGGTAAGGACTCTGCAAGTGTATCCAAGTGACCAGGGATCAAATCCAAGTGGAGGCAGAATTTCTGGGTACTGTAGCAGTACTGTAGTAGGTACTGTAGTGGGAACTGTGTAGTACTATAGCAGGTACTGTAGTGGGAACTATAACAGGCATTGTTTGGTACTGTAGCAGCCAGAAATATGCCCACATTTGGGCATTCGGGCCACCAATTTGGTCCTTGAGTCCTGTAAGGACTTCGGGCCACCTAGGCCTTCGGGTCAGTAAGGCCTTTGGGCCACCTCAAGACCTTTGGGCCACCTTAAGTGCAGATGCAAACTAGACAACCTACAAGGAACAAACTCTACAAGGAGGATGAGAAAGGAGCTTTCACCACAGCAGAAGCTAATCGGATTTCAAGAATGAGAGGGTATGGATCCTACCATCGGGACAAGCCTGTGCATGCACGGGAATTCCTAGCCGAACATCCATGCGATGGTGGAGATCTAATTTCACGATAAAGATGCAGGGGAGGAGTAGTTCCATGTAGTAAGTCTGGGATGTTTGTAATGTTTGAAGCCTATGGGAAATGAAGTCCTCTAAGGCCTATGGGCTATGTAATTCTTACACCTACGGGCCTTGTAAGGGTTCCAACTCACCCCTTGAAAGGTGGATTATCAAAAATCAATAAAAAATGAAGGCCTTTGGGCCATTGGAGGAGGAGGTACACAGGAATCTACTCATATCAATAATGCCACATCCATAATCATCAATAAATGTACCATGTCATATCATTGAATCAGATTATTTACATTTCATCATGGTGACTCTACCATGAGAGTAGTAATCCAATAAAAATATTTTCTCAACAAGCCCACAATAATACATGTCTTTACATTGACGATGAATATCTGATACACAGGCATAACAATCCATTGTAGTGGTTAACACAACACCATCATGTTGTGTTCTCATTTTCACCACTTGATCAGTTGTAACAAATTTATACCCATTGATTATTAAATATTTTCATTAACGAACAAAATAATTAGGACCAAAATCTAGAGCTCTTAATTCTTGAGAAATAGTGTCCAAATGTAAAATAAATACCTAAAATATATATGAAAATATAATTAAATTTATATCTATATTTTAAGCTAATTAAAGTAATTTTAATACCTTTTATTAAAACCAAACAGGAAACTCTAGGCTATGAAAATCCTCTCTCCTTCTTAAAGGAAAATATCTATGAATTCTACTTATAATTTTTTTATGTTACCTACATAAAATGATAATAAAAATGTAATATATATGTGAAATATCATAATATGAAATAACATATAAATATTCAAATTACTTACTTGATATAGTCATCGAACAAACCACAGTTAAACAAGATTGTGTGATGTGTTATATCCTGCTCTTCAGACTTAGTGTATCTAATGTATAAGACCAAAAAATTCCTCCTATTTGGGGAAGATATGGAAACAAGGTCTCAATTTCCCTATATGGTTCATCTTAATTTCTCATTGGATGAATATGTCTTGTGGTCACATCAGACAAATACATTGAAAATAAATCCATACATGCTTGAGCCAGATAACCCCTCCCAATCGAACCTTCAAGATATTTCTTGTTTTGGACATATGATTTCATTGTGCACATATTCCTTTCTGTGGGATACATCCACCAAAAATCAACTGGTCCCCCAAGAAGTGTTTTAGTTGGAAGATGAACTATTAAATGTGACATTCAAGTGAAAAATGAACGAGGAAAAAAATTTCCATCTTATATGAAATTAATGGTGCCTCTTGTTGTATTTTTATCATGAATGACTTGAATAACCTTTTAGCACAATGGTATCTAAAAAATGGCACAAGCGAATCACTGTCATCCTTGAATTATTGGGTAGAAAATGCCGAATTTCTATTGGAATAAATTCATGAAGAAGTATATAATAATCATGAGTCTATAGGGATTTTAGTTTCACATCTCTTCTGTTGACTCGTTCAGATATGTTTCTAAAATAGAAATCAACAAGCCTGATATTATCCAATACTACCATAAATTGATCTTTCCCTAATGGTTTCATCACTTTAGAAGCACAAGTAAAATTCCATTTGTTTTCACCGATACACACAGGATGCAGTTCTGGTCGAATACCCAAATCCAAAAAGTCCGGATGAGATCGTAAGACATCTTTGGTCTTCCCTTAATATTAAAAATAATTGAATGCAATATTTCACATATATTTTTCTCAATATTTATGACATTGAAATAATGATGTAACAAATTGGTAGACCAATATGGAAAATCAAAAAAATACTTCTCCTTTTCCAATTGTAAGTAGCTTCAGTGTCAAAATTCATCCTATTTTTAGATTTCAACTAACCATTACCTAATGAAAAACTAAATTATTTCAATTTATTTAGCACATCACTTCCTTACATATGTTGTGGTGGTTGTTCAGTGTCAATAGTATTATCAAAATATCGACGATTTGTCCTGTATTTATGATCCATTGGAAAGAATCTTCAATGCCCCATAAAACTGAAACTACAAAGGTATTTAATCCTTTTCCATCATGAATTATTCATACAAAAGGGACATTATTATTTTCCCTTTGTTCTCCACACAGTCATCATTTCATAAGAAAGGAAATAATTTGTGGTCTATAGAGGGGAATCACGCATCAAAAACGTTTTCTTTGAAAAAACATTGAATGTCTGCACACCCAAATTCCAAAGTTGTATCAACTCTCTTGTTACAGGACGCAAGTAGAAATCTATATCATTACTGGGATAGAAATATCCAAATATTAGTATACTCAAAAAACTGAAAGGTTTTTTCAGGTACATCCATAGATGAAGATTATATATATGAATAAAAATTGGCCACGTGAATTGATTAGTAAGCATCCAACCAAATAGATTAAAACCATCATAGGATAGACCCAACCTAACATTACGCACCTCAGCTGCAGAATTAAGATGTTTTGAATAAAATTATCTCCATAATAATCCATCTATAGGATGAATCAACTCATAATTACCTTTAATTCTCCTAGTATAATTCCATCTTATATTGGCTGAGATTTCTACATACAATAATAGATTTTGATGTTTGGGAATCAATGGAAAGTGCCACATTAATTTCTATGGCACATGAGATGGTGTTCCATATTAATTTGTATTCCATAGAGATGTGCCACATTCTTTACAATAATTAAGGTCAGCTATTTCCTCCCAAAATAAACTACAATCTTTCAAAAAAACATGAAATTTATTAGAATCAAATCAAAGATGCTTAATTAACTTGCATGACTTGTAATGATTTGAAGGAATATATGCATCATCAAGAAGCAATTATTTAAAAAATGTAATAATATAATCAATGGAGGTATTAGAAATTCCATACATTGTTTCCCATGATATATCTGTATTAAAAATTCCATCTTTTTCATTTTATTACATTCCGGATATAATGGAGTTCTGGCACCATCCAATAAATTTTTCACTCTCAACTTAATTGTATTTAGTATTTTCCTCATGTGTATTGATATAAATTTATTATTTAAATGGAATACTATCTCTATTGGGATGATTCACAAATAGAAACTGCTCAAATATCAAATTATCTATGTCACTTCTTTCAATTCATTCATGAACAGTTTCAGATTGTCTTATATCTCTATGCTGATACCAAACAAAATAGTTTGTTTGAAATAAAAATATCATATTATGATAAATAACTTCATACTGACATAACCATGTTCTTCCAACACATTTATATCATGGAAACTATATACAACCTCTATCTAAAGCATTGTTAAATGAAAAATGTTAAAAATTCCCCAAATTATTTTGAAACTTGGTTGAAATTCGATCATTACAGTACATATAGCTTCTATCCATTCTATAATAAGGAAAAAAGTTATCTTCCAATCAATAAAGTAAACCATAATTAAAAATAGATATTTACTATAAAAAATAAAACTATTATAATAGAAAGACATAATAATTAAATCTAATTCACATTTGTATTTCAAGTGCCTTATTTTTTATCACTAATTTCAACCCTTTTAGTGTCGAAGATGAAATTCTTACCTATATCCTATAAAGGGATGATCAAGAAGGTAAAACCTAATGGGAAAAGGAAGGTTGCATGTTTATGATAGAGTGGTATGTTTCATTATAGTTGAACTATACCATGATAATTTTATCATCCCTTATCTATCTATAATCTAACATACAATCCCTATTTTATATTCTTAAAAAAATTAAAGTATTAATTTTCGTAGTTGTTAATCTAATGGAGTTATTTTTTAATAATACATTTTTGTGTCATGAATTCCTCTTACAAGCACATCCATAACTAAAATTTGAACCAAGTGTCTTTTTATAAAGTGATATATAGTACCTCATACAATTAGAAAATATAATTTATTTATAAGCATCAAAATCCTTCTACTAAACTCCTACCATGTATAGTATGGTAGTGGGGTGAATTGGTCTGATTTTAGGATCCAATAGAAGTGTTTCACCACTAAAAAGGTGGGGGTTTGAATAAGTTGATATTTTTATAAATTTTTTATTATATTGACATTGACCACTATAGTAATATTAGGATATAATCGACTTTTTAAAAAAAAATATCCTTACCTAGATGTAGTAAAAGTTAATAAAATAGGTGCACAATATTATTACATTCATTAGTCTCTTAACTAGAAAACTCCTTCATTTGATTGGTAAGATGTTATAGTCATGTATTCTCTAATATACTTCTAATCAGTTACTCCATAAAATCTTATCTAGAATAGATAATATTGTACATTTCTATCCTTTAAGATGAACTAAGTAGAATGTGATCACCTATTCATGATTCCTGACAAGAGATAATTTCATTATGGATCATTATGTGTAACATATCACTAAATTAGACATTTTTTAGTGTCTAGAAATTCTTAACATCTCAATTTTATAATTATTAAAGAGTAAATGAAATTATAATCACATAAATTATATGGTCTATTCAAAGAATCTGTATCCTATCCCATGTTGTTGGTTTAATAATGTTGTTCTTCATTAACTATTGTTTCACAAATAAATTAAATGGAGTTAATTATTCTTAAAGAATATTTATATAAAAAACAACACTATAATGTAAATTTCATACATCATGCACTTCACATATAATTAGGAAGTATTATTTCAAACATAGAAAATTTAAAACCAATATCAAGCATAAAATCTTCTTTTAAAACATTATATTTCTTTTCTTCAAATAAAAATACACCCTTAAAAATGTTGTATCAGCCTAAGATATTTTATATATAAATGCTAATTTAAAATTTTTTTAAACCCAAATATAATACTTTAAAATTAAAATGAATTTTTAAGTAGCTTTTAAAGATATTAAAAAGAAAATGACCCCAAACATGATGGGTTATCTATGCACATAAGTAAGAACCACAATTCCAAAGGTAAGAAACTTATGAAAACAAGTTAAGGGTGACATAAAAATTTCAGTAGAGGAAATATAAAATTAATAAATTTATGGGAATACCCTATATTAATCCTATAACCATGAATGATAATATCATGGACTATACCCAAAGAATCCAATGTGAGATGCATCTAATTTTATAAATTTTATATAGACCAACATCGAACATGTTTTAAGTCAAATTCACAATCCGTAAAACTATCCCACAAAATCCTCATTGATATTATAGCCCCTCCTAGCCCTAGCACCTAGAATGATTAGAGGGACATTGGTTACTTTTGAACCAACTAGTAACATAAGAGTATAACTCTGAAATAGTACCCATGTTTCCATGACTAATAACACAGTGAGGTGAGTGAATTCACAACACAAGATCAATAGAAAATACATAAGTAATAACTTTCCCTCACATAAAACACCCTTATAATGAATATCAGATAACACATCATTCATCAATGGAATAAATAAGAACATTCCCGCACAAGGGTATCAATAATAATAACACAGTGGTAAAACCCCCCACAAGGGGGAACATTAAACAAGTAGAAAATCAAGAGTGTCTCATAATAATTAAATGAAACTCATTGTAAATTGAAAATTGATATAAACACATAATACATGGATTAAAATTATAATCAATTTCGATTTCTTAAAAATAGTACTTTAAACATCCTTTAGAAATTGAATGAACCAAAAACAACACTTCTATTTCAAGTCCACCCTTTAAAACATGGGTCTTCCTATTTGAAATCCAAAACGGTCCAACAGAACCCTATTTCCACCAAAAAAATTGAAGATTGATAAAGAAAATTTTTACAACGTCTATAACAACAAACCATTTTCAAATAATCATTTTAAATAATCAAAGAATCCCCTTTAAAATCATTTCATGGTCAACACCTCATTATAAAAAAATTCTATCATTAAATATATTTTTTACCCTCTAAAAACATAAATTGAATCAAAATCCAACACAAAACATCAAAACCATGGGTATAGAAAAACCCAAATCAGGTTATACACATAGTTTATAAAACCATAGGTATAGCTCTTTTGGGTTAGACCCTCTTTCCAATAGTGATTTTTCTTTAAATAAAATAAATTAAATAACCTAATCTCATCCAAGTGGCTTACAAAGGATACCATTTAGACCCAAGGATGATTTAGGTCCAAACACACTCATCCAATGATATTAATAAAAGTGTTAGGGTAATTTTATAATAGTATTCTTACCCTTAATTTCATGTTTTACCCTTTTACACTGTTAATAAAACTACCGAAGTTACTATTTATAATTCCCAAAAATAAAATAACATTATTTACATAATTTGGGACTACTGATTCCAAATATGGAAACCATTTTTAAAAATTAAAAACATAGAATTTGTAGTAATTAATTTAAAATTATTCCCATTTTCGAAAATAGAGAATGAGTTTTCTAAAAGTTAAAACATTATAAACGATGGAAATGTTTTTACATCCGAATTCAATGTAAAAATAATTATAATTACTTAAATTATATTGAATGATAAAAATCTATTATATTTATACTTTAAAACCATTCAATAATATAATTTAATTACATAAATTATTTGGATGAAACAAAATTCAATTAAAACATAGTATAATTTTACTATTCATCAAAATTTTAAACTTATCAGAAAATAATAAAAAATTCATCCAAAGAAAAATTTTATATCCCTCTCCCATATAATAAGTTTGATTTGATAAATATAATATTTAAAAGTGTCAAAAATATATTTTAAATGGGTGTTCCATTAAAATAAGGCAATACTACATTTTTTTGAAAAATAATTCTTCTGTCTGAAAAAATGAATTTTTTCTTATATCATGTATAGAAACATATAAGATTAATTTTAAACATTATATTGAATATATTATATATAAAATACATAAATAGTTATTTTATTATTTTATAAATTAACTTATTTTAATTTAAATAGTTTTTCATAAGAAAGTTAATACTATTCATACCTCCCATTAAAATTAATAGGTTATAATATTTAGTTGTTCAATTATAATCGGTCTTATGTGAAATTAATTATGTAAAATTAACTTGAAATTATATTTAACACAAACCACGCATAGTGTTTAGAATATATCAATCTAATATGGTGTTGCATATATCGCAAGATACTCTTGGTGCAACATATAACACAAGACGTCAAAGAAATTAAAAAGATTCTATCTCAAAAAATATCAAGGTGTTACATTAGATATCACATGATTGGGATTATTGAGTTTTGAATATGAGAGAGAGGAAATATCAAGATAATTTCTCATTTTCTAGCATATTAATGAAGGTATTTATCATATAGTTCCACTATATCATATGAAAAATCAGATAGATCCTCTAATTCATAAGGTTTTCTCTCATTATTTCCCTCTAATTTAGTAGATCCTAATTGGTTCTTGTTACCAAAATAATTAAACCCACCTACATCATCATTGTGATCTTTCAAATAACTTTCTTCTTGAACCTTATTATTATGCTCATTTTCTTGGAGATGAGTACTTGATTGCTCACCACCCTCCAATTGAGGAATAAGTGGACCCTAAAATCCATGATCCAAAAAATCATATTTCCTCATATCATCATGGGAATCATGACCAAGATGATCATAATTTTACGGGGTAACCTTGTTCATATCCCACCTCAAATTTTTAGATGAGTGCTCCTTCATCCCATTGTAGTTTCAAACAATCCTTCTTCAACATCTTTCTGATGTATGTCCAATATTGTAACAACATGTGAAAATATCAAGAACCTTTTCATAGTCAATATTTATACCAAACTTGAATTCATCACTCAAAAACATCAATTTTTTAATAAAAGTAGAGAATAGTTTAACCTACAATAGAATGTGAGTAGATTGGTGGTATCGTTCCCTTTATGTATCCTTGTCTATTTTGTCTTTCTTCCTCTCATTGATTTGTCTCCTCACTTTTGTGGTTGGTCTGCTCCGATGAAGGCGCTATGCCTTTTCCCTGGCTACCTTAGCTCTCCAGTTCGGTTCAGGAGAGTAGGATTCTTGAGTTTTTGGGTGTATCGTCTTGGTGTACATGGATGTTCAAGGAATCTTCATCGTTTCTATATAGGGTTTCAGTCCCCGATCTCCCCACCATCTTTCTTGGTTTTTGATTATGCATGGGTTTTCCCCAATATTCTTCCTCATCCGCCTCGACTTGCTCTGACATAGACTTTCATCGCCCCTCTCCATGTCAGAACTGGAGCGATGTATACAAAGGGGTTTTGGGCCATGTGGTTTAGCGGCCATGGATTTTTTTTCAGTGATTCATTTCCTTCAGGTTTTCCGATCCAGTTTTCTTCTATCATAGTGGTTCCTAAGGGGCTTTTTTGCATTTTGTGATTCTATGTTGTTTTTGTTTATCTAGCGATGTCTTTTATGATCCAAAGATGTTTGGTCAGTTTTTGAGCGACTGTTGTGTTTTGGGGTCGGTGTTGGTCGAAGAAGTGGCATTTTCGATGCGGTTCTGAAGGTGTTACTCATCTTGTGGTGTTCGGTGGATGTATTTTTGAAGATTACATTGTTGTTTTAGTGATGATCATGTTGGACTCTGTTGGACTTCCTGTTGGTCTGGCAGATGATGGGCGAAGACAAACGGTGTGAGGATGGTTTAGTTATCGACAGACGACGCCGATGATGATGTTTGGAGTGTACTGAAACAACGTGATGTCAACTACGGTGTTGTGTGTAACGACCCGAATCCAGATCCACTCAAATGGTGGCCCATACCCATTTCGGCACATGACCTCAAGTGTGTTTTCCCAAATGCTAGAGGCTGTCGACTAGCAGCGAGGGCCTTAGTGAGTCCGTGGGAAAACTATGCCCTCTTTTGGTAAGGTATACAATGTAAGGATAAGCATAAACAATAGCGGAAGTAGTAAACAACATACAACAACTGAAACTAAACAGTGTAAACAAATTATAATATAATAATAATGATAATGATGTAGTAAGTACAAGTATCTAAGGAAAGAAGCAAACATAACAACGTGCTGAAATAAAACTGAGAACAAAGTACTAAAAGTAAACAGCAACTGCAACAACATCGCAAGCCTAGGCTCGATCCTATACTCTCTAGCTCCAACCAGTAATCATGTACCTGGAGTAGAAGGGCCACAATCCATTTCCACACCTGCAACCATATAACCTGTTTAGGTAGAAAAGCATGAACCAAACAGGGTGTGAGACTAATCCATATAGGCAACCACCTCAAGATCTGTGCCCTACTGTCAGTGAGCAATATAGAAAAAGTAAATGAAATAAATGCAGCAGAGAAACATGATTACACTAAAGAAAACAATTCTAGAAATCTCCATTCAAATATATATAGTAATTTAATTTAGTAATTTAATTATCACCCAAGGAATCTTGCGATAGCTCTATATTCCCAAAGCATAGCAAGTAACACTACAGGTATCTCTGTAGAATACATAAACTACAAGCAGTACAAAACACAAGCTTGTTCTTTGGCATGGTGGACTCATCACGACCAACCAAAGAATATTTACACTGACTCTCTGGGTGGCTCATACTGGCAGACCCTTATAGTCAAGTAATCATACAAAGGAACAGACACTCTGGGAAACACTCACTATCAATTCCCCTGTGGTATTGCAATGATAGGTATAGACTCTCTGAGGAAGAACTTACATCTAATTACCCCTATAGTATGGATACGTAACTAAGTACACTCTGAGGAATCACAAATTCCAATTCATATAGGTCCTGTGAATGATAATAATTTATAACAGACTCTCTACGCAAGCCCTTAATCGCCAATTCCCTCTTTAGTCTACCGCACCAGGTTCACACAGCCCTGAGCAGTCTAGTCGTGTGTAATCAACTGTCAGCAACCCTAAGTTAGTTCAAAAACTACTTGGATAATAGCTACAATGCATCAAAAGCATATAAATAGCAGGAAATACATGAAATCAATTATATCAAGGCAGGAAATCAATGCAACAATGTATGCCTCACAGGCAACCTAATCCAAACGGTAGTGAACTGCCAAAACAGGGGAAAACACCCTTGGGGTGATCCTAAAACATGAAAACAAGCAATCATTATTCATCTAATAGCCTCTATAACACAAGAAATCTAGGGAATATAATAAAACAGGATCAAAACCCTAACCCGAGATACCCGATACATGGTAATCTGACACTTTTGTACAAAAACTCAAGGACATTCAACGTAAGGCAACAAACCACCTACCTCGAACCTAGGAGATTTATATACTTGATCCCTGAGGCTTGATTCTCCCTAGAACATCATAGATCTACAAAAAACGCACAAAACGTTCAACCCATGAAATCTTGAGAAAGAGGGGAAATCATGGAGTGAAACTCAAGAAGAAGGAAGATCTCACTACTGCGGTTCCAACGCAATCGACGACGATCGATTCGGCAAACAGACGGAGGCTCGGGGGCTCGGAGGATGCTTGCAGCCGTACGAGATGCTCTTGGTCGAAGAACCTGGAGAATAATATGATTATGTCGATTATGAATGACCTCGATCCATTTAATGAAAAAAAAGTACAATATGTGTAATTTTAGAGTACACGGTGTGTACTAGGATTTTCCGTACACCACATTAAGTGGCCTCCACAAAGCCCCTACACACCATTTGTGTAGCCCGGACACGGCCAGCACAGAGCCTTGCGCAGCATCGAAGTACACGGTGTGTACTTATAAAGTACACATCATGTACTTTGAAAATTTTTATATTTTCATCTTCTCCTAAAAAATGACCAAAAAAACATACCTGAAAAGATGGTCCAGGTTCTTACAATGTTTTTGGTGGAGACGGCGATGATATTAATTGCATGATTCGCGAGATGTGTACCAGGTGACAATTACTTTTTTCTTTGATTTTGAATTATGAATTTGGTGTTATCGCGGCGTTGGTGGTCTTTGCTTGTTTTTTGAAATGGTTTGAATCTTGTAATTTGAATTTTTAAATCATCAGTTGAATGTTTTTGTAAGGTTCCCACTTTTCCTTAAAAGTGGATCTTTTAATAAAATAAAAATGGTGGGTGGATTACATTCCTTTACCTTGTCTACAATAATCCCTTAGCTTTCTTCCACAAAAGTATTTCTCCCTTTTTTATGATTTTGTGGGATAAAAAATTAGGATCCCCACAAAAACCATAAAACTTTCAATGATCCTATGAAACTTTCTCATTATTTAAGGCCCCAAAAACAAAATTAGTGGTTGTAACTCAAGAATATGTATCTCTAGTGAAATCCTTTTTAAGAACTACATTCGACGGGACATCAATCCCAGACATAAATTACATATAGAAATGATTTGTCCTTTACTAATCATTTCCATAAACTATTGTGTTTTAAGGGACCATTTTCTTAAATATACCCATTCCTTTTAAATCTATAATAGAGAGCTTTATAAAATCATATTTCAATATCACATCACCAGAAGAAGCCCTATGACTATGGGCCTGGTATTTTGAAATCCCTTTCTTTTCAAAATATAGGTCTAACATTGAATGAGTTTAAGATACTAGGTCAACCCTATTTGAATCTTCCAATATAGATTCCATAGAAGTAATCAAAGCCTAAATCACCTCAAAATTACCATATAGTCATGATAGAACATCACAAATCTATCCCCACCCCACTCATAAAATAAAAAAAATTATAAACACAAACAATTACAAAAATAAAAAATTAGAACCATAGAAAAAATTATAACTACAATTTCTGAACACAATAAATATATAATTACAAATAAATTATAACTATAAATTAATTATATTTTTGTTGGTGCGACACCAGATTGTTGAACCCTATAATCCTTCATCCAAAAGACCAGGGTTCAAATCCTAGAATTCTCCTTGGGGGATTTATGATGCTAGTTGTGACATAGGCATGACCCAGCTAGGCGGTGATGAAGGCATGGCGTGGGAAGACAGTGAAGCGGGTAAGATGATGCAGGCGTGATGTTGAACTGGGCCTTAGAGCCTTGTTCATGGGACACTTATACTTGGGAATATGAGCTATAAAATGTGTTTAACTCTACCAACATAGAAAGTGGTATGTTCTTTCATAATAAAAAGAGGCTTCAGTCCCAACATTTAAAAAACATAAAATTAATTATATCCATCAATAATTAAAAGTGATAGAGATATACGTAATAAATTACTAAATATATATAATTTATACGAAATAATTAATTAATTAATATTTTGAAAATATAAAATACAATACAACTTATAAAATATGGATATTCATAGAGAAGATCCATTATAAAGAGATCCAAAATACCAATTTATGGACATAAACTTGCGATCAATGAATCAAAAGTTCAACTAAAAATAAATAGGTGAATTCAATGGTGATAGAATTCAAGAAAAATGGGTAGAACATAGATATAGTGGGTAGAATGTCTGAGGGTAGTATAGATACACTAAATCCACAAAAAAGATGCAATCGATCATAAAAAATGTGAAAAATGAAAAGGAAATTGGGTAAACCATTAAGATAGAGGTTGGTTAAGAGTCATTCAGCCTAGGGTTTTAGAAAATATGAAGTCAAATATTGAGGAAAGATTGTGATTCATCATGTGATAAAAACATTTAAATATTGTTCACATTATTTTCAACAAAATTGATTTTTAAATCATTCCTTATAATCTTTTAACATCAATTTTCAAGAAACCAATGTTAAAATCCTTCAGGTGTGAGTTTAAACTTATAATTTCAGAAAATAAATATTGAAACACCAATGACAAAAATATTTTTCCTACTAGTGATAGATAAACAATTAGGAATAAAAATTATATAAAAATATAATAAAATATGAAACTACTAAACAAACGAAATGTTGAAGGGTTTCAAGATAAGTAAAATTTCCACCTAAACACACACACAAAACACAAACACACACACACACACACATATATATAATGTTCAAATCCCTTAAACTTATTATCTTATATCCTAAATAAGTAAGAGAATATTATATACAAATTTGGTAGATAAAAAACAAAGTATAGGTAATGTTCACTTTCTGATAAATTGGTAGACATGTTTTTATATGATAGACTTCTTTTTTCAAATATAATGATATTGAAAACATCATATAGACCTAATTAAAATGGATATTTTTGTTATTTTAAATAAAATTTATATATAAAATTGTAAAACATAAAATAGAGGAAGAAATGTTCTATAAGGAAAATGAGAAAAAAAAACCTTTCCATTGTTAGAAGAATTTTTATATATAGGTGGTGAAATGCATGAGTTATTTAATAACTCTCATATATTTTATCAAATAAATGAATTATTTAAATTATATAATTAAATTTTATTTATATAGGACAAAAACATAACCCTTAGTGTGTTACTTTTATTAATGAAAACATGATTATTGGAAATAATCTGTTTATGTTGATGTGTTATCTTGGTTATTCAAACATTTATGTATTTTCTACTTTTAGATTATTTGTAAAATATTTAACACTTATTCATGGTTGAATATAAATATTAGAGGAAATATTGGTCTATAAAAAAGTATTCATTTTACTCTAATGTTCTAGTTTCATGTATACCATAAAACCTTATGTTGTCTTAATAAACTTGAAAGTAAATTCATCCTACTATGAATAGTTTACAACAATATACGATGATCAAAAATATTAAATATAAATGATCATCACATATTTTATAGATACTTTATGTTTTAATTAGTTATATGAATTTTTATATTTCCAATATTTCAATATTAAATTGTTTTATTTAGTTTATTATTTATTATAATGCTATATTATATTATTTTTTTTAAATTCACCAACTCAATTAAAGAGTTGTCCTATTATGAAATCTGAAAAATATTTAATTCCATAGTTTTCATATACATTAATTTATACCTCTTACTTAAAATATAGTTATGTAAAATGGAAAAAAATGGTTTAAAATGGATGGTTATTTGAAAAAAAATATTAGTCCATCATACTAATTCCATAATTTTTATAATGGTTATAAAAATTATGATTATTTTATTGGTAATGTTTTGTAGTATCAGAGAAAGAAGAAGTGAGTTTGAAATAAATCTGGGCAGGAAAATGATAAGTTTTAAGTTTTAAGGGATACTAAATTATGGTTATTTCCTTAGCACATAATTTTTATAATTAATCATACTTTATCGTCATCTATGTATTACAACATGGTTTAAATTCATAGTCAATAAGAAGAATATTGAATCAGATAATGAGCATAATAGATATTTAAACTATATCACAAATTTACATTCCTTAATATGGTTTATGAAAAAAGACATATTTTTTATGGTTATTTTAATATGTATTCGGAAAAACATACTATCTAAAATAATGGAAAACCATTTTATGGTTTTTAATGGATTTGAGAAATGTCATGGTTTATAGGTAAGATTTAATATTTTAATATCATGGTTTGAGAAGATTCAGATAACCATGATATAGTGGATAAAAATGTTCCATTGTTTTTATCATGTTATGAATTTTAAGAAGAAAATGACTAATGAAATTTTAGGGAAGACCATGGTTAATGCATATTGGTTTTCAAATATAGGTTGACTATCAAAAACCACTTATTGGATTAAATAAAACAATCATGGTTTATACCACCCTATTTTAATTATAAATTTTTATTTTTATCTCCCCTATCATTCAGTTTGTCTCCTCTTTTGGAGACCCTTGATGGAAATGAGGGTCTTTTAAGCATTTTGAATTCCACTTGATAAATTTTTATGTTATATTCATCATGAAATAAAATAAAAGTGAGTTTAAGGGACCATAGTCCTAAGTATCTATCCTTTAGTCTATTATTCTATCTTAGATATATATGGATAGTATTCAATGTATAGTTACAATGTAATATTCATATAATCTTGTTTGAATATACATTTATTTGGAGTTTGAGTATTATATATCATTCATTGGGAACATGTTGATAAATTGGCCTTGTATGTTTTCAATGCTACCAAAAAATATTGTGCCTTTTAAAATATATCTATATCATTAAAGTTATCAAAATTTCATACCACTAATGTGAGATGGAGTATAGATAATGAAATCAATGGATATTTATTGAATCTTGGTTATTTTAGTGAAAAATGAATATCCAATGGGAAGATTATTTGATCATGGAATAAAATATTATTTTTATTGGAAATAAGTCATATTGGTTAGTTATATCATTAATAAATCATGGATATATTTTGGTGATGTTTAGATGTTTAATAGATGAAGTTTGGTGTTATAGGTAAAAAACATGTCAAAATAGTAATGGATATGTTTTAATGTTTGTTAATGAATTTTGGTATGTAGTGGAATAAATTTGTCATCTTGAATGGATATTATGACAATTTAATGAGGTTAAAAGATTAAATGTGGTGTATCATTGAATTTTATGGATGAACTATCTAGTTGTAGTTAGATATTGCAATGGAGAAAATTTTTGAATGTAGTGAAATCGTCCTATAATGAGGGAATATTACATCATGATTACTTGTGGAACATAAAGGGTTGTGTAAGGATAATAATTATTATAGAAAAAAAAGTCTCTATAGTAATTCATAAGAATTGGTATTTTATTATAGTAAGGAATCATATAGAAATGTGACTTTTCAACTTAAGAAGGATAAGATTGTAATGAAGAAGTATTAAGGGTAACGTTGTATATATAAGGATATATACAATAATTAAAGGTCATGGTATGGTTAAAGATAAGAGATTACACTAAAATATATATGAAACACCATAATTAATTTATCTAGAGAGTATTTGAGATATCAAACCCCAGTTATTTTTAGAATTTCAAATTTATATAATCTTGTGATTTTTTTGTGAGGGTCTGGGAACTAAAGAAAATTTTACCAAAATGGTTCCTATTATGTCGTAATGTTATAAATAACATATAAATTTGTAAGTCTAAATATTTATCAAATATAATAATATTGAATTCAACTTTGAGAGTTTAAATTTGAACGTAAATGATGGGTTTTAAGACCAAATCAGCTTGTGATAAGTGGCATATAAAGAAGTAAAATATTGGAAAAGGGTATCAAAATATTTATTAAGTTAGGTGATGTTATTAATATTTTCATGAATTATTATATACTCCCTTTAATTATTTTATATGAAATGTGCATAATTTGTGTGAAATATTAATGTTTTAATATTAAGTATAATTTTTCAGCATTTTTACAAGTAGTACAATTGATTAAGTTTACTATTTTATTTATAAATATCACCCTACAGATATAAATTGTTTGGTTCTTGTTTTTTAGGATTCATAATTCAATAGAAAACATTTCATTAGAAGAGATCATGGGCCAATTCTTCCATTTGAAGGCTCATATGGACCACACAAGAAAGCCCACCGAATCCGTGAGGAAACTAAACCATCCATAAAGATTGAATTACTAGTCTCAATATAGAAGTTAAAATTCCATAATTCTCCTCGAAGGTTCAGGGGATAATATAAGGATTCTTGGATAAAAATTTCAAGGCACAAATCCAAATAAAATGGGCCCAACAGATTCATTTAAACTCAACCCACCATTTTGGATAGAAATTAAAATTAGTACAGTATTCATTACATGTCTCCTTACCTAATCATCAAATCAATATGAGATTTTTTAGTGTGAAATAGGAGATATCGGAGGACTACTTTGTTGAATAAATCATTAGGATTTGAAGGAATATTCCTATTCTAAAATACATATTCATTTTGGACATAGAAAAAGCATGGATTGAAATGGATAGTTTAACTTTGTTTAATAAAACCACCATAACTTTGGCTCCATAGGTCCAAATGACTCAAGATTTCAGAGAAGCTATCCAAAATTATTATGTACAACATTGAAGAAGGATATGTCTCAAGATTCTTCTATCTATATGTCCAAATCATCGAGCCAAGTGGAGGGACAGATTGGGAATGCCAACAGTCCACTTCCTTGGGCTATAAATACATTACCCTCCTCTCCCTCAATGGGGTTGGAATTTCAGAAGATAGGAGCACATATTGGCACGACCAAAGCCTTTAAAAGGTCTTGGGAGGACCTTCCATACTCATGTTTTCACTTGAGAGACCTTTTCTTCTCTCTCTGTTTTCATTTACATTTGTGTTCTTTATTTTTGTAATCTTGCAAGTCTCATTCTTTGTAATTTTATTTTAATGAAAGATTCTTATTAAATATCTCTTATTCTCATCAAAATTATATATTTTAATATTAATTTTCTGTAAATAGTTTAAATACATTTGAATCCCCTACCCTTATTTTGTTTTCTCATTCAATCTAAAATCAGAATTTAATTCCCTTCACCGTTTGTGTGGGTGTTCGACGCACCACTTTTTTCTTAACCCTTTATTTTTATTATCTTCTTAATTTATCATCATAATAATTATAACCAAATTACTAATCACTTAAATGGATGTGTAAATATACCACTGGGTTGAGTTATAATTTGGGGATGTTAAGTGCTTGAGAGCCTTTGGTTGATGAGTATTCGTTGAGATAATATTGTGTATGTTGAACTTTATATGTCATGGATTAATGACATGTTTTGTTTAATGTGTGGATTCCATGGATTATTGGAAAAAAAATACACTACCATAAACAAGCAATGGTAATGATTAGAACCCTAAGTTATGTTACGACTTGGATTAAAGCTTTAACACTTGGTAATTCCGATCAAAATCATCTTGTGAAGTGGGTATTAATTTAATTCAATATAAAGAAAAGCTCAAGGATATCATAATCATAAATCCCCAATAATTAAATCACCAAAATATTTATGAATTTGTTAAATCAATCAGTAATTTCATAATCTTTTCTAACAAACTCCCCAATCATAATGCAATAAACTAAAAACAAACGACTATTAAAAAGTATCATCACCAATGATTCAACCTGAGTGCTGCTATACACATTAGCAGAGCATCAGAACTTTGACAGGTCGATAGGAAAAAATTGGTTGTGCGCTTTAAAATGGTTTCATTGATGGGTATGGTGAAATTAAGTAGTCATTAGTTTCTAGTTATTGTAAAAAAACAAAAAATCAAAATTGAAAAAAATTGAAAAAAAACACAAAGAAAAACTTGCCTTCCTCATAAAAATCATAAACAGAAAACACAAAAAGAAAAACCCATATTCCTCTTTCTTCCCACATCTCTCTGAATGCCCTGTATCCTCCCAAACAATCCCTTGGATTTTTTGGCCCTGAAATTGAGCGAACACTTCTCCAACTTATGAGGAACATTAGGGATAATCAAATAATTCAAGAACCAGTCCTTCTCCAACCAATTGAATTAGATATGACCAATCCTACGAAACAAAAACTTAAAGAACTCGATATCCCTAATATGAATTACTAACCTCTTAGTATTAAATGTCCAAACATAGAAGCTGACTACAAACTCAAATCAGGTTTGATTCATCGTCTTCCTCATTTCCACAGGCTAGCCAGGGAGGATCCACATCTTCATCTTAAAGAGTTCCAAGTGGTGTGCTCTACCATGAAGCCTCAAGGGGTTTCTGATGAACAAATAAAACTTTGGGCATTCCCTTTCTCCCTATTTGACACTGCTAAGTCATGGCTCTAGTACCTTCCTCCTAGTTCCACAACCACATGGAATGACATGAAGCGACTCTTCTTAGAGAAATTATTTCCTTCTTCTTGTACTGCTTCTATCCGAAAGGAAATAAGTGGTATTCGTCAATTCCCAAGTGAATCGCTCCATGAGTACTAGGAGAGGTTCAAAATTATTATTGAAACCTTCCCACACCACTAAATCCCTAACCAAATGTTGATCCAATACATCTATGAGGAGTTATTGGCTATAGATAGAACCCTCATTGGTGTCACAAGTGGAGATGCTCTTATTAAAAAAACCCATGTAGCTACAAGTGATCTCATAAGCAACATGGCTGAAAACACACAACAATTACATTCTAAAGCACATGATCAAGTCAAATAAGCCCAAGATAATCAACAAATAGAGACGAACAAGATGTCCGAGTGGATGAGTAAACTTACAGGTCTTGTGCGACAACTAGTTGTGGCATCCAAAGCCCCAACCTCATCTTCTCCGCAATCAATGTTTCATGGACCTGTCAAAAACTGTGGAATCTGAAACTCTCTATCTCATCCAATAGACACATGTCCACAACTTCAAGAGGATCAATCCGATTCATATTGACCAATGGAGCTCAATGCAACATATTCTCATAGGAACACCATCCCTCAACAATCAGGTCAGTTCATTAGAATCTTAAACCAACCTCACTCTGAGCCCTTCTCTTCTTCCTATATCCAAGGCTTGAGATATGGTAATTCTATCTCTCATCCCCCTCAATTCCCTCATCAAAACCCAAACCAGTTCCAATATGGTCAAGGTGTTGGTAACTTCCAACAACCTTATCCTTTTATTCCTCAACCTCAAAGTAACAATCCTCCTCCTGGATTCCAATATCCTAGTGATCCTTCCCAATTTCAAAACCAATACAATCTCTTTCCCCAGAACCCAAATCTAGGTAATCCCAATTCGGGACAAGCCTCTTCTTCCAAGAATCCATGGGAAACTACAGTGGAAGATCTTGCCTCCTTCACCCGTTCTAGCCTCAAAGAACATTGAAACCCAAATTGGTTAACTTGTATCCCACCTTAGTCAGCAGGAACCATCCAATTCTTCCCAACTTCTAGCTCAACCATTACCCAACCCCAAAGGTAATGTAAGTACAATTACACATAGATCGGGGAAGAAAATTTCGATGCCTCAAGATAAGTCCTCCAATCCCCCTTTAAGTGTTGACCTAGAAAATGAAAAGAAAAAGAAACTTGAAAAGGAATATGAAACCATTCCCTCACATCCTTCTATCCCACTTAGGAACCCAATCCCTTTTCCTCAAGCTGTTTATAAGCCAAAGAAGTCCTTTGAACCCGATCCTGAAATGGTCGACATGTTTAGACGTGTTGAAGTAAAAATTCTCCTCTTAGATGCCATAAAACAAATTCATAAGTATGCCAAGATTCTTAAAGAATTTTTCACCCATAAGATGAAACTTAGGACCTTTGAAAAATTTTCCACCCAGCATTCTATTCAGATAAAGTGAGAAGATCTAGGGACCTTTACGGTTCCATGACAAATTGGAAGTTCTAACTTCAATGATGCACTCGTAGACCTAGGAGCCTCAATTAATGTCATTCCCAAATCCATCTTCTCAAAATGTGGTCTAGGCCCCTTACATCCAATGTGTGTCGTCAATCAGTTATCCAATTGAAGCATAGCCAGTCCTAAGGGAATAATCGAGGATGTCCTTGTTCATGTTAATGATCTTATCTTCCAAGTCGATTTCTATGTCCTTGACATAGAATGTGAGATTAACTCTTATAGATATCCCTTAATTCTAGGAATACCATTCCTAATGACAGTGAGAACCAAGATTGATTTCCATTCAGGCATCTTATCCATGGAATCTGGTGACCAACTGATCAAATTCAACATTTTCCAAGCCATGTGATACCCATCTAAGGATCACTCTGTATTCTCAATCCATGCTTCCGAGGACACTTCTAAGAGTCAATTGAACCCTATTACATCATGTTCATCATGTTCTAATGGTAAAGGATCTTGTGAAATCTACACCATGATTAACCAAGTCATAAATGGTGAATTTGATGTGGACCTCTCATTCATGGACTCCATTAATCTAGAGGAACTTGAAAACTCTCTTGAATACCACATCAACTCTGATCTCTAATAATCCACCTTGAACAGTATTAATGAGAATGAATCTGAAGCAACTGAAGTTCCTTCCTCTATTCCTGAGTTTTCTAACCCAAAAATGAAAGATGACACTGATCTGAAATCTCTTCCTGAACACCTGAAATATGCATTCCTTTTCCATGATCACTCTGAGCCTGTCATTATCTCTTATTCTCTTACTAAAAATGAGGAGTCCAAACTTGTTTAAGTGTTATAGGAAAACAAAAAGGCCTTAGGGTGGTCCCAAGAAGACATACTAGGAATCAACCCTTCCATTTTCATGCATCACATCCATCTTTAGGAATCATCCAAACCAATTAGACAAACACAAAAAGACTCAATCCACTCATCCTTGAGGTAGTTAGGAAAGAGAGCACCAAGATTCTTCAAGCTAGTATTATCTACCCAATTTCTGATAGTGAATGGGTTAGTCCAATTCATGTTGTGCCTAATAAGGGTGGGATAATTGTTGTCACAGATGATCATGGGGAGGTAGTCACAACTCGAGTGAAGAACAAATGGCGTGTGGGCATAGACTATATGAAATTGAATATTGAAAAAAATAAAAGATCACTACCCTATTCCATTCCTTGATCAAATTCTAGAATGATTAGCTGGAAAGTCACACTATTGCTTTCTTGATGGATACACTGGATACTTCCAAATCCCAATCGCACCTCATGACCAATAAAAGACCACTTTCACATACCCCTTGGGAACATATGCATATAAGAGAATTCCTTTTGGCTTTTTCAATGCTCATGCAACATTCCAAAGGTGTATGATGAGTATCTTTTCTGAATTCATTGAACATTTCATGGAGGTCTTCATGGATGACTTTACCATTTATGGTGATTCATTTGAATATTGATTTAATTCACTCTATCTAGTCCTTAAAAAGTGTATCAAGTGTAACCTTGTGTTAAATTTTGATAAATGTCACTTCTTAGTTGCAAATGGAATTTTTCTTTGGAACATTGTTTCAAAATATGGTATTGAAGTTGATCCTTCCAAAATTGAAGTGATCCAATCACTTCATGAACCCACTTCTGTTCGAGAAATCTGTTCATTCCTCGGTCATTCCAGTTTCTATCAGTGATTCATCCATAACTTCAGTAGGATTTCCCTCCCACTCACTCAGTTGCTACAAAAATATGTCACTTTCCATTTCTATGAGGTTTGAAATAGAGCCTTCATTGAACTCAAAATTTCTCTTACATCTACCCTGATAACCCAACCCCCAGATTTTTCTTTACCCTTTGAGTTGATGTATGATGCTTATAATAGTGCCGTTGGGGATGTTCATGGTCACAAAAGAGAAAAAATTACTAATGTCATCTATTATGCCTCAAAAACATTGGATGAAACTCAATATCACTACAATGTCACTGAAAAAGAACTTTTAGAAATTTTTTTTTCCTTAGATAAATTCTGACCCTATCTCTTAGGTTCCAAAATCATTATCTTCACAGACCATTATGCTATAAGGTTATTACTCAAGAAAAGTGATTTGAAACCGAGGATACTCAGGTGGATCCTAATTCTCCAAGAGTTTGACCTTGAAATCAAAGATAGACCTGGAAAATAAAACCCTATGGATGATCACATGAGTAGAATTTCTAATTCTTCTCATTCTGAAATTATTGATCCTGAATTCCCCACTAAGAACATTTAATATCTCACTTAAAAAATACCATGGTATTCCCCAATTGTAAATTACTTGGTTTCTAGTGTTTTTCCTAAAAAAATTCAAAAGAACAAAAAATGAAGTTGGAAAGTGATTCAAAATACTATTTTTGGGAAGAAAATAAACTTTGGAAAACTGGGGATGACATGGTAATAATGAGATGTGTCGATGAAAATGAACATTATTCCATCTTAGAATTCTGTCACTCAATGCCTGGTGGTGGACACTTTGGACCACAAAGGACCTCCCGAAAGGTCCTAGACTCTAGATTCTTCTGGACTTCACTCTAAAAGGACTCACATGAGTTCATCAAACATGTCCCACTTGCCAAAAGTTTGGCACAATTTCAAAAAGAAATGAAATTCCCCAAAATCCTTCAATTTTCTATGAGATATTCAATGTTTGGGGTATCGATTTCATGGGCCCATTCCCCCTTCCAATGGATTATCATACATTATTCTTGCAGTTGATTATGCTTCTAGGTGAGTCAAGGCCAAACCCACTACAAATGATGATTCAAATAATGTTAGTGAGTTCTTAAAGACACACTTCTTCCATCGATTTTGGACACCACATGCCTTGATCAGTGACTTAGGAACCCATTTTTGTAATAAAACCATGGAATATCTTTTTAAAAAGAATGGGGTTGTACATAAAACATCAACTTCATATCACCCCCAGACAAATGGCATGGATGAACTATCTAATATAGAAGTGAAAAGAGTTCTTGAGATAATTGTAAAACCCACCAGGAAAGACTAGCCTGAAAGACTTGGTGAAGCACTTTGGGCTTATAGAACTGCCTATAAAACACATATTGGGATGTCTCCCTTTAGACTAGTTTTTGGTAAATCATTTCATTTAATAGGTGAAATCCAAAATAAGTCTTTTTGGTCTGTGAAAACCTATAATTTTGACAGTGAAAAATCTAGTGAAGAAATATCGTTGCAATTGGATGAACTGGAGGAGCTTCAACTTGATTCTTATGAGAATTCTAATCTCTATAAAGAAAAATCCAAGGAACTCCATGACAAACACATCCTGAGAAAGGTATTTCATGAATGATAAAAGGTAATGATTACAAATTATCAATTTCCTCTTCACCCAGTTAAGCTTAATTCTTGTTGGGATGGTCCTTTTGTTATTACTAATGTTTACCCATTTGGTGTAGTGAACTTCCAAGACCCCTCTTCTAAAAGGTCATTCACGGTTAATGGACATCGATTAAAGCATCACCATGTGGGGACCCACAATAATGGAACCACATTGAATTCCATCGAATCCCCAAATCCTACACTTGACCTACCACCAGATGGATACGATGACCCACTAAATCCAAACCAAGGGGAACCTCTTTCCCTTTGACTCATATTATATATCTCTCTCTCTCTTTCTTCTTCTTTCTCCCTCATTCTCATTTTTTTACCACTTTCCTCATCAAATTTTATTTATTTACTCTTTCTTTTTTTGTGGGTGTGTCTTTATAAAAAACTTAAAAAACCTAAAAAACTAAAAAATAAAAAAGGTACAAAAAAATCAAGAGTCATGCTTACTCACCATTGAGTTTTAAAACTTTTTACAAACTTTTTGAAGAGTCACCAGACATGTTTTCATCTCATAAATCTTGTGTTTTCATCATATATTTGGAGAAAGAATATTGTGTCAAAACTGACAAATTTTGAATGCTCAATTTTTGATTTGGAAAATGATTTTCTCATACCGTGAGAAACAACATTAGCTTTCATGCCAAGGCCACCTAGGGCCATATTTTCAAAATGTGTGTTTTTTACCCCCATTTGTGAGTCTTGAGTTTGTGGACCTTCAAGCTGAATTTCCTACTTTAGTGTTCATTAATATGATAGAGGCATTTTATGAACCACATGAGAATCACAATAGCCAAATAACCTCCCATTAACTATACATTAATCCTCATTTTGAAAGCCCCTTTGAGCCTATGAAAACCTTTTACTTGATATCCAAATTACAAGCCCAATACCTTTTCCCACACAATATCAACATGGATTTTCATTACATAATTTTTTGAAATTTATGTGTGGGGGTAATGGATTTCATTTTGGGTACCCTTTTTTTGATTTCACCATGTTATCATATGCTTGAGGGAAAGCATCCATTTCAGTCTCAGGGAGATGTTTTCCTTTAGTGGGGTTTGGGAATGTATATATTATTATGAAACATTGTTCAAATTTTAATGACAAGTGTTCAAAAAAGTTATTAAAAACTGAAAAAAAAAATCAAAAAAAATAAAAAAAATAAATTGGGTTGTTTCTTGGGTAATTCAAAAAACACTATTTCCAACCATTGATCTTGTTATAACTATTACAATTAGTGTTTTGAGGAGATAAATCATGGTTTGGGACATTACTGTGTGATATTTTTCAAGTTCAACTTTTGAAAAATGCAAAAAAAGAAGAAAAGGAAAAAAAAGGAAAACTTATGTAATTGAGAGAAGTTTTGTGTTTTGTAACTATTTTTTCTTATCATCCCCTTCATATTTCCTTCCACTTTTGTGTCTTATTTCACATTTTAATTCTCTTGTAAATATGGTTTTCCATTTCCTTTCATGTCTCATTTCAAAAAAAATGTGCATTTCTTTTTCCATAATGGTGTTTTACCCCTATTCTTCTCTCTCTTGGACATTATATTCCTACCGTCCCATAGCCACAAAAATACCCTTTCAAAATAAATATTAATTATTGTGCACTTTGGATAGGTATTGGAATTTGATATCTCTTACAAACTCTAAGATTTTCACTTTTGGTTGGTGAATGAGAGAAGCTCCATAAATTAATTTTATCATATTAAGAGGAGTAAGTTTTGTGTGCCACTATTTTCCATTTCAAAATTTGAGCATGAAAAAAATAGAGTTATTTTTGGAACATTTTTTCTGTAAAAATTTGAGGTATAATTCAATATGGATGAGTGAAATAGTCTAAACCCCCCCCCTGATTGGAGAAAACAAAATTTTAATATTTGTTGGTGAGTGAAAATGATTTTTTCATGTTTTTATATTTGTTTCACATTAGGACATGCACAAGACTAAGTGTGGGGGAGTTGATGTTATTAATATTTTCATGACTTATAATATACCCCCTTTACTTATTTTATATGAAATGTGCATAATTTGTATGAAATATTAATTTTTTAATACTAAGTATAATTTTTGAGAATTTTTAGAAGAAGTCCAATTGAGTCAGTTTAATATTTTATTTATACCTATCACCCTACTAATACAAATTTTTTGGATCTTTTTTTTAGGATTCCTAATTCAATATAAAACATTTCATTAGAAGGGATCATGGGTCAATTCTTCCATTTGAAGGCTCATATGGACCACACAAGAAGGCTTGCAGAATCTATGAGGAAACTGAACCATCCATGAATATTGAATTACTGGGGTCAATATAGAAGTTAAAATTCCATCATTCTCCTAAAAGGTTCTGGGTAAAATGTAATGAGTCTTTTATAAAAATTTCAAGGCCCAAATCCAAAAACAATGGGCCCAACTGATTCATTTAAACTCAGCCCACCATTCTGGCTGGGAATTAAATTCAGTACAGTATTCATGACATATCTCCTGATCTTATCATCAAATCAAGATTCTATTTTTCAGTGTAAAAGAATAGATATAGGTGGCTGACATTTTTGAATAAATAATTCGGATTTGAAGGCATCTTAATATTCCCAAATCCATTCACATTTTGTTCATTGAAAAAGCATGGATTGAAATGGACAGCTTAACTTTGTTTAATAAATCCACCATAACATTGGCTACATAGGTCAACATGACTCCTATTTTGTGATAATTTGACCAAAATTATTATCTATAACTTTGAATAAGGATATATATCGATATTTGACTGTTTGGATGTCCAAATCATCGAGCCAAGTGGAGGGACAGACTGGGAATGTCATCAGTCCACTTCATTGGGCTATAAATACATTCCCCTAATCTCCTTCAAAGGGGTTGGAATTTCAGAATATAGGAGCACATATTGGCACGAACAAAGCCTTTCCAAGGTCTTGGGATGACCTTCCATACTGAATTTTTCACTTGAGATGCCATTCCTTCTCTCTCTCTCTCTTTTCATTTACTTTTGTGTTCTTTATTTTTGTAATTTTGTAAGTCTATTTATTTGTAAATCTTTTTTAATGCATGCTTCTTCTTCAATATCTATTATTCTCATAAACCTTATGTAATTTAATATTAATGTTCTTAAAATAGTTTAAGTACAGTTGAATCCACTTCCCTTATTTTGTTTTCTCATTAAATCTAAAGTTAGTATTTAATTCCCTTCATCGTTTGTGTGTGTGTTCGACGCACCACTCTTTTCTTATCCCTTTATGTTTCTTTTCTTCCTAATATATCATCATAATAATTATAACCATATTACTAATCATTTAAATGGATGAGTAAATCTACCATTGGGTTGTGTTTTAATTTGGGGATATTAAGTGATTGAGAGCCTTTTCTCAATGAGTATTCTTTGAGTTAATATTGTGTATGTTGAACATTATATGTCATGGGCTAATGAAATGTTTTGTTGAATGTGTGGATTCCATGGATTATTGGATCCACAAATACACTACCATAAACAAGTAATGGTGATGATTAGAACCCTATGTTAAGTTATGGCTTGGATTAAATATTTAACACTTCGGAATTCCGATCAAAATCATATTGTGAAGTGGGTATTAATTTAATGAAATATAAAGAAAAGATGAAGGATATCATAATCTTAAATCCCCAATAATGAACTCACCCCAATATTTATAAATTTTTTAAATCAATCTTAATCAATCAATCATTTCATAAGCTCTGCAAACAACCCCCCCCCCCCAAAGTAGAATAAAATCAACTTAAAACAAATGACTATTAAAAAGTATCATCACCAAGGATTCAATTCGAGTGCTGCAATACACATTAGCAGAGCATCAAATCATTGACTGGTTTATAGGTGAAAATCAGACATGCTTTCAGTAGGATAAAAGAAAAGTATATAATGATAAATTACTTGGAGATAGATAAATTTTATATCTTGTGTTTTTAAAAAGATACTATGAAGAAATTGTGCATGCCTAAACATATGAGTTTCCCATGAGAGGATAAATATGAAGAGAAAAAACCACTTTATGATAGTTTTCTTAATATTAATTTGATATTCATTTTTGGGGTCCTAGATGTTAAATTTTCATAAAACTCCATCTTGGATTAGTTAGTGGATATGTAGAAGGGTGTTGTGACTATTGGTTTTTGTAGTGATCCAAACATAACATTTATTATGATAATAGTGTATAGTGATTTCCTTGGTAAATCAACACATTTTCATTGTATAGTCCTTGGATGTATCCCTTTTGGGTAAATAAAAAAAATCCAAATTTCAACACATGTACTTTTAATATTTGGATAATTTCTGTTTTCTATTGGTATTGAAATTTTAATGTTATTCTTTTCAAAATGAGTAAATTATTTATTAAATTAAAATAAATTCAACATCCTAATTCACCCATTTATCTTAGGGTTTTTTAAGACTTATGGTTGCAACAAGTGGTTTTATAGTTGGAAGGTTGAATTCTTGGTGAATTAGTCTCACATTTATCCTTAATATGATGAATGTTTTCAATGAATAAGTATTTACTCTCTTGTATGGATGTAATTATCAATCTAGAATAATTTAATAATATAACATTTAAAATATATTTATTTTTATTTTTTCTCTGATATAATCCATAGATTAAAAGTGACTAATCTCATTAAGATGTACTTGAATGAAATCAATATAAAACTTTTCAATGCTGATGAAAATATAAAAAATTCCATATCTAAATATTTATAAAATAAAATATATATGAATATGATTATTTCAATATCCATTAAATCAATATAGGAAATATTTTCCAATATTTATGAAATGTTAAAAAATGTGAAAGAAGAAAAGTTTCAAGTACTGCATAACAAATTTAATGGCATGAAAATGATCCCAATGAAAAAATTAATGGTATATTCAAATGAATCATTGATTTTATCAAAAAAATTTGTGAGAATGAATTTGATATAAAGGATATGGGGATAGTGAATAATATCATAAAGAGATTTTCTTCATTATATAATCCAATGGTTTTCATGCATAAAGGAATAAAATTTGTGGATATCTCACCGGATAATATAAAAAGTAATTTGGATGCATGTGGGATGAATGTTAAAAAATGATGTTTATTCATTCATCCAAGGATATGAAATAAAAATCTACAACAAAAATTAACATTAATCAAGGTGAATATATATAATAGGATATGAGTGATGAATTATGATCACTCATATAAGTAAATTTAAAATATGTAAAGGAAGGTTTAAGGGAATGATTTTATAAGATTTTTGAAAATTTATAATGTATGGTAACATATAATCAAGGTGTTATAGGAGTCTTTATAGTGATAATGGTGAATTTTATTACTCTGAATTTCATCAAAGTAATTTTTCCCCAGGTGAATCTAAAAAATAAGATCAATCTGAATGTGTGGTTGTTATAATGGTTAAAATGTAAGGTTCTGCTAGGGAATTATATATCTAAATAAAGAAAAATAAAAAATATTAATTTTATATTGAAATATCATTTTTAATATATTGAACAACTAAAATCTGATATAACTTTGTTAGAGAAGGTTGTGGAAGTGAAATACACAGCATAAGAAACATTTATTTTTTTTATTCTATGCAAAAAATTGAGAAGAAATATAAGTTAATAAATAATTTTAATATTTGTATTTATGGAAGAGTAAATAATATTCAATCACTTTATAAATAGGTGGTTTCCCAAAAAAATCAAGACGATGAATTGAAAACTGGATTTATTAATAGGAAACTTTAATTTCCGAAATTCTCAAATGTAAAATTCATGGAAAGTTAATATTAATGTATAAAGAGTTTTTAAAATTATTTCAATGATCAAAGATCCCATAAAATAGGAAATTTTGGAATTGTTTTCAAAGGTGAATCATCTAATGTTGTGCAAAAAAGTAAAAAGGATAAATAAAAGTAAAATTTTGGAGATAACTATCATTTACTAGGGATTTTTTTAAATCCAAAGATCTATTTAGAGGAAGGAAACATATAGAGAAAAATTGATAATACTTTTTCCTAATAAAGTTATAATTTTATGAAAACATGGTTCATAAAATTACCTATCATTATAATAAAAGGATATATTTTAAAGGAAAAGAACCCAAAATCCAATAAAATGGATAAGAACATATTGTATACCTGAAGGGAAAAAATAATGGATAATATTTTACTACTATAATTTTTGGCATAAGGATTGTGATTATAGGTTTGGAAGAATAATAGAAACTTTGTATGAAGGAATTAGGAGAATGGAGAATAAAAAAATAAACCTTATTCCTTTATGAAAATTTTTTCCCTATTAGAAGAATATGAGGACTACTTCACTATCCATATTGAAAAGTATGCGGAGAGACCCATAATAGTCTGAAATCGGAATGGAGTTTCCTAAAAGTAAAATAATAATAAAGGCTAGGTTTTCATATAATACATAAAATTTAAGGTGAGAAAAAAATAGTAGTATATAATTTATCAATAGTGGGTGCTCATCCAAAATGACTAATAATATAAACATATTAAATAAATTGAAAGGTTTTATAAATGGACTGGTATAATTTTGAAATAAAAGGTTATTATATAATAATTTAAGTTATAAAAAAATACTTTTTAGTGAATATTTATCTGAATATGTATCAAATAATGATTGGAAAATGGTTTTGATTTATATAAACAAGGATGAATATTTTTTATTCAATATTTTTAGGTGTGATATTTCATAATAAAATAAAATAATAACATATCATTGAGTTAAAAATAATATTTATACATTTTCAAGGAAAAATGACTATGTATTGGTGCTTAGTGTAGGAAAATACCAAGATTTAATAGCATATTCAGATATGTATTTGGAAAGAAATATTGTGGATAGAAAAACCACAAGTGAAGTTGTATTATTTTTTTAATACAAATAAGTTTTATTAATTAGTAAGAAGTAAGAGAGAACTTAATTTACTATAGTATAAATAGAGTATATTTTAGTAGTAAAGGAATAGAGTCAATTAATATTGATGAATCAATAATTAAATGATCTTAAAGAAGAATTTAAAATCCCTATGGTGATCTTCAGTGATAAAAAGTGTTATTGATCTAACAAAGAACTTGATTTGACATTCTTGTATAACAGATATTGAAATACGATGAAATTTTAACAAATAAATGGTATTACATAGAATTATAATGGTATAGTATACTATAATAAATCAAAAATTATATTCTATTTTTATAAAACCATTGGCCACACTAATTTTTGAAAATAACTTATTAAATTTCATGGTTTAACTACCTCCCCAATATTTATAATCTTTGGAATATTCCCTCTCCCCATATAAATTTATTTCTTAACAATTTTTTTAGGATTATTGGGTCTTACCCTTTGAATTTATTTATAATGAGGTAAAAATTAGTGAAATAGTAAGCATAAATAATTAGAAATTAAAAAGGTGTAATCAAAGAATCATTAAAAAGTGGAATCTGGCATTCAATTGAATTAGATCATCCTTCTAATATCAACAGAGAGTAATATAATTTACACATGATGGGGGTGTGGGCTGGTACATGATCCATTAGTATATATATTATTCATGTAGAATATCATCAAAGATAAATGAATATGGTGAAATACATGAGAAATCCATGATTTTAAGTGATTAATAAATATGTATGGTCAAATATGAGAATTTAATTATAAAATTATCTCTTAAACACTTATTTTCTACATCAAAAATTCTATACATAAACATGGAGTGATAGTTGAGTTTTTCAATTAATATTTATGTTTTATATATAATAAAAAGCCTTTAATTTTATTTAATACTTACATAAACCTAATGGAAATATTGTATCCTAGGTTATTCAAGAGGTAAAAAATAGAACAAATTTTTATTTTTTAAGGCTTGAGCAAAATTAGTTGGGTTTGTTTAAAAAACATATATTGATTATATTATATCGTTAATGGAACATGGATATAGTTTAGTGAAGTTTTGAAGATGTTTAGAGTAAGTTCAGTATTGAAGAGAAAAAACAAAACACAATAATATTGGTTACACTTTAATATTTGTAGGAAATGTTTTATTAATTGTGGAATTAAAAAGGCACTGTAAATTGATATTATTATGTTTTCATGAGGTTGAAGGATGAAAATTAGAAATAATAGATGAACATTCAGGCCATTTTCAAATAGTTAAATGGAGAAGAAGTTTTAACTGAGGTAAAATTACGTTGTTAAGGGAAAAGATTACATTATCACTACATGGTGACCATATAAGGTTGTGTAAGTATATTCATTATTCCTTGACACAAATTCCACACTAGAAATTCACAATGATTATAAATTGGTTGTGATCAATAATTTTGGAATAGTACTCCCTTGTGACTTATGATGGACCAGTTTTCCATAAATAAGTGTTTAGTGTTTTGGCTTATAGTTAATGAGTTTCATCGTAACTTAATTTCATAGTACAGTTTCAAGCTAGAGGTTATTAAATAACTTTATATGTTCAACCATAATGAATTTGGTTAGAGAATATTTGACATATCCGACCCTATTATTTTCATAATTAAAAATTTATATCATGTAATTACTTTTTGAAGGACCTTGTTGTTAAAGGGTATTACACAATAATGGTTCTTATTATTTTTGTAATATTTTCTATAATAAATAAATCTAAAGGATTAATTATTTTTCAAATATTGTCATATTGAATTAGACATTGGGAGTTTTAATTTAATCGTGGAGGATAGTTTTAAAAACAAATTATATGGTGAAAATAGCATATGAAGAAGGAAAATTTTGGAAGAGTATATTGAAAAAGCTAAGATAGGGGTTAGAAGAAACAATATTGGTACACATCACATAAAGAGAGGAATTGTATATATAATGTTTATTTATGGTTATTTTGAAGAAATTATACAATATTGGTGATCTAAATTTTTATTTAGAGGATTAAGATAATAAAAAACACCCTTTTTCATAGGGTTTTGAATATTCATTTGATATTCATTACGATAAACCTACATGTTGAATTTTATAAAAAGTATATATTGAAGAAGTGATGTTTAGATAGAAGGAGAGGGAGACTTTTGGTTTTCATAGTGAGATGAATTTAATTTTAATAAACATAATAGTGTATAAATATCTCTTTAGTACATCAATAAATCATTTGTATGTGTTCCTTAGAAAAATTCATTTAGGATTAACTAAGTGAAATACCCATGTCATAAAATTTACTTTTCATGCTTGGATGTTGTGTATGTGTGATTTGAATTAATAGGTTCAACTCCTTATTTCTTATGTGAGGATAAGATCTGTTTGAAGAGAAATAAATTTGACACCCAAAATCACCCCACACTCATATTAGGGTGTTTTAGGCCTTTTATTTCCAAAAAAATATTTTCCCCCTTTGATACATTGGGATGAGTGTGGATGAGATAGTAGATGATATTAGGGGTGATTAGGGGGAGGTTTGGATGTACAAAGATACATGTGATGAATTTTACAACACCAAGAGGACTAGAGGACATTCGAGGTCCCATTAATTTATATTCTACCTTAGATTATACACCAATAAATATGGGTGTTTCATGCTCCCTTATCTCACCTTATTTAGTTCGGTCATTGGGACTTGAGATGGAAAGGCTTACCAGACCATTGATGTTATCTCTAACAATTTGAGGTCAGTATATATTGAAAGAGGTGTATCGAGGGTGTAAAATGATGATTTGGTGGTATCAATTGCTTGGTGAGTTATTCATATTATAGATATAACCATATGATTTCACCCATAGAAAGGATAAGTTATATTTTATATAACACTTAATCAATTACTATAAATTTTGAGTGGTATTCATTGAAATATAAGGTGATAATGTGAAGTTCATTGTTTAGAGGGATTAATAGACGGATCATAGATTATTAGATCCCATTATATCACTTTTTTAAGGATTTAAATTGACTTCATTGGAAGTGGAAATGAAGGATATTACAATAGTTATAGATAAGTTTATGAATACCTTTACTGAAGAGATTATGAAACTACCCTATTGACATGATATCAATCTTAGGATAAAGTTTCATATTGGTGTTTCCACTATTTTTATATCTCATTATAAGGTTTCATATTAGAGTCTTTGGTGGGGTATAAATTTAAATTGTTGATTTCTTTAAAAAAGAACTTTATCTAACCCAGTATCTTCCCTTGGGGATCTTTATTTTTTTCATTGAAGGGGGATAGTGGTATGGAGATTTATGTGGAATATAGGAGATTAATCCTGGTGATAGTAAAGAATTATTGTCCAATACCAAGGAATGATTACTTGTTTGATTAATTAAAGGAATATAGATAATTTTTGAAGATAAATATATAGTTGGGTAGACATAAGATATTATACATTAGGAATATATTTAGAATATTGTTTTCATGTTTCACAAATAGGCATTTTGAGTTCATGGTGATTCCCTTTAGATTCGCCAATGTGCTGGTGGAATTGATTGGGATATGGAATTAAGTATTTTATTATTTCCAAGATTAGTTAATGGTTATATAAATTGATAATATGTTATTGTATTTAGGAATATAGGAGGGTAATGTAGAAAATCTTAGGGATATTTTAGATCTTTTCTAATGGTACCATCTATATACAAACTTTTTTATGTGTAAGTTCTATATATATGAATCCATTTTCCTTATGAATTTAATGAATTATTGTGGTGTATCAATTGATCCATGAATATTGAGGTAATAATATCTCGGTAAATACCAAATAATGTTATGAAGATGGGAATTTTTCTTATTCTAGTAGGTTATTATAATATGTTGATGTTTAATTTATCATAGATCATAATTAATTTGATCACATTGACCAAGAAGTGCCTGTATTTTTTATAGAGAAATAAATGGTAGGATATGTTTGATCATTTAAATAAAAAATGATAATTTACCTTTCATTTCACTTACTTGAAGAAATAGTCATGCTTGGGGATTATTGTGACACTTCTCATCTTATTCAGGGTTATATATTGATTTAAGGGAGAGAGATTATATCATGATCTTATGGATTTATTATTTTTTATAATGTTATGGAGACATTACCACATCATAGATTTCTTTATATTCTTCACAGGACATAAGATCTAGTTGTATATCTTCTCTCAGAGGGATATGAATCTACACCATTGGATATGGAGGGAGTTGTTATAATATTATGATTTTGAGATTTCATATAATCTAAGTTAAGGTAACATAGTGATTAATTCTCCTATAAATATGATATATATATATATGTTACTTATAATGATAGTAAATAATATAGGATGATGGAGAAGTGTAAGGTCATGTGTCTTGATAAGGAGGAGTTTAGTGGTAGAAGTTTCTTATATCAAATAATACTTCACTATATATTATTTTAGTAATTTAAGGAGTCTCAACTAAGTGATATTAGAGTATAGGTTTATAGAGATCACCTTATTCAAAGAGATTTTCTAAATGGATGAATGGAGGATGGTGAATATTGAGTGTTTCTGTAAGGGATGCTATTTTTTCAATAGATATATAAGACGAAATTTTAAATGATTTTTATAGATCACCTATAGTAGTATATCTAGTTGTTTATATAAAGAATTATAATTTAAAGGAGAATTATTTTTGGATATATATAAAGTGTAAGGTGGTGTATTTTGTAAAATAATTTTATTATGAGTGTATTAGACATAAGATTTGAGTTCCAACTAGTTTTTTATAGCCTAGATATTTTTTGTAGTAGGTGTGGGAAGATATATCCATGGATTTCATGATGGTTTTTAATTGATCATTGGGGTAAATTATTCTATATTTGTTTTTGTGTATTTACTAAAAAATGTGTTCCATAGTTTGAAAATTAAGGATCCCTATACATTAGATGCATTTATGAGGATATATATATGGATGATGTTATGAAAATCCATGGAATTATAATTATAATAATGTTAGATAAAGTATATCACATCACATTTTTTTTATAAAATGGAATGTAACATGATTAAAGACATTTTACCAGTGTCCAGGTATATCACCCTTGTGATAGATAGAGGTTGGTGATGACATCATAATGATTCAATACTTTTTGTATTGTTTTGTTTTTATGTTGTTTATTCTAGTTTTCCATGGATGTTTTAATGACTCGAACCCTAGTATCATAAATCCAATGCCTTAATTTATTACATTTTTATAGATATAGTGGTTATAATCTTGAAGGATAGATTACTTTAGTAGTTTTATAGAATCAAATACATACACGATACCCATTTATAATTGGGAAAATAAAATAAAAAATAATACATAACAACAGAAAATAAACTATATCCTTGAGAACTCATTAAAATATTTATTCTTCATATCCTAGGGAAAAGAAAGAAAATAAGGGTGAGATAATATGATCATTAAGGGTTAATTATAGTGGAAGCTATCATAAATAAATTTGTAATTATCCATATGGAAAGGTAAATAATTGAAAACACATTCCATTTAATCAATAATTAGAGAATGAAATAAAACCAAAGATAATATCATTGTTAAAATATCATGGATGATTATAACTCTTAATGATTATAATGCATAATTATTGGATGTCATTTCCAAAGAATATGATACCACCACAATCAAAATCATTCAAAAGATGGTTTAAGCTATAGGTAAAACCCCATTTAATTTTTCCAACTGATTTTTTTCATGAGACCTACCAATGAATCAAAGGGATATATAATATTAGGACCCAGACATAACTATATGTCCAAATAATTTCTCATATATTTAATAATCAATTTGATTCATGAATCAATATTCCTTATCATCAAATATCTATACTAAGTAAAGTATATGGATTTATAAATATTTCCTTAGTTAATCAAATAATTTTCAATATAAACACCATATATAAAAATGGTATGTGTTTTGGGAAATAATTATATAAATCCTAGAAGAATATTAATAATTAATATAAATGAAATTTAAAATAAAAATTTACTATATTAAAGTGATTATTTCATGAGAAAATTAACAATCACAAAATAAAGTTAGATGGTTCAAAAACATTTACCACTTAGTAATTTTCATGTTAAATACTATTGGATGAAATAATTGTAATTTAAACTTAAAATCCCTATAATTATTAAATAATCATAACATTAAATGTCAAATGGGTGGTATATACCTCACCTATAAGAAAATTTGTGCATATTAACAAATATAGCTCAATGCAATGTAAATTGAGACAAAATACCTTACCTCAAACATCCTTTTGGTTGAATATTATTTAACTTAATGTAAATTGGTTTTAAACATGTTATTAACTTAAAACAAAACCATATTCCTATTTATAATATCATAAAATATACTTTTATAACATCTTACCACTCATTAATTAATAATCTTTCATTATTTTTATTTTTGTTGTTGTTAATTTCATTGTTTTCTTATGCATGTTTTCCATTAAAAATATAATTATTGTACATTTTATATAGTTTCATCATCTATATAATAATAATCATGGGAAAATTATCATATTTTTATGCCAATTATACTTTTAAAACCAATCATGAATGATTGTGATGAAAAACAAAGTATGTTACAATCATTGAGATGGTAGGTCGTATATACTCATAAGTAACATTTCCATTTCCAATGATAATTATTGAAATAAGTTAAATAATATATAATATTTATATAATTATTATAATATCATATATAACATATTATATACTTATATATATCATCCATTTGGTGTGGTGATGAAAAGAGAGTCACATCAGTTCGTGAAGGTGGTAGTCCACTTGTACGCAAACGAGGTTATCATCTTTAAGTGGGTGAAAAGGTAAGAAATAAATGATATATATTAATTAAAAAATTATAAATAAGTCATTAATATGATAATTATAACATTTATATAACAAATAATCATTAACATTATACTTATCACCTTCCATGTGAATCGTTAGTGAAAGACGAATCAGATTGCTTCATGATGCAGTACTCCACCATACACATGATTGATGTTATATTATCTTTTAAAAACTAGAAGGTAAAAGTAAATATATGATATGATGACTTTATAGGTATAAATATTCTATAAATATCATAATTATACTTTATATTCATCATCATACCCAACTCTGAAATGTGTTGATGGAATAATGAATGACATCGGTTCGCGAGACGGTAGTCCACCGTTCACACAAATGATGATTTCAGAACCCATTTTAGGGATGTTTAGATAGTCATAAGTAATTAAATAATTATAAAAAATAACATTATATGGAATAAACTGATGTTATTATATCATCATGGTTTAATAATAATTTATAGAGGTGGAGAAGGAAATATAATAAACATGCTCATTGAAGAACATTACCTCTTCTTCAGGTACCCTCCTTATGTCTAAACTAAAGCCTTCCTCAGTTGTATTTATTCCCAAACTAAGGATTATAGAATGAGTGGATGGAATTTTTAATGTTATTTTGTTAGTTCATGGTTAAACAAAAGAGTTCTTAAGGAGTTAATAAGAGAGGATAGGGGTGACATTTTATAAGTGAGGTGAGTGGTACACCTGTAAATACCAAAAATTATTCACTGTTGGGAAGTTTATATTACCCCAAGTGTGTCAAAAATTATTAATTAATGTGTGGAGGGATGATATGGTGAGCCAAAGATCCACCACACAATGAAAAAAATGTTTTAACCATTTTCCCCTCAACTTCTAAGTTTTATTACTTTTACCATTTTGGTTTTTCACTCAGGTTACTAGTATTTTTTAACATAGTTGATTTATACATTAAGACTAAAATAAAATGAACCATATTAGATAATTTGGCCCCATTAATTATAAATATGATATATAATTAATAAAATATAAATCTTATGTGTGTTGAAAATTAATCTTAACATAAGTGTGTGTAATGTGCAAAACCCCCAGTTTAACCTTAACTGTACTAATTGAGTTTTTACTCATTAGGCGTCAATATATTCATTATAAAGGAAAAATATTCCATGAATGGACCATATATGATATTTATTAATATTATAAAATTAAATCTCAAAATATTGGACTAAAATATAGTTACTTGTTTTAAGGTACTCCTAGACCCTTATTTTGACCATGCTTTGGTTGGCGTCTGTCTCAGATTATTTTAGGTTCATTTTTGTTAACTTTTTAGGTTTCTAAGTTGTGAGTGGTTAGAAAATGGTTTTCCAAAACCATTAACCCCTCTAGTAAAAACCACACAACCTTGGTACGTGGGGGTTTTCACATCCAGTTCACGGTTTGAAAAACCATGTGCCCACATAGTAGATTTTGTAAACCTTGTATAGAGAGTCCAAAGGGAAGACATGATTAGTTCACATGGTTTTCTAAAAGTGTGACCCTTACCAACTAAATGTTCAAGCATGATAGTTTTTTTTCAAATTATATTAAAATTACAATGACCGCCAATTTATCCCCCTCTCAACCCTAGTTTGACTTTAACTTTGATTTCTATGATTTAGAGGCTCTTAAGAACCGATTTTGGTTCCTAAAAACCCATTCTAGGGCATATCAAAGAATTTAGGATCTTTTTTCATCTCATTTGAGTATGTGAATCTCCTCCCATGTGTTCTCTCCTGATATCTTTTTCTCTCCCCCTTAGAGAGTCTAAGATTTTCATATTGATAATGGATCTAAATTTTATTCAATTGAAACATGAATCACGTTTTGATTTATTTATATCCATAATCAACCTTCTTTATTGGAGAAACCCATTAGGGTTGTTTATTTTTGGTTATGAGATTTAATATAGGTGGTTTCTTTTGAGTTTCTCCAAATAATTAAACCTTGATTTTATTGATTTCATTTATATAGCTTTATGTTGATTTATGAAAACCCAATTTTTAATGAATTGGACTTGGAGTTTGAATGGAATTTATTTTCGGGAAAACCCCAAATTACAACAGAATTTGAATTTGGGGAATATTTTTGAAATTCGTGGAAATGATAAATTGTTTTGACGATTTTACTAAGAAAAATGACTTAAATTTCAATGAAAAAAACCTAACATTTATTTTTTATTGAAAATAAATGAGGTGATGAAAACCTATGTTTTTTATTTTGAAATTGATTTGGAATATTGAAATTAAAAATTGGAAAATTAAATTGTGAATGAATTTTGGTTTCAATTGAGTTGATTTTCTTATTATTGATTGATTGATTTAGCACATGTGAGCCTAGGTAGTTAGTGGGATATTTAAGACAAGAATGATAGGATTATTATTCCCAATTAATTTATTAATGATGAAAACTCTAAGAAAACCTAGTTAGATAGATAAAGTCCCTTACGGGATGTTGATGAGTCTTATTCAGCTTGATCCTAAGGGACTTGTGTATACATATTTCAATGATCACTGATATGAGAAGTGTGAGGATCCCATGATTGGAATCTATCATACCATAGGGAAGATTAACATGGTTCTGGTTGTGATTATTTTGATATATATATATATATATATCCTTATTTTTGAAACTTATTTACACATAACAGTTGATTCATATGAACTATTTTATATAAAATGTTTATTTAATCTATGTTGAAAATATTTTCCACCATTTTGAAATGGAAACATGTTTCTTAATATCAAAATGTATTGTCAGACCAAGTTTATTTAAATTTAAATCATTAATTATTTTTTTATTATGGAATCTATTATGGAACAATTTGTGAGACCCTAATAGGATTTAAATCTCAAAACCTACCTTTTCCTTTGGTTTTTTGTTGATTTTATTCTTCCAAGTAAGAGAAAAGGGAAAGCACCTCGTGGAAGAGGTGGGTTTTCTTGATCCTCTAGGATTTGTGTGATGTTTCTCTTAGGATGTTTGAGTTTTATCTTAATAGATGCTCAGTACTTTGATGATGTATTATTTTGGATTCTGTTTTACCACTTTGGTTTCTTGTACTATCTCCCTTTGGAGTTTTTTATATAGACTTCATTCATCATCTTCCATTATTTTGGGGAAAATCATTCCCTATTTTATCTTATATGATGTCAAGTGTTTTCCTCCAACCTATTGGGATCATGAAATACCTTCAGGATATGTTAGTGTCGGGTTGGGTCTCATGGTACCAAGGTATCTAGGATGGTTCCTAATAAAGTTTTATAAAAGTTGTAGGTTAATCATATTTTCTTGATGTCAGTATATAGTTGAGTAATCTTTTTGAAAATTAGGACATATTTGAGAGAAATTTTCTAGATAGCTCTAATCATAAAAATCCTTAAGTTACCATGGGTGGTTTGGAAAAGGACTCTTGAGGAATATTTTAATCTAGTTCTAGTCTTTTCCCTACCTTTTATTTGGATAGGTTAAAATTAAAATCTTGGTATTTTTCTAATGGGATTAAATTTTCCATTTCACTTATTTTGAGTGGTGGATTTGAGTTACATTTTCATGTATTCAATGTTTTTTCTATTGTTATTTAGAATCATGATTCTGAGAAGACGTGTGAATAGGCTCCAGGAAGAAGCTTCTAGAGAGAAACAGTGATAAAATCCTCTCATAAAATAGAACCTCATTGAGATTATTATGAATAGTTTCCAAGCTCTAGGATAGGAACTAGCACCCATACCCTCTTATAATCCAGTTGTGAGACCTCATAGGGTTGAATCTTTTATTTATTCTTAGGATTTTATTCTCCAGAAGACACTAGTGTTATAGGGATCTAAGAATCCTCAAGAGGCTGAGGATTGTTGGATAAAGATGCAGATTTTTTGAGATCTTGGAAATGTTTCATTAAATCAAGTTGAAATGTGCCAGATTCAATCTAGATGGACCAAGAAAGGGATTTTGGGATTCAATGGTAATAGTGAAGAAGAAATAGGGTTTATATTGGAAGGAAATTGTATTTATTTTCACTAACTAGTTCTATAAAGATTCTAGTGTGTTGGATAAGGCTATAGAGTTTTTCAAACTTAAGCAAGATGATAGGACCATGGTGAAATATATAAACCGATTTTCTAAGATTATGAAATTTTCACCTGATATTGTGTCGAATGAGAATATGTAGAATATATGGTTTGAGATTGTAGTTTGTTCTGATATTCATTCTTAGGTTTTCATACTAGATCTCACTTATTATGTTAATCTTATAGACAATGTATTGATGGTTAATCTTTTCCTGGATATTAATTCAGGGTTAATAAGAGTAAATTTTTCTCTCAGTGGTAGTTCTATGAGTTCCATTAAAGTAAATAGAAATCATGATGGGTCTCATGGAGTATCTTGATAGAAGGGTTCTTCTATACCTCCTTCAATTCATGAAAAGGGCCCTTTAACTTTCTTCTAGTGTGGTAAACCTATACATTCAAAATAGGTTTTCACTAAGGCTATCATGATCTATGGATCCAGTGGATGTTCAAGAAACTTGTATAAAATCTATTATATATTTTCTACCCCATATATTTGAATGGTATAATCGTCACCTAAAATTACCATGGTGCAATCATATGCTTCAGGGCCTAAGTGGTTCTAGCCATAGGAATATGGAACAGAACTTCTTTATACAGTGGAAGAGTCTCCATTGAAGGAAGACATTGGTCCAATGATTGTGAGAGGTTATATCATTATAGCTTCAACTTTAGTGAGAGATTTATTTGATACTGGTGTGTATCACTCATTTATATCAACCCATATTGTGAACCTACTAAATATTCCTATAGATTATTTCTTTGATGTGATGGATATTAATACACCCCCTTAGAATGAAGAGAGATAATTTTCTCTATTTTCTTACTTGTTTATCATCTTTATCATATTTTGATCATAATTTTGATTTTCTAGTTCATAACATGAAACCTCATGATTTCATATTCTAGATTTATTGGATTATTTATAATAAGGTCTGAATTGACTGATATCTTTTATGGGTATCTTTTATCATGCCTGATGGGGTGTGCTGTTTCTTTTAAGGATAATGTAACATGAGGTTATGTAGATCTAGAAATTCATATCTAGAGTTGGGGAAATTAATAACAGTGTTCACTTTTTATCTGAAGTGGGATTCTTTGAGAGATGATTTCCCTCCAGTTGTCATCATGTTTCTTGACATTTTTTCTTATAAATTATATGGTCTGCCCCCAATAAGGGGCATAGAGTTTTACATTGACTTATTACATAATAATCAATCATTATCTATGACTTCATACTATATGTAAAAAAGCTGAAATGGGAGAGATAAAGTCTATGTTGGATGATCTGTTAGAGAAATGATTTATATGCCATAGTGTGTCTCCATGGAAAGTTATTTTTCTCCTTTATATGAAATATATTGGAACACTTCTCTTATGTGTTTATTTTTGAAAACTCAATCAAGTTATGGTAAAGAACAAGTACATGTTTCCGTGGATTTATGATCTTTTTTACTAGTTGAATGGGAAAAACTGGTTCTCAAAGATTGATCCTTGATCTGGTTATCACAATTTGAGAATAAAAGAATCTCACATTTATAAAAAACATCTTCCAGAGTAGGTATATCCATTATAAGTATCTTTTCATTACATTTTTTCTAACAAATGATCCTATAGTATTTATGTATTTTATGAATAGGATATTCCTTGAGTATCTTGAAACATTAATTGTGGTATTTTTGGATGATATCTTGGTTTACTCTAAGTCTATGGATGGTCATATGAGTCATCTAAGAGTAGTTTCAGAATAGTTGATAAATCTCTACCATTATGCCAAGCTATAAAAATATGATTTTTTATTTGATAAGTGATGTCTTGGGACACAAGTTCTCCAAACATGGTATTTTAGTTAAGCCATGGAAGTCTAATGATGTTATGACATGATAAAAACCATGAAATGTTTTCAAGATTCAGGGATTCTGAGGACTAGCAGGGTATGATCACCAATTTGTAAAATATTTCTCAATGTTGGATTCTCTAATGACCAATTTCACTTGGAATGGGGTATGAATTGTTTAGGATGAAAATTTTCAAAATTATTTTGTTTAGATGAAATGTGTTTTGACATCTATGTCAGTGTTAACACTCATGAAGTCCAATCAAGGCTATGAGGTCTTTTTTGATGCATCGTGTTTGGGTTTGGTCTATTTCCTTATACAGGGTGATCACATGGTGTCCTATGTCTCCTAGTATCTTAGTACACACAATAATAATAACCTAACCCATGATCTTAAACTCATGGGTTTAATTTGTGCGCTTAATAGTTGGAGGTGTTTTGATTTTTGAAAAAAATTATCGTGTTTTAGGACCACAAGATCTTGATTTATATCTTATTTAAAAAATATTTGAATCTCTACCTAATGCATTGGGTCAAGTACATAGAATATTTTTATTTTGAAATTTCATATACCCTGGGGAAATGGAATTTCATCATTTATACTTTTATAAGTAAGCATCCAACCCATATCGTGAAGGAATTGTCGGAAGAGTGGAATATAATGGATCTTTTTTCATTTTTTCATATAGGAGTTTAGGATACAGGGGTCGAGGTTATCTTTTCTAGTGTTTAGTTTACCTTCTCTCTTCTCAAGAAGATTCTTCAAGAACTATATCTTTATGATGAATTTTATGTAATTAGGAAATCCCTTAATTGAGGGGAGACTTTTGGTGAGTGTTCATTCACCACCGAGGGTATTATATGTTTTCGAAATCATCTTGTTGGTCCTTTTTTTTTACTAATGTTATGATGGAGGATTTCCGTAGTTCCCAATGGTATGTGTATCTAAGAACCACAAATATATTTTATGATATGTGGTATTGATTCTATTGGCCATGAGTGCATTGCATATTTTTTATCGTATGTTTATTCTTTTCAAAAGGTCAAGGATGAGAACTCAAGACCTTAATTTTTCCTTTAGAAACATCCTATTATAACTTGGAAGTGAGATGATACTTCAATGGAATTTTTGGTTGGGTTTCTGTGTACCTAGAGAAAGAATAATTTGAAATGGACTGTGATCGAGAGGTTGACCAAATAGGCTCACTTTATACTCATTCGTGATAAAACCAACATTGAGGAGGTGAGGGATATTTATGTGATACATATTTTTCATTCACACAGAGTCCCATATTTTATAGTCTCTAATAGGGATACCCTTTTTACTTCTCTTTTTTTGGAGAGGGATTTAGGAGGACATGGTATCTTATGTTCATTTGAGAATTTCATGCCATACACATATGTATGGGTAGATATATAGGATTATATAGATTCTTTAGGATATGATTTGTGTCCGCATACGCAATTTTGGTGCATCTTGGGATAAAAATTTGGGAATGATTGAGTTTTCCTATCATAATAGTTATCATTCCTTGATCAATGTGGCACCTTTTGAGGCCTCGTATGGTTGTCTTTGTAAATATCTAATTTGTTGGTTGGAGATTAGTGAATGTTCCTTGATTAGATCGAGCATGGTTTACGAGACATCGGGGATAATTTATTTGATTCATCAGAGAATATTAAAGATATAGAGATCGTATAAATCTTATTCTAATATTCATCATATATCATTGGATTTTCTTATTGGTGACTAGGTGTTCTTAAAATTTTCAATTTGTTTAGGTCATCGATGTCCTGGGAGGCAAGGGACGATTTCTCCTAATTTTTCGAGTTGAGTGTCACGACCTGTCCTCGGGACCCGTGTCGTGACTACCCCAAGCCCGCCTTCCATAGGCTAGGGGCTGGCGACTAGCACCAAAGGCGTAAATCCCGATAAAAAGGGAAGGAATTTCCTTTATAAAGTAAAAAAACACCACAGAGTAAGCCAGCAGAAGTAAACACTAAGTAAAACTGGGTACAAAAGTAAGTGCGGAAAAGTAAGTGGGCTAGAATACAAACCCAAACTGAAAGTAAAGTACAACTAGGAAAAAAGTACAGAAACTGAAAAGTAAAGCAACAATGTTGAGCCGTCCACCAGAAATCCCACCTGAAGGGTGGGTACAGATAGTCTCCTCAGTTCCTCGGGTCCAACCGTCCGCTCCGTGTACATTCCGCCCAGTGGTCCACCTCCAGGTACTGACTTGCTCCACAAGCCTCAACTATGATCAGTGATGTCATTCTTCTACATCCAACACAATGTAGTGCGGGCATAGCCCGTGTAGGGGTGAGTATTCGCTACTCAGTAGGGACCCCGAGACCCCGAAGGTCTCCCAGAATCCACGAAGGATAAACCACAAAGGAAAGATACAATCACGAAATAACAACCAACTACACTTAGGTATATTCCCATACATATACATAAGTCATCAATTCCCGTTCGGCTCTATCATCCAATCCCAAGTTTGATTACATCCACACAGGATAGCACAACCCAATCCACACAGGAATGCACATCCCAATCCTCATAGGAAAGAAAGTCAATTATATCAAAAATAATGATTGAAAGTCAAGACTCATCTCACATATGTATACTTATTTGTAAGTTGATAGAGATGACCAGATGTAGCCACTGATTCATCTAGTTGGGACCCACATAGGATACTAGACCAACTAAGCTGTCGGACCCACGTAGGATACTAGACCAGCCACTCTGTCGGACCCATGTAGGATACAAGTACAAAGTCAAATACTGCCAGACCCACATAGGATACAAGAACAGAGTCAAATACTGTCGGACCCACGTAGGATACAAGAATAGTAGTCATCGCCATCAAACCCACAGAGGATTTTAGTATGGTCGTCGTCGCTGCTGAACCCACAGAGGATCCATGTACAGTCGTCATCATCGTCGCAATCGTAGCCACCTCTAGGGTTCCCGCACACAGCATGCTCGTCTCCGGGAGGGTCCGCTCCACGAGACAAGGGGGTGGATACATCAACCGACACGTAGTCCGGAGTTTATGTATCCCAAAGTTCCGTCTCGTCGATAGGAACTCAACACGACAGACGACACGTCAATCGGACGCCCGGTCTGAGAGTTAATGGCTTTTTCATCCCAGGGGCCCAGTTGGTTCTTAAGTCAAAACCAACCTGAACGTACTCCAAATGTGTCCAAACCTCGATCGGAGTAGTCCAAAAGGTCTGTATCACCAAGAGGAAACAAACAAATTCAATGGCATGTCAATCGGACGTCCGGAGCTCAAGTTATAAGAGTTTCCGCTCCGAGGGCCTGGTTGGTTTCGTGTTCGAACCAACCCGGCCATACCCAAAGTTCTCCTAAACCTTGAGTGTAATATACCAAAAAAATCGTCTTGATCCAAGGATCGCATCGCAATAGACGGTGCATCGATCGAGATCTGTAGCCCATGTTATGGGTATTTTAACGAACCTGTCCGTTTTTAAAGGGTTTTGGGCCCGGACCGACCAGGCCAGAGACCCCCTGGGTCGGCCTGAACTGGGTCGACCTGACCCAGGTCCGGGTCCGGCCCATCAGGACGCGCCCCGGCCCGACTGGCGCCGCTCGGCCCGGCCAGCGCGGGGTGGCCGATCGGCCCGGTGCGGGCTCCGTGCGCCGCGTGAGCGTGGAAGGGGGGAACCGCCACTCCCTTTGAACCGGACGGTGGACCTGCAGGGGAGTCCACCCTGCTGCGTTGACCGGGGGTTCAAACCCCCTGTTTTCTGGATCTAGATGGCCGTTACGCGGGACCAGCCGGTCCCGCCTCTTGAGCACCGGCGGCCGGCTGCTTCGGCCGCCCTCCCCTACTCCGCTGCGGCCCCAGGCCGCGGATTTAGTCCGACCGGCGTGGTGCGACGGTGCCGCGCCCCTCTGCCACGACCCCTCTCTGGTCGCGGCCTCTTCGTGGTCCTCCGGTGAGGCGTGATGGCTCCGCGCCCCTCCACCGCGGCCCAACTCCAGCCTCGGCTTCTTTCGGCCTCAACGGCGCGACACGATGGCGCTACGCTTATTCCCTGCGTCCCTCCTTATTTCTGCGCGGTGTCGTTGCACCGCGCTGCCTTTGTTCGTGCCGCAACGAATACAACCACAAAGGGGGAGGAGGATTAGCTATGTCGGGTTGGTCCGAACTCCACCCGTTAAATTGATAAAAGGTGGCCCAAATATTTAACGAAGAACGCAAAGAATTAACACTTCATAAAAACACACCCCTACCTCGAAGAAGTCGTCGAACGAGGATCATCGCGGGAAAAATGACGTCGTGGAAGATGACATCGTGGAACGAGGCTCTGTAAGGGTCTTCGGTGTTCGCCCGATGGAGGATGTGGCACGTCATCATTCTCCAAAGAAGGCCTCTCTCACCGGCTGCGTAGAGGAGAGGAGATGGCATGACGATCTCCCCTTGCGGTGATAGAGTTCTTCATCGTAGACTCGGTGTTCTTTGTGAAGAAGATGAAGTTCTTCAAGACCACAGCTCTCCTCTCCAAAAATCTCCACACAACGATTCAACAATAATAAAATAAGGCTTTGCCTTATTTTATAACTCATGCCAACTCTATTCAAAATTCAAAATGAATTCACCAAATTAATTAACGTGTGTTGTCCAATTAATGAGGCGTTTTATTGGCATTTATTTTAATGTGGAGGAGATACAAATTAATGGGGGGGTTTTCCAACTTTAAGGGGTGTTGAGGAAATTGAAAAGGTGGGGCTCGTGTGGGGCCCACCTCACTAATATCCTATCAAGAAGAGTTAGGATTTAGTGGGTCCCACCTCAACATCCATACATAGGTTATAATTACACAGAGTAGAAATAAAATTGCAGCACGTTTTTTATTTCAATCTTTAATTAAACCACTTTATTTATTTAACATCACCTCCTGAGCAAACACAACTCCAGTGAAAGTCTCCTTAAGAAAAAATCGGCACTGCGGTTTCATCGGTGCCCTTGGATTTTGATTCCGAGCACCGGTTCAAAAGTTAGAAAAACTCGCTTGTTCGTTCATTGAACGTACCTGTAACGACCCGAAATTTTGAATAAATCTTGTTTCCTAATTTTATTTGTCATTTTTATTTTATTTTTATACTCAACAAAAATGTTTCATTTAATAACATGAGTATAATTAAAATGAGACCGTTGGGTTTTGACTGTTATATGACCATTGGTCAATATGACCGCTGGAAACTAAACGTTTTTATTATTGTCTCTAAATACAATTAGTCTTGGTTAATTATTATAGAATGAAGATTCGATGGCTTCACCCAGTAGTCTTGAACCGATCGAAGACCATCTAACAGAACATGGGAAGGAGGTAGCACCACTGGGCTTTGCTCTGGACCAAACCCAAGATGAACTTCATCATGTGAAGCTAGAACAGAATCTCCTTCGCGAGAAGTTCAAACTGATAGAAATTACTACTCGTGTGATGTTGGCCGAGCCTCCCTCGGATTCTCTCACCTTAGCACACCTTACACTTAGGTCCTATGCTGGCGTGATAAGGGGCTATTTAAGGAGACTGTAACTGCCTTGTGTAATCCTTTGTTTTAAATAAAAATTGGGATTTCTTCTTATGACAATGTTTATGACTTTTCAAATATCTGGATAAATATAGTATGCATATTTTTGGTGAATTTTAGAGAAACGATATTTTAAAAAATGTTTATGTAAACCTTAAATAATTAAAAATGTGTAACGATTTTCAAAAAATGGTCTTCTACAATTATGTTCAGTAAGAAATTTAGAGTCTAATAAGATCAACTTTATTTTTGATGAATAGTAAATTATGAATAGTGATTTTATGATTAGGATTAGTAATGTGTCCAAATGGATTATTAATCTCATTTAAAGAAAGTATTAATATAATCTAGGCACCTTGATTAAGTAATGTGATTCAATAAAATGGTTAAATAACGGTTTTATAAATTATTAATCAAGTATTAGTTTTTTTGGGTGAATAGTGTTTTTTAATTAAAAATTAAATTAAAATTATTTAGAAAATTATTTTTATAAAATGGATTTCATTTTTGAACTCAGAGCATCGATATTATGTTAAGGTAATTTTTGGGGATTTTTCTGAAAAAAATGAATTTTCAGTGAATAGTGTATTTATTTAAAAATAAAAATAAAATTATTTAGAAAATTATTTTTATAAAATGGAGTTCATTTTTGAAATCATAGCATTGATATTTTCTTAATGTGAAATTTTGGGATTTTTCTGAGAAAGTTGAATTTTCAGTGAATAGTAAAAATACAGTTTTAGGGTTTCGGTATGTTTAATGACATCATAACTGTGTCATGATGATGTCATGAGATATTTTAAGTGATGGTCGACTAAAGAGGATGAATTATTGTGTTGGGTTACCCATGTGGCCTAACTCTATGGGAAGTACCATGGGAGGGCCCATGCTTTTGAGAAACCCACTTTTGAGGTGTCCCTTGGCCATTAATGCCTTGTCCCCTCACTTTCCCTATAAATACCAAGAAATCCTCTCATCCTTTCGACTCCCCACTCTCCCCCAACGAATTTCTGTTCTCATTACCTCCCAATGAGTCCTCCCAAGGTGCCCCCAAGCCCTCAAGGTCTCAACCATTGAGTTTTAAGAGTTACGTTTTAAGGTAAGGGATCTGACCTCTCTCTTTCTTTTCAGGTAATCTCTTTTATGTCATTTATTTTATGCCCCTTGTTATTATGTTAAAGGATGTTCTTTTATAATCCTCTTAATTCCCTTTTTATGTTCACATAATGATAGATCCCCTCTTACTCTCATTATTTCGTTTTATGACGTTTTAAGTGGCGCTGTTAGGCTACCGAATTTTTTGTAACAGATTCTTTCTCCCTTCTCATTTTTCAAGATCTATTTTCATGTCAAGTATTTCAAGTTCCATTTTATTATGTTGGGGTATGATCTCTATATCTATCATACTGATATTTTAGGATCATATGATGAGATAACCCATTTTATCTCTTCAATTCAGTATTTTGAATTTTTAAGTGGCGTCGTTAGGCTGCCGAATTTTTAAGTGGTTCTTTCACCCTTCTCGTTTTCAAGTTCTACTTTCATGTCAATTATTTCAAGTTCCTTTTTATTATGTTGGGGTATGATATATATATCTATCATACTGATATTTTATTATCATATTATGAGAGACCCCATTTGATCTCTTCAATTCAGTATTTTGATGTTTTAAGTGACGTCGTTAGACTGCCGAATTTTTAAGTGGTCCTTCCACCCTTCTCATTTCCATGTTCTACTTTCAGTTCAAGCCTTTAAAGTTCCTTTTTATGATTTTGGGGTATTATATCTATATCTATAATACTGATCTTTTATGATAATATGATTAGAGACCCCATTTGATCTCTTCGATTCGGTATTTTGAAGTTTTAAGTGACGCTGTTAGGCTGCCGAATTTTTAAGTGGTTCTTTCACCTTTCTCATTTTGAAGTTCTACTTTCATGTCAAGTCTTGCAAGTTCCTTTTTAGTATGTTGGGTTATGATCTCTATATCTATCATACTGATCTTTTATGTTCATATGATTAGATACCCTATTTGATCTCATCAATTCATTTTTGGTTGAAGTTTAAGTGATGCCGTTAGGCTGCCGAATTTTCATAAGAGAAATCTTATTTTGTCTTACTTCCATGTTTTTCGTTTCAAATGGTATGTCCTTGAAATTTCATTACCATGTTCATATATCCTTCTTATTATGTCCCTATATACTTTTATGGGTCATTTATGATTGTTTGACCCATGTCCCCTCTCTTTTCAATGTTTTCTAACACCCCGAAACACAGCTATTATGCTGCAGAATTTTTATCTCAAAATGCCTCTCTCTTTTCTCAAAAATTATTTTATGTTATAAAGTGAATACTCCAATATCTTATTTCTACAGGGGTATTCACATATATACCAAAATTTTCTATTTTAAATTCTAGTATTTACATACATGAAACCCGCTCCCCCCTTCCGTGGGTTTAAAATGACGTAAAGATCATGTCTTTAAAGCAGTTTTTAAAACATTATGATTATGAAATGAAACCCATTTATTTTATAACTTATGGGTTATTTATGAAATGTTTGATGATGATATATGTATCTCACATGATAATAAAGGCAAATTTAAGGGTGCGCCCTAATAGTGCTCCAATGCATTGGGTAATGATGTAACCACTAGAGATTACAATTTTCACGATATCTTGGTGAATACACTTGGTAATTTTCAAATGACACATTGGGGATAGACCTTGGTGATATGTTCATGATTGTATATATTAAATTTTGTAGCCACATCTTCAGGTTATGAAAAATGTTATTTTTATTATGATATGCCTCATGATTTCATTCTCATGCCTTAAAGTTCTTTTCATGACTTTATTGATGTATCTCAAGTTCATATGTAAAATGTTTCGCTTGTTTCCCTTACTGGGCCTTCTGCTCACCCTTTCTTTTGATGTATGTCCCTAGGTTATGAGATGCAGTAATGAACCTAGGATGAACTTAAGGAGAATCCTTTCAAGTGTTTAAGAATAATGTTTTATGTTGTTTTCATGTTTTATGTTCCTGGTTTCCAAGACACTAAACCTTAAAGATCCTCAGTTTTGTGAATTTAATGAAAGTTTATGTTATAAAAAGGCGGGATGATATAGTTGGTATCAAAGGATGGTTTAGTTATTTGTGGAAATTAGGATATGAAAAATCTAGGAATAACCCTATAGAAAAGTTTAAATATATGAAATCTTCCTGGTATTTTGGTGAGTATTGAGTAAGGGGTTTCCAAGAAAATACATCCCTATCTGGATACGAGCAGGTAGAGGTGGCTCTGGCACAGATGTACATAGGGGTAAAACCTGAAAACACCGCTTTGAGCTAGAATCGAACGGGAACTGGTACACGACAATGGGCCTTGCTACACTCTTGGTTACGACACTCCCGGGGGATATGCTTTGGTAAATTCATAAGCTTAGTATGAACCATTATTAAAGGAACAAGGATAAAACAAAATAAAGATTCACATAAGAATATATGATCATGGATAACCTAGTTTAAAACCTAGGGGATCACAAGTTAGGGTATACTTTTCTTCTAAAAGTTATCCTCATATGCTTTAAGCTCCTTTTCATGATTATTGGTTTAGTATTTAAGCCTCTAATTATACTTTCTCTTCTTAGTTAATGGTGGGAAATGGAAGAACATGTCCCAAAAACCAATGTGATAGGAAATGTGACGATTGTCGTATTAATATCACAGAGATGATTAGGGGATTAAAAGATGATTATTATTTTGGAAGACGTTCACTATTTTGGGGACCCTATATGATCGAGGTAAATATATTACTACGGTATTTTCATTGAGGAGTAAGGTTGACGTATATTTTGAAGAATCGATTAATTTAAGATCGAATTATAGTAATTTAGGTTACTTATAGGAATGATTAAACTATCTTGGGTAAAATATGTTTAGGTTAGCTACTTTTGTTATAAGATGTTAGGAGTGGTTTATGTTGTTTGGAGATGAACAATGAAGTTTATTTTGGAAGACTATTTTATCAAATCCTTCTTGAATTTGGGTTTCAATCTTAGTTTGGTTTATTTTGAGGAATCTTAAGGACCGTTATTTATGGAATGGTCTATGATGAACTTTGGGTAGTAGCATGGAACTTTGAAGATTTAAAAGTAGTTTCCATTCCTATGGGATTCTTTCTTTTTTGAAGAGTTGTTTTACCTTACCCATTCTATTTTTGGGATAATGTTTAAAGATAGAAGAAATAGATAGTCAATCTTATGTGTATTATGTGATTCTCTAGAAGATGATTCTTGTGTTTTGATGAGACCAAGTAGTTTTGAATGCTCATCATTTGGAGAAAAGATTAGTTTTGGTAGAAACTTATTAAAAGATGAAACTCTACATGAAGGTAGGTATATTTTCTTATGTTTTTGTTCTATGTAGTAAATGAATTCCTCAAAATTATGAAAAGGAATGTAAAACGAAAACGTTGTTGGTTTAATTTTCCAACTAGGTAATCAAATACTGTTTAGACACATCATAATTTTGGGAATTTCTTATGGTTAACTTACTCATAATCATTTTTTCTATCACTCTACCTCAGAACTTGACCCTTTCTTTTCTCCTCCATGTCCATGTTTTCCTACATGTAATCCTAGTGTGGGTTAACTCGGGTGACCTTTGTACTTCCCTTTCTTTCTTTTAAAGTAATAGTTTTACTGACTCCTTTTCCGATGTGGGACTTTCAATGAAATTTCAAAACCCAATTTTTTAAAAATTGCGAGGACGCAATTTCTTAATGGGGGAAGATTGTAACGACCCGAAATTTTTAATAAATCTTGTTTCCTAATTTTATGTGTTATTTTATTTTATTTTTATACTCAACAAAAATGTTTCATTTAATAACATGAGTATAATTAAAATGAGACCATTGGGTTTTGACTGTTATATGACCATTGGTTAATATGACCGCTAGAAACTAAACGTTTTTATTATTGTCTCTAAATACAATTAATCTTGGTTAATTATTATAGAAATAAAATTTGATGGCCTCACCCAGTAGTCTTGAACCGATCGAAGCCCGTCTAACAGATCTTGGGAAGGAGGTAGAACCACTGGGCTTTGCTCTGGACCAAACCCAAGCTGAACTTCATCATGTGAAGCTAGAACGGAATCGTCTTCGCGAGAAGTTCGAACTGATAGAAATTACTACTCGTGCGATGTTGGCCGAGCCTCCCTGGGATTCTCTCACCTTAGCACACCTTACACTTAGGTCCTATGCTGGCGTGATAAGGGGCTATTTAAGGAGACCGTAATTGCCTTGTGTAATCCTTTGTTTTAAATAAAAATTGGGATTTCTTCTTATGATAATGTTTATGACTTTTCAAATGTCCGGATAAATATAGTATGCATATTTTTGGTGAATTTTAGAGAAAGGATATTTTAAAAAATGTTTATGTAAACCTTATATAATTAAAAATGTGTAACGATTTTCAAAAAATGGTCTTATACAATTATGTTCAGTAAAAAATTTAGAGTCTAATAAGATCAACTTGATTTTTTATGAATAGTAAATTATGAATAGTGATTTTATGATTAGGATTAGTAATGTGTCCAAATGGATTAGTAATCTCACTTAAAGAAAGTATTAATATAATCTAGGCACCTTGATTAAGTAATGTGATTCAATAAAATGGTTAAATAACGGTTTTCTAAATTATTATTCAAGTATTAGTTTTTTTGGGTGAATAGTGTTTTTTAATTAAAAATTAAATTAAAAATATTTAGAAAATTATTTTTAGAAAATGGATTTCATTTTTGAACTCAGAGTATCGATATTATGTTAAGGTAATTTTTGGGGATTTTTCTGAAAAAAATGAATTTTCGGTGAATAGTGTATTTATTTAAAAATAAAAAAAAATTATTTAGAAAATTATTTTTATAAAATGGAGTTCATTTTTGAAATCAGAGCATATATATTTTCTTAATGTGAAATTTTGGGATTTTTCTGAGAAAGATGAATTTTCAGTGAATAGTAAAAATACAGTTTTAGGGTTTCGGTATGTTTAATGACATCATAACTGTGTCATGATGATTTCATGAGATATTTTAAGGGATGGTCGACTAAATAGGATGAATTATTGTGTGGGGTTCCCCATGTGTCCTAACTCTATGGGAAGTACCATGGGAGGGCCCATGCTTTTGAGAAAACCACTTTTGAGGTGTCCCTTGGCCATTAATGCCTTGTCCCCTCACTTTCCCAATAAATACCAAGCAATCCTCTCATCCTTTAGACTCCCCACTCTCCCCTAACAAATTTATGGTCTCATTACCTACCAAGGAGTCCTCCCAAGGTGCCCCCAAGCCCTCAAGGTCTCAACCATTGAGTTTTAAGAGTTACGTTTTAAGGTAAGGGATCCGACCTCTCTCTTTCTTTTCAAGTAATCTATTTTATGTCATTTATTTTATGCCCCTTGTTATTATGTTAAAGGATGTTCTTTTATAATCCTCTTACTTCCATTTTCATGTTCATATAATGATAGATCCCCTCTTACTCTCATTATTCCGTTTTATGAAGTTTTAAGTGGCGCTGTTAGGCTGCCGAATTTTTTGTAACAAATTCTTTCTCCCTTCTCATTTTTCAAGATCTATTTTCATGTCAAGTCTTTCAAGTTTATTTTTATTATGTTGGGGTATGATATCTATATCTATCATACTGATATTTTATGATCATATGATGAGAGAACCCATTTGATATCTTCAATTCATTATTTTGATGTTTTAAGTGGCGCCGTTAGGCTGCCGAATTTTTAAGTGGTTCTTTCACCCTTCTTGTTTTCATGTTCTACTTTCATGTCAAGTCTTTCAAGTTCCTTTTTATTATTTTGGGGTATTATATCTATATCTATCATGCTGATCTTTTATTATCATATGATTAGAGACCCCATTTGATCTCTTCAATTCAGTATTTTGAAGTTTTAAGTGACGTCGTTAGACTGCCGAATTTTTAAGTGGTCCTTCCACCCTTCTCATTTTCAAGTTCTACTTTCATGTCAAGTCTTTCAAGTTCCTTTTTATTATGTTGGGGTATGATATCTATATCTATCATACTTATCTTTTATGATAATATGATGACAGACCCCATTTGATCACTTCAATTCAGTATTTTGAATTTTTAAGTGACGCCGTTAGGCTGCTGAATTTTTAAGTGGTTCTTTCACCCTTCTCGTTTTGAAGTTCTACTTTCATGTCAAGTTTTGAAAGTTCCTTTTTATTATGTTGTGGTATGATATCTATATCTATCATACCGATATTTTATGTTCATATGATGAGATACCCTATTTGATCTCATCAATTCATTTTTGGTTGAAGTTAAGTGACGCCTTTAGGCTGCCGAATTTTCATAAGAGAAATGTTCTTTTGTCTTACTTCCATGTTTTTCGTTTCAAATGGTATGTCCTTGAAATTTCATTACCGTGTTCATATATCCTTCTTATTCTGTCCCTCTATTGTTTTATGGGTCATTTATGATTGTTTGACCCATGTCCCCTCTCTTTTCAATGTTGTCTAAAACCCCGAAACATTGCCGTTATGCTGCAGAATTTTCATCTCAAAATGCCTCTCTCTTTTCTCAAAATTATTTTATGTTATAAAGTGAATAATGCAAGATCATATTTCTACATGGGTATTCACATATATACCAAAATGTTCTATTTTAAATTCTGGTATTTACATCCATGAAACCCGCTCTCCCCTTCCATGGGTTTAAAGTGACGTAAAGATCATGTCTTTAAAGCAGTTTTTAAAACGTTATGATTATGGAATGAAACCCATTTATTTTATGCTATATGGGTTACTTATGAAATGTTTGATGATGATATATGTGGATCACATGATAATAAAGTAAAATTTAAGGGTGCGCCCTGATAGCGCTCCAATGCGTTGGGTAATGATGTAACCACTAGAGATTACAATTTTTACGATATCTTGGTGAATAAACTTGGTAATTTTCAAATGACACCTTGGGGATGGACCTTGGTGATATGTTCATGATTATCTATATTAAATGTTGTAGCCACATCTTCATGTTATGAAAAATGTTATTTTTATTATGATATGCCTCATGATTTCATTCTCATGCCTTAAAGTTATTTTCATGACTTTATTAATGTATCTCAAGTTCATATGTAAAATGTTTCGCTTGTTTCCCTTACTGGGCCTTCTGCTCACCCTTTCTTTTGATGTATGTCCCCAGGTTATGAGATGCAGTAATGAAACTAGGATGAAATTAAGGAGAAGCCTTTCAAGTGTTTAAGAAGAATGTTTTATTTTGTTTTCATGTTTTATGTTCCTTGTTTCCAAGACACTAAACCTTAAAGATCCTCAGTTTTGTGTAATGTAATGAAAGTTTATGTTATAAAAAGGCGGGATGCTATAGTACCCGAGCTAAACTTCAGAAAATGATTCCGGGCACACCGGGCCTCGGAATCTGGTGCCGTCAGAAATTGTGTACTCGTAAAATCCCAAAGATAATTAAGAAAAAAATTCTCTTGAAATTTATGGGTATTTACATTACTACCACCTTAGGGATTTACGTCCCCATAAAGATATGTCACAAACTAGGGAAACAAATGAGGGTACTGAGCACGCATCTGAGCCTCCCGCTCCCAAGTTCTCTCCTGGAGGTTCCCGTGCAGCCACCTCATGAGCACTAGAGGAGTGGACCGCCACGTAGGACCCACTCCTATCAATCCTCGATCTCCACCGGGACCTCCGCAAAAGTTTCCCCGTCATCAATGTCCAGCTCCCCATGGTCGATGATATGCGTTGGGTCGTGCACGTATCTCCTCAGCTGAGATATGTGGAAGACATCATGCACCTAGTGCAACTGAGGTGGCAGAGCCAGGCGATAAGCCACCTCACCTATCCTTCTGAGAACCTGGAATGGTTCGATGAAGTGTGGAGATAACTTGCCACCCCAGCCAAATCACTGTAATCCACGTCGAGGTGAGACCCAAAAGAATGTGTGGTTTCCATCCTCGAACTCTAGTGGTCTCCGCCTCCTATCAGCATAAGACTTTTGTCGGCTCTGAGCTGTGCTCATCCACTCCTAGATGACTTGGAAATTCTCCGTCGTGGCCTGGACCATCTCTGGTCCCACAAGTGCTGACTCCCCAGGGTCTGTCCAGCACAGAGGTGATATGCAAGGTCGGCCATACAATGCCTCGTATGGTGCCATCTTGATGGTGGAGTGGTAGCTATTATTGTACACAATCTCCCCCAATGGTATGTGATCCTCCCAGCTATGACCAAAGTTGAGGACACATGCACAGAGCATGTCCTCGAGATTCTGAATGGTTCTCTCCGTCTGACCATCTGTCTGAGGGTGAAAGGCGGTGCACAGACGTAGCTGCGCCCCGAATGCCTCATGTTGCCCCTTCCAAAGCCGAGAAGTAAAGAGATCATCTCGATCGGAGATAATAGATTATGGCACACCATGAAGCCGTAAAATCTCTTGAACGTAGTGTCTTCCCAAGTTCTCCACTGATCCCTGCTCTCTGATTGGTAAAAAGTGGGCTGACATGGTGAGTCGGTCGACAATCACCCAAATTGAGTCGTGACCTCTGGAAGTACATGGAAGTCGAGTCACGAAATCCATAGATATCCCATCCCACTTCCACTCCGGGACCTCCAAGGGCTATACCAAGCCTACTGGTACCTGGTGCTCCACCTTCACCTGCTGGAAAGTGAGGTATTGAGAAATGAACTCTGCTAAAACCCTCTTCATACCCAACCACTAGTGATGTCGTCTGAGATCTTGGTACATCTTTGCCACTCCTGGATGTACCGCTAAAGGGGAAGTGTAAAACTCCCTCAGAACCTCATCCTATAAAGCAGCTAGTACCATGGTAAGTCCTTTAAAAAGGATAATGTGCTCCCCTCCCATAGAGTATTCATCAGGTTCCTGTCCTGAGGATATCTGTGCACGCCGCATCTCATAGTCAACGTCCCCATGTTGTGCCTCTCTGACCCGCTGATGAAGTGGAGTAGTGATTGTGAGTGATTGTAGGAAGGCTACTCCATCTCTATCTATGAAGGATATCTTCAAAGTGGCTAGCTTCTCTATCGGCTCCCCAAGTAGCTGAATGCCCTTCCTCCTACTGAGAGCATCGGCTACTACGTTCCCCTTTCCAGGAGTATCGACTATCTCAAAGTCATAGTCCTGGAGGAACTTGAGCCATCGCAACTGTCTCAGGTTCAGGTCCTTCTACGAGAAGATGTACCTGAGACTCTGGTGGTCATAATAGACTATAAAGCGCTCTCCCATCAGATAGAGCTACCACATCTTCAGAGCGAAGACCACTTCTACTAACTTTAGGCCATGGGTAGCGTAGTTCTGCTCGTGCTGCCTCAACTGTCATGATCCATAGGCGATCACTGCCCACTCCTACATCAGGAAACACCCGAGTCCAGTCCCTGATGCATCGCAGTAGACTACGTACCCTACTCCCTCCTTCGGTAGCCTCAAGATGGGTGCGCTGGTCAATCTCGGTCTGAGCTCTTGGAAGCTCTGCTGACATCTATCTGACCAAACGAAGGTTTTTCTCTTCTTCATCAATGCTGAAAGTGGTGCTGCAACTCTGGAGAAGTCTGGCACGAACCTCCGGTAGTATCCAGCCAAACCAAGGAAACTCTGCACCTCCATCATGCTCCTGGGTGGATCCCAAGCTAGCACTGCCTTGATCTTTGTAGGATCCACCACAACTCCCGCCTCAGAGATGATGTATCCCAAGAAGTGGACCTCACGTATCCAGAACTGACACTTAGAGAGCTTACCATAAATCTGGTGCTCTCGGAGTGTGTCCAGTACAACCCGCAAGTGGTAGGCGTGCTCCTCTTCAGTGGTCGAATATATCAAAATGTTGTCAATGAAGACCACAAAAAATCGATCAAGGTAAGGCTGGAAGATCCTATTCATGAGACTCATGAACACTGCTAGAGAATTGGATATTCCAAAAGGCATAACCAGGAACTCATAGTGGCCATACCGACATCTGAAGGTTGTCTTCTGCACATCCTCATCCCGAACTCTGAGCTGATGATAGCCTAACTTAAGGTCAATCTTCGAGAACCACCGTGCTACCTTGAGTTAATCGAAGAGTTCTTCAATCCTAGATAGTGGATACTTGTTCCTCACGGTCACCTGGTTCAGGTGATGATAAGCGACACATAGTCCCAAGCTTTCATCCACCTTCTTGGTGAACAATATCGAAGAAGCCCAAGGTGAAACACTGGGTCGGATGAATCCCTTTCCCTGCAAGTCCTCCAGTTGTACCCATAGCTCTCAAAGCTCAGTGGGAGCCATCTGATATTATGGAGTGGATATCGGGGTTGTCCTGGGGTACATGTCAATATAAAAGTCCACCTCTCTGTGAGGAGGTAGTCCTGGAATGTCGTCAGGAAAAACATCCGCATACTGATCCACCACTACAGGAAAACTCAGACTCCGCACATCAACCGCTCCTAGGATGAGGCTAGCCAACTGATAAGTGATTGGTTGTCCTCTCCTCTGTGCGAGTCCATCCGGTGCTTCTAAGGTTCCATTCTCGCTGGTGACGGTGAACCTGCTCCCATCGGTGCGAACACACCACACCTTGCACCTAATACAATTGATCTGATCATGGACTGTAGATAACCAATCCATGCCCAAGATGACATCATAAGGCCTCGACACCACTACAAGATGATCCCAGCCAAAGCTCTCGCCTCCTAGAGTAATCTCACACTGCCGGAACCAGTGCGTAATTGTCGATTCTACTACCGTAGGAGTCTCTACCCGTATGGATCGAGCCAACGGCTCCATCGGAATCTCCAAGCTCCGAACAAGGGCAGCGATAATGAAAGAATGACTCGCTCCTGTGTCTATAAGAACTGCAGCAAGGGTGGAGTAGACATAGATAGTACCTCGAATCATCTCTGGTGTGCCGTGGTCGTAGGCCTCTACTGCCTGAAGCTGAGCTTGCCTCTTCCCGCCAGCTCCCTTTGGTCGGGGTGGACCTCCTGGTGGTGGTGTTGGTAAAGCCTCAAAGCGTCGCCCACCACCTGCTGCTCGTCCAGCTCCTCTGCCTCGTCCGCTTGCTCTCTACGGAACGCCACGGTCGACCCTCTGCCTCTTCCTGGGTGGCCCCTCAACCATCTGCTGCTCCTCTACACGGCGGGTCGGGCAGTCACAAGCCACGTGGCCCTGCCTGCCGCATGCGTAGCACTGTCTACTCCTCGTAAGACTGGCTCTGTACCGTGTGCCCCACACCTATAAGCCAGTGTCCTGAGGTCGTCCGCCTACTGGTATGGTCCGCCAGGACCCCTATGACATATGTCGACTACCATCTATAGAAGACTCTGCTATGTGCCGCCCTGCGGTAGGTCTTGCTACTGGTGTAGGCTCAGCAAGAAAGCTCTCTATGAGAAGGGCTCGCTCCAGTACTCCTGCCTACATTAGAAAATTGAGGGAGATCATCGATGATCTGATCTCATGCCTCAGTCCCTGCTCAAAGGTCTGGGCCTGGAAGAATGGGTCCCATACCATGTCTGTCGAATAGCGTGAGAAATCAATAAATCTCGCCGAGTACTGGGCTACCGTCATGCTGCCTTACTGCAACTATAGTATCTCCTGAATGTGCACCGCATGTATGGTGGATGGGATGAACTCTGAGCAGAAGAGGCTCTAAAAGTCCGTCTAGAGGAGAGATGCCTCATCATGCACCTGGAGCATCAGGCTCCACCATCTGCCTGATGCCGCGTGCAGGAGGCTCGATGCAAGGATCACCATGAGGTCAGCTGGTGTCCCCACTAACCTGAAAACTTCCACTACAGCCTCCAGCCAATCCTCAGCTGCCTGAGGGTCCATCTCCCCGCGGAACCTGGGCGGTCTTTGACACTGAAACTCATGTAGTGCACTACGGTGACGTTCACTCTCAGTGGATGGGGCTGGTGGCATCGGTGGCTCGGTGGGTAGAGGTACCGTTGGTGCCTCTACTGAAAAAGGGCCCTGCACCGAGGCCTCATCGCTCGGTGGGCTGTCATCTCGCACAAAGCTCGGAACCCTAGCTGGTTTGTAGAGACCCGAAGCTTGACGTACATGGACATTACATTACTTTTGAGGAATAATTAATACATAACAAAAATAGACACATAAGGACCATAACAGTTTAGTGTCTTTGGAAACTCAGAAAATAATCTTCTAATCATGTTGAAAGATCTTCAACATCCCTCATAAGATCTTCCCCTTTTTGTTTTCTAACCTAAAACCTTTCTTTAAATCATGGGGAAAAGAAAACATATAAAGGGTGAGTTCAAATGCTCAGTAAGGGTAAGCATGGAGAAAATAAAACAAACCATATACATTTGAACATAAATAAAACATGAACATAATGTTTAAACATCAAAATCTAGAGAAATGACATAAAACATGGCAGTACATAAGGCATAGATCATAATGGAACATCAATCATGATAAAATATCATGGTAATAAAACATGTAATTTTGGAATCCATTAATCACATGTAATGATTTCCATAGTAGCCAAAGCATTGCTTCCAAGACCATCTTAGTGGACAGAGTCCCTTTCTGAATCGATTTCACTCCTCGTTCCAGTCCTATATTACTGAACCAGTTTAACTTTCCATTCCAGCCATGTTTATCTCATGAGATATAAATATTTACCCAATTCATTGGAGGGAGATACTGGTCCCACCCATCTCATAATGAAATCATTTTTACTTGAGCCACAAAATCGTAAATCATACATCATAGCATAACCCATGTAATAAATTGGGATTCTTAAACATCATGCCATCATAACATAATCCATATAAAACAAATGGATATCATTTCATCATAAGAAGAATCATACCATGTAAATAATAGAGACATTACACTTGAAACATACACATATGTAATAATGTTATCTTATGTGGAAAATAGTTTTGATAAAACACTTGAAATGAATTCTTGAGGAAAATATCCTTTCTTCCGCAAAATAATTTTCTCTTCTGAAATTTTCATTCAATTTTAAAAGAAAATTATTTTTTTGAAAATAATCATGAAATATTGTAGAGGAAGCTTCCTAAAAATAAGGCGTTATGAAATCGTCAAAATCCGTTCATGTTGTATAAGTTAAAAAAACATTCTTCTCGTACTTTTGCCGGAAAAGTCAAAAAGTACCTCGTAAAAGAAAGATTTCATACATACCATGTAGTAAAATTCAAAAATGGTTAAAAGGACTTTAAACATACATGAAAACACTTTTATAAAACATGGACATGGATGATAGAAATAACCCCAGTAAATACTTACGAACAAACAATCTCGGATAAAAACGAGATTGGAAAAGTTATCCCTTACCTTATGTCCAATTTCTTCCATATGTGTCTGTGACTCCTGTATAGTAGGTTTAAACATATTATTAACTTTTAACATAACCATAATAATATTTATGATATCATATATGATTCACTAACGACTTTATATTACCCGTTCTTTTGTAAATTTCTTGTTAAAGCAGTGTTTTGGGTCAAATCATTTCATTTATCATTCGTGTTTTGAATATGATTACTTAGATCATGATTACTTAATTCCAGAATATAAAAAATGATTTATATATAATATATATTCATAATATACATATATATAATAGATTGATAAATGGAAAGAAATACACTATTCATGGAGACGGTAGGTCGTACGTACGCATGAACACTGTTTTCGTTTCCTTATTGAATTGAATGAAATTAAGTAGATGACATATATATATATATATACATAAATCCAGTAGAATTATTATGTCATATATTTCATTATTACTTATTATATATACTTTATAATCATTCTTTAATGGTTAACATGGAGAGTGAATCTCATCGCGTCGTGGAGACGGTAGTCCGTACGTACGCCCGAGCGATGATATCATTCCCATATTTATTGAATCGAATTGGGGTGAATGATCTAATATAATAGAATCAGTATGATGTTATAATAATCATATGTATTTATTCTTTACACCATTATACCCATCCAAGTAAGGTGGTGGTGGAAAAACAGATTACACCACGGTGTGGAGACGGTATTCCTTACGTACGCACGCGTGGTGATTTCGTTTTCCATAGGATGGATAGAAGGTGACATTGGGTTGTTTCATATTTATAATAACATATCATTATATTAGTTATACTGATGTTATTACAATATAATGAAACAACTAAATAATTTGAGGTAGAAGAAGAAATAAATTTGAAAGAATCGGTAACGGATATTACCTCTTCTTCGATATGCCTCTTTGAAACCTACTCTTAGGGCACTAAGATTGGTCTTTGAAGTAGACCAGGACCTACAGGATGTTTCTAGGGAAGTGGAGAAGATAAATTGGCAGGGGTTCGCCAATCTTGAAGGCTCAAAGTGGTGTGAGGAGGAGATGGATGAGGTGTCCTTTTATAAGGATGGAGAGGGGCACCTTTGGAAAAACTCAAAATATTATTTTATTATAAAGTCATATTCGGTTTTTAATAGCTCCAAATTGATTTATTTATAAGATAAGGTGGGGATGGGTCGAAATAATATCATCGAATATAATTTTTACAAGTTTTGGTTACTATTTTAACCTTATAATTTAGATTTAACTTTAAGTTAAATAATTTTTCTTTTATCGTATCTTCTTGTTTTCTTACACTATAAGGTTAATAAACTTACTATAACAAGCCAAACGAACCCCAAGATGTTTTTTATTAATATATATACCCTTATCTAAGTCATTTGTCAGAACCTTAGATCTTTATGAATAAAATACCAATTAATAATATAATATATTTTTTAAAAACTATTTTATGTCACTTTTGACACTATTTGGTAATTGATTTTTGTAAAAAACCTAACAGAATGATTAGTTCGAACAAAGTTAACTAAATAAATACCAACATGTCATATTAACCTAGAAAATTAGTGTAATTCATAAAAAGTCTCAAATGACATTTATTTGGGTATTTATAACATCAATTATGTTAATATTTCATTAATAAGATAATTACTGCATCATTATTGTGTCAAAAATAAATTAAACTATTTAATGTCTAAAAATTATAAATAAAACACCATTATATAGGAAATCTTTTTATCTTTATAATTAATATTTATAGTCTAATTTATCTTATTTATAACCCTATATTAAAAATGATTTAGTTATTAAACTTTGATTTTAACTATTTTAACCATTCTTTAAATAAATTAATAATAATTTTCCTAATCTAATCCAAGTGGGCTTAAATGGTCATATTTTATTCCTAAGGTTGTTCTTGGTCGAATTAAACTTATCCAATAGAATTATGACATCTGTTAGGGTAATAATAATATCATTTTTACCCTTAATTACCCTATTTACTTTTAACCGTGGTAAATAAAAGTAAAAAGTTACTATTCACCAAAATTTATTTTTATCTCATTGAACCACATTTTACTTACTTACATCAACCGTGTCTCTCGGATTTTTGAAATTCCATTCACAGAAGTGGTAAAATTATGTTTTATGTAAATTTGCAAGTTCTCCTAGGAGGTGGGTAAAAGACGGTGAAAAGTTCAATAAAATTTTTATATATCTAAAATTATTATAAAATGACTCCAATGAATCACATTGAACTTATATTGTTATTATGTATCAATTTTTACCTAAAATAAAGTTAAATAAAATAAATAATTATTTAAATAAAAAGTCGGTTTTTAAATAGTAACCCAGTGTTTTCACTATTCATAAAAAATTGAATGTTTTCAGAAAAATACCAAAATTTTACCCTAAGCTAATGTCAATATTCTGAATCCAAATATGAAGTCCATTTTTAAAGATAAAATTTCAAAAAGTGGGTATTACTATTCATAATGGCTAGTTCATAATAATATTATAATAATATCTTGTTTAGTGAAACTTGGTATTGCGTACTACACACTCTATCGAAGAAGGTCTTGATTGCGTGTAATGCAAGCGATGTCAGGGCTGCGTGTAGTGAAATCTATGTTTGGTGTTGCATATAACATAATCAAAACTTATTTCATTTATACATTAAACAAAATCTATACTTAATGTTGCGTAGAATAATTCCCACAAAACGAACTTCAAATAGTGTGTAACACTAGCCAAGAATAGTGTTGCGTATACTAAAAGCTAATACGGTGTTGCGTATAGTACAAGCTAATCTTGGTTTAGAGTACAACACAAGACATCAAAGTTATTATAAATAGTATTTCTCATAAAATCTCGGGTTGTTACATTCTACCCCCCTTAAAATGAATTTCGCCCTCAAAATTCATCGGGGTTGTAAATGGTTTACTACTTAAAAGTTTGTTTCACAGAAACCCACATCGTAAAAAAAATAATACTAAAACTTCATTTTAAAAAGGAAATTTTGAAATGTAACGGTTACCCAGATTAACTCATCACTGGGTTTCCATAAAGGAGAACATAGTTGAAAATATGGATATGGAAGAGAAATCTAACCATCATGTTCTGATGGAGAGTGGTAGAGAACATGGCTATGAAATAGCCAACAATCAAAAAGCCATAGATTTGTGATGATCTAAGGTACCATCTGATTCGTCAGATATAAGAGCACCAGGACAACATTTTTGGTTTTCAATATCATTTCCCTAAAGTTGAAAATTTCGAATTAGAAGAAATACTTGCTTGATTTTGGTACAATCTCACTGTTGTTCATGCTTTGAACAATTTCCACTTCATCTCTTAAAGAAATGAAGTTGAATTTGTTATTCGTGAAGTGCTAACAGATCATGTGATAGAATTATGGGTCATTCCATCTATCTCAAAAAAAAAATTAGAATATTTTATCGAATACATAAGTCCATGTATGGTGAGGTTAATCAGATATGATTCCAAACATGGACTTATACTTCATCTATCATAACGCTTAATAAAATAAAACTAGTTTTTACTAACCAGGGACTTCCTGTAGGCTAGTGGTATGTGATAAAGGCCAGTCGAACTTCGGTTGTGGGTTCGATTCCCACAACCTTGTCCAACGCGACGGGTTGTCTCCCGTCCTGCAGGTTGTCCTTTTTCTAAAATTACATCATTATGAAATTCCATCGATAATATTGAAAATAGTTCTGGCCTTAAACTAACTTATGTTTAACATAATCCATTTCAAATATTTAGGCTTATCCAAAATACTTATGTCCAAGATTATAGTATAAAGAAAACAATTACTAGAAATGTCATCTACCGAGCATGTGAATACCATCATTTATCCCCGATATATCTTGTTGATCACATTCCAATCATGTGAATACCCTAATCATATATTCTCTTAAAAAATGAATACCCATTTAACCTTAGTGAAAACATGAATGCTATCAAAAGTTAACTATTTCCACATACCAAAATCCCAAAATTTCTATATAATCAAACCATGATATCACTTTGTCCTTAATTTAGTCACGAGCTCATGATTTCTATCATATTATTTTCTCCTTATCCCTTCCATATGCGCATTTCATCTTCTTTCCAAAAATATTTCAATCACTTTTTCATGGTTACCAGTACCATATAATAATTGAAAACCAATACATAGATATTCCAAAATTCCACAATACCATAAATGAGATTCCATGATACTATTTTGAAATCCCATTACATAAACACTTAATCATTACACAACATCATTTTCATACTCCAAATCACAAATAGTGATCGCATGAGACTTCCCTTTATCCTTTGCTTTAAGAGGTTTCTCACGTTGATCATCATTAACCCGTGGATTAGGGAATTTATTAGCATAATTCCCCATTTCCTTGCACTTGAAGAATTGAAGTGTTGGTGGAGAGTTCTTTGTAGTCTTTTCTCTATTCACATCATTAGCAACCTTTTTCCCATTACTTCGACAATCAACTACTTGATGACCTTCTTTTACACACTTAAATAATTTTCTAGTACCTTTTAGGCAATCTCCACCATGATTCATTCCACACTTTGAGCATAAAGAATCATTCATATTCTTTTCACCATTGTTCTGAGATTTCTCCTTAAACTCCATCTTTCGTTTCTTGTCAAAACTATGAGATGGATATTTTACACCAAATTCTAGTTCTACCTTTATAATACAACGCACAGTTTCTTCATAGCTACTGAAGTCTCTTATAGCTAATGCCCTTCGAAGATTTGGTTTTAAGCCACTAAAGAATCGATCAACTTTACTTTCAGGTTGGATGATAAATCCAGATGCATACCTTGCAAGCCTTGTAAAATTCACTTCGTATATACCAACAGATTCATCATCCTTTTTCTTTAGTTCAAGAAACTCCTTCTCCATCTTTGTTCGAAGAATACGAGGCAAGTACTTACTGAAATAGAAGTTCTTGAACTCGTCCCATTCCATGGACTCAATTTCAAATCTTGGCATCATATTCTTGATAAGATTCCACCATTTATCAGCTTCACATTCCAAACGATATACTGCTAAGATGACTTTAACATGTTCAGAAAATTGAAGAACTGAAAATATATTTTTAGTGGTACTGATCCATTGTTCAGCAACAAGTGGATCGAAAGACCCACTAAAAGAAGGTGGACTTTGCCTCATGAATGACTCAATAGAATATTGGTCCCTTCTCTGCTCATTTGGAAGTCCAGAATGATTCATAACTTGTGTAAGTATAGAAATAAGATTTTGCACTCCATCTCCCATAACATTGGTTTGTTCAGGAGGACAATCATTTCATTGTACATTACATTGATCAACACGGTTCCTTTGGGTTCCATCCATCGTCTAAAACCCAAAAATAATAGTGTGAGAGGCAAAAATCATGCTAGGGAAAACAACATAATAAAGGGGGAGTACCTTCAAAATCTAACATCTTAGGTTTAATTCTAATATCGTTACCATAATTATAGGATTATAACCTATACTTATACTTAACCTTAGGGACATCCCTATACATACCTTAGAAATATCTCTAGGGATCTCACTAAAGTTATCGCATCCTAGTTTCCAAAGGTTGACTAAACCTCCCTCTGATACCAACTGTAGAGACCCGAAGCTTGACGTACATGGACATTACATTACTTTTACGGAATACTTAATACATAAAAAAAACAGACACACAAGGACCGTAATAGTTTAGTGTCTTTGGAAACTCAGAAAATAATCTTCTAATCATGTTGAAAGATCTTCAACATCTCCCATAAGATCTTCCCCTTTTTGTTTTCTTACCTAAAACCATTCATTAAATCATGGGGAAAAGAAAACATATAAATGGTGAGCTCAAATTCTCAGTAAGGGTAAGCATGGAGAAAATAAAACAAACCATATACATTTTAACATAAATAAAACATGAACATAATTTTTAAACATCAAAATCTTGAGCAATGACCTAAAACATGGCAGTACATAAGGCATAGATCATAATGGAACATAAATCATGATAAAATATCATGGGAATAAAACATGTAATTGTGGAATCCATTAATCACATGTAATTATTTCCATAGTAGCCAAGGCATTGCTTCCAAGACCGTCTTAGTGGACAGAGTCCCTTTCTGAATCGAGTTCACTCCTGGTTCCAGTCCTGTATTACTGAACCGGTTTAACTTGCCGTTCCAGCCATGTTTAACTCATGAGATATAAATCTTTACCCAATTCATTGTAGGGAGATATAGGTCCCACCCATCTCATAATGAAATCATTCTTACTTGTGCCACAAAATCATAAATCATACATCTTAGCATAACCCATGTAATAAATTGAGATTCTTAAACATCATGCCATCATAACATAATCCATATAAAACAAATGGATATAATTTCATCATAAGAAGAATCATACCATGTAAATAATAGAGACATTACACTTGAAACATACACATATGAAATAATGTCATCTTATATGGAAAATAGTTTTGATAAAACACTTGAAATGAATTCTTGAAGAAAATATCCTTTGTTCTGCAAAATAATTTTCTCTTTTGAAATTGTCATTCAATTTTAAAAGAAAATGATTTTGTTGAAAATAATCATGAAATCTTTTAGAGGAAGCTTCATGAAAATAAGGTGTTATGAAATTTTCAAAATCCATTCATGTCGTATAAGTTAAAAAAACATTCTTCTCGTACTTTTGCCAGAAAAGTCAAAAAGTACCTCGTAAAAAAAATATTGCATACATACCATGTAGTAAAAGTAAAAAATGGTTAAAAATTACTTTAAACATACATGAAAACAATTTTATAAAACATGTACATGGATGATAGAAATAACCCCAGTAAATACTTATGAACAAACAATCTCGGATAAAAACCAGATTGGAAAAGTTATCCCTTACCTTATGTCCAATTTCTTCTGTATATGTCTGTGACTCCTATATAGTGGGTTTAAACATATTATTAACTCGTAACATGACCATAATAATATTTATGATATCATATATGATTCACTTATGACTTTATATTAACCGTTCTTTTGTAAATTTATTTTTAAAGCAGCGTTTTGAGTAAAATCATTTCATTTATCATCCGTGTTTTTAATATGATTACTTAGATCATGATTAATTAATTCCAGAATATAAAACATGATTTATATATAATATATATTCAGAATATAAATTTATATAATAGATCAATAAATGGAAAGAAATACACCGTTCATGGATACGGTAGGCCGTACGTACACAAGAACGTTGTTTTCATTTCCTTCTTGAATTGAATGAAATTAAGTAGATGAAATATATATATATACATAAATATATTAGAATTATTATGTAATATATTTCATGATTACTTATTATATATACTTTATAATCATTCTTTAATGGTTAACATGGAGAGTGAATCTCATCGTGTCGTGGAGACGGTAGTCCGTACGTACGTACGAGCGATGATATCGTTCCCATATTTGTTGAATCGAGTTGGAGTGAATGATCTAATATCGTAGAATTAGTATGATGTTATAATAATCATATGTATTTATTCTTTTCACCATTATACTCATCCAAGTAAGGTGGTGGTGGAAAACAGATTACACCACGGCATGGAGATGGTATTCCATACGTACGCACGCATGGTGATTTCGTTTTCCATAGGATGGATAGAAGGAGAAATGGGGTTGTTTAATATTTATAATAACATATCAGTATATTAGTGATAATTATGTTATTACAATATATTGAAACAACTAAATAATAGGAGGTAGAAGAAGAAATAAATTTGAAAGAATCGGTAACGGATATTACCTCTTCTTCGATATGCCTCTTTGAAACCTCCTCTTAGGGAACTAAGATTGGTCTTTGAAGTATTCCAGGACCAATAGGATGTTTCTAGGGAAGTGTAGAAGATAAATTTGCAGGGTTTGTCCAAGAATGAATGCTCAAAGTGGTGTGAGGAGGAGAGGGAGGAGGTGTCCTTTTATAAGGGAGGAGAGGGGCACCTTTGGAAAAACTCAAAATATTATTTTATTATAAAGGCATATTCACTTTTTAATAGCTCAAAATTGATTTATTTAGAAGCTAAGGTGGGGATGGGTCGAAATACTATCATCCAATAGGATTTTGACAGGTTTAGGTTACTATTTTAACCTTATCATTTAGATTTAACTTTAAGTTATATAATTTTTCTTTTACCGTGTCTTCTTGTTTTCTTACACTATAAGGTTAATAAACATACTTTAACAAGACAAAAAAACTCCAAGTTGTTTATTATTAATATATATAACCTTATCTAAGTCATTTGGCCGAACCATAGATTTTTGGAATAAAATAAAAATTAATAATATAATATTTATTTTAAAAACTATTTTATGTCAATTTTGACACTATTTGGTAATTGATTTTTGAGAAAATCCTAACAGAATGATTAGTTAGAACAAAGTTAACTAAATCAATAATAACATGTCATATTAACTGATAAAATTATTGGAATTCATAAAAAGTCTCAAATTACATTTATTTGGGTATTTATAACATCAATTATGTTAATATTTCATTAATAAGATAATTATTGCATCATCATTGTGTCATAAATAAATTAAATTATTTAATGTCTAAAAATTATAAATAAAAAACAATTATGTAGGAAATATTTTTTTCTTTCCAAGTAATATTTATAGTCGAATTTATCTAATGTATAGCCCTATATTAAAAATTATTTAGTTATTAAACGTTGATTTTAACTATTTTAACACTTCTTTAAATAAATTAATAATAAATGTCCTAAAGTAATCCAAGTGGGCCTAAATGGTAATATTTTATTCCTAAGTTCGTTTTTGGTCGAATTAAACTTATCCAATAGAATTAGGAAATGTGTTAGGGTAATAATAATATCATTTTAACCCTTAATTGCCCTATTTACTTTTAACTGTGGTAAATAAAAGTAAAAAGTTTATATTCACCAAAAATTATTTTTATCTCATTGAACCAAATTTTACTTAATAACATCAACCGTGTCTCTCATATTTTTGAAATTCCATTCACAGAAGTGGTAAAATTATGTTTTATGTAAATTTGCAAGTTCTCCTAGGAGGTGGGTAAAAGACGGTGAAAAGTTCAATAAAATTTTTATATATCTAAAATTATTATAAAATGACTCCAATGAATTACATTGAACTTATATTGGTATTATGTATCAATTTTTTCCTAAAATAATGTTAAATAAAATAAATAATTATTTAAATAAAAAGTCGGTTTTTAAATAGTAACCTAGTGTTTTCACTATTCATCAAAAATTGAATGTTTTCAGAAAAATACCAAAATTTCACCCTAAGCTAATTTTGATATTCCGAATCCAAAAATGAAGTCCATTTTGAAATATAAAATTTCAAAAAGTGGGTATTACTATTCATAACGGATTGTTCATAATAATATTATAATAATATATCGTTTAGTAAAACTTGGTATTGCGTACTACACACGCTATCGAAGAAGGTCTTGATTGCGTGTAATGCAAGCCATGTCAGGGCTGCGTGTAGTGAAATCTCTGTTTGGTGATGCGTATAACATAATCAAAACTTATTTCATTTATATATTAAACAAAATATATACTTAATGTTGCATAGAATAATTTCCACAAAACGAACTTCAAATAGTGTGTAACACTAGCCAAGAATAGTGTTGCGTATACTGCAAGCTAATACGGTGTTGCGTATAGTACAAACTAATCTTGGTGTAGCGTACAACACAAGACATCAAAGTAATTAAAAATAATATTTCTCTTAAAATCTCGGGCTGTTACATGGTTGCCATCATGGGGCCATCCTGAAAACAGACAGGTGAACCATGGTCAATACAGTATAACTAGTGAGCTGACACATAGTAATCAAAAAGAAAACTTTTGAAACACACATGCAATCTGTGTTTTCATGCACTGAGTTGGAAATCAGAAGTCAGGGTCCTGGTGTATAGATACGCCGGCCTCCGCACCAACACTGGACTCCCTGGACTGATAACCACACTCAATACCCTTAACACGATTGCTTCACATAGGAGAAATATCAGAGTCCTGAATTCTGCAGTAGAACCGAACTCCTCTGATACCAATTGTCACGACCCATGTCGTGACTACCCCAAGCCCTCCTTCCATAGGCCAGGGGCAAGTGACTAGCACCAAAGGAGTAAATCCTGATAAAAAGGGAAGGAATTACCTTTATAAAGTAAACAAACACCACAGAGTAAGCCAGTAGAAGTAAACACTAAGTAAAACTGGGTACAAAAATAAGTGCAGAAATGTAAGTGGGACAAAATACAAACCCAAGCTGAAAGTAAAGTACAACTGGAAAGAATGTACAACAATTGAAACGTAAAGTAGTAATGTCGAACCGTCCACCGTAAATCCCACCTGAAGGGTGGGTACAGATAGTCTCATCAGCTCATCGGGTCCAACCATCCGCTCCATGTACATTCCTCCCAGTGGTCCACCTCCAGGTACCGACTTACTCCACAAGGCTCAACTACGATCAGCGCTGTCTGTCGTATGCATCCAACACAATGTAGTCTGGGCATAGCCCGTGCTGGGGTGAGTATGCGCTACTCAGTAGGGACCCCGAGACCCCGAAGGTCTCCCAGAATCCACGAAGGATAAACTACAAAGGAAAGATACAATCACGAAATAACAACCAACTCCACTTAGGTATATGCCCATAAATATACCTAAGTCATCAATTCCTATTCGGCTTCATCATCCGAGCCCAAGTTCGATCACATCCACACATCATAGTACAACCCAATCCACACAGAAAGCACATCCCAATCCACATAGGAAAGCAAGTCAATCATATCGAAAATAATGATTGAAAGTCAAGACTCAGCTCACACAGGTATACTTCTTCGTAAGGTGATAGATATGATCAGATGTATCCACTGATTCATCTAATGGAGACCCATGTAGGATACTAGACTAGCTAAGCTGTCAGACCCATGTAGGATACTAGACCAGCCACTCTGTCGGACCCATGTAGGATAAAAGTACAGAGTCAAATACTGCCAGACCCACGTAGGATACAAGAACATAGTAAAATACTGTCGGACCCATGTAGGATACAAGAACAGTATTCATCGCCGTCGAACCCACATAGGATTTCAGTGCGGTCTTCATCGCTACCGAACCCATGGAGGATCCCTGTACAGTCGTCATCGTCGTCGTAGTCACAGCCAACTCTAGGGTTCCCGCACACAACATGCTCGTTTCCGGGAGGGTCCGCTCCACGAACCAAGGGGGTCGACACATCAACTGACATGTAGTCCGGAGTTGATGTATACCAAACTTCTGTCTCATTGATAGGAACTCAACACGACAGACGACGCGTCAATCGGACGCTCGGTCTGAGAGTTATTGGCTTTTTCATCCCAGGGGCCCGGTTGGTTTTTAAGTCAAAACCTACCAGACTGTACTCCAACTGCATCCAAACCTCGATTGGAGTAATCCAAATGGTCCGTCTCACCAAGAGGAAACCAACAAAGTTGATGGCACGTCCATCGGACGTTTGGAGCTCAAGTTATAAGCGTTTTCGCTCCGAGGGCCTTGTTGGTTTCGTGTTCGAACCAACCCGGCCTAACACAAAGTTCACCGAAACCATGAGTGTAATATACCGAAATGACTGTCCCGATCCAAGGATCACATTTCAATAGATGGTTCGTCGATCAGAGGTCCATAGCCCAAGTTACGAGCGTTTTAATGAACCTGTCCGTTTTTAGGGGGTTTGAGCCCGGACCGACCCGGCTCGAGACACCCTGGGTTGGCCCGAACTGGGTCGACCCGACCCGGAACTGGGTCCGGCCCATTACGGCGCGGCCTGACTCGGCTGGCGTGGCCTGGCCTGGCGCGGGCGGCCCGGCCCGGTGCGGGCACCGCGCGCCGCGTGAGCGCGGAAGTGGGGAACCGCCACCCCCTTCGAACCGGACGGCGGACCCGCGAGGGGGGGGGGGGGTCCACCCTACTGCGTTGACTAGGCATTCAAACCCCTGGTTTTTCAGATTTGGCCGGCCATAACGGTCAGCCAGTGTGCTGCGCGAGACCAGTCGGTCCCGCCTCTTGAGCACCGACGGCCAGCAGCTCCGTCCGCCCTCCCCTACTACGGCGCAGCCACAGGATGTGGCCTTGGTCTGACCGGTGTGGCGCAACAGCCTCGCGCCCCTCCTCCATGGCTTCTTTCGGCCTCAACAGTGTGGCGTGACGGCGCCACACTTATTCGCCGCGTTCCTCCTTATTTCTGCGCGGTGTCGTTGTCCCGCGCCGCCTTCATTCGAGCCGCAACGAATACAACCACAAAGTGGGAGGAGGATCGGCCATGTTTGGGCGGTCCGACCTCCTCCCATTAAATTGATAATAGGGGGGCCAAATATTTAACGAATAACGTTAAGAATTAACACTTCGTAAAAACACACCCCTACCTCGAAGAAGTCGTCGAACGAGGATCGTCGCAGGAAAAATGGTGTCATGGAAGACTGCATCATGGAACGAGGCTCCGTAAGCGTCATCAGTGTTTGCCCGATGAAGGATATGGTGTGTCGTCATTCTCCAAAGAAGGTGTCTCTCACTGGATGCGGAGAGGAGAGGAGAGGTCATGGCGATCTCCCCTTGCGGTGACAGAGTTCTTCATCATAGACTCAGCGTTCTTCACGAAGAAGATGAGGTTCTTCAAGACTAGAGCTCTCCTCTCCAAAAATCTCCACACAACAATTCAACAATAATAAAATAAGGCTTTGCCTTATTTTATTACTCATGCCAACTCTATTCAAAATTCAAAATGAATTCACCAAATTAATTAACATGTGTTGTCCAATTACTGGGGCGTTTTATTGGCATGTATTTTAATATGGAGGAGATACAAATTAATGGGGGGGGGGGGGTTTACCAACTTTAAGGGAGGTTGAGGAAATTGAAAAGGCGGGGCTCGTGTGGGGCCCACCTCACTAATATCCTATCAAGAGGAGTTAGGATTTAGTGGGTCCCACCTCAACTTACAAACTTATGCTATAATTACACAGAGTAGAAATAAAATCACAGCACGTATTTTATTTCACTCTTTAATTAAACCACTTCATTTATTTAACATCACCTCCCGAGAAAACGCAACTCCAGTGAAAGTATCCTTAAGAAAAAATCGGCACTACGGTTTCATCAGTACCCTCAGATTTCGATTCTGAGCACCGGTTCCAATGTTAGAAAAACCCGCTCGTTCTTTTACTGAACGTACCTACGCTAAACTTCGGAAAATGATTTCGGGCAGACCGGGCCTCAGAATCAGGTGCTGTCAGAAACTGTGTACTCATAAAATCCCAAAGAAAATTAAAAAAAAATTCCTTGAAATTTACGGGTCTTTAAATTACTCCCACCTCAGGGTTTTATGTCCCTGTAAAGATACGACACAAACTAGGGAAACAAATGAGGGTACTGAGCAAGCATCTGAGTCTCTCACTCCCAAGTGCTCTCGTGGAGGTTCCCATGCTACCACCTCATGCGCACTAGATTAATTGACCGCCCACGTAGGACCCGCTCCTTTCAATCTCAGATCTCCACTGGGACCTCCACAAATGTCGCCCAGTCATCAATGTCCAGCTCCCCATGGTCGATGATATGTGTCGGGTCGTGCACGTATCTCCTCAGATGAGGTAAGTGGAAGACGTCGTGCGCCCGGTGCAACTGAGGTGGTAGAGCTAGGTGATAAGCCACCTCATCTATCCTGCTGAGAACCTGGAATGGTCCGATGAAGCGTGGAGGTAACTTGCCGGCCCGGCCAAATCTCTGTAATCCACGCTGAGGTGAGACCCGCAAGAAGACGTGGTCGCCATCCTCGAACTCTAGTGGTCTCCGCCTCCTGTCAGCATAAAACTTCTGTCGGCTCTGAGCTATCCTCATAGACTCCTAGATGACCTGGACCTTCTCTATCGTGGCTTGGACCATCTCTGGTCCCACATGTGCTGACTCCCCAAGGTCTGTCCAGTACAGAGGTGATCTGCAAGGTCGGTCGTATAATGCCTCATATGGTGCCATCCCGATGGTAGAGTGGTAGCTGTTGTTGTATGCAAACTCCACCAAGGGTAGGTTATCCTCCCAGTTGTGACCAAAGTCGAGGACACATGCACAGAGCATGTCCTCGAGAGTCTGAATGGTCCTCTCTGTCTGACCATCCGTCTGAGGGTGAAAGGCGGTGCTAAGACGTAGCTTGGTCCCGAATGCCTCCTGTAGCACCTTCCAAAGCTGGGAAGTGAAGCGAGCATCTCGATCGGAGATGATAGATGATGGCACCCCATGAAGCCATAAAATCTCCTGAATGTATAGGCGTCCCAAGCTCTCCACAGAGCCCTGCTCTCTGATGGGTAAAAAGTGGGCCGACATGGTGAGTCGGTCGACAATCACCCAAATGGAGTCATGACCTCGGGAAGTATGTGGAAGTTCAGTCACGAAATCCATAGAAATCCCATCCCACTTCCACTCCGGGACCTCCAAGGGTTGTACCAAGACTGCTGGTACATGGTGCTCTGCATTCACCTGCTGGCAGGTAAGGCATCGAGAAATGAACTCTACTATAGCCTTCTTCATACCTGGCCACCAGTTCTATCGTCTGAGATCCTGGTACATCTTCACCACTCCTGTATGTACCGCTAAAGAGGAAGTGTGAAACTCCCTCAGCACCTCCACCAGTAAAGCAGCTGGTACCATGGTACGTCCTCTAAAAAAGATGACATTCTCCCTTCCCACATAGTATCCATCAGGTGCATGTCCTGAGGATATCTGTGCACGCTGCATCTCACAGTCAACGTCCCCACGTTGTGCCTCTCTGACCCAATGAAGAAGTGAAGGAGTGACTGTGAGTGGATTTAGAAAGGCTGCTCTATATCTATCCATGAAGGATATCCACAAAGAAGCTAGCTTCTCTGTCTCCTCCCCAAGTAGCTGAATGTCCATCCTCCTGCTGAGAGAATTGGCTACTACGTTCCCCTTTCCAGGAGTATAGACTATCTCAAAGTCATAGTCCTGGAGGAACTCGAGCCATCACCACTATCTCAGGTTTAGGTCCTTCTGCAAGAAGAAGTACCTGAGACTCTGGGGGTCAGAATAGACTGTAAAGCGCTCACCCATCAGATAGTGTCGCCACATATTCAGAGCGAAGGCCACTACTACTAACTCCAGGTCATGGGTAGCGTAGTTCTGATCGTGCTACCTCAATTTTCATGATCCATAGGTGATCACTTCCGGCTCCTGCATCTGGACACACCCGAGTCCAGTCCCTGTTGCATCGCAATAGACTACGTACCCTACTCCCTCCTCCGGTAGCCTCAAGATGGGTGCGCTGGTCAATCTCTTGTCTCAGCTCCTGGAAGCTCTTCCGACATCTATCTGACCACACAAAGGGTTTTCCCTTCTTCATCAAAGCTGAAAGTGGTTCCGCAACTCTGGATAAGACTGGCATGAACCTCCGGTAGTATCCATCCAAACCAAGGAATCTCCGCACCTCCGTCACTCTCCTGGGTGGCTACCAAGCTAGCACTGCCTCGATCTTCGCAGGATCCACCGCAACTCCCACCTCAGAGGTGAAGTTTCCCAAGAACTGGACCTCACATATCCATAACTAACACTTTGAGAGCTTACCATTAAGATGTTTCTCTCGATGTGTGTCTAGTACAACTCGCAAGTGGTAGGCGTGCTCCTCCTCAGTGGTCGAATATATCAAAATTTCGTCAATGAAGACCACGAAAAATCGATCGAGGAAAGGCTGGAAGATCCTGTTCATGATACTCATGAACACTTCTGGAGCATTGGTTGTGCTGAAATGCATAGCCAGGAACTCATAGTGGCCATACCGACATCTGAAGTCCATCTTCTGCACATCCTCGTCCCAAAATCTGAGCTGATGATAGCATGACCTGAGGTCTATCTTTGAGAACCACCGTGCTCCCTTGAGCGGATCGAAGAGGTCGTCAATCCTCGGTAGTGGATACTTGTTCCTCACGGTCACCTGGTTTAGGAGACGATAATCAACACACAGTCACAAGCTCCCGTTCACCTTTTTGGCGAACAATATTGGGGAAGCCCAGGGTGAAACACTGGGTTGGATGAATCCCTTTCCCTACAAGTCCCCCAGCTGTACCAGTAGCTCTCGAAGCTCAGCGGGAGCCATCCGATATGCTGGAGTGGATATCGGGGTTGTCCCGGGGAATAGGTCAATATAAATTTCTACCTCTCTACGAGGAGGTAGTCTGGGAACGTCTTCAGGAGAAACGTCCGCATACTGATCCACCACTACAGGAAAACTTGGACTCCGCGCGTCAACAGCTCCTAGGATGAGGCAAGCCAACTAATGAGTGATCGACTGTCCTCTCCTCTACGTGAGTCCATCCTGTGCTTTTAAGGCTCCCTTCTCACCGGTGAAGGTGAACCTGCTCCCATCGGTGTGGACACACCGCACCTTGTGCCTAATACAGTCGATCTGATCATGGACTATATATAACCAATACATGCCCAAGATGACGTCGTAAGGCCTCGACGCCACTACAAGAAGATCCCAGCCAAAGCCCTCACCTCCTAGAGTAAGCTCACACTATCGGAACCGGTGCATAATCGTCGAGTCTGCTCCCGTAGGAGTCACTAGCCATAAGGATCGAGCCAATGACTCTGTTGGAATCTCCGAGCTCCGAACAAGGTCAGCGACAATGAAAGAATGACTCGCTCCTCTGTCTATAAGAACTGCAGCAAGGGTGGAGTAGACACATATAGTACCTTGAATCATCTCTAGTGCGCCGTGATCGTAGGCCTCTGCTGCCTGAAGCTAAGCCTGCCTCTGCCCGCCAGCTCCCTGTGGTCGGGGTGGACCTCCTGGTGGTGTTGGTGGTGAAGCCTCAAAGTGTCTACCACCACCTGCTGCTTGGCCAGCTCCTCTTCCTCGTCCGCTTTCTCTTTATGGAACGCCATAGTCGACCCTCTGCCTCTGCCTAGGTGGCCCCTCAACTATCTGTTGCTCCTCTGCACGGTGGGTCAGACAGTCACGAGCCATGTGGCTCTGCCCGCCGCATGCGTAGCACTGTCTCCTCCTCGTAAGACTGGATCTGTGCCGTGTGCCCCGCACCTCTGAGCCAGTGTCCTGAGGTCATCTGCCTATTGGTCTGGTCCACCTAGACCCCTATGACGTCCGTCGACTGCCAGCTGTAGAAGACTCTACTACGTGCCGCCCTGCGGTAGGTCTCACTGCTGGTGTAGGCTCAGTAAGAAAGCTCTCTATGAGAATGGATCGCTCCAGTACTCCTGCCTGCGTCGGAATTCCGAGGGAGATTATCGATGCTCTTATCTCATGCCTCAGTCCCTCCTTGAAGGTCCGGGACCGGAATAATGGGTCCCATACCATGTCTGTTGAATAGCGCGAGAGATCAGTAAATCTCGCCGAGTACTGGGTTACCGTCATGCTTCCCTTCCGCAGCTGTAGTAGCTTCTGAATGCGCACCGCACGTAGGGTGGCTAGGATGAACTCTGAGTGGAAGAGGCTCTCAAAGTCCATCCAGAGGAGAGATTACTCATCGTGAACCTAGAGCATCAGGCTTCACCATCTGCCTGCTGCCACATGCAAGAGGCTCGCTGCAAGGATCACCAAGAGGTCAGTTGGTGTCCCCACTAACCTGAAAACTCAAACTACAGCCTCTATCCAATCCTCGGCTACCTGAGGGTCCATCTCCACGTGGAACCTGGGTGGTCTCTGATGATGAAATTCGTGCAGTACACTAAGGTGATGTGCACTCTCAGCGGCTGGGGCTGGTGGCATCGGGGGCTCGGCGGGTAGAGGTACCGTCGGTGCCTCCACTGAAAAAGGGCTCTACACCGAGGCCTCATCGCTCGGTGGGTTGTCATCTTGCACAAAGCTCGGAACCCTAGCTGGTTGCCATCGTGGGGCCATCCTGAAAAGAGACAGGTGTGCCACAGTCAATAAAATATACCTGGTGAGTGGAGACATAGTAATCACAAAGAAAACTTTTGAAACACACACGCAATCAGTGTTTTCGTGCACTGAGTTGAAATCAGAAGTCAGGGTCCTGGTGTAAGGATACGTTGGCCGTCGTACCAACACTGGACTCCCTGGAATGATAACCACACTCAATACCATTAACACTATTTCTTCACATAGGAGAAATATCAGAGTCCTAAATTCTGCTGTAGAACCGAACTCCTCTGATACCAATTTTCACGACCCGTCCTCGGGATCCGTGTCGTGACTACCCCAAGCCCACCTTCCATAGGCCAGGGGCTGGCGACTAGCACCAAAGGTGTAAATCCCGATAAAAAGGGAAGGCATTGCCTTTATAAAGTAAAAAAACACCACAGAGTAAGCCAGCAGAAGTAAACACTAAGTAAAACTGGGTACAAAGGTAAGTGTGGAAAAGTAAGTTGGCCAGAATACAAACCCAAACCGAAAGTAAAGTACAACTGGAAAGAAAGTACAACAACTGAAAAGTAAAGCAGAAATGTCGAGCCGTCCACCAAAAATCCCACCTGAAGGGTAGGTATAGATAGTCTCCTCAGCTCCTTGGGTCCAACCGTCCGCTCCGTGTACGTTCCGCCCAGTGGTCCACCTCTAGGTACCGACTTGCTCCACAAGCCTCAACTAGGATCAGCGCTGTCTGTCGTCTGCATCCAACACAACGTAGTCCAGGCATAACTCGTGCAGGGGTGAGTATACGCTACTCAGTAGGGACCCCGAGACCCCGAAGCTCTCCCAGAATCCACGAAGAATAAACCACAAAGGAAATATACAATCACGAAATAAAAACCAACACCACTTAGGTATATGCCCATACATATACCTAAGTCATCAATTCCTGTTTGGATCCATCATCCGAGCCCAAGTTCAATCACATCCACACAAGATTGTACAACCCAATCCACACAGGAAATCACATCCCAATCACCATAGGAAAGCTTGTCAATCATATCAAAAATAACGATTGAAAGTCAAGAATCAGCTCACACAGGTATAATTCTTCGTAACGTGATAGAGATGATCAAATTAACCACTAATTCATCTATCTGGGACCCACGTAGGATACTAGACCAGCTAAGCTGTCGGACCAACATAGGATACTAGATAGGCCACTCTGTCAGACCCACGCAGGATACAAGTACAGAGTCAAATACTACCGGACCCACGTAGGATACAAGAACAGAGTCAAATACTGCCGGACCCACATAGGAAACACGAACAGTAGTCATCGCCATCGAACCCACAGAGGATTTCAGTATGGGCGTCATCACTACCAAACCCATGGAGGATCCATGTACCGTCGTCATCGTCGTCGTAGTCGCAACCATCTCTAGGGTTCCCGCACACAGCATGCTCATTTTTAGGAGGTTCTGCTTCCGCGATCCAAGGGGGTCGATACATCAACTGACATTTAGTATAGAGTTGATGTATCCCAACATTCCATCTCATCTATAGAAACTCAACACGACAGACAGTGCGTCAATCGGACGCCCGGTCTGAGAGTTATTGGCTTTTTCGTCCAAGGGCCCAGTTGGTTTTTAAGTCAAAACCAACCCAACCATACTCCAACTGCATCCAAACCTCGAGCGGAGTAAGCCAAAAGGTCTGTCTCACCATGAGTAAACCAAAAAAGTTTATGGTACGTCAATCAGATGCCCGGAGCTCAAGTTTTAAGTGTTTCCGCTCCGAGGGCCCCGGTTGGTTTCATGTTAGAACCAACCCGTACATACCCAAAGAAAGTTCTATGAAACCTTGAGTGTAATATACCAAAATGACCTTCTTGATCCAAAGATCTCATCACAACTGACGGTGCGTCGATCAGAGGTTTGTATCCCATGTTACGGTTGTTTAAACGAACCTGTCCATTTTTAGGGGGTTTTGGGCCCGACCGACCCGGCCTGAGACCCCCTGGGTTGGCCCGAACCAGGTCGACCTGACCTGGGTCATGGTCTAAGCCCATCAGGGTGCGGCCTGGCCCGGCTGGCGCGACCCAGCCCAGTTGGCGCGCCCCGGCCCGGCGCGGGCCAGTCGGCCCTGTGCGAGCGCCGTGCGCCACGTGAGCACGGAAGGGGGGGAACCACCACCCCCTTTTGAACCAGACGGCGGACCCCGCGGGGGGGTCTGCCCTGCTGTATTGACTGTGGGTTCAAACCCCCGGTTTTCTGGATCTGGCCGGCCGTTCAACGGCAGGCCAGTGTGCCGCGCGGGACCAGCCGGTCCTGCCTCCTGAGTACCGGCGGCCGGCGGCTCCGGCCGCCCTCCCCTTCTCCGTCGCGGACTTGGTCCGACCGGCATGGCGTGATGGCGCTATGGCCCTCCACCGTGGCCCGACATCGGTCGAGGCTTCTTTCGGCCTCAACGGTGCGGCGCGACGGTGCCGCGCTTCTTCGCTGCGTCCCTCCTTGTTTCTGCGCGGTGCTATTTCACCGCGCCGCCTTCGTTCGAGCCGCAACAAATACAACCACAAAGGGGGAGGAGGATCGGCCGTGTTCGGACGGTCCTACCTCATTCCATTAAATTAATAACAGAAGGCCCAAATATTTAACAAAGAAACACAAAGAATTAACACTTCGTAAAAACACACCCCTAACTCGAAGAAGTCATCGAACGTGGATCGTCGTTGAAAAAATGACGTCGCGGAAGATGGCGTCACGGAACGAGGCTCCGTAATCATCGTCAGTGTTCACCCGATGAAGGATGTGGCACGTCATCATTCTCAAAAGAAGGCATCTCTCACTGGCTGTAGAGAGTAGAGGAGATGTCACGACGATCTCCCTTTGTGATGATGGAGTTCTTCGTCCTATACACGGCGTTATTCACGAAGAAGATGAAGTTCTTCAAGACCATAGCTCTCCTCTCCAAAAATCTCCACACAACGATTCAACAATAATAAAATAAGGATTTTCCTTATTTTATTACGCATTCCAACTCTATTCAAAATTCAAAATGAATTCACCAAATTAATTAACGTGTGTTGTCCATTAATGAGGCGTTTTATTGGCATGTATTTTAATGTGGAGGAGATACAAATTAATTGGGGGGTTTTCCAACTTTAAGGGAATTTGAGGAAATTGAAAACGTGGGGCTTGTGTGGGGCCCACCTCACTAATATCTTCTCAAGAGGAGTTAGTAATTAGTGGTTCCCACATCAACTTCTATATGTAGTTTATAATTGCACAGAGTAGAAATAAAATTGCAGCACGTATTTTATTTCACTCTTTAATTAAACCACTTTATTTATTTAACATCACCTCCCGAGCAAACGCAACTCCAGTGAAAGTCTCCTTAAGAAAAAACCGGCGCTGTAGTTTAATCGGTGCCCTCAGATTTCTATTCTGAGCACTGGTTCAAAAGTTAGAAAAACTCACTCGTTCGTTCACTAAACGTACCCAAGCTAAACTTCGGAAAATGATTATGGGCACACTGGGCCTCATATTTAGGTGCCGTCAGAAATTGCGTACTCGTAAAATCCCAAAGAAAATTAAGAAAAAATTTCCCATGAAATTTACAGGTCTTTACATTGATGATGTTGAGAAGGTGGGTAAACTAGAATAAATATTATCACTTCCACCATATTTGATGTTGATACATAACGTGTTCCATGTATCTCAGCTACGAAAGTATCTTTATGATCCATATCATGTTTTCAGATGGAGTGATCTTGATATTGAGCCTGATTTTTCTCTAACTGAGCATCCAATTAGGATTGTCAATTTTGAGATGAAGTAACTTCACGAGAGGATGATAAATTGTTTCCATGTTCTATGGAAGCATGGTTATGATTCTAACAATAATTTGGAGCATGAGGCTTTGATGAGAGAGCAGTGAAATCACATTTTTAATATGGGAACTTCTTAATAGGATTTTTGGAGAAAGAAAGTTTCTATGGTGGGTAGGTTGTAACATCATGTTATTGGTTTTTATATACTCCTCAACCCTTATTTTTATCATTCTTTGGTTGGGGTTTTTATTAGGTAGTTTCAAGTGTATTTTGGAAAACATTAGAGGTTTCTAGGATGTTTATGTTTGGAACATGATTTTCCCAAACCATGAACCCCTCCAGGGAAAATCATGCAGCCCTGGGAAATGTGGGTTTGTATGGTTAGCATACAATTTTAAATACTATGTCTCCACATATTATAAAATGTGTTCTTTTAATACTGATTTGAGAGGTGGTGCACAGTTAGGGTGAAAAGTTATTCTGACCATGAAACCCTACCTGGATAACTGTGTCTGCGACATGTTTTTTTTTCTAGAAATTGTTTTCAATTTCTTGAGACCACAATTTTTAGAACCACTCGACCCTAATTCTGAATAAATCATATTTCTAGGATTCGGAGGGTCTCAAAAAAAAATTTTGGATCCTCTAAACACATTCCTTGGTAGATCAAAGCATGGAAGATCTTGATTGATCTCCTCTAGGTAAGTGAATCTCCTAACATGTGTTCTCTCTTGATCTATTTTTCTATTCTCCTTAGAGATTTTAAGATCATCATGCTATTAATGGTTCTAAACTATCTTCAACTGAATATTGAATCTAGGTTTTATTTCTTAAACTTCATCATCGTCATTATTAATTGGTGGAACTTGTTGCGGGTGTTGATTTATGGTTATGTGAATAAAGGTAGTTGCATCCATTTGAGTCTCTCTATATAATTAAACCTTGATCTTATTGATATTATTTAAGTCACTTTAAATTGATTTATGGAAACCAAATTAAAGTTGAATTGTAATTATAATTTTAATGGAATTGATTTTTGAAAAAATCCCCAATTTGAATGACATTGGAATTTGGGGAGTATTTTAAAATTGAATGAATTGATTGAATTGAGAATTATTTTGAGAAAATGGATTAAATTGAAATGACAAAAACAAATTATTGATTTTTTATTTAAAGGGCATGAAATGATGAAAATACTTGTTCTTGGTTTTGGAATTGAATTAGGATATTGAAATTGAAAATTAGGTAATTGAATTGTTAATGATTTTTTAAATTATAAGATTCTCTCATTATTGATTGTTTGATTTAGCACATGCAAGCCTAGGTAGTTAGTGTGTTATTTGGGAAAAGCAATCTAGGATGATTATTCCCTAGATGTTGATTAATGAATACAACTGTACCAAAAATAATGATAGGAAAATATTATATCAGATGAGATGTTGATGAGTCCTATTTGGCTTGATTCAGAGGGATTTGTGTACACATATTTCCACAACCACTAAAATGAGAATTGATAGAATACCATAAATACAATCTATAGTACTATAGGGAAGAGTACCATGGTTCTTTTTGTGATTATTTTAATATATATATTCCATTTTTTATGAAACTTTTTTACTCATGCCAGTAGATTTATATAAACATTTTTATATAAATTTTTTATTTAATCCATGTTTGAAATGAATTAAATAAATTTAAAATAAAATAATGTTCTATTTTAAATATTCATATATATTTTCATGCCCTATTTATTTAAATTTAAATAATTAATTGGTTTGTTTATTATTGAATATGTTATGGAACACTTAGTGTGACCCTACTAGGATTTATAGATCAAACCCTAGCTTCTCCTTCGAGTGTTTGTATATTTCCTTCTACTATATATGAGTAAAGGGAAAGTTCATCTTTGAGGAGGTGGATGTTCTTGATCCTTTTTTCTTGGAGTGATGTTTCCTCTGGGATGTTTGAGTTTTATCTTGGCAAATGTTCGTTACATTAATGGTGTAGTATTTTGGGTTTTATTTTACCTATTTGGTTTCTAGTACTATATCCCTTTGGAGTTCTGATCATAATAAATTTTTCTTTATCTTCTATTATCTTGTGGATAAAATATCTCCCTTTGGTATCTTGTATGATGTTAGGTGAAAGTCACCATCCCATGAGGATCTTGAATTCCGTTCAAGCCGTGTCAGTTCCATCTCAAGTATCAGGGTTCCTGGGTATCCAACATGGTTTTTGATAAAATTATATTTAGTAATTTTAAATCATTTAATAAATTATCATTATTATAAAATAACTTTAATATCAATTTTGACATTATTAATTTAATTTTTAAAACTTAAATAAAATGGTGGAATTTGATTCTATTATGTTCACACATGTTTAAAATTGTATATTCATCAAAAAAAATTAATGGAACATAATAATTAATTCAATTTACTTCAATTTTAGTATTTTTAGTATCATTAATCTTATTTAATTATTATTTAAAATAATTGTTACATTGGTGTTTCTTAATAATTTAATGTAATTGTTTCATCTCCAAAAAAATAAAATAAATTTATTGGAGCAAAAAAAATCATCCCACTTAGGGAGCAGAATCAAGGATGTGGTAGAGTGAATCAGCACTCCAAAGGGGCCTAAGTCCCTCTAAGCCATCCTAAAGGTGCACCTTTGTGAAGATCTCTGCACGGCTGGCCCATTTTTTTTAGGCTAACTCCGTGATAGTCTCTGCAATGTCATGACCTGACGTGAGTCCGATGCCAGCTTGTAGCCCCTCTGTGGTGTCATTGGCCTCCAAATCCTACTCTGTGGCGTCCATTTCGATGGGCCACTTCATGGTGTCTAACACCCTTTGTGTGGCTGATGTTGGTTGACGGGGTGTCTCCTCTACACGGCATCACTCATCTCTGTGGTGGGTCTATAGTCCTCTTCAACCATGGTTTCCTATAAATAGAAGGCTTACCCCCCTTCTAAACATTTGTGACTCTGCCCTTTCAACTTCTGTGATCCCGTTTTGCATAGGCCTTCACGAAACCCATAGATGGATCACCAAAGGTACTTGGCCTCTACGAGCAATACCTAAATGTGTTCTTTCTATCCTCCACCTATGGTGGAGATACCCTTTACAAAGGCATATGACCTTCATAAAGGAAGGGAACCCATCGGGGTGCTTGAGGTTCTGCAAAGCATAGAGGGTTCACAAAGCTCTCTCTAAAGAAAGAGTCAATTTCTAAGGTGAATCTCTACTCTATTAAAGGATCCCATTACCAAAGACTCCATTCTTTATTAAGCCCAACCTCTTCATGAATCCATTTCCCTTCATGAGGTATATCTACTTCATGAAGCATCCACCCTTCATGAAACCTATCTTCTTCATGAATCACCTCATTTCAAGATCTCATGCTTTACGCACCCCTTTCCTATACGACCCTCTAGGCTTGTGTGAAGTGAATTCAAGGTCCCTTGGGTGGTGCTTCATATTGCATTACATAGCCTCTTGATTCTTCACATAGGCACGCTAATGGCTATTTATTCTTTACATAGCCATGCTAACGTGATCCCATCAGTGGATCACTTCATAAACTCATCTCCACATGGCATTGTCAGTTCCTTCCCTTTTCCAATGGTTAATGCACCCTAGTTTTGTATGTCCTAGGGGTGAGGAGTGAATCCTCATCATCCGAGCTACAAGACATTAAATATCCAAGCACCATCATCCCCAGCACATGATGTTAAACTGTAGCCTCACCCCATGAAATATACATGGGGTACCCTACCTCAGACATTTTCCATGCCAACTGATCTCCACAGTAGTGAGATCATCCTCACATGGAATCATATCTTCCATGTATAGAACTACATTTGACCACATGGGAGGGAAACTATCTTGGTGTAATCCCCTAGCCTTTCTTGCAGGAGGTAGCATCCTTCTTCATCCTCTCTTCTTCTGTGCTCAATGGCCATAGAAGATATGGGCATAGGGACCATCAATACCCCATCCCTCTCCCTCTGGACATTATTGTCATCGGGCCTCCATCTTGGAGTAAGTCCCAATCTCCATCTCCCTAGGCTACAAACCAAGAATAAGCCCCTATTACCTCTTTGGGATACTAACCAAGCATAATCCCATGTTTCCTCTTTGGGTTTCTAACCAAGAATAATCCCATGTTTCCTCTTTGGGTCGCCAACCAAGAATAAAACCATGTTTCCTCTCTAGGACAAAAAATGTATGCAAGCCCCTCTCTATTTATCATGGATTAACCTTTTGTGGAATGATCATTCGGTCTTTACTACCTCTTTTTTCTCACACTGAGCCTGACTCACATGGTCTTAGATTAAGAATCATCCATGGAATCCTCCCTAGTCTGGCTTTGGTGTGTAGGCCTCATTTCCCCACTAGCCAAACTATGTGAACTTTGATCCTTTACCTTTCCAAGCAAGGTATGTGGAAGCCTCACTGAGGTTCAAGCCGGTCATCCATCGGTCCCAACCACTTCACATTGGTTCACCCTCGTCCCACATGACATTAAACTTCATTCCCTTACCATACCGCATGACATTAAACTGTATTCTTTAGAACTATGTGGGTTTTGATCCATGTATCCTAGAAAGGGTACATAAGAAGCCTCCATGAGGTTCAACCCCAAACATTGGTAAACCAATTCCAAATATATGGGTTTTGATCTTTATCTCCTTGACAGGGTCTATAGGAAACCTCCATGAGGTTCAACCCCAAATACTGGTAAACCAATTAGAATTACGTGGGATTTGATCCCTGTCTCCAGGATCGGGTACATAAGAATCCTCCCTAAGGTTTGACCCCAAACACTAGTAAACCTATTAAAACTATGTGGATTTTGATCCATGTATCTTAGAAAAGGTATGTAGGAATCCTCCCTAAGGTTCAACCCCGAACACTGGTAAACATATTCAAACTATGTGGGTTTTGATCTCTATCTCCTAGAAAGGGTACGTAGGAAGCCTCCCTAATGTTCAAACCCAAACACTGGTAAACATATTTTAATTACGTTGGTTTTGATCCCGGTCTCCTAGATAGGGTACATTGAAATCATCTCTAAGGTTCAACCCCAAACACTGGTAAACCTATCCAAACTACGTGGGTTTTGATCCCTATCTCCTAGAAAGGGTATGTAGGAAGCCTCAATGAGGTTTAACCCCAAAAACTGGTAAACCTATTGAAACTAAGTGGGTTTTGATCCTTGTCTCCTAGATAGGGTACATAAGAATCCTCTCTGAGGATCAACCCCAAACACTGGTAAACCTATTCGAACTATAAGGGTTTTGATCCCTATCTCCTAGAAAGGGTATGTAAGATTACTCCCTCAGGTTCAACCCCAAACAGTGGTAAACCTATTCAAACTTTGTGGGTTTTGATACTTGTATCCTAGATAGTGTACGTAGAAATCCTCCCTGAGGTTAAACCCCAAACACTGGTAAACCTATTTGAACTATGTGGGTTTGTATCCCTATCTCCTAGACCGTGTATATAGGTTGCCTCCCTGATGTTCAACCCGATACACTGGTAAACTTTGGTGTCCCCATTTATAGGACCTATATCCTTGGTATTTCCCTTAGTGACATCAGACCAAATCTTGGGCTGGTAACCGTGCTTAACCCCCAACATGTCATCATGTCACTTTCCTTTGCATACACCCTAATTCCATGCCCCATCCTAAACTACATGGACTTTGATTCCCTGCCAAGGGGATATGTAGGAAGCCTCCCTAAGGTTCAATCCCATTACTCATGTCCCATCCTAGTCTCTCCCTTTATCCCCATTCATGTTTTTGGCAATGCCATGACCTAACTCAGAGGTTCTACTTCCTTTGGGTTCTTATCCATGCGTCCATTCTCACAGGCCTCCTCCTCAAGTATTCCATCGCCCCTCGAAACTATGTGGACTTTGATTCCCTATCATGGGGATACTTAAGAAGCCTCTCTGAGGTTTAATGCCAATAATTTTGTCACCTTCCCAATGGTTCCATCTCATTTCCTATCTATTTGACTCAACCATCCATCATCCATCCTGATTTCTACCCATGCCACCACATCTTATTAGGATCATGCCATTTCCTTGGGCAGTTAACCATGCATATCCCCACAAAATCCATAACCATCAAACCAAGATTTTCCCTCTTACGATGGGCCACTATCCATGAATATGTACTAGAATTCCTTTAGGTTGATTTTCTTTGTGTACACCCCGATTCCATGTCTTTCCCTTTGAAATATGTGGGTTTTGATCCCTGTCTCTTAAAATAGTGTACGTAGGAAACCTCCCCATGGTTCAATCCCAGCCAACGGTAATCCCTAGAGTCCCCATCGTAGAGACCCAAGCATACTTAGATCCATCTTCATTGGATGTTTTTATCTACTCATCTAGTAAACCCCTTATTTTCTCCCTCTTGGGTATGTACCCATCTAATACAATCCTATTAGTGTTCTAATCGGTCTGATCCATCTTTTATAGATGTTAAACTCGCGGAATACCCTATGCTAAAATGGGAATCTAAGGAAAATCATAGGGACCTTCCAATGGCATATAATTCCCCACAATTGATATGCGATGCCTTAGGATTCTGTTCCCTCTAGAAGCCCTATCATAAGGGGAAGAAACCTAGACGTATCAGTGTTTCAGTATCCAGACACGCCAGCGATTTCCAACATGACTACACCCCCGATCAAAGGTTTTTTCCCTGACTTGACCCCTTGTAATTTCCCAATAGAACTAGTGTAATTAATCATTTTCCATGAAGATATTGCACCGGGGAAGAGTTTCATGAATAATTTCTTAATCATTAAGGGAGACTAGGACTAAGCGATGATCTCCAAGGAGGAATCCATGGAAGGAGGAGCTAACATCCCATCATCCTATTTCAATCAAGGAGAAAACATCCCTAAATAAGCGATGGATTCTACCCTCCTTTGGAAATCAGGAATGTGGGGGAAAATAGTGTGTCCCTGATAGACAGATGTGAGCCCCGATAAAAGCATCGAAAATAGAAATAGTGAACCCGATGTGAAATTCTTCTCCTCAATGTGGAGATTAGTTGTGTTTGAGACTACAATGGATAAGTGTATCACTAGATCTAGCTATCCAAAACCAAGTACCACTAAGAAAATAGTCGTCTTAGCATGAAACTCATGAGATATTGGAGCAGTTGAACATTGGACATCCCAGTATGTGATGTTGTCTACGTGGATCCTTTTTACCAATTATGGGAGATGTAACAGTGTTGGTGCACTGGACATCACTTTCCTACTTTCAATGCTAATGGTTGAATCTTCCTGCTTTGTAGGACCCAAGATGTTGTGTTAGGAAACTGATCACCACACACCCAGAGATGTAGGGGTTAGGGAAACACCAACGCAGCAATCTAATGTGGCCACATATCTTCTGGGACAACCTCCACATCTACGGATGTTGGGTGCCCACGCCCCATCTCATTATCTGAACTTTCTTATAGGACAATGATCAACGGCCTCGCATGACGATGTGAGGAAGAAGGGATTATCCCAACTTGGGATATGTCCTGACATGACCTAGGGGATTCTATGCCTTGCTATCACCATCTCACCATAGGGCCGCACATGGAGCTACTACTCCCCAATCCAACCTACAACTATTTCAGGAGCCTCTCCCTGAAACGCTTTGATGACTTGCTCCCTCAATTAAATGAAGTAAGGGAAGTCCAGGCCATCCTGGCTGTAATTGTGTCCCAAGGGCCACCAAGGAGGGATCCCACTAGGATGAGTTAGTGCCACCACCTAGTCCCATAGGCTAAAGAGCAGGTGAGTTGCACACCTACACCATTGGCCCTGGTCTGGTAAACCCAACGCCAACGTCGGGTGCAAGCTGAGGAGGTCACCTGCCAGGGGGCGTCATCATGAACGACTATAGTGTCCATGCCACTACCGATGCATTCCATAAATTCCCCATTTATACTGAAAAGGGGCACTTATACACCTAACCTAGATTGAGGCCCCAACTTCCACACGTGTAGGATAGGATGACTCTCTTGGTTGCCGACACAAGGAGCACTTGTCATGGGCTGACCCATGGCATTGACATCCTGCATGCAGGTCCTCCTCGTGACACCACCAATGAGAGTGCAGGTCCTCTCCACTCCCAATCTTGGTGTGGAGGTCCTCTTCATTCCACCATCAGTACAAGTTAAGGACCTCCCTCCTGCACTAACATCCATTATGTAGGTTTCTCTCGCACTCGTGATTCCATGTATGGAGTCATTCCTCCTCTCACAGGTTTCCAATGTGAAGATCCTCCTCACCCAGTCAACCATCAGTGTGGGGTTCTTCCCCATGTTCTTAACACAACCAACGAAGGTCATTCTCATCCCAGAAATCAAAGAATCAGAGGTATTCCTCACTTCATTGGCATCCAATGTAGAGGTCTTCCTCGTGTTTAGTTTGACTGGTACGAAGGCCCCCCTTGTGTTGTCACTACTAAGGGAAACAAACATTGAAGTAATTCTCACGTTCCCACCAGCTCCAGTGGAGGTCCTACCTTCTCCAACACTTCTCATAGGTATTCCCTCCACATGTGAACTAATGGACACAGAGGCCCTCCTTGTGTTTCCTTTGATATTTGTCTAGGTGCTCCTCTCACCCTGACTCATCCGGATGGAAGTCCCCTCCACCCCACCATCAGTTATTCCAAAGTTCATCCTCATGTAAAAAACCAACCCCATCATAAAGAACCATCCTAGGGAAGGAGGGAGGGTTTCCACCGCCGAAGGAAGAATATGGAGAAGTTTTAGACCGCGATTAAACTCGTATTCTTTTCAGACACTGATGTGGAGTGTGATTTGGTAATGGGACCCTCACCTCAATCCTATATGTCACGGGATGGGGATGGAAAAGGGGTATAAGCCTCATCCTTCTAGAAATCATGGTCCCCTGGATCCTCACCTCCCTTCGAAGATACATCCAGGAGGATGAAGATTTGACCTCTTTCCAATGCATGGTTGTGCAATCCTCCCTATTGTCAACACGATCATTCTCTACCTCTACCAAATATCACAGAGAGTTGATATGGTGACCAATAGAGGATGAGTAGTAGCATGACCCACCATCAGTAACTGCAACCCCTGTGAAGGAGAATATGGATGCTAGTCTGTCTTATCAGGATGTGGTGGATTAGTTGGTGCATTCTTCGGAAGAGAACCCAAGATGCAGTGGCTTGTCAGTTTTCTCTCTGTATTCTCCATCAGCTAGATTACTATCCCAATAGTCTGATTCTATGTCATTATCAGTCCCTCATCTACCCTAAGTTGATGAATGGAGAAACCAAGTTCTGGACCCCAAGTCTGAGTCGAGGATCTTGTGGGACATCCTTGCAATGGACCATTTTCCAAAGGTGTTCTGGCCAGTTGCGACCACACACTTTAGTACACTGGAATATCTTTCCCAGGAGGAGGTCACATGCTTTCACCAAACCCTCTGGGCGATGCACTTTTATCTCCATCATTAGTGGGTGTCTTACCCCAAGAGTTAGGAACACTTTGAAGATATTTCCCAAAAATTTTATATGGTGAACTTAGTTGCGCCCCCTGTGGTCTAGCACCCTGAGTCTTCAAGTCGCCATCAGAACCTCCAACAACAATTCATTTGGATCTTTAAAGTGCTCTACAGAATTATTAAGGAGGCTTCCCCCCACATTAAAATCTGTGGTTAGGGAAGTATGAGGCCCTTCATTTTAGTTTCATCTGGCACCAGCCCAACATGCTAGGCGATATTGAGGATATTCCTTCAGGTATAGTCACAGTTAACATGGCTGACCTATTAGAGGGAGAGAACGAGCTAGATCTCTTTAAATAGGTATTACCCCCGGAGGGTGCCACACATATTGGATCCATTGGTAAGGGTTACTCTCCATTATAGAAATTTATTGGGCCTTCATCCACTTTCCAAGTCATTATCTGTTGGTTGGAATCTCAATAAGAGAGAAGATCATATTGGGGTAGTCAAACCCGCAGACTTGTCTGGATCAGTGCAGAAGACGGAAGATAACCCCAAAAGGCCACATTGTGTCAACAACTCATGGAACATAAAAATATGGTCGATGACCTTCTTGCTGAACATGCTTCTGAACAGTGATAGGACTATGATAATCCTTGACTGGGGTAGTAGGGCCAGGTACACCCTCCCCTCGGTGAGTTGCCTCCGAGTGACATTGATCATCATACCCACATAGATAGGGTAGATGCCAGATTTATGGCAATAGGGCACAATATTACTTTCCAAATCCTCCCAAATTTCATGATAACCCTCCTCAGGACCCAGCTCATGTTCCCCCAGCTGCTCCATAGGTTGTTCCCCTGTCAGTCCCGCAGGTCATTCCAGCAGCCACTCCCTGAGCCACAGGGCCAGCTTATCATGTTGAAGAACTTTCCAATCCACTGGTTGTCAAGGATCCTTGTCAAGATAGGAAACCCCTCCAAGATAACACAATGGCCACACTCATTACCCACCATGAGGCTTTGGAAAGTTGACAGGTGGAAATCATGCCTGATGGTAAGTCATATCCGACATGGTAGGATGATATTTCATCACACCCTGGTTTTGGAAATCCTACCTTATCCCCATTTAATGGGATGGGGGATCCACTATAGCATTTGGTCCACTTCATCTTAAGGTGTGGACCCATGTTGGGAACTCCAGTGCAGTAGGAGGCCACCAAACTCCAGTGTTTTGTACAAAAATTGGAAGGTCCCACATTTGTCTAGGATAACCAGCTACCCATTGGGTTAGTAGCTAGCTAGGAGGATCTTATTAAGCAGTTTATCTACCAGTTCAGTTCCACCACCTGAAAGATGAGTATTACTAGCCTATTTAAGTAAAAACATAGGTCTGACGAGAACTTCATAGACTTTGTCGCTAGGTGTAATGCCCTCACATATTCCCTGGATATGCCACTGAACCAGGAACATCTACTAAAAATTTATGTGGGGAATGTTATGACCAAACTAGTTCCCTCTATAATCATGAAGAACTACCCTGGGGGATTTCATGATTTCTCTAACAAAGCCTAGAATCTAGAGGAAGCCTTGCAGTAGTCCAATCAGGCACATCTGTTGCCTCTTGTAGTTCCTGTGAGAAGAGCTAGTAAGGTTGAGCTCACTGAGGTAGCACAAATAGAGGCCCCCAGGTATATGGAGTTATTTCTAGTGGATCCACCTCTATATACTTGAAGAGGCCCACCACCTTAGGCTCACCCTTGGGCCCAACAGTTCCCACCTCAGACTCGGAAGGCACCCCCACGTAATGCACCGCCACCACTTGGGTGAGATAATTTGATTCCACCTCATCGACAGGCTCCTATAGCCCCTCGTTATGGCCTAGCACCAAGAGCCCCCTTCCTAGATAGAAGGAACTGGACCTACTCATTTTATGAGGCTTAGGTCCCTAGTTATTTCCAAAGTGCCTTGGAATAGGGAATTCTATGGTTGCTGGAATACAGGAGGCCCGAAGAGTGGATCTCACTAATCACCCCAATTAATTCCCCTATCACTAGATCATGGGGCACACCCTCATGTAGTGCTATGTGTTTAAAGACTGGATCCATGACCATGTTGATAACAACATAGTTAGGTTAGGTCTGGCCCTTGTTCAAGAGGAATGTGTTTTCATAAAGCCTGAGAGCAACAGTGACAATGAATGTGAGTGGTAGTAGGTTCCTAACCACAGGTCCCAAAAATATGAGACTGGATGGCCCGTAAGGAAATATCTCATGCCCATTGTATTATCCATGAATTTTTTTAACAATCCCAAGACTTTATAAGTATCCACGTTACCCACAATCACTACTTCTGCATCAACATCTCATCCATCCTCTTCCTAGAAGGGAAAGCACCAGCGACACAAGGGAAAATAAAGTTCCCCACCGATGTCATTGACATCCTGTACTCTCAGCGATTTCATGCCCCTGAAGTTGGATAATTCCCCTAGAATCCATATAGTGATGGAGGATTATATATTTCATGACCAAGGGTACTCATAGGATAACACCATAGAGCTGGTAAAATCTTTACATGATTCCCAATGATGAGGAGTTCCAGACGGATCCTCCCAATGTCCCTAACCATCACCAGCATCGAAGGAGTTATGCTTATGTGAGTCGTCAGAATACCTCAATCAATACTTCCATCCAAGTTGTGAATTCCACTGAAACAAAACAATAATACCGGCATAGAGCTCAGCACACACAGTTTTCTCATATTTTTTCACCATATATTTATTCATCTTAGTTTGTGCTACTTGATCAAGCAGAGCCACCACAATCATGCTACGATCAACAATGTTCAATTTAAAATAAACCTTAGTCATCTAGCCCTCATTTGGTAGTCACTCCACATGTTTCAACTAGTGATTAGTAGGACATTCCCAGCACCAATCGGCCGCCTGCTCAACCAGAAGGGCCTGTCATACCTTCTATCATAGAACGACCTCCCGTCAGCAAAAGTTCATGCTTTGCACAAAAGTATGATATCCCTATGAATCTTCCTAGAATTCCTGCAAATCTCTCTATCCTCAAAGATTTTATCCTGTTTGTGGATACGTGTGAATACCTTGATAAGGCTTTAAAAATCTCCAATCAATTTGAGATGGAGGTAGAAGCCACAGAAGCCTTCCATATCGAGTCAGTCAAGAATTCCGAATTTCAGACCATTATCTATTTCTCTGGAGAAGATGAAGGTTCTACCAAATAGGGGAATATCTACCCATTGTACATCACCAACCATTTCAACGGAATGGAGATTCACTGATGTCTTGTCAATAGAGGTTTGGGGATCAACCTTATCTCAACCTATAAACTCTGAAAGATGGGGCTGTCTGAGGCTGATTTGAGTCCCTATGACCTAAAAATTCAAGGTTATGACAGGACGGACCAGACACCAGTTCGAATTATCCACCTGAGGACCCAGTTTGGTGTCCTAGTTTCCATCACTGGGTTCATAGTTTCCTCACAAGATAACACTTATAATGCATTGATGGTTAGTCCATGACTCCACATGCACACGAAGGTCCCTTTTTCGTATCCCTAATGCCTTAAGAACTCCCTTAATGGTCGAGTAGGCATACTCCAAGGTGATGTGTTTCCTTTTTTCTTATTGTGAAGCCTGCTACATGGATTTCAAATAATACAAGATAAAGGATAAGTAAAATAAGGATAACTGGTTGGAACATGCTACAGCTATAACTGACTCGTGGATAGACCTAGATGATGCCTACATTTACTCGATCCACCGATTGGAGGCCATGACCTCGGACATAGGGAAATGATTTTTTGTCTTTGGAATGAGGGGGAAGAACATTCCCAAGTCAAAGTGTTTCTAGAATATCACCTCATATTTCTATACAAATCAGGCTCAGGTGATCCCATGGCCCCCTATTCTTATAAGGTATCAGGATGTCCTCCCCATGGCAATATTAGTATGTCATACTTGCTTGTTTCTCTGGGATAGAATAAAATATATTAAGAAGACATGCCAATATTTCTTTTATATCATAAAACGTTGATTATTGGGTCAAAGGATAGATGGGATTGGGTTTATGACTTTCATAGTCATGGTTTCCGTAGCGCAGGAGTTTCCTGATGCATTGTCCACCGCTACTCAGGATAGTGCGAGTGTCCCATCAGGATCTATCAAATCAGAAGAATCGCCTCCCACCGAGGATCCCTTCCTCATAAATGAATAAGAGTATTTAGATAATGCTCCTCCCACTTTTGAATATGGTTTCTCCACCACGATCGATGAATTGGTGCAGGTGAAACTCGATAACGAGACAAATCTAAAACCCACATTGATCAGTGCCTCTATACCAGTCGAAGAGAAACAATGATACGCGGACTTCCAGATGTAGCATCATGGTTTATTTTCCTTGAGTTATGATGATATTCTAGGACTAGATACTTAGGTTGTCATCCAGTGTCTCATTCTTCTAGAAAATCATTGCGAGTTCAAACAGCTTCTCATAAAGATGCACCCTTCTCACGGTGCCATAGTCGACACCGAGGTTGATAAGATCATCATATCCAACTTTGTCAAGGAGGTCCAATACCCCATATGGTTAGCTAAAATTGTGACAATCATAAAGAATAATGGACATATCGGAGTCTAAATCGACTTCCTGGATCTCAACTGTCCCTGTTTGAAGGATTATTTTCCCCTTACTATGACGAAACTATTTATTAATGCCACTAATAGGTTACAGGCTCTCTCCTTTATGGATGGGTATTCCAGGTATAACCCAATTCAAATATCCCTCAAGGATGAAGAGTCTATATCCTTCAGGGTACCACAAGGTACTTTTTTCTACCAGGTAATGCCCTTTAGTCTAAAGAATGCAGGTTTCACCTATCAGCATGCCATGCATCGCATATTTAAGTAGATCCTCAGGACATTCATGGAATTCTATAAGGATGATCTTATGGTCAAATCTCACTAGCACCAGGCCTATATCAAAGATCTCGAGAACGTTTTCAGCTTCCTTTAATCCCTCCATCTAAAGATGAACCCCTTGAAGTGTGCTTTCGGGGTCACCTCCAAAAAATTTCTCAGATTCGTTGTTAGATATAGAGGAATCAAGATCAATTTGGAGAAGATCAAGGCCAAAAGATAGATATCTCCTTCGAGAAACATTCGGGAGATCTAAGGCTTTCAAGGCTACCTATCCTAAATACACAGATTCATCACAAATCTGGATGGAAAGTGTAAGACCTTTTCCCAACTCATAAAAAAAGGTACTGATTATCAGTGGGATTAGGAGTGTCAGACTGATTTTGAGGAAATCAGGAAGTACTTGTTACGGCCTCGGGTCTTGATGCCACCTATTTTCAGAAATCCATTGGTCCTTTATGTGACCTCTCTAGAGTGATCTCTCAGAACCCTTCTCTCCTTGAAGAAAAATGATGGAACAAAGAACAATTTATACTATTTCAGTTTCATGCTCCTCAATAAAGAGACCAGATATTCCTCTATCGAGAAGAGTTTCCTTGCACTGGTATTTGTAGTGTAGAAATTATGGCATTACTTCCAGAACCATGAGATAAAGCTAGTGTCCCTAGTGGATCCACTGAAGTTCATTCTGAACTGCCCCATTTTAACAGGTCGTCTAGCTCGGTGGGTAGTGATCCTCCAACAGTTCAACATAAAGTTTTCCCCCATAAGACTTTAATGGGATAGGAATAATAAGACATTCTTGTTTCCCATCTAGCTCAAGCGGACCAGTATCTAGATATTGATTTTCTAGATGATGCAATCCTCTCAGAAGATCAATCCATTCCATGATGGAAAATACACATTGATGTTGCTTCCAGAAGTCATACTGGAAAAAGACTCAATGATCCCAGACTCAACAGAGTGGGCATGGGTATTGTATTCATCACACCGTCGCAAGTTTTTCTACCATATTAATTCTTTTTTTGAAAAGGTTGTACCAACAATGAGGCAGAGTACTAGGATCTCATTAATGGTCTCAAGCTATCCCTGGAGATTGACATTCCCTAATTACATGTGAAAGGGGACTCCAAACTAGTCATCAAGTAGATCAATGGTGATTACATCATCAGGAATCTAGAGCTCGTTCTGCTGTTAGAGTGTACCCTACAACTAATGGCCTAGTTCCCTTCTCATCAAGAAGTTACTCTTGTCCCTCATTCACAAAACATTTGAGCTGCTGCGTTTCCCAGTCTGGCTGCATATCTTGCAGATCCTGATCGAGATGATTCGATTACCCATGTGGTACATCGGAGATTCATCACTCCCATTACTCTAGATAATAATGATAACTTGTAAGTAAGACACATTACCACTGGTTCCTCCATGTTAGAGACCCAGGGTCCCCTCGACATGGTGTTGGAAGATACTCTCGATTAGACGACCCCCTTTATCGAGTATCTCTAGCACGATAATCTCCCATCAGATCGAGCCATGCGTGGGTGAATCCGACAGTGTCCATTGAAGTTCACCCTCCAGAGTGGTCCCAATATTGAGTAGATCCTCTATAGACATGAGTTTTATGGGATTCTCCACTATTTCATTTAGGGATGTGATATTTCTTAGGTTATGAAAGAGGTTCGTGCTGGTTCCTTCGGGGCTCATCATATAGGGCTAAAAATCTCTCATCAGATCCGGAGATTGGGGAATTTTTGGCCTTCCATGATCTGTGACTATATAAAATTTTCCAATAGGTGCCATGCATTAGAAATCCATGCTAATTTTGTGCATTGGCTTCCAAAATCTCTCCACACTACCAAGTACTTTTGGCCCTTCACAGTCTGGAGACTTGATGTTGTGGGACCCTATCCACTGGCAATGGCTCGCCAGTGCAGGTTCATCCTGACCGCTATGGATTTATTTTCCAAGTGGGTAGAGGTATTTCCACTCAAGGAAGTCAAGGGCCATTCCATCATTGATTTTTTGACCTCCAATATCATCTACTGATTTAGAGTCCCTCATGACATCCTCACTAATAACGACACCAACTTCTGGGCAGCCGAATTGAAGAAGTTGTATTCCAAGTACGACATCGGTTCTAATCATACATCTTTCTATCATACACAAGAAAATGGAAAGATTGAGGTGTTCAACAAAACCCTCTATAACATTTTTCATAAGATGGGTGGTCAGAATAAGAAGAGTTTTCTGAAAAAAAACTCCTCAACACTCTCTGGGTGTATCAGAAAATGACTTTTAATTCCACTCAAGTGACCCCATATTTCATGGTGTATGGAACAATGGAAGTCCTACCCATTGAGATTCAATTTCCTTCATTACTCATAGCTATATATGATCAACACACTCCAGAAAAGGTATCCAAAATACATCTGGCTAAACTAGAAGTGCTTGATGAGAATAGGCTATGTACCCTATACAATTTGGATATTCATCATAACCAAATATCCAAAGCTTTCAACAAGAATGTTTTCTTCCACTCCTTTCAAGGTGACATGGTATTGACCCTGAGAATTCTAATGACACCTAGTAGAAAACCACCTAATCTAGAACCCAAATGGGAAGGACCTTATATCATTCACAAGGTTTACCCAAATGGTGCATACTCCCTGGTCACCACGTTTGGTGAGCATATTACTCCTCCCACCAATGCTAAATTCCTCAAGAATTATTTTTCTTAATAGTCCTACATGAATTTAAACCATTTTTCCTTCATTGTATGATGTTAAAATATGTGACCTATCTAGGATGAAGGATATAAAACTACCCAACACCCATCCTACATAAAATTAAACTGCTTTATTGTTCTGTATGATGTTAAACTATGAGTGGAAAATATACCATTACGGTCCAAGATCTATGACCGTAAACTAAGATCTATCACATCCTAGTCACATGATGTTAAACTGCTAGGCATCTCAAGAACTATGTAGGGATTGATTATTTCCCTCACAGGATATGTAGGAACGTCCAAACATTTCATCTATGGGACCATCCCCAAACTTCAAGATCTTCCCTTGGGTCTGGACCCTTAGCCCATATGCTTCTCAAAACACATGGTGTGTGGTGGGTCTTGTTTTCCTTTGTTCACGTCAGGTTTATCAAGATTGTACCATGTATTCCCCTCCTTGTAGATCTACACCTATTTCATCCTTACTGCATGATGTTAAACTGCATGGGAATATTCACACTTCATGCTTCCCCTTTATTTAGGTATCCATTAACATTCACATCCAAAAGGACCCTCGAATGACACATATGCTTGGCCTTATGGATCTCCTACCATTTCAGGACAACGTCCTAGAGGGGCTTGAATGACACTTTGATACATATATTGTGTTTTGACTTTGGTCAGTAGCCGATGCTCATTTTTTGTTCCTATTTCATGTCACATGATATGGATGTTGTGTTCCGAACATGGTAAAAAACTATCCTTCATCACTATCACCACCACTATATCTCCCAAATATTGGGTGTAGTGATTAATTTTGTCTTGGTATCTCTTCGAACATTAGTGTGTCTCGAGCAGGAATGTTATTATGGTTGGGATCAACCCCACTCGATCTCTTTCCCTCATTATCATACCATTATATTTAAAGCAGAACTTGATACCATTTTTTGTTTCCCACACCAAGCATTGCTCACGTGGGATTAAGAGCTTTGGTAAGGCGATACCCACATAAAGAGTCATGTAATCATGGTATAAGATCTATGTCCTTAAACTAATATCATCCACCATCCTCACCGCACAACATTAAACTACGTGATCCTTCCGGGTTTAAGGATGTAAAACTACCATCCACTCTTCCCACATTACGATAAACTACAAACTGGCCGGGACTTTTCATCTGTGGCCTAGCCTCAGGTCCCCCAACCATTATGGCCCCTAGGCCCAAGTTCTCACTTAGTATTGTGCAATATGGTATGGACTCTATGTCCTTGTTTACTTCATGCTATTTTTCCATTCTGCACACATCACCTTGAGACACCCCTCCTTGATCCATCGTCCTTGCCATAAGATGTTAAACTTCACGGGTACCACAACACTTTATGTGTCCCATAATTTGGGTTTCCATCATCATTCACATTCGAAAGGACCCTCTAATGGAAATTATTATAGGCCTCAGTGCTCTCCTACCCTCTAGGGTTGATATCCCTAAGGATTTTGAATGAAAATTTGACAAAGTCCTATATCTCGAATATGGTCAGCAGTCGATGCTCAACTATTTTTTCCTTTTCCAATCAACATGAGAGTGATAATGTGTTAAGAACATGGTTAGAATTTATCCCCAATCCTTATTTCCATTTTGTGGTCTCCCAATTTATAGGCACAGTGATTCACCCTGGCTTCCCATCTATCTCGTGCACATAACATTAAACTGGGCATCTACGGTTTAATCTCTATGACCATAAACTAAGATATATCACGTTATAATCACATGATGTTAAACTAGAAGAAATCTTGTGAACTATGTATGGATTGATTCCAGTCATCATGCAGTACGTAGGAATGCCCAAAAATTTCATTTTTGGGTTCATCCCAGGTTCATCTATTCTTTCTCTTGTCCTCTTGGCCTAAGTTCTTTCCAATAATTATGATAGGTGTGGTGCATGTGGGCTTATGCCCTCAATTACATCGGTTTATTCCCCACACCATAAACATTCCTATTTGAGATCCCCCTCATATCTTTGTCCTTACCACATGATGTTAAACTTCACGGCACATCAGAACTATATATGGCTTGATTCCCATCCTCATGGGATACATAGGAACACCTAGACATTTTTTCTTCGAGTCCAACCTTGTTTCATAGAAACCATATCTTCCTTTGGGGAACTTGGCCTACATACCTATATCTTGAGAGATATCCATCACCCTTTACTCCACTCATCTTCTTAAGTCATCTTCTCTAAAATTGGTCCCCTCAACCCTCTTCGGCAATTCACTAACGTGCCCATGAGCACTCTGGTTAAGACCTAGAGTGTTGGGTTCTACATAGACATGTTTTCATCCATTTCCATGCTTCATGTTTCCCTTTATTTGGGCTTTCATCATAATTCACATTCAAAAGGACCGCCGAACGACATAGATTCTAGGTCTCGGTGCTCTCCTACAATCTTAGGCCAATGTCCCTAAGTATTTTGAATGACAATTTGACACAATTCCCACGTTCTGAATATGGTCAGTAGTTGATTCTCTTTTTTTATCCCATTTTAGGTCACGCAATATGGATGTTGTGTTTTGAACATGTTCAAAAATTATCCTCCATCGTTACACCACCCCCATTAAGCCTTAAATATTGGTTTCATGATTCAAATCCTTTTCCACTCCATTATGTCCAAGTGGAAATTTGACACTCTTGGTGCTACCCCTCAGTGCACGTTTTTTGTGTTAAGATGACGAATCCACAGTGTGGTGTCATGCAAGCCTATACCCCATTTCACTTTTCTCTATATTATATGTGTTGTGAAGATCTTATCCACCCTTGTTTTCCACATCGAGCATGGATCACATGGTCTTAGGGATTTGGTCATGGTTCATGCCCGCTTGTTTTTAATCTGAGCTCTATGACCATAAAATAAGATCTGCCCTCATCCTTATCGCATGATGTTAAACTGTGTGAATCATTCCAAAACTACATATGTCTTGATTCCCATCCTTATGGGATACTTAGGAATGCCTGGACATTTCGTTTTTGGGTCCAGCTTAGGCTCCACTAATATCTCTTTTCTTTGGCCTTTTGGAACTTACTTTTATAGGATTGCGTGTTGTGGCATATGGGCTTATGTCCTCATTCACATCAGGTTTGCAATAACCTCACCATGTAATCCCCCATTAAGGGCTAGTATCTCCTACCCCCATCATTTTCACATGACATTAAACTGAACTACATCCTCCAGAATTACGTATGGATTGATTCTCATCCTCATGGGATATGTAGGAACACCCAAATTTTTTATCTTCGGGTCCAACCCCATATCCATTAGTATTTTATGGCCCCTTGACCTGAGGTCCCCCCCCCCTTGGGTTTGCACATGATGTTATATAGACTGATGTCCTCATTTGTGTCAGATGTGCTTTATCACCCCTTGCACATTCCCTTTATAACCCCGTTATTCTTTGGGTGTCTAAGCCATGGGATGTTAAACTATAATCCCTAGTCCCACATGACATTAAACTATTGATTATTTTCCACATGATGATAAAATGTGTGGGCTGGTCCTATTATATGACCCTAAACTATGACATCATTGTCATGGACACACGATGAAAAACAACACTGCATTCTGATGTACTCTCTTGAGGGGACATCAAGTTTGGTATCGATCATCCACCATGCCAATTTTTAAGGCCTATATATTGATTGATTCCTATAGCGATACCCAGATTCTTTGTCCTAGGTTGGTTTCTTAAAAAAAACACATCCACCCTAAAAGGAAAAAATAAGATCCATCAAATGCCGCTTCTTTTGGTGCATGGGCCATACCTGCACGACATTATTTCCCATGGAATTGGTACCTTACCATACCATATTCTAGAACTATGTGTGGATTGATTTCCATCCTATTGGGATATGTAAGAATGCCCAGACATTTTGCCTTAAAGTCCAGCCCTAGGTATCTCAAATCCTACCCTCTTTCGGGCCTCCTCAGCCCGAACTCTATTGGGATCATGTTGTGTGGTGAGTACCTCTCAGGATCTCATTCACATCGAGTTTATGAAAACCATTCCATGTATTTACCTTTGTGGATCTTCCTTCAATCCTTCTAACGTCCTTGTTGCATGATGTTAAACTACACAAATATTTCTAGGACTATGTATGGATTCATTCCCATCCTCATGGGATACATAAGAATACCCGAGCACTTTCCCTCGAGCCCAGACCCAGGACCATTAACTCTCCTAGTTATTTTCCCCTACTCACGGTCCAAAATCAATGACCTTAAACTAGGAACCTGTAGTTCGTGCAACATGGGTTTAAACTATTAGTGCCAGTCCAAGAAGTATGACCTGAAATCTATGTGAAATGTCCTAGTCATATGATGCTAAACTATTTTGTGCATTGTTCTCGCCGTTTGATATTAAACTACATGTCTGTTATCCTCATTCACATCATATAAAACTGTACGCCACTCTAGGTTCTCACTAGAGAGATCCTTTCAGAAAATGAGTATGATCCCTAATCAGACCGATGCAGTCACCTAATGTGTTTTCATTGTGGTGGCATAGTTTCAGGAGTGTTTGACTCCATTTGAACAACCCATCGTTTCCCCCCTCTGTGCTTTCTATGCCCTTTATTCGGACCCTTATCCTCTTCCACATCTAAAGGGACCCCCTAAAAGTATTGATTCTCGGCCTATGGCTCGCCTACTATCATGTGCTAATGTTTTGGAAGACTATGGATGACATTTTGATTCAAGCCCTGTGTTTCAAACACGGTCAGTGGTTGGACCTCATTTTTTGTCCCCATTTCAGACTAACAAAAGAAGGATATTGTTTTTCTAACAGATTCAAATATTATCCTTCATTTTCATTCTTTCTCTAAAGGGTCCCAAATTTTGAGTATTGTTATTCATAGTTTCCACTTCCCTCTGTTCATATTGATTCCAATGCCCATAGAGTTACCCCAATCATGCACTAGAGCACATTGGGAAATCATCAATTCAATTGTTCTAATAAATTAATTGCTCAACCAGGGCTCCCTCTTTCTTCCTGGATGCCTAGATTGGTCATTCATACCCCAGATTACCAGAGATTGGTTAGAACTCTCATATTCAAACAGAATAACGATGCACCCATCCCTTGTTTCTCACATCAAGCACGACCCATGTGAACTTAGGGATTGATCGCTAGATATTTCATAGATGTGATGGAAATGAAACATTTAAAATAGATAATAGAACTCATGCACACATCCAACATAAATAATAAAAGCATGAAATTAAGTTTATGAGTTCACATAAATTATAGTTCCTAGGGGTCGGCCCCTCCCATATATGGGTTGACCTCTTCAACGGAGCATCCCAACTTTTCTACTCTCTAGATCATAGCGTCCAGGATCTATTGTCGCTTGTTAAGTTTATATTCTTTGTTGATAGGGATGAGACATAGTTCATAGGAGTTGATCCAAGACCAATACTCATTGGCTTGGGTGATAGCAATCTCTTGAGCATCTCAACTCATCAGTTCCTCAGCCCCTACCAACCGGGCCATCAGTCGTGATATGAGTCCTTATTGTGCATTGAGGAAATAAGACTTCTCATTCACCCATGCCCTCAACTTTTGGATCTCATGATCAGCCTCCTATAGTATTTTGATATTGATGACCTTCCTCCACTAGTAACCAACACTGAGGCTATGTGAATCTTCCCTCACCTTCTTGGAAAGGTAGTCATGAATAAGCGTGTGAGGGCATTGGGAATTTACTCCTCTAGCACATAGCTCACACAGTCAGGAATGAAACCACCCCATCTGGCATATCCATTCTGTTTGTGGGGTCACCTTGATAAAATGAGTGATAATATTCAATGAACAACAATGACCAATCTTGTTATACTCTTCATCTGAAGAAGTCTCATCCAGGTCCTTTGGGTCTATGAGTTAATATTCAGGAAATGCCTCCAGGTGTTTAGCAGAAGGGTATTCTTTAGGTTGGTCTTCATCATTCGATTCTACTTCGATGATGTCAATCATATCAATGATAAACTCTCTTTCACCATAAGTATCTCCTACCACCATCGGCCTCTCATAAAGAACTATGGTCGGATCATCTACGGAACTCAATTCTATAGGGATCATCACCTCTATTCGGAGCGGAGCCTCGGGTCTTCCAGCCATTTTCATCCGTAATTTATGCATCATCTGGGGAACTATGTAGGCAGGGGTTTCATTAGCCAATTTTTTCAATCAGAAAATAGGTAAATATTTAAAATATGATACCTATCCTGGTTAGATTCTTGATCTCACCACTCGTCTACCATTGCTGGGAGGCCAGGACACGACCCTCTGTATACAATTGTGGGATCTAAAGATTCTTAGGAGGCCACCCCTACTCCCCTAGCACTGCTGAATTCTGCAACCACCATCTCTCTAGTTGCAGGGCCTGGTGTTTGGTTCTCTATGCTTTTCATGCCTTATTCCTCGTCATTGGGAGTGAAAATTTCAATATCCTTCTATGTAGATAAATGTTAGATGATAAAGGAAGATAAGGTATAAAGGGGACTAGTGAAATGAATGGGAGTAGAGACTCACTTCTAAAGTTTTGGTGAATTTTCCCAAGGAGATTCCCCCTGAGGCTGTAGTCTCAACTTCTTTAGGAGAGGCTCCCTAGGAAGTCCCCTTTGTTTCTCGGTGAAAATCTCCTTCATTAACTTCTTCCCCACTTGATTCTTATTCACAGCCAGGAAAGGGGAAAGCTTCTCTAGTTGAGCCACCTTTAGTTTTGTAGGAGTATTCATGTTTAGCAGAACCCTTTCCCAGTGCAATACAGGCCACATGTCACCGCCGGAATGTATTAATTCTTCTATCTCGAATAAAAAATTTCTTCTCTCAGTAGGGGTAGAATTGAATCTAGCCTTTACAAAGCCAAGCTCCTCCAGTGACATCCCATGCATGTTCAAATTTATCCATAAGATTTTAATATCAATGTATTGTTTTTAACTATTCCCAATATTTACATGCCCCTAGGAAGAGGAGATTAAAGGGGATTTATACTAGATGCAGATGCTTCCCGGGAGCCTGAGGGGAGACCCTGTAGAAGCCCCAGGATGATTCCCCTACCTACTGGGCTCTCCGAGATGGAGCCACCAGGCCTGACACTACCACCTCTCTCACTTAACTACTAGCTAGAACTGGTCTGGTGTTTGCTGATTCATGGCCTATCACTCATTCTTTTATATCCTCACCACGCTGGCATATGTTCGCACCATGTTCTTGATGTCCCCCCATCATTAATGTTAAGCTTTGAGGTGTAGGAACCACCTTATTATCCCGAATAGTCACTCACTTCAGCATCTCACCAGGGTAGGCAGCCTCCCAACTCTGAGCATACTCGTGAACAAGTCCAAATATAGCATTATATGGAGGAAACTCATTCCATGTCTTACCATCCTCCCTTGTAAACATTATCCATTGTTTTTTCATCACACATGGGAAATTCTCAGGGCACACATTTTTATACACCTAGAGATTCATCCTATTCATGCACCAGAATTTTTAGGAAAACCAGTGTGGGGTATATGATTCACATATTGGATCAAAATTTACCCCCGCCACCAGCACACTACTACAAACAGATAGTAGATACGACTGATTCTCTATGGTATCTAGGCCATCATCGGTATAGGCCCTGGTTGGAAAAGGAAATGGGTGGAGGATGAATTTTTCTCCATGCCCCATCTTACCCTACACAGTCATTGCATCCAACTTCAATGGGGAACTCCCCAAAATGTTCAAAATTTCTAGTCAAGAATTTTTCCCAGGTGGATCTGATAGGGTTATGATATTCTTATCACCCCATGTGTTTCACGATCTAGCTATAAAAAAAGTGGAATGACCTACACACCCATAGTAGCCTCTTCCCCTCAATAACATGCTGAAGTAGATGGTAAAAATTTCCCAGCATGGGTATACCCATGTTTATGTGTTCCCCACCATTTAGTTGATCCACCATGATAAATTTACTTGGTCGTACCCCTATGTGGGAATCTCTTACTAGTGATATCTACTTGTAGATCAGTGCTGAGATAAACCTGACGAGCATAACTATCGGCTGCTGCTCAGTCCTTATGCTGTATCCCCATATTTTCAACATGATATCTTCTAGGATCTTCTAATATGAACCCTCTTTACCCAGATGAGATCCTCATGGACATATGGAGGGCCTCACTGGTAGTTTTTCCTGTTTTAGGGGGAAATTCAAAAAATATATGAACAACTGCTTAAAGTGGATGTCCTGGGTATTTTTTTATCCTTGTATGTGCCTGATACTAGCCTCAGAAATTCCATCTCCAAAGGTGGCATCTGCTCCCCATCCCCCAAGAAATTTGTGGCAGGGAGGAACTCATCATACATCCCTACCAGGATTGGGATTCCAGAAACCTGGTGGAGGTCTCAAAGGCTGATGCCAACCTCCCCGTGATGCAAATGGAATGTATTGGTATTTGGACACCACCGACTCAACAATTCTGGTATAAATTCCCTCGGTTGAGAGAATCTGAATTGGGAGTCCCATGCTACATTATATAGGCCAGCCCACCTTATTATATTCTCAAACTCTTCACAAGACGCACACTCCCAATAGGCCCAGGCCTAGTCATCATTGAAGTTTCCACCCTGGAGCATGTCCCAGCTTATGATCCACCCCTATTCTGGATTTTTGAGCCCTGCCTTGATGATCGTCTTGTATAGGGATGGGGATTTCTCTTGTGCTAATTCCTTATCTTCAAAATTGTTAACATGATTTTACAAACAATTTGTTGTGACCGAGGTATGATCTTTTCTGATATACCCATCTATGGCCCTATACCATTGGTGTTTCTTGGGTATTCTCCTAAACCAGTATACTAGCTCATCCTTTCTGTTGTCAGGGATGGAGAATTCCTCCCACATGAGAATATCGTATAATGGAATTATCTTGCACAAAAAATATTCCCTCTACACATCTGTTAGTCACTCCTTCATCGATTTTTTATCGGAAGTACTCTGGATGTAATCGCCTATTTTTTTTATTTTCTATGGACTCCCTCCAAGAAGTATCAACACAAAGTTCTCGCAGAACCTTTTAAACAGCCATTGGATCCATGGACTTGGAGAAATTTTTTCTGGGGCATGAAAACTGAGCAAAGAATTGTTCATGAAGACTCTTTGTGAAGACCGTTCATGAAGCCAGTCGAAAAACACCTCCGCACTGTGAAGCATCCCTGGCTTCGACCTACGTCGCAAAGAAGAAATGGATTGTGATGCCCTGGTTTTCTAAGTAGAGTTCGCAAATATCCAGACCAAAGGACTCGAGTTCACTAAAAGTATTCATAGAGAAGATATTTTAAAAAATAAAGAGTGAAATGATTATTGTTTGTGAAGATCTAGATGTGGAAAAAAACTCTAATCCCCTATATATAGACTCAATTGGCACTGGCATTGTGGTGAATGGCCTAGGCTCTTCATGGCAACCCACCCTAGCTCATCACAGCTCCCTTCACCCCAGCGGAATAGTGCCTCTCTATGAGGATCCCTTCATGAATCGGTGGTGCACCAGCCTTCGCGATGCAGCTTTGCAACCACCTCCACGACCTATCTCTGTGATCCGCCATGGGTTCAATTTTCCATGTATCTTCAGTATCTTGCCCTCAGAATTTGACCCTATTTTTTTGGTCGACTACAATTCTGAGGGGGTCATTTTTTGGCACTGAAGAAATTCTTCCCACTTAAGGAGTGAACTCAAGGACGTGGTAGAGTGAATCATCACTCCAAAGGGGCCTAAGATCCTCCAATCCATCCCAAAGGTTCACCTTCGTGAAGATATCTGCAGGACTAGCCCATTTATGTGTGGTCACCTCCACAATAGTCTCTGTGGCGTCACGTCCTGGAACGAGTTTGATGCAGACCCATATCCCCTCAGCAGTGGCTATTTCAACAGGCCTCTTCGTGGCATCTAACACCCTTTTTGAGGTCGACACTAGCCAACATAGTGTCTCCTCTATGCAGTGCCACTCATCTCTGCGACGGGTTTTTTGACCCTCACTAACCATGGTTTCCAATAAATAGAAGGCTCACCCCCTCTAAACCACTTTAACTCCTCCCTTTCAACTTTAGAGCTCCCATTTCACACAGAAATTCTTGTAACCCTCAAATGGATCACCAAAGGTACTTGGCCTCTACGATCCATACCTCTCTATGTTCCTTCCACCCTCCACCTATGGTGGAGATGACCTTTGTAGAGGAAAGTACCCCTTCGAGGTGCTCCAGGTTTCATGAAGTGTATAGCATTTTAAAAGCACTCTCCAAAGAAACATTTTTTTTTCTAAGGAGAATATATTCTTTTTAAAGGTTCCCATTTGAAAATACAATGTTCTTCGTGAAGCCCAACCTCTTCATAAATCCATTTCCCTTTGCGAGGTCCATCTTCTTCGAGAAGCATCCACCCTTCGTGAAACATATCTTCCTCGCAAATCACTTCTTTCCAAGATCTCATGCTTTACACACCCCTTTCCCATATGGCCCTCCAAGATCATGCGAAGTGATTTCAGGGTACCTTGGGTGGTGCATCATATTACATTATTTATCCTCATGCTTCTTCGGATAGGCATGCTAATGGATATTGCTTCTTCGCATAACTATGCTAACATGAGCCCCACAATGGATCACTCTATATCCTCATCTCTGCATGGCATTGTCGGTGCCTTCCCTTCACCAAGGGTTTAAGAGTGCTAGTTATATAAGTCCTAGGGGTGAAGAATGAATCTTTATAATTTGAGTTACAGGGCATTAAACTTCCAAGAACCAACATCCCCAGCATATGACATTAAACTGTGGCCTCGCCCCATTGAATATACATGGGGTACCATGCCTCGGACATTTTCCACACTCACTAGTCTACACAGGACTAAGATATTCCTCACATGGAATGAGATCCTCCTTTAATGGAAAAACATCTATCTGTGGGGGAGGGAAACCATCTTGGTGTAATCCCCTAGCCTTTCTTGTGGGAGGTAGCATCCTTGATCCTTCTCCCTTCTTCTGTGTGAAAAGGCTAGAGGAGAGATGGGCATAGTGATCGTCGATACCTCGTCACTTCCCCTATGGGATATATCACCATGGGCCCCCCATCGTAGATTATGTCCCAATATTCATCTCCCTGCACTGATAAGCAATCATAATCCCATATTACCTCTTTGGACTACTAACCAAGCATAAGCCCCTATTACTTATTTGGGATGCTAACCAAGTGTGAGACACTGTTTCCTCTTTGTGCTGCAAACCGTGTGCAATCCCCACTCTATTCTTATTAGATGAACCTTTTGTGACGTGATCATCAGGTCTTTGATACCTATTGTTTCTCACACCAAGCATTACTCATGCGGTCATAGAGTAATAATCGACCATGGTATCCTTCCTGGGTCACCTTTTGTGTGTAGGCCTCATTTCCCCACCAGCTGAACTAAATGGAATTTAATCCTTTCCCTTTAAAAGAAAGGTATGTAGGAAGCCTCCCTAAGGTTCAATCCCATCATACATTAGTCCTGACCACTTCACATCTTTTCACCCTCATCCTGCATGATGTTAAACTATATGTCCTTCTAATATCTCATTATATTAAACTGTATGATTTTGAACTACATGGGTTTTGATCCCTATCTCCTAGACTGGGTATATAAGGCCCCAGCCTTAAACCTTACTTAATATTGAGTTATTACAAGATTACACATTGAGGATCTTTTCAGTTTTAGAGTTTTAGAGAATTAGATCATGAAACTTGCATTACATTCCACATTTAAACAAAGTGGTTAAATAAAAGACAGTATTCATTATTCCCATCAACGGAAACATATTGAAAAAAACATGGATTCTTTCTTGACACATCCTTGACACTATCATCACATCATGTACCTTTCCCTTGACCTATGAAAAACATTTCAAAAACATGGGATGAGCATAAAAATCTCAGTAAGGGTTATAAAAATATGGAAAGGAAACATGAGTTCATATACACATAAGAATGAAATCATACTTTACCCATAAAACATAGGCACTTTAACATACCTCATTAAATCATGAATAAATCATAGAAATCATAAGACATAAAAGCTAACATGAGGCATTCATAACATTCTTATGTAGGGAGTAACCCTCTTGGTTACGTTTGGAATACCCATCACAGTATATTCCCTAAATCTCTTCGGAGAAACCTTAACGTTTCACTCCTTTGCGTTACCCAATGCATTGGAGAGCTATATCGGGCTCACCCGCCCTTAGTTTATCACGAAACCACCCATCTTCATAATTATTCCCAAGAACCTCAACATAATCGTATCACATAAAACATGTATAAAGGAAACATAACATTTCCACCTTTCAATGACAAGATATCAATACAACATATTGATATAAAAACATTATGAAAACCATTTTAAATAAAAAAATAAAAGAAAAGTAAAACATGATATTTATTTTTCTTTTAAAAAGAAGGTATGGCTCGTAGAGGAAGCCGAAACTCAAATAATGGTCACGGCGGTGGAGAAGTCATTGTCGCCGCATACGTACGACAAAACATTCCCTTTTGTCATTTAGTAAAAAGCTTCGTATAAAAAATATTCCTTTTGAATAAATGAAAAAGTAAAAGGGATTTATACACCGTATAAAAGAAGGTTGTGTATAAAATAAAATATGCCTCAATGAAAGGAGATTGAGACGAAGTCCCATACAAAGACGATATCCGTGGTTTAAGGATAAATCAATTCCATAATTATGTGTGACAAACGAATACACCAAATATAAGTGGATATTAAGTGTAAAATAATCAAAGGTCATTAACACATATTCAAAGGATGACATATTCAATAACTACATGTTGAACCCAAAGAAATCGAAATTGGGTTAAGAAGTTCCCTTGACAGCCTAACGGCATCACATCAAAATGAGTTGAGTTGATGAGAGATAAAAAGTGTATCTCGTCACTTGGACATAAAATTTACATCAATAAGGATATATGAGAACATATCCCAACATAACAATATTTAAATTAAAATACCCAACAAAAGAATTCTTTTAAAAAAGAGGAGGGTGAAAGGTTCCCTTACCGACTTGGGTAACTTTCAAAACATACACCCCATGAAAGAAGGACAATAAATCATTGATGTAAATACCCATAAACGAAATTATATTACACAATGAGTAAAATAATGGTAAGTACATACACCACTCAAAGGAAATTGTGGCAAATGTAGCATAAATCTCACGGGAATAAAAGTGAGATGAAAAATCCCTTACGAAACTCGGCAGCCTAACGGCACCACATAAAACTTACAAAAATGGATTGATGAGATCAAATAGGGTATCTCATCATATTACCTTAAATTTTATAGAAAGAGGAATATAAAAGCACATCCCCCAACATAACAAAGAGGAGCTTAAAAGAAGTGACATAAAGTAGAGTACTTAAAAAGAAAGAGAGAGGTTAGATCTCTTACGAAAATTCGGCAGCCGAACGACGCCACTCAAAACTTCCAAAATGGATTGATGAGAGAGAATAGGGTCTCTCATCACATGAACATAGAAAACTACAGTAAGTTTAATATAAAATAAAATCCCAATAACAAGAAAGATGATCTTTAGAGGGAATGACATAAAAAGTGTACTTAAAAAGAAAGAGAGGAGTAAGATCCCTTACCTCAAGTCCAACTTGTCTTGTTCGTTTCTTTATATTCCTGAATAATAAACATTTGTCAATTAATAATTACCTAAGTACCTCATTTACAGATTATTATTCAGTTCATATCACATATTATAATTTTATAATAATTGTTTAATAATGTTAGTTCATATCAGACGTTTTTGCCGATGTTTGGTACATGAGTCAAAAATGAACTTGTTTGAAAAAAGATTTCTCATGTAGTTATAAGTAAATAATTTCCAGAATAGTATTAATGATTAAAATAACATATATATCCTGTAAATATTCATTTTACACTATTCCATATCATTTGGAGATAAAAACGAAAAGCACCGTTCATGGAGACGGTAGGCCGTACGTACGCATGAACGCTACTTTCATTTTTTGTCATATTAATGGAATTTAAACAAAATGAGAGAGATATATATATGTTATAATTCTATAATTATATACATAATTTAGATGTAATATATTACATATATATCCATTATATATATATAATTATAATAGTACATAACATTTTGAGATAAGAAATGAAATGTACCGTTCATGGAGACGGTAAGCCGTACGTACGCATGAACGCTACTTCCATTTCTATTTCGAATTTAATAGAATTAAAACATAATGATACATAATAGTATTTTAATTCCAGTATGGTATAATATATAATATCATTAAATATAACCTTTATACGTACAACATATGGTAATAACGAATCAAATCACTTTGAGGGGGCGGTAGTTCGCACTTCCTTAAATGAAGATATCGCGTTTACCCATAATGGAAAGCATAAAGGTATGAAATAAATGAAAAATAAATAAGCTTAAGTAAAACATAAAAATATTATATATAATATATAAATATAGTGTCATCATAATGGCCACCTTTGAAGGTGTTAGAACAATGTTGAACAATCATCGTTTCGTGAGGCAGAAATTCGCCATCCACAGAAACAGTATGTTCTTTAACCATTAGATGTAGGTGTGTGAAAGTGTAGCTAGAATAATTCTTATAACAACATAATAGTATATTTATTATACTGGAGTTTTTACAAAAGAAATGAATAAAAATAGTTTAGGGGGTTGGAGAAGAAAAATAAAACAAAAGGAATCAGGTGAAGACATTACCTTAAAATCGGGTAACTCCCTTTGGTTTGAGCTCAAAGGCTTCCTTGGGAAGACTTATGCCCAAAGTGAGGCTTCACGGAGTAAGAAAGGGAAGTGGAGAGATAAAATGGGCAGGGTTTGTCTGAGCCAAAGGCTTTGGGAGTGTGGGTAAGGAGGTAGAGGTGGGGGCATTTTATAAGAGGAGAGGAGGGGAACTCTTGTAAAGTTACAAAATGTTACTTTATTTTCAAAAGAGTTTCGGATTTTAAAGGTCCAAAATTGATTTATTTATAAGATAACGTGATAAGGGTTCGAAATACACTCATACAATAGGTTTTGGACATGTGTAGTTCTTAGATATTACATTATCTTTCCATTTTATTTAAATCGTTAAATAATGAGGTCATCGCTGCATCATCATGATGTCATAAATAATTTAATTTATTTAATTTCTAAAAATTATAAAAAAAATGCTATGATGTAGGAAATCATTTTATCTTTCCAATTACTATTTATATTCAAAAATATGACTTGAATAAACCCATGTAAAAATTGTTTTAGTAAAACACTTCATGTTTGTGTCATTTTTACTTTAACATTAAATAAAAAGATATTTATGTCATTTTCCAACCAAAGTGGATCCATGGGGTCCCCAAGTTGACCCATGGGTTTTCTTGGTCGGCCATGACACATCCAATGTGGTTAGGACATGTTTCAAGTTCATTTCATATTATTAAAACATTATTTTTACCTTAAACTTCACTAATTACCTCTAATCGCGATTAAAAACTTAATAAATTACTATTCACCAAAAAATTATTTTTATTCCATTGAAACACATTTTACTTATTAATGAAAACCATGTATGTCGGATTTTTGAAATTCAAAACACAAAGATTGCAAAATTTAATTTAAACGGAAAAATCAGTTTTTATAAGTACCACTTAGTGGTTTCACTATTCATCAAAAATTGAAGTTTTTCAGAAAAATCCCAAAAATTCACCCTAAGCTATATTTGATATTCTGAATTCAAAAATGAAGTCTATTTTACAAAATTCAAAACATATAAGTCACATTAATTAATTTAATAATTAATTCCCGCTGTCAGAGCAAATAGCGTGTTTTTATGAAACAATAAGTATCAAAAGATTGACACTAGTTTAAGTCTGATTTCAAAGTGAAATTAATTCAAAAGACCACTATTGGATTTAATGGTAAAAATATATTCTAATTTCACTTTAAAACAAACTAAAAAGATTATCTAATCATATAAATAAATTAGATTAAAAATAGGTTTTGAATTAAAATACAACATTTTACACTATTCATTAAAAAATAAACTTTATCAGAAAGATACCAAAAATTTACACAAAGTAAATTTTGATGTCCCAATTCTTAAGAAGAGTTTTATTTGGTCCAAAAGGATGTATAAGAGTGAAAGAAACTATATTTAATGACGGTTCTCCATCAAAAGGTGATAAGTGAACCTTTAGTGAAAACTAGGGCATATACGCCTAAAGTCGAATTATTTCCGTATTTTATGCCTTTATCTTTTATTGGATAAATGTAAAAACATTAAAAAAACATATATAATCATATTTTAGTTATTTCTATCCATTCCCGCTAATAAAACGGCTACATGTTAACTACCATTTTAAATTATATTATTTTATTATTAGAGTGCAACGTAAGATTCCCAAGAAACTCGTTGTTGCGTGTTGGGTGCACCATCGAGCACAGAATCCCCTTTAAAGTCATATTAATATTTTATTCACAAATATGGATAAATATGAAAATGTAATATTCTTTATTTACCTGGGGTGTTACATCCTTCCCCCCTTTTGGTGTAACGCCCCGACCCCAGCTACCCAGAGTCGGTGCATTATTACATAACATTGGCATGATCACAAGAAAGATCAAATCTCAAAAGACCGATTGGTTTAGTATCCTTGGGAACACTAGATATATTCATAAGTTTTACATTACATCATAAAATGAAAAACTACTACAACAACATAATGTTTCCACAATCCACACTATTAACCCCTCATAAAATCCCTGCAGGTCATTCATAATTTACTTCTTCACTTCCTGGGAAAAATAAAACATAGAAAAGGGGTGAGCTCAAATGCCCAGTAAGGATAACAATATAGCGGAAACTTTCATAAATAAGAATAAACATTTAAGGCAATGTATAACTAAAACAAAAGCCTTTTAAATATGAACTTTCAACATGGTATGGCATAAATACAATGAAATAATGCCATTTACTTATTCACATGGATATTCTACTAATCAAATAATCACATGCAAAAATCAATAACCACTTTCATAATGTTGGAATGCATAATGCCAGACTATCATAACCACATAGCCAAGGCCTCGTGCCAAGACTACAAATAAGATTTTGTCAAGGCCTTGTGCCAAGACACTAGTTTGTCTCATGAGACCTACCGATGCATCGAGGAGCTATAGCGGGCTTCACCCGTCACTTATTAAGTCCAATGCATTCCCATATGAAAAGGTTTAAACATAACATAAACATTCGTATTAAAACTATCATATGAAATGTCAATACTTTCACCATAAACTATGAATGGTATAAAATAGCACATCCACAGTCAAATATATCACAAAACCTTCAATACAATATAGAAGTTTTGTATCATAATAAATCAACTTCATATAATCTTAAAATCCATCAAAGGATGTTGACATAGATGAAATCAAAATTCTTTTAAAAGAAATATCTCCTTTTATTTTGAAATCATTTAAGATCCATATAAAATAAAACATTTTCTTTGAAAATATTCTTATAAGCTTGTAAGGGAAGCTTTGAAGATTTCATAACGGCGTAAAATAACCGCACCCGCCGTATAAGTTAAAAAAACATTCTTACCTCAATTCTGTCGAAAAGGTTAAAAAGGACCTTGTTTTGAAAACGACGGAAAGATTCCTTTATAAACCTCTTATAAAAAGTCAAACAAGGGTATAAATGACTTAAACCCATATTCTTGTAAATAGTAAAAATGTTTTGAAATACATTTTTAAGAAACATAGATGTGGATGATAAAGAGATCCCAGTAGATTATTACGTATAAACAACCTCGGATAATGAAGAGATTGTGAAATAACCCTTACCTTGTACTTTTCCTTGGTTGGGGTAGGTTAACCTCCGTAGAAGCTTGGGGTGTTACATTCTCCCCTCCTTCAAATAATTGCGTCCTCGCAATTTCTAGGGTATTACTGCATAAAAAGACTCGGGTGGTTTTTCATCATAAGTTCCTCGGGTTCCCACGTTTCCTCTTCCATCTTATGGTTTCTCCACAAAACTTTTACCAGACGCGTCGTCCGGTTTCTCAGTACTTGTTCTCTTGTATCAAGAATCCTGACGGGCTCTTCGCAATAAGACAGATCGGGTTCCAGTTCTAATTCCTCATAGGTGAGTACATGCGTTGGGTCAGGCATGTATTTTCTCAACAGAGATACGTGGAACACATCGTGAACTTTGGAGAGACTTGGTGGCATTTCCAATCGGTAAGCTACATCCCCAATTCGTTCTAGAATTTCGAAAGGTCCGATGTACCTGGGACTCAATTTACCTTTCTTACCAAAACGTATGACTCCCTTCCATGGAGATACCTTTAGGAAAACATGATCACCGACTTGAAATTCCAAATCCTTCCTTCGATTATCGGCATAGCTCTTCTGCCTACTTTGAGCTGCTTTGATGTGATTTTGGATTACTTTCACCTTTTCCACCGTTTCCTCCACCAGTTCTGGGCCTACAAGTTTTCTTTCACCAACGTCATCCCAACAGGTTGGTGTACGACATCTCTTTCCGTATAACGCTTCATATGGTGCCATCTGAATACTCGAATGGAAGCTATTGTTATAGGAAAATTCTACTAGAGGTAAATATTGATCCCACATACCCTGAAAGTCAAGTGAGCAAGATCTCAACATGTCTTCTAAGGTTTTAATAGTCCGTTCTGATTGTCCGTCTGTCTGAGGGTGGTAAGCAGTGCTCAAATGAAGTTCAGTATCCAGGGATTTCTGAAGACTTTTCCAAAATCTTGAAGTAAAACGGGGGTCACGATCAGAAACAATCGATAGGGGTACTCCATGAAGTCTCACAACTTCATTAATATATAGTCTTGCTAGACGTTCCAGGGGTAGATCTTCTCTTATAGCAAGAAAATGTGCTGACTTGGTAAGACGATCAACAATCACCCATACTGCATCATTCCTTCTAGGAGTCTTTGGTAGCCCCATGACAAAGTCCATCGTAACATTGTCCCATTTCCACTCCGGTATGGGAAGAGGTTGCATGACTCCTCCAGGCTGTTGCCTTCCAGCTTTCACTTGTTGACAAACCATACATCTTGACACAAAATCAGCAATCTCCCTCTTCATGTTGTCCCACCAAAAATGTTCCTTCAAATATCTATACATTTTGGTGCTCCCAGGGTGTATAGAGAAATTGGAACTATGAGCATCATCCAGCAATTCCCTTTTTAGATCAGGTATATTGGGAACACAAAGTCTCTTCCCGAATTTCAAAATTCCACCCTCATACGCAAAGTCTCTCAATCTCCCATCATTCACAGCTTTAATCTTCTTTTGGAATTCTTCATAATCAGTCTGAGAACTCTTAATCCTTTCTAGTAAAGATGGTTTGGCAACCATTTGAAAAAGCATTGATGTTTCACCTTCCCTGGTTATTCCCATGTCCATCTTCACTAGCTCCATGAAAATTGGATCCCTTTCAATTCTCATATTGTTCAAAACTCCATAGTCTTTTCTACTCAAAGCATCTGCCACCTTGTTTTCCTTCCCTGGGTGGTAGTGTATCGTACAATCATAATCCTTGAGTAATTCAAGCCATCTCCTTTGCCTCATGTTGAGTTCTTTTTGCGAGAAAATATACTTCAAACTCTTGTGATCAGTATAAATATCACATTTTTCACCATAGAGGTAGTGCCTCCATATATTCAAAGCAAAGATCACAGCTGCTAACTCAAGATCATGAGTAGGATAGTTTTGTTCATGAATTTTCAACTGTCGTGATGCATAGGCAATAACTCTATCATTTTGCATAAGGACACAACCAAGTCCTTTCTTTGATGCATCACTATAAATAACGAACCCATCATTCCCCGATGGTAGAGTCAATATAGGATCATTGACTAATCTTCTCTTCAGTTCTTCGAAACATTCTTCACACTCTTTTGTCCAAACAAATTTAACCCCTTTACGTGTGAGCTTCGTTAATGGGTTAGCCAATCGGGCAAAATTCTGGACGAAACGTCGATAATAACCTGCCAAGCCAATAAAACTACGTACCTCAGTTATACTCGTAGGTGCTGGCCATTCTTGGATTGCCTTGGTCTTAGAAGGATCAACAGAGATTCCATCTTTAGAGACAATATGGCCAAGAAAAGAAATCTCCTGAAGCCAGAATTCACACTTGCTAAACTTCCCATATAATTCATGCCTCCTCAGAGTCTTCAAGATAATGCGCAAGTGATTTTCATGATCTTCGTAGGTTTTGGAGTATACCAAGATGTCATCAATAAATACCACCACAAATTCATCGAGATACTCCTTGAAAACTCTATTCATCAGATCCATGAACACAGAGGGTGCATTAGTCAATCCAAACGGCATTACAGTAAACTCGTAATGCCCGTACCTGGTTCGAAATGCTGTCTTCGGAATGTCTTCCTTCTTCACACACAACTGATGGTATCCAGATCGAAGGTCAATCTTTGAAAAGTATTGAGCTCCATGCAGTTGGTCAAATAAATCATCAATACGAGGTAGGGGATACTTGTTCTTTATTGTTATAGCATTGATCTCCCTGTAGTCGATACATAACCTCATAGATCCATCTTTATTTTTAACAAAAAGAACAGGGGCTCCCCATGGAGAAACACTAGGGCGAATAAATCCCTTATTACTCAATTCCTCTAGTTGTTTCTTTAGTTCGACTAACTCTACAGTGGCCATTCTATAAGGAGTCTTCGATATAGGCCTTGATCCAGGAATCAAATCAATAGAAAACTCAACTTCTCGTTCTGGAGGATGTCCAGGTAAATCTTCCGGAAATACATCTACAAATTCTTTCACAACAGGTACATCCTCTATTTGAACATTCCTTTCCTCACCGACAGTTATTTCATTCTCTTCCTCCCCAATAATTGAATTAAGTTGAGCTGTTGGGGGTGGATCTAAATAAGAATTAGGTGGTGACGATTCTGCTCTAAAAATAAGGTGCTCCTTATCATTATCATCAAGAATCGTAACCTCTTTCTTCTTACAATAAATCTTCGCATCATAGTCCGAAAGCCAGTCCATACCGAGGATTATATCAAACTCAATCATAGGTATGACGATGAAATCAGCAGATAAAGAAAATTTATGTGCTCTAATGGGGACTGATTCACAAAACTTTGTTGCAACGATACTTCCCTTGGGAGTTTTAACAGACAACTCCCTTATTAAATCAAATTGGAAATATCTAATTTTCTTAGCAAACTGGGAAGATATGAAACAATGCGATGATCCAGAATCAAATAATGCATTTGCTAAACTTGAGGAAACCATTAAATTACCTGCCACCACGTCTTTCGGAGCTTCTACCTCAGCAGTAGTGAAGCATAAGCCTGGCCTTGATCCCTTGGCCTTTTCTGAGGTAAGTTCTCCTGACGCTTAGGGCATGCATTTTCATAATGCCCCATCTCCCTGCAATTGTAGCACTGAACGTTGGTAGCTTCCTTCTTCCCCTTGCAATCATGAGCTTGGTGGCCTTTTTCACCACACTTGTAACAGACTCCCATTCCCTTCAAGCAAGTACCAGGATGTTTTTTCCCGCATTTACCACAAGATGGATATTCAACCTTTCCCTTCTTCCCCTTATTTCCATTCCCAGATTGATCAGCAGGTCTCTTCTTCTCTTTCTTTGCTTTAAAGTCATAAGACTTAGAGAATTCCTTTTCGGTCTTGATAGCACATGAGACAATGTCTTCGTACGATGAAAAGGATTTTGAGACTAATGCTCGACGGAGAAATGGTTTTAACCCATCAAAGAAACGATCAATATTACTTCTTGGGTTGCGAATATAATCTCCAGCATACCTCGCTAACCTTGTAAATTTAGCCTCATACTTTGTGACATTATCATCCTCCTTTTGTCTCAGACTCAGAAATTGCCTTTCCATATCTGCTCGATGGTCGCGAGGAAAGTATTTTTCTAAAAACAGATCTTTGAACTCCCTCCATTCCATGTTTGATACTTCATCATCTTCCTTCATGTTTTGAATCAATGACCACCATTGATCAGCATCTCCAGTGAGGCGGTAAACTGCCATGGTAACTTTTTCCCTTTCACTACTCCCCAAAGCCTGAAATATTTTCTCTAGGGAAAATATCCATTGCTCAGCTACTAAGGGATTTGTACTCCCATTGAACGTTGGTGTTTGTTGTCTCATGAATCGATCTAACATTGATCCTCCACGCTGCGGATCAGGGTGCTCCATACGGGTAAGGTTATTATTCATAACCTGAGTAAGTTGTCCCAGTATGGTGATTAGCTGATCAGCACCAGTTGCATCACTAGCCCCACTATAATTATCTTGAGCAGGAGGGAAATCCCTACATGGGGTGCATGCATTGATACGGTTTCCATTTCTTCCACTAGGCGCCATTTCTAAACAATGGCATAAACTAGATCAGTTTATAAATCAAAATACATAATCCCATACTTATAAAACACTTAGCATAAATTGAACTATTTATGGATATAATCCATAATCATAAAAATGTTTTCTTTGAGGAAGTATATACTCATAAACCCTTCATAATGATTTGTAAAGATAGTGAGGGTTATCCTAAGCATATCCCCCGGGAGTGTCGTAACCAAGAGTGCAGCAAGGCCCGTTGTCGTGCACCAGTTCCCGTTCGAGTCTAGCTCAAAGCGGTGTTTTCGGGTTTTACCTCTAGGTACATCTGTGCCAGAGCCGCCTCTACCTGCTCGTATCCAGACAGGGATGTATTGCTCGGAAAACTCACAAAATCTCTACAATACCAAAATTCTAGGACGTTCTTCTACACTAATCCTCAAAGTTCATCTTAGGTCTACGTGCTATAATCAGAGTTTATCTAAATCTAGCTTCCAAGGTTTGTACTAAACTTCCTCTGATACCAACTGTAACGCCCCGACCCCAGCTACCCAGAGTCGGTGCATTATTATATAACATTGGCATGATCACAAGAAAGATCAAATCTCGAAAGACCGATTGGTTTAGTATCCTTGGGAACACTAGATATATTCATAAGTTTTACATTACATCATAAAATGAAAAACTACTACAACAACATAATGTTTCCACAATCCACACTATTAACCCCTCATAAAATCCCTACAGGTCATTCATAATTTACTTCTTCACTTCCTGGGAAAAATAAAACATAGAAAAGGGGTGAGCTCAAATGCCCAGTAAGGATAACAATATAGCGGAAACTTTCATAAATAAGAATAAACATTTAAGGCAATGTATAACTAAAACAAAAGCCTTTTAAATATGAACTTTCAACATGGTATGGCATAAATACAATGAAATAATGCCATTTACTTATTCACATGGATATTCTACTAATCAAATAATCACATGCAAAAATCAATAACCACTTTCATAATGTTGGAATGCATAATGCCAGACTATCATAACCACATAGCCAAGGCCTCGTGCCAAGACTACAAATAAGATTTTGTCAATGCCTTGTGCCAAGACACTAGTTTGTCTCATGAGACCTACCGATGCATCGAGGAGCTATAGCGGGCTCCACCCGTCACTTATTAAGTCCAATGCATTCCCATATGAAAAGGTTTAAACATAACATAAACATTCGTATTAAAACTATCATACGAAATGTCAATACTTTCACCATAAACTATGAATGGTATAAAATAGCACATCCACAGTCAAATATATCACAAAACCTTCAATACAATATAGAAGTTTTGTATCATAATAAATCAACTTCATATAATCTTAAAATCCATCAAAGGATGTTGACATAGATGAAATCAAAATTCTTTTAAAAGAAATATCTCCTTTTATTTTGAAATCATTTAAGATCCATATAAAATAAAACATTTTCTTTGAAAATATTCTTATAAGCTTGTAAGGGAAGCTTTGAAGATTTCATAACGGCGTAAAATAACCGCACCCGCCGTATAAGTTAAAAAAAGCATTCTTACCTCAATTCTGTCGAAAAGGTTAAAAAGGACCTTGTTTTGAAAATGACGGAAAGATTCCTTTATAAACCTCTTATAAAAAGTCAAACAAGGGTATAAATGACTTAAACCCATATTCTTGTAAATAGTAAAAATGTTTTGAAATACATTTTTAAGAAACATGGATGTGGATGATAAAGAGATCCCAGTAGATTATTACGTATAAACAACCTCGGATAATGAAGAGATTGTGAAATAACCCTTACCTTGTACTTTTCCTTGGTTGGGGTAGGTTAACCTCCGTAGAAGCTTGGGGTGTTACATTTGGGAATTGCGTCCTCGCAATTTTAAAATTGGGCTCGGAAACTTCATTGAAAATCCCACAACGAAACAAGAGTCGGTAAAACAATCAATTTAAAATAAAAAAAGATAAGTAAAGAGGTCACCCAAGTTAACCCATACTAGGATTCCATGTAGTAAAACATGGACATGGAGGAGAAAACATAGGGTCATGTTCTGATGGAGAGTGATAGAAAACTTGTTTAGGAGAAAGTTAACAATAAGAAAATCACAAACTTGTGATGGGTTAAACGGTGTTCGATTCCCCAGTATGAAAAGTTTATAGAAAATATTTTTGTTTTAAGTTACTTTTTATTGAGGAATTTATTCATAAGGAAACATAATCACTTATCATGTTGACTTTCAACTTTTACTAGATTCCTTAATCAAACTCATATTTTTTCCAAAAGACGAGTATTTAGGGAGACTTGTTCACATTTAGAGTACTATAATCAACTTCTAGAGAATCACCTAATCCACAAAAAGAGAACTATATACTTACCATGTCTTTATACATTAACCAAAACCAAAACCAAAAAGGTTAGTACAAGATCAGATAATCCAGAAAAGGATAACCCTTTATAAAAAGAAAATCTATTCTTAATCTTGAAAATTTTGTCTAACAAAACCCAAAGTTCAACGAGAACCATCCGATAAATAATTTGTCTATAAAATTATTCAAAGTAAACCAATCTAAGATTGAAACCCAAATATTTGAAGGATTTATTCACATAGTCTTCCAAGTTAAATCATAACATTTATCTCCAAAAAACATCAGTTGCTCTTAATGTCTCGTATTGAAAAGTAATTAACCTAATCACATATCCTCCATGATAGGTTAATAAATTTACATAGATAACCCAAAATCAGCTTACTCTTAATTAATAAAATCAACTAACTAAAAAGAATCAGTCAAACTAACCAGGGAATTCACGTAGTCCAGTGGTAGGCGATAAATACCAGTCACACTTAGGTTGTGGGTTCGATTCCCACAGCTTTGTCCGACGCGATGGGTTGTCACACGGTCTGCGTATTGTCCTTTTTCCAAAACTATATAATTATTAAATCATTCCCCAAAAAGAGATAAAATCATAAAAAATGATCATAACATATTTTAACCTCAATTTTATCTCATGCCTTTCATTTTCCAGCATATAATATAATAACCCATAATTACCTCAAAAGTAAGGATCATATAAACTCTAATGGTTACCTTTATAATTATTACCTGAACTTCCACATGGATTGGTCATCTCATACATGATGCATTAAAGATCATACCAAGGTTCAAGTGGTTGATCATGACTCCATGATAGTTGGTTTAGAACAACCACAAGTTTCCTCATTGAATCCCCCATTTTATCTAGTATCTTAATCATAGAACCACCACAGTTTCCTTCAAACCTGTTGTCTCTTTGGTGCCTGCTAGATCCATCCATTCACTAAAAACAGAAATGTCAGTGTGAGTATATCAACAAAACCATCATGTACTAATGAGTAAGGTAAACACTAAGATACACTTACTCATTCACTTTATCTAAAACTATGACTCTTTCTGAAATCCTAACCATTATGGTAATGCCACTTATGCTTAAAGAATACCCTAACCTCTAAAGTTATCTAAACCGACCTTTGATACCAACTATAAGGCCCCAGCCTTAAACCTTACTTAATCTTGAGTTATTACAAGATTACACATTGAGGATCTTTTCAGGTTTAGAGTTTTAGAGAATTAGATCATGAAATTTGCATTACATTCCACATTTAAACAAAGTGGTTACATAAAAGACAATATTCATTCTTCCCATCAACAGAAACATATTGAAAAAAAACATTGATTCTTTCTTGACACATCCTCGACACTATCATCACATCATGTAACTTTCCCTTGACCTGTGAAAAACATTTCAAAAACTTGGAATGAGCATAAAAAGCTCAGTAAGGGTTATAAAAATATGTAAAGGAAAGATGAGTTCATATACACATAAGAATGAAATCATACATTACCCATAAAACATAGGCAATTTAACATACCTCATCAAATCATGAATAAATCATAGAAATCATAAGACATAAAATGTAACTTGAGGCATTCATAACATTCTTATGTAGGGAGTAACCCTCTTGGTTACGTTTGGAATACGCATCACAGTATATTCCTTAAATATCTTCGAAGAAACCTTAACGTTTCACTCCTTCGCGTTACCCAATGCATTGGAGAGCTATATCGGGCTCACCCGCCCTTAGTTTATCACAGAACCACCCGTCTTCATAATAATGCCCAAGAACCTTAACATAATCGTATCACATAAAACATGCATAAAAGAAACATAACTTTTCCACCTTTCAATCACAAGATATCAATACAACATATTGATATAAAAACATTATGAAAACCATTTTCAATACCAAAATAAAAGAAAAGTAAAATATGATATTTATTTTTCTTTCAAAAAGAAGGTATAGCTCGTAGAGGAAGACGAAACTCAAATAATGGTCGCGGCGGCGGAGAAGTCGTTGTCGCCGCATACGTACGACCAAACATTCCCTTTTTTCTTTTAGTAAAACACTTCATATAAAAAATATTCCTTTTGAATAAACGCAAAATTAAAAGGTTTTTATACACCGTATAAAAGAAGGTTGTGTATAAAATAAAATATGCCTCAATGAAAGGAGATTGAGACGAAGTCCCATACAAAGACGGTATCCTTGGTTTAAGGATAAATCAATTACATAATTATGTGTGACAAATGAATACACAAAATATAAGTGGATATTAAGTGTAAAATAATGAAAGGTCATTCACACATATTCAAAGGATGACAAATTCAATAACTACATGTTGAACCCAAAGAAATCGAAATTGGGTTAAGAAGTTCCCTTGACAACCTAACGACGTCACATCAAAATGAGTTGATGAGAGATAAAAAGTGTATCTCATCACTTGGACATAAAATTTACACCAATAAGGATATATGATAACATATCCCAACATAACAATATGTAAATTAAAAGACCCAACAAAATAAGTCTTTTAAAAAAGAGGAGGGTGAAAGGTTCCCTTACCGACTTGGCTATCTTTCAAAACATACACCCCATGAAAGATAGACAATAAATCATTGATGTAAATACTCATAAACGAAATTATATTACACAAAGAGTAGAATAATGGGCAGTACATACACCACTCAAAGGAAATTGTGGCAAATGTAGCATAAATCTCACAGGAATAAAAGTGAGATGAAAAATCCCTTACGAAAACTCGGCAGCCTAACGGCGCCACATAAAACTTACAAAAATGGATTGATGAGATCAAATAAATTATCTCATCATATTAACTTAAAGTTTATAGAAATAGGAATATAAAATCACATCCCCCAACATAACAAAGATGAGCTTAAAAGAAGTGACATAAAGGAGAGTACTTAAAAAGAAAGAGAGAGGTTAGATCTCTTACGAAAATTTGGCAGCCTAACGGCACCACTCAAAACATCCAAAATGGATTGATGAGAGATAATAGGGTCTCTCATCACATGAACTTAAAAAATTACAGTAAGTTTAATATAAAATAACATCCCAATAACAAGAAATATGAGCTTCAGATGGAATGACATAAAAGAGTGTACTTAAAAAGAAAGAGAGGAGTAAGATCCCTTACCTCAAGTCCAACTTGTCTTGTTCGTTTCATTATATTACTGAATAATAAACTTTGGTCAATTAATAATTACCTAAGTACCTCCTTCAGATATTATTATTCAGTTCATATCACATATTATAATGTTATAATAATTGTTTAATAATGTTAGTTCATATCAGACGTTTTTGCCGATGTTTGGTACATGAGTAAAAAATGAACTTGTTTGAAAAAAGATTGCTCATGTAGTTATAAGTAAATAATTTCCAGAATAGTATTAATGATTAAAATATCACATATATCCAGTAAATATTCATTTTATACTATTCCATATCATTTAGAGATAAAAACGAAAAGCACCATTCATGGAGACGGTAGGCCGTACGTACGCATGAACGCTACTTTCATTTTTTGTCATATTAGTGGAATTAAAACAAAATGAGAGATATATATATATATATATGTGTTATAATTCCAGAATGATATACATAATTTAGATGTAATATATTACATATATATCCATTATATATATGTACTTATAATAGTACATAACATTTTGAGATAAGAAATGAAATGTACCGTTCATGGAGACGGTAAGCCGTACGTACGCATGAACGCTACTTCCATTTATATTTCATATTTAATAGAATTAAAACATAATGATACATAATAGTATTTTAATTACAGTATGGTATCATATATAATATCATTAAATATACCCTTTATACGTACCACATATGGTAATAACGAATCAAATCACTTTGAGGGGGCGGTAGTCCGCACTTCCTTAAAAGAAGATATTGCGTTTACCCATAATGGAAACCATAAAGGTATAAAATAAATGCAAAATAAAGAAGCTTAAGTAAAAAATAAACATATTATATATCATATATAAATATAGTTTCATCATAATGTCCACCTTTGAAGGTGTTAGAAGAATGTTGAACAATCATCGTTTCATGAGGCAGAAATTCACCATCCACAGAAACAGTATGTTCTTTAACCATTAGATGTAGGTGTGTGAAAGTGTAGCTTGAATCCTTCTTATAACAACATACTAGTATATTTATTATCCTGGAGTTGTTACAAAAGAAATTAATAAAAAGAGTTTAGGGGGTTGGAGAAGAAAAATAAAACAAAAGGACTCAGGTGAAGACGTTACCTTAAAATCGGGTAACTCCCTTTGGTTTGAGCTCAAAGGCTTCCTTAGGAAGACTTCTGCCTAATGTGAGGCTTCAAGGAGTAAGAAAGGGAAGTGGAGAGAAAAAATGGGCAGTGGTTGGCCGAGCCAAAGGATTTGGGTGTGTGGGTAAATAGGTAGAGGTGGGGGCCTTTTATAAGAGGAGAGGAGGGGCACTCTTGTAAAGTTACAAAATGTTACTTTATTTTCCAAAGGGTTTCGAATTTTAAAGGTCCCACATTGATGTATTTAGAGGATAAGGTGATAAGGGTTCGAAATACACTCATCCAATAGGTTTTGGACATGTGTAGGTCTTAGATATTACATTATCTTTCCATTTTATTTAAATCGTTAAATAATGAGGTCATCGTTGCATCATCATGATGTCATAAATAATTTAATTTATTTAATGTCTAAAAATTATAAAAAAAAATACTATGATGTAGGAAATATTTTTAGATTTCCAATGACTATTTATAGTATAAAATATGACTTGTATAACCCCATATAATAAATGTTTTAGTAAAACATCTCATGTTTGTGTCATTTTTACTTTAACATTAAATAAAAAGATATTTATATCATTTTCCAACCAAAGTGGCTCCATGGGATCCCCAAATTCACCCATGTGTTGTCTTGGTCGACCATGACACATCCAATGATGTTATGACATGTGTCAATTTCATTTCATATTATTAAAACATTATTTTTACCTTAAACTACACTAATTACCTCTAATCGCGATTAAAAACATAATAAGTTACTATTCACCAAAAAATTATTTTTATTCCATTGAAACACATTTTACTTATTAATGACAACCATGGATGTTGTATTTTTGAAATTCAAAACACAAAGATGGAAAAATTTCATTTAAACGGAAAAATCAGTTTTTATAAGTACCACTTAGTGGTTTCACTATTCATCAAAAATTGAAGTTTTTCAGAAAAATCCCAAAAATTCACCCTAAGCTATATTTTATATTACAAATTCAAAAATTAAGTATATTTTAAAAAATTTAAAACATATAAGTCACATTAATTAATTTAATAATTAATTCCCACTGTCAGAGCAAATAGCGTGTTTTTATGAAACAATAAGTATCAAAACATTGACACTAGTTTAAGTCTGATTTCAAAGTGAAATTAATTCCAAAGACCACTATTGGATTTAATGGTAAAAATATATTATAATTTCACTTTAAAACCAATTCAAAAGATAATCTAATCATATAAATAAATTAGATTAAAAAGAGCTTTTGAATTAAAATACAACATTTTACACTATTCATTAAAAAATAAACTTTATTAGAAAGATACCAAAAATTTACACAAAGTAAATTTTGATGTCCCAATTCTTAAGAAGAGTTTTATTTGGTCCAAAAGGATGTATAAGAGTGAAAAAAACTATATTTAATGACGATTCTCCTTCAAAAGGCGATAAGTGAACCTTTAGTGAAAACTAGGGCATATACGCCTAAAATCGAATTATTTCCGAATTTTATGCATTTATATTTTATTGGATAAATGTAAAAACATTAAAAAACATATATAATCATATTTTAGTTATTTCTATCCATTCCCTCCAATACAACGGCTACATGTTAACTACCATTTAAAATAATATTATTTTATTATTAGAGTGCAACGTAAGATTCCCAAGAAACCCGTTGTTGCGTGTTGGGTACACCATCGAGCATAGCGTCCCCTTTAAAGTCATATTAATATTTTATTCACAAATATGGATAAATATGAAAATGTAATATTCTTTATTTACCTGGGGTGTTACAGGGTATGTACGAATCCTCCTCGAGTTTCAATCCCAAAAATTGTTAAACCTATTCGAACTATGTGGGTTTTGATCACTATTTCCTAGATAGGGTACTAGGAAGCCTCCCTGAGGTTTAACCCCAAACACTGGTAAAAGTATTCGAACTACATGGGTCTTGATCCATGTCTCTTATATAAGGTACGTAGGGAGAATCCATGAGTTTCAATCCCGAACACTGGTAAACCTATTCTAACTATGTAAATTTTTATCCATATCTCCTATAAATGGTACGTTGGAATCCTCCCTCAGGTTCAACCCCAAACACTACTAAACATATTTAAACTACATGGGTTTTGATCCATGTCTCCTGGACAGGGTACGTAGGAAGCCTCAATGAGGCTCAACCCCAAACACTGGTAAAATTATTCAAACTATGTGGGTTTTGATCCCTATTTCCTCAATATGGTACATAGGTAGCCTCATTGAGGTTCAACCCCAATAACTAGTAAACCTATTCAAACTACATGGATTTTGATCCCTTTATATTAGATAGGGTATGTAGGAATCCTCCCTGAGGTTCAACCCCAAACACTGGTAAACCTATTTGAACTACATGGGTTTTGATCCATGTCTCCTAGATAGGTCACGTAGGAAGCCACCCTAAGGTTCAACACCAGACATTGGTAAACTTATAGAAACTATGTGGGTTTTGATCCCTATCTCCTAGATAAGGTACATAGGAAGCCTCTTTGAGGTTCAACAACAAACACTGGTAAACCTATTTGAACTATGTGGGGTTTGATCCATGTCCTCTAGACAAGGTATGTAGTAAGCCTCCCTGAGGTTCAAAACCAAACATTGGTATACCTATTCGAACTACATGGGTTTTGACCCTTGTCTCCTAGACAAGGTATATCAGAATCCTCCCTGCAGTTCAACACCAGACACGGGTAAACTTTGGTGTACCCTTTGCTGGGGCCCATATCCTTGGTCTATCCCTAAGTGGCGTCAAACCAACTCTCGGGCCGATAACTGCATGTAACACCCAGAATGTCATCGGGTCACTATCCTTTGCATACACTCAGATTCCATGTACCATCCTGAACTACATGGAATTTTATTCCCTTCCATGGGGATTTGTAGGAATCCTCCCTAAGGTTCAATGCCATCACTCATTTCCTATCCTAGTCTCTCCCTTGAGACCCATTTGTGTTTTGGTAAGGCCATGACCCAACCCAGAGGTTCTACTTACTTTGTGTTCCCATCCATGCATCCATTCTCACAGGCTGCATCCTCAGGGGTCCCATCACCCCTCTGAACTATGTGGACTTTGATTCCCTACCATGGGGATACATAGGAAGCATCTCTATGGTCCAAGCCCAACACTATTGTCACCTTCACTATGGTTTTATCTCATTCCCCTTCCATTTCACTCATACATCCATAATCCATCTTGATTTCTACCCAGACCTCTATATCCCAATAGGATCATGCCATTTCATTGGGAAGATAACCCTGAAATATCCCCACATAATCCATAACCATCCAACCAAGAGTTTCCCTCTTGCAATGGGCCGTTATCCATGCGTAAGTCCCAACATGCCTCTAGGTTGTTGTCCTTTGCGTGCACCCCAATTCCATGTATCTCCTTTCGAACTAAGTGGTTTTTGATCCCTGTCTCTCAGGATAGGGTATGTAGGAAACCTCTCTAAGGTTCAATCCTAGCTAACATTAAATCCTGGAGTCCCCTTCGTAGGGACCCAAGAATCCTTGGATCCGTATTCATTGGAAGTTTTGATCTACTCATCCAGTAAAACCATTTGGTGATCCCTATTGGGGATGCAACCATATTATCCAATCCTATCAGTGTTCTAATCTATTTGATCCATCTCTAATAGAGGTTAAACTCATGGAATACCCTATGATAACATGGGAAGATGAGGAAAACCATAGGGACATATTTGTGACATAGAATTCCCTGCACTCGATGTGGGATGCCTTGGCCTTATGCACCCTCGAGAAGCCCTATCATAAGGGGAAGAAACCCAGACACATCAGGGTTTCAACATATAGAAACGCATGTGATGTCCAATTTTTCTACTCCCCTGATCAATGTTTTATGCCCTAACTTTCCCCATGGAATATCCTGACTTAAGTAGTGTAATTAACCGACATCCATAAACATATGGCACCAGGGAACTCATTCATGAACAACATGTTAATTATTAAGGGAGACCCGAACAAGGAGACAAGTTCTGAGGAGGAATCTAGGGAAAGGAGGAGCTAACATAACTTCATCCTATTTCAATTAAGTATAAAAATTCCCTGAATAAGTGATGGATGTTGCCCACCATTTAGAAAATGGGAATGCAGGATAACGAACAGTGTGTCCTCAATAGATAGATGTGTGCCTTGGTGAAAGCATCAAAAAAAATAATCATGGTAAAAAAAAACTAATTTATCTTTCAAAATAATACTTATAATCTATCATATGTTTTTTCCTATCACAAATCTTTATGGATAATAAAAGCAAGGAAGGTTCATGTTTTGACTTTTTTTTTCTTAACTTATTATATAGTTCAGTTTCATGGAAAAGTATCCCAAAAACTCATAAAATAAATGATAAGGTCATAAGGGTATAAATATGTCCATAAAATGGGTTTTGGAAAAATTGTTAGGTTATTTTAATCCTTATCTTCTTAGTTTAACACTCGGTAAACCCATTTTTACCTTAACTGTGGTAATTAATTTTTACTTTATTTACTCTTCATTTTGGTCAAAAATTAAGTTTTCCATATAAGAAATTATAATTTAGTATTATTAAAAATATTCAGTATATTTTTTCAAATTCAACTCACATAATTTTAAAATTTTAATTTAAAATTAATCCTACAGATATGTCAAGAAAGCAGGTTTTTAATGATAAGTTGTTTAAAAGTTACAACATTTATATATCAAAATTAAATATGAAAATTATTCTAATGAACTAAATTGCATTAATTGATATATAATTGAACTAATGTTAATATAAAATCAATTTTAATTTTATTTTATCTCTATAAATAATTTAAATGAAAAGAAATTTTTAAATTAGAATTTAGTATTTCCACTATTCATTAATAATGAAACTATTCACAAAAATACCAAAAATTCACCCTAAGATAATTTTGGTATTCTGATTTAAAAAATTGAGTTTATTTTTTCAAATAAATTTTATAATTGTGGTAATTTTTTTTAAATTAACTTTTCAAAGTGTGACTAATTTTTTTAAACCTAGTGTTGTGTGCATTACAAACTATCGATGAAATTAAATTTATTAGAAAATAAATATATTTTAAATTCTTGGGGTGTTAAATTATATCCACATTAAATAAATTACATCATAAAAATTTAAACCTGATCTCAGTAATCAAGGGCTTGACATTTGGAAATTTTATTATCGAAAAACCAAGATCGTAAAAAGGTTCATAAAAATCCTCTTAATAAGAGAGAATGGGATGTATGAAGGTCATCTGGAATAATTACATGAATATTTTTTCAAGTAAGAGAACATAGGTGAGAAGTAAAAATATCAATATGGAATAAAATACTAATTTATATGGATTAATAGAGAGTTATAGACTTCATTGATCACAAGAAAGTGGGTGATCTAGAGAAGGTTATCACCTACAAAACCATAAACTATATAGTTGTGGAAAGGGTCATTGATATCATCAGAAATTATGGTAATAAGATAACATTTTATTTCAAGATAATTTTTCTAAAATTGTTGTAAATTCATGAGAACATATACTTTCATGATTTTATTCTATTTCATAAGCATAATATCATCCTTTAGTTATTCCTTGATCAATTTCCATTTAATTTATTACTCTATGAAATAAAGATTATTTTTTATACATGATCCACTAATAGATCAAAATATCAATATTATAATGACAAGTCATTCCTTTTATCTCTAATTTCCATTAAAACATCATGGTTATCATAGGTTATCCAATATGTATAAATTTTCATAGGGTGAGGTAATACATTAATCTATAGAACCTCATCCAAAGTTCAAATTAATCCATTTCTTAAATGGTTACACTTAAGTCCCTTACAAATTATTATGATCCAAATTTTTGTAAATAATTTCATTGAATTTCCAAAATGGACTTATCATTAATCCAAACAAAATTAAGTAAATCTAAATCATCAAATACCAAATATGTGAATACCTTCATCATGTGTTGTTTTCAAACATGTTAATAATCCAAATTACCGTAAAACTTTATTAGAAACATCAATGATTATTTATTCCTTAGGTAAAACATATATTATTTGATATATTACTTAAATCGAAAAATATTTTAAACTCCATAAACGATAGCATAAACCACTTTTCCAACCAATAATTAATCAGTTCTAAGGTAGTCAGTATTATTAAATTTAATTTATCCATATCAAATTTCACATTATCCCAAAATCATTATCTCAGTATCAAGAACATATTAATAATTATCCTTCTCTCAATAATTTTTTCTCCAAGAATTTAAAATTTCCACTAAATCACTTTTTTTGTTAACATTCAACGCATGCTTTCAAATCCATTAAGAAATATCACTAAAATACAATCCTTATACATTTCATAATTCTTATAACCAAAATATCATCAAAAAAATACTTTTAAAATATATTTAATGGATTTAAATACATGAGAATATTAATCAATCCACTTTTGTTGTGTCAATTTCATAAGATTTTCCTTAAACCCTTAGCTTCTACTAAGGTATATTCCTTTGATTCTTAGGGCATTCATTTGAATAGTGCCCCATCTCCTTAGAGTCAAAACACTAAATAATAGCGTTTTTTATCCTTTTCACTATTTTTATGGTGACCCTTTTATATATGATTACAAAAAACTTTCAATCTCTTCAATCATTTCCTAGGTTGATTCACTCCCTAATTATCATATGTGGGAAAATAATTCTTTCCCTTATTCCCTCTATCAATTTTTTCATTGTCTTCCTCTTCTTCTATTAATTCCCATAGAATCCATAATACTTTGATAGTTGTATCTCTATATTTTCAGTACATGATTATATGTCCTCATATGATGAAAATATTTTGGAGACCAATTCCCTTTGAAATATTATACTAATCCCATCCAAGGAAACGATCATTCTTGCTCTTTGGATTGTGTTCATTGATGTGGATCACATTCCTTCTTCAACGAACCATTTATAAATAATGGAATACACTATATTAGATCAAAACATTATGAAACATAAATTATAATACCTAAACTAGTGAAATACTTAACATAAATTGAAAATTTTATGTATAGATAATCTCATAATCATAAATATATTTTCTTTAGAGATATCACTATTTCCACATCCATCATAATGGTTTGGAATAAAATTTTGAATTATCTTTATCATATCCTCTAAGATTGTAAAACCATGTGCATATTAATGCCCATTTTTGTGTACTAGGTGACAATCAGGTCAAGACCAATGCACCCTTTTTAGAGTTATTACCCCTAGGTACCTCTATTCTAGAATAACATCCACTTATAGTATCTATACAAGGATGTATTGTATATAAAAAACATTATATCTTCTCTACCAAAAAGTTAGGATATTATTCTATACTTATCCTCAATGTATATCTTAGGTTTTTGTTCCATAATCTATGTTTTTTTAAATCTAGTTCCCAGGGTTTCTAATAAACTTTTTCTGATACCAATTGTAATGACCTTGACCCTCGTATCCTGGATTCAGTGACTTTATTTATTACATCATCATAGATAAAATTATTCAAATCCAAAAAAATACCGATCAAATTAGTAGTTTTGGAGAACAAGATACATACATGATAGCAATTTTACATTGGGAATAGAAAATAAAACATAATACATAAAAAAAGTAAATAAAATACATCCTTGGAAAACCATTCAAAGATTTAATTTTAATATACTAGGGAAAGGTAAAATATAAGTTTAAGATCAAATGCTCTGTAATGGATCATTATAATGTAAGCTATCATAAATCAAGTAATAATGATCAATATGGAAAGGTAAATAACTGAATACACATTACATTTAATTAATAATCTAATAAATAAATGAAACCAGAGATAATATCATTGTGATAATATCATGGATAATAATAACTCTTAATGAAGGAAATTCATAATTATTTGATGTCATGTCTCAGGAACATGATACCTCTACTATCAATGCCTTTCAAATGACAATTTAAACAATAGGTTAAACCACATTTAATTTTTCCAACTGATTTGTCTCATGAGACCTACTGATGAATTGAGGGGGTATATAATAAATTTCCCTACACATCATTGTAGGCCCAAATCATTCCACAAATATCTAATAATAAATTTAATTAATGAATCATTTTTATTAATCATCAAATATCCATATTGATTAAAGGACATGGATTTCTCATTATTTCCCAATTTAATCAAATAACATTCAAAGTAAACACCGTTTGTAAAAATGGTATAGGATTTAAGAAATAAAAATATCCATCATGAAAGAATATTTATATTTAAGAGGATTATAATATCTAATAAAAATGATTATAATAAAGTTATTTTTTTCTATATAAAGTTAATAATCACAAAATAAAGCTAGATTGTTCTATAACTATTACTACTTGGTAATTTTCAAGTAAAATCCCATTGGATGAACTAATTCAAATTGAAACTCAAAATACCATAAAGTGTGAATGAATAATAATATTACAAGTCAAATGGGAAGTATATAAACCACATAAAAGTGAATTGGTGCATAATGATAAATAAGTCTGAATGGACTGTAAATTGAGATGGAATTCCTTACCTTACTCTTCATTTTTATTGAAAATTCCTTAAAAAACTATATATTGGATTTTAACATGGTATTAACTTAAAAAATAACCCTATTACTATTTATAATATCATATATGATACTTTTATAACATCTTATCACTTGTTCATTAATAATCATTCGTTATGTTCATTATTTCTGGTGGTAATTGTCTTGTTCTCTTACGCACATTTTTTCATTAATGATATGGTTATTTCGCATATTACATGTTTAATTATATCCATAATAATAATCCATATATAATTATTTTATTTTAAGTAAAATTTAATTTTAAAATCAGTCATGAATGATGGTTATGAAAAATGAAGTACATTATGATCATGGATATGGTAGGATGTACGTAGGCATGAGTAATAGTTCAATTTCCCAATGATCATTACCTAAAGAATGTAATTATTATATAATACATACATAATGATAAAAATAATATATATATATACTATATTATATACTTATATATATCATCCATGCGGTGTGGTGATTAAAATAAAGTCACATCACTTCATGAAGGCGGTAATCCACACGTACACGAAAGATGTTATCATATTCAAGTGAGTTAAAAGGTAAGAAAAAAAAGATATATATTTCATGAATATCATAATTATATAATTTATATCAAAAATAATTATTAAATTTATCCTTATCAGATTCCATGTGAAGCGTTAGTGAAAGACTAATCAAATCGCTTTGCGAGGCAGTAGTCGGTCTTACACATGGGTGACGCTATCATATATCCTATGAAATGGAAGGTAAAAAAAGAAATATATGATATAATTAATCTAGTGGTATTAATATATTATATATATATATATATATATAATTTACATCCATCATCATACCCAAATCTAAAATGTGGTAATGTAAGAATGAATGAAATCGGTTCATGAGGCGGCAGTCTGTCGTACACACGAACGATGATTTCATAACCCATTTGATGGAAGGGGAGATGGTTATAGGTAATGAAATATTTATAAAAAAGTCCCAGTATATGTAAGATACATGGGATATTATATAATCATGTATTAATAATATTTTAAGGTGTTGTATAAGGAAATAAAATAAAGGCTGTTGTTGAAGAACATTACCTCTTCTTAGAGTATTCTTTTTAGGATTTCACTAACACCTTTCTAGGATGGATTTATGATATAAATAAGGAATATATGATTAAGGTAGTAAATTTGGGAGGTTATTTTTTCAGGAATTTTATAAACCAAATAGGTTTCATGGTGCAAAAAAAGAAAGGAGAGTGTGTATCCTTTTATAAGTGAGGTGAGTGGCACACTTGTAAATACACAAATGTATTCACTAATGGAGGGATCCCTTACCCCAAGTGGATATATAATTGATAATAAAAGGTTTTTAGGGATTATATAGTTGTGATAAACCTCAAAAAAATAATTAAACACGTAGTTTAAATATTTTGTTCCTTAAATATTATGTTTCCTTACTTCTATTATTTTGGCTTATCACTACAGTAGCTAGAATTTTTAACCTAGGTAATTTATACTTTGAGACTAAAATAAAATGATACTTATTATATAATTATGAATAAAATATTTAATATATGATATATAATTTGTTAAATATAAATCCTATGTGGTTTTTAAATTAATTTTAACACGTGCGCAAGTAATGTGCAAAAACTCCGCTTTAACCATAACCGTGCTAACTAGTTTTTACTCATTAGGGGTCAATGTATTCATTATAAAATATAAAATGGTCTATTAATTTACCATATATGATATTTATTAATATTTTACAATAAAATTTTATAATATAATATTTTCAGTAATTTTAAATGATTTAATAAAATATCATTTATTCTAAAATAACATTAATGTCAATTTTGACAATATTCAATTAATTTAAAAAATATATCAATACAATGATGGAATTCGAATATATTATGTTAAAACCTATTTAACATGATATATTAGTATAAAAAATTAATGTAATTAAATAATTCATTCATTTTAATTTACCGTCAAAAATATTAGTATCATTTGTCTATTTAATTATTAACTAAATAGATACAATATTGGCATTTAATAAGAATTTAAAGTTGTTATTTCATATCCAAAATATTAAAATAAATTATCATGATAAAAAATAATTTTTTATTTCAAAATAATATTTATAACTTAACATATTTTGTTTTTTATGTATCCCAAATCTTTATAGATATTAAATTCAAGGAAGGTTCTTTTTTTGTGTTTTTATATACTTAACTTATTATATTGGTCACATTCTAAGAAAAATGCCCCAAAAACTCAAAACATTATATCCTAAGGTTATAATTGTTGAAATATGACCATACAATGGGTTTTTCAGAAATTTTTAGGTCATTTTAATCCTTTTCTTCTTAGTTTAACGCCTAGTAAATCCCTTTTTACCATTACTGCATTAATTAATTTGTACTCTTTTCAACATTCATTTTGGTAAAAAATTTAAGTTACACATATTATAACTTAGAAATTATTATTTTTCATAATGTGGAATGTATTTTTTTTAAATTCAATTCATATAAGTGGAAAAATTAAATTTAAAATTAATCCCACAAACGTGTCAAGAAAGTGGGTTTTTAAAAAGAAAATGTTCTAAAGTTTATAATGTTTTTATATAAAAATTAAATTAAAATATATTATAATAAAAAAATTGTATTAATTGATATATAATTGTACTAATTTTTCTTTAATTCCAATTTAAATTTTATTTTATCTTTATAAATAATTTCAATGAAATTCTAGATTTCATTTAAAAATCAGTATTATTCACTATTCATCAAAAATTGAAACATTTCATAAAAATAGCAAAAAATTAACCTAAGATAATTTCTATTCTATGATTTAAAAAATTGAGTTTATTTTTTGAAATTTATTTTTTAAAATTAGTAAAAATAGATTTTAAATTAAGTGCATAAAGCATGACTAAACTGTGTTTTGTTTGAACCTCGTTTTGTGATCATTTCAAGATATCGATGAAATTAAATTTAATATAATATACATATATATATATATATATATATTTTAAAGTCATGGGGTGATACAGAAGTTATAATGGTTTTTTATATCATCTTTTGAATCTTAATGAAATTGGTGTCGGTCGATATTCATTTCGATAGAGGTGAGATGACGACAGTGTGTTGGGATGAGTATCAAGGTGTGGATATCAAGGTATAATTTTATAAAAATATTGAGAATTTTAATTATTGGGGTTTTGATAATGGTGGTGATCATGGCTTTGAGATGGAGGCTATGTAGGATAGTTTTGGTGTAGAATTGGGCTTTCGTTTTGGTGGTCTTAGTATGCTCCTTTGGGTTATAGTGTGACAGTGAGTTATTTTGGGGATTGAAATATAGTTACCGATTTTGATTCTTATATCTATGATTTATGGTTCCCACATAACAGTAAAGTTATTATTATTAATATTATAAAAATAGAATTAAAGAGAAAAATTATTATTTTGTATTGGAGAAGTGGAATATAGGTTGGGGATTCTACCTAGAATAGAGTGAGTTCATGGAATCTTCCACATATCAATGGTTTAGAGTTATATTCATGATGAAATCAAATTCATTGATTATGGTTAATTGAATATATAAGAGCATATAACATTTTTTAATGTCTCCAGAAATATAGGATCATTAAGAGAATATCTTGTTTGAGTAATTTATTTAATTCATATATGTTTTATATGGGGGTCAGTTTAGGGTTTTTTGTTCATTTTAGGTGTTTTATACTCTTGAGGATGAGAATTATCTTAGAGGTTTCTAATTTATAATTTTATAAATTCATAAATTCATAATTTATGAATTTTTTAGGTGTTAGATAAGGAAGTAGTTATTTCCAAATAAAGTGGTGGAAAAAAATAAGGAATTTAATGTTTAATGGGAAAAAACATCATGTTTTCCTTACCATGTAGTGGTTTTGATAATTCATCTTATGATATTGTGGTTTAAGGATTTAAACATTGTGTAAAAGCTATCCTGGAATAAGAATGTGGAAGTAGTTACTGGGAACCATGGGGAGTAAAACTACATAATGGTTTTACTTCAATGACATGGTTGGTCAAAATATTAATTATCTATATATTGGAGATGTATTTTGATGATTTTACTATCAAGAATGTGGTAAACCATGTTGTGCTTATTTATCATGGTTTCGAGAAACTATGTGATTTTAGAGAATATGATATAGATTTATTTCATGTTTTCATAAGATTATTATAACCACACCATGGTGGATAATAAAACATCATGGTTTTGGTCAAAAATAAAAATTAAAGATGTATATGTATTGTGAGATTTTAAGGGATATTTTGATTTGAGAACAATGTTTTTTTATCAATTTTAACCAATTGAAACCTTATTGTTGTTTATTTAACCATATCATGTTTTGGTACACCCTCTTTTAAATATAAATTTATATGTTAGTGTCTCCTCTTAGTTAGTTCTTCTCCTCCTTTACTGATATTTGATGGAAGGGGGAGTCTTCTAAGTGGTTAGAGTTCCCTTTAGTGTAATTTTTAGTTTCATCGTTTATCGGGTTAAACCCACATGAGTTAAGGTACTATTATTCTTCATCCCCCTCCCCATAATCCATTCTTCCATATTGTGGATCTAAAAATATTTTTTGTCTTATAGGAATAATGGAGTATTGATATGAAGTTAATGGAATATTTGTTCATCAGGAGTTCTTTATAAGAACATGAGGGTTTGGGTATTGTATTTAATTCTTTAATGGTGTAATGATTCAAGTATTTATTTGAGGTAAGTGATTTGAAATATCTATTTTTCATTACTGTTTGATATGGAATTATCATGATTTAGGTTCCTTTATAAAGTCAAGGAGATTTATTTAATTATATAAAGTGAAATTATAACCTAAGAGTCAAAAAAGTGAGTTGATGTGATTTATAAATGTATGATATTATTTTACTATTTCATATTTATATGGTATATGAGATTTAAATAAATATGATATAACATGTAAAATGTGGTATTATGATGTTGAGGTAGATTTATAGTGAGGTTTATGTGGATATATTTACGACGGTAGATATTCCATAGATATCCAATAAAAAATAAATTAAATAAGATGAATTGGATGTGTGGTGAGACATAAAATGAATTGATAAACTGTAATAATTAATTTTATAATTAAATAAGTGAAATATATGTTAAATATTATTTTATTATTAATTACAAATTATCGATGTGATGCATATTTAACTAAAATTACATGACGGAATTTCAAAATTCTACTTTATGATTTTGATAAGGAAAATGGAATTGTGTGATGCAGATGTTTCAGACAATGAGATGAGTATAAATTAAATTGGTAGTATTCCAAATCATGAATTATTTATGTGAATTTATTATGTCATTTTATGTTTTTTTATTTTCATAATGTATGATGTGACATTCAACAATGTTAAGCATCACCACTAAGTTGGATAACCTAAGCCACGACCATGTGTAGTTGGCTACCGGAGAACCACCATTATATTTGATCTAGGGGGTATAGATGGTTCATTACTCCCCCTATCATTCTCTCCCTTCTATTGGTGAAATGGGTTTTTTGTTATTTTTTTGGTGTGAGGTCGATTGGAAATGGTCATAGTATGATTTGGTTATAGTTTTAGTATTATGTGGTATATGGATAGAGAAATTGAAGGGTTCACCAAGACATATTATGTTAAGATATAAAAGCGACTAGATTAGTTGGGAGGTGGGTGAGGGATAACTTTATTTTTATATTTTAATTATTTTATTATACATATATTATATTCATATTTTTATATAATGTGATTATAGTGATATGGGATAAAATAATTTACATGGGATGAAATAACATGTAAGTTTCACTTTTTATTCAATAAATCCTTATCTTTCATATTCTATATTTACATGAGTTTTCTTGGGGAGGATCCTTTTGAGTATGAATTATACTAACCACTAATCTAATATAATACTTTTATAAATTTCTAGTATGGTATTAGAGATCTGGATGGACCTTACTATATCATGATTTTAGTGATTGGTGGATGTTGGTTGAGTTGTTGTTCTATTCAAGAGATACTTAGTTTCATGAAATATGTTTCTTTTAGATTTGTTATGGATATATTAAATTACATGAACTTTGTTTAGTATTATTCATTTATTGGGTTTATATATATATTTTTTGGTTACTAACTAGTAGATTTATTATTTTCCAGTTCATAAAAGGGGTAATGCCTCACATGTTATATTTTACAAACCATTGTTTTTAGTCGTCAACCTATGGCCTATTGAAGGCAGACTTTGGAATACTTCCTCAATATCACCCCTGAATCAGGAGAGTTACTAATGATTTTTTTGATAAACAATACATTAATGATAAAACCATGACATTGTGGTATTAACAACATTAGGGTTATTATTAGAAAAACCATATCAAATTGAAGGCCATTGTTATTTTTTTATGGTTAGTATACATTATGAGATAATTATTTACTTGGTTATTTTTTACATTAAATAAATCTTAATTATTTTTTAATATAATATGATGATATTAAAAGGATTTTAAACATTTAAATAAATTATTTTAAAACTAATAAATTAATTCCAAACATTAGTTGAATGTTTCAATGATTTACAATATAATGAAACATTTTGATTGATAGTGTTTAATTATGATTCTATTTCACTTTGGCTTATCATGTTTTGTTTCACCCCTTTTTTGGGGGTGGTTATCACTTATTTTGTAGCCTTTTAATCCCCTCCCCCCTTTCATACCATCTTCCTCTCATGATTTCATTAGTTAGTACAAATAATTACATAATTCAGTTTTTATTTGGTATAGATACTTATTCCCTTTCATGATTTTAGTGCTCTGTCTCCTTTTATTAAATTTCCTAATTCCTGATTATTATTCCCTCTCTCATATATCACTTTCTCTCCATTTGGTGTTTTTTGTCCTTTTCCTCTCAGTTTTGGTTTTGGACTCATCTCTTTTAACTTCCTTTTATCAATTTCTATAACTCACGACACCTTCTCCCCATATTCTTTAGATATAAGTCTTATTAATCATTGGTTTACCCTTTATTAAGGTTCTCCTTTTAAAATATTATTATGGTCACTTATAGTTCTACATTATCATTTCTCTCTCATTGGGTTATTCTACAAAGTGTCTTTTAGTCCCTCTATTTTCATTAATTTAATTGAATATTTGGTTATTATTTTTAGTGATTGGACTAGTTTTGAGGGATTATTTTCATATCATCATGTGCTATTGTCCATACCTTTATGGATTTTTTTATCTATTATGTTCAAGGATTGACTATTCTTAATATCTTTGACCCCTCTTTAGTATCATCTTAGGGTCTCTCCCAACCCTGTAATGGTGGAGAAAACCCCTATATCTAATGATATATTTGTTTCCCCTGGTGACTTTAGGTAGAGATACTCATAGTCCAGTAGTGATGTATTATCACATCCATAAAATCAACAAGGGTAGGATTTTCATTTGAAGCTCTCAAGCATTTTAGGATCCAGTGTTGGTGGTGCTTGTGTTGATAAGGGTTTTTTAAGACGAAGGAAATAATGGTGTCGAATCCTAGTGTTTTGATTATTGTTGGTAGTTTTCCTTTACAAAAGAAATAATTTACATTTCCCCTCAATGATAGTGGCTCCTTTATTCTAATTTTTATATAGGAATACTCCCCCTTTTATTGTGTTATAACTAATTCCTCCCTTTATAATATTTTTTATAGATACTTTTTTCAGTGGAAGTGGATCTTGGTTTGATTTCTAGTGATTTTATATTGTCTAAGTTGATTAATAGTAGTGGTTATAGATGAATATTTCATTGGATGGTGATATACATGGTGGTTCATGTTTTTTTTGATATCACATAGGTTCTTGATGAACTGTGTGGCTCAAGAATCATGGTGTTAATGGTTTATTTAACCAGTGTCTCATGTTTATGTCTTCCTGTGATTTCCTAGGGATATATTTTATAAATCCCCAATGTACAAACCCAAAAAAAATTCTAAAGTATTCTTTTTTAATTAGGGCCCTCTAATTGATAAATAGGTCTTCAATATGATACATTGTTTAGCTTCCCATTAATCCCTAAAAGTGGATTTGATTTATTAAAATCTTAAAAAATATTTATTAAAAAATCTTTGACTCATGGTAGAATGTTTATGAAATTTTTAGAGTTTCAAGGTGTTTCTTTTAATGGATATATAAATGGTTGCATGATTTATGGAATAAATATACATGAGGATACGATTCAATCATAATGAAAATACTTGAATAAAATCTCTCATTATCTATTTTTATCTAACTTAGCCTCTAGAAGAATATAAAGAAGAATAGGTCCATCCTATATGTTGAGAGATCCATAATAACTTGTGAACACCTTAAGAGGAAGGAGTACTTTGGTTGCTTCTTAATTATCTTAATTAACCATTGTGAGTAATAATAATGAGTCTAGTTTCATCAAAGAAAATGTATGTTATTCATTTGTTTTTAATCAATTCCAATAAATTTTTAGATATGACGGAAATTTTTTTTTAGATTTTTTCTTTCATTACACTTGAAAAATAGTGTACCCATATAAAACTAGTTAGATAGATCATAATTTTTTTTGTTTTTTCACCTTTAAATTTAGTTAGATATCATGATCTATCATTTTTTATACAATATAGATATTCCAGAAAAATACATATATAAATTTATTAGATAGATAGATAGGTGTCTTGTTATCAATAAAAAAAGATCAATCTAAAGGATGATAACTGTGTGATAGAGATGATAGCCTAAAAATATACCCCTTTTGATGATCACAAAATATTTTATATTATGGTTAATTCCTTAACCCAGGTTTCCTAGCTAGATATAGATCACTAAATAACCTCAAGTGTTCCTCTCTATATTCTTGAGTTTTTTTAATAGAGAAAAGGGTCAATTATAGACAGTGGGGAGGATATGTCAACAATATTATTCTCATCCAATAATAAATTACCTAAAAAACATAAAACATACCAATTTTATAATATGGTATAATAGTTAAATGATAGCCATGCACATAAAACCACAGTGAAATAATAGAATGGGAACCCATTCCATGACCATACATCAATTGTCAAAAGATGGATCATCACAAGTGATTGATCCTAAAACAAATTATAATGTATCATCAATCTCTATATCATTCCATCCTATATAAACCTCCTATCATATATTACTTCTCCTTACCTATATCTCAAATTTTTAATTTTACATGTAAATAAAGTGCACATACTAGGCATGAGTACAAAACTCAGCATGAAACCAAAAACATGTCCTTTTAATAAATCTAATGAAATAAGTAATTGTATGTACATGATAATAAATACAAATGCATCTAAAAACACTCAAATCAAATTATCTTTGACTAACTAGGTCACCGTAAACCCAAACTCTACTGGCTTCGAATAATATTGTTGGAGGTCACCATAATGCACTTAAGAATTTCTAGAAAATACACTATATTAAAAACATTACTTGTAAGAAAAATCCCCCAACCATAAGGTTAGAATATAAATAATAATTCTGGTATAACATATAAAACCTCCCATAAAAGACTATTCTCATCATAGGATAAGACACTCATGATAGCCCCTATGATTTGAATGAATAGGAATGTTCATCCAAATAATGAGGTTGGTGTGACATAACTAACCTATCAGGAAAAACATCAAAACCAAGGAAAAATTGACCCTATATACCATTCCCTAGAATACTATAATTCATTGGTAAGTACATATTAATAGTAAAAGGGGTGTAAGATATCCATCACACTCAAGAAAACCACACATTTCAGTATGATGACAATTCCACTCAGTTCCCCTATTGTAAAAATAAATTGAGAAAGATCAACACCATGAGAACCTAAAATATCACCGTTGAACCATAGTATCCAAGAAAACATAGAAGAGAAAACCATATAAATACCATGAATCCTAAGTCATGTATATAATAGAAACATAAGGAACAAATTTTCTCCACCCAAACTTTGGATACATACTGACGCATCACATGCATTTCATGTCCCTACACACTCAAACTATCACCAATCTAACAACTATCAAATATCATACGTCACATCATCCATAAACCTATCATATTATAATGAAATTAACTCTTCAATATCATCCATATAACATGTTATAAATAACATAAATCACTAACACTTCTTAATATTCCTCTTAGGTGATAACCAAACCCTTAGGCCATCTCCCATCATTTTCCAAATTTAGAACTTTGATAAAAACAATGTTACAAAATTTCCCATCAGTATAAGTCCCTATGGAACCAATAAATTAAACCCCATAATATCAATGTATCCTATGTATCCATGGTGTTCTATGCCTATAACACTCATTATTTTCACTAGCCCTGCCTTATCCCATCACACAACTAATCTAAACTAAAGAGTTTATAATCTTGGGAAAAGGAACATATCACACCCTTAAATATCAAAAAATTACGATTATATAGGTTATTTAAATAGATCTTTTGTAAAAATATTACAACTTAATCTTAGGGACCAAACGTGGTTCCCAAATCAGCAGTTCTCACTTATAGACAGCTAACATGGGGTCTATTCTCAATCTCTAAGATCAATACCCACAAAAACACCATCATATCCTAACATAACTCTTAGGATATAAACCTTTATGTCACTACCCACTGTAAACATTCCCATCACAAGACAATGATTTTTAATCTTAAGGCTCACAACCCTCACATATGGAAGACATTACAATAAAAAATATAAATCCACAATTATCTTTTCCATAAAATATCCAAATACTTAGACACCTAACATGGTGTTCCTTTAAACTTATATAGGGAATCCAACTCTTCACATAATTGTCCTAACACTCCAAGATCAAAAAAAGATGATAATATACTCATGTACATTCTAATAAGTTTCTAATAATTTATTAAAACAAATAAATCTTCCTAGAACATTAATATACTAGTCAAACTAACTTACACCCCTACACACAGGGTATTCCATGTACACACATATAAATTGAGGATAATCATGGGGACCACATAACACTATTCTTAATGTGCTCACTCTTCTAAAGTATTCATTTAATTTTATCTCAACTGATGACATTCAATGAACCTAAAAAACCCCCCCAAAATAGGGATTTGAGATGAAGAAATAGTTCATAGTAAAATATATCAAATATTGAATCCTAGAGTGGATTATTTCTGCCAAGATATAATCAATTCACTTGATGGAATGTGGTTTGGAAGAAAATGATCATATAGTAGAAAACTCCTTGAAGAAATCTAAGGGGAAGAGGAGTGGTAGTCACATAGAAAAGGAGGAGTAAATGGGAGTAGTTTAATAAGAAAATGAGGTCAAAATGGAAAAGGATCCCATTGATAAGTGAGGTTTTTTATTCCCATTAGAATTTTTTTGGGACCCACTATACTTCTAAAAGACTACTAATGAGTGTTCAATGTGGGTCTTAGGCATACTACCTGTCTACTCCTCCTATAATACTACTAGCAGGATCCCACTTGCCTTTAAAAGTTTGTTTTCTACCTACCACTAGCCTTATTAGTTTCTCTCACTTCTTATTTTCCAACCCCAATACCTAATATATCTTTTTTAGTCAAAATAATCATAATCCCACCTTCCTTTCAAAGTGTGTTTTCTACCTACCACTATAATTATTGGTTTCTCTCACTTGTTATTTTCCAACCCGAATATCTACTATATCTTTTTTTTTCAAAACAATCATAATCCCAAAATAAATGAGTGAAAATTAAACAGATATCACACCTCAAAATTCATGGTATATAATAACCCCCCCCAATGGGATTCTCATCCTTTTGAATCCTCATTGAGATTCCTCACCAAATATCCCCAACCACTAAACACCCATATCGACCTACACTTTGTTTTACATGTGGATATTAGAAACAACCACATTTTCTGGTGGATATCTAGTGTTTATCCTCCACCAACATATTTATAAGTGTTGAAACACATATACTACAATAATATGTTTCACACTCAGCCACCAAAACCAACATCATACATCACAATAAATCTTCATCAACCCTGGATTTATTGATCATTAAGAGGTGTGTAAGTATTTCATACACATTGGGATCACTATCCTACATCCTCACCATTGAGTTCCTACTATATAGAATCATGCCATTACTATACCTATATAGCTAAACTATCCTTCCTCCCATAACTATTATATTAGTTAATTAACCATATTGTTAATTCTTATAAAAAAATTTCTGGCAATAATTCCTCATCATTTCATTCAACAATTCGTGAGGATCTTGATTTAATACTCCAACATATAAATTTCATCTAAAACTCTAAATCCCACCAATTATAGCATTAACAAACTCATTATACACAACCGATTTTATTCTTATTTCATATCACCCCTATAAATTCTAAATTTATGATGTTAAACTTAAATAGTTAACATCTTTGTTCTTTTTAAGTTTGATACCCATCTTGGTAAGAAAAAGAAAAAATATTTATAAATTATACCAGAATCATAGTCCCTCACCTAAAATTTAATTACATGTATCCTCAAGATGTCCATCATACTCTCCTCATGAGTACAAATATTTTATAAAACATGTTTCATACTTAAAATATTTATTGAAAACAAAAATTGCTTATTTACCCACACATTAACTCAACTTCAACTCCATAGATAAACTAAAAATATGTTATTTCCATAAGAACTAAATAAAATTTACTTTTAATATCTTTCAGTATCCTAAATGATACCTAGATCATCCACCACCTAGGCTACCATGATCATTTACCATGATGTTCACTATAAATTAGTCAACCTAAATGTCATGAAACCTGGTGATTGATTGAGTGATATCCGCCATAGAGTTTTCTATATTATCATCTTACGAACACATTGATCATAATAAATGTAGTTAATTACATTTTTTAGATCATCTTGTTATAACTAGTCCATTCTAACCCAAGAGCCTCACTCTCAAACTTTATAAAATCATGGTACTCTAATCCACCATTATCTTTCACTATAACCACTAGTCCTTAAGGATTGTATAGGAAAAAATAGAACCACAAATAAAACATAAATTTAAAACTTTTTATAAAGATGATAATTATAACACATTATTAATTAGATGACCATAGGTAGTTTTCAATAGATACTCATGTAAAACCCACTATATACTTCATACCTGCATATAAAATTTCTTAAAAAACCTAATAGATCACTCATATCATAATTTTTTAGGCATGTTTTCATTTTCCATTTCTTGTATAGTGGTCCACCATTACACAAAAGTTCCACTTATCATATACATCTATCCAAGTAACATCCAGTTATGTCAAAACACTAATCAACCTCCTCATGAACTAAATCTATCTGATCCAATCCTAAGCATCATGTAACACTAATTATATTTGTAAAATCACTCAAAAATTGATAAAAAAATATGATCATCATCACCTCACCCTTCATGAACAATTTTTCCAATGTTCGTAAGATCTTTATATAATTTTTTATATGGTAGTATTCACTATACACTACTTGTTAGAGATGTTTCATTACCCCCTTCAAAAGTGACCATCTCCTAGACATATCTCTTAAATAAAATACCACTCACTTGAGGATCATTTTCTAATGATCTATTCTATTGTACTTATTATATGTTCTCATGATTCCAAATTTATAAGTTTTATTATAACATGAATCTAAACCTCCATCATAATCCCTCTTTATACTCTTAATCAATGAATCATTTAATCCAAGACATGATTAAGAAAAATTCATCCATCCAATGGCCTGAAGGCCTTCATTTTTTATTGAAACTAACTAGTTGCAACTGCTCCTTCCCCAGAATCTTCATTGTGACCATCTCTCCACCTTTGCATGATTGTTTGGATAGGATTTCCTGTGCATGAATAATCTTGTCCCGATGATAGGTTCTATAACCTATCATTCTTGTAATATATTTAGCTTCTTATATGGTGAAATATATTTTCTCATCCTCCTTCTAGAGCTTGTTCCTTGCAGGTTGTCTTGTTTTCATCTGCACATAAGGTGGCCTGAAGGCCTTGAGGTGGCCTGAAGGGATTTAGGTGGCCCGAATACCTTAATAACCCAAAGTACTTGGTGGACCAAAAGCCTTAAAAGACTCGGGGACCAAATTGGTGGCCCAAAGGGCCAAATGGTGGAATAGTCTTGGCTGCTATAGTGCCGAATAGTACTTTCTACAGTTCATGCTAATGTTTTTGAAGCCATTATAAAACCTACTATTTCATTACAATCCATACTCACTTTTGAACCAAGTCATGTCTAATTAATTCACTAAGCCTAACATGATTTGGTTAATCTTACATTATACAATTCAATGGATTATGAATGATATCTCAAAAACCTAGTCTCTTATATCCATGGAAAGAGATAATTAAAAAAATATAATCCTTTAGTTAAAAATTCAACAAATCCTCATAAATTATATGATATCAGAATACCTACTCTATTTTATCTATAGAAATAGAGGAACCAAAAACAATTAACTAAAAACAATTCCTATAATAAGGAACCTCATACAATAAACATACTCAACCTCAATTACATTCATGGTGAGTGAGGACCAACCAACATTTACCAACTCGATGTTCTAGAGTCCCATACATAAGGGAGTAAAAAATATCAAACATTCCTACTACCCTACAAAAATCACACTCTCACGAGTCCAATAATACCATTATTGGGATCTCAAGATTAATAAACCAAATTAGGCATCTCACTATATCTTAACTATTAAACAAAAAACCATATTATAAAGAAGTATCAACTTCTATTTCTATATACACCCAAAGCACCCCAAATGCATTGTTCACATCTATCAAGTGTTTTTAATCTTCTAAGAACCGGATTCTTTTATTAACATTACAATATTTTTCATCACACCTCATCATCACTAAGTACTATAAACCCAACCCAGTAATAACACATCCCATTCATGTCAATATTTTCACACAAATCAACCATCAATGATTTTGGTCTCAACCCCACAAAGGAATCACATCGCAACCCTACCTGGGGTTTGATATCACATTACATATACATAAGAATATCCAAGTTATATCAAATATTTAAACATATAGAAATACATTATAATATATTCTAACTGATTATCATGATTTCAATAACATATTTAAGGAAACGTCATGTAAATCATTGCTGAAATTTAATTAATTACAACCCCTTTTTAAAAAAAATTATAAACTCATATATGAATTCATATTTGATATGAACCTATGTATTTAATATGATTCATGTAGTCATTGACTCTTTCCATGTTATACCAAGAGTAAATAAATAAAGAATATATAAAAAATTATTTTGAGAAAAATTAATAAAACATAACCAACCAAATAAATCATATAAATACCATAACCCTGTTAACATTTGTTTCTATTATACAGGTATTGGTCAGACACAAGTGTGGAATCTACCACAAGTTTTAACTAACATGATTACATTTAATTGATCCCAAAAATCATATTATTAGAAACCATTGGGTATATAATTCCATTTTATAATACCAAGTCTTGGGTTTCTTAGTCTGATCCAGAACACCACATGACCTCAAGAGCACCTCTATGTATGCCAAAGGTTTCCAACAAGCGATGAGGTTTTAGTCCATACAATTGGGTGATTTTACCTATATTATCATGCCCATATAATAAAAAATAACATATGAAACATAATTACACCACATAATAATATATAATAATAACTAAATGATCATTATACTAATAACATCACAATCCAATTAAAAAATTATAACCCATTTTACTATCATATATCAAGGACCAAAAAATGTATGCCACAAGAATTTGATCAATATAAAACAATATTAAAATGGAAAAAATAATTGAGTCATGAAAATAAAAAGGTTTCCATAATAATTCATGATAATACCTCTCTATCACTATCAATTTATCCCATGTCAACCACCTATTATAGGGATCTTCCCCTTACATATATCTTGAATAGTAAAATAAACACATCCATTGAGATGGATGTGTAGGCTATAAGTAAAAAATTTAATAGGACTCTATGAATGGGCCCTTAAAATAAATCCTATAATATATGTGATTGCATGAACATTAAAATAAATATACACGAATCAAAATAAACTCCCATGTTGGGCCATCGTTCTTTAACTGCACCACCATAAACCCTAAACGAACATGTTTTATGCAATATTAGTGGAGATATCCATCATATGATAAAGAATTTTAGAAAAATTACACCACAAATAGAAAATGACATAAAATTATACATACCATGCACAATTTTGGAATACAAGTAATGTGGATGGAATAATATAGACAAACTCTTAGGAAAGAACATACATACTACAAGATAAGACACTCATGTTGACCCATAGCATCGGAAAAATGGGGGCATGGATATGGATAATAAGTAAGGATTAATTTACAAAACCTATAAGGAAAGAGAATACACATCATGGGAAGAATGACCCTTTGTTCCATTTTCTAGAATCCAAAAACCCATCAAGGAGTGCATCAAAATTATGGAAGGGGCATAATATAGTCATCTCCCTTAATAAAAACACACCACAAGGTACCATGAGAGTATCCCTTGGGTCCCCAAACATTCAAATCAATCAATAAATATCTACCCCATAGTTTCCTTAGAATATATCATTTTCCCTTAGCATCTAATACCACTATATATAGAAATATAAAATAAAAATATGGTTCCAGGATCTGGTAGAAAAAAGAGACATGGGTGTAAAATTACCACCACATAACCCTTAATTATATATTGATGTATCCCTTATGTATCATGTCTCATCACAATTAAACTACACCAAGCCATAAATTGTATATTGATTCATCCCTTGTATCTTACATTTTAGTGAACTAAACATAACCCCAAGATAGCTTCCATTTCATATCATGAAAATTATTTTTCATATAAATATTTTACTCTAGAGCTACTAAATCTTCCCTAACAATGATATATTGAGTAGGACACCCTAGGAAACACTCTCTCTACTTACAATTCATCTTAAGTGATAACCTGACATATAAGAAATATCTCACCATTTTTTCCAATTCAAAACGTTGAGATAAATGAGGTTACATAAAAACCCATCAATATAGGGTAGGAATGATCCAATAACCATTTACCTAGAAATTTTATTCCTCACAATCTCCCATAGTGATCTATTATTATAAGTATATTTTGCTCTATCCACCCATGGTTTGGCTTCTCACGAAACTAGCCTCTCCTTAAGAATTAAAAACCTTGGTAAAACCAAAATATGAAACCCTTTTATATAATTAAAGTATCTTTTCCTTTGTTAATTACCCTAGTCTCAAGTGATAAGTCTTGTAACCCAATATTAGGGACTAACTTTAGATCCAAATTTAGCTGTTCTCACTTCTAAACAACTAACATGGTATCTATTCTCAATTTCATACAAAATTATCCACTCAGTAATGGGTATATCCCAAATTTACCATTAGGAGTCAAGAATATAAGTCACAACCGACCACACACCTTCCCATCATAAAATAATCATGTTGTCTATTAAATCGTACCACCCTCATGTAATGAAGATGTCATAGCATGAGCCTCAAATCCCCAAATAGCTTTTCCCATGACTATACCTATGCACAAACACCTCAAATTGTGTCTATTTCCACTTTTAAAGAGTAACACATCTCTCATGATCATCATTATAACAATCTAAAAATAAAATAAACGTGTGTAACACAACTATATCCCTTACTATAAATCACTATTAATTTATCAAAACCAAATAAAATTATTAGATAAGTAAGTGGGCTAGTCACACATACCTTACCCTATACACAAGAATACCATATAAACATATATAACTGAGGGATAATTTTTAGAAACACCCACCTCTAGTCTCCAGGTTCTCACTCTTTAAAGTGTTTCACCCAATTCAATACTAATCTATAGCATCTTAGCATTATTTAGGTACACACTTACATAAATATTAATAAAAAACATTAACTTGTAGAAATATTTTTTAAATATGAAATTTTAGTTTAAATCTATATTTAAATTATTTTCAAGATTTTATTTAATGTTGTATGTTTTGGGATGGTGATTTTGATTGAACTTTGGATTGGTTGAGTGTATTGAAACTTAGTATGGGTGTTTGAAGTGTGGAATAGGTCAGGAATTGAATTTTGGGAGATACCTAGGTTATAGATAGTTCTTGTTGAAATTTTCAGTAGCTAGGGTGTTTAGAGAGACTCTATGATTGTAGAAATTTAATGGGAACAATTTAGAGTTTTTTTTGGTATTTTTGAGGTTCTCATTTTTTTCAAAAACAAAATCAAGTAAAAACCTTACTAACATATTTTTTCCTAAGTGTAGAATATTACAAATCTCAGGGAGAAGTAATATATATTATATATTTGATATAAAATATCATGTATAGGTGAAAATATATTACATAAGGTTTTTCATATAGGTGAAAAACTACAAATATGGTATAATATATTACAGGTAAATATTTTTATGAAGACTTATATATTGTGTATGGATATTAAATTATTATGTATGGGGAAGATGGTATTGTGTATTGGTTTTTACAAATGGAAATCCTAATGTATTGATTAAATATATTACATATTTAATTTTCCAGAGAAAATATTTTATGTATGAATTAATCTGTCATAAATAGAATAAAAATGTTACATATAGTTTTTTTGTAAAGTGAAAAAGCTTACATATTATAGAAAATACAATGTGTTGGTTTTTCGATAAATGGAGAAACCTTATATGTTGGGGATGATGTTATGTATTGATGTTCATGAAAGGTAAAAACCTTAAACAAGTTTAATATATTACAAATTAGGTTTTATTAAGGGAAAACCTTATATAAATGGAAAATGTTACACATGGGGCTTTTCTTAATGGATAAA